>OY728126.1:309369093-311908268 GCA_963277665.1 Viscum album
TTTTTTAATAGAAAATAAATTAATGAACTGAAACTATAGAAGTTGTAAAACTAATATAATGTTCAATAACATATGATACACACTACACACAATGTATATTAGCCACCACATATTAGCAGGACACTATTAGTAAATCTAATATAAACACTTATATGGTAAACAAGTAAATGTGATTACATTTAGAATATAAATAATTAATATTTGTTAATATTGAAAATGCTAACTTTCAAAAAATTGGGTTTCCTAATAGTGCGTATAATAATCCAAAAACAATATTCAAAAGATAAATAATATAAATTTGATTAATTAATTTTTTTTAATTATTCACATCAAAATTTAATTAGTATGAATGTTTCAGTTTTTTACGAGAATGATTATTTTTACTTAAAAATACCATTTTTGTAAAAAATATAATTTTCAATATTTTATCCTTAGGTAAGATTATCCTTGAAATTTAGAAAACCATATAAAATAATAAAATATTTATTTATAGAATTAAATTATCCAATTTAATATATTATTTGAGCTTATAAATCCAATGTCAAACATATTTTCAAATAAATTAAAATGCTAGTTTATTAAAAAATGTTTTTGATTTTTTGTTTGAATAATTTTTTTTTCAATGTGAGATTGGAATGTAGATTTTTATAAAAGACTAGTAACTTTTATTTTTTTTCATAATAATCTAATTTATTCCATTTATATTTATAATATTATCACTATAGCATAAAATTAATTTTTCTGTTTAAAACACACATTTTCTAAACACTGTTTTTACACGTTAAGTGTGTAAATATTAAAATTTAATCATGAAAACCATAGAAAATTAATTAGATAAAATTATTTTCCAATTTTAAATATAAATTTTAAAATTAGGTAAAAGGATCAATATTAATTTTTTTCATTAAAATTAATTACTGACCTATAAAATTAATTACCAATGTAATAATTAATTAGGGTAAAAGTTATAATGTTAAAATATAAAACCCAAAAAAATATCATGGTTTTCTCTACAATGAGTAGTTTAGGTAAGTTCCAATTACTACTCACATTCCTATCCTATTTATTCCATTTTGGATCCCTTAACAATTGAATAGTAAAATTAAATTATTTAAAATGTAATTTGGTTTCTTCCAAAACTACGCTTATATTCATTTAAAAATGGAAACACATCCACTAATACAGAACTCAACTTACATTAGAATTTATATTTGAAATTATTTAAAATTTATCCTCCTAAAACCCTCTAAAATTTCAGAAAATACATTTTTTCACTATTATTCAACATAATTCTTTCATTCTAATTGAAAATTTCTAGAAATAATTCATGTCCTCGACATGGGTATCTACTTATTCTTAGTGTTTCCTTATTAAATTTTACTATCATAATGGTGTTAAAACTCATCAATATAATTAAATCCATATCATTAGTATAATTAAATATAATTATATTAATTAAATAACAATAATTTATTCCATTCCATCTGTTATGAATAACTAAAACATCAATCATGTGGAGGAGCTGAATACCACCTCCACGAAGTTGTGTTGTTCTTCATTCATTACCTCATTTGGAGGACGGTTCTATGGATGGGATTAAAAGATAAATATTAATTTGATTATATTAATAGGTTTTTCTTATTAATAAAATAAATATCCTCCTAATTTTATTAATGATAGTCAAACATTATAAAATTTAGTTGTTTTAAACAATTGAACTAAGAGTAAAACATTTTAATCTTATAATAAAATGGATCTTTATCCATCACATTTTTACTAATTATTTATAAATCTGTATTATCTCACTAATAAATACGAAATGACATCATTGTGCTTCTAGTATAATGATAATGTAAATTTACAACCGTATAATAATTTTTTATTCATGGAATATTCATGTATGATTTGGTTTGACCACCTACAAAAAAAATATATATGAAATTATATAATGTATATAAAAACTAAATTACTAGTGTGACATGATATTAATATGTAAATACATTTTCTACAATTCAAGAAAGAATACATTAATATGTAACTCATTAATTAATAAAACACCCTAGGCTAGTTAGAAATAACTTAAAAATGTTCATCGTTTATTTCATTTTCTATTATAAATACTAATGTAATTATGAATAGAATTTCTAACTTCATAGATCATTTTCAATTATCCATTATAGTAAAATTATTGATTTCTTAAAGATAAAATTTTGAAGATGAAATAATACTTACACTGTTCCAATGAAACTATTATAAACCATTAAAATTATTAACACCTGATGTGTAAATATATGTAAAAACTATATAATATTTATATATAATGGAATTGATCACAATGGGGAATATAAATAGATATTTGAGTTTTAATATAAAATTAAACCCCTTTAGACATGCTTTATAGTATGCATCTAAATACTTTTATGTGGTGTATATACTTCCTAATTTAGTTATCATGTCATTAAATAACCTTTATTCGAAATAATTTTAGTTCAATTTATAGAAACATATTTCAAAATGTTTTTATTTGATATAATCATCTAGTTATAATGGTTTTTATTAAATCAATTATAATTTGTTGAGTTAAAAATTTTCTTCTTGAACGTATTTCACATAGGTTGGTAAATTATACCATTTGATTTCATTTTGTAGAATTTTTTTTTTCTGAATTCCATGATTTAATATTTTAACCGTCTAACCTCATTCTTCAAAAGTGTAATACGTTATGAAGTATGTTGTTTTTAAGGGACATCATAACTCAAATATATTTCTCTAAGTTATATGGTTTATTTTGAACTTTGGTCTTTAATATTTACATTATTAATTGATTTTTCATATTATTTGATTTTCTCTTTCATCATTTTTGTGAGAATTAATATTTGGATTCAAATTTCAATGCTATATTATATTTTTGGGAAACCTATTATGTATTATTATCTATTATTATAATAATTCACATTACCCATTTTAATAAGGAAAAATCAAATACAATTTTTACAATGTGTGTTTTCAGACAAAATTATTTCAAAATTTTTCACACCCAATATTCCTTTTGAAATAATTAATGGTTAATCCCATAATCATTTATTGAAGTTTATTTTTCACTATTAAATCTATACCAATGTTTTCACTTTAACTTTTTAAAAATTAATTTTTAAAGTTACTCGTAAATTCATTAATACATGATCATTTTGAAAATGATATCTATTAACATTTTCCAATAAAAAACATTCTTCCACTTCCATTTTTATTTTATTGGAAAAATTATCACTATGTTTTAATTGTTTATAAAATAAATTTTATTTTTCTCCTATATTTAAAAAATGTATCTATTAAAATGATTTCAAATGATCCAGAATATTTCTTATTTACAAAATGATTCCTTTCTAAAAATACTGAAAATAGTTTTTATCTAAATTATTTTCATTTAACATATCTTATCCTTCATTAATGTTGTTTTTCAAATGTGACCATCCACATTATTTCTATGACTGTTTTATGTAATTTTCTTCTATTTTGGAAAAATGAATTATCACTACATTTGTCTTGCATAATAATTCTTAGTGTATAACAATATTAGTTATTAAATAATGTTCCTCTAGGAATTCCATATTCTTGATTCCTTTGATTTAAGGGTGTTCACCTTGATTACATACATCAACTGATTGGGGAAGAATATTACCATAACCATATACCCTTTATCTATACTATTTAATTACCGTTTTCCTTATTATTGTGATTGTAGGGTATTTGAATAGAAATTTTATTCATGTCCTTCGATTCCAATTTATTTTTCATGGGTTTATCTTGATATGATTATTAATAGATTTATAAATTATTTTCATATGTAAATTCATTTGAAAAGTATATATAATGGATCTTATTCCATGATTTCTTTATGATATGATGAATGATTGATCTCTTTCTAAATTAATATGTACGTATAATGACATGGGTGGTCCTATACCACCATTAAATGCATTGTTTACGATTTTATATCTAATGAGATAAGTAATCATGAGTACATTTTAGTTGATCATAATCATGGTAATTTAAAATTTGTCTCATGAATGTTATGATCTCTATACAAATTTATGTTTTGTTTTTTAAAGATGTTTCAAAATTTTATGTTCATTCTCATGACTATGTTATTATCTCACAGATCATGTTAATTGAGTCAACCTATTAATTTATGTAATATTTTATGTCATGATTTATTCCATGATTTATGATCGATGATTTTGTGGTTATGATTGTCATAGATGTCTTTATTATACCTATATTATCCTATACTGATCAATTACAATCATTGAATGTTTTTCCCACCTTTACCCTTATCGACAACTAATCTCACACCTTATATATGATTTCATTTTCCTTGGTTAAGAAGATAAGAACATTATGAAATTCCTAGAAGAGTATCTTTTGTGAATAGTTAGTGGGAGATAATCATGTCTTGTTATGGATAAAAAATGTTCATCAATAGTAAAAAAATTCCATTAGTTGACAAAGACATGGGCTTTTGTAGTTAATTTTTTTTCATAATTGTCTAAAACTATAACCTAAATGTTAATTAGAATATATTGTAATATATAATTTTCTTTAATCCATGTAATAACATAGTCATTTTCATTGGAATCTAAATCAAAACACTCTTCAACGACAATAGGAAACATGAATCTTGAATTTCACTCAGAGAAAACAATTAAGAAAATATATATTTAACATGATATTAACATAGTACCTAGAGATATAGGCCCTGATTTTATAAAATTGGGATCCAACTCACCATATAAGGCATGATTGTTTCCTTAAAGAGAAATAAAAAATACCTTCTAAGGATAGTAATGAATTTAATATTTTTTAATATAATTAAGTGCTTGAAAAAAATGAGATCGAATATATTTACATCATGTTCAAAAAATACTATTCAATCTCAATATTAGATTTTATCACATGAAAAAAGGGATTATGAATCACTGGTCATTATTAATTCTTAAGGGAGTGGGGATTTCCATTACAGAATGCTTCAACTCAGAATGTAATCCCAAATAATAAATAAGATTAAAATATATGAAATAATACATGGAAAATATGTCAAATAAATCAAAGACAATATATTATGTTATATTGATATTACATTTAATATTTACTGACCTTTTGATTCCATAGGTTAATGTTTCTTCACATATAAGTGCCTAGATATACGACCGATCTAGGAATCACTACTAGAATGATAATCTCATTATATCTAACTATGATCCCCCATATCTAAATGTGAGGTATAATTAGATACATCTAATTTCATATGGGATCTTCTTGTGAAGTAGGAACCCATGTTAATGCTTTGGGAAAGTGGACACTTATAAAAGTGGTTCAGGTGGCCCAATTTTCAACATAGATCAATTTTTTTGGATCTTCATAAAAATATGGTTTATAATGTTTTATATTACAATTTTGGAAGTATAAAATAGGCCTTCTCCCCAATGGACCAAATGAACCATGGTTATAGATACCTCAAACATCCCCACTACTACCCCATTGGCATTCTTCATATTACCTTTATAGTTTAGATAATTAACTCTAACCTACCACTATAGAATTGTTTGACTCATATTTATTGATATATTGAGCTATACAAGTCTCATTCATCAACATTTTATTGATAATCCCAACATATATCAGTTGCCAAATTAGAAAAATATTTGATATGTTCATATATTTCTAGACCATCTCAAATCATCAAACCTTATGGTAGTCACCGGTGATATTCTCAATAGAAAACCAAACAAACCAGACACAACAAGATGGATACTCTATGATAGTAAAATTACATTCTTCCAAAGTTATGCACTCCAAATATTTTTCAATATTCAAGGCCTCTTAGAATTTTTTTTTTTTTTAAAATTGCCATTAAATTTTACAATGTGAGTCTGTCATGCAACTTAGGTTGCAATAATGATTCACACCATTTATAACTATGTACTTATAGTATATACATTTAGAAAATCACTTTTAAATTCTAAAGTTTATGAAGGTAACCAAATATACACAAAATTTTATCTCTCTATTCCTTATGGTTATAATACCCTTGATCACCTTGAAAAAAATGTTGGATTTTCGTTTCAAATCCTTATCATGATCCACCCTGAAAACATGATCTTTCTTGCCTTCCCAATTCATGTATTGAATTTTTTTAATGACTCAAACCACAAGGGTAGGGTTCAATGGATGTATTCTTTGTGGAAAATTATTTACAACTCTATCTCATTTATTTGTTGGAAAATTTCTAGGATGCATTATCTATAAAAGAATAGAACATATTATTAAATCAAAACATAACCCAATATCAAATTAATTTAATTAACTATATAATATTATCAAATACTTATAAATAAGAAACAATAGTAATAAAAATTATTTAAATATCATTAAGGGGTAAAAACAAAAAAAAACATTACGATTTTACTACTCTGTACAGTTTAGTTGCATAGTTTGACAGATCGGGTGACACCCATGAATTTTTCATTTGAGGGAATATTAAATGGGATATATGATATGTGCACAGTTTTCCACTTACAAAAGGTAACCTTGAATACCTATAATTCCTCCGATTTTCAGTCAAATACTTTTATTTCACAAAAACATATTACAATTTTTCAATAAAAATTATAATAATAAAAATTAAACATTGAAATATCTCAAAAAACATGAAGATAAATCCCAAACTAAGGACCAATTCATGAAAACCCATGGAATGTTGAGGATCATAATGATAAAGTGTTTTATAGAAACTTACTTAAGCCTACCTATCAGGCTTTAATGATCCTATCATCTGTCTACCTTTACTCCAAACTAACAATATGGTTCTGAAACCATTTTCTAATGAATTAACTGGGGTCAACCAACAACCTCACTCTAGTCAGCCCATATAAGGACTAAAACATGTTCTTGGTTTTAATGGGATATTTAAAATGAACTGAGATTATTAGGCATTCCAAATGGGAATTAATTTACTATCTAAATCATGTAAATAAAATAATGGACTCTACATAGGATTCCAAAATGATGTATCCATATATTGGACAATCATACAAATCAAATAAAAAGTTTCAAAGAATAATCATGAGTAGATGTATCATAAGAAGTAATAATACAAAATAAAAATAAATATTTAATTTTATAAAAAAAGTACTGTGATACATGGAAAAAGTTATACTATAGATGTAAAAATAGAAGGGAGGATTTTATGGTCAATCAAAAATAACTTGACGTAACCAAAATATTAATAAAAGAAGTGTATTATCATTCCCAATGTCCAATACCTGTTCCTTATGTATCCAAAATTATGATGCACACATATATGATACCCAGGAAAAGGGATTGGATCCTTTACTTTTACATGAATTAATCATAAAAAGGTATATATACACATGGTGGGTGTATATAGGGTGAGATAAATCACCGAATAGGATATCACCATAAATATACATAACTTATTTTAGAATGAAATCCTGTATCACTAGTTGGAAATAAAATTTTAAATTAGAATTTTTTTCATTACATGAGAAAAAAAGTAAATTATTTTTCACTTTTTTAGTACAAATGTACTAATTTAAAAATGTATAAAACCATGGTTATGCAATGAGTCTGAAGAGTCACAACGAATAATAATTATAATCTATATAATGTAATGCATAAAACATAATTTGAATATAACACAACAAGTGATCTCATCCACATTTTTAATGGGATTACCTAGGACATCGCTAACAAATCACATAATAGCCTATGGTGAACCTAACAGACTCAAAATCCAACTTAGCCACATAGACATTCTTGATAGAATCCCCCTAAATGTCGTATAACAGTACTAGGGGCACTATATAATATGTGATATAGGAAATTATAGAACTCATCCTAATTTCCTAAATTCAAAAACAATGTTACCATGTGAATATTTTATAAATCCATGTATCATAACACATCCATAAATATTAAATTCCCAAAAATTATTCTGAATTAAACCTGGAATCTTCACTATAAGTGGAGAAAAATCCATATGAAAAAAATAAATTTCCAAAACACCCTTTAAAAAATCAGAAAAATGAAAAACCATGAAGAAATTTATATATTTATTAAATAACACTTTTAAAAGTCTATTTAATAATCATTATTATAATATCAAGTATAAGTGACATTTACTCAAGCATATATTGTGCACAAAAAATATATATTTTTATTATACCACATGTAAGCCATGAAAACCCTCCACTTAATCAAAAACAAACTCATAGAGAACATTAAGAGTTGTTTTAAATCAAAAAAAAAAAAATTGATATTAGGAATAAATTATTAAGAATAATACTATGAAATTTATAGCAATATGTATATTCCATGAAAATGGTTATTATATAGAAACAACTACCTAAATCCATTAGGACATACATTCTTTACTGATATAACAAAATATTATAAAAAGAGGTACCGTTCGAGCCCCTTAGGAATAACAAAATAAGGATTATCCCAAGAACTAATTAATGTATTTACCACCATTGAAATTTAGTGGATTTAATATGGAAGTACATAAAAAAAGATGAGAATAAGACAAGAGAGGAATTGGAGAGGAGTGAAAACAAATGATCTACTTTAAGAATAAACTTGAGATTAGTTGAGTAAATAATAAGGAGTGAAGGAGAGGAGGATATGGAATAATAATGAAGGGGATATTTAATATTAGGGAAAATTAAAAGGAGGTCAAGATGTTGAAAATAGAGTAGGGGAAATTTTGGAAAATAAAAAATATAATTTCATGTAAGACCATATAGTATGTCTACTCTATCAAAGAAACCTTTAGGAAACTATTTGAATAGATTCTTAAGTCACCTAGGAAGATTTCATAGTCTCACTTCACAATTATATGAACTATGAAACATATATAGATGTGTCATTGGATTCCAAATTCAACCCTACACAACTGGAATGTAGGGTTAGCCCTGACCATGTGCTGACTATGCATCTTACACTATAATTCCAATTTCATATTTTCGAAAAATGATTTGGAGATATCTAATGATTAAAATAATAAATGAAATTTAGTCATATTAGAGACAATGAGGTTTCATATGAAACCACATCCAGTATTCCCATGAACCCATGATATACCAAATGAATTTCAACACAAACCCGAAAGCACCAATAATTTCATCCATAAACATCCAAATTCTAGAATTTTTCCTAAACCTAAAAGTCACCTTCACATAGAAACTGATATATTTAATTGATTTATTATCATCACTACCTTAAATTACTTTAGAAACATAATTCCCAATTTAAATCATTACACCTAGGGCACAAGTTAATATAAAATAGTACTTGAAAAAAAAACCGCAGTTAAGAAAAAAAAGCCACTGCACCAGATCATATTCTCAAGTAAAATAATTTAATTCATTTATTTATGATATGAAAAAATTAAAATGGTTAATAATACCAAAAATAAATTAATATATATATATATATATAATTATTTTAAATAGTAAAATAATTTAAACTGAATTTTATTGTTTTATATCAATTTTTTTAGATAGTTTGGGATACTCAGTTAATCTTACACACCACTTCCTAGTATGACATATAAAATAAAAAACTATTTGATATTAATATATACTATATTGAAATATAATAATATAGATAAATTCATATATATGAAAATAGTCTATCTTTATAATAAATATATATATTATACGAACATAATTGAATAAAATTCATTATCCTTCGGTAAATATTTGGAACTATCTCCTGAAGACACATTGAAATATAAAACAGTTCTCATCTAGAGCTATAACCCCACCACTATGATAATATTTGAACTGGAAAAGAAACATTAAGGCATACTCTTATGTGTCAAAAAACCATACCATTTTGATAGATATCGGATATTTCAATGACACAATTAGATTCTCCACACACCTCAACTCATTAAGTGCTAGTGATCAGGTTTTATTCATGTGAATGTTTCTTATGAGTTTTAATCAACCCAAAAGATAGATATCCAATGATTTCTTATGAAAATCCTTCATACCAATATGTTATAATGACATATAAGACACACACATACCCACCCAAATCTAGGATTAATAGACAAAAACTACCAAACCATAGGATGTGTGTAATCCCTCGTCACAGACACTTAAAATCTTATACATAATGAGTTATACTACAAGTTCAATCTTTTATCATCATATATAATAACCGAGAGGTATTTCCTAACATCCACAATGAGTCTCAATGTATCAAACTCTATAATTACCCATTTAATATCTCAATACCCATAAATAAAAAAATCGAAACATTATTATAAATAATGATCTTAATAATAAAAAGAGTAATGTGGAATCAAATTGGGTTAAACTATCAATAATAAATCAATTTTTAATAATTTAAAATATAATTTTAGTTCAAGTGGATCTAAAACAAAAAATAACAATTTAATAATAGTAACATGAAAAAGAATTGAAAAAAGGGTTTCAAAAATAACGAATTAACAGAGATCCCCTCTCTAATTTCATGTCATCTCTCATCCTGAAAAACATAAAATACCAAAAAATGAAACAACAATCTAAAAACACTAAAAGAACTAAAAAATGTAAAACACTAAAAACCCTAAAAAAACCCTAAAACATATTACATAAAAACTAAAAAAC
Organism: Viscum album; assembly: GCA_963277665.1. Classification (NCBI taxonomy): domain Eukaryota; kingdom Viridiplantae; phylum Streptophyta; class Magnoliopsida; order Santalales; family Viscaceae; genus Viscum; species Viscum album. Next base: position 309,379,794 of record OY728126.1, read on the forward strand.
ACTACAAATCCATAAAAACCTAATGTTTCCTAAAAACCCTAAAACCCATAAAAACATTAATACCCCTAAAAACCTAAAAACCCATAAATTTTAAAAAAACAAATAACCCTCAAAATATATAAAAACCACATAAAATACCTAGAAATCCTTTAAACCACTAAAACCCTAAATAACCTAAAAAACAAAAAACCCTAAAAGATCCTAAAAAACTTTTAAAACCTTAAAAGAACCTAAAAACTGTAAAATACCCATAAATCCACATAAAACCCCCAAATCATTGAAAATTTTCTTTGAAAACCAAAAAACCATAACTTTCTCCAATGGTCATAGAAAACCCTAACAAACCCTGAAAACATTAAAAGAAATAAATGAAATTTTAAAATGATAAATACCTTAAAACACTCTAATAACCCATAAAACCCCAATACCATTAAAGCACTTATAACCCTAAAACAACCCTAAAAATAAAAAACAATATAAACACTAAAAATCATATAAAACCCCCAAAAACATGAATATCATAAAAAATACTAATAACCCTAAAACACTAAATAACCTAAAAACCATTAAACCATTATAAATGAAAAGAACTATAACCCTTATATAATCTTAAAACCCTAAAAAACCACTAAAATCCATAAAATAACATAAAATCATGAAAACCATAAAATAACCTCAGAAAAAATAAAACTAAAAACCCCATAAAACCCTAAATTCCATAAGAAAACCCTCAAATGTTTAAATCCCCTAAAAACCAATGAATATAATAAAATTCATAAAACCCAAAAAATCTATAAAATACCACAAAAACCCTAAACCCTAAAAAGAAATAAAAATAATAAAACCCTTAAAACTATAACAATTCTCAAACCCATAAAAATACTAAAACCCATAAAACCCCTAAAACCCCCAAAAATGACCTAAAACCCCTAAAACCCAAAGAATACTAAATAACCGTAAGACACTAAAAAATGAAAAATAACTCTAGAATCCCTAAAAGCCCTGAAAACCTAGAGTATCCTAAAAAAATGAAAAACTAAAAACCATAAAAGATCATAAAACACCCTAAAATCACCTAAAATAAATAAAATCATTCAAACCCTAACAAACCTAAAAATCCTAAAAACTCATACAAATCATTAAAAAAATAAAAAAACCAAAAAACCACTAAAAACTGTTAAAACCCATAAAAACAAAAAAAAAACAAATACTGATCCTAGAAATCATAAAAGATCCGAAATTACCCAAAAAACCCTTAAATACCCAAAATTACCCTATAAAAACCCTAAAAACATAAAAAAAACTTGAAAACCCCTAAATCCCCTAAAATCTCAAAAATCTTGAAACCCCCCAAAAAAACCCTATAAGTGTAAAAATATAATAAAAATTCTAAAGAACCTTAAAAAAACCAAAAAACCCAAGAAACGCGAAAAAACCAAAAAATCAAAAAACCATAAAACACACAAAAACCAATAAACCATTGAAAAACTATGAAAAAACCAAAGAGATCCTATAATCCTTAAAAAATCTATAAACAAAACAAAACAGTAAAACCCATAAAAATTCATAAAAACACTACAAACTATAAAATACTATAAAATCCCCTATGACCTTAAAAACCCTAAAAACATCTAAAAACCCAAAAATCAATAAAACCCCTAAAATACCCTAAATAGCCTAAAAACTCTACAACCCCTTAAAATCCATAAACACCCATTAAAACCCTAAAAATTCAAAAATCACTAAAAATATAAACAATTAATATCCCTAAAAGTCCTAAAACAATAATGTCCCTAAAAATCCAAAGAAAACCTTAAAATACCCTAAAAAGATATAAATAAAAAACATAAAAACCCCTTCAAAACCCCTAAAAACCCCTAAAACCCTAAAATTGATAAAAACTGAAAAACACATAAAACAACCGTAAAAACACGTCAAATTACGTAAAACCATAATACAACTAATGAAACCAAAATTCCATTAAAATCCTCAAAATTGTGAAAATAATATAACACTTAGAAACAGAAAAACCCTAAAAACACAAAAATTTCCATATATAATAAAAAAACCCCTAAAACCCTAAAAATCTGAAGAAATCATAAATATCAAAAAAACCCACTGAAACCATACAAATCCCAAAAAAAATTGAAACCCATAAAGACTTTAAAACCCACAGAAATATAAAAACCCTAAAAACACCTAAAACACTTAAAAACACTAAAAACCCTAAGATCACTTAGAAACCCTAAAAACCATTTAAATCCCCAAAACCCAAATAAAAAAATATTCTTTCAAAACCCACAAAAAAATATAAAACCATACAAACCATTAAAAACTTAAACTCATTAACAAACCCTCATGAAAACCCTAAAACATTGAAATATATAACAAAATATATATACCATAAAAACAATAAAAATTCCAAAAACACAAAAAAACCACAGAAAATGATTAAAATCATGGAAACCATAAAACCCCTAAAAATCCTAAAACAATTAAAAATCCCAGGAAACACTAAAACCAAAAATCAACTAATAACCGTAAAACCCCTCAAAATCCTTAAATAGTATAAAAGCCTAAAAACCATAAAAACCATAAAAGGCTATAAAACCTAAAAACCCAAAAATATGATAAAGATCCTAAAAAACCTTTAACAACTTAAATAACATTAAAATCCAAAAAAACAAAAATACCTTAAAACACCCTAAAACCCTCAAAACCCACTAAAACCCTAAAACCCCTAAAAACACTAAAAACACAAAAACATAAATACCCAAAAGCCACGAAAACAGAAGTACAATCATAAAAACATAAATTTTACCTACAATCAATAAATCCCCAAAAAACCTTAAAAAACTAAAACCCCTAGAAACCATTAAAAATCAATGAAAATCACTAAAACCCCTTAAAATCTGAAAAAAACTAAAAAAACCCAAAATCCCCAAAATCCCTTAAAATACCTAAATGATACCTTAAAACTCATAAAACTCATTAAAACCCCCTTAAATCTTTAAAATACTAAAAAACTCTCAAAATAATAAACACCCCCACACCACTAAGAACACGAAAAACCCAAAAAATATTAAAATGACTGGAAAGCATAAAAAGCACTAAATACCCTAAGAAACATAAAAACCAATTAAACAACATAAAAACACTAAAAAAAAATAAAAACCCCTACAAATAGTAAATCCCCTATAAACCCTTCAACCCCCCAAACCCATTAATATCCCGAAAACATTAAAAAACATAGAAACCAATAAAAGCTCCTTGGAGAGACCTAAAAACCCTAAAAACTGTAATAATTCTAATAACCTAAAGACATTAAAAACAATAAATACCCATGAAAACCCTTAAAACTAAAAAAGGAAAAAAATATCCTAACACCATAATAATCCCTAAAAATTAGTATAGGACCCTAACCCCCCCCCCCCCCAAAAAAAATACATAAAACCTCTAAAATATGCTAAAACATCATACAAACCCTAAAAACTGTAAATAACCTAAGAACCATAAGACACCTAAAAACCCTAAATAACTTGATAAAGACCCAATATAATCACATGAAACCCTAAAAAATTAAATATCCTATAACTCATAAAACAAGTCAAACCCCTTCAAATTATTATAAAATACATTAAAATACCCTAGAACATGTAAAATTACTGCAAATCCCCTAAAGTATCATAGAACCCTATAGACCATAAAATCCATAAAACCCTAAAACCCCATTAAAAATCCAAAAAACCCCAATGGACCCTAAAACCTTAAAGGATCCTATACACTCCAATATACAAAAAATGTGTCCTAAAACCGAAAAGAAATCTAAAAACCCCTATAATCCTAAAGAACACTAAAACCACCTAAAAGTATCCAAAAGGCCCTAAAACCATTATATTCTTAAAGGAACTTAAAACCCCCCAACAAATAATATAAACCCCTAAAATCCTTATAACACCCTAAACAACGCAAAAATCATAATTAACCTAAAAACACTCAAGAACGTAAAATCCCTAAAATCCTTAAAAGAACCTAAAACCCATAAAAACCCTAAACCACCCTAAATCCCGTAAAAACCCCAAAACACCCAAAATCCTAGAAAACCCCTAAAAATAGTATAACACCCAATTAAAAAAAAATCTAAAAAAGGAAAAAAACCTAAAAAAATAAAAAACCCTAGAAACCTATAAAAATACTTCAAACCCCAAAGATGCTTAAAACCCCAAACCCCCCTAAAAACCCTAAAAACCCATATGATCCTCTAAAACACCTCGAACCGCTAGAAACCCTAAATAACCCTAAAAATAAAATAAACTTAAAAAACCAAAAACCCAAAAACCCTAAAATCTATTGAAAAAAATACACTAAAAACTCTAGAAATAATTACAAAACACTTAAAACCCAAAACCCCTAAAATTCTATAAACCAATAAACCCTAAAAGGCATTAAAAGACAGTAAAACCCCTAAATTGACCCTTAAACCCCTAAAACACAGTAACATCCATAAAACCCAAAAGATGGTAAAACGCCTAAGAGTCCCCAAAATGCTGAGAAGACTACAATAACCAAAAAGACCCAAAAGAAACTAAAAATTTTAATACACGTTTAAACCCCTAGAAACAATAAAACTCATAAAATATCCAAAATACCCCTAAAACCTAATAATCATTAAAATTATTACAAATCCCTAGGAAACCCTAAAAACTCTAAACCCGCCTTAAAACTAAAAAATCTACTAAAAACCATAAAACCCTATAAAAAATACACCCCCTTAAAAATCCTGAACACCATAAAAATCATTTAAACCACAAAACCCCTATATCCCTAAAAACACTGAAAACACAATAAAAACCTAAAAACCATAAAAGAAAATTTAAACCCCAAAAAACACATAAAAGAACCTTAAAATCCCTAAATCCCGTGAGAACTATAAAATAACCCTACAAACACTTACAAACCAATGAATCCCTGAAAATCCTAAAATCCCTTAAAATTATAAATAATCGTACGAACCCTCAGAAAACATTAAAAACTATAAAAACCCTAAATCCATTAAAAACCCATAAAACCACATCAAAACCCTAACAACCTTAAAAAAACATAAAAAGCACTGAATACCTAATAACAATAAAAAACCCATGAAAACCCATAAAAAACCCAAACCCGCTAAAAACAATAAAAAGACTAAAAAATGAGGAAAACCTACAACCATTTAACACCCTAAAACACTAAACCACTTAAATCCTTAAATCCCCCAAAAAAACTCTTAAATAGATCAGCAACCCAAAAAATATATAGAATACACAACGATCCCTAAAAATCAGTAAAATCCATAAAAGACCCTAAAAACCATTAAACACCCTAAAACCCCTAAAAACTAAAAATATAAAACCCTCAAAAATCCCAAAAATCCCAAAACAATAGACCCACTAAAATACACTAATACAACCTAAAAACCCATAACTCCATAAAAATACATAAAACCATAAAAACCATAAAGACTATATAAACAATAAAAATAGCTAAACCCCCCCCCGAAAACACTGAATACCTATAAATACTAATAAATCCTAAAATCCCTTAAAAACATAAAAATAATTAAAACCTTTAAAGTAAAAAAAAACAAAAAAAATCCCTTATACCCATAAAAAAATTAAAAACCTAAAAACCTAAAAATATTGTAAAACCCTAAAAACCACAGAACCATAAAAACCCCAAAAATAAACCCCAAACCACCTAAGAATCCCCTAAAATCCTTAAAAATACTATAAAAACCAAATAACGAAAAAAACCCTATAAAACCCTATAATCCTTACAACACTAAAAATCCTAAATAACCAAAAAAACTCTAAAACCCTATAGACCATAAAACCCATAAGACATCAAAAGGACTTAAAAACCCTATAGAAACCATATAATAATTTAAAAACCTTAAACAACGTAAAATATACAAAACCTAAAATACCCTAAAATGCCTTAAAACAATAAAAAACTATAGAAACCTAAAAACCTCTCTAAATAATAAAAACACAAATATCCCTAAAAAACCTAAAAACATAAAAATAATAAAAATCCACAAAAAACTCTTAAACCCCTAAAAAAGCCTAAGAACCATAATAACCTTCAATGGTCTAAAATTTCTCAAAAACCCGAAAACCCAATAAAAACATTAAAAATCCCTAAATACACAAAAATCATATGAAAAACCTAAAACACCATAAAACACTAAAAACCAACCAAAACCTTAAAATTCCATTAAACAAATAAAAAGTTATTAAAAATACTAAAACACACTAAAAATGCGAAGTACCCTAAAATTCGAAAACCCAAAAAAATATCTAAACCCCCTTAAAATAATGAATTTTTTTTTAAAAATTAGAAGAAATATAAGAACACTTCTAAATGTTAAATAAAACCTATAAAAATAAAAAAAACGCCCCACAAAACCATTAAAAACTCAAAAACATTAAAAATACACAAAAACTCTAAAGAACCTAAAAGACCACAAAAATAATAAGAAAAATAATAAAGACTAAAAAATTATAAAACTACAACCCTCCCCTCCCACCCCAAACCCCTAAGATATCCTAGGAATCATAAAATATCCATAAAAATCCCTAAAAATGAAAAAAAATCACTATAAATACTAAATGACCCTAAAAACCCAAATAAACCTAAAACCCTAAAAACCTAAAAGACCATACAGACCTCACACGAAGACCCTTAAGACCCAAAAAACCCTAAATACCTCTAAAAAATAAAACAATCCAAATCCCCTAAAACAAATAGTACCCTAAAAACCAATGAACACCCATAAAAGACCCAAAAAGAATTTAAAACACCAAAAGACACTAAAAATCCTAAAATAACCTAAAATAAACTTAAAACCCAAAAAGAATCTAAAAATCACCAAAACCCCAAAAAGACCCTAAAAACCTAAAAGCCCCTAAATAAACCTAAAAACCTTAAAAAATATCTAAGGGAAAATAAAAGGAATAAAATCCCTTAAGGAACCTAAAAACCATAAAGGACCATAAAAAACATAAAACCCCAAAAAGACATTTAAACACCAAACATGACCATAAAGACCCAAAAAATGAAAAAAACACTAAAATAAAATTAAAAAACTAAAAACTTATTAAATAATTAAAGATCCTAACAACCCCTAAGACCATAGAAATCCTAAAATTCCTTAAAAACCCCTAAAATCAATTACATACCCTAAACCCCCTTAAAACTACAAAAAAACCCATAAAGCACTAAAATATCATAAAAAACTGAAAAACTCTACAAAACCCAAAAATAGAATTGTAACCATAAAATCCACTGAAAAAAATAACCCACAAATCCCTAGAATCCCTATAAAAACCCTAAAACTCAAAAAAACTAATAAAGGCACTAAAAACCCTAAAACCCGATAAAATCTAAAATCCCATAGATACTATTAAAAACATGTAAAAGTACATAAAAATCACTAAAAACAAAAAAAAATTAAAATTTAGAAAACCATAAAAACCCCAAAATTCCCATAAAACCATAAAAACCATAAACTCCCCTAATAAACTAAAACACCAATTGAAACCTATGAAAACCCATAAAACCAAAAAACCCCTAAAATTCACACACACACTAAGAAACACAAAACATCATTAAAAATAATAAGACTATAAAAACCCTAAAACAAAAATCCCCAACAAAAACAAAAACTCTCAAAACCCCTAAAAATCTAAAAAATCACAAAAAAAACCTAAAAAATTGTTTTTACGTAGGAAAATACTAAAAACGTTAAAAAAAAAAAACCTAAAAAACATCTTAAACCCCAAAAATATATTAAATACATTATAACTGTAAAACCATAAAAAAATATAAGATAACCCTTATACCCCCTAAAACTCTCTAAAATCCAAAAATTGATAAAAACCCTAACACCCTGAAAAAACCAAAAAATAAAATAAAATCATAAAAACATCAAAAATAGAAAAAAACCATTTTACCTTATAAAATCCTACAAAATACCTAAAAACCCATAAAAATATTAATCCTTTTAAATGCCTTAAATAATTATAATTCCCCTAAAGTCCTAAAACCCTCTAAAAGATGGTAAAAATATTTAAAACCACTAAAAATTCCTAAATCCATAAAAAACTCTAAATAAACCCAAGTATCCCCTAAAAGACCCTAAAATTTTTAAAATCCCCTAAAACTCCCTAAAAACCAAAAATGACAAAATAGGACAAATAATCATCAAACACGAAAATAACACTAAAAACCTTAAAACCCTATAAATATTAAAACCCTAAAAAACATATAAACCTATAGAACACCGTAAAACACCGTAAAAAATATAAAAATCCCAATGCACCTAAGAACCCTAAAACAAGCCTAATACCCCTTAAAACCCCAAACCCCTTAAAATTCATTAAAAAGATTTATAACCCAGTCACCACCTAAATAACCATAAAACCCAAAAAACCCATAAGAATCCTAAATCCGTAAAAAACAAAAAAAAAATCCTAAAATCCCCTTGAAAGCACAAAACACAAAAAAAATCATTAAAAGACTAAAAACTCATAAATTAAAAAAAACACAAATCCCTAAAAACCATAAATAACACAATACCCTAAAAACCCTAAATAAACTCTTAAAACCTTAAGATCTATAAAAATTCTAAAAACCCTAAAAATTGAAACCCCCTAAAAGACAAAAAAAAACAAACAGTAAAATTACTATGAATAATAATATCCCACCAAGAAACTAAAACCCTAAAATCCATTAAACTTAATTTAAACCCTATAAATACCATAAAATACCTTTTGAAACCCCAATAAACCTTAAAAATCCATAAAAATCCTTCATCCCCTAAAAATACTAAAAACCACTAAAAACCCAAAAAAACCAAAAACCAAAAAAAAACCCAAAAAACCCCTTAAAACTATTATGATCCTGAAAACACAAAAAAACCTTATATCCCTAAATAATAACTAAAAAAAATAGAAACACTAAAAACCCAAAACATCCCTTAGAAACCCCCAAACCCCCCAAAACACTTTAAAAACTCTAAAAGACCCTATAAATCCAAAAAACCCGTAAAATGCCTTAAATAATCCTAAAACCGTAGAAGACCCTAAAACCATTAATTACACTCAAAAACCCTAAAGCACCCTGAAAATCCAAAGAAACCATAAAACAAAAAAAATATAGAAATACCCAAACACTCTAAAAATTATAGAATACCTTAAAACTAAAAAACAAAAAATCACCATAATAAGCCATAAAAATGATAAAAAATAAAAAAACCTTAAAAACACTATAATAAATGAGAAACAAAAAAATAAATAAAAACCCTAAACCCCCAGTTAAAAACCCCATAAAAACTCCAAAATGTAATAATAAACCTTAATAAATTATAGGTAAAACATAAAATCCTTAAATACCCAAAAATTACTATAAAAACCCTAAAAACACAAAAAACACTAAAAACTCATATGAACCCCCTAATAACCCCTATGAATCCCCTTAAAACTAGAAAACCCCCTAATCCACTAAAATATTTTAAAATTTTGAAAAACAAATAAAATATAAATGAACAAAATACCCCAAAAACCATAAAAGGCAAAAAAAAACTCATCAAAACCCTTGAAAACCAAAAAACACTAAAAACCATAAGAAAGAAAAAAAATACAAACAACCTAAAAACCCTATAAACACTTAAAATATATATTTCTATTTAAATTAGAACTCTTCTTAGGAATCGTTATCTATGAACAGTTCCCATTAGATTTGTTTATGAAACTAGAAACACCCAATTGTTCTGTATCCATAGGGACCTCCTTTCCAAAGGCATGTGCTCATCAGGGATTTTGACTAAAGAGGCTTAAGTATTGACATTGGTCGATAGGATGGGAGTCCAGGTTCATCACACCCTTTTGAGTGGAATTATTGCCTAGTCTGGGACTCTCTCACAGATTTAAGATATGTTAATGAATAATTTATTAACTTACTATGAATGATATAGGTTTTCCATTTGAAATTAGAAATCAATTATTATCTTATTTGGATTTTAGAATCATGTTTATGTATTTGAGGAACATATTCAATGGAGATATATATATATGTATGTATATGAAGATCTATATCTATGATATCTTCATATATACTAATATATTCATGGTTGTTATTACGACAATGATTGTTTTATAGCCATGCAGTGGGGCACTCTTGAGTTTATCATAATATAGCGAAACAAAAAGTTACTCTGGAGTTTTTCATCATCTAGGGATATGAAAATTGTTTTTATGTTTGGATAAAACCTATATACGGGATACCTATAAATCCTTGTGAAGGGAATCATAACCCATGTAGATTGGTGACACTTAATGGGGCACATCATACCTTTTATGGTCATGTGATAAGGACCTAGACATACAGTTTAACGTCCTGTGGAAAGGATATATATATGGAAGATTCCTAGTAAAATTTTCATGCGGGAATAATGCTGAAGGAGCTTAGGAAACATGGAATTGATATGGGATTCCCAGTTGAATTAGATCATACTAGGAATATGACCTAGAAAGGATTGGGTTGATTTGGGGTGTTGGGTTTGAACCATAGGGAGGATTTCTATGTATTCCTTTTGGATGAGAATCAAATATAATTTAGTTCAGTAAATCTCAAAGGAGAATATGGTTCTTAAAGAGAAAATGTGTTCGAGATTATTCTAGAAGAGGATTCCTTGAAATAGGTACCACAAGTGATGTGTTATATCAAGATGATTTTGGGGTCAATAGCTTAGGATAAGGCCCATTAATGGAGGGATAATTTATAGTCTCATGGATGAGATGATTTTGAGATCAGTCATTGAGATGGTTTCCTACCTATCCTTGTTATGGTGGGAATCAGAGTTCTCATAGTACATTTAGTTTGGTGGATCGTGTTGGTGTTGTGATCATCAAAAACCTATAAGCCCATTTGAGTCATGCTTAGTGTGAGAAACAAGAGGAATTGTGATATTTAACAAAGTCACTTTCTCCATTCAATGACGGTTGGTGTTGGAGGCCAAATGGATAGAGATAGGGGAGAGGGTTTCTGAGTGTACCCATTTCCTCTCTTGTTTGGAAATCTAGGATAGTTTCATTTTTTGATCTATCTATATTTTTCCTTGAATAAGGTCAAAAGGTGTAAGAGCACCACATCCCCCAAGAAAGGTTAGGGGATTAACATTGGTTGTGTTCCCTAAATTTGGTTTCATGTTTTGAGAAGGATCTTAGTCCATATGGAATGGAAAAAACAAGTGTGACCCTCAACCTCCATACCAGGATCCGAGGATCCGGGTCTTAGAGACGAGATGGGGTGAATAGAGTCTTATCCCTGGAATCTGAGGCCGAGAAATCCTTAAAAATTTCTTTAGGGTAAGGTTCCACATGACCATATAAATAAGATCCTATAGAAATCCCCATGATCTTAACACCATTATAAAACAAATTTGGGAAAACTACAACCATAGAAATTCAATCCCAAATGGGAGACAAGTTGATGTGCCTTTCCTAAATATTATGTATGTGAGGAGGTCTTGGTGGAGGTTAAAACTAGGTTCACTTTAGACAAGGGAACAAAATAAGGAGAGTCCCAAACATAGTTGTCATTGAATATGTCACAAAGGGTGGATCACAAAGGTCTTGGGCATAGAAGCCTAGAGAAAGTGTGTCACATAAATATACCACGTAGGTATGCTATGTATGTATGCCACACATGCCTTGGGAGAAACTAAAAATTGATTAACACATGGTAGATTATCTTATGAAAGCCTGGATGGAATATTAGGGAAACAACACTTGAGTGAGGTTTTAATATAGGCACCATGGGTCTTTTCTGGTGTCTTTGGAAGAGTATCACATATTTTATTTACTTAAAAAAGGCCTTTCACAAGTGGATTGTTCTTATAAAAGAAGGGTCCTCAATCACGTGTTTTTTTTTGTATTTTAACCTTTGAAAATATATTGAACTTGTTTTTACCTATTTTTTTTCTATTTTATTGTTTTTTGGAGCTACCTGAGAAAATTAGGGGACCTAGGATATGGTGCTAAACAATGAGATATTTGGGAGTTCTTCTGCATTTTTTAGTTCGAGAAATAAGGAGTTCGATTTATATGAAAAGAGTGGAGCTGGTCAATGGAAGTTATCGTTGTAGGTCCTCATTGCAAGTATGTGACATATCTCGCCTATATATGTGTGAAAGAATAATTCAGCCACTTAAATCCACATCATAGGTCTTTATCATAGGTCCTCAGTGTAGGGAAGCTTCACCTTCTAGTATGCACTGGCAGGACATGTGTTGGCCTCTTGGTGAGTAGGTATTCAACATAGGTCTAGTTGGACAAATTATTTTTCCTCTATTTAGTTTTTTTTTGAAACTTAATATATCTTAATGTGCTCTTCATAATATGTTTATCCTTCCATTATTAAAAGTGAGTCTCATCAAAATCCTCCCCTCAGGATTGGATCCTACTAAAAATAGGTTCTAGTCCCGATGAATGAGTATGGGGAAAAAGATTATAAATGATGAATGTTGGATCGTGTATGTTCTCTATGTTGCTTTCCCACGGAGGTCATTAGTGTAAGTCATTCAGAACTTGTTGGTGATGTTGTTGAGTAGTGATGCTAAGTTCCACAAGTCGGTGGTTCCTATAAATACCCCCTTGTCTTTTTCTCTTTCTTCACCTATATTTTCTAATTTATACTCTTGTTACATAGCTTGTTCATCCATCCATATCGAATTTTCATCCCAAAATGGTCCTTCTAAAGTTTTATCAAGGTATATCCACCTGATCAATGATGTTTCATGAAGTGAATTTATCAAAGGACCTATATAGAAGGACTTCAACATGAAATCTGCTTAAGGTACCTAGTTGATGGACTTACGTAGGGTACCTTATAGAAGGAGCTGCGTGTGGATTTTAATTTTCCATTTTTTTTAATTACTCTAAGTTAAAAATTGAACATTTTATGTAAATATTCCAACATAATTATATAAATTTGTACCTTATTATAGGTTCCCATGTGGCTCATTTAATGACTTCAACCCAGGAAGCTGCTTCACGTCAGACTGAAAAGATGAAAGTCATTGGACCAGACTATTATGATGTTGTTTTTAGTAACCTTCCTGAATTGTAGAATTAATTGATTACATATAAACGTGAGTATACAAGAAGAAACTACATGTCTCTATATATCCAAGGTATTTTTAAGGATAATCATATTCTAACAAATAAGTAATATATCTGAAATACAAGGTTTCTAAAACATGTCAGCAATCCTTGATTTAACGTCTACATAAAGGGTATCCCTATTAATGAGGAAGCAGTCCCTATTTTATTCTTCCTAAATCACATTGGATGTACTCTTGATATAAAGGATAATTTTTTATATCCAAGGCCTCATTTATATTGTTTGAACTTTCGTTCTTTAAAGATAGGTCAATATCATGGATGGAAAGAAGATTCAGATCTTCATTCTGGAAGGGTAGTCAGTCCTTAATGTATGTGGTAATTCTATGTATGCCAGACTTGTGGTAATTTCATAATATAGATACAGTATGTTCACATTTATGAGTTTTTCTAGGTATGACAGAATTATGTTTACAAGAATGATTTCATTCCTGAATTATTGAGCCGATGAAGTATTCAAACAAACCCCTTTCATTTGATGCATAGTGAGGTTGTCATCAATTTATTGGATGTCTACCAAATCTCCAAGGATCCAATTCTCAGTTAAATTTATGATGAATTCATCTCTCCATATACAACACGGGAAGATATAGAGAGGACTCCACCATTATCCCATGATCTATTAAAAATAGAAAATGATCTACAAAAAGAAAAGAAAAATCCTCCTCCTAGAGATGATGTCCATGTAGAAGCGTGGATGGGGTATTTCATAGAACCATCTAAAGAGACATTTTCTACTTAAAGGCATCATACCCATTTTCCCACTAACAATAATTGGGGTTCTTCAAATTTATTTTTTCCCACATTGGATAAAGGTGATTAGAAACATTTTTTTTACAAGGATAATTTCGAGATTGATGCAAATGTATTCTTATCCATCTTCCTTGTCATGTAGATAAGAATTTATCTGCCTCTAGTTCATGAGTTAGGTGGGGGCATGAGGCTAGGGATTTTTTTATAATGTACAAGTAACTAGAGGGAAAGTATACCAAATTGGTTCCCATGTGTTAGAAAGAATCTATCATAGTATATTCAATTTATATAAAAAGAAGACTCATTTTAGATATAAAAGGCCATTACAGGTTTTTGGGGTTCAATTGAAACACATTTCAGTTCATATTTATTACAAAATTCAGTTAGGATCCCCAAAAATCGATTTACTCTATTTGTTTATATTTTATCTAGAATTAAACCTCTAATCCTGAGGCCTGATGAGGTGCTCAAGGTGTTGAATATATCTGGAGAATTCAGCTTCTTACCTTTTTTATAACCCACCAAACATAACATTTTTTAATGATGGTAAATAAAATAATTATGACTTGAGGGAACACATTATCACATTAAGGGATAGTGTATTAGTTTCCCACATTGACAGAGAGATTATCGGTGAGGCTTACATCACTTATATGTTTTCTTGTGAGTTCAAATGTCTTCAACAATCAAGAACCATACATCCCACATATGTTAGGAATGAAAATATTCCAATGTTGGCCAGAAAAATACTGTAACATCCTGGTTCTGGATGACGCCCAAGGGTGCCCCATTAGAGGTTGGTCAAATGGCCTCAAACACATTTCCCCAAACCCTAGAGGTTGCTGACTAACATTGAGGGCCTTGGGTGTGATAGTGGGGAAACTATGCCCTCATTGGTATAGTAACACAACACAATAGAAGTAATATACAGCAAAATAAGACTTAAAATAAATAAACAAATAGAGCACACATATATGTTTTATGTCACATATGTCTTTAAAAATAGACAAACAAGTCACAACGCAAGAATACAGTTCTAAACCAGTGTATAATAAAACAAATAAACTCTAGCAGCATTGCAAGCCTCAGCTTGGTCACATGCTCTCTGTCTTCACATCAATCATGTACCTCAAGTAGAATGGATCTTTCCCCTATCTATACCTACAACAATATATTCTATTTTGGCCAAAAATCATGACCCAAACAGGTGTCAGACGAATCCCAGTAGGGCACCACCAAAAGACCTATCATTAACTATCACTAAATATATATAGAAGGCATAAATGAAAAATGAAGAAATAAAAAAGGATGTAATATGATTAAACAATCATACAGTTTCAACTACATTCATTTACATTTACCAATTATTCAACCAATCAAACACAAGCAACCCTATAGGAAGTTCTCACATTCTAATCCCTCTGGTCCAACTTAGAAAAACACTCTACGAGGAAGCACTCACCGTCAACTACCCATGTGGTCTCATAATGGTAAACTACAGAATCTATGAGGTGGTACTGGACATCCAATTCCCCATGTGGTCTCGCAACGTGGAACTAATGAAACTCCGAGGGAGCACATAGGTCCACCCCCTATGGTCTCACAACATTAAAAGTATAAAAAACACTTTGGGGAAGACCTCAACATCCATTCCCCCTATGGTATAACTATACCAGGTTCCCTTTTCCCTATGTAATACAATAATTAACAAATGATATACATGAGCCAAATTAAATATCAAAAACTACATGGTTAAATAGCTACAATGCATATCGCAAGCTTATCATAAAACAACTCCATCCTAACAACACTAGGCATGGAAAACATAACAACCAAACATGCAATTCTAGAACCAATTGCCAAAATCAGTAAAACATGAGAAAACACATCCATAGCATGGTAATAAACCATATTCATAATCAAACACCATTACTAAAGCAAATATTGCATATCCGGCATTAATATGGTTAAAATTCCTTAAACACGGAATACCCTAATCTAGGGTATTGGGCACTTTTTTCACATATAACTCAAAGACGTCTACGGAAAGATAGAAACACCTTACCTTGAAATTGTATAATCAATATAGTTGAAACTCAGCCTTTGAATCGACATAAAACATCATAGATCTACAAAAATGTCAAAAAAGTTCAACCTTGAATAACTCATGTAAGTGGAGAAATCAAGATGAGAGGCTACAGACGAAGGAATAACTCATGAAGGAGATTCCAACACAATAAAAAATGATTGATTTGTAGAATGGATGGCCAAATGGGGGATCATAGAAGAATTATAGATATCTATAGCTCTTGGATGAGACGGGTTTAGAAGAATTCATTACAATAAACAAGACGTCATCCGAGTCTGATATAACAATTAAAAATAAAAATACATGGCATGTTCCCTGAGGATACATATAGTGTATATGCCTTTACTAGGCACATCATTAGGTGGTCTCTAAGTCACTTCACAAAGCCAGTACATGGTTACTTGCGATAACCAGGTACATGATGTGTAGTCCTTAAATTTCAAAAAAAAATATATTTTTCCTCAAAAACACATGAAAAAAGTATCTATACATTAAAATAAGATCCATATTCTTACAAAATTCCCCCTTAACGAAATTTATCCCCAAATTCCTCTAATGGGGGGGGGGGCGTAGAAGAAGAATCCTCAAATAGCTCATGCCACTACAATCTCACATCAGCCTCCCTCTCCCATGTGTCATCTTGTACTCACTAGTGCAAGCAGAGCACCCATAACAGAGGAACATACTGGCCACTGAGAACCTTCACGATGTGATCAACAATCTAGATAGGATTCTCCTCTAATGATTTATCCAGCTCCAACTCAACCTCCTCAATTGAAAAAAATGAGACGAGTCTGAGAAGTAACACTATAGATGAGGGATGTGGAAGACCTCGTGCATAGATTGATACCTCTGAGGTAATTGCAATCAATAGGAAACTGGAGTGACTCTCTCCAAAACATCAAATGGCATATGTCAGTGAAAGCTTTTTCTTTCTCATAATACTCTTGTGTCCCAACCTTGGTGTGACATGTAGGAAAAAGTGACATACGACCTTGAACTCAAGCGGCCATCTCCAATGCTCAGCATAAGACTTCTGTTGTGACTATGTAGTATCCATCCTCTTCCAAATTAGCTCCACCTTATCTATAGTCTCTTGGACAAGATGAGGTTCCATCATAGCTACCTCTCCTGCTTCCAACCAACATAGGAGTGAACGAAATGGCCTACCATACAAAGCCTCATAAGGTGCCATCTAAATCATCACCTTAAAACTATTATTCTAGGAAAAAACTACCAGAGGTATTTTATTTTCCCAGGAACCTCAAAAATATAGGATGCATGCTCGATTCATTTCCTCAGGAACTTGAATCGTATGCTCGGACTGGACATGTTTTTGGGGATGGTAAGCTATACTCAGAAGTACCTTTATACCAAAATCTCTTTGTAGTCCCTACCAAAACCAAGAAGTAAAACGAGTATCCCTTTATGAAATAATGGAGTACATAAATCCATGTAAACTTATAATCTCTCAGATGTACAACATTCCCAGGTCATCAACAATAAAGGTCTCCTTGATTGGTAAGAAGTGTGAAACCTTCATGAGTCTGTCAATGAAAACCCAAAATGCATCATTCCCTCAAGGAGATCTTGGTATCCATGTCACAAAATCCATCATAACGTCATTCCACTTCCACTTGAGAAAGGGTAACTACTACAAAATTTCTTCTGGTCGTTGATGCTCTGCCTTCACCTACTAACAGCTGTAACACCATATCACAAAACCAAAAACATCTCTCTTCATACTAGGCCACCCATACGGACGGTGTAGATCTCAATAAATATTGGTGACACTAGGTTGAACATCCCAAACTAAATAATGAATAACCCACATCAACTCCTTAAAAATGTCTGCTGACAGCCACACAAGCCCATGAAAATGCAAGATCTCGTCCTCACCTATGGTACACCCAAGAATAGGGTCCTATCCTAACACATACTCCCGTAGAACTAGGCCTTTAACATATGATAGATGACTCATTCACACTCAATAATGTAGGGTAGAGTTATCAACTATAGAAGAAATGATTTTCTGCCCATGTCTGTCATACACCTCCAAATGCAGCTTAGAAAATAGAGCCCTAATCTACAACTCATTGCAGGCCTCCTGAACATCCGGAATCTAAGTCCTTCTGCTCAAAGAATCAACCACTACATTGCCTTTACCATGTGTGTAGGCAAGTTCAATGTCAAAGAACTAAAGGTACGCAACCCACATTTGTTGTATCATATTCAGATCGTGTTGAGTGAAGATATACTTGAGTCTTTTCTAGATGGTGAAAACCAAAAACTTTTATCCCAATAGATAATGTCTTCAACAACATAAAGTATGAACAACTATAGCCAACTCAATATTGTGTATCGGATAATTCTCATAATGTGGCCTCAACTACTGAGATCCATACACAACAAATCATCGCCCTTGCATAAGAAATACTTCCATCCTGATACCTGAAGTATCATTGTAAACAGTATAGCTCTTTCTTGAATCTGGAAAAACTCATGTCAGTGCTGAAGTCAACCTTGCTTTCAACTCATGAATGAAAGAATAATAAGAATCTGTCCACAAGCACTTTGCACCCTTCATTGTCAAGCCCATCAATAGAGATTATAAGTGTGGAAAGTAATGTATGAAACATCTGAAGTAACCAAAGATCATGAGAAAACTTCATATCTCAGTGATGTTCTTTGGTTTCTCCCAAGAAACTACTTCTCTCACTTTCTCTGGGTCTACCAACATTCCTGTCTCTGAGAAAACATGACCCATAGAGTGAATCTGGTCAATTGAAAAGTGTCATTTTAAGAGCATAGCATAGAAATGATGATCTCTTAGTGTATTCAAAACAATCTCCAGATGGTTAGCATGGTCGTGTCGAGTGTGAGAGTGAAACAAGATATCCTCTATGAAATCCATCAATTATTAGTAGAAGTATGGATGGGAAACTCATTTTATAAGTACCATAAAAATAGCAGGTGTGTTCGTGAGACCAAATGGCATAACCACATACTCGTATAGACCATACCTACTCTGAAAGGCTATAAGAGGTAAATCAGATGGTCTAACATGCATCCTATGATAATAGGATCTCAAGTCAATCATCAAGAACACTCAGTCTCATCCAAGATGATCTAATAGATCATCAATCCAAACCAATGGATAATGGTTATTGACCATCAATTGGTTCAACTTCCGATAATCCACACAATGTCTGAGGGCACTATCCACCTTCTTTGAAAACAGGACAGGCGAACCCCAAGGAGACGTACTAGGTCAGATGAAACCATTTTCCTATAACTCCTCTAACTACATATTGATATCATATAACTGTAGTGTAGTTATCCTATAAGGAGTAATGAACACCAGTGTCTCTCCTATCACAAGCTCAATAGAAAAGTCTACCTCTTGCTCTATAGGTAAACCTGAAAAGTCATCTCGAAAGAGAACCATGAAGCGACTGACTAATGGAGGAAATTATATCTATGAATTACACTATTCATTCAGATATAGACAAGAAATTTTTGTTGTAACTCTGCCCAAACCATGATGCTCATGTCCCATTGTTCTCTCATAGACATCCCATTCGCCCTTATGTAGAAACAATCCACTCTCGGGTGATGTGAAGCTCACCTAACAACGATTGAAATAGAAAACAACCTAGAAGGGAGCCAAACAGTATATTCGATGAATAACATCATAGCCTGTCACATCTATGACATAATGGTCTCATAGGAAGTTACACTCTATGAACTCAAGCGTTCACTCCTTGCATTTATGCACACTAGTCATTCTAGTCCCCAATAGAGTGTCCTGTGTCAATATACCAGCATAGGTAAAGTGACAAGTCCTAAAGCTCTCCAAAACAGAAAAAATATATTAATATATGGGAATCCCCTATATCGAAATGTTCAGAATCTATAACCTAGTTAAAAAAATTTTACCTCTTAAAGTAAAGGGTCCGAGATCCTACTTCTACTAGGTCTGCTCTATCCCAAAATCCTGACCTGTGCCGTGACCCTATAAAGATGTCTATGATCCTTGAGCTGATCCACCCTATAGCTATCAACAACCCTGTGTCTGAAATCTACGGCCATGACCTCTGCCTTGTCTTGAACTACCTGAATAACTCCAGTTCCCTAACTAATGTGGGAGTGGTGATCCTTCTCTGGTACGAGGAGTCGAAACAGAACCCCTATCACCAGATTCTGGTGAGAAAATATAACATAAACACTAATGATGGCCCATGTTTCCATAATATGGGAACTCAACTGGGTCTCTCACGTAACATGTCCTCGTATTTCCACCCTTTCCACACTGGTAGCATACCACCTAGAAACCTGAAGAAGTATTCTGCCAAATCGGATCTCTACGCGTAGACTCCCTATGGCGCTTCTTGTGGTCAGTCAGAGGGTTACCAAATCCTGATGCTGATCAGCCCTAGATCATAGCCCCATAATCCCTCAAGAATCACTCTATGATCAATGATTTCTTGAATATCGAAGTTATGGATGTCAACCTGGAGATGTTAACCTGATATCGGATGTCATTCCTGAGTCCATCCTCAAACTTCATTTCTAGGAATAACTCATCACCCCATAGAATGGTTGTGAAGAACTGGAACTCTATGAAGAGGGTAGAATACTTTATGATTGCAAGTGTACCCTACTTCATAATCATGGACTCTCAAGCTAGGTCATCCCTCAAGGTCTGTAGGTAGAAGTAATCATAAAAGGAACACTGGAACTCTTCACAAGCCAAACCTTGTTGGCGCCCTACCTGTGAAATCACACCCCATTATCAATTGGTGGAATCTCTAAGCATGTACATAGAATGCTTAACCATCCCATATGGAGGTGTCTCTCGATGGTTGAATATCAACATCATGGCTTCTACCAACGACTCTATAGCCTAAGGTCCTCCATCACCTGAAAAAGTGGGAGGATGGTGCTGCTGAAAGAACCATGTCAACTCTTCCATAGATGGCACAGGATGTGGTGCTCCCCTAAAGGTCTGCATAAACCTGATGAAGCCTTCTCAGAACTGTTCATTGGAACCTATATTCATAATGACGTCTGGTTTCGATACATGAATGATAAGAGGATTTTATTGTAGTCCCTAATCTACCATGTCTAGGGTCTGATCATTGCCCTGTATTTGGCATAGAACCGGAGGACATCTTGATGTAATTACTCTGAAAAGTCAAGTCCACACCTTAGTCCAATTTTAACAATTACTGAAACATAGAAGTGAAAGAATGGGATAACAAAAAGGAATAATACATGTTTATCAAAACATGGATACACAATGTGTATTATCCCTACACAGCATGTTCCCTTAATCCTTTACATGGGAATGTACTTCTTCCATAACTGGTCATGTAACAGCCCATACACACAACGTGTTCCTCCCAAGGACACGACAAGTACTTGAATCAATTCCCCATGCCCGAGTTCATCTACACGAATATTCCATATGGTTCTCTTAGAAAAATAAACTACATGGAATGTTTATTCCACACACAACATGTACTTGAAGGATATTAACAACCTATGTCGTTGGTCACATGACTGAAAACATGGTCGACTCCATACGGCGTGTTCATGATGGAAATAGTGTGTACTACCTGATATTCATCCATCTCAGTTTCTAGTCGCACGATGAGATAAACAATTCACCAAACACTTTGTGTAACCCATGTACATGTCATGTTCCACCAAACATTTCCCAACCCCATGTCTCGGCCCACACATCCAGTCAAACAGTTAAGGAATACACGACGTTTAATTAAGAAAAAATTTTCCTTCCCAAATAAATGGACACATGGAATTTATTCTCCAATACACACCATGTATTCCAGGGTTTTCTAGATAGTAATCCCCAAAAACTACTCCAGAACCCCATAAAACCCTGAAACTAGCATTAAAGATCCATATTCTAATCTGTGGGGGCCCATACTCACTGTGAATCAAATCTTGGAATCTTATTCATCTATATTACAAGGAATAACAGTGAAATCTATCACATAATCCACCAAAATATGATCCATGTGGGACCATAACACCTATGGGGCCATCGTTTGGTGATCATTCAAATGAAACCTTACACAATTAGCAATACCCTTTCAAATAACAGGTGTTCTATCAAGGCATCTATCACAACAACATGCATATATTGCACACCGTCTATCACAACAACATGAATTAATTAATTATCCCTAAATGTCATGACAAAAATGCATGAAACGTGATCTCTAGAAAGGGCCTATATGATGCATGAGATGGAATACCCTCATCTCATCGGGTTGCAACTGAAATAGAACCTCAATAACATCAATTATAATAGTACAAAACATATGAATGTACCAACAGTTAAATCAAGTCAACTGTAATAATTGCAAAGCCGTAAAATTGAACCATCGATGAATATTGACTTTTACCTATGCATGGGTTATCCATGTCGATGTACAACTTATTACCAACGGCCTATTCCATCATATCCTTGTCTATAGGATCCAAAAAGTAAGTCATGGAGAAAATAATTCCTCTGATACCACTTTGTAACATCTCGGTTTCGGGTGTCGTTCATGTGTTCCCCATACCTGGTTGGTCACAAGACCTCAACTGCATTTCTCTAAATACTAGAGGCTTCTGACTACCAGTGAGGGTGTTAGGTGTGATTGTGGGGAAACTATGACCTCATTAGTAGAGTAACACAGTTGAATAACTTTAATATACATCTATGGAAGATAGAATTCAAATAAACAACTGGAGCATACGTATATATGACGCATGTCACATATGTCTAGTAAAATAGACAAACAAGTCACAATGCTAGAATAAAGTACTAAACCAAAGTATAAGAAAACCAAAAAACTTATGCAGCATCGCAAGACTCATCTTGGTCCCATGCTCTCCATCTCCACAGAAATCTTGTACCAAAAGTAGAAAGGGATCTTTCCATTATCTATACCTACATCAATATACTCTGTTTGGGCCCAAAATCATTACCCAAATAGGTGTGAGAGGAATCCCCGTTAGCAACCACCAAAATACCAGTGCCCCAATGTCAGTGAATATATGTAACATGAAAAAAAATCAAAATGATGAAATAAACTAGGAATTACTCAAATTAAACAATCCTACAATTTCAACTACATTCATTTACATTTACTAATTATTTGTCCAGTAAAACACCAGCAACCCTCTAGGAATTTCTCATAGTCTAATCCCTTTGGTCACACCTAAAAAAAGAGTCTCTGAGGAAGCACTCACCATCAATTCCCCCTGTGGTCTCGTAACGGTAAACTATAGATTCTATGAGGAAGAACTCAACATCCAATTCCCCCTATGGTCTCTCAATGTGGAATAACAGACACCCTGAGGGAGCACTCACATCCACCCCCTATGGTCTCGAAACATGAAATGTATAACATACAATCTGGGGAAACCCTATGTATCCATTCCCTCTATGGTCTAACTACACTAGGTTCCCAAAACCTGGTGTAATACAATTATGAAGAAACAATATCCAGCAGGCATTGTAAATCTCAAATACTACATGGCTAAACAGCTACAATTCATGTCACAAGAATGTCATAAAAACAACTTCACCCTAAAATCACTAGGCATGGAAAACATAATAACCTAATAGGCAGTTCTAGAACCAACGTCCAAAATCAACCAAACATGGGAAAACACATCCATTTCATGGTAATAAACCCTATTCATAATCAAACACACCTACTCAATAAAACAAATCATGGTAGGCATTAACATATTTAAAATTCCTAAAAAATTCAATATAATAATCTAGGGTATTGGGAATGTTTTCATATATAACATAAATTCATCTACGGAGAGGCAAAAAACACCTACATTGACATTGTATGCTCGATATAGTTGCACCTCAGCCTTTGAATTTTCCTAGAACATCGTAGATCTACAATAAATGACAAAAACATTCAACCTTGAATAACTCACTTAAGAGAAGAAATCAATAGGAGAGGATGTTGAATAAGGAAGAACTCACCAAGGCAATTCCAATGCAATCGATGGTGTTTGATTTGGAGAACAGATGGAATATATATGGGCTCAAAAAAGAATCGGTGATATCCATCGCTCCTAGATGAGACGAGTTCAGAAGAAGTCGTTTATGTGAATGAGAAGTGGTCCAGGTCTGATACACCAATTAAAAATAAAAATACATGGGGCGTTCTCAAAGGATACAGAGTGTTTATTGGCCATTACAAGGCCCACTTTAGGCAGTCTCTAGGTCACCTCACACGACCATGTACTTGACCGTTACAAGGACAATACACAGCTACCTGTGAAAATCGAGTACAAGTCATTTACTCTTCAGTACACAACATGTACTCCTTAAATTTCCAAACAAATCTTATTTTCACGTAAACACCAAAAAAAATGATCCATACCTAAAATGAAGATAATAGTTCTTACAACTATGGATCCTAATAGATTTTTAGTTATCTTAAATTTCGATTACGCAGCCTCCATCAGATGTATCAATAGGACTAGAGACTAGATATTCCAAAGCCTGGATTTCACCATATCCACAAGGGGCATTGACAACAAGAACATATCGAGTAAAGGCAACCAAAAATACTTACAAGGAATTTTTTTTAAGAATTCCAAAACCATAGAAGATATGGAGGATTCACAGCCTTAAATGAATTCTTATAGAAACACTACTAAGAAAACCAATGTTAAGGAGATAACACCACTATCACCGAGGCGATCTTGTCACCATTATCGGAAAAAATTCTCAATCTCATCCTCTAATTATTGTAAATTGGAAAGAGTACCTAAGATACTTTCCAATCAACGAGAATTGAGTTTTCCCCAATACTAACCAAAACACAAAAAAACTACCTGAGACCCTTAGCAATTTAGTATTGAGAAAACATGACTCGTGATCTCATTAATGAATGGGAGTTTCTCCAGTACAACCTTTGAATTAGGGATGTGGGTGATATAATGCACCCTCTAGCTATCATTGAGACAATAATTTGGATGAGGTAAGGGAGTAATTTAAAAAGCTGGATATTTTTTTATAAAACTTATGATCAACTGATGATCTCAAAATGAGTATCTAACATGCTTGATCAAGGAATATGTGAAGGGGTAATTGTTCACCCAGAGGAGGAATGTGAACTTTATGTTAATATTGACAATGTATCTATCTTTTCATCTATTTTATTTCTACTTCTTCATCCACTATCACTAATCATGGTTGGATTTCATTTTAAATCATGAAATCCGAGAAGGATAAACATGATTAAAGGCTCCTCAGTCACATATGTATGGGTCTACGGGCACCCCCATCAGGACATTTAATAAAGAACTTGGATTTCTAGAACATTCTCTAGGAGGGAAAACCATGATAGAGTTACTGGCAATAGAAAATATTTATCAATTTCTTCATGTTTATGTCCCCAATAAGAGTAGTATTTTCTCTCAAATATATTATGAAATTAATTGGAAGAGAGCATTATTGTTGGTGTGGAGATAATGTTGATGTGAGTATTTTCATTTTCATCTAGTATTAAAATTTTCTTGACACACATTTCTGACCATTTTCACCTTTTCGTAGGATCTACATTGCTTTATTCTCTTAAGCTATCTGGTAGTGGTTTTTCAAGGATTTTAAAGGACACCTCGGGGAAGGTACCAAATCGTGCTAATGAATCTATTATTTTGACAAATGAAATGTTAAAGGTTGTGACTGCATATACTCCTTCTTTTACAAAGAGAGAGGAAGGTCATAGTAATGTCAAAGGCATTTCTTCTGGGTATCGTATTCAATTTATAATATTCTTTTCTTTATAATATTTTATATCATCTTCCTATACTATAGGATTCCATTGTAGTCAATGGTACATTCTTATTGCACCAGGAGGTGAAAATGAGGATACTGGGTAGTTTGAGAAAGGTGTTGATGCTGATCTTGATTTAGCAAGTCCTGAAAACATAGTGTCAATTGAAGAGCTGATGGAGGATAATATCAGTGAAGCTAATATGGGTTCTGATCCAAATTTAATGTATACCTTAACTAGTCACGCTTCTATAAGATACCAAGACATATACCCTAAAATCATGGATTTTATTGATCTAGATATTGATATTCCATGTTCCGTCAATTATTTTGGGGAATTTAATAAGAATATAAAAGTATGTAAGTGTTCTTGTTCTTTTATTTTTATAGAAAATTGTTCTTCTTTTATCAGTTATTTCACATCTAAGTTCAACTCATACAAATTTTCCTACAATGAATTTTGCAAAGGCTCTTCAATAGTGGGGAATTCTAGTCCATAATACTTATAATGATGTCAGGGAAATAACAAATGAGAATCGAGAAGAATGATAAGATCCAGAGCCTCTAGCTATGGTGGAAGAACAAGTTTAGAAGAGTTACCCTCCCTATGAAGTATTCACTCCAACTTCTAATGCTGGAAATTCTGGGGAAGAATCTAATCAAGTTTCCAACTTTTTATTGGGTGAATATCATCGATTATCTTGATCATTCTCTATTATTTTTATTCATTTAAAGAAAAAAATATTTCTAATTCACTATTTTGGGTCAAAAATTTATATGGTTAGGTTAGATGGTTAATCTTCCACATTGGCTCGACCAATGATGGAATGCAAGTCATTTTCTGCTTTAGAGGGATTAGAGAAAGATACTTCTTTGAGTGCTCTGATTCTAGAGTACGTCCTACCACATGGTTGTGGCTATAGCATAGTTTTAGAGCTATATGTGGCTATCCCAATCACATGAGGAAGGACATGGGTAATCATTTGGAAAATAATCACAGAGATTCCCCTAGAATAATTTACTTCACATTTTGTCCAACTTCAAGCTTTATTTGGTGTATTCGGATGTAGAGGATTTGATTATCATAAAATCTATAGACCCATGGTGTAAGCCACTTTATATAGGGATCAAGAACACAAAATTCGGAAATACTTATATTGGCCAAATGTCTCACCAACATTGATGGTTTTCGAGCTTTAGTATCTTAGGTGGAGGCTAACCATAAAAAAATTTGACAGAATTCAATCCTAAAATTAACGAAATGATAATTTAAGTGTTGAACCTTCAACAAGATTTGGATGCTTCTAAAGAAAGGTTCAAAAAATTAAACAAATCATTAGGTGAAGCCTATTTTTAAGTGATAACTAATATTTTAACAACCTTGGATGTGCTTCATCAGGACAAGGAGACAAAAAACTGCTCAACTGACTATGCTTCAGCAAGCAACTAATAGGTCTCATGAGGCTATTCAATAAATGAAGAGTTATTCTAATATCCACTTGTCAAATATGATTGAGAGACTCTATTTTGTGTATGTTACTCTGATTTTCTTCATAAATTAAAGGTTTTTGTTTCCAATCATATATTTCTCCATCACTATTTTCATCCTGTAATCATAACATCAAATCTGATATTCATAACAATACATTTTTATGCCATCTAATCGTAATTACAATGGTAGGGATAGGGGTGCTCTTATTTCTACCTAATACAATGGGAATAGTGAGCATAGTTTGACTATTGCTAAAGTCATATAGAAAATCCTACAAGCTTTGTGTCTTTTGTGTCATCACCCAGATTTTTTCCAAGGCTCAATATGAAAGAGACATAGCGGGTAAGACATATATTTTTATTGGGCTACCATTTTCATGTTTTCAACTTAATAATTTTTGTTATTTTTATCTTTTAATATTTTAATATTACCAAAAAATATAGAGAGTAGGTTTAGTAGGCTAAGACTCTACTTTTTTTCCTGAGTCCACTTTATGAGTTTCCGATCTAGTGAGTAATATGACTCTTTTTGTGGGATTTTTAAAGTCATGCATGTTGGAATAATATTTCTAGTGCTTTAGTTTAAATAAATTTGACCATGAATTTTTATATCACACCCAAAATAATGCTTGATGGTTAAGGAAAATCCTAATATTCTTTAGATATTTCAAAGGGGAATCTTGGGTCATGATTTTTATGGTCACCAAATTTAAAACTTGAAATATTGGAATGTATGATGTATTTTTCAAGAATGAAGCTACCTCTAATTAAAAAACCTTTTATGAGGTATGTCTTATGCAAGGTCACTATGCGTGTGTGTTGCATAGTAAATAGTTGAATCCTTAGGTAGACGGGTTGTTATGTGAGCAATTTTATAAAAGGCCGACTAGGGAACATACTACATTGTCAGGTAAAAGAACTCTTAAGAATTATGAAATTCCACTACTAACAGACATAAAAATTTATGATTTATATGTCTCAAGGCCATAGTGGGTGTATTTTCTATGGAAATATATTGGAGAATACAATTATCATCTATTCAGATACAAGACATGAATGGGAAACCACTCCTATAAAAATTTGGTGTGTGAATGAGGGTAATTTTTTGTTAGAAATGGGATTTCTCATATTATCCTATTCATTTTAAAGTCATTTAGTAATGACATTATGTGGATACATAGTTTAATGTCATGCGGCAAGGACATTAGGGGGATGTGTAGTTTAATGTCGTGCAATAAGGATATTAGGGGGGTTTGAACTTTTAATTCATGTAGCAAGGACATTAGGGGTTGTGATGTTTAAATTCATGAAGTAAATAATTTAGTGGATTTTAATTTAATGTATTTATCTTTTAAAAAAGTATTGCTGGTTCTCCAATTCTGGGTAATTTTTCTAGAAATATGCTACTATATTCCGCTATGGAAGGAAATATTTATATGCTATGATTTGGGGATTTCCAAATATAAGGAATGATTTAGGAAAATGGATAATTTTTTAAGAGGTGGACTCTTCCAAGAAAAAAATTACCATGGCTTTAAAAACTCATAAGGGGGGTTTTATTATATAGGGCCAGCTAGGGCATGTGCTGGATAGCCAAACAATGGCATCCTTTGGTTGATAACCCCATTATGGGGGTTGATTTTGTTCAAGGATAACTGGGGCACATACTTCATTTTCCAGAAAATGATGTCTTAAAAATTCTAACATTATATCACTAAAACCAATGAATGGTTTATAGAGATTAATATTTACCCAAGCATGATTTTTGGTTTTGTTTAGAAAATTGCATGAGTACTAAATGGAAATTTCAAGTATTAATTTTAAAATAATCATGATAATAGATTCTCAATGATGATCTAACCAAAACATAGGAAATGTGGTTCATGTAGTTTTAAGTGATATGACAGGGACTGTAATATTATGTATATGATGGATACAATGTGGCTTAATGGCCCATTATCATTCTAGTATGCATTGATCATATGAAGGGGATATTTTAAGCAATGTACATGGAATCTTTTAGTTTGGGACAAAGTTTATGGGACAAAAATACAATGGATGACCATTTTAAATTATGGGTTCTTACATACCATCATCAAAGCTTAAAGTCGCAAAAGAGGTATCTCTCAATAATGATGTTACCACTGCTTAACAAGACCATTATAGGGTATATATTATCCAAGGCAACTATGGGATGTGTTTCATAGATGAATAATGGAAACCTTCAGCTGATGGACCATTAATTAGTTATTTTTATGTAAGGCCAATATGGGCACGTACTGCATATTTAGGAAAAGTATTTTTCATGTATCAGAAATTAATCGACCTAAAATTGAGGAAAGTTTATAATGATATGAAAGTATTCAATATTTTAAGTATGAAAAGAAAATGGAGAATTATTTTATGCACAAAATATGTGTTTGGACCAATATTGGCCATAATTTTAGGGTCCCTTGCATATATTTGACTCATATTTATCAAGGGGACATCTCTTGTTTCTTTTGGGTACCATGATGTTTTATGTCTTGCATTGAGGACATTATAATATAGAGATTTAATTTATTCAACAAGAACAATAGGGTGTTTTAACATGAAAGGAAATGGAATATTGAAGTTGCACTAGGACATAGGACCCAATAATAACTATGTATCTTTTCTGAGACAGAATCAAGACATACGTATTTCCAATATATATAACTTCACATGAAATGAGAACTTGTATTCAATCTCCTTGTGTAGATCTAATTCATATATTATAGAATATAATATTTTTTATGTTATGTTATGACTGGGCCCATGATTGAAGGTTTGGACATCACTATGTATCTCACAGGGGTTAGAATCAAGACACACATAGTTCTAGGAAATGTTCCCCATGCAGGTCTATTCTTTACATATGGAGGGGGGATTTTTAACTGTGGATGGATCGAAGATAAGGGATCTAGGAATCACTACATATCATTTTAGAGTAACAATAAATCCATACATAGTTCCTGGAAGTCAATGTAGATTAATTTCATGCAAAAAATATGAAGGTGAACTGACGTGATGTGATCAAAACATTATGGTTGGGCCCATGATTGAAATTATGGGATTCACTACGCATCTCATTGTAATGAGAATCATGCCACATTTAGTTCTCAAATAAAGGTATGAAAACCTAATTTGAATCATAAGTGTAGTATAAAATGATTTTTTTGAATACGGGATCATACATAAGATGAGAACTCGTATTAAATGTCATTATACAGATTTAACTCATACATGGGAGAATAAGAATAATTGATTGATTCATGTTGCGGCTCGGCCCAATATTGAAAATATGGATGTCACTACGTCTATTATAAGAGTAAGAATCAAGTCACACACAATTCGTGAAGAAATGTTCCCAATGAAGATTAGATTCATACACATAAAAAATGAAGGGGCTTCTTATTTTTGTTTTGGTCACGACTAGACCCATGATTGATGATATTGGATTTACAATGTTTCTCAATAGAATGATAATCAATCCACATGTAGTTCTTAAACTGTTTCTACACACCATATTAGTTATGATATGGGAAATGAGTCTTTTTTTAGTTGTGGATAGACCCAATATTAGAGACCTAGGTGTTACTATGTATCTCATTGGAATAATAAACCAGACACACATAGTTCATAAAAGTGTTCCCCACACCAACTGAGTTTTTGATGTGGGAAACATGGTATTTATAACATCTTCAAGAATAGTGGATGTGTTGAAGACACATTATGGTATGAGAATCATGTCATATTTCTTATAAGAGTTCCCTATATAAGTTTGATTCATATATTGGACAAGGATAAATTGATTCAATATGTTCATGGTGGGGCCTATGATTCAAGATCAAGGAATACCGACATATGTCATGATAATGGGAATCAATCTATACATAGTTCATGAAGAACCATGTAGTTTAGCATCTTGCAGTATAGACAAAGATGATTTGACATGTAAGAGACATTGTGTTTTTAGCAGGGAATAAAACTCAAGTGTCACTATGTATATTACAGGGGCAATAGTCATGTCCCATCTAGTTCTTGAAAAGGGTCCCTCTTCAAATTTAATTCCAACATAAGGAGAAATGAGGCTCAAATGTCACTAAGGAGTGACAATGGAATGAATGGGACTTTCGCATGGAAGCTAATCATCTTTTGGGGGACTCCAAAGAGTATCTTCTTGTGGTATTTTGATGATTTTCATAATAATAAATGAAAGAGATGTTAACCATATAGTTTAATTTCATGTGTGAAGACAAATGGTGTTTTTCAGTTTCAAGTCATGTCACTAGGACCTCATGGAATGAAATTTAATGTCATGAAATAAAGACGAAGATGCTACACAGTTTAACATCCTGCAGTATGGACGTCTATGGTGATATGAAATTTTACATCTTGTAGCTTAGATGAGGGGGGTGTTACATATGTTAACATCATTCAACTTGGAATAAGAAGCTATGCAATTTAACATCATTCATCGTGGATGTAATGGTTCTATGCAGTTTAACTTATTATAGCTATGATAAAGATGTTATGCAATTTAATGTCTTACATTTAAGATAGAGATGCTACATAGTATAATGTCATGCAGCGTGGACGTAATGGTTCTATGCAGTTTGACATCCTGATGTTAAGATGGATTTGCTTAGTAGTTTAACACCACATAGTGTGCACATAATTGTGCTATGAAGTTTAATATATTGAAGCAAAGATAGAAATGCTACAAATTTTAACATCATTACATCTGTATATAGATCCTATATAGCTTAATGTCTTACAACATGAACATAATGGGGCTATGCAGTTTGACGTCTTGCAACTAAGAATAATATGCTATGCAGTTAAACGTCCTACAACCAAGATGAAGATGCTAATAATTTTAAAATCATCCAGCATGGATGTAATTATTCTATTCATTTTAACTTCATTCAATATGGAAGGATATACCACATTGTTTAACGTCATACAACAAGGACTTGATAGTTCTATGTAGTTTAATGTCCTTCAGCTAAGACAAATATGTGTGATTACCCAAAGTATTTATTGAGGAACCATGCATTGGTTATAGTTTTGGTGAGTTCTCCATACATTGAAATTAAAGATTAAGATCCATTATGGTGGACCTTATGTATGGAGTAAGGTCATTCCCACCTTGTCTCTAACTGTGGAGACTTTCTTCCTTGTATCATTGAAGTCCTCAGTGCTAAAACCAATTCCCCTTGGATGAACGAAAGGATGAAAATTTTATTTTTAAAAGCATATGCTATTCGGTCCTAAAAGAAATCCAAGTGACTCATGGTGTGAAATATCTATTCATCCAATCGTTCCAATTCATCAATTCATTTCAATGATTTTGTAACTATGGATAAATGATCATAGATGGAAACCTAGAGTGATGGAAACTAAACATCAATGGGAAAGACTACTTCTATTATGTATACCAATGAGTATGGGGTTTCTGATATTTCAGTACGGGTTTTAGTTCGGTATGCCCATAAGACATACAAGAGATTATCAGGACAAAACTGTTTATCTCTATCAACCAATTTCTGGAGTATCTTTTATAAGGCCCTGTTGAAATCATCTATCTTTCCATTTTTTTCTGCATGATAATGGGATGAATGGTTGGATTTGATATTGTGTTCCTGATACAGCTTCTCTACATCATAAGAACATAATTTGGTCCTATTTTCCATCAATATGTTATTAGGGACAAAAAATATGGCGATGATATTAAATTTTACCATGATAATAATGCTTTTGGACCTGACTTCACTGAGAGGTATTACCTTTTCTAATTTAGAGAAGAAATCGGTAGCCATAATAATGTACCTAAATTTCTTAGCCATAGCTAGAGGGTAAGGGCCCTCTACATCCATTCCCTAAATAGAAAATTTCCAAGAGAATTTAGTTATATGTAGAAACTATGGGGGTTGATGGATAAAATTTTCATGTAATTGGTAGGATTGAAACTTCCTACTGAAATCTGTGCAATTCATTATCATTGAAGGCTATAAGTATCCAAGCCTTCTGATTTGATAAGAAAACCTATAACCTTATTGGTGGGCACCATAGGCTCCTACATGTACTTCTTTCATGGAATTACTTTTTTATTACCCATCAATGCATATGAGTATAATTTTGTTATTCCTCATCTATAAATGATTTTCTGGTGATTCAAGCCACCATAAAGAGTGAAATTTACCATTCATCATTGAATTTTCCCTTTCACTTCTATATCTAGTGGAAGTACTCAATAATAGAGATATTCTATTGTATGTGTCATAAATCCCATGATATGACCATATGGACTAGAAATGGGTCTTATTTCATTGAGTTACTCTATAATTATTTTAAAAAATATGAAACAACAAGATTTTGCGTAAAACTGATGATTTTCTCATCCTGATTTGAATCTTCTAAGTCTATGGATGGATTAGTAAATGCATCAGAATATGCATTTTGGGATCATGGTACATAATAAAATTATGTCTCTAAAGTAAATTCTTCCATTAACCCTCATACATAATGAAACAGAGGAATTGCCTCTTATTTTCTTATGGCATAATCATCCATGATATTTTTTATTATAAATTCAGAATCACTCTTCACATCTAGGTGATTCACTGGTACATAGAGAGCCTATTCCAGGACTCCAATGAGAGTCAGATATTCACCCTCATTGTTGGCACCACCTTATGATAATAGGAAGGATTATGGAAACACTCTTTTCTCTGGGGAGATAAGCACAATTCATAACCCAACATTGTTGAATTTATGATCTTCCATTATCTTCCCCATTGGAATCCTCGAAGCTCCCTCAAAATAAAATTTCCATGTTTGTGGAGTTTCCTGAATAAGGAATATATTTTCTATATATAGTTCAATATATATCAACATTTATTCCATATATGTATGATAATAAAGTAAGTCCTCCAAATTCTATCCTTTGACATCATTCTGAGGAAAAAATTGTATATCGAATTACAATAGAATAACTGCCCACCGTGAAAAATTTCCAATCATTATAGGATAATTGAGTATAAATTTGAGCAGTTCATTATGAGGAACCATGTGGACCTCATTATAAAATAAGTAGTGCCTCATCTTTTGAACTACAAAGATCAATTCCATGCAGCTCTTCTCAATATGTTAATATCAAGTCTTTGCATTGATCATGGTTTAACTGAGATAGTAAATGTTGTTTTCATTCCTGAAATCATTCTTTTTTAGGGGGAATGATGCCAATGATGTCTCCAAGTCTGTTACATAAATAATGAGCTTCTTTCCTTTAATAAGTGACATCAATACTAATGATCTAAAGAGATATTTAATGATGGAATAAAATCCCTCTTTACATTCTTTGGTTCATTGATATGTGATCCACTTTTCATCTACTTTTTGAAGGGTAAACACTTTCCTATGAGATTGAGTATGAAGCATTAGATATAGAAAATGTTCCCTTTCATTACACTTAAATATTTCACGTTTTTAGGAGGAGCCATTCCAAAGATAGATTTAGTCTTCTCGGGATCAACTATGATGTTTTGATGGCATACAACAAAGCCAAGAAACATTCTTGAGGTTTCCCCAAAATCATATTTCAAAGAGATAAACATTAGATTATGATTTTGAAGATTAATAAATATGATCTCTTGATCAGATAGATAGTTATAAATTCGTGCTATTTGACCACTAGATCACTGACATAGCATTAAAAAGCATCCCCAAAAAGGGTTTGAAGAAGTGATACATTTCACATTTGTATGTCGCACAAGCATTATTCAATCCCAAGGGACTTACTTGATATAAAAATAAATATTGATGATATCTAAAGGATAGGTATTCTTCATCTTCTAAGTCCATATAGATTTAATTTTATCCAATGTATTCATTCATGAAATAGAGAGCCTTGTAACTATCTATTTCATCAGTCAAGAGTTCGATGATTGGAACCAAGAATTCATCTTTGTGACAATTCGTGCTGAGATATCTGAAATCAGTGAAAAGTATGATTTTTTCCATTATTCTTTTTCACTAGGAAAATATTATACATCCTATTGTTATATTTTACCTCTTGGATGAAGTCATCTTTGATGATCTAGTTAAATTCAAAACGGATTTTGGTGGCATGAGTTAGGTGTGTTTTTCTTGATTCAATCTTATACCCTCGATGTTCTTCAAGAAAAACAATATAATGTGCGGTCACCTTGGTGTTAAGGCATAGAATATCTATATAATTTCCTAGAAAACACATCTTTTTGTTGACTTATAATGTAAGTTTACACTTCTTTCTATTTATTAGTCATGGATGCACTAATCAGAATGGACCACGAGTCTTCTTCCATACCCAGACTTATTTCTCCGAGTTCATCCATAGTGGTGGAGATACCATCTTCAAATGTTGGAGGGGAATCCCTGAGGTATCGATCTTCATTATTTTCCTCATTATTTTCATCTTATTCTTCTAATTCAATTATATTTGTTGAAGAAATATTTTCAGAGTTAAGGTAGGATTCAGTATTTAGACATCCAGAAGAAGAGGTAATCATTTCTGACCCAACTGATTATAAAGGGTCCCACTGAAACATAGAAGTGAAAATGATGGGTTGAGAATCAACATCCCTATATTTTTTCATAAATGTGATGATTTATTCAATCATGGTATATAAATTAGTGATTTTATGATGTTCAGGGGATGTAATGAAGTTTTCTTCATTTAAGATTTCATCATTTCTTGGAGAATTAATGACTTATTCTATTCCATCAGATTCAATTACCAAAACTAACATGACGAAATCCACTGAATGATTGCTTGGATTTGGATGTACCCTTTCAATTTGGTTGATGGGTGGCACATAATATGCATAAATATGCTTTAATATGTCGAATGAGATCTTTTCCAGACTATTCAGAACATTGATTCTTGTTACATCAATTTTCAAGGAACGTTTTCCCCCTTGTGATGATAAAACTATGCATCAATATGCTAAGATTCCCATGTTTTTAATGGGGCCTTATCACCTTTCAATGTCCCAATTTTTTCTTTTATGCATTATTTGAGGAATTGGTGATACGATGAAGTAATTTCCACATTTTTATGTAGCCATGGTCTTCTCAATAGAAAGTTGAAATATATTTTCTACCAGACCACCCTGAACTCTGAATCTGATACAAGATCACCAGACTGAGTTCCCAGGATAATTTGTTTGAGGGGTTCTTGTTAATTTTTTTCATACCCTTTTAACATCTAATAGAAGGGAGACAAGAGTGATTCCGTGAGACCCAATAGATGAAGTTTCCAAATTGGAAGAAGATTAACACCTAATCCATTCTCGATGAAGGCTCATCGGACATCAATGTCATTTATCCTTTCGTTTATGTATAGGGCCCTAAGGTGTCCTTATATGAAAAACGTTTCATCCTAAATTGTAAAAGATATGACTACATGGAATTCAACTAGATCATTCATTATATTCTAAACCTCTACCCCAACAAACTTGATCTCAAACTCTTGAGGGCTTGAGAAAGCATCAACCAGTGCCTCCAGAAGATATTTTGATAGATTCAAGGAATCTATGATTGATAACATGGCTGGTACTTGGGATAATTTATTCAAAACATCATACTTTGGATCCAAGGTTCAACACTTTCCAGCATGTAGATTCTCTTTTGCAGGTGCCCTGGGAGTTGATTTTCATGATGTGGATGGACCTTGTTTTGAGCAAGAGTATGAAGTGCTTATTCTCTTGGTGGATTAGGCCGATTAGGCCTACCCACCAGCCAATGAGGTGGCGTCATAGATTCTAATCGGTCATTAAAGACCATAATATTCTGAAATATCCTATCATGCATGGTATAATTCCCTTATTATTACTGAGCTTGTTAGAGGGCTCTCCGATGAGTTTTTGCTGCATAAAAAGTTCGATCATGGGTGTGGTTAAAGTAGCGATTCCTAGCATGACCACATCTTCCCATATATCCTCAACTATGATGACCATGTAATTTTTTTCCCTAATCAGGTATAGGGAAATCAAAATAATCATTTTATAAGGGGCCCATTGAGTGAATAACATTAACAGAACCAAACATCAAATCTACTTCTGATGAAAAATCTTCCAAACTGGGTGAATCTAGTTATTCTATTTAGAGGGAAAATTCCAAAGATTATTTTATGTTTGGAATGAAATCCTATATGGTCATGGAAAACTTTATCCCAAACAAAAAGTCATCATCTTCTTATTTGTTATTATCCTTCTGACCATGAATTTTTTTCAAGGATACGATTCTATAAGATTTAGCATTTTATGATAATGGAGTTGCTATAGTGGCAGGTGGAACAATTTTTTGTTTCAACTATGTCTATAAAATGGAATGACTTCAATTAATTATCTTCCAAAACATCCAATCATTTGAATTTTGTGCAATCTTACTATTTAATTCCTTCAATTCACCATCATCCTCTAAA
Organism: Viscum album; assembly: GCA_963277665.1. Classification (NCBI taxonomy): domain Eukaryota; kingdom Viridiplantae; phylum Streptophyta; class Magnoliopsida; order Santalales; family Viscaceae; genus Viscum; species Viscum album. Next base: position 309,417,668 of record OY728126.1, read on the forward strand.
TCGGTAGCAGAAATAGATGCTACCTGAGTTAATGAACCTTTTAGATTTACTTGTCTAGATTCTACCATATTTTATAAGAGGTATTTTAAAAAAACTCTTGTTTGGGGTGCCCCAGCATTTTATTGAATGGGATGTAGTTTGGTATATCCTCGTCACCCTCCTTGTTCGGATTCATTTCCTTAGGAAACCATAGTTGGTATTTTTCCGAAGTAGATATAAAGTAGTTGTGAACCAATTCAATCCAAAATGAATAGAATTTCATTTTTAATCCTCAGATTATGTCTGCCTCAATTATTTTTGATCATTTTAAGGAGGTGGTCATTGTTTCTAATACTAGTGTGGAGGATCCCTATGGTATGATGAGAGATTTGAAGTAGTATCATGTACAGGGGTATGCTTAAGTGTAACTATAATAGCCTCATTTTTTCAACTATTCTTCCCAAAGATGATGGAATTTCTCGATATTTTTCCTTGGTATATGTGATGAATTTCTCCACCTATTGAGAAATCTATGTAAGGTCTAAAAACCCAACTATTTATTTTACATATATTAGTGTTGTGTGAAACTCATCATAGCTACTTTTTACATAGATAGGCATCAACTCTTTTTTAATAAGTGGTAGATTTAAATATTTTGTCAATCCTTTCCAACGAGCAATGAAATATGAGACTCTTTCATTCTCACCATTCTTGTAGTTTGTATGATCAAGGACTATTGTCTTTTGTAGTGTTGAGCTGAACAAGAAAAGGAATTTCTCACGAAGATCTTCCCATACAGTAATTTATCATGATTTCAAGCTTGTATACCACATGATGGATATCCCCTATAGTGATTAAACAAAATATTTGAGTTTCAATGCCTCTTTTTGATAGGGGTACCCATCATGTGATCATAGTGAGAGAAAAATGCCTCAAGTGATTCTCTAGATCTCTTGAGCTGTTGAATATTAGAAATGTGGGATTGAAAATTTTTGGCATGGGAAGAGTCAGATCGAGCCATTTAGGGTAATCCTTCTTTACTAGTTGCACCAGTGCATTCCATTATCCCATATCATCCAATAAAGAGGTTAATGGATCAATTGTTATCATGGGAATTTGAGAAAAATATGGTCGAGTCAGGACCATGGTATGTACGATATCTAGAGACTGAACGGATGGTTGGACCACTGGTGGTGGCACTGCTAGAATTTTGTATGGGTATCCTATAGAGATTTTCAGTGGAGGGAATTCATGATCTGCCTCAGTTTTTGAGATGAATCCTATTATCAGATGTTCTCTAACTATACGTACCATCTGGGGATCTACTTGCGGAGAATATATGGTAATAATACTACCTTAGAGTAACTATGCATTGAGAATTCTTAATTCCTTCATTTCTTTCTCCTACTATGCAAATGTTTCCTCTAATGAAAGGGATTGTCTCTCTCTTAGAGGTAAGTGAGACGGGGTATGACTCTTAAATTTTCCATTGTTAGGAACCTATTAAGGAAGTAAATGTGTATTAATCATGACAATGCCTTGATTCTGGGCATGCCTATGCTTTTTCTTATGCACACCTACTTTATTTTTTAGTGAGGACTATATCAGAAACAAGAAGTTCTTCTTCTGATTCCTTTGAATGAGATTCATGTTCTAAAGGATACACAACAATAGAATTAATGAAATTCACTATCTCGTACTAAATTACAATCATTATATTGGTATTTCTAGGATATTTTCTTCTTTTGAATCCTTTTCAATACCTTTTCTTCCTGCTCATTGATTTCCCAAGAATTTTCTCATAGATGATAACATGAAAGGAACCCTCTAATAGTTCATTGGTGTGTACTCCAAGTGAAAGTATTGAATCATGTGATTACATGAACTTGGAGGAATAATTTCATACCTTCTTCCCTAATCAAGAGAAAAATGATTCCCATTGAGGAGGGGATTGCTAAGGTTAAAATCCGTTAGCCCTATAGGATGAAGTTTTTCATATTCTTCCTTCACAACCCTTTAGGTATGGTTTGTTGGTTCTGAGGTTTGGGTTAAAAAATCATCCATCCTAGAGTGTTGGGGTTCTCTTTAACTATTATGGATGATATCACTACAACTACTCTTTCGATATTTCAGATTTTGGTCCAAATGTGGGATGAGTGCATTATCCTACATTCAATCAAATTTACCATTTTAGAAGACCGTTGTTCTATTTCTTACATCTACATAATCTTTTTATAGAAATCCTCTAATATATAAGCCTTTTTGATATTCTCATATTCTTGTTGCCAAATATCTCAACAACTTTCTCTCTTTGGGACTGACTTTGATGATAAATATCGAAGCCTATTATTATTAATAAAATATTCAGGTATGAACCAAAACCATTTTTTGTAGCTAGACTAAGTTAATGACATTGTATGATAACATTTTTGGAAGGCTTTTCTTAATATAGAGTGATGTAAAATGTAATTCTTCATGTGCACCTCATCCGCTGATAAAAATACTAGAGAGGGTGTATGTGATCAATTGTCACCAAATCATAGTAAATTAAGGCATGAACAGTGAATTTGATATTTATTCATAAGGTAATACATTTTCATTTTAATGGAGAATAGTATTTCATATGTTGAGATCGACGTCGTGCATACAATATTCCACAAAAATATTTGGAATTTTGTATTGAGGGGTGAATAGTGGGCAACACATGACTGGTATTTCATTTTCCTGTCATTTATTTCCTCATATTTAACATATCTTCTTTATCTTTCACCAAAGGATCCTCATCCTTTATCGACCAGAGTTGATGTTTCCTAGTAATTTCCCCTCAAACAATGTGATTTTTTGGGATTTTCTATACTCTATTTGAAGGTAAATTTCCAAAGGAAGGATCGGAGAATGACTGCCCCCTTCAGCTATCTTTTGGCTAAGAAAGGATATCACCTTGTAGTGATAAGGAATAAAACATGACTAGCATTTTTTTTTGAAAGTTCCTCAAGATAAGAGTGTTTTCTCATTACTACATTGTCCATTTAATAATTCTTCTACAAATGAAAATCACTACTATAGGGAGAACATTCGCAGTGAAAATATTAATGGGGAGGACAACCCTGATGGATTACAACAAGACATATATCCTCTTGATAATTGTTATTCTAGACACATATAGGGATTCTATGACTCTTATCAAGAGATAGACTCTCTAGACTGAAAAGAATTTTCATGAAGCAAGCCTTCATGAAGATGTGTATGAGGAGGAACTTCAGAATAATTACTACTACTCTTATAATTTGATGATTGTAAGGTAGGTTATTTAGCTGAAATAGATAATTCAATGTGGGATTCAATAATTTCAGTATTTAGTGGAGCCATATCATAGATAGTATCTTGATTCTTCAACTACATTTGATAATAATTATTATAAGATGCCTTCTTACGAAAATTCGGGAAAAATTTCTAGGAGAAGATGTTGTCATGGGTAGGTGTATGTGCTTGCCTTGGAGTGGATATCAGGATAGGGTTATTATCATCAGTTGGGGTGGGTGTATGTTCCTAATTTAAATGTTTGTATGACAAGGGGGGAGTGTTTTCCATAACCCACCTGGATAAAAGCATTCATATGTTTCTTCATTGAGGTGACATGCAGATGAGCCACCTTAGGTGTGGGGAAAACATTATGTGTCTGTCCTTGAAGTATTGTTTTTGTCATCGTGATTATTTTTTGGAAAGTATCTAGGTTATGTAGATGTATTTATGTCTTCCCCTTAATTATTTTCAGAATATTATTAGTGAATTCAACATATGGAATGAAAAAATACGTTCATTCCATGTCTAGAGTTGATGTATGTTCATGATCCTATCCTCCCTTTCTAGTCAGTGTATAATGGTGGTACTTGTGTTTTCGTGCAGAGAGTTGAGTCTACCCAATACTTTTTGTTGGATCTTTCCGACCGATTTTTTCATGTACAGCCAAATGAGACAGTTGGTAGGCTTGGTGGGTGTAGGCATGTGTATATTCCTTCTTGATAATTGTCTCCTTATTTGGTTAGTTGGATTCAATGAATGTAGCCAAGTTAGACTACTAGATAACTATAGTAATTTAAATAGGAGTATGTCTCTGATCATGGTACTCCACTGGATTTGAACAGAGGGATTGATTGGGCACCGCTAGACGAGTCTTCTTGCCGGTGAGATGAAGTCAGACAGGTGCATGTTCCCGCCCACTAATTTCCACCGAACTAGATTAGTGAGATTATATAGATATGGAAAATGTAGAAACATGCCCATTTTTGTTTGGTTGTCATCCCTAATGGTTCATCATGCTTATCTAGGTGTGAGTTTCCAAGACTGATAAACCAAAGGTGATGCCCTCATCATGTTTAGGTTTTACTATTGTGTGAAATTAGCGATGATTATTGTTGATTGGATACCTTGGGAAGGACCCATGTGCCACTAGAGAATGTTTGTGTGTAACCTCCTAATCCACCAAAATAAAATACAGGAAAGAATTGTTATTGAATTTTAGGGATAATCTTTTAAAATAGTTGAAAATTGCAGTTGGCCTCATCTTATTCTGGACCATCGGTCATCATTGACCGGATAATCAGGGGCGTTTGTCGATCTGGAGGGCCTATTGGGTGATCTCTAGGGTTGGGATGGTAATATTTTGATGGTACTCTCAATATATTTGATTCAAGACTAGATGTTGATGATTCTGAGTTGGTGAAGGCATCCTTTGAGCATATGAGGATCCAAACATCGTAACAATATAACAGTTCATTGGTGTGAACCGGAAGGAAGCCATTTGGAATGAAGGGAGTTCTGAAAAAGAGTGCCAAATATATGAAAAAATACGATTAAGAAAAACCTATTAAATAATCATGTTTTGGATGAAAAAATGAATAATTTATTGACCTATCATCCCACTTTTATTTAAAGGGTCATGAAAAATGGGTAACACGTTCATCTTGGTTAAGGATTAAAATCGGTTTAACCATTTTTTGTTTCCATTGGAAATGGGACTCTCTATAAGAATATTTATCTTTGTATTTTTTCCATAGTATTTTTTTAAGGAAATAGAATAAACCAATGGTTTTGTATCCATAGGGACCTACATTACAAAGGTAGGTTCTCGTTAGAGATTTTGACGCACGTGGCTTAAGAACTGACAATCGTCGAGAGGATGGGAGGTCAAGTACATCGCACCCTTTTGAGGTGTGTAATTTCTTACTCTAGGACTCTATCATATATTTTAGATCTGTTCAAGAACCCTTTTTTAATTTAACAAGAATGATATTGGTTTCCATTGGAAATGAAAAATCAATTATTAGCATATTTGGAACTCAAAAGCATTTATATATATTCGAGGAACTTCATTAATGGATATATCTTTATATGTATAATGTTCTCCATCGATGGTATCATATTATATACTACTTATAGATTCTTTTTATTTATTTTCATAATTTTGATTTTAATCCTTGTAGTGAAGAAATATAGAATTTATCATCATCTAGGGAGACGAAGGGTTACACTAGATTATATCATCATCTAGGGAGACAAAAGATGTTTTGATGTTGGGATCGAACACATAGATGGGCTACCTAAATATCATTGTGAAAGGAATCATAACCCACGTAGTTAGGTTCCACTCAATGGGTCAAATCACACATTTTATGGTCCTATGAGAAGGACCAAACCGTACATTTTAACGTCATGTGTTAAAGACATCTAGGCAGAAGGTGCCTTGTCAGTGTTTGGTGTGGGACTTATGAAAAAGAATCTCAGGAAACCTAGAAGACATATGATTTTTCATGTTGAATTAGATCATACTGGGAATATGATCCAGAAAGGATAGGGTTGATTTTTTTTTGTTGGGTTTGAACCTCATGGAGGCTTCCTATGCATCTCTTTCATATGTGAATCGGATCCCACATAGTTTGGTAAATCTCGTAGGAGAGTATGGCCCTTTGAGAGAAAATGAGTTCAGGCATATTATTGAAAATTATTCCTTGAAATAGGTACCATGAGTGATGTGTTATCTCATGGTGATTTGTGGGCTAATACTTTAGGAGAAGGATCATTATGGGGGGCATGATTTCCAATCTCATGGAATAGATGGTATTGATATCAGGACTTGAAAAGGCTTCCTATGTATCCAAGTTATATTGGGGATCATATTTCTTGTAGTTCATTTAGTTAGGTGGATCATGGTGGTATTGTGATCATCAGAAACCTCTAATCCCATATTATTCATGCCCGCTGTGAGAAACAAGAGGATGTGAAAGATTCAATGACGGTATTTTCCCCATCTACTGATGGTTGGTACTAGATCCCCTAGGGATGGGGGTCATTAGTGTACCCATTTTTATCTTGTTTTTATATTCATAATAGAAACATTTCGTGATCTATCTGGATTTTTCCTAGGTTGAGGTGTAGAGGGGGAAGAGTTCCACCTATCATAATAAAGGCTAGGGTCTTACCTCAGTAAGTGTGCCCTGTAATTGGTCATGTAGTTGGAGGAGGATCTGACTCCCAATGGAAGAAAAAATGATGTTGGATCCTTACACTCCTTATTGGGACTAGATGATCTGAGTTTTCGAGATGTGAAGGGGCATACAGATACCTATCCCCTGAATCTGAGACTGGGAAATCCACAATATTTTCCATGGGGTAAGGGTCTATGTGACCATATATATAAAAACATACAGACATCCCAAGGATCGTCACCCCCTTATAAGAAAATTTTGGGAAAACATGGACAGTAGAAATAAAAACCCAAATTGGAGACATGCTTATGTTTCTTAACGAAAATTAATTAGTTAAGGATGTCTTGAGGGAGGTTTCAAATTGGTCCCTTTCAGTCAAGGGAACCATGGAAGGAGAGTCCCTACCATTGGTGGCTTTGAAGAGGGATTAATCGGTGAAACTTGTAGGTCATGACCATATGATATTGATGCTGGTTTTCCATGAAGGTATGCTATGGAGGTATGATGTGTAGGTATGTTGTGTAGGTCCTAAGAGAAATTGAAATATTATTAACATAAGGAGATAATCATATTCATGATTGAATGGACTATAGGGGAAACAAAATATGGGTGAGGTTTTAATCTAGGAACCCTAGGTCTCCCCTGGTGTCTTTGGAAGATTCCCACACAATTAATTTTCATAAGTAAAAGTCCATGTTCATGTGGATTGTTATTGTAGAATAAGGGTCCTCAATGAAATGGTTTTCTTTCTACTTTAAACTCTAAAAAAACATTGATCTTTTTATCCCTCCTAATACTCTCTTCTTTAATTTTTTAGAGAGATACGTAAGATAATTTAGGGGACCTAAGTGATGGATCTTCACAATGAGATGTTTCACAGTTCATACAACATTTTTATTAGAGAAATGAGGATCCCAAGGGTCCAATTTATCGGAAAATAGGGGACCTGGTTGAAGGCATTTGTAGGTGTTGGTCTTTGGCACAGGTCTGCGGCATAGCTCGCTTGTGTAGGTGTGCAGAAAAAATACAGCTATGTAGGTCCATACAATAGGTCCTCAGCACAGGGGTATGTGCCATCTAGGATTTACTAGAAAGACCTAAGATTGCCTCCTAGTGTGTTTTTGTTACTTGCAGGTCTTTTTGGATAGATTTCTCTACTTCTATTCAGTTTTCTTGACACTTAAGATGTCCAAAAGTTCTCTTCATAATCTTTTAAAAGGGTGTGTCATCAACCCTTAAAACTACAAACCCCCCATAACCCAACAAACACTAAAAATAATAAAAACTCAAAAACCCTATTAACTCAAAAAGTCAATAAAATCCTAAACCATACTCCCATAACACTACACAATAAACCCAATACTGTATAACAAAAAAACATAATCCAAACACCCTAATCCTTATACCCTACACCCTAAACCGTAAATCGTACACTGTACACCCTAAACCCTAAATCCTAAACCCACCACTATTAACCCTATATCCAACACACAATACCATAAAAATTACACCCTATACACTATACACTAGACCCAAATCTATAGACCAGATTCCCTAAAACCTATACCATACACCCTAAACCATAAACCCTATATCTCATACCCTAAACCATTTACCATGAACCCTAAAACATGTACCTAAAACCATACACACTAAACCCTAAACCTTAAAACCTATACCCTTAAACATAAATCCTATACCCTACACCTTAAAACCCAAACCCTACGACCTAAACCATATACCATACACAGTAAACCCTAAATCCAACACCATACACCCTAAACCCCAAGCCCGACACCATAAAATTATACCATCTTACCTAAAGCCTATACCCTACACACAAAACCCTCTAACCGTCACTATAGACCCTATTCCATACTATATAAACTCTTTACCCGACATCTTTAACCAAATACTTGACACCCTAAAACCTAAACTCGACACCCTGAACCCTAAACCATACACCCTCAACCCTAAACCCTTTATCATAAATCATTAACCCAAAACCCACAACATGACACCCAAAACCCTACATCGTACACCCTTATCCCAAATCTCTAAATCCTAAAAAATATAACCCACACCATAAACGGTATACCCTAAACCCTACATCATAAACCCTACCCCCTTAACCATATACCCATCAAACTAAAACCTAAACCCTAAACCCTACACTATAAACACTATACCCAAATCCCCAAACCCTAATACCTTAACCCTAAACCCTATAACATACACCATAAACCATAAACCGTAGACCCAAAAAAACAATACCCTATACTCTAAACCCTATTTTATAAGCCTTATACCTTACACATTAAACCCTAAATCCTTTGTTCTATACCGTAAACCCTAAACATTAAACAATAAACAATATAACTCAAACCCTAAATCCTACAACATAATCCCTATACCCAATTCCATAAACCATAAACCCTACACCATAAACTCAACAGCATGTACCCTAAACCCTACTCCCTAATTTCAATATAGTGCACCCTAAACCCTACAACCAAAAGCCTCTACCATATACAATAAATCCTTAAATCTGCACCCTAAGCCTCATACCATACACCCTAAAACCTATACCCTAATAACTAAACCATATAAATTATAACCTAATCTCTAAACCCTAAACCCTACCCCCTAAAACCTAGACCATACACCATAAACCCTTAACCCTACAGCATAAACCCGATACCCTAAACCCGAAATCCTAAACCCTATACCTTAAACCCTATAATATACACAATTAATCGTAAACCATGAATTGTAAACCCTATAACCTACTACATAAACCCTAATCCGTACACACAAAACCCTATACCCTAAACCATACAACATAAATACAAAAAATCATCCCTAAAAAACCAAAACCCTTCAAACCTAAAAAACTCTAAAAAATCATAATAACCTTTTAAAACCTCTATAACCATAAAATACCTAATATCGTGAAAATATCCTAAAAACCATAAGTTCCGATAAAATCATAAAAACCCTGAAATCCCCAAAATGCTCTTAAAACAATAAGAAATCCCAAAAAATCATAAAAGCTCCTAAGAAAACACTAAAACCCCTAAAACCCCAAAAATGAATAAAAATACATAGAATATTAAAAACACCCAAAAATCCATAAAAGTTATTAGAAACCCAACAAATCCTTAAAAACATTAAAAAATCCTAAAAACTCTTAAAAACATTAAAAAACCTAAAAACCCAAAAAAAATCGTAAAAAAACCATTAAAACCCAAACACCCCAATAAAACCCTAAAACCCTAAAATAACCCTAAAAGTCCTAAAACAACCACAAAACCCATAAAAATCATTTAATAACCTTAAAACACATTAAAACTCATAATAACCTAAGAAAATTTAAAAACACTTCAAAAACATAGAAACCCATAAAGGTCCTAAAAACCCTAAAAACCATTAAAACTACAAAAAACTATATAAACAAAAAAACCAAAATAGAATTAAAAAACAAAAATATAAAAAACAAATAAAATACCCTAAATCCCAATAGACCACTAATATCCCTAAACACCCTAGATAAACCCTAAAACCCAAAAACCATAAACACTTGTTTCGACCTGATTCTCAATTTTCCCCTTTCATGGACTAGGATGGTCCCATGGAGACATGGAAGTGTATCCTTTTTATATTGTGAAGAAGGTTCCATATTTTAATGGTCCCAGTGCATGATTGAAAGGAGTGGAGTTTATGTCCAATCAATCCACATTGGGTACACTTTTATCAGATGGTCTCAAATGGGTTTATTTGTGGGGCCAGAAATATCCAACGACCCTATTATCCATGAATCATAGACTTAATTTCCACGGTATGTTCTTGTGGGATTATTTTTCCAATGAAACATAAGGACTCTATTGGACAATAGGACGTGGCTTAGTCTCATAAAACCATTTTAGGGTAGATTATTCCCTACATCTAGACACCCTTATAGATTCACGTTGTGTTCATATGTTCATGAATCCTTGGATCATTCCCAAGAATGTGTTTGTGGATTACCGTTGGGTTTCAAGATCAATCATAAATTTGAATGGGTATGGAATCAATGAGACAAAATATATTTGATCCATGGGATGAGTCACTCTATAATTTATCAACATCAAGGTGGGATGGAATTTGTTTTGATGTTGGGATAAAACCCATAAGATGGGTTTCCTATGTATCCTTGTGAAAGGAATTAGAACCTATGTAGTTCGGTTCCACATAACTAGAAATTTCACTTTTTAAGGTCTTGATATTATCACCCATCCATGATTTTTAACATAATGTGGTTATGAAATCTAGGAAAAATATTCCTAGTCAATACTTGTTCTGGGATATGTGTAGAAGTGTCCTGAGGGACCCAAAAGAGATGTGGTCTTTTGGGCTGAAATGACCCTACCGAGGATATGGCCCAAAGAACATTAGGTTTGACCTGAGGGTGGGGTTTGGTCCCTAGAGGGTCTAATATGTATCATCATCAGCTAAGAATCATCTCTCCAGATGTTCAGTATTCAATACAGTTTAACATTATGCAATGAGGAAGATAGTGAACTAACGTGAATAGGTCAGAGAAAACGCGACACATGAATTATTAGGTTTGAACCTTGATGAGGTTCACTACATATCCAAGTTATTTGGGAGTAAAATCTAGGTAGTTCTGAAATATGGGACTTATACATCAATATAGTCCCAACATGGGGACATGATGGGGATTATATCAGAAAAGAAGGCCCCTTCTGAGCTTGGGCCTTAGACAAGAATCTTATATATCATGGTTAGAGTAGGAATCAGAGTTGGTGTAGTTCAGTTATTGCGGCTTACACCTTAAGGATTCCTCTTTAGGGATTCATGGTTTCTCATTTTCATGGATGAGATGATATTAATCTCAGGAATTTTATAAGGCTTCATTCGTATCATTATCATGCTGGGAATCATATTTCTTGTTGTTAATTTCGATTTAGAGATTTTTCTTTAGGAGGAGGCCCATGTGAAGGGATTTTTTTGTGTTTTATGATCATCACAAATATCTAGGCCCATATGATTTATGATAAGAGTGATAAAAAAGAGGATTTTAAGGATTCAATGAACCACACACCTTTTCTTATATACTGATGGAAAAGGAGGAGGAAGATAGCAGAAGAGGTCGAGATGTGATCCCAAAGGGAGTAAGATAGGGGCTTTGAATGTTCCAATTTACTCCTTTTTGTATCCAGGATAGTAATATCTTATGATCTATTTAGATTCATCTAGGGATGAGGAAAAGTGGTGGAATTTTTCCACCTCCCACAAAAATTTCTAGTGACCTCCCTTAGAAGGGGGTGCCTTAAAATGGATTCAAGGAAAGGGGATAAACATTGTTCTTCATCAAAAGGAAATAGAAGGGTGATATCTTTATTTATCATTAGATTTGATGGAAGGGATAAGACACTTATTACCCAAGATCCCTAGAATAGGGTGGTACATGTGATTATCCCAATGTTGGACCTTGGGTTATAATGAGAATGTAGAATTAGGAACATCTCGGGGGTACACACCATTGTGGGGGTTACCCGCATGTCTCTACTAATCATGGGTAATTAGACTCAGAAGGGTCACTGATATGATCGATGGTCTGGTCATATGGGTCTGGTGGCTTTGGAAGAGGATGTGGACTAATGATGTTGGACTATTTTGTTCTTGGGATAATGAGGATACGCCTGAAATGGAAGGACATTATCGAAGATGAAGAGTAGAATACCCGAGAACACCCCTATCCACATACCATTTTTCCCTATGGGGTAGGGATTCCTTTTCATAGCATATTTATTTGTAGGAAAGGGGGTCATTTACATACTATTTTGGTATGAATACCTATATGTGGTTTGCATATCATTTTTCTATGCAGATAAAGAATCCATCTATGTGGAGTTCTGCTATGCGACACTATGGTCCACCCACACAATGACTTACTATGCGGGGTTCCAAATTGTTGAAGGGGATTGAATGTAGTGCGTAGAAAATTCACCTATGAAGGGAATTGTGTTTATGGTCATCCAATTAGGATAAAATTCTTGAACTTAATATTATCTATCCTTCTTTAATGTTATACAGTAGATTTATACCTGTAGTGAATCACATGCCTCTAATTCATCGACCGTTCTCCAAAATTATTCCAAAACAAATCTACTCAAAGTAATCTCTAAAAATTCCATTTGAGATCTATATTCAGTCCCCATTTATTTCCATTTATATATTGTTGGAGAGATACATATATGGTTCATGCTACAAATTTTTTGGATGACCATGGGTGAATCACATAACCCACAGATGACTCTGTTAATAAGGGCCTATAGGGTTGCAGTTTGTGGCACCGAAAATCACCACCTCAATCCCTTGAATGGATTCACATCGCTCAGAGGATACCATAAGATTTTCCTTTCCCACAAACCATTTATTTCATGGGGATGGTATGAATGGAACATTTTTACACCTCCATTTCACCAATGACACCATTTTTGGGGTTGTATGTGGGGAGGGTTTCTCTGCCTCTTTTCATTGAATGACATCATTTATGGGAAACATGAACTACGATTCTCATCCCATGTACCATTTGGTTTATAGAATGTTATAAAAATATACCACATTGTAGAGCACGTAGTCTGGGAAGAGATTACGGTTCCCAAAACCTCTCTTTCCGTTTGTTGAATTTTGGTTTCTAAGACATTTTTCTTCAATCCTCTTCAGAATCTTATTTCTATCAGTTTCCAATATTTAAGGAATTTTATTCATATTATATGATGAATTTTTAGGACCAAACCAAGTCCCTCTATCAGAATGGGATCTTTTTGGAATGAAGAGGAGGCTATTCAGATGCATAATTTGTCCTTATTTGAATAAAATATTGAATACCACATTACTTTTTTCCTAAACCAAGGGGATCAGTGGACATATTTTTAGTGTTTCTATAGTCTAATGAAAAACCCTACAGAATTTATGTTTTTTCTATTATCACCCTAATTTTTTACTATAATAATATGATGGGGGATTATCAGGTATAACTTGAATTTTACATAGGCAACCCTTTGTGGGTTTTTGACCTAGTGAGATTTTTGTCTCTTTTTACTATTTGATTGCTTGATATTTTTCCTAAACAGAATGTCGATATGTTTAGCAAGCTGAAACTCGAATTTTTTCTAGGTTTCACTTTGTGGGATTTTGTCCTCACATGTTTCATGTTTTTTATTGGTATTTTAATGTCTTATAAACAAAACATATCATTACTATGATTTATGTAAAACTATTTTGACGAAGACTTGTTAGGTGATTTCCCAATTTAGGATTCCTTAATCAAGGATATCCTAATAATGTTCACACATGGACAAAGGATTTTTTCTATATTCTAATATTCTGGTTTCTATGTATGGAAGATGGAATGGGGAATAGAATCCATGGGGAATACATAAGTAGGGAAATCCACAATTGATGAGAAATTTTTCTTTGATTGAAAATCCCATTCATGGTAATCATATGTAGAGACACTGATGGAATGTGTGCATAGTCAGACAAAGCTTCTAACTGGAAAATTGTTTTCCATTACTGATGGCGAGGAAATTTATTGAAATTTGGATTTTTGTTGTTATGGAAGACTATAGTGAGCGACCTATTTAGGGAACAAGGTCTGAAAATAATAGGGGAATTTATATCATCATTGGTTTAGAAATTACTTTCACATTAAGTAGACTGGATAAAGGAGGGATAAAACACGGTTTAGCTTAACGTCATACAACTAGGGAATTTGAGACATATGATTTCAAATTCATTTTACTTTGACTAGGGGAAAAATTATTCATTATTTTCATTGTACTTTTACTAGAAATTTTCTAAATTTGTTAGGCGCAAAAGGGAAAAATGGCATAAACTTTAATCTAGGGGGTTTTCGAAACCACTAAATGAGGTGAGATGTAAAATTCATAGTGAAATATAGATGTAGGGGAAGATTCTCCTAATGAATAATTTTCCCTCAATTGAAAGTCCCATTTGTTGGAAACATATGTAGAGCTGCTGATGAATAGTGTTCATAGTCAGAAAGGAGTCCATAGAACACTGGCTTTCCATATCTGCTGGCCATGGGTGATAATGGGGATTCAGAAATTTCTAGACACAAAGTATGGTTTGTGAAGAGGGGTTACTGAACATGAACGAGATCATTTCAAGCTGAAAATTACTTGGAATAGGCGTATGAATTTTCCCTGTACCAGTGTGAATAGGTTTCATATGAAGGATTGACCCCTGTGTAGAAAAAAATGGGACAATTATTTTGTTTCATAGATGGACACAAAATATGTTATCCGGGTGTCAGTACATACCCTACAGTGATAGGAATTAATCAAAATTTAGTTCTTATAATAATTCCATAGATGTAATTATTGAATATGGGTTGCACATTTTCATTTAGTACTTAGAGACACCGTAAGGTGATACTCTTAGTGAACATTCCTATGAGGATTTTCTTCTTGCACATGAACGTAGGGGGGAACATCCCTTATTATTTTTTAGGTCCATGCATGATCATTTGGTATCAAGTATCACACCGTTTTTATTTCGTAACATTAAGAAATTGATATAATAGACTGATTAACTGTAGGATAACTGGTCCATGATGTTTTGACATGTCCCATCATGGGTAGGAAGGAAAGTGTTAACCATGGTTCTGAGGGCTCTTGGATCAAAAGGAATGAAATGGATATTGAATGAAAATGGGTGTACAAAAATAAGAATGGTCACTTTTATGGAATAATTTTCCTATGATTTATAGGCAAGTTTGTAAGCAACATATGTAGAGCCACCACAGCATTATGTGAATAGTTAAAAAATCTGTCTGTAGAACACTAACCATCCATTTATAATGGATGTGGATGATTTTGAAGATCTAAACTCTCTCTAATAATGATGTTATTTTGGAGGGAAATAAATATATAAATAGATTTAAAAAATTTAGGCTGTGATTACTCCTAAACCAAATAATTTTCTATTTATATATCTAACTCATATGCAGGGTGGGGAATTGTTACACATTTTCTTGGGGTTGGGACAAGGTTTTAAGATCCAAGCATCCTGAAATTAGGTTCCCTAAATATATTTGATCCACGTGCAGGGAGGGGAATTTTATCCATATGTGTTCCATTCGAGGGTGGATGTGCCAATGGATTTTTCATCCAGGAGTCGCTACATGTCATACATGTGAAGCCGGAAATAGTTCATGGGATACCTTATTGTTTAACGTCATAGGGTTAGGAAATGGACTGATTTTTCAAGGCGTTGTGGTGAACTACCTATAGAAGTCCTTAATACTACATGAGCTATGATATGTGTGAGAAAAAAGGGGAATTAAGGGATTAAATTCATCACCCAATGATTGAATAATCAAAGGGAGGTAGAATTTTAATCTTGGGATGATGTTGTGAAGTTTTACAACATACCACATGGAACATTTACAATAATTTTATCATTATGTTGAAAGGAATTAAATGCCGAGAATTATATCGTAATACATTAAGGATGTAAATAATCTGATGTGATGGAAATGACATGTGATTATTCTTTAGACGGTCTCGTAAAAAATGGAATGATTGGAAATTATATGCATTAACATGGATTACACACAGAGAGGGAAATACATTTAGCACTCCCTGGTTGGGTCCAGTTTATAGGATTCAGGATCCCAACATACCCCATAGAATAAGGATCAAGCCACACATGGTTCTTTAATGAACATCCCATGTGTAGTTTTAACCCATAAAAATGTGAAAATGGAATTTTATGGTGGGGATGGGTCAATATGAGAATCTAGTCATCACAATGTATCCTACAAAGAAAAGAATAAAGACATACATAGTTCAAAATACATGGCCTGGTAGGTGACCAATGATGGAAGTAATGTCCATTAAGGAGGGGAAACTATTGATCCATGCAGATTAACACCATGTGGTTAGGATGAGTGTGACTGAATGTGAATGAGATGGATTTTGGGGATCCATTTAGATTTAAGGATTGTGTAAATAAAATTAGTATAATAGTTTAATTTCCTGTTACAGGGACAACTTTTCAGAGAAATCATGAGTAAATATGGGCTAATAAAGATTGGATATTCTGGTATACCCTATACATGAGTGATGGTAGACAGTGTAAAACATGATTTTGAGGTTCTTCAAAGTAGGATAAACGAAATGGGGATTGAAATTAAATGGTATACATAAACAGAAAAAGATGCTCATAAGGATATATTTGCCTTTGGCCGACTAGCCCTTTTTGTGGGAAACTTATACAGAGCCATCAGGGAATTGTTGGCCTAGTCAAAAAAAGGTGTCTGTATGAAATTGGTCATCCATTTCTGATTTCCATGGAATGATCATGGGGATCTGAGATTTCCCAAGTCATAGAGTTTGATGAATGGAAATGTTATCCCTGGTTATGAAATAAATATTCAGACTATGATTATCTATGATGTGTAAAAAACACTACATAGATATGAAACTTACGAAGGTCTCAAGTTCCCTTGACATTTTAATATTTTGACTCTCCGGTATTAGCTTGTACATTATGAGAATGGGTTTGGTGGAATTTTTATTATATGTTCTTTTCCATTTCATTTGGCTAGACCTAGTGAAGTGGTTCGAGCATTGCTTTGTATCCCCCAAGGATAGGAATCAAGCCACACATAGTTCGCGAGGTACCTTTCAGTTTGACATCTTCCATGTCACGACCCATCCCTTAGGGCTCATATCATGACTACACCAAGCTTGCCTTCCATAGGCTAGCGACTGGCAACTAGCACCGAAAAATAATATCTCAAAAATGAAAGGCATTTCTTTTAACACGCACTCTTAAAAAAAACACAAACTGTAGAAAGGTAAACACTAAGTAAACCACAACTATCACAAGAAAACTAAAACGTGTACAATACAAAATAAAATTAAATAGTCTAGAATACAAACCCAAAAAAAAGAAAAATGTATACAAAAGGGAGTACAAGACTGCTGATAAGTCGTCCGTTGAAAATCCTACCTAATGGGTATGTTTAGAGTAGCTTTTGGAAGTCATAGAAGTATTTCCCGCCTGCCAAATCTCAATGGGAACCACCTAGTCCTAGGATACTGAGTACTCTGTGAAGGATTCTGTCATCTCCACAAGACACGACTCATGAAGTCAAAGCTCGTGCATTGGCGAGTAACACAATACACAATAGGGACCCCAATCCATAGAGGAAAGACCAAAAATCCTATCCATACAGAAAAACATCTCACATCGGGTATAAATCAATGTATAAGAAGTATAATTATCAGTCATAAAGATAAAAATTCGTACTGATGAGGGATTAATCATCTAGGCCCACTCATCACCTAGGCCAGGTTGATCACTAAAACCCAATTGTATTTGGGGCCCGTTGGATACAATGGTCTCAACGTCTCTAAGCCAACTAGATCACTTAGTCCCTATCATCTCTGGTCCTGCTGAAACACTAAGACCCCCTCATCTCTTTGGTCAACCGGATCACATAGACCTGATTGTCTTTAGGACAACTGGATCACTAAGACTTTCTCATCTCTTGGCCAGATGGTTCACTAAGTCCCACTTTTCATATCCTTCACATCACAGCTAGCTGTAAGATTCCTGCTCATAACACACTTGAGCCGTGGAGAATCTACACCTCAAGCCAAATATCACATCTCAATTACCATGAAATCTCACTTAGAGTATTCCCAAAAGACTGTATTGTCACAAGGGTTCGATATGATGTAAATGGTGCATCAATTGGTTTCCTGGTATGAAAGATATTAACATTTTAGTAAAGAAGTGATGGTTGAGTCTGGGCCCGGTCCAAATTGGCTGGATCAGCCCGACCATCTCAGCCTGGGGGACTTTCATATCCCAACATGGTCCGGAGAATCTGACCCAACCCGATCCGGATGGCCACTGGGCTAGGGCCATTGGGACTTGCTGAACCTGGTCCGGTTCGGTTGTGGGTCTAGCCCGCTTGGTCTCCCAACAACCAAGTTTAATCCATCATGGCCCAAAACAGGTATTCTAGTTCATTCCCAGCATGGTACACCTAGTTTTATGGGTTTTCCTATAATCTCGGCTCACATCAGCAGGCTAGATCTTTTCGATCCTGGGACACCAAGCATCCCAGATCGTGGAACTACCCTAGCCCACATGGTAGGCCAGTTATCCCTCCACCTTGATGCCTACTGGGTTTCCTGTTCATGTTGCATGTGGCTAGCTCAGGCCGACCACCACTTCTACACATGCAGTCTCACGAGGACTGCATGTCAGCCGCCTGCCGCAGCCCGCCAATGTTGGCCGCTCCTCCAACACTGCGCTCTAGTGATTCCACCCTCCTACACCGGTCTGATCACACATACTAGTTTCCTCCACATGGCTTGTGGCTTTTATGTGGGTCCAAGTCGCGACCATAGTTCGTAGTCCATGTGGACCCTCCAATGCGATCGGGTGGCCCTATCTGCCTACCGACATCCATAGACATCTGTGCATACCCCCAACTATCGACCTTCATGCCATCCACCCCTGTTGCAATTGCAGTGCACTGCCCACACGTTTCCACCCATCTACCACTGCGGCCATGGTACCGCGACCACTCGCCAGTGTCATGGACCTCCTGGCCATGACCCTTCCTACTGGAATCTCCTCAGCCGACGTGTCATTGCCATTATGTCACGAAGAATGGGAATGCTGAAATGAGAGTGGAGGGAATGAGTCACATACAAAAACACCCAAATAAGGATCTAGTATTTGTTTGTGTTGACCCAGATGCTTCTTTGTGAGAAAGATTAGGAATAACCATGAAAAAAACTGGAATAATCACAAAAAAGATATTCCATTTTTATCCCGTAGCATTAACCATCTCGCATGAATGATAAATCTTTGTGTTATCATGTTTGTGAGTTATCTTATGTTCATTGTTTAAAATAATGAATGGGTAAAAGATAAATTTACAAAAAATAAAACCTCATACCTAGGAAAGTAATGTTGGTTGAGGAAAACGGGATCGCATGCCTTCGTTCTTTGTTCTTGATCTACATCCCACCGTCACTATTGATTCATAGAAGGGTGGAAGATGTTGTGTTCATCTTTCTTTATTTCCACCCATTTAAGATTCAAGGAAATTCCAAGATTGTGCCAACAATTCTACATTTTAATTTAGGAAATTAATTGATGAACATGAATCATCATTTTTATTACGCTATGTTGCACCGGTGTTATGCTGACTCACAAATGAAGTTCATTAATGAGATTCATCATCACCTCATCACTGCATCATATTGCTAAAATTCCACTTCTCAACGACAAAGAATAAAATTTAAATAGCTTTTTATGTTATATTATTTTTCATCATAAATTTCTGAAAAATAATTTTCTCCCTCGACCCGTGCAGGTCGAGGTTAATTTATGCCTAGGGGAAACATGTCCTCAAGATCTCAATGGTACAATGTGATTTCCAATCTAAGATACCATTTGGGAGATATAAGGAATAAAATAGTTGTTACATAAATATATTGAATATGTCCAAAAACTAATTTCCACTATTTTCCCACGACGACCAATATTAGGCATTTTCTAGAAGAATCCTGACACTATGAGGACAATGGTGCCCTCATATTTTTCATCTAGGAACCATTTTAATAGTTATAAAAACCCACTCGCATGTTTATTTAATGATCCTTAAATATAATTCAGAAATATGTTCTAACCACTCCAGGTCTCAGAATTATGTGTCATCTCAAAGCCTGGCCTCAAAATAATCGCATTTAATTTATGAAAGAAAAATAATGGAATTATAGGGTATTAAATTACTCCCCCCTTTAGGTATTTACATCATCATAAGCCAAAAAAATACTAATAAAAAAATTGTGCATATTGAGCATGAATCCGAGCCTCCTTCTCCCACATTATCCTCTGGAGATTCCGGTGGTACCAAAGAACATGCACCAGAGGTATCAACCATCCACAAATGATATTCTCCTATCGATCCTCTATCTCCCTCTGGTACACCATGAATTTCTCCCCATTTTCAATATCCAGATCATCATGGTCGATGACATGAGAAGGGGCATGCACGTATCTCCTCATATTGGATACATAGAGTATGTCGTGCACCCTCTCTAATTACAGCTGTATATCCAAGATGTACGCCACCTCACCCACTCTATGTAATATCAAGAATAGTCTGATGAACTTCAGAGATAACATAACACCCTGACTTAATATCTATCTCCCTCTTCAAGGAGAGACTCATAGGAATATGTGGTTCCCCTCCTTAATCACCAAGGGTCTCTCTTACCTATCAGCATATGACTTCTGTTGTCTCTGTGTAGTATTCATCTGCTCTCGAATGACCAACACCTTATTAGTGGTAATGTGTACCGTCTCTTGACCCATGAGTCTTGAATCCTTTGGGTTTTTCCTGCATAATGGTGACCTGCATAGCCATTAGTACAGTCCTTCAAATAGTGTCATACTGATGGTGGAGTGGTAGCTGTTGTTGTATGAAAACTCCACCAGTGGTGGGTGGTCATCCTAACTGTAACCAAAATCAAGTATTCAAGAACAATGTATGTCCTCCATGGTCTGTAAGGTCTACTCCATCTGACCATCAGTCTGTGGGTGAAAGGTTGTTCACAAGTGAAGCTGAGTCCTAAAAAAATTCTGTAATCCCTTCCATAAATGGGATGTAAAGCGTGCATAAAGATTTGAGACTATTGTAGATGGGACTCAATGTTGTAAAAATATCTCTTTCACATATATGTGTTCCATTCTCTCTATTTAAACCTGGTCTCAAATTGGTAGGAAGTGGTCCGACATGGTATGTCGGTCTGAGATTATCTAGTTGGTATCGTTCCCCCTCGACGTATGTGGTAAGGCCATCATGAAGTCCATCGATATCCCATCCCACATCCACTCTGTTACGTCAAGGGGTTATGTCAAACCAACTAAAACCTGGTGCTCAGCCTTCACCTACTAACAAGTTAGTCATCTTGAGACAAACCCTCCAACCACATTCTTCATTCCTGACCAACAGTACTGACGTTAAAGGTCACAGTACATCTTCACCACACCTAGATGTACCACCAAAGAGGATCTATGGAAATACCTCAACCCCTCCACCTACAACAACAATGGCACTTTCGTGCATCCTCTAAAAAGGATGACATGATCCCCACCTATTGAAAATCCATTAAGATCTTGTCCTAAGGACATCCGGGCATGTGTATTCTCACAAATATAATATCTGAGTTGTGACTCCTTGACTCGCTGTAAGGGTGGATGGGAAACTACCATCAAATGAAGATAAGCTACTTCATATCTATCCCCATAGGATATCTATTGTAAGGCTGACTTCTGTGAGGCCTCATTCAGTAGCCGTAAACTCAATATCATGATGAGAGAATCTTCCACCATGTTACCATTCCTAGAAGTATATAATATCTCGAATTCATAGTCATGGAGGAACTCTAGACAACATTGTTGTCTCATATTAAGATCCTTCTGAGTAAAGATATACTTGAGACTCTTGTGGTCTGTGTAGATGATGACTCATTCACCCATATAGTAGTCATGACAGGTCTTTAGTGAGAAGACTACCATTTCCAACTCAAGGTCATGAGTCACATAGTTCTTCTCATGTGGTCTAAACTTGAATGAGCCATACGAAATAATGGATTTCCCCTACATAAGGATATAACTATTCCTGGTTATTTATGAGTCACATAACACCATGTAGTTGGTTTCCACCACTCGCAACCTCAATATTGGAGCACTCAATACCCTTGGATTCAGCTATTAAAAGCTCTACATGAATCATTCTATCCACATGAAGGGTTTTCCATTTCACATAGACATTGTTATGGTGGATCCCACCATGGAAAAGTTGGTTACAAACCATCAATGGTACCTAGAAAACCTAAAGAAACATTGAACCCCGATAACTCTCTTGAGTGGATCCCAAGAAAGAACAGCCTCAATCTTTGCTGGTTCTAGAACAACTCTAGCCTCTGAGATGACATGTCCTAGGAAGTGGATCTTTCATATGCAAAAGTCACACTTTGAGATCTTAACCTAAATATGGATTTCATAGAGTGTGTCCATAACCATATTTAGGTGTATCATGTGCTCCTACAGTGACATTGAATACACTATGATTTCATCAATGAATTCAACTAAAAAACTCTCTAGGTATGACTGGATGATCCTATTAATGAGTCCCATGAAAAATGTTGTGGTGTCCATCATTCAAAATGACATTACTATGTACTCTTAGTGTCCCTAATGACATCTGAAATCCATCATTGATATTTCCTCATCTCATACTTGAAGCTGGTGATAGCCTGATTTGAGGTCTATCTTTGATAACCATCTTGATCTGTTCATCTAATCAATGAGGTCATCAATCCTATGTAGAGGATAATTATTCTTCACGGTCACCTGGTTCATGTACTAGATGTCCATGCATAGCCTCAAGCTTCCATATTCTTTCTTGGAGAATGACATAGGGGCTGCCCATGGAGAAAAACTAGTCCATAACAACCCCTTCCTCTACAAGACCTCAAATTGTACCCTCATCTCCCAAATCTCCGTAAGAGCCATCTAATATGAAAGTGTAGATATTGGTGTCATCCCAAGGTACAGATCAATGATGAGGTATACATCTCTATGAGGAGGTAGTCCTTGAATATCCTCTGGAAATACTTCCTCGTTCTTGTCCACCATTGCAGGAAATTGTGGACATGTCTCATCCACTACACCAAGGTTCATGCTAGAAAACTGATGAGTGATCAATGACACCTTCCAATGTGTTATTCCATCTTGTGCTTCTCCATTTTCCTTTTCACTGGTAAAGGAAATCCTATGCACATTTCCACAGACACACTGCACTGTGATCCTAAAATAGTCGATCTGAGCATCGATTATTGATAACCAGTCCATACCCAAGAAAACATCGTAAGGCCTAAATGACGCTACTAGGAGATCCAATCTGAATCTCTCACCACTAATAGTAATC
The DNA here is from genome assembly GCA_963277665.1 of Viscum album. Classification (NCBI taxonomy): domain Eukaryota; kingdom Viridiplantae; phylum Streptophyta; class Magnoliopsida; order Santalales; family Viscaceae; genus Viscum; species Viscum album. Next base: position 309,441,197 of record OY728126.1, read on the forward strand.
TCATACTACAATCACCAGTGTGTAATCATCGAATCCCCTCCAATAGGAGACTCTAACCATAGATATTGAGCTAATGGATCCACTGGAATCTCCGAGCATCGAACAAGGTCTGTGCAAAGGAAAAAGTGACTGGAACTTTTGTCTATAGGAACTCTGGCTAAGGTAAAAAAGACAAATATCGTGCCTTTGATCATCTTTGGATCATTTTGGTCAAAGGTCTCCATCACCTGAAGTTTTACATTCCCCTATCAATCAGCTCTCAGAGCCCGTGGTGGACCACCTGGAGGTAGTTGTGGTAGCACCTCAAACCTTCATCCCCCACCTGCCACTAGGCCTACTCCCCTTCCACATTTTCTACCCTGCATACCACGTCGCTCGAACCTATGATGCTACCTTGACAACCATTAAATTTTCTAATGATCATATATGTAGCGGTTCAGGAAGTCATGAGCCATCTGTCCCTACCCACAACATGAGTAGCAGACCCTACTTCTCTAGTGACTACTGCTACCCCAGTGGCCTCATATAACCGACTCTAAGTCCCGATTTTGTCCATCAGATGGTCTATCACACTTGGACCTCTGCATAATCTATTGACTACCTACAATAGATTACTCATTCACTTATCTCTCGGTGGGGACTCACATTTCTTGTTCCTAATCTATGAGGAATATCTCTATTAGTAGATCTCTCTCCAAAAATCTAGTCTGCGTATAGAATATAAAGGAAATCATTGATTCCATTATCTCAAATTGAATTCCCTAATAAATGGTATGGTCCCTGAATAAAGGGTCTCACACCATATCCATGGAGTAATTGGAGAGGTCATTGAACCTCACATAGTACTCAAACACTGTCAGGGTACCCCCATGTAAGTGAATAAGCTCATGTATGCGCACTGAGTGCAAAGTCACAAGAAATAAATCCTCCCAAAAAAGTCACTCGATGTTAGACTAGGTGAGGGTAACCTCCTTGTGAGTTTGGATTGTCAAAATACACTAACTCCCCATAGAGCTCTACCGAAGGCTTGCTGCTAGATCCACCATCGAGTTATGTGGTGTCCTTACTAAGTGGAAGTTCAGTGTCACTACCTCTAGCCAATTCGCAGCAACCTGAGGATCTATCTCTCCCCTAAACGTTGAAGGTCTCTATTTTTGGAACTCGTGTAAGGCACTAAGCCTACGTGCATCCTCTACTGGTAGCCCCGATATTAACTGCTACCCAATAGGATATGGTATCACTGGGAAACCACACAGAGATTCCATCTCAGGAAAAGTTCCCTGTACGTAAGCCTCACCGCTCTATGGACCATCCGCGTGATCACACACTAGAATCCTCGATGGATGTCTATGTGTGGGAATCCTGAAAGTGATCAAGATAAACCATGGTCAAATGATTATACCATGTGACCTGACTATGAATAAAAAATACCATGATAAAACACTCAAATATGTACTCAACTAGTGTTTTAATGTACCAAGATAGAAAATAGAATTCATGTTGTTGGTGTATGGATACATCGGTCGCCACACTAACACTAGACTCCCTAGTCTGAAAGATGATCTTGAAACACTTAAAACTATTTCCCCATAAAAATTCATAGACTCTTAGTTCCTCTGGTAGAACCAACCTCTATTTGATACCATTTTATCATGACCCGTCCCTCAGGGCCCATACCGTGACTATTCCAAGCCCACCATCCATAAGCAAGGGGCTAAAGACTAGCACTGAAAAGTCATATACAAAAATGAAAAGGAATTTCCTTTAACCTGTATACTTTCACGCATCACAAACTATGGAAAGGTAAACACTATGTTAACCATAGCTTCTACAAGACAAGTACTGTGAGTAATATAAAAACTGAAAGTAAATGGTGCAGAATACAATCCCAAAAAACTGCAAGAAAAAGAGAGTACAAGTTAGCTTATAAGCCATATTCTACAAATACCACCTGATGGGTATGTATAGAGTAGATACCAATAGCATTATAAGTATTCCCCGCATGCCAGATATCACTTTGCACCACCAGGTTCAAGGCCACCAAGTCCTCCATCAAGGCATTAATAAACAGCAAAAGACATGACATGTGTAGAATAAGAATGTATAATGGTGAGTAACATAATACTCAGTAGGGACACTGATCTATAAAGGAATGACCACAATGAATAACCACAAAGTAAAACAAATCACACTAGTTATAACTCAAATTATACGTAGTAGAAATATCAGTCACAAAGCTAAACATGTGTACTGCTAACAGATTCATCATCTAGACCCACTCATCACATGGGCCAGTTGGATGACAAAGACCTGGTCTTCTCTAGGGAAATATTGATCACTTTGACATAGTGGTATCTAGAATAGTTAGATCACATAGAACTCCTCATCTCTAGGCCAGCTGGATTACTAACACTCGCTCGTCTCTTGGGACATCTGGATCACATAGACCCACTCATCTCTGAGCCAACTGGAACACTAAAACCCATTCCTCTATTGGGAAGCTGATCAATAAGACCTGATGATCTCTATTCCTGCTGGATCACTAAGACCCCCTAATCTCTTAGCTAGCTGGATCACTTGGACCCTCTCATCTTATCCTTTGCATCGCATCATGATATAAGATTCTTGCTCATAGTGCACTTGATCCTAGGAGAATCTATGCCTAAATCTATTGATCATATCTCAACAGCCCCTAAATATCACATAGAGTATTCCCAAAGTATCGAATCGTTGTAAGGGTCTCAATTCCCTAGACATCACGTCAATCAGATACTCGGTCTAAAAGATATTGGTGTTTTATTAAATGGTGGTTGGTTGCGTCTGGGCCTGGTCTGACTTGGTTGGATCAACACAATCTACTAGAAGTTGGGGACTATCATGTTTTGACCTAATTAGGATGACCCAACCCAACCCTGTGGGGTCTAGGAAATCTCATTCTGTCCTGGCCACTAGGCGAGGCTCATTGGGCCTTGCTGCACCTGATCTGGTTTGGTCGTGGGTCTAGTCCACCAGGTCGCCCAACGACCCGGTTTCATTTGGCCTGACCAACAATGGGTGGGCCGATTGTTTCCGAGCCTGAGCTTCCTAATAGCCCTTGTTTTTTATCTGGCCAGCCCACATCGGCATGTCGGCTCTTCTCCAACCTGGGCTACCCAGTGGCCCGATTTGTGCGACCGGCCTGGCCTGTATGGTAGACCTGTTTTACCCCTGCCTAGACATCCACTGAGCATCTGGTTCATGCCTCATGCGTCTAGTTAAGGCTGGACTCCCATTATTTACATGAAGTTCTGGGGGGACCGTATGCTAGCCCCCAACCGTAGCACACTGGCAGGGGCCGATCCTCTAATGCAGTGCCCTACGAACATCTCCCTCTAGCACCCATCTACTCATGTAGACCAGTTTCCCTCATATGGCTCACAGACCTTTCACCTGACATATCTATGGCTGATGCGATACCTCTATTTCATAATGAAGAACGAGAAGGAAGAAATGACAGAGGAGGGTAAAGAGTCGCACACAGAAACACCCAATGAATGATCCCACTATTTCTTCATTTTTGATCGGGATGTGTCATTGTTATCCGGAACACAAAGAACTGGGAAATAATGAGGAATAATCATAGAAAAATATTTCCCCTTTGTATCATGATTCATTAAATATCATTCATGAACTATTGATCCCTGGGTTAACTTGTTTGTGAGTTAACCTGTGTTAGTCGTTGAAAATAAGGAATGGTGAAAACAATTCACATAACATAAAACCCCCTACAAGGGATAGGGTTGTTGGATTAGGTAGAACTGGATTATGCACCTCATTTATTCATTCTTGATCTTCGTCCCATAGTTACTAGAAATTATTCTATGGTTGAAAGAAGGCGCATTCGTCATTCGTCGTCACAAACCACTGAAGCCTCAGATCAATTCGAGGATTGGGCCATCAATCCTATATTTCTTGTTAGACTATTAATGGGCAAACATGATTCATTGTTTCTATTATGCTGCATTGTAGCATCGTTATGCTGACTCATTAATGAGGTTCAATAATGAGATTCATTGTTGCCTCATCGCTGCACCATAGCACTGACATGCCACTTCTCGATAATGAAGAAAAAAATTTTAAAATTTTTTAGGTTATTTTATATTTCTTCATGAAATTCCAAAAATTAACTTTCACCCATGACCCGCACCAGTCAAGGTTAAGCTCTACCTAAGGGAAAAACGCCCTTACAATATCAATAGTACTATTTGATTTCCAATATGATTTACCATTTCAGAGTTATAAGGATTTAAAAATAAAATTATTATTACTTAATTTTTTTATTTATGGCCAAAACTACGTTCCAATATCGGCCAGTGCTGGCCAATGATAGGCCCTTCCTAGGTGAATCTTGATGCACTGAGTTAAACAGTGCCATCATATTTCTTATCTGTGTAACATTTTAAAATTTAAAAAAACCCACTCCAACATTTATTTAATTAACATTAAAAATAGTTCAGAAATACATTCGGGACACTTTTGGCCTTGGATTTATGTGTCCTCTCAGAGTCTGGTCTCGAAATAATCACACTTATCTTTAAAACAAATCATGGAATTTTGGGGTATTATATTGTGGTTGGAAACATTCATGAATTTACCTGCACATTTCTAGACTACATGTAGGGGGAATTTATTGGTATTTTATTGTAGGTGGACTAGGATGTGAGATCTGGGTGTAAAGATGTATCCTCTAAGGATGGGAATCAAGACACATGTAGTTTTGGAGTATGCGCCACACTATAGTCTAGACCGTGCATATGTGGGGGTCATTTTTAAAGGTGGTTGTGGATGGACAAGGATAAAACATTATGGTGTCACTACATATACTCAGAGGGAAGGAATCAAGCCCCACATAGTTCTAGAGTAAATGTTTTTCATAGGTCTAGTCCATATGTTGGGAAAAAGGGATGTTCAGTTTTGAATAGTGGCTGAACCAAGATGAGAATTTGGGCATCACTATGTATCTTGCAAGGGAAACAGTCAAGACACATGTTGTTATAAATATAGCCACCCTCTATAGATTTAGTCCATACATAGATAAGGGGGAATTTTTAACCATTCTTCCATGGTTATGGTCTTGTCATATACCATTTTTCTCTTCTCATGTGTGGAAAACCATCATCACCCTTCCCAAGATCACATGAGTAATACTCGCTATGAGAAATAAAAAAATAATAAGTATTTTTATCTTCATAGAATAAAATAAAATAAGGGTATGAAAGGGTAATTCAATGTCATGTGGTGGCCGGACTAGGATCTGGGATTATATCATATCTATATATCCCACAAGGGAAGGAATCATGTTGTACGTAGTTCTATGCTAATACACCCTACATCAGTTTTATCTATAACTAAGGAGTCAGAGTATATTATTCTGAATTTTGGTTAGACAATGATGAAAATCACGAAATCACTATGTACAATATGATTTTAATAATCAAGCGACATGTATTTATGGAGAAAGAGGGTTCCCATGTGGATCTGACTCTCACATAGAAATAGGGTAATTTAATCTCTCCCACATAGATATTATTCATGTGTGGTGGGATGCTGGTTAGAACACAGTGTCCTCATTGTAGTTTAATGTCACATGGTTAAGAAATTTTAACCCTACCATTTTACATCATGTGATCAAGATGATGATGTAAAGTAGTTTTCCGTTGTACATCAAGGATGGTGACGACACTGACTATACAGTTTATAGTCATGGGGTGTGAAAGAATTCATCATATAATTTCACATCATGCGATCAGAAAGAAGATGTTAAGAAGTTTACCATCATATAACATGGATGAGGATGCTGAGCAGTTTAATCTCATGTGATTGTGATGATTCAAACATGCATTTTAATTTCATGCAGTTGGGATATCATCCATATAGTTTATCGCCGTTTGGTGAGGATTAATTCATTGTTTAGTTTCATTCCATTCAACCAGGATGAATATGATATGGTATTTAATGTTTAATATCAAAGATGATGATACTAATAAATTTACCTGAACTATTTCTTCAAGAACCGTACAATGGTAGAATCCATGGTTATTTTTCCATCCTTCGAAATTAAGTTATATGATTCATTGGAGTATACATTGTGTATTAAATATGGTCCTTCCTATTTTGGCTCCAACTTTGGGGGTTTCATCTTGAGTACAGTCGGAGTTATGAGGACCAGCACCATAACTCCTTCGAGGAAAGACTAGAGGCATACCTTTTTGTTGAAGGCTTGTAAAATCCAATTTTGGTAAACTTCCAAATGGTGGAAAGTGAACAAACTTTTCTCATCCAATCGCTCCAACTCATAAAGATTTTTTTGGTATTTCTTATCTTTTTATAGCTAATCACTTACTACAATGCAATGTGATGGTAGTAGAACTTCAATGGGTTGAACTTCCTATGTCCCATATGCTAATGATTATGGGATTTCATGAGTGGCATTTTGGGCCATGGTCCAGTTATCCCATAGAGCACGGAAGAGCCTATCCATCCACAATTTCTTTTCTTTGTCTTCCATTTTATGGAGTATGTGGGATAGGGTCTTATTGAAGGACACTATCTTTATGTTGGCCACTTCATGGTAGTGGGATGAATGGTTGGACTTAATACCAAACACTTGATATAGCTTTTAAAATACATAAGAGAAGAATTTTTTTTTAATTTTCCATCAGAATTTTATGGGGGACACTAAATCAGGTAATGATGTTATCTTTCAAAAAATTTATAATGATCCTTATCCCAACCTATTCAAGTGATACAAATTCTTCCCATTTTAAAAATAAGTTGTTTTTTGTGATATAAAACATGAATTTCATGGTCATGGAAAGAGGATACGGTCCCATTACATCCATTACCCATATGAATAACGGTCAAGATTACTTGATCATGTGATGTAAATCTGGGGGTTGGTGAATGAAATTTAAATGGAATTAGTAGGAATAGAACTTCTTGGTGAATATATCACAATCCCAGATAATTATGGGCCAGTAGTATCTATGCCTTCAAATTTTATGAGAGATATTAGACGATGATTGGTTTTCCTCACAAGTTTCAGCATATAATTCATTTATAAAGGCAATAGTCTCTTCTCCATAAATGCACCTAAGAATGACTCCATCATATCTCTTCTTGTAGAGGAAATTTTGTTGGTTTGTTCCATACTACCTAACAAATTTCACAACTCACCTTCAAATCTGTTCTCTTCCAGCACTATCTGGAAGGATTTATCCCCTCTCAAGGTAATTTTCAATGGGAGTTATCTAGATATTTGTGAGACCATATAGCCTATGGATGAGGCTAATATTGTCGATTTCTTCCATGTTTTCCTGAGTGAATGGGAGTAACATCCGACAATGAGAAATGATAATGACTGTTTCACTTCATCGTAGGTAAGCTAGGGTTTTTGCATCATTTTCAATGCATAAACTTATGCATTTTATGACTGGGGGAAATGTGTTAATGTAAAATATGGTGGGAATTCTTCCATCATCTCTCATATTTGATTGAATATGGGGAGAATCTTTTCTTTCTTGATGGAATAGTCACCATTGACATTCGTGGTGACTAGTTCCGAGTCACCTTTTATCTTCAAGTGCCTACCTTGTGCTTAAAGTGCTAGTTTCAGGCATGTAATGGGGTCATGGTATTCCACTTCACTATTTTCACACCCCTCTGATATTAGGAAGGAGTAAGGCATGACAATGTTTTTCAAGAGATATGAGTAGGACTCTCCACCCTAATTTTTTGAGATTAGGTTCTTCCATCATTTTTCAAACCAGACTATTGGATGGACCATCAAAATACATTTCCCATGTTTGGGAGCCCTCTTGAAAATAGAAAACTTCTTCATCAAGGAGATCAACATCCAATGGAGTCATTTCTGTTGAAGCCTAATATTTCTCGAAATCTGCTAATGACATGCATTTGATTGATTTTTGTGTCACAAACCATATGTTGAATTTATATAGGATATAATACCATAATGAAAAACTTCTAGTTATTATTAGTTGGCTGAGAATATACTTTATTGGGTTTCTATGAGAGTCCAAGTGGACGTCATGGTGTTGCAAATAACGCCTCAAAATCTGGACCATAAAGATTAGGTCCAGGTAGCCCATCTCGATATTTGAATAATGAGTCTCAACATAAATCATGGTTCAAATAAGACAATAGAGACTATTTTATCTTCCTACATCATTCTTTTATGTGATTAAGGTTCCTAGTGACCGTTCCAGGGTAGTCATATAAAAAATGAGTGGTTTTCCTTCGACAGGTGGCATTTTCACTGGTGGTATTGGAAGATATTTATTTAGTTTTTTGAATGATTCCTAAAAAATCATCAGTACATTGATATGTGACCCTCTTTTTCAACAACCTGTTGAAGGGAAAAAAATTTCTTCAATGGTTGGATATATAGCACCGAATATAGGAAATATGTATTTGAATTCCTCTTAACTCAGTGATGTCATGAGGAGGTGACATTCTGAGGATGGTCTTTGTGTTCTCATGGATAAATTCAATGTTGCGATGGAATATGATGTATTTGAGGAACATTCCAAAGGTAACACCGAAGGACCAATTCAATTGATTCATATTTAGAATGTACTAAGGTAGTTTATTGAAGATGGTTTAAGGATCTGTCATGTTGTCCCAGAATTTTCAATACAAGACCAGAATATCATTGATGTAGAATATTATGAACCTTCCCAAGAACATATTGAAAATTAAATACATCAAAATTGGATAATTAGTGAAAATATTCTTTAAACCAAAGGGGATTACCTTGTAGCAGAATACTCCTCAGGGGGCCTGATGGAAATAGATTACTCATCTTCAATATCATTTTGTATTTGGTTATATTAAGAATAACCATCCATGAAAAATATATCCTCATATGTAGTAGTTTCATTGATGAGAAATTAAGTGATCGGGATAGGGAAACCATCTTTTCGGTAATACAAACTGAGACCACTAAAAATTATTCAAACTCTGAATTTTCTATACTTATTTTTGACCAGGACTATCTAGGTCATAAAGATTGGACATTGAACCTACCAAATGAAGTTACCTCTAAAAATATTGTAAACGCCAACTTCTTTTTGGCAGCATGTGTCAAGTAAATAATCATAGGGGATTGATTGTAACCATAGTGGTCCTCTGGAAATATTAGGTGGTTAGTGGCCACCTCATGATCGAGGCATGTAATTTTTTTATAGTTACATGAAAAAAATTATTTTTTCTTTGGAAGGAGGGGTATACTTCTTGATCTTCAAAAGGCATTGACACAATAATCTAGTTGAGTCATGGGACTTCCTTGGTACCTAGTTTTATTTCCCCGAGTTCATCAATAGTGGTAGAGACAATATACTCAAAATCTGGAGGGGCATCCCAAAGTTATTATTCACCATCCTCTTCCAAATCTTCTTTGTCAACTTCTTCCTATGATGGGGAAACATATTTAAAGAAATTGAATTCATAATTTTCCATATAGGAGTCTCAATTTGTATATTTACAGGTCAAAGTAGTTTCTTTTGACCCGAATAATAGTGGGGATTTCTATGGGAAGGACGGGATGACAGAATGTCATGTGTCTTCTTTCTCTTATACCTTATTGAGTTAGGAATGAATTTTCTAGAGCCCTGAAAATGGATCAAGGGAATTTTTATCTAAGCGTTCATCATCGTCTTGGGAGCATGTGGACTAATCAAGACTGTGACGCTCTGTGGCCATGATTGAGATCATGATGATGGTTGAATACAAGTCCAAATTTGGCCCCATAATCTACACCTAATTGATGGGTTTTACATATTATTCACAAAGATAATTGATGTGGCTGGAATGAATCATTTCGAAACAATTTTGTGTGGTGATGTAATCAACACCATTGATTGAACTTCATTTTCCTTCCTACTGACAGAACCCTACATTAATATAGTGCAACTCAATGGATTAGAATGGGGACTTTTTGACATGTAAGGTATCATTTTTTTTAATTAATTAAATACTTGACACACTAAAGGTATGAATAGGGGATTTCCACATGATTATATAGCTAGGGCCTTCCCAGTAAGTCATTGAAGGCCATATTTTTTCAAACCACTAGAAATTCAATGTCGGTTGTGAGGTAGCCAAACTGAGTTTTGAGATTGATTTGGATGAAGAGTTTTTTCACATTTTTATCCCAACCCAATAAGGTTTTGGTTTAGGGTGATAGGATATCCTCATTTCATCCCGATTAATGAAGGGTCCTCAACGGGGTGAGATTAACCCCAAAGACATTATTGATGATGTCTTTCCATATATTGACACCATTATTCCTTCCAGACATATATAAAGGTTTGATTTTCCCTTGCATGATGGTTTCTTAAACCTGAACCACGAAAGAGATGGTGGAATGAAATTATTTGGGTTTGTTCTCTATCTGATAGAATTCAAAATTAGTTACTTCAGCATGAAACTTCTGGGGACTTATTAATTCTAATATGAAAACTTCTCTAAGATCTTCCGATAGATTTAGTGCCTCTAGGATGGATAGATTTTCTGGCACTAAGGCATTCTATTTTATAATATCATATTTTGACTCTAAATTCCAGTGATTATTTTAGTGGGAGTGATCTTTCACAGGATATTTATGGGCTTGAGCGTTTGATGTATATAGATAGGCCTCTAGGACATGAGCCGGTGATGATTCCACACTTGGTTGGTTTGGTCGTGCAGGTCTATCCGTGTGCTACGAGTGATGAGAAATATGTTCCTCTCTGATGGATACTCCAGGATGTTCATGATAGAGTTTCTTTCTATCATGGTGAAAAAATATTCTTATTCCTATCGGGACCACTGGCGAGATCTTCCTCTCATATCAATAACATTGATAGTGTGAGCTAAATAGCAGCTAGAAATTTGATTTCTACCCTGACTTCATATTCCTGGGTATCATCATATTAAGTGGCTTTTTCCTCCAGCTCCCAGACTGGGTGTGGGAAACTTAGTTTCATACCCATATTCATCATCATAGAATGGATCCCTTATATGGATCGTGTTAATAGAGTCGATGATCAGTTCCTCATCTGATTATGATCCTACTTGATTGGATTCTTTCGGTGGTTCTATTTGGAGGGTTGATGCCCATACTTCCAGGTCTGCTGGTATAAAATCGGAGAGTGTCAAATCCAACATGGCCATGGTGCATGTTCATCTTCTCAAACATTCATTATTCCCTTCTGGATAGACTAATTTTTGGACGGCTGAACCATTGAGGATTGTGGGGATGAGGATGATGGTTGTGCTATATTAGGAGTTGTTGGAGGCACATTCAGTTTTTCAAAATATGAATAGTGTATTCCATGATATCAGTTGAAAATTTTCTGATACATCCAACTATCAAATGTTAGGTCATTTTTTCTGATTTCCTTTTCCCACTCCACTCCTTCATTCGGGTATGTGGTGGAAACATATGCCACCTGTGCTGGCAGTGTCCCTAGTTTGACTTATCTAGAGAATATAATTCTTTATTGTGTGTCCTTGAAAATTAAACACTCATAGATGGTGTGTACCAGTATTTGATGGAAGAGAAAATAACATGTATTGTCATTGAGACCAACCTCATTGTCCCTTTTCACAACTTGTGGCCTCAACATGTTGAAATTCATGGTAACTATAAATTAATCGAGGACTCGGTCATCTCATAATGAGAATCCTATACATATATATGCATTAAATTGATTTCTCATAGCCCCCTTCAATCTTCTTACTGAGGAGAGGGTGGTTTTTATCTTCTATGGGGCCCTGCATTTTTCGGCACGGGCCTTGTAGATGGGGATAGTATGAGGGTTGATTAAGGCTAATAAAAGTATATTCGACTATTTCTATTCTTTTCTCTAGGGCTGATGGGGTTTCCCAAGAATTGATATCGATCTATTGTAATGAATATTCTATCCGTTGGGAGATGGAGGAGAAGTCGAAAAACACACTTTTGTATTTAACAAGAAAATGTGGTTTTCTCACTCATCATAGAGGTTATTGATGCATATGATAAGTATATCATCCTAGGGGAGAATCTAGTTCATGGTGTAAGTTGGATCCTTCAATCTCATTATGAAGTCTTAAAATCTCTCATTATCCCACTTTTAGAAGCACATAAGGTCACTGAATATTGTTTTTTGAATTGTTGAATTGAACTGGAAGAGGAACTGACACCGGATATCCTACTACCCAATTATCAAATTGGCAGACAGACTGGTGTACCAAGTGAAGGATGAACGTTGTAGTGTTAACATGAAAAATATGAGTTGTACAAATTCTTGTTATTCAATGGGTCCCATTATGAGATCACATTAAGAGGCATAGGGCATTAGGTGTTGTGCATGCTCTCCTGATATATTGAACACCCGGAATACCAGGTCCGTAAAATTTAGAGGTGGTCGACCATTTCTTACCCAGCCATGGTATGTTTTTTCCCGGTTGTATGGGAGAGTTCCACCCTTCATGGTTTCTAATTTAGTTATAATTGACTCAGTTTTCTTCCAAATACCTTGATGGATATCTTATTTTTCAAGATAATGGGTGGGCACAAGATGCGGATTTATTAAATGCACCGTTCCTAATAGTATTTTTAGCAGATACCTGACTGGGGGTATCCTCTATGGGAATTCCTAAATTAGTTCTGACAGTTTACTTAATGGAGGGAATTATTGATATCCATTTAGGTCTAGATTCAAAAAATTGAGGGCTCAGGTGATGTTTTAGAAAAGAATCTGGTTCTATATTTATTTTCTGGGATGAACCCTCAAAGTATAGGCACCTATGTTTGGAGTGTCTGTTGACACTCTCCATGGGGAACATATCTTGAATGATGGGATCCTTCACATACCTCGGTATTGATTCACCTATTCTATTTCAATTCTTCCTCATGATGGTAAAATATCTCCTCTATCATGAGGGACTCATTTTCAAGTCATAGAGGAGGTGATCCATATGTGACCTTGTTCTTGTTCTTCTACTTTTTTGAGATTCATAGAGGAGACAATGATGGGTTGGTTGGAATAGTGCAATGATTTAGAGAATCTTGTTCATTCCAGGTGTGCTCACCTTCAGGCTTGGTGTGGTCCATCTCCATGATGGAACCATCTTCCCTTTTATTTTCATCATTTGTATTTTTTACGTGAGTTATGTGGGATTGATGTCCATGAATTTAACTGATTCATACGACATTATGGGTGGTGTTCTTAGGCCTGAATAGAAAGGGAGTTTCATATATACTTTGTTGGATTGTCTCCTTCCATTTCAGAATCCATTTTGGGTTTCCTATTGGAGGTTAACTAAATGGGAATATTGATATGATCTCATAGTATGACTCTATCCTGGGGGACATGAGTCACTAGACGAGCTATAATACGAAACTTCTCTACTTAGTGTCCTCCATTTATGGGAAAATACTAACATCCATGGGGTAGGTTGTTGAAGTAAAAGGTCCCCTACCCTATAGGATGGGTTTCTTTCGTTCCCTTATTGTTGTGCCTTAGAATAGATTTATTGGCCTTATTGGGGAACTTTGAGTAAAAAATCCCCCCAACATAGTGGGCTGGGTCCGATCACAAACTAGAGAAGTTGCTACTAATATTTTCTCCTTCTTGATCTCATGCATCCCTATTCGTGTGTGAGATGAATATTTTGTCAGGTCTACATGTGAATTACATACTTTTGAGGACAATATCTATTCATGTGGATTGTATTCTCTTAGGTAGGAATCCTGCTGGATGTTTTTAGTTTCCCAGTTTAGGAGCTTCTTAATGGCTCCCTCTCATCAGTCCAAATTCTTTTGAGACTTACTCAAGGAATGTAATTTTCAAGTGTCCCACATTTCTCAAAAATAGAATTCATTTTATTGTCATATTTTCTTAATGACTTTACATGATGTCATTTCTAGTGGTCCTTTCTAGATAGGATGTAGAGTGAAGTGTAGAGCTCTATGTTCTCCCCATCCTCAAATATGAACACTAGTCATTGTGTTTCTGATAAGGCAACAAAATCAATGTGGCACATAGAGGGAATCCAATTTGAGGCCTTTATTTAGCCTTTCTAATTGTGGACTCCATGAAAAAGGGAGAGCTTCTATGTTGATTTGATGTTGGAGTTCCACCAATATATTGATGTGTTCTGCATATACATCACATGAGAAGAACTTTTCTTTCATATTTAATAGAGTAGTCTAGATATTGACGAAACAAATGTTATGCATAGATTCTTCAGGAAAATCTATTTGTATGTTGAAACGAGAAGTGGCTATGGGCCAAAAAATATTTAGTATGTTGTACCAAGCTAATTGCCTCATGATGAGCAATATATCTTTTTATTGTTCTGCCAGAGAATCCTCTGCCGAGTTTTCTCAACTTTAATGCATCATAATGATTCATTCCAAGCCGTGGAGCATGTAGGGTCCTTGTTGATATATGATCGGTATAGGGGTGGATCGTAAAATGAGTGTGGCCCCAGAATATCTTCCAGATAAGAAAGGATGTCACTTTTCATGGATAGAGTATCAATCATCTCTGAATTCATCCCTCCAAGCACCTCATTATAGTTGAGAATTCCCATATTTAACTTGGAAAGGGGAGTAAATTCTTTCTGTTGTAAATTTCAACTGTATGGAGGACCTTATATAATGACCCAAACATTACATACATTGTTATTACTTCAAAATTGAAGCACACTTATTACAACATATAGCAAAACCATGAAAGGACCGTATAGGTATAGTGTCATTAGAAACTGGGAAACATAAACAACTAGTTCATAAATCATCTACCCTGTCTCCCTTTTATTTTATCATATCTAGAGTCTCTTTTAGCATATATTACTTAATACCCTTCTTCTTGACTTGGGGAAAAGAAAGCATACAAAAGGGTGAGCTCAAATTCTCAGTAAGGGTAAACAATGGAAATATCAATCATATCATATTCATAAGAACATAACATTTTGAAAATCTTAACCAGCAAAAGAGATTATAATATCATAACATGGGATAAATCATGTTAGTAAAATGTAATCAAAATAATCATAACATAAAACATTAAACTTTTTGTCATACACACATAATCATATAGAATCATTTCTTAGTAGTCAAGACTCATTTCCAAGACTATCCTAGCAGACAATGTCCATTTCTAAACTGAGTTCACTCCTCGTTTTAGTCCTGTATCACTGAACCGAATTAACCTGCCATTCTAGCCATGTATATCTCATGAGATATAAAACATTACCCAATTCATTGTAGGGAGATATCGGTCGCACCCATCTCATAATGATTCCATTATTATGTGTTCCACAAGATCCTAAATCATACATCAAAGCGTAACCCATGTAATAAAAATGGGATTCTTAAACATAATTCCATCATAACATAATCCATATAAGATAAAAGGACATCATAAAAATAATTCGATCATAACATAATCAAATCAAAGTAAAAATAGGGATAGAAACAGAACACTATATTATCTTAGATTGAAAATAATTTTGATATAACACTTCAACTCCATTCTCGAGGAAAATATCCTTTCTACTTCAAAAACATTTTTTCTTTCTTAAGATGTCATACAATTTTAAACTAAAAGAAGTTGATTAAAAATAAAATTTAAAACTTGTAATGTATGATTCATGGAAATAATTTTCCATGAAATCATAAATATTCATTCATTCCACATAAGCTAAAAAAAATATTTCTCGTACTTTTCCTGGAAAAGTCCAAAAGTATCTCGTACTGAGAACGAAAAAAGATTCCTTTCATATTTTTAATAAAAAATCACCATTAGGTAAAATTGGATTTAAACAATTTTAAGAGGATATAAATAATATTAATTCTTTAGGAAACATGGATGTGGATGATAAATATTCCCCTGTAAATTCTGAAGTATATACAACCTCGGATAAAAATGAGATTGCGAGATTTTATCTTACCTTAGGTATGATACGCTTTGTACATGTTCGAACCTCCTGTATAATGATTTAAATATTGTCATTGAATTATTCCAGAATCATACTCATTGTTATGATATCATATATGGTCATATTCTTATATTCATATTAGTAATATTTCATTGCTTCTTGCTATTCAGATGTTCATTGCTTTATGTTCTTATGCGGGTTTGGTAAAATAAATTCTTATTCCTCTTTTTAGTTTACAGATATATCATTTAAAGAATTTTAATAGTATAATATATATCATATTTATTCATTCAATTCGTTTATGTAATCATGTTTTAGTGAAGATCATGTAGAATGAATCACATCGCATCGCGGAGACGGTAAGCCGTACGTGCGCACGAGCGACGATATCGTTCCAATAATTATTGAATGGTCATGGAGTGGATGATGTAATATCTTAGAATTATTATAATGTTATAATAATCATACATAGTTATTATTTACACCATTATACCCATCCATGCAAGGTGGTGGTGGAAAACAGATTACACCACGGCGTGGAGATGGTATTCCGTCCATACACACTGGCGGTGATTACATTTTCCGTAGGATTGATAGAAGTTGAAATAGGGTTGTTTCATATTTATAATAACATATAAGTATATTATTGATACTAATGTTATTACTTAATAATGAAACAACTAAATAAGAGGATGTAGAAGATGGAAGAAACATGAAAGAATCAGTAGAAGAGATTACTTCTTCCTCAACGTTCCTCCTTTAAACTTCTTATTAAGGGAAAATAGTTGGTCTTTTGAGAAGACCAGAATCTCTATTATGTATCTAGGAATTTTAATAAGGGAAATGGGCAGGGGTTGGCCAATATTTAAGGCTCAAAATTGTGTAAATAGGAGAGGGATGAGGTGCCCTTTTATAAGGGAGGAGAGGGGCACCTTAGAAAAAACATAAAATATTATTTTATAATAAAGTCATATTCGGTTTTAAATAGATCCAAATTGATTTATTTAGAATATAAGGTGGATATGGGTCTAAATACTCTCATCCAATAGGATTTAGGCAAGTTTAGGTTACTATTTTAACCTTATCATATAGATTTAACTCTACGTTAAAGAATTTAACTTTTACCGTGTCTTTTTGTTTTTTTACACTATATGGTTAATAAACATACTATAACAAGCCAAAAGAACCCAAAGTGGTTCATTATTAATATACATAACCTTATATAAGTCATATGGACGAACCTTATATTTTTAAGAATAATATAACAATTAATAATATAATATTTGTTTTTTAAACTATTTTATGTGAATTTGGACACTATTTAGTAATTGTTTTTTTGAAAATCATAAAAGCATGATTAGTTATAAAAACGTTAATTATATTAATACTAACATGTCATATTAACCTATAAAAGTATTTTTATTCATAAATATTCTCAAATTAAATTTATTTGGGTATTTATAATATCAATTAGGTTAATATTTCATTAATAAGGTAATTACTGCATCATCATTTTGTCATAAATAAATTAAATTATTTAATGTCTAAAAATTATAAATAAAATAAAATTATGTAAGAAAACGTTTTAGATTTCTAGTTAATATTTATAGTCGAATTTATCTTATGTGTAACCCAATATTAAAAATGTTTTTGTTATTAATCATTGATTTTAACTATTTTAACTCTTCTTTAAATAAAATAATACTAAGTGTCCTAATCTAATCCAAGTGGACCTTAATGGTCATATATTATTCCTAAGGTTATTTTTGGTTGAATTAAACATATCCAATAGAATTTTTACATGTGTTAGGGTAATAATAATATCATTTTTACCCTTAATTATCCTATTTACTTTTAACCGTGGTAAATAAAAGTAAAACGTTACTATTCACCAAAAATTATTTTTATTTTATTGAATCGAATTTTACTCCTTGATATTAACCGTGTCTCTTGAATTTTTGAAATTCGACCTACAGAAGAGGTAAAATTATGTTTTATGTACAATTACAAATGCTCCTGGGAGGTGGGTAAAAGACGGTAAAAAGTTCAATAAAAGTTTTATGTATCTATATTATTATAAAATTATTCCAATGAATTAAATTGAACATATATGAGTATTATGTATCTATTTTGACCTAAAATAAATTTCAAAAAATGATTATTTAAATAAAAAGTCGGTTTCAACCAATAACTCAGTGTTTTCACTATTCATCAAAAATTGAATGTTTTCAGAAAAATACAAAAAAATCACCCTAGGCTAATTTTGATATTGTGAATCGAAAAATGAAGTCCATTTTGAATGATAAAATTTCAAAAAGTGTGTATTAATATTCATAAGGCTAGTTTATATAATATTTTTGTAACATATCATTGTTTAGTGAAACTCGGTATTGCGTACAACACAAACTATCGAGGAAGGTTTCTCTTGTGTGTAACGTAAGACAATACAATGTTGTGTGTAGTGAAAGATTCTTTTTTTGATTCATATAACATAAAAACAAAATATTTCTCATAAAATCTCAGGTGTTACATTCTTCCCCCCTTAAAATGAATTTCGCCTCCGAAATTTGTCACTTTGTAACAAACAGATGAGGATACGTCTCCCTCATCATATCATCAAGTTCCCATGTATCTTATTCTAATTGGAGGTTCCTCCATAAAACTTTCACCAAGTGAGTGGTCTCGTTCCATAGGTCTTTTTTGCTACGATCTAAAATCTCTTACGGTTGTTCTTAATAAGAAAGATCTTGCTCTAGGGGTACAACTTCTGAGCTAAGTACATGTGATGGATCGAGTATGTAATTTATTTGGAGAGATACGTGGAACACATCATGAACATGAGAGAGATTCAGTGTAAGTGACAATAGGTAGGCTACCTTCCCAACACGATCCAGTATTTCAAAAGGACCAATATACTTAGGGATCAGCTTGACCTTCTATCCAAATCTCATTACTCTCTTCCAGGGAGATATTCGTAAGAACACTTTATCACCCACTTCAAACTCATGGCCTTTTATTCAGTTATCGGCCTAACTTTTTTGTCAACTCTAAGATTCTCTTATGTGTTGTTGAATAGATCTAACCTTTTCTGCCATCTCATCAACAAGATCAGGTCCTAATATCTTTCTTTCCCCAACATCATCCCAAAAAGTTGGAGTTCTGCATTTCATTCCATAGAGAGCTTCATAAGGAGCCATATGAATACTGGAGTAAAAGATATTATTTTATGAAAGTTCCACCAAAGGTAG
The DNA here is from genome assembly GCA_963277665.1 of Viscum album. Taxonomy (NCBI): domain Eukaryota; kingdom Viridiplantae; phylum Streptophyta; class Magnoliopsida; order Santalales; family Viscaceae; genus Viscum; species Viscum album. The sequence goes on from OY728126.1 coordinate 309,460,417, forward strand.
GTGTTAATCCCAAAAACCATTGAAATCCATAGAGAAAGCTCTCAACATGTCTTCTAGAGTTTGAATTTTCCTCTCAGACTGACCTTCTGTCTGAGGATGATACGCAGTGTTGAAACTCAACTCGGTATCTATAGTATGCTGAAGACTTCAACAAAACTTAGAGGTAAATCTCAGATCCCAGTCAGATATAATGGAAATTGGTACACCATGAAATCTTACCACTTCATTTACATATATCCTGGAAAGCTGATCAAGAGAAAAATATTCTCTAATAGAAATGAAGTGTGCCGACTTCGTAAGACGATCAACTATAACCCAGAAAACATTATTTCTTTCGATGTTTTAGGAAGTCTAGTGACAACATCCATAGTGATGTTTTACCATTTCCATTCGGGTATGGGTAATGGTTGTAACATCCCTTTAGACATCTATCTCCCAGCTTTAACTTGCTGAAAAACCAAGCATCGAGTGACATATTCAGCAACATCTCTTTTCATTCCATCACACCATAAGTACTCCTTCTGGTCCTTATACATCTTCGTTCTTCAAATGTGAATAGATAATTAAGAACTATGATCTTAATCCAATATTTCCTTCTTTAATTCTTGGATGGTATGAACACAAACCCGATTCCTAAACCTTATTATTTCATCACTATCAAGGTGGAATTCAGGAACATTTCTCACCTTCTTTTGTAACTCTACATATTCTTTCTCTTCCTATTTAATCTTCACATGTATAGATGGTTGAACAATCATTTGAGATAGATAAGATTTTTCCCCTTCCATTATTATTCCAAGATCCATCTATTGTAAATCCATAAATATTGGATCTTTTGTGATCCTCATCATGGATAAAATAGCATGGTCTTGTCGACTTAATGAGTCTTCCACCTTGTTTGCTTTCCCAGGGTGGTAATGAATTGAGCAGTCGTAATCCTTAATCATCTCAAACAATCTTCTTTGGCTCATATTAAGCTACTTTCATGAGAAAATATACTTTAAACATTTACCATCAGTATAAATATCACAACTTCTACCATAATGATAATTCCTCCAAATATTTAATGCAATGATTACCACAGATAACTCCAAATCACGAGTTGGGTAATTTTGCTCATGTATTTTCAATTGGAGTGAAGTATAAGCTATCACCATATTGTTTTGCATGAGAACACACCCTAATCCCTTATTGGATATATCACTGTAGATCACAAACCTTTCTCCACTACAAGGTAGTGTGATCACAGGTACACTGGATAATCATCTTTTTAACTCCTTGAAATTCTCTTCACACTCCTCTATCCAAATTAACATACCTTATTTTCGAATCAACCTAGTGAGTGGATTAGATAATCATGAAAAATCTTCCACAAGACATCGATAATATCCAACCAAACCAAGAAAATTTCAGATCTCAGTTACTTTTGTTGGTCATGACCATCTTTCAAAAACCTCTGTTTTTGCTGGATCCACATATATCCCCTATTTTGAGATTGTGTGACCCAAAAATGAAAATTTTTTAAGCCAAAATTCACACTTGGTAAATTTGGAATAAAGTTTCTCCTTTCTCAGGGTCTCAAATAAAAATCTCAAGTGATCTTCATGTTCTTCCTTGATCTTTTAATAGACAAGAATATCCTCTATAAATACTACCAAAAACTGATCAAGATAGTCTCTAAAGACTCTATTCATTAGATCCATAAATATAGTAGGGGCATTAGAATGGCAAAATGGAATCACTATAAATTCATATTGTCCATACCTTGTACAGAAAGTCGTCTTTTCTATATCCTCCCTTTTGACCCTTAATTCATGATACATTGAACGAAGATCAATCTTAGAAAAGTATTGAGATCCACGTAGTTGGTCAAATAAGTCATCAATGCATGGGAGAAGATATATTTTCTTGATAGTGATCTTGTTAAGTTCTCTATAATCAATCAGAGTCTCATTGTTCCATCTTTCTTCTTAATGAAAAAAACAGGTGCTCCCCAAAGTGATGCACTAGGGTGTATTAATCCCTTATCAATATTCTCTTGGAGTTTCATCTTGAATTCCTGCAACTCAATTTGGGCCATTCTATAAGGTGTCTTTGAAATCGGCATAGCACCCGGTATGAGTTCTATTGAAAACTCAACTTCACGATTTAGTAGAAGACCTGGAAATTCCACTATAATGACATTATAAAACCTCTGTACAATGGGTGTATTCTTAATCATGAGTTTCTATCCAACCATTTGCGATAAATAACTTTCATTTATTGGAATCATGACCCATAAGATTGAAGAAATTTCCACTGGAAGGTTATATTTATCCTCACATCGATAGATGATCATTGATTGAGCAGGAATATGAAATGTGACTTACCTTCTTTGGAAATTGATATGAGCTCCATATAAAGAAAGCCAATCCATTCCAAGGATCACATAAAATTACACTATAGGAAGGATCACAGGATGTTCAGGAAGCACTTTCCTAGAAACTACAATTGGAGAAGAATTGTAAACTTTTGTCGCGACTGTTGTGCCATTAGGGGTGGTCACAGCTTACTCAACATCTAATTGTTGAGGTAATACGACGATACCCTTATAAAATTATTTAGAAATAAAAGAGTGGGTGGATCCAGAATAAAAAAACATTTTCTACTTTAGAGTGGATGGAAAGTGTACCTTTCATCAAATCATTATCATACTCCACATCGCCGATAGAAATTGCCTATGACTTTCCTTTGTCTATGGCCTTAAGCGTTTGTCGACGTCGGTCGTCATAAAAAAACTTTGGATTAGGGAATTGATTAGAATAATTCCCCCATTTCCTTGAACTTGTAACATTAAAGTGTGGGAGGTTCATTCTGTGTATCCTTTTCTTTTCTCGCATCACAAGACAACTTTTTCTCATCATTGTAGCATTCAAATGCCCGATGACCTTCTTTTATACATTTGAAACATTTAATTATACCTTTAACACAATTACCTCCATGTTTCTTTCCAAACATTGAGCATAAGAGAAAACTCATCTTCATTTTAGTGTGGTCTTTAGATTTCCCTTTTAATTCCATTTTCCTCTTCTTATCAAACCCATATGACTGATGGGTTACTCAAATCTCCATCTCAACCTTGAGAGCACATCGAAAAATTTCCTCGTAGCTATTGATGTCCCTTATGGATAACACCCTTCGAAGACTTGGTTTTAAGAAACTAAAAAATCAATCGATCTTACTCTCTGGTTGGATAATAATTCCAGAAGCGTACCTTGAACGTCTTGTAAAATTTTCTTCATAGGTACCAACAGATTCATCATCCTTTTTCTTTAGTTCAAGAAACCCCTTCTCCTTTTTTGTTTGAAGAATACGAGGGATGTACCTATTGAAAAACTAGTTCTTGAACTCATCCCATTCCATGGAATCAATTTCATCTCGAGGCCTTGTATTCTTATAAAATTCCACCATTTTTCAACTTCACCTTCAAAATGATATACTACTAAGATGACTATATCATGTTCAAATCATTGTAGAACTGAAAATATCTTTTCAGTGGTACTAATCCATTGTTCAGCCACTAATGGTTCAGTAGACCCACTGAATGAGGGTGGATGTTTCCTCATGAAGGATTCAACAAAATTTAACTCCTTCCTTTTTTTGTTTGGAAGTCCTGCTTGATTCATAGCATGAGAAATTTTTGTGAGCATGGATACAATATTTTTCATTCCAGCTCCCATAATGTTTGGTTGCTCATGGGGACAATCATTGCATTGCCCATCGCATTCCGTATCAACACGGTTCCTTCGAGTTCCATCCATTGAATAAAACCATGAAGGATAGTGTGAGAAACACTAAATATAATAGGAAAACAACATAATCAGTAATTAAATTTCACACTTTAAGTATTATCATAGGTTACTCATGGCCATTTCTAAAACACTAAGTTTGTGTTCTACGGTTAGACATATCCTTAGGTTTCTTACTAAGGCTTTCACATCCTAGTTTCCAAAGGTTGACTATACCTTTCCTTTGATACCAACTATAAAGACGCATAAATTACATACATTATTATTACTTAAAAATTGAATCACACATATTACAACATATAAAAAAACCATTAAAGGACCATATAGGAATAGTGTCTTTAGAAATTAGGAAACATAAACAACTTGTTCATAAATCATCTACACTGTATCCCTTTTATTTTATCATATCTAGAGTCCCTTTTGGAATATATTACATAATACCCTTCTTCATGACCTGGGGAAAAGAAAACATACAAAATGGTGAGCTCAAATGCATAGTAAGGGTAAACAAAGGAAATATCAATCATATAATATTCATAAGAACATAACATTTTGAAAATCTTAACATGTAAAAAAGATCATAATATCATTACCTGGGATAAATCATGGTAGTGAAATGTAATCCCAATAATCATAACATAAAACATGAAACTTTTTGAAATACACACATAATCATAGAGAATAATTTCTTAGTAGTCAAGACTCATTTCAAAGACTATCCTAGCAGCCAAAGTCCATTTCTGAACCGAGTACGCTCCTCATTTTAGTCTTGTATCACTGAACCAGATTAAGCTATCGTTCCTACCTTGTCTATCTCATGAGATATAAATATTTACCCAATGCATTGGAGGGAGATATTGGTTCAAACCATATCATAATGATACCATTCTTATGTGTGCCATAAGATCATAAATCATACATCACAGCATAACCCATGTAATAAAAATGGGATTCTTAAACATCATGCCATCATAACATAATCCATATAAGATAATAGGACATCATAAAAATGAATCCATCATAACATAATAAAATCAATGTAAAAATATGTATATAAACAGAACACTGTATTATCTTAGGTGGAAAATAATTTTGATAAAATAATTGAACTCCATTCATGAGGAAAATATCCTATATACTTCAAAAAATTTTCCTTTATTAACATATCATAAAATTTTAGACTAAAATAAGTTGATTGATAATAAAATTGGAAAATTTTGAAGGAATCTTAATGAAAATAATTTTTTATGAAATCATAAAAATCCATTAATGCTGTAAAAGTTAAAAAATATTCTTCTCATACTTTTCCCAGAAAAGTCAAATAAAATCTCGCACTGAAAATGAAAAAAGATTCCTTTCATATCATTTACTAAAAATTCACCATTAGGTAAAATGGATTTAAAAATTTTTAGGAGGATATAAATAATATTACATATTTAGGAAACATGGATGGGGATGATAAATATTCCCCAGTAAATTCTGAAGTATAAACAATCTCGAATAAAAATGAGAGTGCAAGATGTTCCCTTACCTCTGGTCCGATATGCTTTGTACATGTCCGGACCTATTTTATAATGATTTAAATAATGTAATTTTCTTATTCAAGAATCATAATCATTTTTATGATATCATATTTGGTCATATTCATATCTTTTTATTAGTAATATTTCATTTCTACTTGTTATTCAGATGTTCATTGCTTTATGTTCTTATGCGAGTTTTGTCGAATAAATTCTTATTCCTATTTTTAGGTTATAGATACATCATTTACAGAATGTTAATAGTATAATATATACCATATTTATTCATTCAATTCGTTTATATAATCATGGTTTAGTGAAGATCACGTAGAATGAATCACATCGCATCGTGGAGACGGTAAGCCGTACGTGCGCACGAGTGACGATATCGTTCCCATAATTATTGAATGGTCTTGGAGTGGAAGATATAATATTTCAGAATTAGTATAATGTTATAATAATCATATATAGTTATTATTTACACCATTATACACATCCATTCAAGGTGGTGGTGGAAAACAAATTACACCACGGCGTGGAGACGATATTCCGTACGTACGCACGCGCGGTGATTTCATTTTCCGTAGGATGGATAGAAGGTGAAATAGGGTTGTTTAATATTTATAATAACATATTAGTATATGATTGATACTGATTTTATCACTTTATAGTGAAACAATTAAATAAGAGGAAGTAGAAGAAGGAAGAAACATGAAAGAATCGCTAGAAGAGATTACTTCTTCTTCGACGTTCCTCCTTTAAACTTCTTCTTAAGGGAAATGAGTTGGTCTTTTGAGAAGACCAGAGCCACTATAATGTTTCTAGGGATGTTGAGAAGGTAAATGAGCAGGGGTTGGCCGAGCATTAAGGCTCAAAATTGTGTAAATAGGAGAGGGATGAGTTTTTCTTTTATAAGGGGGGAGAGGGGCACCTTAGAAAAAACATAAAATATTATTTTATAATAAAGTCATATTCGATTTTTAATAGCTCATAATTGATTTATTTCGAAACTAAGGTGGGGATGGGTCTACATAATCTCAAAAAATAGGTTTTAGACAAGTTTAGGTTACTATTGTAACCTTATCATTTAGATTTAACTCTAAGATAAATAATTTAACTTTTACCGTGTCTTCTTGTTTTCTTACACTATATGGTTAATAAACATACTATAACAAACCAAAAGAACCCCAATTGGTTAATTATTAATATATATAACATTACATAAGTCATTTTTTCTAACCTTATATTTTTAGTAATAAAATAAAAATTAATAAGATAATATTTGTTTTAAAAACTATTTTATGTCAATTTTGACAGTATTTGGTAATTTATTTTTTTGTGAATATCATAACAGCTTGGTTAGTTCAAAAAAAGGTTAATTAAATAAATACTAACAAGTCATATTAACCTATATAATTATTTTAATTCATTAAAAGTCTCAAATTACATTTATTTGGGTATTTATAATATCAATTATGTTAATATTTCATTAATAAGGTAATTACAACATCATTATTCTGTCATAAATAAATTACATTATTTAATGTATAAAAAATATAAATAAAATAAAATTATTTACTAAATAAAATTTTCTTTCTAATGAATATTTATAGTCTAATTTATTTTTTGTATAACCCTATATTATAAATGTTTTTGTCATTAAACTTTGATTTTAACTCTTTTAACTCTTCTTTAAATAAAATAATAATAACTGTCCTAGTCTAATCCAAGTGGACCTAAATGGTCATATTTTATTCCTAAGGTTATTTTTGGTCGAATTAAACATATAAAATAGAATTAAGACATGTTTTAGGGTAATAATAGTATCATTTTTACCATTAATTATCCTATTTACTTTTCACCGTGGTAAATAAAAGTAATAAAGTTACTATTCACCAAAAATTATTTTTACCTTTTTGGACCAAATTTTACTCCTTGATATTAACCATGCCTCTCGGATTTTCGAAATTCATATCACAGAAGCGGTAAAATTATATTTTATGTACAATTGCAAATGCTCCTAGGAGGTTGGTAATAGACGGTAAAAAGGCCAATAAAATTATTATGTTTCTATATTATTATAAAATTACTCCAATGAATTAAATTAAACTTATATGGGTATTATATATCTATTTTGACCTAAAATAAACTTTAAAAAATGATTATTTAAATAAAAAGAAAGTTTTAACCAATAACTCAGTGTTTTCACTATTCATCAAAAATTGAAAGTCTTCAAAAAAATACCAAAAATTCACACTAGGATAATTTTGATATTGGGAATCCAAAAATGAAGTACATTTTGAAAGATAAAATTTCAAAAAGTGGGTATTACTATTCATAATGGCTAGTTTATATAATATTTTAATAAAATATCATCGTTTAGGGAAACTCGGTATTACATACACCACAAGCTATCGAGGAAGGTTTCTCTTGCGTGTAACGCAAGCCAAGGCATTGTTGTGTGTAATGAAATATTACTTTGTTGATGCATATAACATAAAAACCAAAATATTTCTCATAAAATCATGGGTGTTACACCTTAGGAGCCAATGCTATGATGGTGTGGACTACCATTGATGTTTGGTGTTTGACCTCAGAAGGATTTTCCACATTTTAGACATTAGGGTGGGTCTTTAGGGTGGACCGTAGTAAGGGGAGGAACTTATTTTTGCTTCATTACATTGAGGGTAGGACCTTTACAATGACTGCTATTATGGAGAGGACTACTATGGTAGATTGATATCCAACTGTAGGGAGATTTTCTAAAGTTTGCATCATGGGGAGGACCTTCAGGATGTAATGTAATGAGCGGAGGACCTTATCATTTCATGATATCACTACAGTGAGGGTCTTCAGAGTGACTGCCACCATAGAGAGGAATACCATGATAAATTGACATCCAATTACAAAAAGAATAATATCTATAGTGTACACCCTAGGGTGGACCATTAAGGGAGACTATAGGAAGGGGAGGACAATCTTGTTGTATGATCTTCTGACCAAGGGGAGGGATACCATGACACTCATCAGGAGATTATCTCTCATGGTCGATTGTTTCTGGCCCATAGAGTAATCCCACATGGGTGATCTGGGGGTGACATTTAGAGCTTCTCGTAGCAACATTATGCGGAGGACCTTTGCAACAACTACTGCCACTTAAATTGTTTGGTAATATATGAAAATGATCTTGAGCCTCTATGGATATATGTTTTATGGAATCAAGAACACCAGCTTCCAGAAAATAAAAATCATGAATATTATGATCATTTTAAAATTTCTATGGCGCATTTCATTTCTAGGTGGTCAGTTGCAGGAAATAGGGGCTGCCTACTACTGGTAAAAACCTTCACATACAGGTTCCAATTTTGTTGGTTCTTGTGATTTTGTTGGGATACACCAATGATAATCTTGAGTTTTTGTAGGTATATCTGCCTAACCTAGAGTAGATACCACGTTCGACTGGTTTTACCCACTTGGAACTAGTATTCATCCAAACATGGTTGTATTTTTATCGCATAATATTGTCGTAGACCCACCTATACTAGAGTAGGGATGTAGAATTTCTCTAAAGTTACCTTCTTATATTATGAATGCACCACCCCATCTGAGGAGATAGTGTTTTGGTCCAGAATCAACACTTTTTCTACATATGTGGTGACATCTTGACAAGTCTCAAGGATATGGTATGGAATTGACGTCGGATCCTCTATCATTTATAGGATGTGTTGAGATACATATTTTCCTAAAATAGTTATAAATTCCCTGTCTGATGTCAAATAAGGGGTTTGTGCGTATTCTAGTCCTCTATGGGTTGTTAGTGGGTAATAGATGTTTTCCTATGTCGAGGCTTAGTAAAAAGTATTTCGCTAACTTGTAGTTAGGATACACCAGCTATTATCTTTAGGTTCCACCGTATTTTACTAGTGGGATATAAATTTAAAAGCATGAATTTGTAATTTTTCATTTTCTACTATATTTTTCCCATGAGAATTGAATTCATCCACATGAATTTGACTCTTCTTTTATTTTGTTTCCACATTATTTGACTGGTGGGATTTATTGTGGTGGATAGTTATTTTAATCTTCTTGTTGATTGCCACCATATTGGACTGATGACCTTCATATAAAAAGGTAGGGATGTATGACCACCCATAGTTTTCCTCCCTATTTAGATAGTGGTATTGGTGTTCCCTAGCATAGATTTGGGCCTACTTGTATCTATTTTCATGCCTACTTGGATGATCGGATTCTTATGCATCAACAATGATGTTCATCTTCCTATAATTTTCTGATCTATTTTCATGACCAGACCAAAGATAATTAGCGGGAATTGTTCTTGCTCGTTATGTACTACCCTATTTCTATAGTGGGATTCATATGAGTGAGGAGGGAATATCAATCCGCCCATATATTTACACTATATTCCAAAGGTGGTTTTCATTATAGTGGGAAGAGTTGTATATCATTCCATGGTCTATCATTGTATTAGCATGATACATCTTCAACTCAAGAATTAGGGTGATGAACTTCTATCGATCATATGTTTTCCACCCTCAGCAGGCATCTAAAGGGGTCCATGTCTATGGGACATTAGAAGGAGATCTCATTATGATATCCTCTTTTGGTCGAGGATTCTACTTTGTATGCCGTATGTGGTGATGTCTTCTAGAAGGGGCCCTTGAGTGGGACCCCTGTTCATCAAAGATGATGTCATTAGTGTTGACTTCATCTACCTCCATAAGATAAGGAAGGTATTCCTTATTTCAATATAGGGATAGGTTCGGGAAATTATTGTGGATAACAAGTGGATTAACCCGGTGCTTGAATACTAGTCATGGTTGCAATGGCAGCTGTTGAGATTCAACTAATTTGAGGTGTAGTATTTCAGGATACACCAAGTGGAGTACCATTTTGATAGTTATCCTTGATGATAGTGTTTGAAACCTAGTGTTGATAAAGTTGGGTAGGTGAGGGAGTAATGTTCTTTATTGGGGACTCAACTACCTATACAGTTACAGACTCGTGTGTCTGAGAAAATACTTAGGATGTCATTGGATTAAAGGCATGAATGTAGAATACCAGAAATATATGTGATAAGTACATACAACAAACCCCCATTAAAGTACCATATCATGATCACATATATAATCCAATTGTTTCTTATCCCCCTTTTTCGGATGTGAAAAGGATCATGAGGTGGGTTAAATCATCAACCTTGGTTATGTAATCACATCTGGTTCACCATTTTTTTGTATAGGGGAAAAATTTTCTGATAGTAAATAACCATTTTTCTGTTAATATTGGGGTAAAATTTCCACCTTGGTTAATGATTCACGTCAGGTTTGACATTTTTGTTTTGATCCAATTCAGGTTGTTCCCCTTTTGTGGACTAGGATTTTCCCTTAGGGACTGGGAAGTGTATCCTTTTTATATTGCGATGGAGGTTCTATAGTTCAATGCTCCCGATAGGCAATTTTAGGGAGTATTGTGTTTGTGAAATCAGTCCACGTTGGGTACAATGTCCTCAGATAGTCTCCAAATCATTTATTCACAGATCTAGAAACACCCAATGGCCCTTTCATCCATGATTCATAGTCCTTCATTTCAAAGGCATGGTATCTTTTTCATTATTTGGCCAACAAAACTTAAGGACTCAATTAGTTGAGAGGATGGGAGGTCGAGCTCATCACACAATTTTTGGGGAGGGGATTATTTCATACATTGGTATTCTTTTATATATTTAATATTTGTTAACATATTCAAGAACCCTTGGTTCATTCCCAAGAATATGTGTGTGGATGACATCTGGGATGAAAGATAAAGAAAAAATATGTATAGTTCTAGAATCACTAAGACAATGTTTATTTGAGCCATGAGATGAGGTTCTCTAGAGTTTATCATCATTCATGGGGTTGAAATTTGTTTTGATGTCTTTATTGAACCCATAAAATGGGATTCCTATGTATCCTCATGAAAGGAATCAGAACCCACATAATTTGGTGCCACTAAACTAAATACATCACCTTTTAAGCTCATGTAATGAGGACCCATCTATATAATTTAACGTCATGTGGTAAGGATGTCTAGAAGAAATATTCCTAGTCAAGACAAGTTATGAGACTTACGCTGAAGTGTCCCAAGGGACCTAGAAGAGAAGTGGTATTCTAGGTGGACATGACCCTACTAGGGATGTGTCCAAGAGAACATTAAGGTTGATCTAGGGGTTGGATTTGACCCTAGGGAGGGTTTATACGCATCTCATTTAGTTAGGAATCCATAATTAAGCTGTTCAATAGCCCTTAAAATTTAACATCTTACATAGATGAAAAGAGTTAACAAATGTGAAATTGTTATAGTGGTGGAGACACATAAATTATTGGGTTTAAACCTTGAAGAGATTCCTTATGTATCCTAGTTAGTTGGGAGTCAAATTCAACATCATTATAAAGGTTTGTACTTGTAAATAAAAGGGGGTCCATTATAGGGAAATTATTGGAGATTATATCCGAAGAGAAGGTGCGTTTTGAGCTCCCACCTTAAAAATGCATCCTACGTATCCTGATTTGAGATGGAATCAGAGTTACCATAGTTCAATTACATGGGATTACTCCTTGGGTCATCCCATTTGAGGAGGAATTGTTTCTCATTTTCATGGATGATATGAAACTGAGCTCATGACTTTTGGAAGGATTCCAACATGTCCCAGTCATGGTGGAAATTAGAGTTCTCACAGTTCATTTCTATTAGGGGATTATATATTAGGAGGAGGACCATTTTAGTGGATTGTGTGGGTGTTGTGATCATCAAAAACCTCTTAATGTCACCCCCACTACTAGCTCATCCCTCTCATCTTCTAGCACCACCTCTTTGTGGACTACTCTAATCATGGCGCTTCCTCCGTTGTGCTGGTGCACCCGCCATCTTCTTGATATTCTCAGTGCGCATGGTCGGGTAGTCTCACGCCAGGTGACCTCACCCATCACAAGAATAACACCACCTCTCTAGTGGCTATACTAGTGCCCTATGGCACCACTGTTATGTATGACCACACCCCTAAGTCCGGTTATTGGAAATCCACCTGCGTCGAGGTTCTGTATGCCGACGCCCACTAGCTATGGCATAAATCTCGGCTCTATCGAGCTTGCTGCCACCACCAACTATAGAGAATGAGAGGATGCTCTCAGTCACCAGTGCCTTCATTATCACCCTGGTATATGTGGGATTTCCCAAGGGTACTATTACAACACGAATCCCCTTACGGAGTCCCTACTCAAACTTCTACGCTCGGAAGTTGTTGTTGTGGACCAAGGCTGGGAAAAAGCATTCACGGCCTACAAAACAAGTTGCACACTCAGTCACTGTCATCCCTCCCTTCTGAAACTACAAGATCCCCTGGATCTGAATGGAGAATAAACTGGAGGGGTAAAACTCCTCACGAAACAGAAGCTGAAAGTCGCCCCACGAAAGCGATGAATCGTCAAGAAACTGAGTCACCAGACTCCACCAATGCCCAACTGCTATGTGGAAAAGGCTAGCGGCCAAGGCCACCATAAGATCTACCAATGTCTGCACTAGTCTGAAGAGATGAACCACTGTATCGTGCCAAACCTCTGCTACTTGAGGGTCTGGCTCACCACTGAACCTCAGCGGTCTCTGTCGCTGGAACTCACGGAGCGTGCTAAACCTGCGCTCAAGCTCAGTATGCTCTACTGAAGCTGTCTGCTGCTTAATAAGTGGGGGTGCTTCTACCTGACCACCCGGAGAAAGAGACTCACATGATGGGTCCTGGACTGAAGCCTCGTAGCTCACAGGGTCGTCGTCACGAACCAAAGCTGGTATCCTGGCTGGTTGTCTTCACGGAGACATCCTGAATGTTATCATGTAGTTTCGTGATCATATGAGCATTTTTTTTAAAGGTTGGGACTGAAGCCTCAATTTTATATTTGAAAGTAAAGACCTCTTTAGACTGGGTATAGGGAGACCCATTACATAGCCCGAAGGCCCAAGGTCAAGTTTCTTGAATTCAAGGCTTGAAAGCCCATTTTTTGGCCCAAAGGACCCCTCAGTGAACAGTACTGCTACAGTACCCGCACTGCAAAAGTACCTGCTATAGTACCGCCAACGCTATAGTATCTGCTACAGTCACTCCACCGCTACAGTGCTGCCGCTGCTACAGTGCCTCCGCATCAATAGTACCTGCTACAGTACTGCTATAGTACCTGTGAAATTCACCCCTGCACGGATTCGATCCTGGGTCTTTTGGATGCCAAGCAGGAGCTTGTACCACTAGGGTACAGGCTCGTTGGAAGATCATATGAGCATTTATGTATACAAACGTAACAACAATGGGGAGATGACTCAAGAAGGACAGTCAAAGACTCAATCCTATGTGATGAAAAAAACAATTTTCCCTACAATAAGTGTCTCAGCATGCCGAGTTGACAAGAAGGTTATCAAGGTCATAGTGAATGGATATGTCGGTCTCCACACCATCACTAGACTCCCTGGCCTGAGAGCCGCTCTCGAGACACTTTGATACTATTTCCCTAAATCCCAACCAATTCCTTTTTAGGGACGTACGAACAACATCCCAAGGAATGAACCACCTTTGACACCACATTGTCATTACCCAAACCTACCCGGGCTCGAGCCGCAACTACCCCAAGCCCGCCTCCGTAGGCTAGGGGATGGTGACAAACACTGAAGGCTAAACAACTCGAGGAGGCCATTTCATCAGTAATTGTACACACACATGTAGCACACTCAATGCAAAAGAGCATATTAAAAGGGAAATTAATGTACTAACTTCTATAAACAACCACAACAGTGCATTGACCTCTAAACTGTACAATGAAAGTGCGGAAGGTAAACAGAAAGGAAAAGTGAAAAAACACATGCCCAACCAGAAAAGTGCCACAACCTAGTGACATGTTTAAAAAATTAAACCACTGGGAGAGTCCCACACCTAGAACCTGACTACAACCACCAAACGTGGTCCAAGCTCCCAAAATCCTATGCTCCGCTGAAGTCACAACCACTTGTCTGTTGTCTGTAAGGGCACACCAAGTGCGGGAAATGCCCAAGAAGGGGTGAGTATAAAAATACTCAGTAGGATGCCCCGAACGCTCGAGGGATCAACAAACGAGGTACTGAAGAGGTGAGCAGTAGATCGAATAGGGAAAATTAAAGCTGTACAACTGAGAGTGTAGTAAAGAGTATAGCTCAACCCAACAAGAGGAAGAAAGTAGACTCGTCCAAACACAAGGAGATAGAAGCAGTGATAAGATGAATATCTCATCGAGTCTTCGCTACCTATAGCAGGAGAGTAGACTCGTCCAACCATGAGAATCTAGACACAGATAGAACGTGGCATAGCTAGTGCGTCTTCACCTCTCCTGGAAGTAGAGTAACCAAATCCCAAGGAGTGGGTACTTGAACAAGGTATACAAAAATATATGCTCTGTCAAGAAGACCGAACAAAATCGTAAGGGGATCTTCGTCCTGTAGCTCAGCCCATGAAAGTGAGTATCTAAAAGTCCTAGAACTAAACACCATTTATTCCCAACATCCCACACGTCTTCCCTGAACTGCAAGTTAAGGGGCTCAAATCACTGCACCTTGATACTATCCGCTTTGGGAGGCACTGACTCGCCATCACGGTTTTAGGTCTTGTCACAAGGATGTGTCTTAGTTGGGAAATTTCCCCTCATCCTTGAGAGTTCATGGGTTAGTAAAACCAAACCACGTCACTCCCAGAGTTGTCACGTCACTTTCCCATACAACTAAGGGTCCCTCTCTGGAAGTCACAAAGAAAAACCACATACTAGCATAGTAGAAAGGACTGAGTCTGAGAGAAGTCATCGGGCAACCCACTGCCTAACCCCACTGGAGGGTAAACCCTAAGAGGTAATCGGGTAACCCTTGACCAGTCTCTACTAGATGGTAAACCAAACGACGTCTATGATAAACTCACTGCCCAGTCTCCGCTGGAGGGTAAACGTGAAGAGGTCGATGAGCAACCCATTGCCCAGTCTCTAGTGGAGGTTAAACCCAAAGATGTTGATGAGTAACCCACTGCCCAATCTCTACTTGAGGGTAAACTAGAAGGTGCCAATGAGAAAACCACTGACCAGTCTCAGCTGGAGGGTAAATCGAAAAAGACGATGAGCATCCCACTGCCCAATCTCTGCTAGAGTGTAAACCCGATGAAGCCAATGAGCAACACCCTACCTAGTCTCTACTGAAGGGTAAACTTGGAACTACTCTGGCCATCCCTACGGGAAACAACCTCCTGAGTATAGGATCGGTTCCCATGTAAATTATTGGTAACACCGAATCCATTAAAACACTACCAGGGAACACGAAGGGACGTGATACTGAAATCCCACCCATCTAAAGGAAAAAAGGGAAACCCAACAACTCTGCTGATCAAACAGTCGATAATAGAACTAGGGGTAACCACTCAACCCCACTGGTTTAAACAATCATGCACAAAAGGAACCTATGCGTCACAAGATGTCAAAGGTGCGTATAACAGAACACGACACGTACATGGGGCCCACATGTCATGTGGACCTATCTCCAAACCAAGCACAAAAATGTTCTCAGGTACTACAACATGTACCTCCATGAATTCCTAAATACTCCTAGAGTATACCACATTTCCAACCCAAAGGCTATCATGCTCACGACACCCAACATCAACACGAAGGGTGAAAACGTAATTTCTCCAACCTGATTCTTCCATGACCCAAGAACGGACAACTACATCTCTTAAAACATAAAATTCACGCACACAGGAGTGAACACGATCACACGCCAAGGGTTTGCTTCTGAACACAGCATGAAGAACTATCACCGGAGCACCTTTCAAGCTTCCTCATTTAAATGATATCTCGAAGGAGTCTCCATACATCAAAACTAATCATACCATTGTAATCTTTATGGAAAAACATGCGAGGTTGAATACTTACTCACCTTGAACAGATATCAGACGGAAAAGTTGTCCAATACTACTTTACGCCCGAACGACATCACGTGATCCCGAACCTCAGCCCCAAAAATCTACGGGTACATCGCACCATTGCGATCTACTCGGGAAGACACATGAAATTGACTACTCACTTGAGTGCATTGAATATCCAGAGAAAAATATGAATACCCCCCCTACTGCCCACGAGCGGTGCTTCCTAGGACCTGCATCCTGGTCTTGAAGCGCTATGAACGGATTGCACCGTTGTGATCCTCTCGAAAAAGTACACATGATTAACAATTCATTAACCCACAATGGACACCTGGTGATAAATATATAAATCACCTCCAAATCCCCAAACGACCCTCATGGGTCCCGCACTATTGTACAATATTAAAGTGGGCGAATTGTGTCACTACAATTCCCTCGAAAAAACACCCTGAATTAACTCCTCACTTTCCCCGAACGGACGTCCGATGAAAACGTTGCTAAACGCTGCTCGCAGCTTCGAAGACCACTAATGGGGACCATGCATCAACTCTAGTTTCAGTGCTCGAAAACCCCTTGGTAATCATATTCTTGACGCCATGGCCACAACGCCGCTTACGGTGCTCAAAACGGAAATCGGATGTGTCCGCACCGCTCAAATTAAGAATCTCGGGAAAAGGGATAAGCCACTTAACGTACAAGTCGCTCCACTGAGGCCCCCATCTCAGGAGTTAAAACCCCTGAATCTATCTCATATTCTTCTCCTCGAGTCGAGGTTCTCACTACCGCAGAAGGCATGCAAAATGGACACCCGAAGTGGGTGATACGGGTGTCCGAAATCAGAGGGGGCTAGCCCCTTGGACTAGACCGGCATGGACCGGCCGGTCCGCCCATTTTGGGACGGCCCGCACCTTCCCGTGGCTTAGAACAAGGGCCGGCCATGGACCTGCGGTCCAACCGCAAACCGGATCTCGTGGTCGATCATCCCGCCCTGTGAAGACCCACTGAGGGCGGGTCTTTGTTCCCACGCGGGGTCGCGCGCCGCGACCCCGGTCCTCCGTTGCGCCCCAACGAGGCCGGCCTTGCCGCCTAGAGCGGCCACCTTGCCCCGCAGGGACCCTCTTCCCCGTGCCGACTCCCTCGACCCCGCTGCCTGGTGCCGCCACCTATAGCACCGTCGGAGGTCCCCGCCTCCTGAGGACGCCGCGCCGCCGCCGACCGCCTCTCGAACCCTCTGGAAAAACACCTCAAAAATTCCCGAACTTCGTCAGATGGCTACAGTCACATAGGAACTCGGATTTGCAATCTGAAACACGCTTCAAGGATCTTAGAACAAGAACTACACAACCATGGGATTTGTTCGACCATTAGACGTCAATTCGATGTGATAAATTGAGCTCAATGCTAAATGTGGAATCAAAAACGCAAAACGTAACCTCCTAACTCGTTGGGCGTAGCCCGATGCTTCATCGATGATCCGCCAGAGCGGCCTCCTTGTCGAAGAGACAGTGGAGAGGACAAGAGCTTCCTTGAGAGTTCTTCCACTAGGTGGTTCAAATGGAGGAGGGAGTGGAGTGGGTTTGGCTTAAGTAGATTCTTAAAATAAAAATTATTTTAATTAATTTTTATTAATCACCAACAAAAGGACCAACCTCCGAAACTCTCGACGGGGTTGAGGTTAAGCCTCCCACAGTGTAAAAACCACATCCTGAGCAAAATAGTAGTCTCAAAATTTTAATTCGAGCCTCCATTTGAATGTTATAAAATTTAACGTCTCAAGCCGCTAAATTACAAAAACACCCCAAGCGGCATTTTTCACAGAAGGCCCACACCCATGAAAGTTACACCCCTACTAGGGTAAAAGGAATGTTCCGGACTCAACGGTGACCTCAGTTTTCTCATCCAGGAAACCGTTTAAGAGATTCCTGAGTTTAACCATTAAACTATTAAATTAATTATTTTATTTATCCGTTTAGCATTCCGGTAACGGGCAAGGGGTCTCAACGTCCCGCACCGACAAGTTTTATGTCGTTCCTATGGTAAACACACCATTTAGGACCCATCCATACACTCATATTTCTGATCTGAAACACCTTTTAGGAGTTATATCATTTATTTTTCATTCCCAGTGTGAAAACACTGAAAATTTAATTCTGAAAACACTGGGGCTCGGAATCATACGTCGTCTGAAGGTTCTGCTCTGGATTAATATGAAGAATTTTCCAAATTCTTTTATAGAAAAAACCAGGTTCTTACTCTTCTAAATCCATGTTTCATAATATATTCATTCACCTTAATTATTCAAGGAACCATACCATGCGTGATTTAACTAGAATTTTATTTATTCCTATCATAACGTGAGGGATTGAGGTACATGTTCATTAAATGATTGAGTAATTTTATTAAATTTAAAGCACCCTTTTCTGAGAATCTTTTTCTTTGTGGCCCACCATGAACGTTTAATTCTTGTAGCCCTTATAATCCATGAACATCCTATTATGTTGGCCACATTACATGCCAATTTCCCTTATCCATCTTTCTCTGGAAGTGAAATTGAATAATTTAGTTGAACTTATGTGTGGGGGAATCTTTCTTGTACAGTACTACCTCATTTGGTGATATATTGGGTGGAAAATAAAATTTTTAAGAGATGAATATGCTTCTAAGAAAATAATTATGTTGAATGTTATGCCATTTCTAGATCATTCATGATAAGTGAATATGTGCCTTTATATAGCTTCTAATTGAAAAAGAATGTTGTGCCTATCTAGAGTTTTCAAAAAAAAAATGTTTGAGATGATTGATACTTATGCAGCTGAAATGATGAACGGTGTGAAATTTCACGGATTTTTCATGTTGATGGAATATATTTGCTTCTAAGGGGAGTGAGGATGAGACCATATTTATGTAAACATTATAATAATGAAATTTTACTTCAAAAAGTTACAAGCCCTCCCTATTCAGCTTAATAATTTTTCACATCTAAATCATACCTACCTTAAGCCAAAGAACAACCCAAAAATTCATCATGATATACAAATTCCCTTGAATCACATCAGGTGGATATGTAGGAATTTATCAAACCCATGGTTACCCTTGAATTATTATTTGATGAGAAATACATTGTTGAAAGTTTACGTTTCTATGATATGAGAAAATGAATGTGATGTATGTTTTTTGAATGCATAGGAGGATAAATGATGTGGAAACATATTGAATGATATACATGGTGAACATAAAATAATGTTTGTTTATGAGTCCTGATATATTAAGTTTCTTGGTGTGAAATTGTCGGATTCCATGGATATGTGTTTTAAATTTTCTTTGATTTTATTTTCATGTTTAAATGTCTAAGAGTCCAAGTGATAAGTGTGTTGAAATTGATAGTGGTAAAATTTGTAACAACCCAATTTTTTTAATGAAAATTTCTCTAGATCTAATTAAATATATCATTATGTAAAATGGTTTTTTAGAATATGAACTTCCTTGGTTTAATTTTTTAGGATTTCAAAACACCGTTAGGAATTATTACCATTGCTAATGCATCCGTCGAACAGTGATCACATGATAAGTATAAATATATGGATTTAACAAATCCAATTTAATCAAACAAAAAAAGCGATGGCCTCATCCAGTAGAATTTCCCCCTTACGAAGCCAATTTTTCGGATCTTGGAAAGGAGGTGGTGTCATTGGGCTTCACTCTTGGAAAAGCCCATGCAG
Organism: Viscum album; assembly: GCA_963277665.1. Lineage (NCBI taxonomy): Eukaryota > Viridiplantae > Streptophyta > Magnoliopsida > Santalales > Viscaceae > Viscum > Viscum album. The sequence goes on from OY728126.1 coordinate 309,480,407, forward strand.
ATTTTTAACACGTTAAGCTCGAGCGGAACCACCTACAGGAGAAGTGGAAGTTGATAAAGATTACCACCTGAGCGATGTTATTTGAGCCACTCCAATAGTATGTCACCATCGCATACCTTACCCTTCAGTCTTATTCTGTTTATATAAGGGTTTATGTAACATGTCCTTATCACAATTATTATGTTCATTATTTATTTACATAATAAACAATATATATTATTTTTATTACTGTAACATTGTAAATAGTTTTTAAATCACAAATAATATTTTTAATTAATATTCAATGAAGAAACCTATTTTGATGAATTAATTTTTAATGAAATAATTATTATTTTTGTTAAAGGTTATTAATAAATTAATTTATATATAATATAAATGACCACATATTTATTATGAATACTATTTTGATTTCTATTAAGGTTTGAAATCTATTTTTGTCAAAAACCATGATTTTTCAATAAATGTCAGTTTTTATTTTAAAAGTAAAAATTCACATATTTATAAAATTATTTAGATAAAATTAATATTATTTTCGGAATCAGGATGTTGAAATTATCAATTGGTGATTTTTTCATAATTTTCTGAGACTTTCAATTTTTTTTGGTAAAAATTAAATACTGTTTAAATATTTAATGTGTTTATGACATCATAATGCACCAATAATGATGTAATAAAATAATATAAACATTATTTTCGTCCAATATATGATTACCATTAAAATAATGTGATTTTATGTTTGTTTGATTTATTTTACAAAGCCTTAGTGGACACTCAAAGAATTATAAAACATTTTATTTATTTAAATTGATTTCCTTGAGAGTGTGACTCACCTTTACATAAGAAACACTATTATTTTAAAAATATAGGCCATTATCCTTATAAAATATTTTTTCCACTCCCCATTGGAAAAAATCAATGTCCAAAAACCATGGGATAGTTTTTGGTTTTGATTAGTTTTACGTTTGGTGTCCCAAACCTAAACAATAAAGAATTCCCTATCCTTTCCTGTATAAAACCACCCAAGATCCCCCTTAATTTTCCATAAAATCCTTTGGAGTTCATCGAAACTCTAACCTCATCTCTCTAGAATCCTCCCAAGGCGCCCCAATCTTCTAATAATCCTCTCTCAAGCCTTTCCAAAGCCTTTGGGATCACACTTCCATGTAAGGGATTCCCTCCTTTCACATTTTATCCCTGTTACATAATATTGCTATGACCTTTTATTATCAATTATAAATTTTGGGTTATGATTTCACACCACCCTCATAATTAACTCTTCATGTTTTAATTATGATACACCCTTTTCTCTCTCATTAATGCCTCCCATATAAACCTGTTACTATGCCAAAATTCCGTAAGCAATTTCTCCCTCCTCAATTACATTCAAACAATTATTTTGTATTATGAATACAAATTCCATTACCTATGATGGGACATGTATAAATATGACCCCTTACATTCCATTTCATGTAAATATGATGAGATACCCCCTCCACTCTCATCAAAAGTTTTTATGAATTCTTAAGTCACCTCGTTACGCTACTGAAATTGCACCACGATTTTCCAAGCCAATGTCATTGTGCAGTGAGTACCATACCCATTTCTCTATCAAGGGTATTCAAATTTATGCACATTTACATATTAATTATAAATATTCATTTATGTATTACACATCCCTTTGTCGTTGAATAAATTATGATTAATGATTCCAAGATTTATGATCCATGTGGCACACTTATTCACAAAGTGAAATGTTTATGAAGGGTGCACCCTGATAACAATCCAATGCATTGGGTAATGATTAGAATCATTATACTTCAAGTGAAATGAGGGTTTACTCAGTATAATTAAAGTTAAATTAGTATTTAATCATGGAAATTCAATTTTAATGAGGGTTTACTCTAGCTCCATGTGAAATGAGCCTTAGCTCATGATAATACCAAGTTAAGTGTTGTTGCAACATTTCCATGTTGTGATAATTATGATTTATCACGCCTTTATGTTAATATTTCTATTATTCTCCATTGATATTTATATTTATTAACATGTATTGTATTCTTCATGTCATGCCTTCATTACTCCCTTTATGGGCTTTATATCTCACCCTTTTCTTATGTGTGTTCTCATGTTATCCATCAAAATGCTATGTACGAGTGAATGTAGTGGCCATGTAAAGGATGCTTTAAATAAAGATATTAAATTTCATGTTCTAATATTTTATGTAATGTTTCTAATCACTAAAGACACTAGACCTCTAAATCTTCTATGTTTTATCAAGTGAATTTTATGTAATAAATCATTCTTAAGTGTGTAATAAAGATCAAGGTTGTTATAGATGGTTTCAAAGGATATGTTTAGTTATTTTTAGGATTAGGTTTACAAAACCCTAGTGAATGACATAGGGATAATACTATGTATAATAAAAAACATCCCTAAATTTGGGTGAGTATTGATTATGTTTTCTATCAAGAAAATACATCCCTGTCTATATAGGAGCATGTAGAGGAGGCTCTGAAATAGATGTATCTAGGAGTGAAAACTCTGACAAGGATTTTCAGGATTGACCTTAGGTATCCTAGTACACATAAACGGTCCTTTCTGAACTCCTGGTAATGAAACTCCCAAGGGATGTTATTTGGTAAATTCAAAATCTTAATATAAACCACTCTTAAGGGAAAACATTCCCATAACAATATCTGTTGTGAAGTAGATCATGGATAACATAGGTTTAAGCCTATATATTCATAAGTCAAGGAATGAAATGTAATTTAAAAGTCTTATATATTTTTTGGATTACCCTTTATGTTTTAATCATAACTTTCCTTTTATTCAAGACAGTGGCTGGTAATAGGAGGACTCTTACGAACAACTAACGTGAGGATCAATATGATGATTGATCTAATGAGATGCCCAATCTGATGAGAGCGGAAATCACAACCTCTGTTACAATACTCTCTCGGTTAACTCAATTATTGAATAGAATCATGGGTCAAGAGGAACGTTCAACCTCCCCCCCAAGAAAGAACAAGTCACAATCAGGAGCATCATGAGACAAAGGCCTCCTAATATTAATGGGTCATCTATTACCTCAATCACCGAACAATGGATCAACTCCATTAAAAAGATATTTTCCATACTTTAATGTTGTGAATAAAAGAAGGTTCATCTGGATGCTTATCATATGGAGGGTGATGCTGATCAATGTTGAAAATTGATCAAAAATAAGTAGCCTAAGGAGGATATCAAGGCGTTGGAATGGAAGGATTTTAGGAAGATGTTTTTGATAAATATTTTCCTCGCACCCTCCAATATAAGATGGAAAGGGACTTCCTTTCCCGCAAGAACAAAGATGATGAATCCACTAGAGTATATGATGAAAAAATAAAAAATGCTTGCATGGTATGCCTCTGGATTTTTCGTTACCCCTGAATGCAATGTTGAAACTTCTTTCGTGGGATGAAACCTAGCCTACGGAAGGTCCTGGTGATCTATGACTCCGATAGCTTTGAGAAAATTTTCCGATGTGCCCTCAAAGTCGGAATGGAGATCAGAGAATATCAAGGGTATCATGGGAATAAGAATAATAAGGTGGACTTCGATTCAAGCATTATAATGGATAAATCCAATGATTCTAAGAAGATACAGCACTCCAAATTCCAAATGAGTGGAAAGAATAACCCCTAAAATTTCTTGATGGGGATGAGAAATTAATTTAGGTGTGGAAGAGAAGGGCACCTAGCCATTAACTACCAATATGAAAAACCCACAACTATGATAGAGTTGATGAACACTCCATTTGAACCTCAACTCATCATTCATTACTTTAAAATGAAAAGAACACGGGCCCCTTTCAAATTAGTGCCCTAAGACAGGGGTTTTTAGAAGAAAACAACAACCTCCAAGGCAGCAAGGGAGATCTTTTTCCATCAATAATGCCGATGTAATCCCCAAAAACCAACTGGTGATAGGTACACCAGTTATTCATTAATAAATAATGAACATAATTTTTGATTCTGGTTCTACGGATTCTTTTATATCTCGAATGATTAGTAGAACATTCCCAACACCACCACAAATAATGGATGTAATTATGTTGGTGAGTACAGAAAATGGGGCAATCATTTAATCTTAGGAATATAAATCCTCATCTATCAGAATATGTGGATTGAACTTCTTGGAGAACTTCATCATACTCCCTCTGGTGGAATTTGATTCAATTATTGGCACAAATTAGATTTACATATATAGAGAAAAATAAAATTCCGTGAGAGGGAAATAACTCTTCATATGGTGAATCAACCAACAATTCTATACAAGGGCTAGGAGGAAGATTAGTCTTCTTTATCACCATCATCTCACGTCTGGATATTACTTCCCTATAATAATGTGTATCTGGATAAGGCGATTAGTATTCTTTCCTCAAGAAGTTTTCTTATGATATTTTAAATGTATTGTCATCTATATCAATAACCATTATTAAATAATATGTTGAGGATATACTTTGATGATTCCATACACCGTATTTATTTTAATTATTTATGATCATTCTTACTAAAGGAAATTATTGGAATTCCATTTGTTTTTTTCTTCTTATATGGATAATTAAATATTTTTAATCAATATTGAAACATTTGTATAATTTATTCATAAAATCAATTTATTTAACATAGTATTTTATGATATGGTGCCACTATAGCCCCTTGATATATTCATTGGTCTCATGAGACATACTATTTTGGGATTCAGATGTGGACATTCCCTTTTATATAGATGCCATCACACAAGGCCTTGGTAATATTTCCATATGTCTTTGTTCTGGCCTTCACTGTAAGTTTCAACTATCTAGAATTATGAATTATTTCATAATTAATTCATTTATTGATGTCCATGTGATTCTTTTATTAGTTTCTAGACCCATGACCAAATTTTATAGCTCATGTGATTACTTATATGGCATTATTTGATCGTCATTTATACATTCCATTTTCTCCATTCCAAATTTAGATTATGCTTTATACATACCTATAATGACCATCTGATCTCACCATATTATTATGATTATAATCCCCAACATTATATGGAATATATAATATTATGTTAATGTACAATTATAGTAAAATTAAAAACCGTTCCGTCAAACAAAATAGTATATTTTATTTCATAATTTAATATTTAATTTGAAATTTAATTATGTATCTAGTTTACCACCACTACTAAACTACTAAGTCAATTTGGATGTTATTACATGTATCTTATTCGAATTTAGTTATGTAATCATTATGTCTAGAAAACTATAGTCGGGGTCTTTATAGTGGTAATCTGATTATGTTAGTAAAAACCTATGGATCTAGATTTATGAAAGCATAGACTAGATAATATAGAAATATGAATGAATTTTAGTATAATTAACGTTATACAATAACGTCCTAGAGATTTTGGAATAACCATCTAAATCATTGTTTTATCTTAAGGAATAATATATTGAGAAGAATGTTCCATTATTTTGACGTAATTCAAATAATACTCCATGATAATTTTATAGCACACTCAAATTATTGTAGTAGGCTGTTTAAACATTGGTTTTTGGATTTAGTCAATGGATAGAACCATGAGAAATCATGTTATCCTTGATTAAAATGGGAAATTTTTCAATTATGACTTACCAAATTGGATAATGAATAAATATAATTATATTATGATTGTTCACAATCATCTATCATGATATATGATTTACAACACACACATCGATGATATTCCTAACACGACATGTTAGAGGAAAACTAACTTTTATAGAAGTCTATATGGTAGTGATAATAGAGGAAGTGATGTTTAATTTAATTTTTTCAAGAATGTGGGAAAAATAACCTAGAATAATTTCTGAACTGGTGAGAAAGATGTTTTTATGTTGATTTAAAGGGAATGGAGTGGAAAATTTCTAATGAATTCAATGTATTATATGTGGGGATCTATGGATTTATATAGGTAAATTCCTAAACTAAGGGTTAATTCCTATAACAAAGAATAACTTATGAAATAAAAATTGTTGAATTTAATGTAATGATGATTTCTTGATGTAGAAGTATTTTTACCAACTCTATTCTTGTAAAAGTAATCATGACAAATATAATTATTTCACCTCAATAGTTTTTCATTTGGTCTTTTAAATTTTATATTGATTGATAATGATAACCTATTAAATTGATTTAGAGATACGATGTTATTTTTGTAAAGGAAAGGATTGAGGGACCAATAAACATTAATATGTATTGGGTAAGCCTAAAATTCCTTAGGATGATAAATCTAAGGTTGATTATTACATAATTGTTATATAAAACTCTCATAACCATTTATGTGATGGAGTTTAATACTATTAAAGACATTTTGGGACACATTTATGAGAATAAAAAACTTTGGATTAGTATATTTATTTCTGAAAAGTGAATTTGGGGATGTAACGTCCTGACATAGGTTTCATCCATTGGTTCCTAGAGATGGTCAGTCAGATGACCTCAGTAGAGCATCTTGTACAATAGAGGCTGCCTACTAGTAGTGAGGGTCTTCTATGTTAATCATGGGGAGAAATTACCCTATATAATCATATTAACACAAGAAATGAAATAATTAATTAGTTTTGAAATCATATATAACCATAAATAATTGAAATATCCCAAGATAAATAATTTAGAAAATACAATATCCAAAATATAGAAAACATGCCATGTTAAATTATGTGTCATATGTCTACAATTAAAACTGAAGATAAACACATTGAAAACTCCCAAGCAAGTCTTGAACCATGTATGCTTCCCTCATTGAATCTCTATCCTACCCCACCCATATAATACAGGGACATTACCCTTAACATGTCCAGAAAACACAATATCTATTTAGTATTCAATCGGGAAGCCTAATTATTGTGTGAGAACAACTAAGTAGGCCACCACCAATAGTGTCTAAAACAAATCTAGTAAAATATAAGTATATGTAGTCGTATAAATATATCATTACAATTAATATATATATATCATTGTCAAATTATTATTTAATCTTTATTTTACTACCCAAACACTACGAGTTCTCGTGAACATGTGAAAAACAATACCTTATTCAGCCAGCTCTAGAGTTTGATCCATTCCACCTTATAAATTCATATTTCGTTAAATAATTGGGATTTTATTAACAAACATATTTCAATTTTAGAACACTTAATTGGAACCATAGTCTAATGCCAACAATTGGGTCTAGATCATCATGTCTTGGACCTTGTGGGCTTGGGAAGCATCGTACTATGTCACACCCAGAAACACACACACACACACATATATATATATGTGTATATCATTATGGGAATAGTAATTAGAAGATGATGTCCCACTCATATATGTGTATATCACAATGGCCTCTTGATGTAGTAGACCACGTCCCAAACAAGTGGGTTTTTGGACGCAGTACACTGTGCCCCACAAGTATTCGTATATCACATATATCACCATAACACATCAAGCCTGATTAATCAACATTAATCCTCTTATCCCAACTAACTATCAAAATATTCAATTAATTAATTCAGAAAATTAAATAATCCAAGTCCATTAATTAATTCAATAATTAATTAGTCACGTCATTTTCCTTTAATTAATTCGACAATTAGTTAACTATATAATTTCATTAATTATTTCAATAATTATTTAATCTTTCCAAACTAACACATCCAATAATTAATTCACCATGTAATTTTCCAAAATTCAAAATTCAATAATTCTCATAGAATTAATTCCAAAACTTATTTATATAGTTAATAAATCTCAATATTTCATAATCAATTAAACAATAAATTATCAAATTCACAATCCCAATATCTCACAATTTCATAATTAATTAATTGAAAATAATATTAAATTAATATTTTTAATTTAAATTCTGAAACAACTACATAAAAGTTTCTAATTTCACATATATAATCAAGATCAAGACTATGAGACTTGAATCTTAGGCCAGATACCTCGATTTTTTTATGAACTATCGACCAACAAAAATCTCCAAAATTGGGTAGCACAACAATGCAGATCCTTACACATCTCTAAACCCCTAAATCAATATAAAAAAATCCAGGTTTCCTAAATTACAAATATACATCCCCATACCTATACCTGGATTTAATAAATATTGATATAGAAAAATATAAGATTACATCTCAAAAAAATGAGAGAAGGAATGATGTTGAATGGGAGAGAAACAATATATGATCCACTTACCATGAGAGGAGAACATCTTCAATTTAGAATTTAATCACGAATAGCAACATTCGAATTGACATGAAATCTCATTATAAAGGTCCAAAATTATTAAAGAACTCTTATGGTTTAATGAGGGTTTAAATGGGTGATTTATTGTGGTTTAGGGGATTTTAAAATAAATTTTTGTTCCACTATAAATATCATGCACGGTTTCCTAGGAAGACTTTCACAAGTTGACCTAATCATGCGCCAATTGTGTGGATATTGTTTTAGGGGGTCATAATTCTATTATTTAGGGGGGAAAGGTTTTTGAAACCGTTCCCCAACTAGGAGAACATTCGCTCTCCACGGTTGCATGGTTTCTTGGGAGAGGATCTTAGTTTATTCTAACAGTGCGCCAACTATGCACTGCCCCTTTTTCTAAATTTTTTTTAGATATTGACCAAAACAAACCCATGTTGAAAACCAATCAAAATGTAAATAAATAAAAAAACATACCTCAATTCAATTCAGAGTTAACTCTAGAAAATTTTTGGGATCTTAAAATCTCTCCACCTTATGACATCTCGTCTATGAGTTGAACAACCAAGCTACATTAGATTTCTGAGACAAAATGATCATTCCATTGAGCCCTCTTATTTTATTCCCATTCGCGTGTTTCATCTTTCACACTATCATGATTCCATAAAATAAAAACTATAATAAAGTAATTTCCCTACAACACTTTCTCAGTGCGCTCCAACATAGGTATCAAAAGCTCCTAAATGGACTCATCTATCTCAAGGTCAACTTCATTCACATAGATCACATGAGAAGGACCAAGTAGATAAAACCATACATGTGTTGCATGGAATAAATCCTGAAATGTGAAGTGTTTTTTTCTAAGAACCAAATGGTATGCCACCAACCAAATTCTATCCACGACCACGAATTATCAAACAATCCTAGAAACTAGCTTTCCCTATACCCATATCCTTTTATGACCTAGCCTAGGAAACACCATATGGAATACAAGATCAACCTATATAAACTCTAGGGGTCATCAAAATTATCAGAATCTGTCTTCTACCTACTCTGAGACATAACTATATAATTCCAAATTTGCAGTACCTAATCTGACATCATCTGTATCCATCCTATATAATGATTATCTATATGTCCTTCCATAAAAAGACTCATATATATCCATCTATGTAGTTTCCTGCTAATTTTTTTTCTAAGAATAATCCACTATTTCCATGTACCTCCCCCAATACCCACTAACGTAAAGAACATACACTCATTGCATATCCTCATGAACATATATAGTACACTCTGATTTCACATATATCCATTAGTTTAAGGTTGTACATAATAGTAATTGTGTATCAATTGATTTATGAAATCCCTTCCAAAAGCATGATGTAAGGTGATAATCAAGATTTGAGACTATAGTCCGTAGCACCCCATGCATACAGACTATGTCCTAAACATACAAAACTCCCTACATCCCCACTGATATAGTCTCACATAGCGGAATGAAATATGATACCATTTTAGGAAAATCCACAATAACCCATATTGAATCATTCTTCGTTAGAATCATTGGATGACCTGCAACAAAATCCATTGTTACATTTCCCCACTTCCATTTTATAATGCGCAATGGTTACCAAAAACCTACAAGAAGTTGATTCTCTACCATTAACTCCTAGTTGGTGTAGCATCGTGTCACAAGCCATTCTATCCCATTTTCATACCTAGACATGAAAAAATTCATCATACATCATGATAAATTTTGGTAATTCCTAGATGCACTACCCACTTTGAGATGTGAAACACATTCCTGAGTTCTACTTGCATAATAATAGAAACAACAACACAATTCCAAAAATAGATGGTATGATCTTAACCTAAGATAAAATGTGAACGTGACTCCCCACCATCATGACTATTCTTCAAGGTCATGAATTGTGGATAAACACATTTTCTGTCTCTAATATGGCTCAATAGAGTGGACTCCACTAAAATAGATATCAGTGTCATATGCTCTTGACTCTCCCAAACCACAAGGTTCCTCTTTCCTAGAAAATTCATCATCTTCCACTCAGTAACAGACTCCTGAAATTCTAGAGTCCAAGATTTCTTTCTCAGATAATCATCTATATTGTTTCCCTTATCATTCATATATTCTCACGTAAAACCTAATGACTTAATATACTCAGCCCATATCCACTTCTGAATATTCAAATCATAATGTGACAAGATATATCTGAATATCTTATGATCTATAAACACTATAAACAACATTTAGAGTAGATCGTTCTACAAACACATTGGATCCTAAACCCCTACTTCCATCTTGAGGTCATGTGTAAGGTAGTTCAGTTCATGGTACCACAACACCCAAGACCCATATTCCACAACTCTGTCTCCCTACATCATCACAACTCTAATTCCAATCCACGAAGTATCAAAATTATAACAATCCTACTTTTTATTACACACTTAAAAATGATTTATTACAACAGATCTCCACTTTATTAAAGTTAGAACATCAATAGGTCTAGTGTCTTTGGGGCATAGGAACATCACATAATGACCTAGAAAATGAAACACAACTTATTTATTGAAAAAATCCTCTACATGACCACTTAATTCAATCTTACTTAGCATTGAATGGGATAACATAAAAACATGGATAAGAACAGGGTGAGCTATAAAGCTAAATATGGGAGTAAACAAGGAATAACATGAAGAATACAATACATGTTAGAAAAAATCCATATCTGTAGATCAAAAAGAAACATGAATATAAGGGCATGATAAAACATGATTATCAAAACATGGAAATGTGGCAACAACACATAACATGGTATTAGCATGATCCAAGGCTCATTGCACAAAGAGCATGAGTAAACCCTCATTGAACTTAAGTTAGCATGAGTAAATATTCATTGCACTTTATTTATCATGAGTAAAACCTCATTGCAATGGGTGTATCAGGATACTAATCTTTACCCAATGCAGTGGAGCACTATCAGGGGAACCTTTCAGAAACATTTCATTTCATGCAAAAGTGTGCTACATGGATCATACAATATGGAATAATTCATCGCCATTTATTACACGATAAAGGTATGTGGAATACATACAATAATATTTATAATCAATAAGTAAATATTCATAATATTTAATACCCTTGATAGATAAATGGGTATGATATTCACTAGATAATGACATTGTCTTGGAAAATTGTGGTGCAATTTCGGCCGTGTAAAGGTGTGACATAATAATTCATAAAAATTGTTGATTAGAGTGTACGGGGTGTCTCATGAAATTTACATGAAATTGAAAGTAATGGGGTCATATAGATATGTGTCCCTACATTGGTAATGGAATTTTGATTCATAATAGAAAATAATTTCTTTAATGAAAATGAGGAGGGATAAATTTTATACGAAATTTCAGCATGGTAACGGGTGTACATGGGAGGAATTAATGAGAGATAAAAGAGGTCTCTCATCATTTAAACATGAATAGTGAAGAATATTGGAGGTTAAAAATCATACCCAAACATTTATAGTTGATAATAAAAGGTCATAAAAATATTAATAAACTTGGATAAAATTAGAAAGGAAGGAATCCCTTATTGGGAAGTGTGATCCCAAAGGCTTGGGAGAGGCTTGAGAGATGCATCCAGGGAGCTTGGGGAAACATGGGAAGATTCTATAGAGATTAGGGAAGAGGTTGGATGAACTCCAAAGGCATTGATTGAAGAGGAAGTGGGAGCATGGGAGGGTTTATATAGTAAAGGAGGGGGAATTCGTTATTATTTATGTTTGGGACACCACACATTAAACTAATCGAAACCACAAACCATATCAGGATTTGTGCCCTTTTTTTGAAAAAGGTGAGTTGAAAACAATATTTCATATGGAAAATGTCCTAACTTCTTAAAATAATAGGTATTCTTGTGTGGAGTTGAGTCACACTCTCAATGAAATCAATTTATAAAGCTAAAAAGTTTTATAAGTAATGGTGGGTCCACTAAGGCTTTGTATAAAAAATCAAACAACCCTAAAATCAAATTATATTAAATTTAAAACATATATTTTCTGAAAATAGTGTTTATATTATTGTATTACATCATTATTGGGTCATTATGATGTCATTAAACACATTATATATTTAAACGGTATTAAATTTTTATCCAAAAACTTGACTGTCTCATAAAATTATGATAAATTTTCCATTTGATAATTTTGAAATCATAATACCAAAAATAATATTCATTTTATCTAAATAAATTTATAAATATGTGAAATTTTAATTTTAAAATAATAACTTACATTTATTGAAAATTCACGGGTTTTGAAAAAAAATGGTTTTCAAAACTTAATAGAAATCACAATCGTATTCATAATAATTATATTTTCATTTATATTATATAAAAATTAATTTAGTATTAATATTTCATTTAAAAAATATTTAATTCATAAATTCAACAAAATATATTTTCGAATTGAATATTAACTAAAAATACTATTTTTTCTTTAAAAACTATTTACACTATTAAAATATTAAAAAAATGTATATTTATTATTATATACAAGAATAATGCACATAATCATATTGCTAAGGTCTTGTTGAATAACCCCTTATAACACATGCATAAGTCCGAAGGGTAAGGTGCACGATGGTGACAGACTTTTGGTGTGGCTCAGATTACATCGCTCGGGTGGTAATCTCTATCAACTTTCACTCTTACCATAGGCAGTTCCACTCAATCTTAATATGTTGAATATCACCTTGGGCTTGGTTATGAATGAATCCCAATTATTCCAACTCCTTTCTGAGCTCCGACAAATGAGCTTCGTATTTGGAAATTCTAATGGGTGAGGCCATCACTTCCTTTATCTGAGTAAATTGGATTTGTTAAAGCCTTATATTTACACTAATCATGTGACCACTATTCAACGGATATATTAGCAGTGGTAATTATTATTAATAGTATTTTGAAATAAAAAAAAATAAAACCAATGAAGTACATATTTTATATAACCAATTTACATAATGAAACGTTTAATTTGATCAAGAGGAGTTTTCATTACCAAAATTTTGGGTCGTTGAAATATTCCCCCATTAAGAAATATCGACCTCGAAATTTCTTTTTCCCACACTAAAATAGATGTGGTTTACTATGCTTCATCACTTCCTCTGATTCCCACATTTCTTCTTCAAACTTTTGGTTTTTCAATAACACCTTGACGAGGGGAATTGTCTTATTTCATATAACTTTTTCTCTATGATCTAAGATCATCACCAGCTTCTCTTCATACGAGAGGTCTTTTTCCAAAGGTACAAACTCTAGATTGAGTACATGTGATGGGTGAGGTATGTACTTCCTCAAGAGTGATACATGGAATACATCAGGTACTTGATATAGGTTCAGTGGGAGTGCTAGTCGATAGGCCACTGCTCCAATGCAATCAAGGATCTCAAAAGGGCCAATTTACCTTTGACTAAGCTTTCCTTTATTTCTAAATCTCACACCTCTCTTCCACATTGATATGCAGAGGAATATCATGTCTCCGAAATTAAACCTTAGGTCTCTCCAAAAATTATCAACATTGATCTTTTGTTGACTCTAAGAAAAATTTATGTGTGGTTTTATGGCCTTAACCTTCTCATCCATTTCATCAACAATCTCAGGACATATGAGTTTTCTCTCAAAAACATCATCCCAACATGTTGGTGTTTTTCACCTCTTCCCATACCTGGATTCATAAGGATCCATTTGAATGATTGAGTGGAAACTATTGTTGTATAAGAACTCAATAAGAGGTATATGTTTATCCCATCCTCCTATGAAGTACATTGTTCATACTCTCAACATGTCCTCTAGTGTCTGGATAGTCTGCTCTAAATGGCCATCAGTTTGAGGATGATAAGCTGTAAAATAGTTGATCTCAGTATTCAGAGTGTGTTAGAGACTCTTCCAGAACTTAGAGGTGAATCTTCAATCTCAATTGGAAACAGTCAATAGTGGTAATAAATGTAGCCTTACCACTTCCCTGATATATATCTATGTCAGTTGATCCAAGGAGAAATCCTCCTAAATAGCAATGAAGTGTGTAGTCTTTGTAAGATGATCCAAAACAACCCAGATAACACTGTTTCATTTGGATGTCTTCGGATGTCTAGTGAAAAGTTCCATGGTGATGTTCTCCTATTTCCATGTTGGTATGAGTAATGGTTGAATCATCCCCTTAGACTTATGCCTCTCATCCTTCACTTGATGACATATGAGGCACTTTTATGTATACTCATCGAACAAGTCATTAATTCACAGTAGAGGATACTTTTTCTTTATCCAATGCTTTAACAAATCCAATTTACTCAGATAAAGGAAGTGATGGCCTCACCCATTAGAATTTCCAAATACGAAGCTCATTTGTCAGAGCTCAGAAAGGGGTTGGAATAATTGGTCTTCATTCATAACCAAGGCCAAGGTGATATTCAACATATTAAGATTGAGTGGAACTGCCTATGGTAAGAGTGAAAGTTGATAGAGATTACCACCTGAGCGATGTAATCCGAGCCACACCAAAAGTCTGTCACCATCGCGCACCTTACCCTTCAGATTTATGCATGTGTTATAAGGGGTTATTCAACAAGACCTTAGCAATATGATTATGTGCATTATTCTTGTATATAATAATAAATATACATTTTTTTAATATTTTTATAGTGTAAATAGTTTTTAAAGAAAAAAATCGTATTTTTAGTTAATATTCAATTCGAAAATATATTTTGTTGAATTTATGAATTAAATATTTTTTAAATTAAATATTAATACTAAATTAATTTTTATATAATATAAATGAAAATATAATTATTATGAATACGATTGTGATTTCTATTAAGTTTTGAAAACCATTTTTTTTCAAAACCCATGAATTTTCAATAAATGTAAGTTATTATTTTAAAATTAAAATTTCACATATTTATAAATTTATTTAGATAAAATGAATATTATTTTTGGTATTATGATGTCAAAATTATCAAATGGAAAATTTATCATAATTTTATGAGACAGTCAAATTTTTGGATAAAAATTTAATACCGTTTAAATATATAATGTGTTTAATGACATCATAATGACCCAATAATGATGTAATACAATAATATAAACACTATTTTCAGAAAATATATGTTTTAAATTTAATATAATTTTATTTTAGGGTTGTTTGATTTTTTATACAAAGCCTTAGTGGACCCACCATTACTTATAAAACTTTTTAGATTTATAAATTGATTTCATTGAGAGTGTGACTCAACTCCACATAAGAATACCTGTTATTTTAAGAAGTTAGGACATTTTCCATATGAAATATTGTTTTCAACTCACCTTTTTCAAAAAAAGGGCACAAATCCTGATAAGGTTTGTGGTTTCGATTAGTTTAATGTGTGGTGTCCCAAACATAAATAATAACGAATTCCCCCTCCTTTAATATATAAACCCTCCCATGCTCCCACTTCCTCTTCAATCAATGCCTTTGGAGTTCATCCAACCTCTTCCCTAATCTCTATAGAATCTTCCCAAGTTTCCCCAAGCTCCCTGGATGCATCTCTCAAGCCTCTCCCAAGCCTTTGGGATCACACTTCCCAATAAGGGATTCCTTCCTTTATAATTTTATCCAAGTTTATTAATATTTTTATGACCTTTTATTATCAATTATAAATGTTTGGGTATGATTTTTAACCTCCACTATTCTTCACTATTCATGTTTAAATGATGAGAGACCTCTTTTATCTCTCATTAATTCCTCCCATGTACACCCGTTACCATGCTGAAATTTCGTATGAAATTTCTCCCTCCTCATTTTCATTAAAGAAATTATTTTCTATTATGAATCAAAATTCCATTACCAATGTAGGGACACATATCTATATGACCCCATTACTTTCAATTTCATGTAAATTTCATGAGACACCCCGTACACTCTAATCAACAATTTTTATGAATTCTTATGTCACACCTTTACACGGCCGAAATTGCACCACAATTTTCCAAGACAATGTCATTATCTAGTGAATATCATACCCATTTATCTATCAAGGGTATTAAATATTATGAATATTTACTTATTGACTATAAATATTATTGTATGTATTCCACATACCTTTATCATGTAATAAATGGTGATGAATTATTCCATATTGTATGATCCATGTAGCACACTTTTGCATGAAATGAAATGTTTCTGAAAGGTTCCCCTGATAGTGCTCCACTGCATTGGGTAAAGATTAGTATCCCGATACATCCATTGCAATGAGGTTTTACTCATGATAATTAAAGTGCAATGAATATTTACTCATGCTAAATTAAGTTCAATGAGGGTTTACTCATGCTCTTTGTGCAATGAGCCTTGGATCATGCTAATACCATGTTATGTGTTGTTGCCACATTTCCATGTTTTGATAATCATGTTTTATCATTCCCTTATATTCATGTTTCTTTTTTGTTCTATAGATATGGATTTTTTCTAACATGTATTGTATTCTTCATGTTATGCCTTGTTTACTCCCATATTTAGCTTTATAGCTCACCCTGTTCTTATCCATGTTTTTATGTTATCCCATTCAATGCTAAGTAAGATTGAATTAAGTGGTCATGTAGAGGATGTTTTCAATAAATAAGTTTTGTTTCATTTTCTAAGTCATTATGTGATGTTCCTAAGCCCCAAAGACACTAGACCTATTGATGTTCTAACTTTAATAAAGTGGATATCTTTTGTAATAAATCATTTTTAAGTGTGTAATAAAAAGTAGGATTGTTATAATTTTGATACTTTGTGGATTGGAATTTGAGTTGTGATGATGTAGGGAGACAGAGTTGTGGAATATGGGTCTTGGGTGTTGTGGTACCATGAACTGAACTACCTTACACATGACCTCAAGATGGATGTAGGGGTTTAGGATCTAATGTGTTTGTAGAACGATCTACTCTAAATGCTGTTTATAGTGTTTATAGATCATAAGATATTCAGCTATATCTTGTCACATTGTGATTTGAATATTCAGAAGTGGATATGGGCTGAGTATATTAAGTCATTAGGTTTTACGTGAGAATATATGAATGATAAGGGAAACAATATAGATGATTATCTGAGAATGAAATCTTGGACTCTAGAATTTCAGGAGTCTGTTACTGAGTGGAAGATGATGAATTTTCTAGGAAAGAGGAACCTTGTGGTTTGGGAGAGTCAAGAGCATATGACACTGATATTTATTTTAGTGGAGTCCACTCTATTGAGCCATATTAGAGACAGAAAATGTTTTTATCCACAATTCATGACCTTGAAGAATAGTCATGATGGTGGGGAGTCACGTTCACATTTTATCTTAGGTTAAGATCATACCATCTATTTTTGGAATTGTGTTGTTGTTTCTATTATTATGCAAGTAGAACTCAGGAATGTGTTTCACATCTCAAAGTGGGTAGTGCATCTAGGTATTACCAAAATTTATCATGATTTATGATGAATGTTTTCATGTCTAGGTATGAAAATGGGATAGAATGGCTTGTGACACGATGCTACACCAACTAGGAGTTAATGGTAGAGAATCAACTTCTTGTAGGTTTGTGGTAACCATTGCGCATTATAAAATGGAAGTGGGGAAATGTGACAATGGATTTTGTTGCAGGTCATCCAATGATTCTAACGAAGAATGATTCAATATGGGTTATTGTGGATTTTCCTAAAATGGTATCATATTTCATTCCGCTATGTGAGACTATCTCAGTGGGGATGTAGGGAGTTTTGTATGTTTAGGACATAGTCTGTATGCATGGGGTGCTACGGACTATAGTCTCAAATCTTGATTATCACCTTACATCATGCTTTTGGAAGGGATTTCATAAATCAATTGATACACAATTACTATTATGTACAACCTTAAACTAATGGATATATGTGAAATCAGAGTGTACTATATATGTTCATGAGGATATGCAATGAGTGTATGTTCTTTACGATAGTGGGTATTGGGGGAGGTACATGGAAATAGTGGATTATTCTTAGAAAAAAAAATTAGCAGGAAACTACATAGATGGATATATATGAGTCTTTTTATGGAAGGACATATAGATAATAATTATATAGGATGGATACAGATGATGTCAGATTAGGTACTGCAAATTTGGAATTATATAGTTATGTCTCAGAGTAGGTAGAAGACAGATTCTGATAATTTTGATGACCCCTAGAGTTTATATAGGATGATCTTGTATTCCATATGGTGTTTCCTAGGCTAGGTCATAAAAAGATATGGGTATAGGGAAAGCTAGTTTCTAGGATTGTTTGATAATTCGTGGTCGTGGATAGAATTTGGTTGGTGGCATACCATTTGGTTCTTAGAAAAAACACTTCACATTTCAGGATTTATTCCATGCAACACATGTATGGTTTTATCTTCTTGGTCCTTCTCACGCGATCGATGTGAATGAAGTTGACCTTGAGATAGATGAGTCCATTTAGGAGCTTTTGATACCTATGTTGGAGCGCACTGAGAAAGTGTTGTAGGGAAATTACTTTATTATAGTTTTTATTTTATGGAATAATGATAGTGTGAAAGATGAAACACGCGAATGGGAATAAAATAAGAGGGCTCAATGGAATGATCATTTTGTCTCAGAAATCTAATGTAGCTTGGTTGTTCAACTCATAGACGAGATGTCATAAGGTGGAGAGATTTTAAGATCCCAACAATTTTCTAGAGTTAACTCTGAATTGAATTGAGGTATGTTTTTTTATTTATTTACATTTTGATTGGTTTTCAACATGGGTTTTTTTTGGTCAATATCTAAAAAAAATTTAGAAAAAGGGGCAGCGCATAGTTGGCGCACTGTTAGAATAAACTAAGAACCTCTCCCAAGAAACCATGCAACCGTGGAGAGCGAATGTTCTCCTAGCTGGGGAACGGTTTCAAAAACCTTTCCCCCCCTAAATAATAGAATTATGACCCCCTAAAACAATATCCAGACAATTGGCGCATGATTAGGTCAACTTGTGAAAGTCTTCCTAGGAAACCGTGCATGATATTTATAGTGGAACAATAATTTATTTTAAAATCCCCTAAACCACCATAAATCACCCATTTAAACCCTCATTAAACCATAAGAGTTCTTTAATAATTTTGGACCTTTATAATGAGATTTCATGTCAATTCGAATGTTGCTATTCGTGATTAAATTCTAAATTGAAGATGTTCTCCACTCATGGTAAGTGGATCATATATTGTTTCTCTCCCATTCAACCTCATTCCTTCTCTCATTTTTTTGAGATGTAATCTTATATTTTTCTATATCAATATTTATTTAATCCAGGTATAGGTATGGGGATGTGTATTTGTAATTTAGGAGACCTGGATTTTTTTATATTGATTTAGGGGTTTCGATATGTGTAAGGATCTGCATTGTTGTGCTACCCATTTTTGGAGATTTTTGTTGGTCGATAGTTCATAAAAAAATCGAGGTATCTGGCCTAAGATTCAAGTCTCATAGTCTTGATCTTGATTATATATGTGAAATTAGAAAATTTTATGTAGTTGTTTCGGAATTTAAATTAAAAATATTAATTTAATATTATTTTCAATTAATTAATTATGAAATTGTGAGATATTGGGATTGTGAATTTGAAAATTTATTGTTTAATTGATTATGAAATATTGAGATTTATTAACTATATAAATAAGTTTTGGAATTAATTCTATGAGAATTATTGAATTTTGAATTTTGGAAAATTACATGGTGAATTAATTATTGGATGTGTTAGTTTGGAAAGATTAAATAATTATTGAAATAATTAATGAAATTATATAGTTAACTAATTGTTGAATTAATTAAAGGAAAATGACGTGACTAATTAATTATTGAATTAATTAATGGACTTGGATTAATTAATTTCCTGAATTAATTAATTGAATATTTTGATAGTTAGTTGGGATAAGAGGATTAATATTGATTAATCAGGCTTGATGTGTTATGGTGATATATGTGATATACGAATACTTGTAGGGCACAGTGTACTGCGTCCAAAAACCCACTTGTTTGGGA
Source organism: Viscum album (assembly GCA_963277665.1). Classification (NCBI taxonomy): domain Eukaryota; kingdom Viridiplantae; phylum Streptophyta; class Magnoliopsida; order Santalales; family Viscaceae; genus Viscum; species Viscum album. The sequence goes on from OY728126.1 coordinate 309,500,747, forward strand.
CGTGGTCTAATACATCCAGAGGCCATTGTGATATACACATATATGAGTGGGACATCATCTTCTAATTACTATTCCCATAATGATATACACACATATATATATATATATATATGTGTGTGTGTGTTTCTGGGTGTGACATAGTACGATGCTTCCCAAGCCCACAAGGTCCAAGACATGATGATCTAGACCCAAATTGTTGGCATTAGACTATGGTTCCAATTAAGTGTTCTAAAATTGAAATATGTTTGTTAATAAAATCCCAATTATTTAACGAAATATGAATTTATAAGGTGGAATGGATCAAACTCTAGAGCTAGCTGAATAAGGTATTGTTTTTCACATGTTCACGAGAACTCGTAGTGTTTGGGTAGTAAAATAAAGACTAAATAATAATTTGACAATGATATATATATTAATTGTAATGATATATTTATACGACTACATATACTTATATTTTACTAGATTTGTTTTAGACACTATTGGTGGTGGCCTACTTAGTTGTTCTCACACAATAATTAGGCTTCCCGATTGAATACTAAATAGATATTGTGTTTTCTGGACATGTTAAGGGTAATGTCCCTGTATTATATGGGTGGGGTGGTATAGAGCTTCAATGAGGGAAGCATACATGGTTCAAGACTTGCTTGGGTGTTTTCAATGTGTTTATCTTCAGTTTTAATTGTAGACATATGACACATAATTTAACATGGCATGTTTTCTATATTTTGGATATTGTATTTTCTAAATTATTTATCTTGGGATATTTCAATTATTTATGGTTATATATGATTTCAAAACTAATTAATTATTTAATTTCTTGTGTTAATATGATTATATAGGGTAATTTCTCCCCATGATTAACATAGAAGACCCTCACTACTAGTAGGCAGCCTCTATTGTACAAGATGCTCTACTGAGGTCATCTGACTGACCATCTCTAGGAACCAATGGATGAAACCTATGTCAGGACGTTACATCCCCAAATTCACTTTTCAGAAATTAATATACTAATCCAAAGTTTTTTATTCTCATAAATGTGTCCCAAAATGTCTTTAATAGTTTTAAACTCCATCACAAAAATGGTTATGAGAGTTTTATATAACAATTATGTAATAATCAACCTTAGATTTATCATCCTAAGGAATTTTAGGCTTACCCAATACATATTAATGTTTATTGGTCCCTCAATCCTTTCCTTTACAAAAATAACATCGTATCTCTAAATCAATTTAATAGGTTATCATTATCAATCAATATAAAATTTAAAAGACTAAATGAAAAACTATTGAGGTGAAATAATTATATTTTTCATGATTACTTTTACAAGAATAGAGTTGGTGAAAATACTTCTACATCAAGAAATCACCATTACATTAAATTCAACAATTTTTATTTCATAAGTTATTCTTTGTTATAGGAATTAACCCTTAGTTTAGGAATTTACCTATATAAATCCATAGATCCCCACATATAATACATTGAATTCATTAGAAATTTTCCACTCCATTCCCTTTAAATCAACATAAAAACATCTTTCTCACCAGTTCAGAAATTATTCTAGGTTATTTTTCCCACATTCTTGAAAAAATTAAATTAAACATCACTTCCTCTATTATCACTACCATATATACTTCTATAAAAGTTAGTTTTCCTCTAACATGTCGTGTTAGGAATATCATCGATGTGTGTGTTGTAAATCATATATCATGATAGATGATTGTGAACAATCATAATATAATTATATTTATTCATTATCCAATTTGGTAAGTCGTAATTGAAAAATTTCCCATTTTAATCAAGGATAACATGATTTCTCATGGTTCTATCCATTGACTAAATCCAAAAACCAATGTTTAAACAGCCTACTACAATAATTTGAGTGTGCTATAAAATTATCATGGAGTATTATTTGAATTACGTCAAAACAATGGAACATTCTTCTCAATATATTATTCCTTAAGACAAAACAATGATTTAGATGGTTATTCCAAAATATCTAGGATGTTATTGTATAACGTTAATTATACTAAAATTCATTCATATTTCTATATTATCTATTCTATGCTTTCATAAATCTAGATCCATAGGTTTTTACTAACATAATCAGATTACCACTATAAAGACCATGCCTATAGTTTTATAGACATAATGATTACATAACTAAATTCGAATAAGATACATGTAATAACATCCAAATTGACTTAGTAGTTTAGTAGTGGCGATAAACTAGATACATAATTAAATTTCAAATTAAATATTAAAATATGAAATAAAATATACTATTTTGCATGACGGAACGGTTTTTAATTTTACTATAATTGTACATTAACATAATATTATATATTCCATATAATGTTGGGGATTATAATCATAATAATATGGTGAGATCAGATGGTCATTATAGGTATGTATAAAGCATAATCTAAATTTGGAATGGAAAAAATGGAATGTATAAATGACGATCAAATAATGCCATATAAGTAATCACATGAGCTATAAAATTTGGTCATGGGTCTAGAAACTAATAAAAGAATCACATGGACATCAATAAATGAATTAATTATGAAATAATTCATAATTCTAGATAGTTGAAACTTACAGTGAAGGCCAGAACAAAGACATATGGAAATATTACCAAGGCCTTGTGTGATGGCATCTATATAAAAGGGAATGTCCACATCTGAATCCAAAAATAGTATGTCTCATGAGACCAATGAATATATCAAGGGGCTATAGTGGCACCATATCATAAAATACTATGTTAAATAAATTGATTTTATGAATAAATTATACAAATGTTTCAATATTGATTAAAAATAATTAATTATCCATATAAGAAGAAAAAAACAAATGGAATTCCAATAATTTCCTTTAGTAAGAATGATCATAAATAATTAAAATAAATATGGTGTATGGAATCATCAAAGTATATCCTCAACATATTATTTAATAATGGTTATTGATATAGATGACAATACATTTAAAATATCATAAGAAAACTTCTTGAGGAAAATAAACATTCCACTTTAAAATCATATTCAATATCCACAATATGTTCATGTAATAATTATATAAAATATTTTTAAAAGAACTTTATTTACACGTAATGTATTAATTAATATATTTAGGAGTGATGAAAGGGGGGAAATTCCGCCAATGCCATATATGTTTATAAAATCATTCCTTCCACACAGTTGTATGAAATTTAAAAAATTACATCACTCATAAAACAATAGGAAGCTTCCCTTGAAATCATTTTAAGAAGTAACACATGATTAAAAGTGATTATAAACAATAAATTTATAATTATTTAAAATAATAATATATTTTTAGATAAAAAAATCATATAAGTGAAATATTTCTCTGTCAAGACATGTAAATATACAATCTTGAATAATAACGAGATTGTAAATTTTTTCATTAAAACATTGGTTTCTTTTTAATTTTAATCCTTATGAAAGAAATTAAATTCATTGAATCTCTAAATAACATGAATACAATAAGACAAATGAAATAATTAATAAAAGGAGAGGTATATTCACCACATAATGGAAATTAGTGGTGAATATAGAATATGTCTCACTGATGTAAATGTGAGATGAAAAATCCCTACATTAGATATCACTTACTTAGTATTTGTAAAATCTTTGTATACTATAAATATATAATTTCTATACATGTATTCCATTACAAATATTCTTTAAATTAAAAAATTTTTGAGTTACCTATAATCTCTTATCAATTTGTTTTAACAAATCATTTTTAAAATTCATTATTTTGGTAAATAATTGCCACACATTTCATGTATGTTTTGGTTGAGTAGTTTCATAATTTGTACATAGATCATCAATACATTGTTTCTATAAGTTTTATCATTATATAAATATTATATATATTAAATATATTTTTATATATACCAATACATAAAATTTAGAGATATAAAAATAAACTCCATCATTTATGGAGATGCTAGGCCATACGTTGGCATGAATTCAATTTTTATTTTTTGAAAGATTGAATGATAGGAAGATAGATAATTATTATAAATTATTTAATAATTATTATATCATTTAAGTTATATAAATTGATAAAATACCTACTCGTTACAATCCACCTAAACCAAAAATGGAAAATGAACCACATCATTTCGTGTAGGTGGTAGTCCACACTTATGCACGATGTATTTTATCATTTCCCAATAGTTTGGAAGGTAATAAGATATATTAGGATTGATATTATAAGACATATATATGCAAGATCAATATATTCAATTATAATTTTATAGAAAACATGGTGGATAATGGTGTGTGAGTAATTATAATAATATTATATATATATATTTCAGATACTTATGACATCAATTTAAATAAATAAAATAGATTTAGACTAGGTAGACGAATCTGTAAAAAAGAAATTGAGTGGTTATGGTGATTACCACTTCTTTAGAATATATCCATTGGTTATCCTGTTAAGGATACTATGGAAGGAATTTTGAGATGTCCAACACCTTTATAATTGGGAAAATGTAGATTAGAAGAGAAATTGGTAGGGGATAGTTGAGGAAGACAGATCAATGTGGTTTAAAAAAGTGAGGGATGAGTTTCCCTTATATAGTTGTGGTTAGGGAAGATTTTTAATTTTTTTTAATATTAAAATATATTAAAAAATTTAAGATCAAGTGGCCATGATTTAAAAAAAATGTTGAAAGGGTTAAAATAAAACTATCCAATTAAATTTATATATTTTTTTATTTTATTTTATTCCTTCTCTTTTTTATTAACCCCATGGTTAAACTATTTTAACATTAACCTTGGTGATTGGTTTTTATTATTAAAGGGTCATAATATTATATATATGGTAAATATTGAACAAAAAATGGGAAAGAGATAAAATATTCGACTATATCATATCCTAATTGTCCACATTCTTGTTTTTTAAATTTTTAAGTAAATTTATGTCATTTTTTATTAATGTGTCCTTATTATCAATTCTTACAGTTTTAAATTAATTTTAAATAAAACAAAATAAGGAAATGAAGAATTTATATTATATTTAATTTGGACATTAATAATATGCCAAATTTATCCATAAAATTCATGAGAAACATTATCTCATTCTTAATATAGAAATTTGAATAATTTAAAAATCATTATTTTATTTTTCTATTAATTAACTAAATAATATATTAGAGTTGCAAAAGCACTTAAGGAAAAATTATAATTCATAAAAATTAGAAATAAATTTCAACCATTAAATTAATATAATTAGTATCAAAATAAACCATTACAGTTTTATATCTTGTTTTTTTCATTATGTAGACACATAAGAGATATTAAAAATAGAGTGACAGTTTGTACCTTCCATTGATTAAAATAATATATAAGTAATTTTAGGAGAATTTCCAATTTAATAACTATATTTAGGGAAAAAAGTGTTAATTTTATGTTTACCTTCTGCCAAAAAGAATTAGGCTAAAAAAATTTAGAATTTTAAATAGTTTAACCTAGCTTAACATGATTTACCCTCTTCCAATGAGAGAAATTTTTCCAAAATAAAAAATTCATATTAACCAAAAATGATAGAGGAATATTTACCAGTTTTCCTCCATGTAATTAAAATGAATGAATCATTTTTATTAAATTAAATCTATATATTGTGTAGAAATTAATTTTATTTTTTTTGTACAAAATGTGGTAAATCACAATTTTTAGAAAATGATGATTTAAAGAATAAAATTAGATTTATTCTCATCCCATGGATAGTAAGAAAATTTAATAAATGTTAAAATTTTTATTGAGTATATTATATTAATATATCATTAAAATCATTCAAAAATAGTGATTAATTTAATTTACTATGAAAAAAATATTTTATGCATAAAAAAGAGTTTTTTAGAAAAATTATTTTTAGGTATAAAAAATGTTTTTATACCATATTTCAAAATGTAAATAATTCCAAAGAAAATATTTGGATTATAAATAATACATTAAAACTAATTTTACATGTAATTTTTTAAAAATAAAATGGATCTTCTCAAATTGATGTAAAATACATTTTTCAATAGAATCGTTATTTTTCACTATTCACTGGAAAATGAATATATTCATAAAAATACAAAATTATAAACCAAATATAATGTGGATATGTTGATTATTAAAATGATTTTATTTTTATAAAAAAAATTAAAATTCTCTGAGAATACTTATAATAAATTATCCAAAAAAACAAATAAAAATCAATTTTCATGAAACTGTACTTCTGAAGAATAAAATAATATCTCTAAAAATTACGTACCAATTTTCCAAAAATTAGTAAATAAATTTTAATTCTATAATTTATTATTATATAATTCATGATTTATTTAATAATATTCATTCCATCCATTTTAATGGATAGTTTATAAAAACATATTTACCAAATAATATTTTTTGGTTTGTTTAGTGTTATTGTTGTGTGTCATATACAAAAAAAATTATTGTTCAATTAAAATATCACGGTTCAACATGGGAAAGTAATATTCAATAGAAAATTTATACTAAAAATCATATTTAGACCAATTTTTTGATTATGGATACATGTTTTACTCCATATATCTACATTTAAGAGCATTGTTAGATTTTTTATAAAGGGAAAGTTATGACCAATGTACAAAAACTCATTTAGGACTATTTACTACATTGAAGTTAAGTATTATCATATAGAACTTACTAAAACACTTTCTCATATATATGATGGATTCAATATATCCCATTGAAGGACAAAAAGTCAGTTCCCTCACATTTTATGTATTTAAAGTTTGTATAAATTGAAAGTGATCTCTCATATGATCAATAGTTGGTGATGATCATGGAATGAAGAGAATATGTTATAGGAAAAGAACACAACTAACCTAGTTAATGTTCTATAGGAAAACCATAAGAATGGGATGAAGACATGGGAATTAAACGAACCCATGAAGGATATGTGCCATAACATTTTTTCACCATAGTATGTAAAATGAAATTATAAACGAGAAAATTATTAAGGATGAAAAGTTTAATGATGATGATTTTTATTAGAATAATATCCTCTCTATTGATATAATTGGTCATACTTAATAATTTAGTATTACATAATTGACATAAACCACATGATAGACCCAAAAAAATTTACTTCAACAATTTTCACATTTAATATAAAACATAAAAATGGAAATAATAAATATTAATATTATAATGGGATAAAAAATAGAAAATAACATAACTAAAATATTTAAAATTGGATATTCTCGATCCACCATAATCACCACACTCAGAAACAAAAATCATACAATGAAACAAAATATTAATAATAAAACATTTATCTTTGAAATGAAAATATATAGAACCATAAAAAAATAGAATTCAATGATAAATAAATGAAATATAATGTATTTATAGGAATTCTGGTACCAATATAATAGGTAAAAATATGATCATTGTAATAATAATGTAGCTGTTAGAATATGGTTGTGGGAATAGTAAACTAAAAATTTGGATTAGTAAATGTATCATTTGAATAGTATCCTCACTTATGGAATTATAAAATAATATTTTGGTTTCTTATGAAATAATAATATTATATATTTGTATCATGATAAAACTAAATAAATGATTCAAATTTGACAAAATATGTGTTTTTTGTAAACCATATATGTTTAGTCATTTTTATAGAAATTTAATTATTTTAAAAGAATATTAATTTTTATAAATAGGGTTTTTAATTTTTTTTTGATTTTATATAATCATGATAAAATATAATGGGAGAAAACATAATTTTACAACGGAGATAAAAATTGAAAATAATATTATATTTAGTATTTGTTTCAAATAAACTAACATTTCATTAAAAAATTAAATTTTTCATATTAAGATAATTATTTTCATAAAATTTATTACAATATTAAAAAATTAACATCCATAATTGGTTACGATTTTTTTCTATTTTTCAAAAATAGTGATTGTTTCGTGAATAATGAAAAATGGTAAAATGTTGTATTTAACATTATAATTTAAATAAATAAATAATTACACAAGGGGGATGTAAGAACCCATTGTTTAAAACTCACATGAATAATTTAGTATATATTATGACATGAATTAACACTATTGGTTGTGTTGAGAAAAAATAAAAACACACACGATTATAGTATTCAAAAACACCCCTCTTCAATCCTTATAAATACCAACTTACCTCCAATTATCCTAACATCTTCAAAGGATTGGATATATCCATATTTCAACTGAATTATCTTTCCATTACCCTTGCACATGTATTCATTATTCTATTCACTGCAAATACCATTTCATGGTGCTGTATGGGGTAGCATAGAAGAGAAAACCAAAAGAGGAAGTGAAATTATTGTCTACCATCATAAAAATTTATTCCTCATCTACCAACTCCATATTTATTCAATAAAAAACGGTATAGTAAAAAATATCAAAAAATAATGATATTTTACTATTATGGTAAAATATCCATCCGCAACCCTCCATTTATTATATTATAAATGAAAAATTTTGTTTACAATATAGTTGGTTCACCTCCTCCACAAGCAAATTATTTCATTTTTTCCACCTCATTCAAGAATGTTCATAAAAATTTTGTATTGTTAAAAAATAGGATAATTGGTATGTTATAATTTATTTCATCTTATATAATGAATATATATAAAAATTATTAAGAAACTCGTGATGTTCCTTAATACCATAAAAATAACCTAATTATATAACATTAAAGTTTTTAAAAAATTAATCATTAAAATATTTGAACGAAAAAGGATACATGTGAACATTTCAATATCAAGAATGATATGAACACCATTTAATTTAACATTTGTATTTATATTCTGGTTTGAATATAGAATCCAGAAAATAAGTAAAAGTGATCTGACTATATAACCAAGAAACGAATGCCCTAAAAAATGAAATTATAAAATATCTCTCATATAAATGGTTATAAGTATCCATAAAAAATATATTAATGATAATAAAAAAGATTAATGTTAGGAATTAAGTAATTAATTAATCTAATTTTTTATTCAAGGATGTTGAGGGTATGTTCTGAATGATTCCAGAACCTATGTTCATGGATATCATCGAACAACCATGTTTTGTCTAACCTATGATATTTTTCTATCTAAACCACATTCTATAAATATTTTCTTTTATGGAATGATTATAAATTAGATATATATATATATATTACATATACACATAGATTATTCTCCCTTAATTTTATGTTTTAATGAATTCATTAAGTTAATTTCGGTAAAATATTTATTTAATGTCACACCCAATTAAGGGGAACATGTATATCCGTTAACACATTTTAGTAACACTCACTTCAAGTATCCATTTATATTTATGATTACAGTAATTGTGGGAATATTTTAGGGATATCAATTTTATATTTACATTGGGTTTCAAGGATAATTCCATATTCATTCATTCATTAAAATCATTAACTGATTCCTCAAACCATAGTTTTGAATGTTCATTTCTAAAAAATATTATCTAAACTTTCTCATGATTTTGTAGGAGTAAATATTATTTTTGACATATTCTTATAAAAATACATATGTACATCCAAAATATCTAATTTCTTATTGTCTTATGAATCAGGATTAAATATCTTTTGATTCTTATATGAAACAATATTATGCAACTAATTTCATTATAACAATAATTATTATTTTTATGATATATGTATGATTTCCATTTCTTGCACACATAATAATGTTTATTATATGATTGGTGTGAATATTTATCATTATAAATAATTTAGTAATGTATATTTATCATAAATATGAGATGTATGGGATTATGGAATAATCCAATTCCATGATGGGGTTATTCCTTCCCAATGATGTTGTCTTAGAAATTATCACTGACTTATATATATACCATATTATATGTTATTTGAACATTATTTTATTTCAATGATCACATGATAACCTTTTTTAATATTATTCTCCCATGAGATTATTCATGATTTGTTACATTTTTTATTTCATGTTATTCCTTCTCACTCATTTCATTGCTTTATTATCTTGTTTATTTGATTTATATGCTTTTTAGGTAACCCCATTTATCAATGTATTACCCTAGTTTTCCACATTATTTTTATAATCCCAAAGGGAATTAGTTTCTCATTATATAAGTTAAAATAAATATGTTTTATTCTATATTGATGTTGATGTTTTATGTATGCAGTCTTCAAAATTCAGTAGGAAATTCACCCATATTTTGTATTTATTCGATAGTTTTTTTAAAAAAATCATGTACCTATATCTATAAAGAGATTGGGTCACAATATTTTATATCCAAGTATGTTTATATTTTTGTGTGTGATAGGTATAGAATAATTGTTTGATAATCCAAGGTATATGTCTATGTATCGAAGAATATACAAAAAATGTCCACGTATAGAGAGTGTGTTTTCAAAACATTTACACAGATTATTGAATACTACATATGGATATGGATTTCACATATTTATACCAAGGGTAAATTAAACCAAAATGGAGGAATATGTATTAACTAGAACATCAATTATTTCATGTAATAGAGGCGTTTTTAGGAACCTAGTATGAAACTCTTGGGAGATATGATTTTGAAAATTTTTAAAATCTTTAAAAACCATTCTGAAGGAATTATGAAACTGATATGTTGGAAAAATAATAGGGATATTTCAATGGATAACATAGATTGGAACCTAGAGAGTAATTAAATAGTGTATATATTTAATATATATGTCATTTCTTCTATGTTTATAATTTTACTTTTTTTGTTTATTAGTTTAATTATTCACATCCCTATATTTATTTTAAAAATTATAAATGACTAGAACCAAAATCAAATAGTTAATGGTGTCCTCAATATCCTTTCTTGATGTTCAAAATTACATTATGATTTCATTTCTACACATTCATTCATATAATTTTTGATTAGTTGAACTCTTTAAAATCAACCTCAAAACATGGGGTTTAAGCCATCTATGAGAACATAAAATGGAGTAATTATTACACAATAGGTATATAAATCTACAATAGTCAATGTTTGTGGATGAAACCTCTAAAAAAATAATTTCTTATGTACTTTTGTGATGTTTGATGCTGTATTGGGCATCAATTTCTTATCCTCATGTAAATCCAACATCAACTATTGGGATAGTGACATTACTCTTCACACCCCGAGTAATCCTTTGATTATATACCAGTGTATGGTGGAAGAAGAATTGACTTTGGAATATTTATATCATATATTGATATTATTACCATATGAGATAGCATATCTACCTCAAGTTATTATGAAAATGGATAGAATCATTCTTGAAGACACTCCCATTGTGAGGGACTATATTTATGTACTCTCCAAAGAGTATCAAGGACTTCCTCCTATCTAAGAGGTTGAGTTATCAATTGAACAAATACCAAGTTCTCTAACCTTTTCAAAGACTCTTTATAAATTGGAAGACATTTATTTAAAAGATCATAGGAAGTGTTTGTAGGAGAATTTGAAAAGGGTTTTTGTATACTATAGTTATTCACCATGGGGGTTTTCCCCATCATTAAGAATAATTATGGGTCAATGTTCCTTTTTATTGATCATAAAAAACTCAAAATATTTTTGATAAATTAAAATTAACCCATATAATAAATATATTACAAGTCTAATATAATATGTAGGGACTAGTATTTCACTAAGGTGGACTTTCATTTGGGATATCTCTAACCCAAGATCAAGAAGTATGATATTCTAAGGACTTCCCTTTTAATAATGTATAGACACTATGACTTCATATTGATTTAATTTTATATCACTAATGATCCATCAATAATTGTGGACATAATAAATAAAGTAATTATATATAACGTTGAAAAATATGTGATAGTATTTATATATGATATTCATATATTCAATAAAATCTAGTATTTGGGTGAGGAGAATTTGAATATTGTGATAATGATTTTATAAAGGGTGAAGATATATACAATTTACAGTAATTGTATGTTTTTGTTGGAGAAAGTATCATTCTTTTGGAATGTTATCACCAAAAAATAAGATTTTTGGACTATTCTAGGATAAAGGAAATTAAAGAGTTTTTAAGACTGACATCATTAATACAGATCTAATGATTCATAAGAATATCATGGATTTATTGATGATTTTTTAGAATGTTATTATGTTTTAGAAATACACTAATGTTGATGAATAGAAAGGAATTAATGTTTTTTTGGACTCATGAATGAGAATAGAGAATCAAGTAATTGAAAATTAGGATTTTTATTTCACAAGTCCCTATACTACCCTTAAGTGTATAATATTTCATGGAACACAAAAATGATTTATTTAATGGATTTGGATGTACAATAATTCATAGTGATAATGTGATATACTATGCCTCTATGTAACTAAATTTCCATGATCAGAACTACCCAAAGAATGACCAAGTGTTGGAAATAGTGATCTTATCATTAATTATTTTCTAGGGGCGAAGTGTGAAATATATACGAATCATATGAGACTGAAATATTTATTCACATGGATGGAGAATATATATAACACAAAATATTGTTAGAGATTATCATGGACTATAACTTATCAACCATCTACCATAATGGGAAGGCAATTAAAATTGACGATTCTTGAAGTATAAATTATCTATAAACCATATCAATGATGAGGATATTGATAACGACCCAATCATCATAGAATTACAAGGGATGGATATGAGAATAATATTTTAATGAATAAAATTATTCCTTTCTCAAATTATTTATCAACCTTGCATTCTTTAGAAGATAAATGTCACCAAAAGTGATTATGTGGAAATAAAAAAGATAATTATATACATTGATAACATCATCGATTGACTTCAATGGTGTACGAGATCTATGTCTTCCTCTGGTGGAGTTCCCATACAACAATATCCATCACTAATTCATATATAGGGATCCATATGAATACTTTTTTGGGAAGATATATTGAACATATGTGAAATGGGATGGAGAAATAGAATTCAAGATAATGGGACCTATTCTGGTTGAAAAAATTGTAGAAAATTTGAAGACCATAAAAAATCTATCTAGGCTTCTCAGAGTTGATAGAACATTTTTTCTAAAAATAATGAATTATCCATTTAGTTTGAGGTTAGAAAAAAAAGTATTCCTCTGCATATCAACATAAAATAGGGTTATGAGATTTGGGATGAAGTGAAAGTTGTGTACTAAGTACAACTACCATATTAATTTTTTATGACATTAGAGTCTTCTCTTTTTAAATAAAAATAAAAAATATATCTCAAGTACATTAAATATTCCACATATCACTATAGAGACAATTCATACCAAATCTATAAAATGAATTAAATTTAGAGGGGTTATAGCCGAAAAATTATCATTATTGTGAGAAACATTTGTTGAAGATATTAGAGCGTAGTGATAATGTGTTATACAACTATATAACTCACATTGTTAATATATAACGGGGAAATCATATATAATAGGTGGAGACAGAAGAACAGGATAAAGCAATGATAAGTAAGCACCATCACATTTTTTAATCATAGTATGTAAAACTATAATTTATGTGTAAAATTTTTTAAGAGGTAGATGTAATGAAAATTATTTTACCAATGGAATTTCCCTTATGGTTATATAATAGTTTCATAATTTTTGTTATATTATTATATAATTCACAATCACCACATGAAAGAGAAATAAAATTTATTTATAATAATTTTAACATTTCATTTAGAAATTTTTTTGGGAATATGAATATAAAATATTAAAATGTTATAATAAATAGAAAATAAGATAACTAAAATATGAAAATTTGGATATCCAATATCAACCAGAATAACTGCACACATAGACAACACTATAGAAGAAAAATACATAGAAAAAATATTAAACATGGAAATGAAAATATGTATAACCCTGAGAAAAAATTTACTTTACTGAGTAACTAATGAAATAGAAGTTTTTATTTGAAATATGGAAACCACATGAACATTATAAATATAAAAATTATAATAGTAATTTTTCCATTGGAATCTACCCATTTGAATGGTAATATTATAATTAAATTAGTATTATCACTTGTGGAAGAGTAATATTATGTTTATGTATCTTATAGAATGAAAATATGATAAATTTATATCACTATATGAGTAAATAATTGTTTTATAATTGATAAAATATCTATTTGTATTTTTTAATAATAATATAATTTTTTATTCCATTTTCATAAATAAATATTATAATTTAAATGAAATATTACTTTCATAAAATGGTTAATAAAACAATATTATGATTTATTATCAGTATAATATTATTTTATGACACCATAAGTAATTTTTCAGTGGGTATGAAAAGTTATCATAATATTAAAATTATTTTTTTCAAATAAGAATGTTTGATTTTAAAAATTAAAATTCATATACTTCAAAAATTATTTCCAAAAAATTTATTTCATATATATAATATACACATTAATAAATTGTTGGTGTTAATATTTGTTATTTATCTAAAATAGTTGAAATTTCTCTTAAAAGTGAAAATTGGTAAAATATAGAATTTTTCAATATAAGTATAATACATAATTAAGTGAATTTAGGATGATTTAATAATACATTAGTGAAAATCACATGAACCATTTAATTTATATATAGAAAAGAATCAAAGATATTGGTAGTATTGAGAGAATATAATAAACTAATGAATATTATATTCATCCACACCCCTTTTATTCACTTATAAATAACAACCCTCACATTCCCTTCTATTAAAATTTTAAAAGAATTACATATAGACAAATTTCAAAAAAAATTATCCTTTTTATACTCTACCTCAATTCTTATATCTTTTGGTCTCGCCCAATACAATTTAATGGAGCGATAAGTGGAAGTTTAAGAAGAGATAACCATTGGATGAGTTAAGATTATCAAGTAACCTCTTTCAATTTTATTCCTCTTATACCACCAAATTTTTTCAATCAAACTATATATAGAAAAATCAATATCATAAACATAAATATATTTTGTTATTAAATTTTAAAATTTATTATATACACAACCTTATTTAGATTCTAAAATGATAAAATGTTTATAATATTGTTCATTATTTTACTATATGAACTACATACATATTTTTTTCTGCACTTCCATCATGGATGGTGAAAAAAATATGATTTTTTATAAGTAAGATGGTAAAATTTTTATTATAACATATTTAATTCCATGCAATTTATATATATGTCTATTATTAAATAAAAAGAAACTAGTTAATGAGGGTTGGTAAACATGCTTAAATGAACTAAATATATAAAACATTAATGTTTTTAGTAAATAAAAAATCCATATGTAAGAACACAAATGATATTTGATAACATTTAATTTTCTGGATGGAAATGAATACAATTTAATTTCACTTATGGTGTTGTATTTACATTTCACAATAACTTCAATAATTATCCAGAACTGATCTAAACATTGAACCATGAACCGAACACCCTTAGAAAAACAAAAATATAATTAAATATCATTAAAATGATTATAAATGAGAAAAATATAATTTTATATAAAATAAATAATTTTAAATTATTAAAAATTATTTAATTATTGAATTCAATTAGATTATTTGGGAATTAATGTGAAAGTGCAGAAAGATTCTGAAAACTGAGGTAATGGATCTCTCTGAACCACCCTGTTTTCATAGTGTTATGAAATTTCTCACTCCAACTCAAATTATCTTTCTATATGATATAATATAATTCTCCAAAATTATTTATAGATTTCACTTACATATATTACTAGATTATTCTTCTTTAATTTTATAGGGTAATATTAACATTTTGATCATTTCTCCAATGTGTTCATCAAAATAAAACTCAATTAATGGGAAATTTTGTATCCCATAGCCATTTTATGTAACACTCTATTAATGTATTTACAATCATTCATTATTAAAATGACTAATGGATTATTTAAAAAAAATCTTGTTTACTTTTATTTTTCAACTAAAATGAAATATTTATTCTATCATTGATGTATTTGACTAATTATGTAACAACTATTTTGAAAATCCATTTCTAAAAAAAAATTCTAATGTTTCTCCTGATGTTTTGTTCTAATGAACACCACATTTTCAAAAAAATTCTTATAAATTCATATTATAATTTCAAAAAAAATAATTCTTTAACCTTGTTAGAATCAAAATTAAACCTCCTTTGATTTTAATATGAGGGAAGATCATGAAACCAATGTCATTCTATGTGTAATTAATATGTTTATTCCTTAAATTTGACTTCCATTTATGTCACATATAAACATTTTAATGTTAATATGGGTTTTTATATATAGTACTGAGATGAATTGGTTAATGATTATAACTAATGATATTATATATACGGGATTAGGGATTATATCTAATCATTGATGAGACTATATATAGTTTGTGATGATGTTTTGGATTTTATCCATGAATTATGATTATGTGATGTCATATATAACATCCACCATACACTATTTCCATGATAATATGATTCCATGTTATTTATGAAATGATACTATATGATTATTCATTATCCTTTTTTTCGGATGCCATGTTACTCATATTGACTCATATGTAATGATTATTTATCACCTCCATTACAATTATAATGATTATTATCTCGAACCTTTTGTTTATTCATTCTAGAGTCTATCCTTTATTTTTTATGATCTTAAAGGTATTTAGTTGATACATTTGGTGATTATGATATTGATTTTTTATTTTAGTTTCATTTTGACGTTTTATGTACCTATCCTTCTATAGAAAGAGTAATTTTATCATTTGTTTGTTTTGATTTCATATTTATGTTAGAAAACATGATATACCATATGTAAAAGGAATGGGTAACTATAAAATATACATAGTAAAACATTATTATTAAAATTGGATGGGGGGTTTTTTTCATTAAATTTAATTTGCAAAGATAAAAATATCAGTTACCATGATAAAATTTAAATATTGTAAAAATGTGTTATACAATGTGGGAATGACATAAATAATTTTAGAAACATTAATCCAAGTGTCTAGATATGGGGTGGTGTGTTAAAACCTCTTAAAGACCATTACTATAAAATTTTGGAGAATTTTTCCCTGTAGTAGGTACATACCCTTATTAATATCTAATTTGTGCCTCCAAAGTCACCCTTTTGTTCACTTATGAAAGTAAATCACTTCCATGACTTCATGGTACACATTTCCATTCAAATTTTATGTTGAAAATCTACTATTATACCCTTATATGAATTATATATAATTTCAAAATCCTATGATATAAATTTCATATCCTACAGCATTGATAACCCTGTATAGTTCAAAGAGATATACCATGTTCACAATTTCATTATTTTTCATTCAACTAAGAGGGATTAATGTTAAGAGTGTGTTTCTTAATTTTCATTCTTTGAGACATGTCTTATTTTTAATGATAATTTCCTTCAAATGGAGATTATACTAATTATTTTATATATCATAAAATATATTATCATCTATTACTTGTATTTTATGATTAATTTTAATCCCACTATTTCAAGGTGTTTTTATAAAAATATTTATTAAGATGTAAGGGATAGTTATAACCCCAAACACCTTTATATGAAAAAGTATTTTAGTTCATAGACATATTTCATCCACTACTGTGTTCCTATACTAAAATATTTAATTTCATTTTATTTTCCCCATCAACTAGAAATTATTTTTTAATAGATATTTATTCCATGATTAAATTATTCAACATAGAAGTATGATATTCTTATGAATTATTCTCCTTATCATTAATTATTATTTTTCATATATGTCCATATTTTCTATTCTGATCAATGTTATCATTTGTATTACAGAATATTAGTAGATATTAACCAATGTGGCCTTCATATTTACTCTCTCCAATTATAAAAGTTATTTTTTTAACACATTACAGGATGAGGGTTTTAAAAAAAGATATGTTATAATGTTCAAATGTTTTCCAATTAGGGTTATATGATTTATCCTCAAATCCACATATCCTTTTAAAATATTTATATAAATTTTATTGATCCAATACCGAATATATTTTTTAAATGTAATAGTATTCAAATTATTTAATTTATCCATTTTGAGAATGACTCTTAGACATGATTGATAACATAACATTTTATGAGTATGGTAAAAACAAATTTCGAGAAACCTTTAATAGTTTCTCTCAACATTTAAGAATACTTCATTATGATGCTATAAAACATGTATTAAGTGTTTTTCCTTAATTATTTTACTTATTGACGTTTTAATTGAAAAATATGTATTCTCGTATATTCATTAAGAAAAATTATATATTAAAAAGAATTATTAATTTTAAATGTTTTATAAAAGTATTCTTGTTTTTGGAAAAAGTTATTTAATTTTTTTAAACCAGTTCGTTTATAAAATTTTAATTTGGAAAAAACATTTTTTGATTTAAAAATAATTATTTAAATTTATTTTTCATGAAAAATGTTTTTTAAGAAAGAATTTGTGATTTTTAAAGAACATTATTGTGGGATGTTATTTAATTTTTATCAATGCGATTCTTATAAATGTATCAAATGGGTATTTTTATTTATGTCAATATCCCATAATGTTACAAATGTTACATTAGGGATTAATATTATATCACCATAAAATTCCATTCTCTATATTTCTTATGAAATGTTTGTGGCATGTTTTTCATTAATCCCATTACTTTTCCATGGGATAATTAAGTGATATTTTATGTTTGAAGGATTTCATGTTCTAATGGAATCTATATGAATGGATAATTATTATTTTGATGGTTGGGGTCCTACATATCCCTCCAATTAATTGGTTTATATTACACATTATGTTCCTGGATTTGTATATAAGTTATATAAAAATGGGAAAAAATTAATACAAGATAATTTTCCCATGGAAAAGGGAACATGAGAGATTATTATGAAAATAGAATGTCATTGAGAGAAATTTATCAAGCCCATTGGAAAATAGGAGAATTTTCTCAATCCAAATAAGATAAAACATGTGCTAAAATGAAGCTCAATGGTACATAGGATGCCATACCATGCCTATGAAGGCACATATATAGTTATCCCATGTCTACTATGTGATAAATTCATTCATGGGTATCCTTGAAAAAATTATTTCTATAATTATGTTAATGCCACGCTCTAATATAATACTCTTATTCCTATGTTATGATCCATTTATCATGTTTATTATCTCATGATGTTTCCCTCTTTTTGTATGGTATATGATTTTTTATTTGAGACTACATGTCCTTATATCATGGATCACAGAAAACTATTTTTTTCAATAATATATTTCACAACATATTTATCCCCAAATCATTAATTCTCATATTATTATAACCCAAACCATGATTATTTTCTTATTATTTCCCCCTTACTGGGACTTTTATCCCACACATTTCCTTTTATTTCATTCCATAGGATATGAAAATGGGTATAAGTTATGAAACGTTTTGAAAAGAGTCACGTTTTGTTCTATTATGGGTACATTTTCACAAGTATAATAAATTGAGTTTTGTATGTAAATGATGATCAGAATAATTACACCTTCCATAATGGGATAATGTCATTATTTTTTATATGGAATGTTTATCATTTGAGAATGATATAATATAATTTTAGTTTCATATCAATTTGTATTAAACCAAATGTTTAAGAATTGTAATTCATCATTGTAACATGTGGTGTGGATTTAGGGATCCTTGAAATAATATATTAATAATAATAATAATAATAATAATAATAAATTTAATTTGAACCACATTAATCAAAATCTCCCTCAAAAAAACATTTTTGTATCTTATTATATTTAATGTCTCTTTCTATAAATTTATTTTAGACAATCACCATCACAATTTTTTATAATCATATGGATTCCATCCTCATATATAGAGGCTCTCATCATATTTTCATTCATAATTTTTTCCTTGGTTATCTATTTGTAAAATGTCTCTCACTATTATTTTAGTTTATTTAAATCCTATAGAATTCAATTACTTCTTGTTGATTGAACCTTTATTATGTTTATTATTATTATAATGAGTTATAGTTTTAAATATTATTCAATATTTCATTAAACAATTTCATTTGAAGAGAATTTAGAAAACTTTTAATTGTTGGTTAAATTTAGTTTATTTATGAATAGAATGTTTTTTATATTTTTATTTGTATGAAATTAAAAAAATACTAGAATCTATGCATGAAAAATACTTTTTATGTTTTTCTAGAAAATTATTTTCATAAATCAAAAAAGATGAGGGAACTCGTATCCCTCCTAAATGTAGGTAAAATATCAATATTGATGAATTTGGAATAAAATAGAAAAATTGTACTAAATAATAAAATGGTCAATGAATGGTCTAACATCCACAAAGAGGAAGAAACTTATCCGGCGAATTGAGCTAGGTCACCACATGACCTCAATAACACCTCCCCATTTGACAGATGATTACGAATAGTGGAAAGAGTCTATTTAGTTCTGTTGGGATGTAACATTCTAGTTCCGGGTACCTCCCAATGGTGCCCCTACCCGGTTTGTAACATGGCCTCAAGAACATTTCTCCGAATTCCATAGATTGCTGACTAGAAGCAAGGGACTTGGGTGTGGATGTGGAGTAACTATTCCATCACTGGCAGAGTAACACACTAGAAACAAATAGTAAATAGTAGCAGAAGCAGTAATTCCATAAAAAAAGTAAACATTGGAAGACTGGTAGTATAAATATCTAAAATATAATATATATATATATATATAAATAATTATTCATGTCCCAAGTATCAAGGAAAGTATCCAAAAAAGTCACAATACTAAAAATACAATACTAAAACCAAAGTACTAAAAAATAGTAAATAACTCCAACAACATCGCAAGCCTCATCTTTGTCCCATGATCTACAGCACCAATAGTAATCAAGTTACATATGTAGAAGGGAGATTTACCTTATCTATAACTGCAACCATATAATATATTTGGGTAAAAAATAGGACCAAAAAATGGTGTGAAAAGAATCCCCATATGCAAAAACCAAAATATATGTGCCTAAATGCCAGTAAATAATTATAGCAGGCAAAATGAAAAATGAAGCAATAAAAAAGGAAGTATTCAAATGTAAAAAATCCTATAATTTCTAATTACATTAATTTAGATTTAATAATTATTAAAACAATTGAATAATGAAATATTAGGATCTAACATAAGCTCTGTATCCATTGGGTAATAGAAAAAAACAGATGTCTTAGAATACCATTGAAAAATCATGTACGACTAAGTCCAAGATCTTGCTTTAGCTTGGTAGAGTCATCAAAATCATTCAATACATCAAAAGAAACACTTTGAGAAATTTTTCACAATCTACCCCCTCTAGTTCAAATCATCAACAATTCAAAAAAAATTTAATAACCCTCCAGAAAACCCCACACCGTCTAACCCCTTTGGACTCACACAAATAAAGACTCTCTAAGGAAGCACTCAATGTCAATTCCCCCTGTGTTCATTTAATGACAAAATATAGACTCTCTTAGGAAGCACTCAATGTCCATTCCCCCAGTGGTCTTGTAGCAGTATACTATAGTCACTCTGAGGTATTACTCAGTATAAATCCCCCATATGGTCTTGTTACGTAAATATAACAGACACTCTGGGGAAGCCCTCAATGTCAATTCCACCTAAGGTCTCATAACGATATACTATAGACACTCTGAGAGGGAATTCACTATCAATCTCCCCTATGGTCTTGCAAGGTAAATATAACAGACACTATGGGGAATCCCTAAATGTGAATTCCCCCTGTGGTCTAACTACATTAGGTTCCCACATCCCTGTATAATAAAATCGTTCATAATGATATCCAACAGCCCAATTTAATCTCAACCACTACAAGGCTAAGTAGTTAAAATTCTTAACATAGTAATTTAACATCTAAAAATAAGTAATAAATTCCGACCTAACATTAAAGGAATGGAAACAAGATCTACCTCACAGGAAACCTGGACCAAACAACCTTAAACATCCAAACAAGGAAACTCAACCATGGGGTGTCCCCTAAACATGAAATTTATCATAATATATAATAATGAAACCCTTAATCAAGCAATAAATACAAGTACGGTGAAAAATTTGTTCAATTATATAACATGAAATACCTAAACCATGGGTAAATGAAACTTAGGAATATATAATTAACATGAAAACTGTAAAAGGAAACAAACCACCTACCACAATGTCACACGAGGACCAAACATGAACGTCATCCCTTGAATCAGCCAAGAACATCATAGATCTACAAAAAATAAAAAACTTTCAACCTTAGAAAATACAAGAAAGAGGAGAAATCAGGAATAGGATCTAGAAGATGGGAGGACTCACTGGTGGGATTCCAACTCACTCGGTGCGATTAATCAAAAAAAAGTACATGATGTTTTCATTTAATGTACACACCATGTACACACCTGAACTGGCCCCCACATCAGGAAGTCCACATAGCCAGGCACTCGGCCATTACATGGCCAGTACACGGCTACCCACGGTAACCGGGTACACGACATGTACTCATGGGTAAACAGCATATATATAGAATATTTCCAAATTCATCCTTTTCGCTAAAAATAACTTGAAATCATGACACATACCTAAAAAAAGATTTGTGTTCTTAAAGACATCCCCCATTAAAGCAATTTGTCCCTAAATTACCGTCTCAATGGTGGTGAAGAAGGGACTTCAAACAACTCTAGCCACTAGGATCAAATGTTTGCCTCCCTCTCCCATGTTTCATCCTATACTCACCCGTGCTGCCACATCACTTATACCAGAAGAATAGACCGGACATGGAGAACCTTCTAACAATGATCCAATATCCTTATTGGGTGCTCCTAAAAGGATGTATCCACCTAAAACTCAACCTTCTAAGGTTGAAAAAATGTGAGATGGATTTGAAAAGTAACTTCGTAGTTGAGAAACATGGAAGACATCATGGATAACCTGATTCCTCTGAGGTAACTATTACCAATCGCCAACTATCCCGACCCTCTCCAAAATCTATACAAGCCCGATGTATATTGGTGAATGCTTTACTTGTCTCCTAATCCTTTGGTTCCCCAACCTTGGTGTGACATGCAAGAAGAACGAATATCTGACCTAGAACTCTAGAGGTCGTCTCCGTCGATCAGCATAATATTTATGGGGTGACTTTTTAGTATCCATTCTCTTCCATATAAAATCCACTTTCTTGGAGGTCTCCTGGACAATATGAGGTCCCATCACTGCTGCCTATCCTGCCTCCAGTCAACATTGGGGTGATCTACATGGACTACCATACAAAGCCTCATAAGGTTACATCTGATTCGTTTCCTGAATACTCTAATTGTAGGAAAACTTCACTAGGGTTATGTGTCTCTCCGAAAATCCCCCAAAATCTAGGACTCATGCCCGAAGCATGTCCTCTAAATCCTAGATCGTGTTCTTGGACTTGCGACCTGTCTAGTAAGGGTAAGTTGTACGTAGATGTACTAGTGTAACCAAAGCCCTCTATAGTCCCTACCAGACACCAGAAGTAAAACGGGAATCCCTATCTAAAATGAAAGATTGTGGAAGTCCATGCAACCGTATAATTCCTCAGTTGTACACCTTCAAATATCATCAACACTGAAGGTCTCCTTGATCAGTAATAAATGTGGAACCTTCATGAGTCTATCAATGACAACACAATCTACATCATTACCTCAAGGAAATGTTGGTAAAACTATCACAAAATCCGACATGAAATCATTCAACTTCCACTCAGGAATGAGTAACTATTGTAAAATCCATACTGATCACTGATTCTCAACCTTCACCAACTGAGGGGGTAAAACCTCATCACAAAACCTGAAACAAATATCTTCATAACTTGTCAGCAATACGAATAGTATAGATCTCGATATATCTTGGTGATACTAGGATAAAATACCCACGTTGGGGAATGAAAAACCTGCATCAAATCATCACATTTGTGTACTGACACCCACACGAGCCGATGAAAATGAAAGATCTCATCCTCACCTATGGTCCATTCCAGAGTAGGGTCCTCTCCTAAGACACTATCCTATAGGGCTAGGAATTCTGAATACAATAACTACCTTATTCCCACCTGATCCAATAGAATAGAGTTAACATGTACATACAAAAGAAATTTCTTCCCCTATCTATCATGCAACAGAAAATGTATCTCAGGGAACATGGCCATAAACTTCTACTCACTACTAGCCTCTTGAAGAGCCTGTATTTGAGTCTTCTTTCTCAATGCATCAGCCACAACATTGCCTTTCCTAGGCGTATAGGCAAGTTCAATGTCAAAATACTAATGGATCTCATCCCAACTTCACTGTCACAAATTCAGATCACAACGAGGAATGATATACTTGGTACTTATTTAGTTAGTTAAAAACACATAATACTTTCACAAAAGATAATGTATCCAATAGAATAAATAATTCACAAATGTATCTAACTTGAGATCATGAATCTAGTAATTCATCTCATGTGCCCTTAACTACTGAGACCAGTGTGCAATGAAACCTTCCCCCAACATAATCATTTGT
Organism: Viscum album; assembly: GCA_963277665.1. Taxonomy (NCBI): domain Eukaryota; kingdom Viridiplantae; phylum Streptophyta; class Magnoliopsida; order Santalales; family Viscaceae; genus Viscum; species Viscum album. Next base: position 309,525,410 of record OY728126.1, read on the forward strand.
CCCAGTCCGATACCATATGAATCACAATAAACATTATATATCTTCCTTGACTCTAGAAAAATCAGTATTGGTAACGAATTGAAACTCTCTTTCAGCTTCTAAAAGTATGAATCACAGGATTCAGTCCAAAAGTAGTTTTCACTATTCTTAGTCAGACTCGTTAGTGGAACTGCTAAGTGTGAAAAGTCATGTATAAAGCACCTATAGTAAACAAAAAGTCTTAGAAAACTCTGTACCTCAAAGACATTCCTTATATTCTTCTAGTAAACTACAGATCTCACTTTCTCTAGGTCTACTGATACTCCTATATCTGAGATGACATGACCTATGAAGTGGATTTGGTCCATCCAAACGTGGTGTTTTGATAGATTAGCATATAACCGATTCTCTATCTGTGTAATCAATACAATAAAAAGATAGGATGCATGGTCGTGTCAGTTCTGAGAGTACCCAATGATATCGTCTATGAAAACAATCAAAAAAGATTCCATGTAATGGTGGAACACTCAGTTCATCTATACCATTAATACTGATGGTGTGTTCGTGTGACCGAACGGCATAACCACATACTCTTATAGACCATAATTTATCCTAAAGGTTGTAAGTAGTATATATAATGGACTATTGTGAAACTGTTGATAAAAAGATCTCATATAAATATTCTAAAACACATGGGATCCTCGAAGTTTATCAAAGAGATCATCAATCCTAAGTAATGGATATCGGGTCATTACCGTCAACTATTTTATCTTTGGATAATCCACACAATGTCTGAGGGTATCATCCACCTTTTTTGCAAACCGGATAGTAAAACCAAAAAGAGACATACTAGATTGGATGAAACCATTTTTATGTAACCCCATTAGCTATTTCATGAGCTCCTATAACTCTGGTATAGCCAACTTAGAAGGTAGAATAATCACAGGTTCCACTCCTGGATCAAGCTCAATAGATAAATCTACATATCGCTCCAGGGGTAAACATGAAAACTATTTTAGAAAGTCATCTCTCAAATGATCCAACACTGGAGAAATGTTCTTATGTGGAGTCCCCTGGTAATCCAAATATAAACTAGAAACCTGGGTTGTAATTCCTATTAGTTCTAGATGCCTGGGTCCATCTCTACATGCCCGAACATCCCACTCACCCTGGTGTATAGAAGACCCATCCTCTAGTGATGTGAAACTCACCCTGTGAATATAGCAGTCCACAAAGACCTGAAAAGAGACCAACCCGTCCATTTTGATAATGAAAACAAAAACATTCATCTCTAAGACATCAAGGTCCCAAAAGAAGTGACACCCACAATCCTCAAGAGGGAACTCCTTGAACTAATGTACAATTTCCATCCTAATTCCCAACAGACTGCCTAGAGACATAACATCCTCATATGTAAAGATACAGAGCCCAATGATCTCAAAACAACAACATATATGAATGCATGGGAAGACCATGTGTTGAAAAGTGCAGAAGATAAAACAAAGGAAACTAAAATCATACATATAAATATAGAGGGTATGTGATCTTACTTATGCTGGGTTTTCTCAACTAAAAAGACTAAACTGTATAGCAGCGGTATGACCCTGCCTGACCACCCTCAGCTGATCCACCCTGCTGTCGTTGAAAACCTACCAACTAGCTACCACGACCACAACCTTCTTCTTAGACTGAACGGCTGGAAAAACATCAGTTCCCTGACTAAGGCGAAACTGGTGGTCCTACTCTATAACGTGGAGTGATATCATAACCCCAATAACTAGATTCTGGTGAGAAAAACAGGAAAAGACAATGATGATGGCCCATCTTTCCGCATGTTTAGAACTCTATTGGGTCTCTCGGGCATTGAGGTCTCTTATTCCCACTCTTCCCACACTGGTCTCTTACCACACAAATATCTGAAAAAGTATCCCTTCTACTTGGATATCCATGCGTAGACTCCATACGGTGCATCCTACTATCAGTCAGAGGAGTACCAAATCTGGATGTTGAACCGCCAGGGATCACAGCTCTAGACTCCCTCAGATTATGCTTCGTGATCAGAGCCTGTTTGACTATAGATGATATGGAAGTCAACCAGAAGATGCTCACCTGGGAACATATGTCATGTCTGAGACTTTCCTCAATATTCTTGGTCATAAATAATGCATCAACCCCTGGTATTGGTGTGAATCACTGTATCTATATGAAGTGAGAATAATACTGCATGACTACTAGAGTACCATGTTCTATACCCATGATATCTCAGGCTCAGTCATCCCCCAAGGTCCTTGGGTAAAAAAATCATAGAAGGTCTATTGAAACTCATCCCAAGACATAACTCATTGGCATCCTACCTATGATATCACATACCACAATCTATTGTAAGAATACTAAAGCATGTAGGTAGAGAGATTCACCCTCATCTTAAGAGGTGTCTCGAGATGATCGAAGATAGATTGCGGGGATTCTAACCTTGACTCTATAGCCTATGGTCCTCCATCCCATAAGAATATGGGTGGATGATGCTACTGAAAAACTGCTTCAACTCTGCCATATACAGAGTAGGATGCAGTGCTCCCTGGTAGGTCTGCATAAACCTCATGAAGTCTTCTCGAAACTATTCATCGTCACCTGTTTATGGTATAACAGTTGGTGCCATGATGGGAATGACATGATGACATTCTAGTAGTCCCTGATCTACCATTTCTAGTGTCAGATCATTAACTTGTATCTGGCATACAACTAGACGAAGTCTCTATGACATGACTCTGCAAAGTCAAGTGCACACATCTATTCAATATTATCAAGGACTGCAACAGGGAAGTATATGAAAGGAACATGAGTATATAAACTATCATGTTTTACAAAATTGGGTAAATGGTGTGTATAGCCCCTACTTTGCATGTTCCCTTAAAATTTTAACATAGGCGGGTAATCCTACATAAACTGGCCATGTAACACCCCTACACATGGCGTGTTCCTCCTATGACACAATGTGTACTTGAATTTTTCCTCCTTCATGAGTTCTTCTACTGGGATAAACCACACGGTTCTCTCCTGGGTAACACTACATGGCGTGTTCACCAAACACATGACGTGTACCACTTATATTCTAAACACCTGTGTTGTTCATCACACGGTTTGAGACACAGTCGAATCTACACGACGTGCAAGAATATGACATGATTTGTACATCCTTATATTTAATCCACTCGTGCCCTTAGTCACATGACTAGATACACAATTCTTTACAACACATCACGTACATCTGGTACATAGCCTTTCCCACCTATGATTTCCCAACCCCAGGTCATTACTCACATATTCAGTCACATGGTTATATATAACACGACGTGTACACACGATACACATCATGTACATAACTAATTTTTTTTTTCTAGAACCGAATAACACATGGCATGTGTTCATAACACCACATGCTGCGTTGTTTGGGATTCTAGATAGTAGGCCTCTAAAAATCCTCTAGAACCATTAAAAACATAAACATTTTTCCGAGGAAGGAGAAATTCTGAATCGTGAGAGACTACACTCCCCCGAATCAATGTTTGGAATCCTTATTCACATCATAACCAGAAAAAATTTAATTGAAGTTCAAACATGAGACCGTAAATTTCAATCCAAGAGGGCCCATAACACCTCAGATACTAAATTTTAGCTTCCATATAAATTAGACTTTACATATCTTGATTTTCTATCAAATACCAAGTTTTCTATCAAGGTATCTATCACAATAGCATATTTATCGATCACAACATCTATAACAACAACATGCAATCAATAATTCAACCTAAATGTTAGGAATGAATGCCTGACATGTGATCCCTATCAAGTGCCTATATGATTCATGATATAGCATACCATTATCTCATTTTGTTTTAATAGAAATATAACCTCAATAGTATCAATTATAATAGCACAAAACATGCGAGTAACCCATTGGTGAAGTCAAATCAATTGTAATAATTGAAAAAATATATATTCCAAGTTACTTGGATTTTTCCTGTACATGGGTTAGCTACACCTGGGAAAATATTTTAACCAACTTCCTATTCCTTACTATCCATATCAATAGGATCCAAATATTAAGTCAAAGAAGAAAAGAATCCTTTGATAAAAAATTGTAATGTTTTGGTGCCGGGTGCCGTCCAAAGGTTCCCCATATCCAGTTGGTCACATGGAGTCAATCACATTACCCCGAAAGCTAGAGGCTGCTGAATAGTAGTGAGGGTTGTGGGTGTGGTAGTAGGGAAACTATTCCATCATTGGAAGAGTAACACAGTGGAAACAAACAGTAAACAGTAGCGGAAGTAGTAATTCCACACAATAAAGTAAATAACGGAAGAATGATAGTATAAACAACTGCAACATATATTTATATATATTCTAAATGAGGCATGTCACAAGTATATATGAAAGCATATGAACAATTCACAATGTTGGAAATACAGTACTAAAACCAAAGTACTAAAAATAGTAAATTTATCCAACAGCATCGCAAGCCTCACCTTGGTCTCATGCTCTCCATCTCCAATAGCAATCACATGTCGTTTGTAGAAGGGCACATTACCTTATCTATACCTGAAACCATATAATCTCTATGGGTTGAAAAACATGACCCAGAATGGGTGTGAGATGAATCCTGGTAGGTAACCACCGAATTATCTATGCCTAACTATCAACGAGTATATATAGAAGGAAATATGAAAAATAAAGCAACAAACAAAGAATTACTCATAAGTAAACAATACTGTAGTTTCCAATTACCTTAATTTACATTTTTTAATTATTCAAACTATTTAATAATGAAATACCAAGATTTACCCTAACCTTTATATCCCTTGTGTAATAGAAAAAACAAATGTCATAGAGGACCATCTAACAATAAAATAAGAACGAGTCAAAGCTTGTGGTTTGGATTGGAAGGCTCATCAAAATCATTCTATACTTCACAAGAAACCCTCTATGAATGTTATCACAATCTAACCCCTATGGTTCAACATATCTCTAATTCAATAAAGATATAACAAACTTATGGGGAATATCACATAGTCTAATTTGTTTCTTCTCACACAAACAAAAACTCTCTGAGGAAGCACTCATAGTTAATTCCCCAAGTAGTCTTTTTAACGATAAACTTTAGAATCTCTGTGGAAGAACTCAATGTCCATTTCCCCCACGGTCTCCTAACGATATACTATAGAAAATCTAATGGAGCACTCATTATCAATCCTCTATATAGCTTACACCTTAAATATTACATACACTATGGGGAATCCATCAACATCAATTTCCCCTATGGTCTCCTAACGATATACTATAAACACTCTGAGGGAGAAATCACCGTCAATCCCCCCTATGGTCTGACAATGTAAATATAACTGACACTCCGGGGAAGCCCTCACCATCAATTCCCCCTTTGGTCCAACTACACTAGGTTCCCCTAGCCCTTTGAAATACAATCATGCACAACGTTATCTAGCAGCCCAAAGTAATATCAACTACTAGAAGGATAAGCAGTTACAATGCATAACATATGCATTTAACAAGTAGAAATAAGCAATCAATTCCAACCTGAAATGGAAGGTGAGGAAACAAGGTCTGCCTCGTAAGCAACCTGGACCAAGAAAACATAAATATCCATATATGGAAACTCACCCATATGTTATCCCCTAAACATGAAATTTATCATAGTATAATGCAAGAAAACACCTAATCTTGAAATCAATATAATTTAGATGATAACAGGGTTAAATTCATTAACACGAAATAAAAGAACTATAGTTAATCAGCACTTTGGTATATATAATTAAAAGGAAAAATCTAAAAGGAAACAAACCACCTACCTCGATTTCATACGAGGAACACTCTTTAATGTCGGCCCTTAAATCGGCCTAGAACGTCGTAGATCTAAAAAAGGTCTAAAACGTTCATGCTTGGAAAACTCAAGACAGAGGGGAAATCATGAATATATGATATAGAAGAAGGAAAGAAACACTGGTGGGATTCCAATGCACCTTCTAAAGTTCAAATCAGTACTTGGATAGAGAAACCATGGATTGGACTTTGATTGTTTCTTCTGGTCACTCCTGGATGAAATGAGGTTAGAAGAAGATCATTCTAGAGATTAGATGCGACCCTGATCTGATTAATAAAATAAAAAGAAAAGTATATGGCATCCTTATTTAAAATACACACCATGTACATGCCTCAAGAAGGCCCATACTATAGGCGGTCCACACAGTCATGTACTCAGCCATTACACGGCCAGTACATGGCATCCCGCAGCAATAGGGTACAATGTGTGTACTCAAGGGTACACGACTTGTACTTAGAAAATTTCAAAATTCATCCTTTTGCCTCAAAAAACACCCGATATCAAGATACATACATGAAAAAGAAGACCTAGGTTCTTAAATGGAAGATAATAGCATATTTAATAGATTCTTCAACAATAGATAAAAATAAATAAAATAAAAAAATGTAATAACCAATAAACAAGAATAATTATACATCTCCCAAAAATAGGTACAATCCAAAAACCAACAACAGATTTTCCATGTAATGACAATGATTAAAAAAGGGAATGAAACAAAAAATAATGATAAATTATAGATAACCCATAATGGTCCTCACTATAATTATGGAACCTCATAATTTAAACTACAAATCCCAACTACACTCCCAAGCATTTTCCACATTCTATTATCCTATATTAGAACCACGAAATCATCTTGGGTATTGAACGACGCTTGAGAATGGCATCTTTTCAGATCAGTAGAACACTACCAACAATGCCTACAAAATATATAGTCTGAATATATAGTATAAGAAAATACTAAATAAATTAAAAGGATGTAATAAAAAACCCGATTTTTATTTATTAATAATCATTACCATAATCATTTATAACAATTATTTAATTTTCATCATTTAAAATTCTTCAATACAAAATCAGTATTTATCATGTTGGTCATGGTTTTATTGTTTACATCATTTACATAAGGGTTCAAGGTAGTTAAACATTAAGCATTAGGGAATAAGTCATGTCCCTATCTCATTAAGGATAAAAACATCACAAAAACACATTATACTTACCTAGAATCCTTAGTCTATGTGGAATGAAACCATTAGTAGAATAGGTCTCCAACCCTTCCCAAAACTGTGAATTGTGAGGTGTAGTTTAGAGCACTATATTAAATCGGCCAATGGGTATAGAACATTAGTCAATACACTATAGTACCAAGCCATTTCCACATTATTATTTACCAATTCACCATAGACATACCATATAAAAACCAATAAAAATTGAAATAATAATTCACAAAAATCAACATGGGAATTAAAATTAATTCATAAACCCTTTTTATACATTTTCAATTTATTTTATATACCCATAAAACCTAATTCCCATTTCATTTTCCTAGACTTATTAAGAATATTATCTCATTTTCATATAACAACCCACTTATACATTTCATTTAAAAATCACAATCCAATTGGAATATTCGCATTAATTCCACATGAACCATTTTAATGAAATTCCGTACAATCCTTTAATATATTATCAAAACTTGCCCCAACTTCAAATAGTTCATTTTTTACTCAACCATACATATAAGATTTTTGACAAATACTCTACATTATCACGTATCAAACCCACACATGAAATTACCAATTACTAGGTCTGTGAACGTTGGCACAACCCATGAGTTGCACTAAATCATACCATTCAACCTCTCTGTATCCAAGATGATTTGGGTGGGGATCGAATCATGGTTTATATGCACATTTTACCGAATCTCCCCAAATCCATTCAATAATAAACTAGAGGTTCCCATGAACACAATAAAACATGCCCAAATCAACATAATGACTATGGGATACAACATTTAGAACACCTACCTCAAAACTGTTGATGAATGTACTCCTAATAATAGCCTTAGTTATAGATTCAAACTCCCTTTGAAACCTCAACCTACATTTCACCAGAAAAAGGGGGTATTATGGATTCAATAGATGATATGTGAAACTAAAAACCCTAATTTGAAAAATAGATGAAAGTATAATATTATAATTATCCTGATAATTGTTGTGAAACCAATGACACTCGAAATGGCCTATAAATAAGGTACATTGATCCATAGAAACCATTGATAGTTTTGGTTAGTAACTGTGGCTGGAGGTATGATAAATGGAAGAAAATCGGGTGGAACATAAAAATCCTAAGAGGGAAAATAGTAAATTTCTTATCTTCTAATGAGGTGCATAGGTTGGCCACACAGTTTTCCAAACCATGTGAAAAATGTGTGCCAACTGCTTTCCTAGGTAATCCAGGATGTACATTTACCTTATAAGGCCACATGGTTTGACCAACCATGTGTCAAACATCTGATATGCTACTTTACAAGGACTCATAGTTTGTCCTCCCACCATGGACATTTTACATAACCATGCGCCAAACATGCACCCTACAAAGGATGACCTTTTTTTCCTTTATGTCATGTCCAAAACCCCAAAAATTCTCCTACGGCCCCACGTACACTTGAGAAAATTATATGTATCTAACAAATAAGAGATATAATAATTTTTTACAAGAACATAGCTCCACGATGTATGAGATCTTACAACCTCCCCACCTTATAATGACTTGTCGTCGAGCTACATTTTCATCAATCACCAAGACTCCAATGTAAAGATATTGGGCCATTATCCCCAAATATATGATTATCTCTCTCTTGTTACTCCCTGAACATTACCATGATTCCATAAAACTCTAACCTATGGAAAATAATTTCACTGAAAGGATTTTTTACTATGATCTATGATTTGAACTAGAAGCACTTAAATAATCGCATTCAACTCAACCAATACATCCTCAACATTAATCACATGACATGGATCATGGTGATACTATAGAAGATGTGATTCATGAAAAACATTGTGAATTCCAGTATATCGCTACTGAAGATACAATCAGTAAGCCACCAGACTGATTCTCTCTATAATATGAAACGACGACACATACATAGGTGCTAACTTTACATGTTTCAAAATTTTATGGTGACCCATCCTTGGAGATAGATAAAGAAACACATTATCAACCACCATGAACTGAATATGTCTATGACATAGATCTTGATATGGATTTATTCTACTCTGAGTCATTTCGAAGCATTTATGAATCAACTGAACCTTTTGTGACTACTCCTACACATGCCTCAGTAGAAACAGTCCCAACTCTCCAGTTTCTATCCAACATATTATAGATCTACATGGTCTCTAATAGAGTGTCTCAAATGATGATTTCAAAATACTTGGAAAATATTTTTGTAAGAAAAATCAACAAGAAGAATGTTTTTTACCAAAAACTATAAAATAAATGACACAATCCCCCATCATGTCCTCTATCACCTGAATCATATACACTGACCGCTTATCAATTTGTGGATGAATGGTATCACTAAAAAATACATGTTTGCCAAGTGCCTTGTGTAATCCCTACAAGAAGTGCAACATGAATCGAGGATCAAGAGAAAAAATTATAGCATGTTGAACTTCATAAAACAATAATATCTTCCAAACATACAACCGACCCGACAAATCAATACTGAAATTTTCTCAAAATGGTGTGAAATAAGAAACATTTTTCCACCGATCCAAAACCACCTAGATTGCATCAAACATCCAAGGTTTTTTTGGAAGAACCACTATGAAATAAATTTTTACATCATCCCACATCCATTCTAGAATGGGTAATAGATGTAACAAACAACCCGGTCACTAATGCTCAACCTTCAACTACTAGCTAGTAAGACAACATGCCACAAAGCCCGCAACATCGTTCTTCATTCCGATCCATCAACACTACCTATAAAGGTCATGATACGTCTTATTAAAACCCAAATTCACTGTATATTTTGATTCATGAAACTTCTGTATCAACTATTTTAACATAGACATTGGCATGACTAAACTACCAAAAACACAAACAATCCCATCAGAACCAACAACTCAACTAGAAGGTGACTCCCCACCTTTATGTACTTCATTCATATCCAAATGCTATTGATCCTAATGATGAATCTCCTTAGATCTAATCAAATGCATGGACTCAAATTCTATGGATAAAAGGGTCATCGATGAATTCCCATCTAGGAAATCTATGTGTATTTAAGAAAACAAGGACACCATTCACTACTCATAGCTAGATTCTGGAACCAATTGACTTTACTTATTCTAAATCAGTGCTTCTAAAAAACTATTACCTTTTCCTTCTATACAAACAACTCAAAGTAAAAATATATTATGTATTGTACCCATCACTACTTACTAACATTAGAATCAGATTGAGATAAGATGTAATTTATACTTTTATGATTGGTAAACAATGTTGACCTCTATCCCAATAAGTAATTCCTCCAATATTTTAAGGAATACAACACAATGGTATTCTCAAGGTCATGATTAAGTAAATTCGTTTCATAAGGCCTAAAATGTGTTAACCCATATGCTACAACCCAGACATCTAGCAACACCAATGCCCCATGTATAGCACCATATGCATCACCAGACAGGGTGTACCTATTACCTAGATCGGGTAAGATCAGGATTAGCGTAGTCGTCAATGGCTTCTTCAACTCTTGAAAATAATTTTTACAATCGTCATACCACTCGAACTGAACTCCATTAATGGTTAAGACCAATACTAGCACTACTAAATGAGAGAAATCATTAATGTACCTCTCGCAAAAACCGGCCAACCCTAGAGAACTCCAAATATTGGAAACATTCTATGGCTGCAACCAAATCACAAAAGCCGTAACTTTATCCGAAACAACTTATACACCTTCCATAGAGATGATGTGACACAATAAATTTAATTTATCTATAAAAAATACACTTTGATATCTTGATGTAAATCCTATGCACTTTTAGTATACTATGGATGATGTCAAGATTTTCTGTATGATCCTCATGAGTTCTAGATTAAAACAAGATTCCATCAGTGAAGATAACTCTGAATTGATCTAGATATGGGTGAAATATTCAACTCATTTAAGACATGAAAACCTCCATTTCATTGGAAAACCCAAACCAAATCACTGCATACTCATACAAACCGTACCAGCTTTTTAAATATGTTAGTTGTACTTCAGAAGGTCTCTCCCTGAATTGATGATATCCCAATATAAAATCAATCGTGGAGATCCCCGAAGCTGCTCTAAGCTATTCAAAGCTATCATAAATCCATATATGAGTGTATAACTTCATAACTATCATCTGATTCAACTTATTATAGTCAACAAATAACTTAAAAAAAACCATAAATATTATTAGAAAACAACACAAGAGATCCCTAAGGTGACATACTAGGATGAATGAACACCATACACCCAACTAATCTAGTTGAACGTTATGTTCCTATAGTTTTGACAGTTCCATTTGATATGGTGGAATATAAAATGGCCCCACACATGATAAAAAATCTATCATAAACTCAAATTCTCTCTTGGGTGTAATCCTCGAGAAGTCCTGAGGAATCACATCCTAAAATTTATACATAATAGTAGGGATGATTGGTTGCTCTCTTCCTCCAAAATCATGCAAAAGGAAATCCACTTAGGATGTGAGTTATCCCAACTACTATTAAGATAGACCTATATTGATTTCTCAAATATCCCATTCACCATGATGTACATAAGTTTCCCCTCAAGAGATGTGAATGTTAAACTACAATAATAACAATCGATATGGTTATGATATAACACCAACCAATCCATATCAAAAATCTGGTCAAAACATTACAACTTGAGGATGAACAAGTCCCGCAAAAAATTATTCTGACCAACCTCCACATCACAACCCTTACATTTTCTGATATCCTCATCTCTAACCCTCAATAGAGTATCAATAATCAAACCCCCCCACACATGTTCCACTAATTGTCCCAAAAAAATAACAAAAAGAGCTTAGATAAAAGAGAATGTGTCACATGTATCAAATAAATCACTAGAAATCATAGAAGAAAATATACTTGTAACATGAACTATAGATGGTCCAACCACAACAAATCTAGGTGTAGACTGAACTATATAAAGTTGACCTACCTCTCTACCATGGGATATGGAATGAGTGTCTGGAAGTGGACTACCCAACTATAATATAATCTCTTTCTCTATCAAACCACATCCAACTACCCAACAGGTATAACCCCTGGAACTATAACTACCTTCTTGATATAGGGAAACTTATACCATGGTATAAAATGTCATATTTATCTGACCTTTATATGTGTCCAATAGTAATGGGTTCCTAAAGAACCTCTATATTTGTTTTAATAGGATGAATGAATGACACTTAAGTGGTGGTCAGGGGAATTTAATTTTCATGTTCCCCGACATACCACATTGATAACTGAACACATGTTCTCCATACTGATAGGACTACCCTCTATTTAACTATTAGGTGTTCTTCCTCCTTAATGGAAACTACAAAAGTGACACTAACTACCCTCAGAAGCCTCATCACTCATCCACCTAACTAGGACCATATTTCCACTACCTATAGCCCCATTCAGGTTCTCGTCTGTTATAAGGTACTATTCAATTAACTCTGAAATCCTATTGAAATTGAATATCATAACTGGGGACTTGATATGATGCCTAATACTATCTTGGAATCATTTTTACATATTCGCATTGTCTCATGACAACATTATAAAAAACAAAGCATGTTAGTGAAACTGCTAGAATAAACCATCCTAGATACTACCCTTGGGTCAAACTCATAAACTAAAAAAACATATCCTCCCTCAAGGATTCTAGATAGATGTGTTCATGAAAAGTTTCCTTTAAATATTTCAATATCATTCATTTAGCCTTCTCAGTCTAAACAATGATTTTCCACCAACAATTTTCCTATCCGCATAACATATAGGCAGCTAACATGACTCTCTTCTCTAAAGGAGTCTCCAAATGGCTGATAATCATCTAGATGGACTCTATCCAAAATTTGGCTACCCCTGAACCATCTTCTTTGGTAATGGATAGATATTTCTATCCCTAAAACTCCCTAGTCATGTCGAATATTCATAGTACAACCATCCCAGGGTTCCATTCCATCATCAGAATGAAATGATAAATGTTCTCATAGAAATTATTCCATCTATTTCCCTAAATCACCGAGTATTGTTCTTCCACTACTATGTGAGAATTCATGAAAAATCCTCTTATCTCCCTACCAACACATGTATTCATGTTGGAATTTCTCTATAATAATGAATAAGAGCTTCAAAACATATAAAATATAGTATAAATAGTTCTTATAAATTAATTCTCTCTGCATTCCATAAAAAACCCATTGCATACACAATACCAATGTTCTTCATCAGATCCCAAACACTACCCTCGACTATCCTTACTAAGAGCCATGTCTAACAGAGGCAAACAAAATGAATGGTTAAAAGTGTTACATTAGACAACATTTTCATGAATTTGTGAAAGAATGTAAAATGAATTCATCACATTATGTCCCTCACACTCATCTCGTGTGAGTCCATATCATGATGCATGTCGATTTTATTCCTAGGATCCTATAATGTTGCCTGAATGAAAAATACAATGACATTCCATCCATGGGATAGATATCATAGTAATTTCACAAAAAAATAATTATTGCATCACTTAATGGTGAAATATCATCAATATTAAAAAACATAAAACAAGAACAACAATTACCTCCTTGTGTTACATGGGTTTTACCTTATACAGGGGTTAACTACTCCCAAGAATGAGCTCATTACTAAGGAAAAACCTTCAAAATCTACATTATAACATCCCCACATACTAAGTCAATGAAATGAATTTCTCTAATTTGAAATTTTAATCTCCCTGACCTAGAATCCGCAAAAAATGATGCATCGAACTGGGTCTCCACATGACCCATTGTTTACCTCCTAGTACACAAGAGGTTGCTGAATAGTAGAGAGGGTCTAATAAGTCACATTGGGAGACTATTACCTCTTTAATAGAATGTTACACAATAGATAACAATATAAATAACAGAAAAAATTTTATAATGAATAATCATGAAAAACTAAACATCTCCCAAAACTGGGTGCAAATAAAAAACGATAAAAAATATGAAATGTTAGGATAACAGTTCCAAAATATTAAGAAACCCAAGCAAAATTAAAAATCGTGGAAATACTAAAATTTTCCTGAATCTAAGTCTAGAACATAATCCATGAACCCCCCAAGCCTAACTCCACTTTTAATAATGGGTCCCTTTTCGGTATCATATACTGCTACCATGAAATCCTCTTAGGTACCCAACGATGTTAGAGAAGGTTGTGAGCTCTAATCTGTAGGCCACCACTAATTGTGTCTACAAAATATATATTGTAAATAGACAGTGTATGAAAAACAAAATAAATGAAAAATATTTAAAATAAAAATCAATTGAAATTTCTTAACAATTTTTACCTTAACCACTTATATTATTAGTACCATTTTACTATTTACCCTTTTACATTATGTAATACATTTTTATAATTATTTCCATGATATATGCATTTAAATCATTTACCCAAGAATTAAATAATGACATAAATTATGCACAAGGTAATATGTAAATAAAATATCCCACTAGCGATAGAAAAATTATCCTCACCTAGAAGCCTAAATATAGGTGGAATGAAAATAATAGGGGAATAGAGCTCTATACCCTTCCCTAACCCATGAATTATGGGGTACTGTTTAGAGCCTCAGTCTAACTTGACTAGTGGTTGTAGAACATTATTCAATAACTCAAACCACATATACTTGTAAACATGATTATTTATCCAATCACCTCAATCATACCATATAAAAACAATACAAATATAAATAATAATCTATAACAATCAATATGGGAATTAATATTAATCCATCACCCCTTTTTACAAATTTTCCATTTACGTTACATAACCGTTAATCCCAAATACCATTTCTAAATTATAAACCCATTAAAGATATTCTTTAATTTCCATATATTAACCCCCTTATAAATTTCAATGAAAAATGTCAATCCATTTAGAAAATTTACAATAAACCTATTTAAGCCATTTTCATGACATAACAAACAAACCATTATCCTATTATCAAAACTATGAACAAATACAAATATTTTATTTTCAAATAAACCAATAAATTGAAATTTTCAAAAAGGAATCTACATTATCTCCATCAATCCCACAACTAACAATAAAAATTTTTATGTTCCGGAATGTCGGCGCACCCCATGGGTGGCCATAAATCATTCCATTCAACATCAAAACATTCCACATGAATTATGAGGGGTTCAAAAAATCATTTAGATGCTCAATTAACAAAATATCACCAATGGAATTCAAATAACAACAAGAGGTACCCAATAATGAAACCAAATATGCACAATTTAACACAATGATAATGAGATATTACTTCACTCACCTTGAATCAATTGATGAACACACTCCTAAAAGAAACCTTAGGTCTGGATTCAAACTCTATTTAAACCCCAACCTAGATTCCCCCAAAACAGAGGGGTTGGGGATTTAGAATAAGATAATATAAAATACAAACCAAAATATATAAAAGAGAATAAAATAAAGTATTAGTTTAACCTATAGAATCTATCCTCAATGAATGGAACTCCAAATGGCCTATAAATGATGTTGATAGATCCTTTGAAGATCTTGATGGTTTCAGTTCATCACTAGGGTTAGAGGTAGGAGATATTGATGAAACATATGGTATAAAATATATATAAATAGAGAAAAAATAGTATAATTTTCATCTTTTAATGAGGTGCATAGTTTGGATTTTCTTTTTTACGAATTGTGAAAAACCATGAGCCTGCCTAAATCCAAGGTGAGTATGGTCACACGTTTACCTAGGAATGTCGTATGGTCTGAAAAACGATGTTCTAACCATGTGATATGATAGTACATTGTTGAACGGTTTTTCTTCCCACCATTCATGGTTTATATAACCTTGCGCCTTGCACAGGATAGTCTGGTTTCGTTTCTTTCATGTAACAAACCCCCGGAACACCCACGAGGCCCCTTATGCACCTGAGAAAAATTTAATTTAAAAAAAGATATGGAAATCATAATTCAAACTTGGAAATACCTCCACAAAGTTAATTATTGTCCATATGTTTCATAAAATAAAGAATAAAAAACACAATACACCGAATTAAGATAATTCTTACTTTATACACATTAATGTAACTCTTTATACATTATGATGTCTCAAAGGGAAATAATGTATGAAATGAATCCTCAATATTATTCATAATTTAAAATAATCAATCGGATTACATGTAATATCACTATTTTTAATAAATATTAGAAATACTATGTTCAATTGCGTATATGATGCACCACCTTAAGCATAAGCGAACAACTAAAAAATTATTATTTAAATGATAACATTATAACACAGATGTTTGAAAGGAGGATATGAAATAGATTAAATAAATTTTGAAAATAGGGTTATAAAATTAATATATAATTCATTATTTGGTGACCAATTAATTATAAATGAAAATAAATCCATTTTTAAAATAAAAATAACTATTTTTAAAAAAAATTAAATGTGTAAAAGTGTGTTTGATACCAATAAATAAACAAAAAATTCTTATTGAATTATATTAAGGATATATATATATATAATATTCAATATAACTTTTTAATTGTAATATTACGTGTATTTAATAAATGATAGATGAACTAAAGACATTTTACGCAAAAAATAAGTATTTTTATAATAAGACATTTTTCTCTCCCTTTGATAGAACACTTGTTTAAATATATTTTTTCACATTTATAATATGTTTTATGTTTTGATTAATAGTAAAAAATTATTTCATTTTAATTGAAAACAACATTTTCATCTAAAAAAATTATAGTGTTAAATTATAGTTTTGATGGTTTTTAATTTATAAATATATCACCTTTATATAATTTTATAATATTTCTGTCATTTAATTTAATATCACATTTAATTTGGATATAAAGACATTTAAATATTTTGAACATCTTTACTTTAAAAAATAGTTTTCTCACCCTGTCAAAAGTATTAATTATAAATTATTTATATTAGATTTTTTATTTTGAATCCTTTTTATAACTTATTCAATATTTTTAATCAAAAGGTAAAAAATTAATAAATTTTTACCTTTTATTTTTTGTCAATATGAATAGTAAAATATGTAATTTATGTTTTTACTATTAAGCGTAAACATTTAAATTAAGTGAAAATATAATATTATAAATTTTATAATATTATACTAATAGTTGTGCTAATTTTATTTTATGATTTATTGAAAACCAAAATCATCCTTTAGTCAATTTTCAGTGTTCTTGGACCCACATGGCTGACAGTAATCCATTTATTTATTTTATTCCAAGAAAAGTCAAAATTTCATACATTTATTTTGATGTAAATAAATATTTTTAATATGGATTTATTTAGGGGATATGTTTGAAAATAAGTAGTTTTTATGTAATACATGTATATTTTAATCATGATAATTTAGTTTTAATTTTTTGGTGATAAATAATTATTGTAAAGGCATACAAAATTAGGATGTAGTAATGGTTTAATTAAATGAATTGACAAATAAATGA
This sequence comes from Viscum album, assembly GCA_963277665.1. Lineage (NCBI taxonomy): Eukaryota > Viridiplantae > Streptophyta > Magnoliopsida > Santalales > Viscaceae > Viscum > Viscum album. Next base: position 309,543,063 of record OY728126.1, read on the forward strand.
TATTAAAAATATTAAAAATAATAAAATTTGACATTATTAAAATCATCATATAATTTTATAAATTAATTTGAAATATTAGTGATCTAATAAATGAGTTTTTTCAAATATATCTTGTTTTTGTGATATTTTTAAAAAGTAAAGTGATGAATAGTCTCAACATTATCATTAATGATATTTAAAAATATAAAATAATTTTTTAAATGATATAAAAAAATTAAATTCAGAAAAATATTTTTTTTCTTAACATTTCCTCAATGAATATTTTTAGTCTTTGGTAATTTATTTATAATGATATTAACCCTCGAATTTTTAATTACATGATATCACAATAAGATTTCAAATGGTTAAATATGTGTTAAAATAAATAAATATAGATTAGACAATTTTCAAAAGAAGTTAAATTTTCATTAGAATTTTTTTCGATCTATAATATTCCTATATTTGAAAAAAATAATTGAGCCATATGTAATATAACATTACTTTATATAAAATTATTTATTTATAGAATTTTAGGAGTGCCAGTCCACAATCTTATAAAATTGTACACATTATTATCATTTCAATATATTTCGTTAACTATTTGGTAAAATATGATATGCCCAATTATTTTTCTATAATATACCCAAAAGTTTTAGTGGTCTTATTTAATGTTGAACTCTACCCTTAGTGTTCTATAGGTGTTACGAAAAAGAGATTGTCTTAAGAAAAGTTATCATTTTAATTATGTGTTTATATTTTGTTTCTTATAACACTTCCTTAAAATCTATTTCAACCATGATAGAAAAATAAATCCAGTATCAAAGATTTTTGTATATGTTAATATGTTCAAATAATAACTCAAATACATCTCCACAACCATAAACATGTGAAAAAACTAGTCTATCATGTGTATGAAAACTACCATATACTGAATTGATATAATTCATTTTCAATCACTGTGTTTCATGATAGGTTATAGAGATTAAATTAATGTTTATATTTGTTATTAATGAAATATTTATCATTATTAAATAATATTAACTCATTTACATTTTTACCTTGTGATGCACATAAAAATGTTAACTTCGTTCAAGCGCACTTTTTAACTATCGTCTCCATGAAGCGATGAGATTCCTTTTTCATCACCACATCACATGGATGAAATATATAATTATATATAAATGATTAATATGTTATTTATGATATTATGATTTTTTAAGATATAAAATTACACTAACCTTGTTTCCATAATGATTGTTAAAAAATTGTAATGTTACTCATTCGTACGTATGGCTTCCCATCTCCATGATTGTAACATAGTTCAATATTTATATCCTTCTGTAATGGATGGATTTAATATAATAATTGATGTATAATATTAATTATTATTTCGTGAATATTTTTTTGTAGATTATGTACTAATCAATATTTAGACTATTTATTTCATACAAAATTTATTTTGGACTCATGTACCGAATATATTTGAAATGTTCGACATGACCATAAATTAAAAAGTATTTATTATATAATTATAACATGATAATAATATAAATAAAAGGAATAATAAATGTTAGAAATTTTATCCAGAAACTAGATGATTAATGTTACTTTATTATTCAGGAAGATAAATAACATACGTAACGAATATTTCTTAGTGTAAGGGACTTCATCTCAATCTCATTTCATTGAGAAATGTTGTGAAGTTATACACCTACATTCTTTTATGAGGTTTATATACATACCCTTTGACATAAAATACCATGATTATATTTTTTCAAATGTTTTTTAATGTTTTTTAAAGGATACTCCTTCATGGATCTGATGATTCAAATATTTCAAACTAGTATGAGATACAATAATTTTAAAATACCATTTAAATTTTTTATAGATTTAAATTCAAATTATTTTCCACCATTCAAATATTATATATTTTATTTTTTAGGTTATTTATAGGGATATAATGGGATTATAATGGAAATTTTATGACTTGTCTTAATTTCATTCTATGGTTTTCAATATGGAATAATTTGTGGATTTCTATATATAACATTTGAAATTCTTTACAAATGATGAAATAAATGTTAATTTTTATGTATACACTTATAAACAATCCTCCATCACCTTAAAAATTATTTTTATTTTTCTTAATCTATAATAATTACTATTTTTAAAATAAAATGAAACCCTATTTCCCTTTTCTAGTTATTTTGTTTTTGAAAATGGGTCTTGTAAATGTATTGAATATTTTAATAACATGAAATGTTTCCTTATGTGTGGAAATTTAAATTTACTTGTGGTATGATAATAATTTCAATCTTTTTGGTTTTGGTAATATATAATGATACTTCTCCATTTGAAGGGTTGTTACATAATAAAAAAATAACGAGTAGATCCCTAATAAAGTTACAATGGGTGGGTCTGTGATAACCAATTAATTAATTTGGTATTAAAGGGGACTGTATGGTATTTCCATTTTTAAGATTGAAATGTATAGAAGTTGATTACATGAATATTCTATATGAGTATAACAATTACCTAATATACCTTTATGTGTTGTATATTTTTTCTATTAAATTTCAATTAATATTTTGATTACAATAAAATATAATAAATGATTTTATTTTTAAAGGAACATAATTATTACCTATTAAAGCTAAAAATTATTAATTTATGTTATAGTTTTCATGGGGTTTCATGTTTTAATAAGAATAATAGTTTTTATTTTTTTGGTATCCCTTATTGTTCTTTTTTTTGTAATACCAATTTATTTTTTTAAAAAACCCATAGGGTTTAAGGATGTATAAGGTAATGAAATGAATCAAGTTGAAAGTCAAGAATATACCTAATGAAATAAATTTTGCTTGGTTTTAATAGTTTTATATTCAGAAAAATATGGATACTGATTATAAATTTCCACCTTTAATGTATGGGTTTACATTGTAAGGGTTTTTACTACTTCTCTACCACACTAAAATTAAATTATCCTCTAATGTGATTTCATGTAAAAGAACCCTAGAATATGCAATGATTATTGAAGGTCTTTACATTCCAATCGAAGTTTAACTACACCTTATGTAAGAACCCTATTTTTCCATTGAGGTATGGATTATTCCATCTTAGTTTGTGATTAATGAAGTAGAGGAAATGAGGTCAAGGCCTGGTTTGATGCCAGTTACATGATGTAACTGGGCGTTACAAACTGTGTCCTTTCCATAACACACAGTCTAATATCGGCACACACCATGTACTTCCCAGTACACTCAATGTAATGGTCTTTCTAGGAACTTCATGGACATGGTGTGTATTTTATAGTACACGTCATGTATTTTTTCTCATTCAATTGGATATTAGTTTCGTTTTTGGATAATATACAGAACCCAACCCTCATCAACGAAAAACACACCCCGGTGATCTGAGAATAGGGTGGCCTCCCATTTTGATGTTGGATCTCTTATTCAAACCCCATCAAATGCATTGGATTCATCGTCATAAGCTGTCAATTCCTCTTGATCCATTATTAAGGATCTATTTACTCCACCTAGTCATAGAAGGTTTATCTTCTATTCTCATTTTGTTAGATCTACTCTATTCTATGTATAATTGAATCCAGACACTGGATGTGGATACTCGTAAGAGTACAAGGTAGATGGTCTCGTGCCTTTTACTATTTTTCAAGTCGAATATATGTGTTTAAGTTATGCATACCCAATTCAGGATCTCGCCTTGGATGAATTTTTTCTATTACTATTTCATATTTTCATTTAGGTAATTAAATATGGGTTTTAAAACTTTTTTAGAGATTTTCACCTTGATTAAGGGCTACCCACATGTGCATTTTTTTGTATATGACAATTTATGGTAATTTGGCCTTGGATGGCTATGAGGAATTCCGTAGATTACCTTATCATGTTGTTTAACATGAAGTTGATTATATGAATAATCATGTAATAGTTGAATTTACATGAGTTGTTTGTGAGATGAATTACCCATGTGAGTTATTTATGTTAAACCACATAATTGTTTAATTTACATGTCTTTCTTATTATCTAAAATTATAAAGCGGTAAATAGAAATGGGAGAGCAATATTCTCATGTTAAAGTGAAAGGTTGGGATAATATTACCATTTCACCTAATACATTTGGTAAACCATGGCCTCAGTTAATTGAATATAGATAGAAACAAACAGGGTGTTACCACGATAGTTCATGTGTGAGCCACAGATGGAATGGTCGTGCACATGGAGACTTTTATTTAAATGTCTACGGGACCATGAATTGAATGAGGGATTCTAAATATGTGCTCTATTGTCATCTGTTTATATGTCATGAGTTGACATTTAATTATGATTTTAATATTAAAATATAATGAATTAAGATGTGTCTGCCAATCCGAAGGAGAATCTTGGATTCAATATTCTCTTATACATGTTTAGATGGAATGCTGAGACATCTGTTGGGATTACATTAGTATAGGGATCATCCAGCCTATACTGAATCCCAAGAATTATATAATTCAAGGTAATTAAATTTCTAATTAACATGAAATAAATTTTAATGGAAACCAGTACATGTCAGATTGTTTAATTATTAGTATATCATAGTTTACTATATTCACTATTGCACACTGCTTATTATATATATTCACTGATATTTTGGAATATACCAATGGTGGTTTTCTAATTGGATTTAGTCTCACACCTTGTTTGGGTCATGTTTTTTGAACCAAATAGTATATATTTTTATAGGTGTCGATAAGGCCATGATCTCATCTACAGGTACTTGGTATGCTATTTAATAGAGGGAAAGCATGGGACCAAGATGAGGCTTGCGGTGATTTTGAGATTCTTTTTCCAATTTTGTAATTAGGTACTTATATCATGTATTATTGAAGTGTATCATGTTTTGGTTGTTTTCCTAGAACATGTGACAAGGATCGTCATCCTTTTTATGGTATGGAATCTAGTTATATTATAATCAGTCTTCTTTTGTTTATTTCTATTCTGGTGTTACTGCTTCTGCTATTGAATTGTTATTTGTTTTGCTGTGTTACACTCTGTAAATGAGGGAATAGTTTCCACACTATCACACCCTAGGACCTTGCTTCTATTTGTAATCCTCTGGGATTTATGGAAATTCACTTGAGTCCATGTGTCCAACCGGGTACTAGGAACTAGTTGAGTGGAATTTGGATCTAGAATGTTATAAAGTGGAATCATAGTGGATTTTATTATTTTCATGTTTTCCGTACTATTTGGTTACATTAGACAATTATAGTATGGAAATATAGTTTAGTAATATACTCTGTACAAGAGAAACTACCCTATGTATAGAGAAAATACCTATAACCATGAATTGAATTGTGAATTTTGGATTTTGTGCTATTATATTTGATTCGATTTGACCATTGGGTGAAGCACTTGTATTGTGATGTTATTATTGATTTCACCGTGGTTCTATTTTGTTGTAACCTATGTGATGGGGGTCTTCGATTTCATACATCTTGTAGGAACATTTTACAAATCTCATTCCATATATTCTTACCATGCCATTTATGGAGCATTGATGATTTCATGCTACTGTGATAGATATCATGACTGTATTTCCTGCTACTGTGATAGGTTTATTCGTATGTGTCATGGTTGGATTGGATAGACACCATTCATTGGTATCTAAGGAATATAGGTCCAATTGGAATAGAATTTAGTGGATCATGTTTTGGCCATCAGATGAAATTGTGTAATTATGTTCTATATGTGATGCCATACATTTATTTGTGGGGATTATGGGCCACCATGGGTTATAATTTGGCACACCGTTACTTTAATTTTCAAGAAATAGTGGTTCTGGGGATGTTTCCAAGGCTTACTATCCGGAAACCTAGACAACACAGTGTGTGGGTCCATGAACACCTTCCATGTGTTATTCTGTTTGGGAATAAAATTTCTTTTTTAGTACATGCCTTGTACTATGAGTATATGTTGTCTGGTAGATGACAGTGTGTTCGACCATGAGAGAGTGAACACGATATGTTAGGTTTTTAGACGAACACACTATTTTTGATAGGTACAACACATGTATATTGACATAGGTAGACATTGTGTGGCTCTGTCTATGTGAAAATACATGGTCAATAGTGGAAAATAGGTTACATGACATGTGTCATCCTTACACTTCATGTACCCAAGACGTTTACAAGTCAGGAAAGAAGAGGTACACTCCCATGTGAGTGGTTAATGGAACACTCCATTTACTGTGTCTACATGTCGTGTATACCCTTTATCTATTTTGGACCTATGAGCAATCCTTTATGAATAGTTTTTCTTGAAAATTGCGATGGTGAAACCTATAGAGCATTCTGATGACTCCTAATTGGTGTTTTGGGGCATCTATATAAATGGAGAGGTTATTTATCTAGTTTTAATTTTAGTTTCTCTTGATTGTGAGACCAAAGTGTGAATGATTTGTTGGGTGTTTGGACCAACCCAGTGGAGACCATTGATCTGAGATGAGCTATGTGCCACCTCACTTGACCTATTCTTTTCATGATGTTTCATATATGTGAGGTTATCTACTGGCCTATGAGGCCATGAGAACTATTTCTTTTAAGGACCCCTCAAGGGATGAATTCTCTTACATGCTGATCTTGGTCGTACCTTGTATGATCCCTCTCACGTGTACTGTTTATGAGGATCTCTATTGTAGGATGCCCCTGTTGTTTATTCTTCAAGGATCCCATATAGGATTCATCCCTTACCTTTTTATCTATGGGTCCCATATAGGATTATTTCACACGTTTTTACCTTGAAGACCCCATGTAGGATTCCTCTTAGTGTTTGAATTGACCAAACCCAACAATCAAAGTGGGATTTTGGTAGTATCCATCTTTTTTTGACACCTACACATGAACCATGGGGCATACATAAATGAAAGGTATTATAAGAAGGTGATGAACTTCCATGATATGAGATATGTGCTTTTAAGTTATGTGATTTGTTGTATCTTGATTCTTAATGTGGGGATGAGAATTGAGGAATTCTTGGTTCATTAGGTTAGACATTGCTTAGTCATGGTGAGTTACTTAGGAGGTCATGTGGTCCTTTATTTCCTTAAATGATGTGCGACCTTATACATCATCATCCAAGTAAATGGTTGTGTATATGATGAGATTTGTTTAAGTCGTTTCTACATGATCCATTTGGTACTAGGGTGTATAGGGTCGATGCCCAATGATTTGTACCAAGAATGTGTCATTTCCCTTGTAAACATGGGCTAGTATGTTGATTGATGTGGTAACCATCAAGTGTTAAATGTAAAAATGACCTGTTGAGTTTTTTATATCATTTAGCATTGAGAAGATGGTTATTTTCTTAGGTTTTCTCTAGCGTAGAGTAACCAGGATTTATAGAACCAATTTCGTCCCACAGCTTGGGAGGAATTTCTAGGACATGAGTGTTTTGACACACCAGATCATTTAATTGCATCCTTTTTGCCTTGTGTTGTGATGTGGTGATTGTGGTTCATGGAATGACACTCGTGCATTTAATTTAGTTCAAAAATAGTTTTTTAATGGAGGCAAGTCCTTCTTCTCGATGTCTAGGGAAATCTTATGTAATGAGTGTCACAACAGTTCTTTTTAAGTGTGTCATTCAATGTAGAAGGATCATAATCAAGGACCATTAAAAATGATCAATTCTACTTGAATTCCATTGAGACACGTGAGTCTTGTTTCATGTTGATGTTTTCTTGACATCATGATATTGTTGCATTTTGGATGTGTGTGTATTATTTATGAGGCACTAATGATCATGAATGGACCTTGGTTTGAAGAATGAACTATCACAGAGATGCCTTGGGAAAAAGGCATTGAGGGATGTTAAATGATGATTCATCTACAATTGAAGTTGAGTTTATTTTAATAGATCGGCCCATAGTGGTTAAGCTGTCCTTTTCATGTGATCATTGAAATGATCTTAGTGAGATATTTTTTAATAGATGTGCACATACCCTATCTTGAAATCATTTTAGATGCACTAATAGAGCATCATTTATACATTGTTCCAGATCATAAAGTCATTATTCTAGTTCAAAATCTTTTAGTGTTGTTTACTGGATGCATGTTTTTAAATGAGGCTATGTTAATCTTGAGTCATATGGGTTCCTATGTAGGAACATCTTGTAAGGACTTTGGATTCCTACTTCTTTTCTTGACGTGAAACAATGTGGATTCCACTCTAGGTTGAGTTAGTGTTCTTATGTTGAATTTTGTCTTTGTTCTAATGTCACACTTGTGACATGGAGTATGGACCACATTTGTGAGTTACATGGACTCGGAGTTGAGGAATTTATGTTTATCTTGGACTTATAGTTGGGGTTTGAAGCGATACATTGGGATGGATCTAGTTACCACCTTTATTAATACTATGGAATGACCCTTTTTATTGAAAAGTAGATGGATTGACAAGATATAATCACTGAGTGATAGGTATGGGGTTCCGTGAATGGGTTCATTGGGGATGTGTGGTGACTTGGGAGAAGGAATTGTTCCCTATTGCAACACTCTGACCTCCTAATTCGGGCGTTTCAGAGATAATTCATCCAGTGATATTTTTTCTTGCTATCCTTCTTATTCCTGATGTATAGTTATAGCGAACTAGTTTGATATATCTTCCATTTTAAGGTGGGTGTGATTAAAATGTCCTCAATGTATTGAGAGGAATGATTGTTTGACCAGTTTTTATTAGGTCAGTCAGGTTTAGGCCATAATTTTATATGAGGTCACTGATGAGACCCCAGTTGTGATCGGGTTCAACAAGTTAAAGGAAAATCACATTAGTAGCATCGATAGAATTTTGATGGGTGTTATTGATGGAATTTTTCAATGGTGGATGCATTGTGGTAATTATGAAAATTTCATTTTTCATAACAGAATAATGAAGGTTTCACTCTATATACCGATCAAGGAAGTGTTCAGTGTTGATAAGCATGTGATGTTGTACATCCGTGATATTTTACGACTGTACGGGGTCCAACATTCTATCGTTTTAGATTAAGACTCTTTGTTTAGTTTAAATTTCTATAAAGGTCTATAATGGGAGCTGGGTACATAAGTTCTTCTAATCACATCATAGCACCCTCTGGCAGATTGGCAGTCAGAGCACACAATTCTCGTGTTGGAGGACATTCTTCAATCATGATTCCTTGATTTCTAGTGTTCTAGGGTGAGACATATACCCTTTGTTGAGTTCTATTACAATAATAGATTTTAGGATACTATTTAGATGGAACCATATGTGGTTTTTATGGTGGGATATGACGATCAACCCTGTGTTGGATAGTGGCAGGAAAGGCAGCTATGCTGGGTCCTCGTCTTGTCTACGAGACAGCTGAAAATGTTAAGGTGATTCCGAATTGGGCGACTACTATACAATTGTGTTAGGAAATATTTTTTCGATCACTGCAAATGGCCTCTAGAGTTCAAGGGTCTGGATTAATATTTAATATGTGATACCCTGAGGTTGGGACCCAAGGGGATCAAGAGACAGTGTAAGACTTTTATGAGAAACTTCAGTGCATTCGATATAGTAGAGAGTCAGGCTAGTTGCATATCATATGTAGTTACCCTCGAGGAATAGAGATATGCATGACGTCATCAACGTTTCTTAGTTGTGACATTACATTGAAGAATATTTCCCAACATTTCAGTCTAAAGAGGTTGAGGTGCGGGTAGATGAATCCTTTTAGGATCATCATATATGAATTCTTGAACATATCATGAAGGTTCTCTATGGGTGGTCTGTTCCTTTAGTACGAGTGATATGAAAACACAGATGATTATAGGATGAGACGTAGGAGAGGGGAGCTGATGTACGATCATAGTGGACATATTAGTTCTCAAATGTTTCTTTACCACCCATGGAAGGGAAATTCGGGGATGAATTGAATTAAGGGGTGATGTTTGTAAGAACCTAGTACTTATATTGAGGTAAAAATCATTACTTTTCATTTTATGATTAAGTAAATGGGGGAAAAGAGGTCAACACCTGGCTACAGGGCTGTTACATGACATAAATAGGAATTTCATGCTATATACATTCTAGAACATGTGATGCAATATGGTCACATGGCATGTACTTCCCAAAACATACCATGTAATGGACTGGCTAGTATCTGTATGGACACGACGTGTAGTTTCTAGTACACACTGTGTAAATTTCATTTTATTCATTATGTCGAATAATAGAATAATTTTTTAAAAAATGTACATAACTCACCCCTCTTCAATAAGTAGTGTTCCCAAGAGATTCAAGTATATGGTGGCCTCCCGTTTTGTCGTTCAATCTCCAATTCACACACAATTAGTGTAACGACCCAAGGTTTCATTAATGGAAAATCCCTCTTGATCCAGTTAAATGAATCTTTATGAAATATATATTTATAAGATGTCAACTTCTTTGGTTTTCTGTTAGAATTTTGACCATTGTTAATATAGCCGTTGAACAGTAATCACATGATTAGTATAAATATAAGACTTTAACAAATCCAATTTACTCAGACAAAGGAAGTGATGGCCTCATCCAGTAGAATTTCCCCATACGAAGCACATTTGTCGAAGCTCGGGAAAGGGGTGGAATCTTTGGGCTTCACCCTTGACCAAGACCAAGCTGAGCTTCATCATGTCAAGCTCGAACGTGACCGTATACGGGAAAAGTGGAAGTTGATTGAAATTACCACTCGAGCGATGTTATCTGAGCCACCCCAAGAGTCTCTCACCATCGCAAACCATTCCCATAGGTCTTATGCGGCTGTTTTAAGGGGTTGTGTAACAAATAAGTAGTACTATGTTAATATACATTATTTTTTGTATATAATAATGAATATAATTTCTAGTCATTTTTGATACATTGTAAATAGTTTTTAAAGTACAAATGGTGTTTTTAGTTATTATTTAATTAAGAAATATATTTTATTAAATTAAGGGATTTTTGAATTAAATTATATTTTAATAAAATATTATTATTATTATTAATTTAATTTTTATCTTATAATTTTATGAATGCAATTAATTTTTTTATTACGGTTTGAAATCCATTTCTGTCAAAACCCATGAATTTTTTATAAATGTTGGTTTTTATTTTAAAAGTGAAAATTAACAAATTTATAAATTTTTTTAGATAAAATAAATTTCATTTCTTGAATCAGGACGTCTAAATTATCCAACGGTGAGTTTTTCATAATTTTCTAAGACAGTCAAATTTTTGGGTAATAAATTAAATACCGTTTAAATATATAATGTGTTTTATGAAATCATAATGAACCAATGGTGACGTAATAAAATACTATAATATTTATGATCGGCCAATATATGTTTTACCATTAAAATAATGTGATTTTGGGTTTGTTTGACTTACTTTTCAAAGCATTAATGGACCCCTCAAAACATATTCAACACCTTGCCAAATAAATTTTCATGGGAGTGCGACTCACTTCCACATAAGAATCCTTAATATTTTAAGATGTTTCGACTTTGGAAATATAGATTATTGTTTTCCTCTTCCCTTTACCAAAAACCATGGGAAAAACCAAGGGATGGTTTGTTGTTTGGGTTAATTTAAAGTAAGGGGGCCCAAACCTAAATAATAATGAATTCCCTCACCTTTCATATATAAACCCACCCATGATCCCACTTCCTCCATAATAAAATCCCTTGGAGTTCATCCAACCTCTGCCCTACTCTCTCTAGAATCCTCCCAAGGTGCCCCAAGCTCCTAAGAATCCTCTAAGAAGCCTCTCTCTATCCTTTGGAAGCACACTTCCAAGTAAGGGTTTTTTCTTCCATTATCATTTTTGTCCAATTTTCTTTAAGTTCTTTTTCCATTTTAATTTCAATTATGAATGTTGGGGTATGGATTCACACCTCCCTCATACTGCCCTATTTAATTTTGAATGATGGGAGACCCCTTTCTCTCTCATTAAATGCCTCCAGTGTACACCCGTTACTATGCCGAAATTCCGAAAGGAACTTCTCCCTCATCTTTTACATTCAAGCAATACTTTTATACCATGATTCTAAATTCCATTACCAATTTTGGGGCATGTATCTATATGAACACTTTACTATCCATTATATGTAAATATGATTAGGAACCCCTTTCTATCTCCTCAACCGTTTTTATGAATTCTTATGTCACACCGTTATGCTGCCCAAATCACACCAATTTTCTAAACCAATGCCATTGTGTAGTGAATACCATGCCCATTTATCCATTAATGGTATTCACCTTTATGCACATTCACTTATTGATTATAAAGTTTCATGTATGAATTCCACATTCCTTTATCGTGGAATAAATGATTATGTTTTATGAATCCATGTTTTATGATCCATGTGGCACACTTTTGCTTGAAATGAAATGTTTAAGAAGGGTGTGCCCTTATAGTGCTCCAATGCATTGGGTAAATTATAGTACCATGATACGTCATGTGAAATGAGTTTTGACTCATTCTAATTCAAGTTCAATGAGGGTTTACACGTGCTTCATGGGCATGGAGGATTTACTCAGGCTCTATGTACAATGATCCTTGGCTCATGCTAATTCTATGTTAAGTGTTGTTGCCACATTTCCATGTTATGATTATCATGATTTATCATGCCTTAATGTTCATGTTTCTTTTATTCTCTATAGATATTCCTATTGTCTAACATGTATTTTACTCCTCATGTTATTCCATGTGTACTCCCTTACTGAGCTTTATAGCTCACCCTTTTCTTATGCATGTCCTCAGGTTACCCCATGCAATGCTAAGTATGAGGGAATGTAGTGATCATTTAAAGGAAGTTTTCAATAAAGATGATGAATTTCATGTTTTAAGTTTTTATGTAATGATCCTAAGCATCAAAGACACTAAACCGCTCAATCTCCTTTGTTGTATCATGAGAAGTTTAATGTAATAAATCATGATTATGTTTGTAATAAAAGCAGAGTTGTCATAGTTGGTATCAGAGGATAGGTTTAGTTATTTTAGGGATTAGGAAACCATAGTAAAGCATTAGATACAAGACTAGGTATAATAAAAACATCCCTAATTTTTGTTAAGTACTGAGTAAGTGGTTTATCAAACAAATACATCCCTGTCTGGATACGAGCAGGTAGAGGAGGCTCTGGCACAAATGTATTCTAGGGGTAAAACCCGAAAACACTGCTTTGAGCTAGACTCGAACGGGAACTGGTGCACGACAACGGGCCTTGCTGCACTTTTGGTTACGACACTCCCGAGGGATATGTTTTGATAAATTCACAAGCTTAGTATGAACCCTTATTAAGGGAATTAAAAAAAAATTCCCCTATGAATATATGTTAGAAAGTAGATCATGAAAAGCCTTGATTGAGGCTTATAGACTCATGAGTAAGGAAGTAAATGTTTATTTATAAGTCATAAACTTTTGTCTTTGGATTACCCTTTATGTGATACTCCTAACATTCCTTTTATTCCAGCCAATGGCCAGTAATAGGAGGACTCGGGCTAACAACCGTTGTGAAGATCAGTGTGATGACTGTAATAATGAGATGCCAAATCCAATGGGAGCGGGAATCACAAACTTTTTCACGCTTCTCTCTCAGCTAACTCAAGTATTGAATAGAAACATGGGTCAAGAGGAATGTTCAACCCCCCCCCCCCCTAAGAATGAACAAGTCACTATCGAGAGCTTCATGAGACAAAGGTCACCTACTTTTAGTAGATCATCCGATCCCACGATCGCTGATCAATTGATCAACTACATTGAAAAGATCATCTCCATACATCAATGTTATGAACAAGAGAAGGATCTCTTGGCTGCTTATCGTATAGAGGGTGAAGCTCATCAATGGGGGACGTTGATAAAAAATACGAAGACTAAGGAGGAGATCGAGGCATTGGAATGGAAGGATTTCTGGAAGATGTTTTTCGATAAATATTTTCCACACACCCTCCGTCTTAAGATGGAGAGGGACTTCCTTTCCCTCACGAAAAAATATGAAGAATCTGTTGGATCGTACGAGGAAAACATCACAAGGCTTGCATGATACGCTTCCGGATTTGTCGTTACCCCCCGAATGAAATGTTGACCGCTTCTTTGGTGGGTTGAAGACTAGCATACGGAAAGCATTAGAGATCCATGACTTCGACAGCTATGAGGAGATTGTCCAATGTGCCCTCAAGGAAGAAATGGAGATCGGGGAATCATAGGGGTATCATGGGGACAAGATGTGAAAGGTGGACATCAATTCTGGTGGTCTGATGGATAAATCTAATGGTGCTAAGAAGATCCAACACCGCACTTGCAAAAAGTGCGGAAAGAAGCACCCTAGAAACTTCTTTAAGGGGACGAGAAAATGCTTCAGGTGTGGAAGAGAAGGGCACCTAGCTGTTAACTGTCAGTAAGAAGTACCCACTGCTGCGACAGAGGAGAGGAACACTCCGTTCGAATCTCAATGCATTGTTAAATAATAAAAATGAAAAGAACCGTGTCATTTTTCAAATCAATTCCCTAATCCAGGGGTTTTCGGAGACAACGAAGAACCTCCAAGGCAGCAAGGAAGATATTTTTCCATAACTTATGCCGAATTGAACCCTGACAACGAAGTGGTGAAAGGTACGCTAGTTATTAATTAAAGAATAGAAAACATACTTTTTGATTTAGGTTCTACGCATTCTTTTATATCTCGAAAGTTTAGTAGAACAATCCCATCACCACCACAAATCATGGAAGTAAAGATATCTGTGGGTAGGAAAATTGAACAATTATTGCATCCCATGAATATAAGTCCTCCCTATTATAGTCTGTGGATTGAATTTCCCGGAGAACCTCATCATACTCCCTCTCGTGGAATTTGATGCAATTCTTGGCATGGATTGGATTTCTTTATATAGAGCCAACACAAATTGTCGGGAGAGGGAAATAACACTACATATGGAGAATCGACCCCCTATTCTTTACAAGTGTCAAGAGAAAGATGAATCTCCTTTTTCTCCATCATCTCAAGAATGGATATTACTACCTGACGAGCACGCGTATCTGGCTCAAATGATTGAGTCCATGGAAGAAACCATCCTTGAAGAAATGCCTATTGTGAGGGAATTCGCTGAAGTGTTTCCCGAGGAACTGCTTGGTCTTCCTCCAAGACGAGATGTTGAGTTATCAATTGAACTTATACTTGGGGTGCTACCAATATCCATGAATCCATATAGAATGGCTGTTGTTGAGCTTGAATAGCTGAAAAAATAACTACAGGAGAATCTTGATAAAGGGTTTATACGCCCAAGTGCTTCACTATGGGGTGCACTAGTCCTCTTCGTTAAGAAGAAGGATGGGTCAATGCGGATTTGCATTGATTATCGTGAACTTAAAAAAAATCACGATAAAATACAAGTATCCTCTCCCATGAATCGATGACTTGTTCGATCAGCTGCATGGAGCACAATACTTCTCTAAGGTGAATTTTCGGTCAGGATATTATCAAGTAGGATGAATAAGGAATATGTCCCCAAGACTGCTTTTTGTACAAGATATGGGCACTATGAATTCATAGTATTGCCTTTCGTACTCACCAATGCTCTAGCAATATTCATGGACGTGATGAATAGAGTCTTTAGAGATTACATTGAAAATATTTTGGTAGTCTTTATAGATGGTATTCTAATATACTCCAAAACCAAGGAAGATCATGAGGAGCATTTAAAAACTGTACTAGAGACTTTGCGCAAGGAGAAGCTCTATGCAAAGTACAAAAATTGTGAGTTCAGGTAGAAGGAGGTCACATTCGTGGGCCATATCATCACAAGCAATGAGATATCTGTGGACCCCTACAAAACAGATGCAATTGAGGGATGGACAAGGCCAACATCAGTAACGGATATCTGTAGCTTCTTGGGGTTATCTGGATATTATTGATGATATTGTGAGGAATTTATCACTATTGTCCAACCCTCTTACCAAGCTTACTCAAAAGGGAGTAAAGTTTTCTTGGAGTGATGAATGAGAAGAAAGCATCAAAGTGTTGAAAAGGAGGCTTATGACTGTGCTCGTTCTCACTTTACCCACAGGTGGGGAACTTTTTTGGTATTCAGTGATGATTTGAAGAAGGGCTTAGGCTGTGTGCTGATGCAGAATGATAAAGAGATATGCTATGCCTCAAGGCAGTTGAAAATCCATGAGAGAATCTATCCAACACATGATCTGGAGTTGGCAGCTGTGATCTTTTCCTTGAAAATCTAGCGGCATTATATATATGGAGAGAAATGTGAGATGTATACTGACCACAATAGTCTTAAATATATATATTCATACAAAAATAGTTTAATATGTTCCATGGATGATGGATAGAGCTCATCAATGATTATGACTGTTCAATACATTACCACCCTAGGAAAGCGAAAAAGGTGGAAGATGCCCTATGTAAAAAAGGATCCAGCGATTCTATCAATGATGAGAATTGAGAAGGATCCAATCTTCTTAGATTTGATGAAGATGGACATGGGAATCGTAGAGAAGGGAACATCATCAATCCTTTCACAAATGATTGCTCAACCATCTCTTCTGGAAAAGTTAAAGGATGCTCAAAAGGATGATGTGGGAATTCAAGAAAAAGTGGAAACTAGCAAAAAGGGGAAATCCTCGGAGTTTAATGTTAATGAAGAATGTATTGTGCGGTTTGGGAAAAGGCTATGTGTTCCACTAAGTCTGGAGCTGAAGAAGTAACTTTTTGATGGCGCACGTAGTTAAAATTTCTCTATTCACCTAGGGAGCACAAAGATGTATCGTGATCTCCGAGAAAACTTTTTGTGGGATAATATGAAGAAGGAGATCGCTGAATATACATCAAGGTGCCTGGTGTGTCAGCAAGTGAAGGTAGAGAGGAAGAAGTCTAAGGGGATGATGAAACCATTGACAATACCAAAATGGAAATGGGAGAACATCACCATGGACTTTGTCACCGGACTTTCGAGGACATCCAAAGACAATAATGCAATCTGGGTTTTTGTGGATCATCTTACAAAGATTGCACACTTCATTTCTATTCAGGAGGATTTTTCATTGGATCAACTGTCGTGGATATATATTAGGGATGTGGTAAGGTTTCATGGAGTACCACTATCTATTTTGTCTGACTGTGATCCAAGATTCACCTATATGTTTTGTAAGATTCTTCAACAAGCTTTGAATACTGAACTGAACTTCAATATGGCATATCATCCTCAAACTGATGGCCAATCCGAGTGGACTATCCAAAGACTTGAGGATATGCTGAGAGCATGCTCAATGGACTTTAAAGGAGGATGGGATAAACATCTTCCTCTGGTTGAGTTCTCTTATAATAACAGTTTCCACTCAAGCTTCCAAATGGAACCATATGAAGCCCTGTATGGGAAAAAGTGCAGAACACCGACATGTTGGGATGAGGTCGGTGAATGTAAGATGCTTGGACTAGAAATAGTCCAGGAAATGGTGGAGAAGTTAAAAACCATTCAGCATCATATCAAGGAAGCTCAGAGTCGACAGAAGAGTTATGTAGATAATCAACTGCGAGACCTTGAGTTTAAAGATGGAGACATGGTTTTTCTATGCATATCTCCGTGGATGAAGGTCATGAGTTTTGGAAAGAATGGGAAGTTAAGTCCAAGGTACATCGGCCACTCCGAGATTCTTGATAGTGTCGGGGCTGTGTCCAATCGACTAGAACTTCAACCTACTATGGCCAAAGTACATGATGTCTTTCATGTTTCCCTCATAAGAAAGTACATACCAGACCCTTCACATGTTCTCTCTTCTGAGGTGGTACAATTTGAAGATGATATTTCTTATGAGGAGAAACCAATGAAGATCTTAGATCGTAGAGAAAAAGTTCTACAAAATAAGACTATTTCCCTCGTCAAGGTGTTGTGGAGAAACCACAATTTTGAAGAATATACTTGGGAATCGGAGGATATGATGAAGCCGAGTTACTCACATTTGTTTTAGTATGGGAAAAGGAAAATTTCGAGGGTGAAATTTATTAATGGGGGAATATTGTAACGACCCAATGTTTCGTTAATGGAAAATCCCTCTTGATCCATTTAAATATCTCTTTATGAAAAATATTTTTATAAGATGTCAACTTCTTTGGTTTTATGTTAAGAATTTTGACCGCTGCTAATACAGCCATTGAACAGTAATCACATGATGAGTATAAATATTGGACTTTAACAAATCCAATTTACTAAGACAAAGGAAGCGATGGCCTCATTCAGTAGAATTTCCCCATACGAAGACCATTTGTCGGTGCTCGGAAAAGTGGTGGCATCTTTGGGCTTCACCCTTGACCAAGCCAAAGCTGAGCTTCCTCATGTCAAGCTTGAACGTGATCATCTACGGGAAAAGTGGAAGTTGATTGAAATTACCACTCGAGCGATGTTATCCAAGCCACCCCAAGTGTCTGTCACCATCGCACACCTTACCCTTAGGTCATATGTGGCTGTTTTAAGGGGTTCTGTAACAAATAAGTAGTACTATGTTCATGTAATTTATTTTTTGTATATAATAATAAATATAATTTCTGGTCATTTTTTATACATTGTAAATAGTTTTTAAAGTACAATGGTGTTTTTAGTTATTATTTAATTATGAAATCTATTTAATTAAATTAAGAGATTTTTAAATTAAATAATATTTTAACAAAATAATAATATTATTTTTAAATTAATTTTTATCTTATAATGTTATGAATGTAATTAAAAAATTTTATTCAGGTTTGAAATACATTTCTGTTAAAACCTGTCAATTTTCGATAAATGACGTTTTCAATTTAAAAGTGAAAAATAACATATTTAGAAAAAAATTTAGATAAAATAAATGTCATTTCTGGAATCAGGACATCGAAATTATCAAATGGTGAATTTTTGCATAATTTTTTGAGACAGTCAAATTTTTGGTTAAAAAATTAAATACCGTTTAAATATATAATGTGTTTTATGACATCATAATGACCCAATAGTGATGTAATAAAATAATACAATCTTTTTGTTCGGCCAATATGTGTTTTACCATTGAAATAATTTGATTTTGGGCTTGTTTCACTTACTTTTCAAAGCATTAATGGACCCCTCAAGACATATTCAACACCTTGCCTTTTTAAATTAATTTTCATGGGAGTGTGACTCACCTCCACATAAGCAACCCTAATATTTTAACAAGTTCGGAATTTTTCCTTATAGAATATTGTTTTCCTCTTCACTTTTCCAAAAACCATGGGATGGTTTGTAGTTTGGGTTAACTTAATGTAAGGGGACCCAAACCTAAATAATAAAGAATTCCCTCACCTTTCCTATATAAACCCACCCAAGATCCCACTTCCTCCTCACTCAAATCCCTTGTAGTTCATCCAACCTATGCCTTACTCTCTCTAGAATCCTCCCAAGGTTCCCCAATCTCCCAAGAAGCCTCTCACAAGCCTCTCTCTAGCCTTTGGAATCACACTTCCAAGTAAGGGTTTTTTCTTCCTTTATCATTTTTGTCCAATTTTCTTTAAGTTGTTTTGCCCTTTTAATTTCAATTATGATTATTGGGGTATGGTTTCACACCTCTCTCATACTACCCTTTTTATGTTTTAATTATTGGAGACCCCTTTCTCTCTCATTAAATTCCTCCCGTGTACACCCGTTACTATGCCGAAATTCTGAAAGGAACTTCTCTCTCCTCTTTTATATTCAAGCTATACTTTTGTATCATGAATCTAAATTCCATTACAATTGTTAGGGAATATATCTATATGAACTCCTTACTGTACATTATATGTAAATAAGATGAAGAACCCATTTCTCTCTCATCAATCGTTTTTTATGAATTCTTAAGTCATGCCGTTATGCTGCCGAAATCACACTGATTTTCTAAGCCAATGCCATCGTGTAGTGAATACCATGCCCATTTCTCCATAAAGGGTATTCAAATTTATTCACATTCACTTATTGATTATAAAGTTTCATTTATGAATTCCACATTCCTTTACTATGGAATAAATGATTATGTTTTATAAATCCATGTTTTATGATCCAAGTGGCACACTTATGCATGAAATGAAATGTTTAAGAAGGGTGCGCCCTTATAGCGCTCCAATGCATTGGGTAAAGTATAGTGTAATGATACATCATGTGCAATGAGTGTTCACTCATTCTAGTTCAAGTGCAACTAGGGTTTACTCATGATTCATGTTTAGTGAGGATTTACTCATGCTCTATGTGCAATGAGCCTTTGCTCATGCTAATTCCATGTTAAGTGTTGTTGCCACATTTCCATGTTATGATTATCATGCTTTATCATGCCTTTACGTTCATGTTTCTTTTATTCTATATTGATATGACTATTGTCTAACATGTATTGTACACCTCATTTTATTCCATGTGTACTCCCTTAATGGGCTTTACAGCTCACCATTTTCTTATGCATGTCCTCAGGTTACCCCATGCAATGCTAAGTACGAGGGAATGTAGTGTTCATGTAAAGGAAGTTTTCAAGAAAGATGTTTTATTTCATGTCTTAAGTTTTTATGTAATGATACTAATTCCCAAAGACACTAAACCTCCCGATCTAATTTTTTGTATCAAGTGAAGTTTAATGTTATAAATCATGTTTAAGATTGTAATAAAAGCAGAGTTTTCATAGTTAGATGCATTAGATTCCCCTTAGTAAGCACTCGATTATTCTTGATCCATTGTTCATGATTTATTCTCTTGACCTAGTTATCAAAGTATTTTATTTTATTCTTTTCTTGTAGATATACTCTGTTCTTGGTCGAATTGAAGCCCGATGTTGGATGAGGAGTGTCGTACGTGTATGAGGTAGGTGGTCTTGTGCCTTAATCAATTTTTCAAGTTGAATATATGTGTTAGATTTCCACACACCCATTTTTAAGGTATCTCCTTAGTTTAATTTTGAATAATACTATTTCCAATTTCAATATAGGTAACTGACTAAGTGTTTTAATGCATGTTTAGGGTTGTTTACCCTAAATAAAGGAAACCCCATGGGTTTGTTTCCCATGAATGACCATCTATGTCCATTTGGACTAGAATGCCTTTGAGGCATGACTTAAATTTACTTATTTTATTGATTAAGATGAATTTTATTAAACTCTAAATCATTTAATAGTTCAATTTATATGTCTTGTTTGTGTGATGAATTTTTCACGTGATTTATTAAGGTTAAGTCGATGTAATAGTTTACTTTAAATGTGTTACTTGTTATGTAAAATGATAAATGAGTAAATATAAATGGGAGATCCATAGCCTTAGGATAAAACTAATGGTTGGGATTATATGTATATTTCACCTTATACCAAGGGTGAACAATGACCTTGGTTAAAAGACCTTAGACAAAATCAAAGAGGGTATTAACATGAAAAGTCGTGAGCAAGCCACAAATATAATGGTTGGGCTAATAGAGACTTTTATTTAGCTTTTGAGGGAAACATGAATCCAATGATAGATGACAAGGACGTTATATATTTGATGATGTTTATATGTCATGAGTTGAAATTTACATATGAATTGAATATTGAAATGGAATGACTTAAGACATGTCGTCCAATCCAAAGAACAAGCATGGATTTAGTATTATCTTATACTTGTTTAGATGGTCTACTAATACATATATTGTGTTTACTTTAGTATGGGTATTTCTGAGCCTAGGATGGATCCTAAGACTTATATAATTCAAGGTAATTAAATTTATAATGAACATAAAATGAATTTAAATGGAAACCAGTACATGTATGAACATTTACTATTGAGTACTTCCAAGTTTAATACAATCCCGATTTTCCAATTCCTTTTACATATATTAACTGATATTTTGGAACACGATTTGGGTGGTTTCCTTCTAGGATTTATTCTCACACCCTGTTTGGGTCATGAATTTGGGTGGAAAAAAATTATATTGTTGCATGTGTTGATAAGGGAAATATCCCTTCTACATGTTCGTGATATGCTGTTTAAGAGCATGAAAGCATGGGACCAAGTTGAGGCTTGTGATGCATGGGAGTTTCTTTTGTCTCTTTCGTACTATGGTACTGATATCATGTATTACTAGAGTGTATCATTTTTTTCTTTTTTCATAGAACATGTGGCATGGAGCATCATTTATGGAATTCTATAACATATAGTTATTTTATTATCAGTTCTCCACTGTTTATTATTGTTAAGGTATTACTGCTTCCACTATTGAATTTTTATTATTTATGCTAACTTACACTCTTCTAAGGATAACATAGTTTCCCCATAATGACACCATAGGAACTCACTAATAGTTGATAGGATCTATAATTTGAGGAAATTTTCTTGATTCCATGTAGCCAACCGCGTACATGGCACTAGTTGTGTGGTATTTGGATTGGGGACGTTACACTTCAATAAACATTCCTATAGTTGTACAAACCAATCACCTCTTCATGTCTTATATAAGATTAGTTATAAATGATATTTTATTAATAATATCTTAATCAAAATGTTTGAAATTATTATTTTCTACTAGATGAATATTTATTTTATTAATGTGAGAAAAACTAAAATGTCTATTATGTGAAATTTTAGAGAAATTAAAATCAAATGTACTTGTAAATAAAATCAATGGATTTACACCAAATGAGGAAAAACTTTCTATGAATATAAGGTTCTATTTAATTCCCATCAAATAAAATCTCTTGCAGACCATTTATCTTAACATAATTTAATATAGTCATTTTATGTGGCAATAATTGAATTTTATCATAGTAAGTGGAATATAATGGATAATTATAATTAAATATTGATTGTTACTATACATGGGAACCATATATTGTGAATATTTCATTGAATTGATAAATATCTATTTGGAGATTGTGACTGGGTATGAGAAATTAGGTGACAATGAATTGATTCCACTATCGTTTGATTATGGGAGAAAATATAAGGACATAACCTTATATTATTATATATCATGTGTATATTTTTTGGTAGAATAGAGATTTGATAAGAAATTAATTCATTTAGCGTGATACTAAATTTATAATTCATGGAATGTTTTGTTATCTATGTTCATTAAAATAATAAGAACCAAGAAAGATGAATTTATTCACCTAAATAATTTCACTAATTTTAAAATTAAACATTATGTTTTTACGTTTATCCGTCACTTTTAATTATTTTATACAATAGTAATAAATTAATTAAATGTTAATGACACATACTATTTATAATGAACAACCATTATTGCACTACCTTAATGTAGGATGCATGTTTGTAACACCCCGAGATTTCATGAAAAATATTCATTTTAATTTCATTAATGTCTTGTTTTGTACGCTACACTAGAAGAACCTTGCACAACACACATCCCTGACTTGGATTGCATTACACACAATCACGACCTTCCACAATAGCATGTGTTGTACGCAATACCGAGTTTCGCTAAACAACGATTTGTTATATAAACTAGTCGTTACAAATAGTAATACCCACATTTTGAAATTTTATAAATTTTATCATTAAAAGTGGAATTCATTTTTGGATTCAGAATATCGAAATTAGACTAGGGTGAATTTTTGGTACTTTTCGGAAAACTTTCAATTTTTGGTGAATAGTGAAAACACTAGGTTACTATTAAAAAACAGCCTTTTTATTTAAATAATTATATATTTTTTTAAAATTTATTTTAGGTCAAAATTGATACACAATACCTATATAAGTTCAATTTAAGTCATTGGAGTCATTTTAGAATAAGTTTAGATATATGAAAATTTTATTGAACTTTTCACCGTCTTTTACCCACTGCTAGGAGAATTTGCAAATTCACATAAAACATAATTTTACTGCTTCTGTGAGTATAATTTCAAAAATCTGAGAAACACAGTTAATATCAAGGACTAAATTGTTGTTCAATGAGATGAAAATAATTTTTGTTGAATAGTAACTTTTTACTTTTTTAACCACGGCTAAAAGTAAATAGGGTAATTAAGGGTAAAATGATATTCTTAATACCCTAACACATGTACTAATTCTATTGGATAAGGGTAATTCGACCAAAAACAACCTTACAAATAAAATATGACCATTTAGGCCCACTTGGATTAGATTAGGACATTTATTATTAATTTATTTAAAGAAGGGTTAAAATAGTTAAAATCAATGTTTATTAACTAAAGCATTTTTAATATAGGGTTATACATAAGATAAATTAAACTATAAATATTAATTAGAAATATAAAAATATTTCCCAGATAATGGTGTTTTATTTATAATTTTCAGACATTAAATAATATAATTTATTTATGACACAATGATGATGCAATAATTATCTTATTAATGAAATACTGACATAATTGATGTTATAAATACCCAAATAAATGTAATTTGAGACTTTTTTTCAATTCCATTAATTTTCTAGGTTAATATGACAAGTTAGTATTTATTTAGTTAACTTTTTTTCGAACTAATCATTCTGTTATTATATTCACAAAAATCAATTACCAAATAGAGTCAATATTGACCAAAAATTGTTTTTTTTAAAAATATTATATTATTAATTGTTATTTTATTCCTAAAAATCTAAGGATCAGACACATGACTTAGATAAGGTTATTTATATTAATAATAAACATCTTGAGGTTCTCTTGGCTTGTTATTGAAAGTTTATTAACTTTATAATGTAAGAAAACAAGAAGACATGGTAAAAGAAAAATTATTTAACTTAAAGTTAAATCTAAATGAAAAGGTTAAAATAGAAACCTAAACTTCTCTAAATTATATTTGATGAGCAGATTTTGACCCATACCCACCTTAGCTTCAAAATAAGACAATTTGTAGCTATTAAAAACCGAATATGACTTTATAATTAAATAATACTTTTAGTTATTCCAAAGGTACCCCTCTCCTCCTTTATAAAAGGGCACCTCCTACCTCTCTTCCTCACACCACTTTGAGCCTTCATTATCGGATAACCCCTGCCAATATCTCTTCTCAACCTCCCTAGAAACATACTAGATCTTCTGGTCTTCTTCAAAGACCAATCTTAGTTCCCAAGAGGAGGTTTCAAAAAGACGCGTCTAAAGAAGAGGTAATATCCGTTACCGATTCTTTAAACATTATTTCTTATTAAACTTATTCTTCTTTAGTAGTTTCATTATGAAGTAATAACATCAGTATCAATAATATAAAGATATTTTATTATAGGTATAAAATAATCTTATTTCACCATCTATCCATCCTACGGAAAACGAAATCACTGCGCGTGCGTACGTATGGAATACCATCTCCACGCTGTGGTGTAATCTGTTTTCGACCACCACCTTATTTGGATGGGTATAATGGTGTAAATAAATAACTATATATGATTATTGAAAAGTGATATTGATTCTGAAATATTATACATACACGTAAATGTGATTCCACGGTCATGGGAATGATATCATCGCTCGTGCGTACGTATGGACTACTGTCTCCACGACGTGATGAGATTCATTCTCCATGTTAACCATTAATGAATGATTATAAAGTATATATAATAAGTAATTATGAAATATATGACATAATAATGATACTGGATTTATGTGTATATATATTTATGTCATCTACTTAATTTCATTCAATTCAATAAGGAAATGAAAACAACGTTCATGCGTACGTACGACCTACCGTCTCCATGAACGGAGTATTTCATTCCATTTAATTGATCAATCATATATATATGTATATAATGAATATATATTGTATATAAATCATGTTTTACATTCTGGAATTAAGTATATCAGGATATAAGTAATAATATCATGAACAACAAGTCCTAAATCGTACGATAAATAAAACGATTTAACCCAAAACGCTACTTTAACATGGAACTTACAAAAGAACGGGAAATGTAAAGTAATAAGTGAACAATATATGATATCATAACAATGAATATTATTCTGTAATAAGTAAATGACAATATTTGAAATCATTATACAGGAAGTTTGGAAACTTACGAAGCATATCAGACCTAAGGTAAGGGATAACTTTTCTAATCTCGTTCTTATCCGTGATTGTTTATTCGTAAGTATTTACTGGGATTATTGTTCCCATCCATGTCTATGTTTCCTAAAAAAATTTCATGTATGTTTAATTTCATTTTTACCCATTTTGGACTTTTACTACATGCTATGTAAGGAATTCTTTTTTGTTTACCATACGAGGTACTTTTTGACTTTTCTGATAAAAATATAAGAAGAATGTTATTTTTAACTTATACGGCATGAATGGATTTTTACGATATCATAACGCCTCATTTTCATGAAGCATACTGCACAAGGTTTTATGAATATTTTCAACAAAATAATTTTCTTTTAAATTTTCATGGAATTTTGTGAAAAGAAAATGATTTTTAAGAAGAAGTGATATTTTCCTCAAGAATTCATTTCAAGTGTTTTATCAAAACCATTTTTCCATCTAAGATAACATTATTTCATATCTGTATGTTTCAAGTATAATGTCCCTATGATTTACATGGTTTCAATTTTTTATTATGAAATGATATCAATTTCTTTTATATAGATTATGTGATGATGAAATTATGTTTATGAAACCCATATTATTCTTTGGGTTATGATGAATGATTTATGTTTATGTTGTGGCACAATTAAGAATGATTTTATTATAAGATGGATGGGACTTGTATCTCCCTCCAATGCATTGGGTAAAGATTTATATGTCATGAGATAGACATGGCAGGAACGGTAAGTTAATCTGGTTCATTGTTACAGGACTGAAACTAGGAGTGAACTCTATTCAGAAAGGGACTTTGTCCACTAATATGGTCTTGGCAGCAATGCCTTGGCTACTATGGAAATCATAACATGTGCTTAATGGTTTCCACAATTACATGTTTTATTCCCATGCTATTTTATCATGATTGATTTTACCTTATGATATATGCCTTACGTACTTCCAAGATTCATGTCTTTCCTCAAGATTTTGATGTTTAGATATTATGTTCAAGTTTTTGCATTTAAATGTTTATGGATTGTTTTATGTTCTCTATGTTTACCCTTACTGGGAATTTCAGCTCACCCCTTTTATGTTTTCTTTTCCCCAGGATATAAGAAAGGTTTTAGGTAAGAAAAAAAGGGGAAGATCTTTAGGGGAGATGCTGAAAAACTTTCACCATGATTAGAAGATTATATTCCATGTTTCCAAAACCACTAAACTATTATGTTCATTGTGTGTCTGTTTTTGTTATGTACTAAGTATTTCGCAAAAGTAATGTAATGTCCATGTATTTCAATCATTGGGTCTCTATAGTTGGTATCAGAGCAATGGTTTAGTCATACTTTGGAAGCTAGGATGCGAGAACTTTAGTGAGATCCCTAGAGATATTTCTAAGGTATGTCTAGAGATGTCCCTAAGGTTAAGTATAAGTATAGGTTATAGTCATAGAATTACGGTAACGATCTAAGAATTAAACCTAATATGTTAGATATTGAAGGTAATCCCCCTTTATTATGTTATTTTCCCTTGCATAAATTTTGCCTCTCACACTATTCTTTTTGGGTTTTAGATGATGGATGGAACCCGAAGTAACCGTGTTGATCAATGTAACGGACAAATCAATGATTGTCCTCCTGAAAAAACAAATGTTATGGGAGATGCAGTGCAAAATCGAATTTCTATACTTACAGAAGCTATGAATCATTCTGGACTTCCAAATGACCAGAGAAGGGAACAATATTCTATTGAGTCCTTCATGAGGCAACGTCCACCTTCTTTCAGTGGGTCTTCTGATCCACTTCTTGATGAAGAATGGATCAGTACCACTAAAAAGATATTTTCAATTATTCATTGTTCTGAACATGATAATGTCATCTTAGCAGTATATCGTTTGGAAGGAGAAGCAGATCAATGGTAGAATATTATCAAGAATTTGAGGCCAAGAGATGAAATTGAGTCCATGGAATGGGACAAGTTCAAGAACTTATTTTTCATTAAGTACTTCCCTCGTATTCTTCAAAAAAAATATGGAGAAGGAGTTTCTTGAACTAAAGTAAAAGTATGATGAATCTGTTGGTATGTACGATACGAATTTTACAGGGCTTGCAAGGTATGCATTTGGCAATATCATCCAACCTGAATGTAAAGTTGATCGATTCTTCAGTGGATTACAACCAAATATTCTAAGGGAATTAGCTATAAGAGACTACAGTAGGTATGAATAAATTGTTCATTGTTCTATTAGGGTATAAATGGAAGTTGGTGTTACATATCCATCTCATGGTTTTGACAAGAAACGAATGATGGAGTTCAAGGAGAAATCTCAGAATAATGGTGAAAAGAAGATGGATGTTTCCTTATTCTCAATGTGTGGAAAGAATGATGGTGGAGAATGTCTTAAAGGGACTAGAAAATATTTTAAGTGTGTAAAAGAAGATCATCGAGCAGCTGAGTGTCAAAGTAATGGAAAAAGGGTTACTAATGATGTGAATAAAGAAAAGACTGCAAAGAATGCACCACCAACACTTCAATTCTTCAAGTGTAATGAAATGGGGCATTATGCAAATCAATTCCCTAAACCAAGGGTTATTGATGATCGACATGAGAAACCACTTAAGGAAAAGGATAAAGGGAAGTCACATGCTATCACTATTGGCGATGTTGAATATGAAAACGTTGTGGTGGAATGATTAAGTGTTTATGTTAAGGGATTCCAAAATAATTTTTTATATAGTATCGTGGAATATTGGAATATTTATGTATTGGTCTATTGTGGTTTTTAATAATTTTATGGTACTGGTAACCATGGAATGTGATTGAGATAATTTTGGAAAGAAGATGATATGCGCATAATGAAGGGATAAGGATAAAATGAAATGTTTGACAGTATTCATGAGCTCATGACTGATATAAGGAAATAGTTATATCATGGTTTGAGTATATAGAATTTTGGGGTTTTGGTATATGGAAAGAGTTAACTTTTGACAGCACTCATGTTTTCACTAAGATTCAATGGTTATTCATTTTTCAAGAGAATACATGATTAAGGCCTTAGAATGTATGGAATGTGACCAACAAGACATATCTTATGATATATGGGGATCATAGATGGTATTAACATGCTTGTTATAGGAAATATCTGGTAATCGTTTTCACAATAATATGAGAATGGACAGCAATATTATGGATAATCCTAAAGATTGGAATGGATTATGTTGGGAAAATGTTAGTATTGTATTTTTATAAAAAAAAGGACAACCTGCAGAATGAGCGACAACCCGTCACGTCGGATAAGGCTGTGGGAATTGAACCCACAAACGAAGTGCAACATGCCTTTATTTTCTACTACTGGCCTACAAGAAGTCCCTGGTTAGTAGAAAATAGTTTTATTTTATTATACAGGATGATAGTTGAAGTATAAGTCCATTTTGGAACTATATATGATTAATCTCAACAAAGATGGAATTATGTATAAAACTTTTGCTAACTTCTGTTTGAGATAGAAGGAATGACCTATCATTCTATCACATGATCTGCTAAAACTTCGCGAAAGACAAATTCAACTTCATTTCTTAAAGATATGAAGTGGAAATTGTTCAAGGCATGAAAAACGGTGAGATTATACCAAAATAAAGTAAGTATTTATACTAATTCAAATTATTCAACTTTAGGGAAATGATATTGAAGACCAAAAATGTTGTCCTAGTGCCCTTATATCTGATGAATCAGATTTTACCCTAGATCATCACAAATATATGGCTTTACGATTGTTGGCTTTTTCATAGCCATGTTCTCTACTACTCTCCATCAGATCATGACGATTAGATTTTTTCTTCTATATCCATATTTTCACCTATGTTCTCCTATGTGGAAACCTAGTGATTAGTTAATTTGGGTAACCATTACCTTTTATATTTTAGTTTGTAAAGGCAAGTTTTGGTATTCCCTTTTACGATGTGGTTTTCTATTAAAGAAACCTTCGAGTAGTAAACTATTTATAACCCCGATGAAATTTGAGGGAGAAATTTATTTTAAGGGAGTAGAATGTAAACCCCCAAGATTTTATGAGGAATATTCGTTTTAATTTCATTAATTTCTTGTGTTTTACGCTACACCAAAATTAGCTTTCACAACATGCATCCTTGATTTGGCTTGCATGACACGCAATTGCGACCTTCCACGATAGCGTGTGTTGTACGCAATACCGAGTTTCGCTAAACAACGACATGTTATATAAACTAATCATTATGAATAGTAATACCGACTTTTTGAAACATTATAATTTTATCATTCAAAATGGACTTCATTTTTGGATTTAGAATATCGAAATTAGCCTAGGGTGAATTTTTGGTATTTTTCAGAAAACTTTAAATTTTTGATGAATAGTGAAAATACTGGGATACTATTCAAAAACCAACTTTTTTTAAATAATTATTTATTTTATTTAAAGTTATTTTAGTTAAAAATTGATACATATTACCTATATAAGTTCAATTTATGTCATTGGAGTCATTTTATAATAATTTTAGATCAATAACAAATTTATTAAACTTTTTACCGTCTTTTACCCACCTCATAGGAGAATTTGAAAATTTACATAAAACATAATTTTACTGCTTATGTGAGTAAAATTTCGAAAATCTGAGAGACACAGTTAATATCAAGGACAAAAATGTGGTTCAATGAGATGAAAATAATTTTTGGTGAATAATAACTTTTTACTTTTTTTACCACAGTTAAAAGTAAATAGTGTAATTAAGGGTAAAAATGATATTATTATTACCCGAACACATGTCGTTATTCTATTGGATAAGTGTAATTAGAACAAAAACAACATTAGGAATAAAAGATGACCATTTAGGCCCACTTGGATTAGATTAGGACATTTATTATTAATTTATTTAAAGAAGGGTTAAAATAGTTAAAATCAAAGTTTAATAACTAAATCATTTTTAATATAGGGTTATACATAAGATAAATTAGAATATAAATATTCATTATAAATATAAATATGATTCCTAAATAATGGTGTTTTATTTATAATTTTTAGACATTAAATAATTTAATTTATTTATGACACAATGATGATGCAGTAATTATCTAATTAATGAAATATTGACATAATTGATGTTATAAATACCCAAAAAAATGTAATTTGAGACTTTTTATGAATTCCATTAATTTTATAGGGTAATATGACATGTTTGTATTGATTTAGTTATCTTTTTTCGAACTAATAATTCTGTTATGATTTTCACAAAAATCAATTTCCAAATAGTGTCATAATTGACATAAAATAGTTTTTATAACAAATTTTATATTATTAATAGTTATTTTACTCTTAAAAATATAAGGTTCGGACAAATGACTTATATAAGGTTATATATATTAATAATAAACAACTTTAGGTTCTTTTGGCTTGTTATAGTAAGTTTATTAACCTTATAGTGTAAGAAAACAAGAAGACACTGTAAAAGAAAAATTATTTAACTTAAAGATAAATCTAAATGATAAGGTTAAAATAGAAACCTAAACTCATCTAAATTCTATTGGATGAGATTAATTAAGCCCATCCCCATCTTAGAATATAAATAACTCAATTTGGAGCTATTGAAAACCGTATATGACTTTATAAATAAGTAATATTTTTTGTTATTCCAATGGTGCCCCTCTCCTCCCATATAAAAGGGCACCTCCTCCCTCTCTTCCTCACACCACATTGAGGTTTCATGCTCTTCCAAACACTTCCAATTTCTCTTCTCCACTTTTCTAGAAACATCCTAGAGGTTCTTGTATTCTTCAAAGACCAATATTACTTCCCTCAGAGGAGGTTTCAAAAAGGCGTGTCGAAAAAAGAGATAATATTTGTTACCGATTCTTTCAACTTTATTTCTTCTTCTACTTATTCTTATTTTGTAGTTTCAATATGAAGTAATAAAATCTGTATCACTCATATACTGAGATGTTATTATAAGTACAAAATAACCCTATTTCACCATCTATCCATCCTACGGAAAACTAAATCACTGCGCGTGCGTATGTACAGAATACCGTCTCCACGCCGCGGTGTAATCTGTTTTTGACCACAACTGTTCTTGGATGGGTATAATGGTGTAAATAAATAATTATATATGATTATTTTAAATTGATATTGATTATGAAATATTATACATACACTTCAATGCAATTCCACGATCATGGGAATGATATCATCACTCGTGCGTACGTACGGACTACCGTCTCCACGACACGATGAGATTCATTCTTCATGTAAACCATTAATGAATGATTATAAAGTATATATAATAAGTAATCATGAAATATATGACATAATAATGATTCTAGATTTATGTGTATATATATTTATTTCATCTACTTAATTTCAATCAATTCAATAAGAAAATGAAAACAGTGTTCATGCGTACGTACGGCATACCGTCTCCATGAACGGTGTATTTCATTTCATTTAATCGATCTATCATATATATATGTATATACTGAATAAATATTATATATAAATAATGTTTTAAATTATGGAATTAAGTAAATCAGGATATAAGTAATAATATCAAAAACAACAAGTCCAACCACGTACGATAAATAAAACGATTTTACCCAAAACGATGCTTTAACATGGAACTTACAAAAGAACGGGTAATATAAAGTCATAAGTGAACCATATATGATATCATAACAATAGAAATTTATTCTTTAATAAGTCAATGACATTATTTAAATCATTATACCGGAGGTTCAGAGACATACAAAGCATATCGGACCTAAGGTAAGGGACAACTTTTCCAATATCGTTCTTATCCGAGATTGTTTATTCGGAAGTATTTACTAGGGTTATTGTTCTCATCCATGTCCATGTTTCATAAAAATGGTTTCATGTATTTTTAATGTCCTTTTTACCCATTTTTTTCTTTTACTTCATGGTATGTAAGGAGGTTTTTTTGGTTTACCATACGAGGTACTTTTTTACTTTTCCGACAAAAGTACGAGAAGAATGTTATTTTTATCTTATACGGCGTGAAATGATTTTTACGGTTTCATAACGCCTCATTTTCATGAAGCATACTCTACAAGAATATATGAATATTTTCAGAAAAATACTTTTCTTTTCAAATTTCAGGTCATTTTGTGAAAATAAAATGATTTTGAAGAAGATAGGATATTTCCTCAAAAATTAATTTCAAGTGTTTTATCAAAACCATTTTCCATCTAAGATGAAATTATTTCATATTTGTATGTTTCAAGTATAATGTATCTATAATTTAAATGGTTTCACTTTTCTTATTATGAAATGATATATATTTCTTTTATACGGATTATGTGATGATGGAATGATTTTTATAAAACCCATTTGATTCATTGGGTTATGATGAATGATTTATGTTTATGTTATGGCACAAGTAAGAATGATTTCATTATGAGATGGGTGGGACCAATATCTCCCTCCAATGAATTGGGTAAAGATTTATATCTCATGAGATTGACATGGATGGAATGGTAAGTTAATCCTGTTCAGTGTTATAGGACTGAAATAAGGAGTGAACTCGATTCAGAAAGTGACATTGTCCACTAAGATGGTCTTGGCAGCAATGCCTTGGCTACTATAGAAATCATAACATGTGCTTAATTGTTGCGAAAATTACATGTTTTATTACCATTATATTTTATCATGATTGATGTTCCCTTATGATATATTCCTTACGTACTTCCAATATTCATGTCTTTCCTCAAGATTTTGATGTTTATATTTTATGTTCATGTTTTTGCATTCAAATGTTTATGGATTGTTTTATGTTCTCTATGTTTACCCTTACTGGGCATTTGAGCTCACCCATTTTATGTTTTCCTTTAGCCAAGATATAATGAAAGGTTTTAGGTAAGAAAAAAAGGGGAAGATCTTTATGGGAGATGTTGAAGATATTTCACCACGATTAGAAGATTATATTCTGAGATTCCAAAGACACTAAACTATTACAATCCTTGTGTATCTGTTTTTCTTATGTACTAATTATTTCTCAAAAGTAATGTAATGTCGATGTACATCATGCTTTGGGTCTCTACAATGTTTTTATATAGATCCTTTTCCCAGTGATCTCAAAACATAGAAGAGTATGTTGACACTTTATTAATTTTTTTTATTTCATAAATTCCATTTACTAGGGACCTAAAAACAATGTATAAGTAGTTAACATGTACTCAATATCTATGTATAAGTGGCTTATATTTTACCCATATATATTTTAAAAATATTAACACCTAAGATAAATAGATGAGATGTGGAATGGAAAATAGTACCAACACACATTTTCCTTCACCATTTATAGTAAATAGATCATACCAAGAAAAAAATCATTATGATGTTGAAGTTTCAATGTGACCCTTTGATATTTTTTTACCATTAATAACAAAACATGAGTAGTAAATAATATTCAAAGTAGCAGAATCGCTTCCTTTTTATTTTTTATTGCTTCTTTTCTTTTTTGGTAACATGATAAAAATAGAAAGATAATAACACTATAAAAAATAATTATATTGAAATTCATTATATAATCCACTATAGTTTTATTATAAATTTATTTTTAATATTATAGTTCTTGTTTCACCTCCCCATGATTCATCAAAAATAAATATATAAAAATAAATAATATTTTTTATATTGCAGTATAAAATTTTCATCGATGATAAAAATAATAATAATTCAATGTAATACTTAACATTGTATGTGATTTATGAATATCCATTTTGATTTTACATATTGAAATTAAAATCAAAATAATCCTATAGAAAAACAATTCATAAATATATGATATAATTTTTCAAAACATATTCAAATTACACTCATAACTTCCAATATATCAACATAATGTTTTTCATTTGGATACAAAATATAATTATTAATTAATAAATTTAATAATTCTTGAAATTATGAAATATTAAACAGATGTAAAAATTTCAAATTTTTTAATTTTATTTGTAATATACTTTTTTTATAATCTTGATAATATATAAAAACTTATAGTCAATTAAAATCAAAGGGTGGAATATTTCATGTGTTATATTAATGCCACAATCACCTATGGATTTTTTGGGAGGTACTCATCTGTTTCATTAATCAAGAATCAAAAAACAATTTGTGTTATATTTGTGTATTTTGAAACCTATATAAATTATAATGTGTAAAAGTGGGTTTTAATTAATGGTTTCCATTCTTTAAATATTTTAAATCTTATATTTTTATATTCTGATAGTATATCATGTTTCTTCCTACCTTGTTTTTCATATAATTTTCATCATCTTTAAATAATGAAACTCAAATAGAATCAATTATAGATGATTATTTATTTACATCAAACTCTCATTTCATCACTTCACTAAATATCTTAATGTAATAATCCATAAACTGTTAAATATATCAATGTAAATCCTATAATACCCATTGAGTATCCTTTTACATGTTTTGACCTTTTTAATACTTCATTCATTACATATGAGTAAAATTCTAAAAAATTAAATTATTGTCATAGAATCCACTATACTATGTAATGGTAGTGAAAATAGTGAAATTCCATTTCCTTATTATAATATATGAGAAAGTGTTGAAAACTGTGAAATATTAAAAATTCATTCCATCAAGAAAAATAAATGAACAAATGTAAATCATATCTTCTATATAAATTTAATGTTATGACATGACCAAATTTCTAGATATTAGAAATATTAAAATGTAACCCATCAATACATAAATTAATTTTCCTTCATGTATAAAATTTACAAACATAATTAATTTTTTAATTATTAAATGTGAGAATATGTAGAATATTATGTACAAATATAAATAATAAATAATGGCAAATTTAAGAACCATAATAAATAAATAATAATAAATCATTAAATATTTAATAATGTTTGATGAAAAAACTAATAAGAAATTAAAAAAAATCATGTAGGAACACAACATTCTCAATATATTATATTATTAGATATAATGAACATCACCCCAGTAGTCTAGAGTTGGTGCCTTACTTTATCACATTGGCATAGATACAATATTAAAATACTGAAGGACTAATCATTTTAGAAGTCTATGAAAATAAATTGCAAACAATAAAATTTCATCAGAATTGAAAATCCAAACAAAAACATAGATAATACCATGAACCCCATGATTCTACTAGATTAAACTTGAATATTCATCAAAATATTCAGCATCACATCCTATGTAAAATTGAATAATATGAAAGGGGTGACCTCATATGCTCGGTAAGATTGAACAATACAATGAAAATTATCATAAATAAGAAAAAAATTACAGAAGGTATATATCTAAATAACATGACTTTTACAAATAATATTTAGATATAATATGGAAATTATAAATAAAATAATTACAAATATGTAATGAAATAGATATTCTACTAATTGAATAATCTCATAGAATAACAGTAACTAATCTCATTATGATGAAATGCATAATGTAGAATATCATAAACATACAATCAATGCTTTGGCCAAGACATTATACATCAAGGAGTAGAAACACAATATTGATTATATCATGAGACCTACGGAATAATCAAGTGGCTATAGCTGTCCCCCATCACTTACTAAGACCATATAATTCCCCCAATGAATGGAGTGAAGCATAAACAACGTAATCATTCGCATTGAGATACTAGCTTTTGAAATGTGAATTATTTAACCATAAACCACGAATGGTATAAAAATATAACATATGCATAAAAATTTATAATAATCACTTAAATAAAAATTTTATAATTTTTCATATGAAATCAACCTCTATCAACCATAAGATCCAACAAAGGATGTCGACAAAGATGAAAATACTATAATAAAATTACTAGAAATTTCTTGAGAGGAAAATCACTTTTTTACAGTGAAATCATTTATTGAAAAGGAATCCCAATTTAAAAATATAACCTTTTAATGTAATAGAATCTTAAATACTTCAAAATAAATATTCATTCATGCTTTATATGTCGAAAAAGAACAATACATCTTTATTTTCATCGAAAAGTTCATAACTTAACTCATCTAAAAAATGAAAAAATATTCCATTAAATTTTTTTCTAAAAGTAAAATGTGAATAATTTTAGAATAATATTTAGAATATTTTGAATAAATTTTTATTAAACATCGATCTGGAGGACTAATATTACCTTGTAAGTACTTAATTATAAACAATCTCGTATAATAATGAGATTGGGAAATTAAAACTTACCTTGTATATTAATTTATTTGTGGGTGTCGTAACCTCCTATATAATGGTAAAATCATGTTATTAAATTATTCCAGATTCATATCCAGTATTTATAATATCATATATTTTACTATTAAATCATTTTCTAAATAATAATTTATTATTACCATTGTGTCATGTGTTAACTACTTCATTTTTATATGCATGTTTTTTCATGATTATCATGTTTCTTATGTATATGATATATTTTATTCATATCAAGAAATATATTTATTTAATAAATGTTATATCTATTCCTCATATAAATTTTTATAGTCAGTCATAAATGGTTAACATGGTGGATTAATCACATCACATCCTGGATAGGGTAGTCCATAAGTATGCACGAGCGATTGTATGATTCCATTAATGGTAATGGCTTAAGTAATTTGATTGTATATTAAATATAAAGAATCAATATAATTTTATATTTATTATTTATATCCATTTTAATAATCGTTACATCAATCCAAACAAATTTGCGAAGAAAGGAAAATTACACCACAAGGTGGAGATGGCAAGGAGTACACCCTCATGCATCATGATATTGTTTTTAATTGAATGGATAAAGGGAACAATATTATTATAACATAATTTTAATAACATCACATAATATTTATGATATTATATTAAATAATTAATTATGGAGAAACCATATTAATAGGAATTATAATAATAAATGATCCTGAGTGAATTGGTAAAACAATTACCTTTTCATCTATGGACTTCATTTGGATATCCACTTATAGAAACTGGGGATGGTGTTTCTGGAATACCAAGACATCCAAAGCATAGATATGAATATTTAGAAGAGAATGGGGTAGGTTTTAGTCAATATACAATGCTTATGGTTGTGTGATGAAGTGAGGGAGGAGGTTCCTTTTTATATAAGAGGTTAAGGGTACACTTCCTATCTTTTAAAATATTTAATTAATATGAATTAATTTTGGATTTAGAGTAGATAAAATGTGAGTTATTTAGCATAAAATATGAGTATGGGATTATGTAATCTCAACCATTGATTTATACACAAGTTTATGTCAAATTATTAACATTATCCTTTAGCATTAACCCATAGTTAAAGTCTTTATCTCTTACCATGACAACATCGATTTTCACTCATTCGGGCTAATATAGGTACTATAAAATATTAAATGTAAAAAATGGATAATTTATGTAATCCTGAAAATTATTATTGTTTTTTTGGAATTTTTTTATTTATTTATTTTGAATTTTATATCATTTAATAAAACGTTATTTATTTTAAAGTATCAATTATGTCAATTTTGATTCAATTAATTATATTTCTTCTTAAAAATATCATAACAACATGATAACATAGAAGAAAATATTATATTATATCAATAGCATGTATACAATTTCTAGGAAATTATTTTATGTCATAAATTAGGTCATATTATATTTATTTTTAAATTATTAACTTTATTTATTTGATTTTTCCATTAATTAATCAATTTCTACATCATTATTATTAAATCCAATAATAAAATTATTAATTTTCTAAAAAATAATAATAAATTATCATGATGAAAATAAATTTATTATATATAAAATTAATATTGATTTTCTAGATGTCACGACCTGCCTTCACCAAGATGAGGGAAGGGATAGCAGGTTGCCAGACCCTTCTTCAAGTTGAAGGAGAGATAGTGACCCCATGAGACCTACCTTCAATAGGCCCAGGAGTGGCGACTAGCACCAAGGGTATGGAATTGCACACAAGGTGAAAGGCATTACCCCATTTCTTAATTAGGATCGGGAGATAAGATAGTAAAACATGACAACACCAAAAATGGGGATAAAAGTAATGCTAAAAGAAAAACCATTCCCATATGCATGTTACAAAAGTAAATACGGCAAAGTACAAGGAGACTACAAAGGTAAAATACCAAGGAAAATAAAAACAGCTACTGCAACCATGCCAACCTCTGATCTAGTATGGCCCCACACGATCCCTAAAGTCCTCCTAGAAACCTGAAAGCAGATTTATATACGTAGGGTGAGAATACAAGTATACTTAGTAGGGAAAACCAAAGACTCTCATGAAGAAGTGAGGAGGCATTCTAGTGCCCTGTGAGAAGGAGACAACCAAATCACCTAGAAAGGAAAACTATCCACCTGAGCCTCACAAATGCACACTCCCCAAATAACACAAGTCAAGTAATGTATAGTAATAGCACATTGACATTTTGGTACCCCACGCCACTTTCCCACTGGTCATTAAATAAATACTACGCATAGAACCTATCCTTTCATTCTCACCGCAGTCCCACTGCCACACTCTGCCCCACACACCTGAGCCACAACCACGCATTCTGCTGGCAGACACCTGGGCCGCAACCACCACACAAAACCACACCCGCAAACACTTGGTCCAGAACAACTACTACCACACACGAAGACACCTAGGCCTCATCCCGAAGATTCTTGGGAAACAACCTGACCGCACACACCTGAGCCCACCACCACAACTAGCCTTCCCAAAGAATCTTTGGCTATAATAAACCTTTAGCCATCACAGCCTGCCCAAAGAGTCGTGGGATATTTGGGAAATAGATTAGAAAAGAATCTAATAACTAGCCACTCATAGGAGTGTTGGGAAAAAAACCACCGATGAAATGGTGGTGTTCGACACTAAGTGCTCAACTTGGGTGGCGCACAAATAAGAAACATAAAAACTACAGATACATCTATAGGTAACAAGAACTCATCCCATCCATGGGTTTCCAAATCCATCCTAAGAACAAACATCTGCATTAATATTCATTCATAAAATTACAACACAACACTCACGACCAAAACATGAATCATTCCCAAAACCAATTCCCCATTTCCACCATTTTTGTTTTCATGTTCATGTTACCCAATTTAGGTGAATTATACACTACTTGGAAACTATCAGGCATAACCACCAGCCAGAGAACGAGAAACACTGAAACAACAATTTAAGCATTCACACCTGGTTCTCTTGTAATGTCACAACAACAAAGGGATCAGTGAGATCCCTCAATGTACTAGAACCAAACCAAGCCTCAAGATACAGCCCCACACAGCTTTAGATTCACAACCAAAAATTGTACCACAATAAGAGGATCCCATCCCAATCCACATTGCCCCATAAGCATCGAGTAGAACAAAGAGACATGCCACCAAGACAGAATAAGGAAGTTTCCCGACTCAAGTACATCATTCACAAAGTTTTATTCTTTCTTTTTGGTTAAACGAGGTGATAACACAAGGATTATTGTTCAGTGGACATTCATTTAATTGGCCGAGTTTATGTAATTAACCAAATTCCTATGTTAGAGTCATTCAATTATCACAAAAGACAAGGGATCATTAATGCGCAAGGAAAGACCTCCAATGACCATGATTTTTAGTGACCATAAGCCCATAAAGTTCACAACGTAAATAATCAAGGGTAAGGAAAAGTAGCAGAACATCGATCACACCCACCCTTCATTCTTTAAAAGTTTGTTTATTATCTTTATTGATGTTTTGGTTCCATCCATCCCGCAGAATCAGTACCCTACCCACCCCACATGATACACAGTAAAGAGAGATAAAGGAGAAACCCTACCAGGATGATCATGGATTGAAGTTCATCTCCACGTGCCAAGAATGGGGGATGCGTGACTTTCATGGGGGGAACGTCGGGGACTCCAAGGGTGAGAAGAAAAGATTCAGCACATGAAAACAACTTTCCTTGGGAAGGGGGAACTCAAAACACACCCGAAAGGACATAAAAAGAGGAAAAAAGGGGAAGAGATTCCCGTGCGATATAAGGGTGAGATCGGGTTGTCACGGGATATGGAATTTTGAATGGCTATAAGGTCGGATCGTGGTTCCGCCATGCGGTTGGGTGGTTACTCATGAATGAATTAATTTTTATTTAATGATTCCCATCGGAAAATGTAATAACAGCTGTGACATTTAAAGGTTTTAATAAAAACAGTGGGGCACGTTATGCGGACATAGAGCTGGGTCCGTTGAGGGTCGCCCCTCTTAGGAATTTGAACATTGATTATGGGATCAAAAGAAAACAGCCTTGAACCACCTGAAAAGGTTTAAAAAATGGATAAAAGTGGTTTTATGTGTGAACTATAGAAGAAAAACCCAACAAGGCTGGGTGACACTGATCGTGCCACACACCAATCGGTCGCATCGATTGATGAGGCACTGATTGGTCACACCGATCAGTGAGGATCCGATTCGGGACACAATGATCATCATACACTGATTGGTCGCGTGCCGATCGGTCGCACATCGATCATTCAGACGCCTATCGGTCACACGCCGATCGGTCGCATGCCGATCGGTTGCATGCTGATCGGTCGCATGCCGATCAGTCGCACGCTGATTGGTCGCACGCTGATCGGTCACACTTCGATCGGTCACACGCCGATCGGTCACATGCTGATCAGTCACACATCGATCAGTCACACACCGATAGAGCGTCATACCACCGAGATTCCACCCTTAGGATCTGTGTTTTGGAAAAGAGATGGACCATGAGGGTTTGGGCCATCACATCAGATACCTCTCAAACTATTCTCACCCTCGTGAATTAAAGCCAACCCATAAGAAAAAGTGGGGGTCCAAACAACCACCTAGAAAGATACCACTCCGGAGTGAACCTCATCAACATCTAGAAACACCCCTCCCTCAAGAAACCATGAAACATTAATGGTTCAAGCTATCCAGTCATATGGGTTAGGGAGTTTCTTCCTCCATGTCAAGATACTACCTGCTTTGGGTGGCACTGACTCACCCACATGGGGTTAATCGCATCCACATTTATGCGTCTTGATTAGGGATCAGGTACTCCCCTCCCCACTATCGGGACATTTCACATGCATCTAGAGAATAAGGAAATCCATACATTCCATAGTTAACAAGGTAAAGTTTTCTGTCACAACCATGTGTAACAGAACAAAACTCAAAACAGCTCTAGGTATTGGGCGCGCATCTATGACTCCCGTTCCCTGGTAATCTCTTCCAGCCCACCATTTCTCCACAACACATGAACTAAAGGAATGGTCCATCCACAAAGCACCTTCTCCTCATGTTCCTCGATCCTCACTAGAATTTCCTCAAAAGTCACGTCGACCTCGATGTCCATCATTCCCTAGTCGAGGACGTGTGAATCATCGTGAAGATACAGTCATAGTTGTGACACATGGATGATGTTATGTATTCTCAGTAGCAAAGGTGGTAATGCTAGCTAGAAAGCCAGTTCTCCCACCTACCACATTGCTTCGAATGGTATGATGAACCTTGGATATTTTATTGATTAGTTTTTAGTAGTCCATATAGATGAAAATATTATATATTCGAAGAGAATGGATGATAAATAATATCACATGATAATTTTACTAAGGTAACTAAGGTAGTAGAAACTATATTAAAAAGATTAAAGTTGTGAATTTTGGCTAGAAAAAGTTTCTTCTTTTGGTAATATAATCTCAAGGTAGGGTATATCTTTATATCCTTAAAATATA
Source organism: Viscum album (assembly GCA_963277665.1). Taxonomy (NCBI): domain Eukaryota; kingdom Viridiplantae; phylum Streptophyta; class Magnoliopsida; order Santalales; family Viscaceae; genus Viscum; species Viscum album. The sequence goes on from OY728126.1 coordinate 309,585,840, forward strand.
GAAGCTATTTAGTGTTTTCTAGACAAAATATTGTATTTGGGAGATAACATTTTCATTTTATAGATATATATTATCAATGTTTTAGGATAACTTCTCATGACTATCTAATAAATGCACCATTTTAACTCATACGAGAGCCATGTTTCTCTATATTGATGAATTTGGACAATATTTCCTAGAATTGAAGAGAATATTAGTTAGTACACTCATGCCTACATTACTTTATAGTGGAAAACTGTTTCTGATTTATGATGATGCATGCAATAAGGGATTGGGATGTGTTCTTATGTAGAATGTCATGGTTATAGATTATGATTCTTGAAAAATGAAGGTCAATGCCAAAAAATACCCAACATATGATTCAGATTTAGTTGTGGATATTTTTTCATTAAACACATGGAATCATTATCTTTGTGGATTAAATTATGATATATTTACCCATCAAAAAGTTTAATGTATAAATTCACCCAAATAGAGTCAAATATGAAACAATGAATATGTATAGAGATGATTAATGATTATGAATGCTCCATACATTACCATAAAGGGGATGAGAATGAGGAGGATGATTTCATATGTTGATTGAATATTTCAAGGTTATCCATGATAAGTATTAAAAAATATCATTTATTTTATGATTTTCGAAGGATGAATATGAAAATCATGAATGGAGGGGATACATATTACCTTTCTTAGTTGAATGTTCAACCGTCTCTCTAAATAAATATGAAAGTGGTGCAAAGGGAATATGTTGAGAAGAAAAAGAATATTAGAAACGACATCAATTTTTTCCATGATAATCATGGAATGATAATTTTCTTGAATCACATATGTGCTCCATCCATAGAAGATTTTAAAGAGTTTTTAAAGAAAGATCATGGTTATAAATTCTCTATTCATCATAGATGTTGGAAGATGTATTGATATTTTAAAGATTATTCTTCGAGGGATGTACTAAATATAAATATCATAAACTTATTATCATAGGTCATGGTATGTTATAAAGATATGTCTAATAGGGAAAATTAGAAGGGTCTATTGCGTTCATTACCAATAACTAAATGGAAATGGGAATAATCACCCTGGATTTTGTCTTCGGATTCTGCAAAACATATAAATGAAATAATGCTATATGGGTTGCAATCCATTAGCTTACAAATTCAGTACAATTCCTCACTATTTGAGAATACTTATATCTACAAAAAATTCAGTCACATAAATTATGAAAGGGTTAAGGTTTCATTTAGTACCACATTCCATTGTATCTAACTCGGATTTGATGATTATCTCAATGTTCCAGTGGAGTCATCAACAAGATCTAGACACAAAGTTATTTATCCGCATTGTATATTATTCTTAGAACGATGTTCATATATGATAATAATTGAAAACCTATAGAACATATTTACATCTTTTTTTAATGATATCAATAGTGGTTGGGATCAACACCTTCCTCTAGTTGAGTTTTTATTCAAAAATAGTTTTCACTTGATCAATAAGATGCCTCAGTGTGGTGCCCTCAATAGATTGATGTATAGATATCCATAATTCTAGTAAATATTCAGATAAATCACTAAATATTAACCTTGGATAGCTGAAAAATGTTACATAATCCCAGATCCATTCAGAAACACATCCTAGCAGTTTAGAGTCATCATAAATTTTATGATGAAAATCACTTATTTTATCTAGGATATAAAGTTAGAGATATGTTTTTTCTAATAATTTCCTCTTAGAATAAGGTCATGATATTTTGAACCAAAGGAAAAATACACCCATCATATATTAGTCAAATTGAAATTAATGATTTTATCAAGATGGTATCCTATCAGTTGGTTCATCCACCAATCCTCCCTCATGTTCATGATGTATTACATGTTTATCTCCTGAGGAAGTACATAAATAATCCATAAAATGTACATAACTAAGAATTTGTACCAGTAGAGTATGGTAATTATTATGTGGAATATCCAGTGAAGCTTCTAGAACATAGGGGGAAAGTGTTGTGAAACAAGCTCTCTCCCCTGATCAATATTTTGTGGTTAAACCACTAGTTAAGAATAAAATACGTAGGAAACAAAATAAATGAATAAGAAGAATTAACCTCATTCATATATATTAGAGTGAGTAATTTTGTTGTATAAGGTCATTTTAAGGGTGAATAATGTGAAGGCCCATGTTTTTATGAATTATTATTAATTTAGAATAAATTATATTTCTTTGATAGCTTGTGTTACAAGAAATATTGAGTTCACACAAATTGTGATATATTGTTAATATTTTTATTTAAATGTGATTGTTATGATCTACCTATTAATCATTCTCATATGAGCAATAGTAAAAATAGTAAAATATTATTTATAGTGGTTTTATATAAATTACAAAAATTGATAACAAATCGTACTCAAATTTTCGATACACACTTTATATGATTTAAATGTAATAATTTCTAATGAAATGTTTTTAGTTTATTTTTTTGAAGAATTATAATATTTAATTTTAATGATTTTAGAGTATTAATTTAATATAATATATTTTATTTTTTAAATAATCATTTATAAATTATAATTGGGTTATTTCTTTATTTTTCTGAGAAGTTTAATTACACAATAAATATTAAAAAAATACTGTTTTTATTAGAAAAATACATTTTTTTAATGAATTTATGAGGTTAGTTTTTGATATAAAATAAATTCAAAATTATAATTACCTAAATTATATATTAAATAAAAAAATTTACATCATTTTAATTATTTTCATCTTTAATTTTAATATACAAACTTTTAAAACTTTTGATCATATTCAATTTGGAAACTCAATTTCTCTTCACATATATGGGTTTCATTTAAAAATTAAAATTGTCCACATCTGTTACATGAATTAAGAAAAAATTTATTCCATATTTTGAATTACCATAAATTATATTTTATAATAATATAAATATAATTTTTTACTAAAATGAATAGTAATGAAAGTGAAATTTATTTTCCACAGTTATGGTAAAAATGGGTTTACATGAGGATAAACTAAAGAGATAAGGGCCAAAAATGGAGAAAAACATGTGCAGCACCATTTTTAGGAAACTATTTTGACTTTATATATTATTTTAACTATAATATTACAATTTCTATCCATTTTTCATTAGAAAAACGATGGTACATAATTTTTTAAAAAATTTCATGTTTTCTACTCACCTAATTTATAATAGTGTACTCCATAAAATCTTCAATTCGTACATAGATAACCCATTAGTTTAGAAATTAGAATCCCAAATAACATCTTTACATACCTATATCCATACTAGATGCATTATATTAGCCATAAATTCATCCTAATATTCCTTTTGATGAAAACCAAATCATGATTATAGAAGTAGGGGTAACACCCCAAATCAAGAATTTTATTTTACTAATTCCTCAAACTCAATAAAATATTTTTAATCCATGATAATATAATATCCCCATTATGCTCCATATATTATTTGGTATCTATATTAATTTATTTACCTACAGCCATATCATCTACCATCGAATGGGATACAAAATCATCATTCATCTATAAGACAGACTACCACCTTGGGAACCTATTTTATTTTATTTCAAAAAACACACATCAAGGATAGATATAATTATAGATTAAATGTAAATATATTATATTTAAGATATTAATATAAATATTTAATTATTATATCACATATTCCTTTATAATTTCAAATTTATGGGTATATGATAACATCACTCATGTGTACAAAGAGTATCATCTCATGAGGTGATGTGATTCATTAACACTTTTCATTGAATGATGTAAGGCTGGTTTTAATGAATAAATTTCATATATAACAAACATAAATGATTATAAAATATTAATATTTTATTTATATTTCATTCTTCAATCCATCAAGATAATGGAAATAGTGATCATACTTATGTATGACCTACCATATCCATGAATGATGGATTCCATTTTATATCTATAACTCTCATATATTATTATAAAAATATATATACTGAATTCATATGATATTTATATCATTTTTATCATTCCTTTTATGATGGAACCACAATAGAATTAAAGGTGGAATACATAAAAAATAGATTCACTCAAGAAAAAATGTAGCTATTACCCAAAACAACATTTTAACATGTGATTGAAAGCAAATTTGTAATAAATTTTCTTTATAATATAATATATATAATTATGGTTACTTAATTTATGTATAATAAATGTATATTTTTCTATCGGAATTCTCATCATGTATAATAGAATTTAATAATGAATGGTAGATAATTTCATCTCATACTATCTTCCATGGGACATATGATATGGAATCCATCCATATTCTTATATTTGGTTCATATACAACTCATTTGTCATGTTACATCGATAAAATTAATCTTTTCATGATATTATATGTTAAATATAATTTTATTCTTTCATTGGGATTACGATTCAATGTTACGAATTTGGTAAAGGATTTATGTAACATTCACTTCATTTATGGGGACTGTCTATGTTTATGCTTCCAGTAAATATATATAATGATAAATCATTTAATAAACTCATTAATATTACAATATTCTTTTTACATCATATGAATACACATTTCCCCTTATTTTCCACTTTTACGTGCTTAATATTTTAGAAGTATTGTTTTAGGAAAAATCGTCTTTATTTATCTCTTCGGTCTAAAAAAAATTTCCCTCTAAATCCAGGTTTTCTAAAAAAAATTAAAAAATGTTGTTAAAATTATTATTACGATTAATTTAATACATTTTCATACCCAGTTTTTATTTTTTTAAATAATGGAATCTATATGTAATTGTCTAAATAGTTCTCATTTTTTATTTACTAAAAAAATTGGATGGAAGAATTTTTTTAACTTGCATGTCATCATTAGAACTCTACACGGTCAATAAAAATCATTTATTTGAATATTAATTTATAAAATTACATTTTTACCCTCAAATAAAATGATATTTAATATTTGTTATGTTTTAAAAAATTAATCTTCAAAGTAGAAAGGATATTTCCCTAATGAATTTGTTAAACTAGTCATTTAAAATAATAACCCATCTTTGATGAAGCCCATTGAGGTTACCTTTTCCATAATATGGATAATATCCTAGAATTATATTCAAATATTTCTCTACGTTATTTATTTATTTGATGGGAATATGTTGATGAAACCCATTTCACATCCATGGGTTACACAATGATAAAATGATTATGAAACCCGCATATTTTCACATATTATTAAATAGTTAAATTATGAAACTATTATGAAATCAGTATATTTTATATTGGATATGATATGATTAAATTCTTATGAAACCCACTTCATTTCATGGATTAAGTTATGATTGTTTTTATGATCTTTTTCCACATATATGTAGGATTTTCATTATTTGAAAGGTTGTACCTCTATCTATCTCCAATGAAATGGTTAATGATTTATATCCCATGAGATAGATATCAATGGAATGTGTATTGAAAGCATTTTAGTATGTAACATTACAATTTAATGGTATTGGAAGTGTGTGTTGACTACTATGACAGTTTTTGGAGGGTACCCATTCCACTATGATATCATATTTAATGAGCCTTCACATCTATAGATATAATTTTCAATGTTTTTTGAATGCCACAATGTCTTATTCCAATATTATGATCACACCGCTCATGATACTTGATTTTAGTATGATTAATGTCTTATGAACTACCCACCATTAAGTCGTGACTCAAGATTATGATCTTCTATTTACAATGTTTTATTTGGAAATGTTATTTTCATGCTCTCAAACCCTTATGATTATGTTATACTTACGTATCACCTTTTTTACCCATTATAATAATCTGATCTCACACTTTATTAGGTTTAACATTCACTAGGTTATGGAAAAATTTTTTAAGTATGATTCATCTTAGAAGGGTGATACTTCTGAAGAATATATTGAGATATGATGTAGTTCAACTATGAACATGTTTTTTTATTATTCTTTGGTTCCAAATAATTAATAACTTTATGATATTCGAGTGTGTGTTTGTATTGTTTAATGAATGGTAATCTAAAAATATATAATTCTATTTATGAGAATTTAGGGTATCTAAAGATATAATGGTAAAAATGATTTGAAAATAACTATTGTGACATCCTAAATTATATCCATAATAATTCCATAATATTGTCTGTGAAACTAAATATTTAATCATTCGAATATTTCATTCAATAATATGAAAACAATGACCCTAATAAATTAATATATTTAAATTATAATATTAAATAGTGTTTCTTATAGTCTTCAATTTGATCTTAAAATATAATCACTTGAAATTATGTCACCCAATCTATATGTATGCCTATAATTACATATTCACATTCTATAGGTCATGGAATATCCTCAAGTACTATAATATTATAGTGTAATAAGATCTATCTATTTTTTCCCTATGAAATTTATAAACAATATAAATTATAAATCGCAAACACGAGTTCTACGTGTCTGTTTTCCTTCATCTTGATATTTCAAATCCTATAATATGTTATTGTGATTCTATAATTCACATTGATATATCTCGTTTAGTATTTCATTGTTAATTTTACTAAATCATGAATATTATACTACACAATATATAACCATTTATACTTAGATATTTTATGGAAATCTAATTGCTTCAATGAATACATGAATTTAATATTGTTAAATATATGAAATATATAAAAGTAAATCCATTAAGGATTAATTAGTATCCTTTTAAAAATTCTGAAATCAGTAATACATTATCAGACTATATCATTCAAAGACATTTATTTAAAAGACATGTCTTGTACTATATTGAAATGTGTGACTGTATTAGTGCTAGCTAAATACTACATATCCAATATTATATTAGTGTAAAAAATAAACCCCATGAAATTAGTAAAATTCAATAATTTATGAAAAAAATTCATTAATGTAAATACCAGAACATATAGTAAGACAAGAGGGAGGTTCTTTCAATTTTTTAAATACTTCTAATATGAAAAACTCATCATTCAATTCATCAATTTATTTTCCTACATGCGTAAAAAAATCATAAGAAAATTATTTAAGATAATATATATAAATACAGATGATAATAAAAAATATTTAATAAGTAATAAATAATGAGAACATTAATAAAATTTTTAAATAAAATATAAAAAAATCATAAATATATTTAACAATGTTTGAAGGATAACATAATTATCAAAACATAAGTAAAACAAAAAGTATCTATAAAATGTTTTGATTCTAATAGCATTTCCTATTACAAATTCATATGATAGTTAAAAAAGTGAAATCATGTATTGTTTTATTTGGAAATGGTTGTCTGAATTTTGGTAATGAATTTTTGTATCATGAAACATCCATATATATTAACACATAATATATGTTATGTAAGAAAAATATTATGATACTTAAAATTAATTCTAGATATACCATGACATAATTGTATATTTATTCTCATATGGTTAGATATAGATGAATAAATAAATATCTTCATAGATGATGGGTTCAACATTAATAAATAAACCATGAATCAACTATTATTATATAATACATTACCAAGGATATATAAGACAAACCATGATAAAATATAAATCTATAAGAATAAATAAATATATTGTGGAATTTAATTTTAGTGAGCATTGGAATGTGATGGATAATTAAATCATCCCATAGTAAGTACATAATAATAGATAAATCAAGACAAAGAAAAAATTATGTCACAAAATGGTGGTTTCACTGTGAGATTAATGTTTTTATTGGAGAATAGAGTTGAAATTTAGTGTAATTTGAGATATGAAACTATTTTTTTACTAGGGGATCACAACATTATAGATTCGAATACTGTGGTTATTTTGGAGGATCACATTATGACAATAAATTTGACTTAATGGATACTATAATAGATTTTTTGTATATCCGGTTAACGCTATATCCATTCCACAATTGAGGATATATTATAATATTATTTCAAAAATCAGAGAGGATTATTACCTATGGAAGTCGAAATGTCTTGATATTCGTATTTCTTGAATTTAATAATGATTCATTTTCCTTTGAAATGGTTGAATTTTTATTGAGAATCAAATAAGTTAGTTTACATTCTGATTTATGTTGTAAACGCAATAAATTGGTTGGACAGATGGAATAATATCACAGGGTTAGAGTAAAAATATTTTATCCCAAACAGTAGATTAAGGGTTAGAGACCTGAAAAAATTAATAAACATCACATCATTGTTCAGGAAATATAACAAAAATATGATTCATTTGATATGAAATTCCAACTCAAGATGAACATTGGATATTAATGGAATAAATGAATTCACTTTTATATATTTTCTATGTGATGGAATATGATGGAGAATAAGCAATATATTGAAAATCCTTTTTTGAGTATGAGACAATCTTGTTAGGATTTATGAGATTGGATGAAAAAGATGATAGATCATATAAAGGATTACATGAATACAAATTTGTTATTATCTATATGTTGTTATATTGTTTTCAATTAAGATGCTAAGAATCAACTATAATATTGGTGGAATATTATCATATGGAATTGGAATTGAATGACTGAGAAATAAATCATTATACAGATTTGATTTCATATATCCTTATAGGATTTTAAGAAAAAATATCATCATAAATGGTCATTTATTGTGGAAACAATGATGTAAGGGGAATGAGTGAATTATATTATCATTGAAGTGACCTTCATGGTTATAAGCATTTGAAGAGACCCAGTATAACAACCAAATTTTTTATGAATGGAATTATTTTCTTAAATGAGTAAATGATTTATTAAGAAATTGAAATATAGAAAATATATGCACTAATTTGGTTTTTTTGTACTATAATAAGTTATATACAACAAGATTTTAAAGTACATTAGGAGTCATTACTATTGTATGTAAATAAAATATAAAATGATTATATGAATAATATATATTAATAGATATGAAAAATCTAGATGACATAGACAAAGGAAGGAATTAATTCGTCCGGTAAGATCATTCCCTTTCAATCCCATTTATCAGAGATTCTAATAGAGATAGTATCCTTGGTATCTACACATGATTAAACCACTATTGTGATTTAAAAACTAAAAAACATGGAAAAAAATTAATTTCCTAATTTCATGATTATCATGATCATGTTCCAAAACACGTTTTTCGAGAAACCACTTGAATATCTCACCATATCACATCATACTCTAATGAAATTTACTTGTTTATTAAAGGATTATGTATCCATACACTAAAAATATAAATTTATAATTTTTATATTTAATAAAATAATATTTATATTTATATTTTAACACATTATAATAGTTAAATAACAAGTTTTTTAAATAAATTACATTATGATACAGTGAAACAGAAATTGTATTTTTGAGATATGTATATTTTTAACCAAGAAACTTCATATGATGAATTCAAGAAAATTATAAATAAATGTTATTTTGATAAATATTTTTATTTAAAAACAATTAATAAATATATATGATAATATAATTCTAAAATGTAAAAAATAATCATTATATGTGTCAAAAATATGTTATTTTCAATGAATCCGAATTTTTCGTTAAATTATAAATTATGAATTAAATAATTAACTTATCATATTTAGATAAATATTTAAATAAAAAAATGATATTTTTTATATAATCACATCTATATTACTCAGAAATGATGTTTCCATATTTTTCTGAAATAGTTTATTTTGTGAGTAAAAATTATGAATAGTATACATATACGGTATGTATTATGACAATATAAAATCCAAAAAGTGAATTTATATATATTGTAATGAGTATCCACTACAATATTTTTTTACCTTTAAAAATATTTTTTTGAAGTAATTTAATTATTATTTAGAAAACTCTAAATACTCCTAAAACACCTATAATATATCTTGAAAATTTTAAATCAGTTCATTGTAAACAATAATCACATTTTCATAACCAAATATATTATTTTAATGTGTAAGATTATTAGGTTTATAAAATAATTAAAACCACTCATGATTGAATGAAACAATTGTTAAAAAACATGGGATGGTCCATGGATTGTATTATTATTTCATATAGTATCCAAAACCTAAAATTTAAATTAAATAAAAAATTTATCATAATTTTTGTATTAAAACACCCCCAAATTCTCATTATACATTACTGAACACCCTTGTATCATGGTGATTATATTCAATTCCTTCTCTAAATCTATTACAATAATCCCACAATCTATTAAGAACACATCCAATGCTTTTAGAATCACCCTTTCAATATATGGGGTCACTCTCTATTTTTTCCATTCAAACACCTTCATTTTATTAATCATTTTGACCATCAAAGCGTTATTCTTCCATGAATATATAAATATCCATTTACATTCAATTTTTTTTAATAATGGGATATTATTTTTATCCTCTCATTATAACCATCACATAAGCAGTTACTATTTCGAAGTAACGGATCCTCTCTTTCCACTCATTAGTGAAACACGTTCTTTATATTATGACTATGGATTTCGAAATTTTCATGTTTTGATATGTTTTTCAAATAATTCCATTTTAAAGATGATTCAAAATTTATTATAACCATATAAAATATATTAACCCCTCTTATGATCCATTATGGACCCTCATTATGTAGATGAAATTATCCTAATATTTCCCCTGAAAAATATTTATCTAGTCAATATACATCCCCATTTTCACTAAAGGGTATTCTCCTAGATATCCCTACCACTATTGGATCATGGAATTATATGAAATTTACCCAAAATACCTAATTTTCTGATTGTATGTGATAAAAAATGATACTATGTAGTGTAGGATGATGTGTTCTAGGCGGAGTGGTTAGTAAACACTACGAGGTGCTGGAAGTATAGTCTAACTAACCATTTGATGCCTACATAGAGGGAAATAAGAGTCATCACTATATTTCAAATAATAATGATTGAGGCACACACCCATGATAGAGCACCCATATTGTTTGACATATATATTTTTAATGGTTTTTAATTTCTTTTTGAAATCATGAACAATGACCATGTGGGTTCTCCCTTAGCACAACAGATGGGGCACCATTTTAGAAACCATGTTGCCTAACCATGGGGCCAAGGATGTTTAGTGTAAATTAATATTATTCCCATAAAAATGTGTGTAACATAATTTTTATTGCATGTCCCCTTTCTTTAGAAAACAGAGTAGTTGGGAGATCCATTTTAAATCCTTAAGGCATGATTTTCTCCATCTTCTCCATCCAACATCATATTTGAGCGTCAACCATCCCATTGGATTGTCTCTGAAGACTACTCAATTCATTTGGATCCATTTTTTGTGTAAAATTAGATTTATAGAGTTATTTTTCTAAAATACAATAAGACAAATTTTCAATGTTCTTCATCCATTCTTCATTATCGTTATGATCCTATTCATATCAAAAACATATAATTTATGATAACTATACTATGGACCTATGGTTGTTGGCCTATAATTTTACCAAATTGAATGGTTATATATAGTGATAATTTTCATTATGCTTCCTATTGAATGTTATGGGTGGAATTTAAAAATGAAATAAACAACTAAATTGAACATAATGGTTTATGATAGGGATTAAATTTTTTTTTCTTGAGAGATTTTTGATGTTGCTACACCAACAAAGGCCACCGATGGGGTGTGACACTGAGATTTCATCTGTTAAACCACCCATGCGGTGAGTGTTTGTGATTCTATAGTTAGATAAATCTCGTTTACAATTGAATTAAACTAAATTGATTGATTAAAATATGTTCTCCATACTTTTACCTTTAATACATGCTGAATAATTTCTTAATTTCTGAATTGTGATTTGTTATAGGAGTGTATAAACACATTGACTGAGTGAAAAAATGTAGACTATAATATGAGTTGATAAACAAATGGAATTGAAATTTTGTGAAATGTTAAATAGGATGGATTCTTAATTATTCCATTATATGTCATAGATTTTAATCCTTGGTTCTTGATTGAGGTAGTGGATGCATAAGATGATATTTTTCCTTGGGTCTTAATTCCTTGAGATTTTGTGGTTCTTAAAACCCCATGGATATAGCATGTTTGGGATCATTGTGTAAATGGTGTGTTGACATGCTCTATAGACCCCAATTCATACATAACCCTGATTCCATCGAGATTCTACTGAGACTCGATGTGGATTCCTTGGTTCACTATAACATGGGTCTGGCCTTGTGTGGGATGTAATATTTGTTCTTATTGCTTAGATGTCATAAATGTTAAACTATAGATTATACAACATCGTCATGGTAGAAATGGAATTTCTAATTTTTCAGCTTAAATGTGGTTCTTATGGGATACATTTTATATAGTGTGTCCAAGGGTGATATGATTAATTGTGTATATATCATGTTGATTGTGTTTAATTCCATATTATTTACTATTGACATATTTTAGGATTTTGACCTTTTTTTGCAGCGGGCTTGTATGGAAATAAAATATCCCATTCTTGGTTAACTTTTTCTGAAGAACTTTACTTTTGTTACTCACATACCCTTCATACCTTGCAATCTAATTTATCTTATATTAGACAAGAAGTACTTTTATAGACACCGTGGGGGTGAATTTCTGGGACTATGTCTTAGACCCTATTTGGGACACCATTAGGTACCTGATAAAACTATATTGATGGGGGTTGGGATAGGGGGTGGGGGGGGGGGTTCACCCATACTTAGATTCTTGACTCGGTACCATGCATAGGTATAGCTGAGTTTGAGATAGATCAGAGGATTGTGTTGATATCTAGAGATAATGAATTTTTTAATTTTGTGTATTTAGAACATGTATTATAATAGAGATCTATATACCTTTTTGGATACTTTTTAGAGACATGAAAAATATAATAATTATCTGTATATGAGATTACACATGGCATTATTTATATTTAGTCTTCTAGGTGGTGATTTTATTTCATTTTTTTGTATCTTATTATTCTATTGGTCTGTATGATTTATTCTTCCATGATACACTCTGATACAACATAATTGTATCCCAAAATACAATTCATAGAGCCCCCTTACTTTTTTATAGCCTCCAATAATTAAGAAGATGCACTTTAGTCCACATGGCTCACTACTCTCGGGGCACTCTTGAGTGGAATTTGGGTCTGGGACATTACAATTTCCTATCAGTGGATTTTTCTTTTATGGGTTATTATTTAGAAAAATGGATTATGATATGAAGGTATCAGAATTTGGAATTTTTTTTTCCTCAGATAAGAAAACCCACGTCTAGAAAAAATCAAAATTTATAGGAATGGAAATTGTTATTTATTTCATTTTGACTATTATAGTATGTTTTGTGCAATTATTGGGTGATGCACTTGAGTTGTTATGATATAATTGATGTGATTATGGGATATAAGTTTTTCATCCTAAAGAGATAAGGTGCTTATATCTCATGCATCATTATGTGCACATACATGAATCACATTCTATGAATTTTTCCATTACATATAAGATGCATTACTTGTTTTCATGATGTTGTGATAGGTGATGTGATAGATATACATACTATTGTGATAGATATACCAATTAGTGTGATAGAAATTTGTTGTTAGAAGTGGAGAAACATGGTTGGTTCGTAGACTACGTACCATAACCTAAATAGTTTTTTCTTAATTAGGCTCTAACGAACACCCAATGTAACCAATTATGGAACATTGATTCATAGACCACGAGTCACATGTTTTAAAATGTGTTATGGTGTTAATTAGGTGGATGTAATATTTTTTTTCATGAGAATTACTGTATATTGTTGATCTGATGTGGTGAACCAATTTTTTAGTCTATTTAATATTGTATGTGGAAATAATATGAAATTCAAATAGAAAATTGAAATGATAAATAGAGAACTCAACTGTGAACCAAATTTTAGTGGGTAGGAGGCAGTGTCTCTAGTGAAATTTATTCTTTTTTCTCTTTAATAGTCATTGATTTAAGATATAGATACGTGTTATGATCTATTTATAGGAAGGATTTAACCTATCCTCTGATTTGGGTAATGAAATTGTATATTAATATTTTTGATGTGTTTGTATTGCATTGTAGAGAGATTCAAACATGATGAACTCTAATCATAAACCAGGAGAGTGGTTACAACAACACTCTATAGAAGTTGGTCCATTTGATATCTATTTATACTCTACTGGTGATAGGTGTGGGACCAAAAATTTTATTGGACACATGTGTTGAGTCATAGTTCAGTGAGGGTTTTTATCGATTTAGGTGTAATTATTATGGTTCACCATAGCCTACCTTATCTATGACTGAGGTGAAACATGTGTTCCAGTAGTAAGATCCCCACATGTTTTCATTGTATTTTAGTGAAGAATATAGAGAGTTGTTGGTCGAAACTACTCTATTGATATTGGACCATCTTGTGACATCACCTCATATGAGAGTGAATCCCACGAAGTTTATACTAGGTGGAGTAGTAATGATCTAGTGCTATTTTCTGGACTATAGTAACAAGCTACATGAAATGGTTCGTTTTGATTTCCAAACCATGTTCACAAAAAAGATTAACCCTAAGACTATGAGAACTATGTTGGTAAGTGAGTTTAAGAGTCTAGATCAGGGTTCCCTAGAAATTATGTGGTATTCAGTATTATTTTTAGATATTTAGTGTTTTGGGCTAACATACATTGTTGATGAGCTATCAAGAGAGATAGACTTTGAGGAGGGACTCTGACATGTTGTTATATATATGGATAATGTGTTAAGGATGATGAATATTACTAAAATCATAAATATAGTGCTAATTATATAGTGAATTGTCTAAAAAATGTGGAATGTAGAGAAAAATAGTATAGTCTCTCGACCCATTGGAATAGACCCTTTGGGTACGAAGTGCTATTGATGGCTTCCCATGAGACGATTTCTAATCAAGATGCTTTTTCTGGTAGTTTAATAAATGTCATTAGTGTGGTAGATGGGGACTGATTTGGAATCATTGTGATCATGACATAGCCATGTGCCGAGCATGGGGAAGGATTAATCATGTGAAATGTTTCTTTATGACCTTTCCTCTAGAATTTAGTATTAGGGGTAAACTTTTACAATTGGTTCATTAGCATATTTCATACCATCATGTCAGGAGAAGATCTAGAGGTGTACTAGTAGATCATGCCAAGGTGGTGGTCATGTCCAAAGAAGCAAGGCACCAGATGAACAAAGGCTTTAGAGTAGTCATACTCTAGGTATAGAGGTTATGTCACATGGTCACATTTTAGGACATATAATTTTTGTATATACTACACTTGAGGACTAGGTCATCATACCCTTTACTATTGTAACTTCACTTTTGGATACAATTGCATCACATTGTGTCGTATTTGTAAATATGGTCAAAGGATTTGTGATTGTTGGTATGTTTTATGAGGGTTATCTAATTCTTAACGCTCTATTTGGGGTCATAATTGAGGATGTATGCCAGTGTATGGAGTTTTCCCATTAGATTTGTCAGTGTTTTTTACTATATGACCTTTTCCCTTGAGATTACATGTTTTTATGACATTATTGGAATACAATTTCTAGTATCTTATCAATCATATATTCACTATTTTTAATGGAGGGAGACTTTCACATCATTAAATGTAATAGTTTACAGTCATAAGGGTGAATGGGATGTTTAGGTGAGATGAGATGGTGCATAGAATTATGTTCTAGGATAGATGAAAACCCAAACATTTTCTTTGTATTTGGATGATCATAGAGCATGTCAGGCAGATTTTCCTCCAATGGTTTCTCATTTCAAGGATGTCTTCCCAAATGAAATTTCTTATTTATCTCCTAAAAGAAAGGCTGCGTTCTACATCTTTCAATTTCTAGGAGCTACACCAGTATGAATTCCTCCTTAATGTATGACTATAATGGAAATGTGGGAGACCAAAAAAAATTTAGATGTCTAAGAGGCAATGAGGGTTTTTTAACTAGTACATATCTATATGAATCACCAGTCCATTTTGTTGAAAAAGTGTATGATACCCTTAGGATATGAATGGATTGTTCAAAATTAAACTGACTAGTAGTTAAGAACCAGTATCCCTTACCACAGATATATAACCGTTTGGATTATCTTTGAGGAGATAATGTGTTCTCAAAAATTGATTTCAGAAGAAGATATCATTATGTCAGTGTTCAAAATGCAGACATACCTCATACAACATTTCATTGTGGTTATATTATATACGATTATACGATTATTCCATTAGATCGTACATGAATTGTAGTTGTTCTCGTGGTGATAATGAAATGAGTTTCCCTTCCATATATAGGTTCTTTTTTGTGGTTTTAAAGGTAGATAACTTGCTTTATTCTCAAAATCAATACGACAATGCCCAACATCCCACGATAGTTCTGTATACATTGATATAGCGTAAGTTATATAGTAATATCACAATGATCCACTTTAAGATTGAACAAATTCACTTCCTAGTTCATATTAAATTTGAGATAGGTGTATTAGTCCACCCAGATAAGGCATGATCTATAGATTCCTTTGAGAAACCAACAAATGTCTTTGAAATAGAGATATTCATAGGTATAGAAGAATATTTAAGGTTCTTCATACCAAATTTTTAACACATAGAAACATCATTAATGGGGTTTATTAAAAAGGGTGTGCTATTTTAATGGTCAGATACCTATGAGATAATCATTTAGGGGCTAAATGAATGATTGAATACACATCACATCTTTATTCATTTTTATCCATAATGATTTTGAACTATGTAATGTAATTATTTAGGTATCAGGATAAGAGAAGTTCATGTTGAGGGGGATATAGTCATGGAATATGTATTTTTCAGATGATGCCACCTAAGAAAAATAAACCAATATGGGATCTAATGTTTTCTGCAGTTGTTCATGCTTTGCGTTATTTTAGACATGATTTATGTGGTGGGCATTTAGTAGTGTAATAGGTCCCCAAAATCATCATGTATTTATTTACATAGTGTATTATGAATTTTAGGCAATGAAGGGTGGTTGAGTAAATATAGTATTTATACTATTAGCTTCACTATACACCTATAATGGAAGATGTAGTGGCGGATTCCTAGAAAAGGAAGAATAATATATTGGTATTTTAAAAATATATTAGTGAGTTCATCTTAGGGATTTTTATCTAAGATGAACATGGATGTGTGGGATAGTTAGGAGAAAAAATGTCTTTCATCATTTTCTATAACATATACCCTTATAGATTAGGTGAGGATGGGGTAGCTATAAGAATTAAAAGTACAAGTCCTATAGGAGGACTTGGTATGTGAGGACCAACTTCCTACATGGACCATATGCGAGGATGAGATCCCATGTATCTGTGGTCAAATTTGGGTTACATTGGACATATGTGTAGAGATAATGTGAGAGTTTGATGGCCCAATTTGGGATGTACATATCAGTGTCACAATGATGTATCTTGACATACACCATATGTACTGGTAGACAGGTATGAATCCAGGGGTGGAAAGTTTTTTCATGAGGAATTGCTCCTCTCAGTAGGTGAAGGTGGATCCAAATTGACCAGAAATAATTTTAAAAACATTAACTATTTTTTATTTTAAAAGGGATGATTTTACAATGGATTTGATGACATGTTTTTTGAGGTTAACTTGAGGTAGTGAATATATTTGATTTTTTGTTGATAGGAACACGAATGTGCCCATTTCTAACTGACTTTGGTGACCTTTATTGTTGATGATCGTAGAAGGATGCATGTTTTTGTGTAAGTGAAACTTCATGAGTTCCCTCATTCTATCATTTTAGATAGTGACACCGGGTTTACATTTCATTTCTATTACATTCTATATAAGGCCATGATTATATTGGTTCTTTTAATAATTTCATACCACTCTCATAATGTTGGAATGTCTGAGTATATGATACATGATATTGGGGATTAGCTACAGGCATGTATTATAGATTTAGGGGGCTTTTGGGAGAGGCATATTTCCTGGGTTCAGTTCTCTTATAGTAATAGTTATCATGAGACTATAAAGAGAGACCCTTATGAGGTTTTTTATGGTAGGCCGTTATGATTTCCACTATACTGGTTAAATGAAGTTAAGGAACCTTTACTGGGACTGCACCGCATGTAGTAAACTTTTGAGGAGGTCTAGTTGGTTTAGAACTAGATATACACTAAACTGTCTTGAAAAATCATACACTAATCAATGTAGATGACCTCTAGTGTTCAGGTTTAGGGATTACGTTATTTTATGTGTCTCACTAGTGATGGGACACAGAAAAATTAGGTGAAATGGTAGACATTCATAGTGATAAGTCAGGACATTCATATTTTTAGAGAGAACCAGGATGTTATACTATTGTTTTCAATTACGTTATAGGTACTAATACTTACATGATTCCATACGGATATTTGAGCTGCACAATTATCATTCAAATCCATCTCATGTTTTTTCAATGATGAGGTTGAGTTACAATCTGATGTGTTATTTTAGGACCATATGATTTGTTTCATTAAAAATAGAATAAATGTTCTTGGTGGTCGGTTAGTTCTTATAGTATGGGATCTATGGTTTCAAAACAATTTACAAGAAGAGATATGATAGTGGGATGATGAAAACAAGCTTAGTGACTCTATATATTATCTGAAATTTTTTGACCACCCATGATGAGGAAATTTGAGGATGAAATTATTTAATGGGATTATTGTATGATCATGGGTTTTTATATGAGTTTTGAATCTTTTTTTTAGTTTAACTATTTTTTATATCCTACTTTGATTAAAATTTGAAGTTATGGGTGTAACTATGGTATATTGGACTTGTTCGGAGCATAGAAATAAGATTTGATTTGAAAAAAACAAGTAGACCAAATGGTTGGTAGAAACTGATTGGGGCAGCACACATAGTCTGACAAACTATACGAGCCATGAATATGTTTTTAAAATTAATTATTTCCCCATAAGATAATATAAAACCTAATTTCTATTTCACTTCTCCTCTTATTAGACAATAGTAACATTAGGTGAACCATTTATAATCCTTAAGGTAGGATTTTCTCCCTATTCTCCACTAGAACTCTGAATTGAGCGTTGATCGTCTCATAAGATTCATACCTATGATTACTGAATTACTTTTGTATCATTAATTAATTCACTTCATATCAAAGAAGTTATTTTAGTGTAATATAATATTTCATATTTATATGTTTAAAATAAATTCATTATTTTTCATCTGATCTGAGTCAAATTTCATTTTGATAATGGATGAATACTCTTCAACAAACCTATAGTTGGTGGAATATAGTTTTCATAAATGGTTTAGTGATTTATTGATCTATTTTTTATTGTACCACCCTTCATACATTTTGAAATCTCCATGAAAATGAATTGAGAGACTATAATTAATGTAATAGAATATGTTAGGGATTCTATTTTGTTCCCTAGATACTTTTTGGAGGTCATTTCCCCAATAGTGATCTTCCATGGGGCGTGCCTTTGAAATTTCATTTGTTAACTCACCAATGGGTGGAGTATTTGTACTTTCCTTATTACAGGAATCCGGTTAATAAATGAATTTACTAAATCGATTTATTATAAGATATTTTCCTCTTTTTCCATGTAATACTAGAGCTTGAATCACTTAATTGTGGAATTTTGATTTATTATAAGAATATGTATACTCATAGACTGAATGCTATATGTGGATTGTTAAAAGAGTGTGTAAAATCATGGAAATGAATAATATTGAAATTTAAAATGGAATGAATGATGGAAAAATCCATTAGATTCCTTAGATGTTATGATATAGAACATGATAGAGATATTGGATGCCTTGAATGCGATGTCTCCATTGTTAATGATTTTTTGGGATGCATTGGGACTTACTGCCCCTTGGATTTGGTTTTTTAGGCTCTTAGTGGATAATGTCTATTGACATGCCCCTTGGAGTCCAATTTATGCCTAACCCAGATTCCATTGAGATTCTCCAGGGACTTGATGAGGATTATATGGTTCACTGTACCGTTGATATAGCCTTGTGGGGTATCAAATATATGATATTATGGATCAGCTATGGTAAATGTCACACTCTTGAATATATATTTTTTTGTTTGAAATAAAATTTCATATTATGTTGATTGACCATGGTTGTTATGAGATACAATTTTTAGGGTGTGACCATGGGTGATATGATATATTGTTTATATGGCATGGTTATTTTGTTTATTTCCATATTTTTTATTCCTGCATTATTATAGTATCTTGAAAAATGTTTCACAGGGTGACTTGTATGTATGCACATGATCACTTTCATGATTACTTATTCCTTGGACACTTTACATGTGTTATTGTCGTACCATTTATACCATTAATTCTGATTTAGCTTATAATAAATAACTATAAATTTTTGAATAATATATGGGTGGTGACTTAATGGGACTGTATCCAAAACCCAATTCAGGTCATTGTTGGGTACTCAAACAAACTACATGGATCCATATAGGGATCATGGTAAGTGCCTATAGATTGATGCTTGAATTTGTACCATACATAGGAGAAAGGTAACACATGACAAATATTAGGCTTGTGATGTTATCTTGAGATAATGAATTTTTGTCTTTTTGGTATTTGATACATGTATTGTACTGTCTATCTATATAATTTTTCAATTATTTATATTTACATGACATGTATCATTATCCTTTGTTTATGAAATTAAATTTGAAATGATTTATATTTAGTCTTCTAGATGTTTATTTTTTTTCAGCTGATGTATATAATTCCTATATGGTTTTTATGATTTTTACCATTGTGTTACACTCGGATAAGCGGGAATAGTATCCCCATAGACACACTGTAGGTCCTCCATACTAGTTAGTAGCCTCTATAATTTGGGGGGATGCACTTAATTCCATGTGTACATCTAGGATTTCAATATTATTGAGTGGAATTATAGTTTTAGATACTACATGTGGAAAACTTATTAATTTACATTATATGAATGTGCTAGTGGTTCCCAAGATTATGTATTAGTAGAATTCATTGGGTATTTTTTTATCATGTGACATTATTTATGGGAATAGGGGTGAATATAATCCATTACGGGACTTTTTCCACCTTTTGATTATCTCTTGAAAGCTATCCCTAGAATATTCATAAGTCATGTTTTATTCTTTTTTCCACATTCAAATATTACCTTGAGGTTATCAAACTATTAACTTATTTATTTTCAATGGATATGATTTTTACCAATTTTAGGTCTCGTTTATATTAATATTGACTCAGTTTTATTTTATTAATCATTTATACTTTGTTTATTCCATTATTGTGTTTTATTTCTCACCCACTTCTTATATACGTCCTTAGGTTATCCCATACAGTTTTAGAAGAACCATGGAATATAAACCCATGTTATCGAGTTTTTAGATAATATTTTATTATTTATATTATAGGTTGTTATTTTATGTATCTATTTACCCAATGACACTATGAATCATGAACTTATGGGTATGTATTTAGTGTATATTCATGTAATAAATCATGAATTAATGTGTATTAAATATAAGGGTTTTCATTATTGGTATCAATTAAAAGTCTATTTATTTTATTGTTTTGGATTAGAAAACCCTCATGATTTTTTTGGACAAAAACATCATAGAAAAAAATTAATAAATTTAGATAAATTATTGAGTGAGGGGATTATAATTAACTATATACCAATATAGTAAGTACAGTTGGATGTGTCCATAGACTAATTTAACTTAGTGGTAATATCCTAGAAAAAGGACTAATGATATAGACTCAATCATCACCGTCTATATGAAAATCGTCCTTACTTCACACATGGTTGTGTAGTCTTGAAGGATATGCTTTGTTAATTTAAAAATTGACTTTTGAACCATTATTAGAGGAATACAAATTTCTAAATGATTTTATATTTTGTAGTAGATCATGGATAACCTAGATTGACACATATTAATTCTTATGATAAAAAGTATATGTACATTTTGTTCTACCCTATAAATACTTATAGTTTCCAATTTATGTGTTTAAAAGTTTTCAAATTATCATTCATAATTCTATTTTAGGGTGATCTAAATGATTAGAACCATAAAAAAATTCTGTAATGAAAACTTCTCATCTAGGATACTACATATTCTCTTATATCATGCATGTTTAGTAAAACTATTCCATCCTCGTTGTATAACATTGAAGTAGAGCATTAGGTAAAAACAGAGAATGTTGAAATTATTTTAGCCTAACTACATAAGTCATTCCCTACCACAATCATTATGATATATTTCCCAAAAATAGTGTGATACTCCAATTATCATAATTTGGTGATATTATGGACATGGATGGGTTTTCCTTATATATAGCTATAAAAATATATAAATAGTACCCATTAATTTTTTGGGAGCTTTTTAGAATTTTCCATCCATCATTTTTCACAGGCATGCTACATTTAAAATTCCATATTCCCATTAAAACAATTATTGAGAGAAACATTACATTTTAGTGGATCTATCATACTGAAATAAATATATTAATAATGAAATATTATGACTAGAAAAAGAATCATCCATATTGTTCCTTTTTGATAGGTTATTTAGATCATGAATGTGTGGAATTTTTATCAATGTATATTTTTAATTTGAGAAGAAGACATATTCATTCAATGAGAAAAGAAGAAGATTAGCATGTGGAAATTAACACCTTATTTACAAAAAAATCCACAAAAAGGAGAAATTCTAGGATCATAAACATTGTATACATTGATCCATGATGTGAATGATATGCCACATAATACATTCTATTTTAAATATGATTTGTTCGATGACTATATCAAGTATGTAATTTGAATACTGATAAGTCATATAAAAATACATAATTTAACACATTCATTGATATTTTGTTGTAATTTTATGAAGGGAACCAAAAAAACAATTAGATTTCATCTATATTCACCTTTGAGAAGGATAGAGACATTGCATAGAATATATTTTTATATTTGTTCAAATAAATTATATGGATATTAAATTAATCAAAAGAAAATACTGATATTAATTATTATTAATTTTATTATATATTTATTAAGTAATGATTTTACCTGCGGAATCCATATTTTAAAAATTAATTTTATTGTATTTCTGTCCAAATTAATTTTTTCATGAATGAAAATCCTTAATAATTAATGAGTATAATTGTTTTACAACTAATCAACTTCTGAATATGAGAACACAATCTTATATAGTTATGTTTACTACATCAAGATGATATTATGATAACGCATCAAATAATAGGCCTTGGTAGGAAAATGTGTCTTATTATAGAGTTCTTGAAACATAAGGTTATTGGATTACTACTCTCATGGTAAAGTCCCTATGATGAAATGATAATGATTTTATTAAATGACTCAACATGGTATATATATTTATGAATATGGATTTTGAATTGTTGATATGATGGATTGTTGGATAATACACCTTATTTTTTTGAATCAATGATTAAAATTTGTTTTATATGAAATAGAATTTGATTCCAGATTATAGTGGAATTATTGAAGTAATTACAGGACATATTTATGATGATGTTTGTAAAGAAATTGAAAACATTTATTCCCTAATTGGTGATAACCAAAAAAATATTTTATTACTAAAATTTTCCAAAGGTGAGAATTAATGTTGAAGATGATTTAGTGGTGAGTAATATATATAAATAATTATATATTGTCATAGTTCATTCAGTTTTTCTGGATGTGAGTTTATAAGGCCGGTACTACTATATTTAATGTAAATTTGTTTTCATCTTGAATGGTGTGTTTATATTCATTTTTTTTCATTTAATTTAATTATTTTTTTCAACTGAAATTTTATTTTTAAAATGAATTTATTTGAACATGTATAACATGGTTTTAAATTACATTCATTAAAGAAATTTATGATATTGTTTATATCATTTTGTACTTGCATGTTTTATGTGGAATATTTGATATCATTTTCAAAAAAACATACATTTCATTCTTATTCATATTAGAAAGGATATTGATGAAATTTTAAGCAAGCTAATATTTGATAATGATCAATGAATGGAGGATGTAGGCCTACTTTATCCAGTTCCCTTAGTTAGTATAATAATTGTAATACTTTCCTTCATCATTAAATTTTGTTTTGAGTAATATTTATTTATAAGAAATCCATATTGAAATTAATTTTAGCTTGATTTGGACACTCATTAGCTAACTAATAGGGATTCGTGTGGGGTTTCACCTAGAGATTCTTGGAAAACCCATAACACCCATTGAAAATAAACTCATGAGCTCAAATTTTATATACCTCATTATTTCCTCCTCTAATTGAGCCTACATGTATGTTCCAACCCATGGCTCTATTTCCATATTATTTAGGCTCTAATTATCACAACATGTCTGTGTCACCTCTAGGGATGTTCCTTACTATACCATATCCATATCCCATGATGTATCCCTATTCATTCAATCCTCATCCTATAATGTATACCTTGCCTCCATTTTCTACTATCCATCAAGGATAAAATGATTCTACTCATGCTGTTTTTAGTACACTAAATGTAGACAAAATGGTGCATTCTATGTAACATGAAAATCATATAGAGGATACCAATACAAAATATCCAACTAATTTAACAGATCGTAATGATTATCATGGGACATATATTTTTATATTTTTTTCAAATAAATACATTTTTACATTAGAATTGTGATCTAATTAAACTTTTTTTCCAAAATTTTTTAATGTGATCTTTTAATAGTAATTTAGAGAATATCTATATATGTGAAACCAATAATTAAACAACCCATATAATCATAGATTACACTAAAAATTGTAGAATGATAAGTAAAAATTATAGAAAATATTTAAGTTTTATGTATACTTTAGATATGTAAAGCGGTATAATTCTAGTGTAACATGTCTCATTGAGGTATATCAGTAATTAAATAAAAAAGAAAGTGTGGGTGGGGGTTTTTGAAATAATTTATTTTTGAAATTTATATCCATATTATGGTTTTATCTATAGGAATTAATATGTTCATTATAAAATTGGATTAAAATTCCTAATGGTCAACTAGTTAAGGTTCATAGTTGATAGGAATTGGGTAGTTGTGGAAATCATATAATAATGTGTAATATATTTTTTTGTATTAGTAAATTCATATTTGATTTAGAGGGTGTACCAATATTCAATGACTATCCCACAATAAAATACCAAGAATATGAACATATATTGGAAGAGTTATAATATTAATGAATACTTAATCATTAATGGGTTGTGTTAAAATTTAAATTCATTATATTTTTTTATGAATACATTAGAAAATAACTAAATAACAAGGATTGTATAAAGTATATCCACACTATTGGGATCACTATAATGTAGGTACATGAGAGGTGATGAGTACTTTTTTTGTCTAATTGACTTTTATAACCATCAAAATTTGAACTCTCCCTAGAAAAATCATAAAATATTTCTATTAATTATGAAAAATGACACATTATATTATATATTAAACACATACAAAATATATTACTTTTAATTCATTCATCTTTTGCATGAATATTCACATGAAATGGATTTCTGGTAAGTCACGTCTTGCAAATAACATGGAAAAAAACAAAAAATCTAGAGCCATCATCAAATTGATTAACATGTTATATGTATTTCTAAAAGTATATAAACCTTATAATGTCCATTGTATCATCATTTCAAATATGATATGACTATTTTTTCATAAAGACAATGAAACTTTTAAGCACATGTAAACAACTATAAAATGTCATTTAATTAACCAAATGAGTTTCTTTGTCAATATTTTAATGTTGAATAAAACCCATACTAGGTCTTTAAATGTTCCATAAAATGATACATAATTTAAAAAAGTCTCGAAAAAAAAACCATACTAAGTCTCAAAAATTACCATTAAAATGTTTTTTTGGTAATTTTTTTTGCATCTCGGTGAAAATATTGAAGTTCCCAAAAAAAAAATTATATATTTTACCTTATATAATTTTGTCGAATTTCTTTTGTTAACAATATATAAAATGATGAAATATATATTTTTTATATTTAATTAACCTTGTTAACATATAATACATTCATTGGTCATTATATGAATTTGAAAACCCCCTTTACCAACTATTACATAAAATAAAAACAAATTCAAAATTACTTTCAATTAACACAAATATCTCCATATAATAAGAAATAAAATAATGATAACATTTAGAATGTGTAGCATACCAAACATGAAGATCACATATACCCCATAGAATGGAGTACATACAATTCATAGTATGAGTTTTACATCTCTATATTAGGTATAAATATATAAAATTAGAGAGTGTATTCTTTACAATTCATGGAAAGTAACATTCGCTCCATTTTTTCAAATGAGTCTCCAGGACATCGTAATAAACATAAATATATGAAAAACTTTAATTGCATACCCCATGAGATGATAAATGGTCAATCCATTAATATTTCATCATATATAAATGTTGTTGATATATATTTTCCTCTATCATAGGTATATGAATAATTGAATGTATTTGATTATAACATCAATCATAGCCTCAAAATAAAACAACATGGCCACAATATTTATAGAAGCTTTATATAATTTTCCATTGATATCTGTAAAGATCCTCTTATATACAACTACATTAAGGAACCATTTTACTTATTCATTAATTTTTATTTTAATCTGACCTTCAATTATTAGAATCTATGTAATATAAATAAATATAAATATAAATATATTCATTTTATTTTATAAATTTTTTATAAATGGTAAATATATTATAAAAATAAATATCATTGATTTTTTTTCTTCGTATATCTTCAAATACGTTTCAACATTTATAGTCGAAAAATGTAATATAAGACCTTATATAACATGAATGCTTTATTAGATAAACTTTTTTTTCATCTTAAATAGGTTTCAAAATTTTACAACAAAAAAATCAGAAAGATTTATGTGTCTTTCTTATATTTATAGAATAAAACAATATATAGGGACCCTTAAGTTGTACCTCACCATGTATTTCCTATCTATATAGATTTCCATGTCTCTCCCTATATCTAATTCAACATTGATAAATATACTACCTTTTTCCACATTCTTTATTCTATCATATCCATTAATGATGGTATAAATTTTGCAGAAAACACATTTTATTTTTTTGCTATAGTATACTCAAATTACCATATTGACATCATTAGTTAATTATATATAGACTGAACCAATCACATAAGGTTTTATCAATAAAAACTCCCTTAGTCATATTTTATTCGTATAGACTCTTATTTATATCGTTTATTTTTTTCATTATAAAATAATAAATAATTTTAGATTATTTTGAACTATTATGTTTCTGAAATTGGTTACCTTAAAATGAACTACTCACTAATATTATTAATCTAATAGTGTTTCCTCCATAGAGATGACCTCCATTTGGACTGTATATTCATGTAATCACCTTCAGATTCATTACATTAAAGCTTAATCTAATAGGATAATTGAATTTAATGCAACATTGTTGTTGACAACTATAATTTAATCTGATGTGAGAATGTTTTAACATTATCTGATTAGATGGTTTATCTCTCATGCCTTCAGAATAACTTTTTGTGGATTTTGTTAATAAATTTCATATTATTCAATATTTTTCAATTACTGTAATAAATTTCAAGTTCAAAAAGTGACATATCCCATTAATGGTCATGTTCTTCAAGAAAATATTTTACTCAAGTGTAAAGAAAAAGGATGGAAGTGTTTTATATGAAAAAACACAAGAAAATATTGTCGGTTTTGTTATTGATATTTCATAATTTGATATATAATCCATAATTAAATTACTTATTTATATATTCAATAGTGTACCTTGGAGGCCCTCTATGTGATATAAGATGACAACATGAGGAAAACTAATCATTTGAGATATGTATTGGGTGACTATTACCAAGGGGGAGTCCAATATGAACTTAATAAAATAATTGTATCCACTACATATTGGTCCTCATCATGTGCCTCTAATATCTCTTACACCACAAAGCTATAAAATTCTTTTGAAGAAGAATATGTGGCAAAAATAGCTCTATAAAAGAGTGAAAGAGTTAAACTATCATGAAAATTTTTATGAAATCTATGATATTTAAATGTTCTTTACTTCTATCAGAGTTTTATAAATACTTTGAGTCATGTATTGAAATAATTCACTCTTTTTATGATGCACTGAGTGATGTCAATGAGGATCCTAGTGGCTGTTGAGGTGATGATACTCCTAGACATGATGATTATGATTTTGATGTTGAAGATAATAATGATGGTCCTCCATAAGATAATGGTAATGAGGATGCCAGAGATGATTAATATGGAATAGGTGGTGATGGGGGAGAAATTGATCCCCATCATTTATTAGATGAAAATACATAAACATTTGTTTTGATTGTGTTCAATGAATAAATCTAATTTATTGTGAAAATCGTTTTAATGTGTTATTGTATAGTAAATAGTTTTAAAATTATTGGGAGGAATATTTTTAAATGGTAAATATATAATATTTTTACTACATTAAATGTGTACTATGGTTTGTAATTTTTTATATGCATTAATAGAGGTGTTGGATAGTCCTATTTTACATGTTAAGTATAGGAAACTTTACAAATGGTTCTATATAGCATTTGTATATATCAATGTTGGACAACATTCTATACCAATGAAATCATGAAACGTTGGTACAAACATATAAAAATAGTTTATAGAAAACCGTGGGAATTCAAAATTTTCCTTGGTATATACATACACATTTCAAAAAACCATTTGTATATCCTTATATTGATGGAAATATACCCCACTATTTGATGAACCACTGGTAAAACATATATTGACAATTCAATTTCATATTACAATGGTTTAAAACCATCAGTATATGGTATTGTTTTTTATTTTTTTATATTATAATTAATTTCAGTCACATAAAAAATTGAATCTGATAAAAGTAACATCATTATTTTATTCAACATAGAAATGGCATTTGCCTAGTATTTTGGAATTTTTTTGAAATTGTAGATTTGTAATACAATAGCGAGAAAAATATTTTATACATATTCCATATATTTTATTACACGATCGTAAAAATATTATATATATAATTTTTTTAAAAAATATTGAAAAATATTAATTTAGTGAATAAAATTATTAATTAAGAAAATAATATATTGAATTTATAAAACCATTTCCACATTCTAAAAATTGTTTAATAATTACATTAATAAAATATAATTTTGGCCTATCTCAACCAATTATTAAAAAAATAAATTTTGTTTTTTATTTATTGAAAAAAAATTAAAACTTCAATGGATGATAAATAATAAAATAATTTCATGGAAATCAACATAATTGATAAATTTATACTAGGAACAATTTTTTTTCAAAAAAAAATTATTTTTCTAAAAATGGATCAAACCCCTAATGTTTATTTATAATAAAATTAATTTTTATTAACCATATAGATATAAATTTTCAAAATTTATTTCCTCTTTTTATTCATTTTTCCAAAAATAGGTAAAAAGGCTTGTTTTATTTATTGGAATTAAAAGAAAAATTAATTTTATAAATGTAGCTAACATGATAATAAATCATTAAAGTGGAAAATATAATAATATAAGTCCTAAAAAATGTGTGAAAAGTATTGTTTGCGACTTTCTTAGCCTTATAGATTACCCCCACTCCATTTTCATATAATATTGGATCCACATGAAATTTGAATAGTTTTATATCCTTTTAATTTTTATTAAAAATGTCATTGTGCTCCCTTATATAAGGATTCATCAACATCCCCACTTATAATCACAACAAAAGAATCATATATTAGGAAAAATCCAAATAACTGAAAAATAAATCAATCAACATCATAGTGACCATGGACTTCTCAAAAGCTAACCTTTAAAATCTATAATCATGTTTTCAGAGGATATCTTCTATGGAATAAGGTAATATTTTCAATTACTAGGTTTTCATTTTATTCCATTATTTCATCTTATAACTCCAAAAATCAAATATAACCATGTTGATATAATTAAATAAATAGAATAATTATATTAAAATGTTATTAATTTTATGGGATAATTAATTTCTTCCTTCTTACCAACCATTATAAAAACGTATATGCTTCTTGGGAAATATCGGGACTATCACCCCCATTAGTGATGTGATCTATTTTTTATAAAAATAATACATAAATGATTAATCACATGTATTTAATGATATATTAATATAAATTTACAGCATTTCTAATGTTCCAAAAATTTAAATTATTTCTTATTTTCCTTACATTCTATGGAAAATGAAGACATCTCTAGTGTGAATATGAGGACTACATACCCCATATTGCAACTTATTTTTTTCATTATCACCATACATGTATAACTATAATAATATCTTTTCTAAATTAAAATGATATCCATCATACTATTATGCTTCATTAGATATATATTAATATTTTACATGTAATTAAAATAATAACTTTCAATTGCTAAAAATTTTCAATTAAAGAATGATATCAATTCCATTTTCATTAATCATGACTAACCTAATTATGATTTGAAATTTTACCTGTATAAAATATTTAAAAACTATTATCATAGTACTTTAATTTATATTTATATGATTAAATTAGTATCAAAATACAAAGGTTCAATATCATCATAAAAAACTAAGAGGAAATTAAAATTACAAAAATCTAATCATTAAAATATACTATAAATATATATTGATTGTATAATAAATGATAATAATCAAGGAGTAAAATGATAATATATATGTATAAGGTTCTAGAATTTTATATTATGATAGTTATATTTTTATATAAAATGTTATGTATCGGTCGTGGAAGTTGAAAATTATATTGAACATTTTATCTCATTTTCTATTCAATGATGCATGTTTTTAGGTTATGATCATATTCATATTTTATATATTATTCCTTCAATACCACTATAATATATAATAATAATAAATGTATCCTTTATATTATTTTCATTTATTTCCATTAATCTCTCTTTCAACCTCATTTGATTAGACTAGTTAAAAAAGAATTGGATTTATTGTGTCTATTTTTTTCATTGATACTTCTACCATATCCACCATTAGTTTTATTTTTTTGAATAAAAACATATATGGTATATTATCATTATTTTTAAGGGATTTAATATTAGACCATAATTTATATATTTAGAGGCTTTGTCATCAATGATTACTTAATCCATGCAGATTTTTGATAACCTTATTTCAATTCTTTAAGTTATAATTTATATTACTGAAACCCATTAATAAATGTTTATTTATCTTTTCCTATGCTTTTATAAAATTTCATGTCCTCTTTTTATACTATTTATTTATACGTTTTCTCATTAACTCATATTATAAGGATTCTTACTTCAATGATTATGATACTTTATTGGTTTTTTGTTAACTCGATCATCATTTTTTTGGGTAGTAATATTAGATGTCAAAAACTTCCTAACCAAGGAAACCCTATAATATAAGAGGAAAAATGTGAAATAAAAAATTTACCCCAATAAGATAGAGGTTGGTAACCATCACAGATTATTATATCAGAAACATGGAGGCCTTAGCCTAGGGTACATGTACACATGCATGCATATCCAATCCCATACAATGTTGAATCTAATGTACAATTTATACCAATGAAATAATAACATATATCCTATAACAGAGTATGAAGAATTACTATATTGAAATTAAGGGTCAAAGTACAATACTAGGAATAACTAATTTTTTTTTATCTTACTCAAAATGAAGGGATTACTATTAATAGAAACAATGAATATAATTCTCAGCCTGGGTTAACAAAACATTTCTACACATTCTCCCACCCCCCCTAGGACACCATTAATCAGTAGAATGTATATATAAAACATGACTTGTGTGGGAAAATCCAATGTGTGGGTTCTTGTAATAGTAATCAATAGGACACCCTGAACTCAATATAAACAAATCATCAAGAGTAGCTAACTCATCAATATATGGGTACATCAATCAAGATTTAAGAAATAATAATAATCAACCCATATAT
Organism: Viscum album; assembly: GCA_963277665.1. NCBI lineage: Eukaryota > Viridiplantae > Streptophyta > Magnoliopsida > Santalales > Viscaceae > Viscum > Viscum album. Next base: position 309,618,033 of record OY728126.1, read on the forward strand.
TCACAAATTTTCACCAAATATTAATATTTTATCAATTATTTAGAGACATAGGATTATGCATAAGGATTCAAGGTAATTCTTTTCTGAGACACCTCACTCCACAAACCATGTCGTCGCTAATGGTGCTTATCCGAGAAGTCATGCTCATCGGGTCTTACGAATGAATTATTAAATGGATCTCCAAATATGTCAACATCTAAATAGGTAATCATACCTAGGTACATTATAGGAATCCTCACACCCTACTAGATCAGTATACAAGAGAGGCGGCCATCACCTGCTGTATGAAATTCATGATGATTCCAAAAACCTAACCCAATATGAAGAATGATTGATATGGGGTCCCATTTAGGTCATATAGAAGGATACACCATGATATATCTTAGACAATACACATATGTGTGATCATAGTTCTATTCTAATGAAATAATTTCACACATTACTCACATTAGGATGGAATAATTAAAAACATAATAAGGAAGTAGGTCAATACTACAAAATAGAAGGCATTTGAATTTCCTCAGAGGAAGTACAACTATTTTGTAGTTGGTAAATTAAATGTATAGAGAGTACACAGTTTTTATTTCTAAACCTCATCCTACTATTAACTATTACATTGTTCCACTACCCTTTTTCATATTCTTTAGTTAATTCCCATGTAAGTTTAATGTTAAAGTACCTAACAAAATCTGTATATGTGGAAGTCCCCATGTAGTTTCATTATTCCAATGTGAATGTAATTGTCTCTACCTTCGTATCCTATGTGTTACACACTGATTTTTCATCAAAATGACACATTTTGTTTGATATGTTCACACAACATGTGACATTTTTCAATCCATATAAACCCCAACACTACAGAAGTTGTACTACATGGCATGTGGTTATTGGACTACACATTGTTTAGCCGATGTTTTTATAGAAACCCCATTATGTTCTAGTAATATCACCAAGTTTCCTCTACCAACAATCCTAACACAATAAAGCACATAAATCATATATCTAGGATGAATGGGTCCTTTTCACACATCTAAATAGAATTCTGTTTCGATCCACTAGAATTGAAAATTTCATCACATCTTGACTCCACTGAACGTCAAACCACAAATGAAAAGTCACCCTTCAGACCATAATTCTCCTATAATTACCTACTACAATCACCATAACATGATTACATTATAGATAAATAAACCCATTCCAATTTCATTTATTTGTTTCTAAAAATAATAGTATCAAAATGATCAAATACAAATTATTTATCAAACCGTGTGATAATTAAATGTTTTGTGATAATCATGTGATGAAATGTGGGTGAAAAGAACAAATGAAAAAAATTAGGGATCCAAGTCATCCATTATTATGGGTTCATTACTTAATTTACATTAGATTGAAAAATAAAGAGAAAAATATTCAACAATAACAACTCCCCATAATCCTAGGTAAATAATCACAAACCAAAACCACAATTGACCCATTAATCAATATGTTGGATGATTTGATTTGTGATAATCATGGGATTTTAAAATGCAGAAATAAATCATAGATTTCAAAAACCTACCTTGATTTTTGGTTTGACCAATGATTAATAATGGTAATGGGTCGTCACTAGAACAATCCACAGGTATTTTTGGGGAAACAAACCACACGCAGTGGATCATTATCCTCAACCTATTATCATTTTCCAAACTATCCTCAAACGAATACCCTCACAATTCAAGTGTAATTATGTTATCCCTTAAAAATTTATATAACTATATATTTATAGAGGTTAATTATGTTATAAATTTAATTAAAAAATAAATAAAAATATTTAATTAATTTATTAATTCAAATAAATTTGGTGATAATGACAAAAGCCAAATGCCGACAAATATTTTTCCATGATAATGATAGTATCCACACAAATAATTCATCTTTAGTCTCATTTATCTCATCACAATACCCATTCAAGATTTATTTCATTATGTTAACAAATATTTTCATGCATGATATAATATATATAATATTTTTGTAATATCAATTTTTAGTCACCGTAGACCATGAAATATCATCTCGTCTTAGCACATGGATCCATAAATATTATTAGTTATTATAAAAATGTTTACATGGAAGTAATAGAAACATTATATTCTCCCCAAAATAGAGATTTTATTCATGAAAGTGAAATCAGAGACAAAATGACTATGGTACTGTTCTCACATCTAGGTCTCTTTCTCCCATTTTCTCTCTTGATGATTCTTATACTATCACTGAAAACACACCATGTGAATAACTCACTCATGGTGGTTCTTCTACTAGTGAACATAAATATATATTAGGTACTCTGAAATGGTAGCCCCATCCTTGATTATATAGTCTCCCTAGTATACAATGTGAGGTAGGTCGTTCACATACAATCTTATCTGTGATAAATTGAAGACATCATGTACTTGGTCAAACTGTATTAGGATATCCAAGAAATGAACCCTTCATAGACCATAAATTGTATCTAAAAATTTTTGGTGAATGTTGTATATAACATTCCACTAAATTGATACCTCTCTTAGTTTGATCAAACATTTTGGGGACCAACAGGGTCTTCAATACAAGGTGTGAAATGGTTCCATATTCTCAGTGGAATGGTTGATATTTTTTTATGAAAAAAACACCAAGGGTTTGTAATCATCCATTATATATCCTAAGCCTAACATTTAGGCTCATAACATGACTTCATGAACCTGAATACCCAACAATTCTAGACATTGATCTGGCAGTGAAATTCCATTATCAAATGTAACTAATTCCAAAAGGCCTCCTATAATCCTTTCAATAAACATTACATGAAGTGATAATAATGATCTGAAAATATCATCATGGGAACACAATGGTTCTATAATATCTCATACATATAATGGTTTCTTATGATCCTTATTAAACTCTTCTATTATATAACAATAATGTGGGATGACATGGTGAGTCAATGTACGATCACCCAGATGGAATCATGTCCACTATGAATTCAAGGTATATCCATCATGAAGACCATTTATATAACATCACTCTTCCTCTATAGAACCTCATGGGGTTGAGCTAATCCCACTGGAACCTAGTTCACATCCATAACCTATTGATAGACCCATAGACATCATTATTTATCACAACGTTACATTATTTTTAAATATAAAGCATGAAAAATACAAAACACTAAACTCTAGTGTATTATATGAATTGTTTGTCCAAGGTCGAACCCATAAATATAGGGTTCGAGAAAATATTAATTGAATAAAATAAACATAAAATAATTATGATTTATGGAAATTTAATATAAGATATCAATCACATGATTTGGTGAATAAGGTGGGATAAGAGAATAGATAAACTATGCGAAGAAATGAATCCAGGTTCATGAGTTGATAAGGTATAAAATTATTAATTAACAATTTTGAAGTTCTTAGCATCGAGTCCTAGAAAATACAATGGTCATGATAAATTATCTCTATATAAATCACTCTTTTAATATTGATCAGTTACTTCATATTACAATAATTGGGTAACCATAAAACTAGATTAAACATAGGTAAGAATCCATCCCAATCGTTGTTGTGTATGTCAATAACCCATTTCACATATTAAATAAATATATTTAGTCAATCTATACAATGATAATGTATGGTGAAATAATTTATACCCAATCCATAACCCACATAAAATGTTTAATTATGAAGGAATAATGAATGATATATAATTTAATATAAGATATGAAACCCCAACATGAATTCAAAGAAATAAAAAACACCTCATACATTCAATCCCCCTTCATCACGCATTCCTCAGTCTAAATTAATCACCCTATCATGCTAACCACTAGAGGGTGTTGAAAATAATAACTGATGATTTTATATACAAGTGGTGAAGTAGCAGGTATAACTTTGGCCAGTAGGTGTTTAAGAGTGTTCCTTCATCCAAAATTTCATTAATGGTACCACCAAGGGGTTATCTTTAATGTTGTTTGATGGGATATGGTCGGAAAACTTCACAACGTGTAATCAGATTTCACATTATTTAGTCATAGCCTATGTTATCCTTCATGTTTGTGAATCTCATTTGAATCACATTCATAAATCTATAACATTGACTCTATTCATTATTTTTAATTGGGAGTCATGACGTGTAACAAGAATTCGTATAATAAACCAACATCATGAATTGTTCTAGAATATATATTTCATTTGATAGTTTCATGATGTGTAATGAGATTACACATCGTTTAATCATTCCTATCTCAGCTATTCCAACATCAATTCATCCTCACAAATCTAGTGTCACACTTCATCACATACCTTTCATCACGAAGCCTCTTTTTCTCCAAATTTTTCCACTTTTATTACTATTAAAATAGTCATCGTTTCATTCCATAAAAAAGACAAAGCCAAATAATTTAATTATTGGATATATTATTCAATTGAATTTATAAAATAATCTAAAATATATTAATGAAATAGGAATACTACTTTTAAAAAAGTGGGGAATTGTAAGAATAACTCTACTATAGAATTCTTCATACCAAGAACCAAAATTGTCGTTGAAGGGCCTACTGCATCATTAATACTCATGGGTGTACTACCATGGGCAATTCCTGAAACTAAATCATAAAAACCTCATCCAGTATTTTTGGTTCCATCATCCATCCTTTGAAATGGATATTATGCTCCCCAGAAAGAAAAAATCTATTATGATCATGTCTAGTTCATATCTGAGCACAATCAATCTTATAGTTGGTATATCCATATATATCCACCCAAAAAAATTATTGAAGATGAATGGTAACAACGATAAAATGTTCATATGTCATAGTATCCTTGATATCTACCTACAAAAGGAAGAAGGATAACTTATTTAGTTCTTTATTCAGTAACTCTGAAGAGGTTCTCATGCTAGGATCACCTTCAACTATATAACCCTTCCTATGAATGTAGACTATCTGAATGTCACAAACCTTGAGAAACACTATCCATAACATCTATCTAATGTTAATATTTTTATTCGAGAAGATATACTTGATAATTTTTTGGTATGAATATATAAAAATCCACACACCCCTAAGGTAGTGTAACCACATCCTCATGGATAATTCTACCACTACCACCACTAGATTGTGGGTCGTATAGTTCCTAATGTGTTGTCTCAATTTTTGAAACCCATAGTCAATCTCTTATTTCTTCTACATTATCACAAAAACATGCCTTGTCCTTAAGGATTCACATAACATTAAGTAATCAATACCCTCCCCACGAAATTTCATTATTAGGGAACTCTTAACCTCTGCAGTGACACCTGAAAAGCACGATAGAACATTTCTGTCAAAACAAAATGATGACCCATCTAGGTTAAATGGTATAAAGGAATAAATATCCTAGAGAAATAATGCACAATTATCCTAATTTATCCCTCCCAAAAATGTAAGATTCCTACCTTCATCATGCACTTGGGTGGCTCCAAGATATCAATACCTCATAATTTGTTGGAAAAATTCAAATCCATCTACTTAGATGAAATGTCTTAGAATGGGGAACTATCAAATCTATAACTAAAACATTGATATCCTTATATAATACTGGGTCCCTTTGTGTATTTTCTAGACCATCCTTAATTTACTCATGTGACCCTCCTTCAATGATTAATTTACTAAGATGTCACATATGAAGATAACCATAAAACAGTCTTAGATAGAAACAAAAATATAAATTATGATTCCATTATACATAATTGGGGATTTATTTACAGTCAAATTCATTACCATGTAATCATAGTTTTGGTTGAATCAATGGAATATCACCTTCATTATATCCATTTTTATTCTCAAATATAGTTATAAGATGATCTTTATTTTATCTTTGGCAACCTTCGAAACCATCTTAAATGATCAAATAGTTCATCCATCATAGAAAGTGGATAATTATTGTTTATAGTCATCCAGTTCAGCCGATATTAATCCCAACACAACCTTATTCTCTTGTTCTCCTTCTTAGAAAACATCACAGGGGCTATCCAGGGAGAACATTGGGTCAAAAAACACCCTTCCTGGAAAATTGATCAAAATTCACCATTGGATCACTAAAATATATGTGAGCCATATCATATGACATTATTGATAGAATGTTATTCCATATGTGAAACTCCATTTAATGGTCTATCTCTTGATGGTTAGGTAAGCCTTCCACATCCCCAGGGAATATCTCCACAAAATCGACCACATCTATAGGAATCTGAAAGCCCATATAATCCACTGATCCATTGGAAATACAAGACAAATAGTGATTAATAAGTTATATTCAGCTATTTATGATCTCATTCTACTCTATCAGGGTTTCCCTCTCACCCATGAAGGGACCTTTAATTCCATCACAATTGAAAAAGTGCACCCTATTCCTAAAATGGTAAATCTAGTAATGATTTATGGTTAGTCCTTACATACATAATATTACATTGTAAGGCATCATCACTACTACAAAGATATCCCATAAGAATCACATTCCACCTAGAGTTTTTTCAAACTATTGATAATAATTTTTGATTGTCAATTCTCCTATGATAGGATTATCCAAGATCAAAGGACAAACCAACGGGTCAACCGAAATCAATAATTTTTATACAAGAGTTGTATCATTAAAATAGTTGGTCACACATGTATATATCAGTACTTAATCAATTGTATAGAGACATATATCATACCTCTAATCATTCTAGGGTTCTCAGGGTTATAGGCTCCACTTCATGTAGTAATCATCATCCATAAACCCCATATTAATAAGAATGGCATAGAATAAAGAGTGTTTGGTGGTTACAATAGGTCAAATAGTTTTCCACCTATTGATTGTTTACATTATCCTATTTAGAATAAACCAACATATAGCCATCTAGTTTGTTGATTATGTATCTAGTTATGTGGTCCATCGACTATCTCCCTATTAAAAAAATAAGGGGTCATTCATTCCCATGGGATATGTCCCCAACCATCATAACAGAATAAACACCACTCTGTTTGATATGTAGAACTACAATGAGAACCCTAAACTAAAGAACCTATATCTTGAGAACACCTCTAAAAGAATATCACATAGTTGAATCCATGTTACTATCATTAGTTTCCTACTACTAATGTCTCATCACTAGTGTACCCTTTTGAAACCCCCACTTTTATCTTCTCCTCTTACAGGAATATCTCAACCACTAAATCCCACTCATGGACTCCAACATAAGTTGGAATTATAATAGATACCTCTACATACCCCATTTCAAAGTATATGATATACATGAAGGTATGTACTCTAAATAATAATATTAAACCATATCGATATAGTATTGCGTGAGGTCTCTGAATATCACTAAGTACTCTAACATGATCATGATTCCCATCTATAACATGAGGATATACTAAATGTTCACCTATATCAACATTTATGGATAAAATTCCTCCATTAAGAGACTACAAAATTATGACCAAGAGAGAACTATCTCTTCATGTTCCTATTTAACCAGAATCCATTGTCACCTAGTGGAAACCTAAAGATGAATTTCTTCTTTGATCACCATCTGATCTATATGTGTCCTTACAAAGGAAAAAACATTGGTAACCACATAAATCCATTCCATGAATTTTTAATGGTCCAATTAATCTCAAAACCTAGGATTTAATTTCCTATAAAACTCATGTAGCCTACTCAGTCTATGATAAACCTCATCTTGTATTAGTGGTGTAATTTGCTTCTCAACAAATTGTGGAAAAAACTGGAAATCACCCAGATGTATCAGCACCTATAGAGTACCATGTATAGTAGAATCATCTCCAAGGGGATAATCCACATGATCACATTATATAATCAATGATGTATATATCATATGATGCATCGTAAAATAAAATCAATATGCATCATAGTTAGGGATTATATTTAGAAAGTTGACTTAAGAAGGTAATTGATAACAAAAATAATTCTTATATGATGCATATATAAATTATTTTTCACTAGAACTCCTGCCAACATATAAAAAGTAATCAATAAGGTTTTCAGAGTCATGTTCAACGGAAATGTTGATCATTTCACCCACACTAGAGTCACTGGCCTGAAAGAAATACTCAAAACTAGTTAACACTATCTCTAAAATTCAAAACCAAATATCACAACAAGACTATACTCCAACTACATTACTAAAGATGATATGACTACTATGACACAACTATATCATGTGTTGACCCATCGGGGCCCACTAGTTTAGTGTTATGCCATCTGTGACACACAATTACAACCTTTAATAGGCCATAGGTTGGCAGCCAACATCGAGTTGGAATATCACAAACATGGCATACATAATCCTAGGTTATATGTATACACTAAAACATCTCTAATACTATAAAATTATGAATATAAAGTAAAACTGAAACAAAATCATGCATAAAACTACCCCACATCATTTTACAAAATGTACTATAATGTAATAAAATTTTCAAATAAATTCCCGCATGAAACAGCAAAAAGAGTCTAAACTAATCATAAGGAAGGGACTACAATAAAATGAAATGCATAGTATCATCCTCGGTCTATCTATCCAAAAATATAATTTTTTTTCTTATATCCAATCAATACTCCCTTAAAAGGCCTATCATATTCAGAAGACATGTCATGTGTGGGAATATCCAATGAATGTCTGATTATAACAATTCATTACAAGAAAAAGCGAAATAAGTAAACATAAAGCATCATGGGTTATCATATCATCAATATTCAGTTACATCAATAATGATACGATACATAATGATAGTTAACAAATATAGACCCAAATAGTATCCAAATCCCAAAATTTTATCGATTATTTCTAGCCACATGCTTCTTATCATGGTTTAAAAGTAATGCTCTCTAATGATAACTCACTTCATGATCCATGTTTCCATTAATGGTTCTTTTATGATAAGTCATTCTCATCAGGTATCTAAAAATATATACTCCTTTTATCTTCATAAATCTCAACATATTATTAGGGGGTCAATAGTAGGGAAACAAGAGGACAGAGAAATCCTACTGGATTAGTCGTATAGATAGGTGATTAACTATATTTTCATTTTTTTGACGATAATACAACAAACCCTATTGAGGAAGAAGATAAAATGATATAAGAACCCGCCATAGTAACATATAAGGATACACCAAAATATATATAAGAGAAACTGTGTTGTGGGTATCAAAATCCGATACTTAGGATGTAAGGTCACATTTTACCCCAATAAAGATGGATTGTGTGGAATTTCACTCAAATAATCCTTGTCTATAATATAGAAAAAATTCAACCACAATGAATCATAGGAAGAAACTAGTTTTAATATAGGGAACACGAAATGAAAATCATAGATTATACATAATTGTGTATGTGCATGTGTTTCTATACCCATGCCAGTTAATTCTGTCTGTTTCAAGTACGTGGTCATGTCTGAGTACTTGGCCGTAACTGAGTAGAAATTCAAGCTACGGTACACTATCCATTTCAGTTTGTTTTTACTTGTTTGTTCTCATATAAATGTTTGCATACATGCTGATTTACATGAACTGAGTAACACATCCTGTGAGACATGACACATGGCGTGTGATATTTTTATCTGCACGTAAAGCGTAGAACCGTATAATGGGTTCTACATGATTATTATTCTTGGAATTATTTGACACATATACCATTTTTATATACAAAACCCATGATATTCTATGTGTCTCTTTGAAGAAAATATTCCACTGATCCCATCTTAATCACACTCATAAATATTCGATCTATACTAAAAGTGTAATATCATTCGTGCTTAAAAATATCTAGCATTCGATCCACTCAAATAACATCTATAGTCACACTATGTTTTCAAATTTGATTAATTTCCATTATAATGACGAATAATGGGATAAAAAATCAATAAAATTCTACTCCCCATAATACAAGGTAAATAATCCCAAACCTATAACACGATCAAACTATGAAGAAATCAATTGTTCAAATTGATTCTCATTTGTCTTGAGAAAATTCAACAGATAAATAAAACATGTAAATCAAAAACATTTCCTGATATTAGATTAATTTTTATTGAATAATTTTATTATGTCATCTCAGGTGTGATCCATAAGTTATGTTTGCAAAATGATCCTATGTAAAATGACCATGACCCTCTATTTTTTGTTTCTTTCAATGATCTCATATAAAACTCCTCTCACAATCTATGTGTTATGTTTCTAAACATATAAATATTATATAGCGATATATTTATATAGAATGATTTTTATTGTATATTTATTAATAATGTAAATAATTATATTATAGTTATTTAATTATTTCACCCATGATGGCGTTAAAGCCTAATATCTGACATCAAAAAATATTATGTCATTCATATAGTTAAATTGATATTCTTCACTCGATGATTGTCTCAAATATCCAACATGAATCTCCATTTATAATTTATTCTGTTATTTCATGAAAATCATGCATGAAAGATATAATATATTTCACATTATTGTTATATTAATATAAATACTCTTCACGCCTCTAAATCTTGCATTGTCTTGGCATCTAGATCTTCAAATTTTATTAGATAAATTAAAATTATTTACATGGAATTATAATTATATTACATTACTTATTGATTTTCATTTTATAAATCATCTATATTATTTCATTTCCAATTTCATATAACACTCCCTCTTCTCCCTCTAGGGAATGTGTCATTCATTATTACATTCATCTACCTTGATGAATTTATTTCTAATATAAGTTTAAAAATGTTTGGAATAATTCCCATTATTTCTAAATATTATTTTTCTTGAATATCCATATTTTCTATTCTAATAAATTGTCACCATTAATTTTGGATGCATAGTTATATATTATCTTTTTTATGCATCATATTTCCCATTTCCACATTTCAAATGGATGTTTTATGATATTTTTAACATGATATGTCTTTTTAATAAAGGTATTTTATGATATTTGAAAGGTTTTCTCATTCCTCAAATCCCTTTTTTTCTTTTTCTGAGTAATCCACTTTAAGGGTGAGTGGGAACCTCACAATAGGCCAAATTTCAAACAGCAACAAACTAAGAACCGATTCAACGCAATCAACATCACAAAATCAGTTGCATCTCCTCCATCCATATTGCAGAATCTTCATAAAATGGATCAAACATCCTTCACGCTCCACTATTATTGGAATCACAAAACCCAAATGAAATCAACAGTCATACTTGGTACCATGCCGTAGTCACAACGTCGGAGCAGATAAATCACAAAACAGATATCCAAATCCAAACCACAACCCAAAATCCCATCCAAATCACAGAACAATAAACCAAAAACGTAGACATGAAAGAAGAAAACCCACCATAAACCTGAACCGCAAACCCGCCGTAGCCTTCAAGCCCAAACACTTCTACTAGATCCGCCCAACGCAACAAGAAAAGGAGAATTCGTGATGGAATCCACACCATAGCAGCGGAAAACTCAAACTGTGGATCGATACCCTGCGGCCATCAGAGATCTGTCCAACTCGAAGGGCAGGGCGTGAGGAAGGTCGGTAAACAGTCATCAACATGTTCGAGATGATGCTGCCAGACGCTGCCATAGGAGATGCCGCATGCCACTAACCCACCGCTCCAAATTGTCGATGGGAATTCGAGCCACAATGGGGAAGAGGAAGACAACGACGGGTGGAAAACCCTAACAAGGAGCCCCTTAAATGTATTTTTTTCATGGATATGTTATTGAAGATTGATTTTAAATGTAATTTTTTTACAAAAATATCACTTCTAATTTTTAAACCCATTAAGTTTTATCAATACATCATTCATGATAATTTAATCCAAATTATATTTGACAAATAGATAACTTTCAATTTATAAAAATTACACATTTATGGAATAAATGTTAAGTTATTCTATTATAAAAAAAGATAAAAAAATGTTTTATAATAACTCTTTTAATATTTTATTAACATTTACATCCTTAACTCTATAAGATTTAACTCACATGTAGTTTTGAATTAGGAATCACCTTCATAATTATCTAGTATTACATTATAATGAAATTTATTTTTTTGAAAAATTCATGGATTTTAAAAATTGTTATTTTTTCAGTATTTACAATGAGTCATATAATAATAATGAAATTTTTCTTTTCATCTATACCCATATCCCCTGATATTAAATATGTAATACATATGATATGATCTTATGATATCATCACATTATTTCTCTGAATACATTACGGTGATGATATTTTTTGTATGTTTTCATGAAACTCATTTCTTTCATATGGGTATACATTAGAAATATTTTCCACCTTTATTATTTGGATGGGTTAAGAAATTATAGTCCAGTTTATTTATTAGGGTAGGTATTAATATATCATATGCTAGTTTTTCAATATAGATGTTTTTTTATTACTATAAAAGGTATATTATGAATTTTACCAAAATTAATTTATCTCAAATTATTGCGGAATTGATCATAGTAATATATGAGTGGGGCCTAATATTTTACAGTAACTCAATACGTTGATAGGTCTCAGGACACACACTACCTAAGATATTTGACTGAAGAATTAACAATATATATATATGATTCCATAGAAAAAGGCCTTAAAGGTATAGTTATGATGTCTATAATTATGAATTATATCAATCTAAAACTATTTATTTATATCAAATTAATTACTTCTATTATTATGTTATCAAAGGATATATTAAACTAATATAATATTAATCATATAGGATGTATGATTATTTTTTATCTTTTTCGTATTTTCCATTCCATGGTTATTTAATGACATATTCTATTATATGTTATCCCATATCAAGAATTAGATCTCACCCTTTTATATACTTCCCTAGGGTACTTGTAAGTGACCACTAATTGATTATATGTATTTACAAGAATAAATAATAAAGATATAGCTATAATTTTAAGTTTTATTTTTTAATTTAAAATGTAATATAAGAATCATATATATATATATATATAGTATCCATGGATTGTTAAATAGTTCATCCTATGTTATTTGATCACTTTTATCAGGTAATAATGTATGGTTGTGAACCCTAGATATAGGTTACTAAATTAATGGGGCTATATTAGCATTCAGATTAAGTTTATTAGAATCATTTAACAATTGATTTTTTAAAATAATCATTAGAGAACATAACTAAATGAAATTGTTTATATAATTCATAGTATAGGTAAACCCTCAAGAAGTTTTGTAAAGTATGAAGTGTTCGATATCATGGAAAATGAATCACTATCTAGATAGTATAATTGGATGTAGGATCAAGAACAAATGAACCATCGATTAATAACCTTGAAAATTCTAGTTTAGAAATAACTCGATCTCCACCTGGTGCATAAGAAATAGGCGTAACTACACACTTAATTAGACACTCTCAATAGATCGGATTTGGTTAATTCATAGGATATTTATGAACCATTACAATGGATTTGAATATATTTATGTTACATGACCTGATAGGTAATGTCCAGGGGTATCATTTTTTAAAACACAGATATTCCTATGTTAGGTATCAAAAAAATATTGAATTACTTATTCTATGTTATAGGATTAATTTTTATGAAATAAATAATTGTATAACACATAAAATTTATATTATTTTAGTAATTTTTAGAGGAATTAGAAAAAAATTAATAATGGATGTGATTGGAATTACGATTATTTTCTGGATATGATACCAAATGTGATATGAGATTGAGTATGTAATATTTTTATAATCTAAAACTAGGTATCATAAATCAAGATTAACAGTGGGAACATATTTGAACTTACAAACACAATGAAGAAGAGAGGGGTGGAGTATCAGGGAAGTTCAGGTGAAAATAATGATAAAGAAAATAATATTCAATTTCTTAGGTGTTAATATTGTTTGAAGAATCGAAAAGGGAATTTCATTAATTAAATATATATATTTTTTATGTTTTTGAAAGGAGGTTATAGAGTAACTAATTACGAAGGAATCAATTTATGTGTTGGGTTCATATTGTGAAGGTAAAGAAAGTTAATAAATTGTACAACTAGTAGATCAATGCCATTATTGTGGTAATTTTTTTATTTTATAATACAATTCCTTAATATAATGTAAAATAAGGTTATTGAGCATCAGAAACCTCTTAGAATAATGGAACAAAGAAGACCATCAATAGTTACTCCCACTGAAGTGTGACATTATAATTAACGGCACTTATCCACTATTCCAGAGATCTAGATGTATTATTCGATTTTAATTATAGGAACATTAATATAATTAGGTTTTTTATAGGAGTTATAAATTCCCACAGTAATGATCTGGTATTGAATATTAGCAGAGACCATCTAGTAATTGGATCATTTTATAACAAATTAATGTTTTTGGGGATTTTTGGGGTGAAAATATAATTAGATAAATATAATTTGACATTATAAATGGATTGGCTAAAACTACATAGAGTAAAATTTAAATTTTATATTATGGAGATCAAAATGAATGTCGAATTGTGATATTTATAAACATAAGGATTATTATTAAATCAGATTGAAAAAAATTATATAGTATGGGTCTTGATTACGAATAATGAGGGACTCTTGGCTCAAATGGTTTAAAAAAATAGAATACTAGGGATATTCCTATTATTAGTGAATAAATTATTTTTTTAATATCCTAATATTTTTATATGATTATTTTTAATATAATATATGAAATAACAAACATCTAGAATAAATGAACCATAAACTATTATTATTTAAAATTGACCATTATAATATAGAAGTTGAAATGGTGAGTATGAATTTTATTAAATAAATTATGATATATATATAGGTACAAATCAATTTAAATTTATTTATTAATAAGAACATGATATTTAGTTAAGTCATATAAATTCTGGAAAATATGCTTTATTAAAAAAAATATTTTATTCAATTTTGGGAGAGATTAATATTATTAATTCATGGAACTAATATATGGTTTATATAATAAAATGAAATTTATTTTTTTAAATCACCACATAAAAAATATTTTATGTCAAAATTTTGATAATTTCCTGAAATGTTTGGTTTTTCAATAAATAGTGAAAAAAACTAATTTTTATAAATATATATATTTTTCATTAAAATATTTACATAGTAAAATGAAATAATAACGTATGTTTAAAAGATAATTATTTCAATTTGATTAAATATATTGAAATTATATTAATCTAAATAATTTTTTTTCTTGAATTTCGTATAAAATCATATTTACACTTAAAAACCAATATATTTTAAAAAACATTTTTCATTGCCCTTCTCCAGTTTAATAATATATTAAATTATTCAACTTCTATGTTATTAATAACGAAAATTTTATTTTATCATTTTAATTAAGAATAAATGTTATTATAAATATGTTCATTTTATTTTTTCCCTTCATGCAGAATAAAAATAGTATTATTTGTTGACATTGTAAACGGTAAATCATGTAATTTAGATAATAAATAAAAAGATAAGGACTACAAAATATTAAAAATATTAAATCCATTTAATTGGACAAGTATGTATAATCTTTATTGATATAAAATTAGAATATACTTACTTTTCTATCTATTTGACCATGATTCTGACATTATTATTATTTTTTATAAAGAGAATCCTATGACGACAATATCTTTGTTATATTGTCTCAAAAAAATTACATTGGGATAAAAAGAGGATATGTTCAGTTATAAATACAAATTTTACATAATTATTATTTTTCTTCACCACTATAATTTTTTCCCCATTCTTAGTGATGGAATAATTAGATTAAAGTTTAATGAAAAACTAGCATAGTGCTCGTGCCATTAGTAGAAAATTAATTAAATTAATTTAAAAACTATAAAATAAAATTTATTTTAGAGTTTAACAGTGTCATACTATATTTATATAATTTTTTATTATTAGAGAGGTTTTTATGAATTTTATTTAAATTCCATTATTTTCATGTTGTTTTAAAAATCATTTCAACTAAATAGTTAGAGAATTTACATTAATGTAATTTTAAAACAAATAATATTTTAGTAAAAGATTAAATATTCCAATATTTCCTACCATTAGTAAAGTAAATGGTATATTGATTATGAAATAAACCATGAGCCATTTATGTGATGTTTTTTATATTTAATAACATAATTATCCCCTTAAGAGTAAAAACCTCTTATTTCATTGTAATTTCCAAAAAGGGATAACAAATGGATAAAAAAATAGCGTAAAGACGTGAAATAAACTTTTTCACACTTTTAGATGTGACAGTTTTCAAACATAATCATATTTCATTCTAATATTTTACATTTTTATTCATTTTGACAACAAAATTAATTTATAGGACTTTAATATTTTAACAAATTCAAAATATGCCCCATATGTCTCTTATAAAAGGGATAATTTTCTTAAAATTTATTCGCAATTAAAAAGAATTTCAGTTTGTACAAGAAATATAAAAAATATTTATATCACTAATAATAAAATTTATGGAAGATTCTATTTATATAGACAAACAATGAAGTATTCTTTTGTAAACATTATAATGTTTTTTGTAGAAGAGGTATAGTTCTAAACGAAATATTTTTATATTATTTATTTTTATAGAATATTAAAATATTATCCAAACAAGCATAAATTTTAACCCCATTATCTCCCATATAATGATATTTTATTATGTTTATTTCATAACCTGTATCCTCATACTCTTCAATAAAATGGGACCGATAATAATACATCCGTTGTAATACATACTACAGCCAAGAAACCCATTGTAATTTGTTTTCCATTACATACTATTATGGATTTATTTAATTATGGATTTAATTTTTATTCACAATATTAATGACATATTTATCACTCTTAAAATATAATATATCATTTAACTTCATAAATTCCCATTCACTGAAGAATTATAATGACTTGTGCACATGTGTGAGGACTGTTACATACATAAGGTGATGTAATTTTTTTCTTCACCATAGAACAAGGAAGATACATATAAGTATATTTAAATATATTATATGGTATTTATCACATTATTAAAATTATTAAATTATTAAATTATACTTATTATTTCCATAATGATTGTTGATAAATAGAAATTTTACTCATGAGTACGTACGACCTACCATCCCCATTATTTTAACAAAATTCATTTTTGGTCACCATTTTTATGGGATTTCAAATAATAATGGATATATAAAAATGATAATTATTTCACGATAATTATTTTAGTGATAATGGAATATTAAAACCCTTTTACCATGGTTAACATACTTTGGTTGTTTTCAAACTTACGAATTGAATGCCCTTGAATTACCCGATGTGTACTTAGTTGATTAAGTAATTAAATATTTCATTAAACATAATAAATTAAAATTATTAATGGTAATTTTGTAAACTATTAAAATATTATTAGAAAATGAAAATATATTTTATAGTTTATTATACTTTTGTTAAAGGATATATATATATATATATATATCAATTCTGGACTCAAGGTAATAGATTTCATCTCTATTTCCATATATTATTGAATATTTTATTTTTATGAACATAATTTATATTATTTGATATATATAATAGATATTTTTAATTTAGTGTCATTAATCCATCATACATAATGAAATTTGGAATTTGGAATTTTATTTTTCTCATCTAGGGGTATTTTACATGAAAGGTAAAAAGTAGTGATGGTTTTCATAAAAACATTTCCTTTTATTAGTTTTTAAATCTAATTAAAAACAATATTATGTAATGATTATTGTTTAATTTACCTATAAATTTTTTTAATTGGTGTGTCCTCCATTTTTTGGATTTAAATGTTTTCACATAATCTTTCTAATTAAAAACTGTCAATTCTATGATATAATCCTTATGAAGGTTATTTATTTCAAATTTACTTACCTTGAGAAATATATTAATGATATGAACTTATATTATTTTATAAGGGGATTATCTTTCCACTTTAACATGTTATATAATTAATCTTATTATTTTCATGATATTTAACATTTCATTTAAATTTATTCTTTAAAGGGGAATTTAATGGAAAATCCACCAATGGGGAGAATGAATTTTTGTTAAAATATATTTTCATTATAAAATTGTTTTTTAATGTTCCAAGTGGGAAATAATATTCACCTTTTTTCATAAACAAAATATCATATCTTTTCCTATTAATTGTAATTTTTTCTTCATGATAAGATTTGTTTCCACCCTTATTGATTAATAACATACTGACAATATTGTTAATAAGTTATGCTGATCTTTTATCTTCTATTGAATCTGGAATATTTCTCTTTAATATCCATGTTTTCTAAAAAAAATTAGAAATTTTACTTTTATAAACATAAATTATTTATAAGATATATTTTACAAGATATTTTACCTTATTTAAAATGTTTTTAGAATGATATTTCTTTATTATTTCCAAATGGGTCACCATTGAATCTATTAACAAAATATTATAAATAATGTTTATTTTTATAATTTAAAATATTAATATATTTCCCCCTATGATTACCATTATTTCCCGTAAATCATCAATAATTTATTTTAACTTTTAGTTTGAAAGAATCATGTTTTTACAATATTTTCATAATTTTTTGTTTTTAAAACATATTTTCAAAGTGAAAAGGATATTTTCCTCAAAAAGATAATTCAATTATATTTTAATTCTATTTACATTCTTTAATATCAACAAAACATGATGTTATATATACTCCATTTAGGATATTTTTTATTGATACCATTTCTTTTCTTTCTTTATACAGATTATGATATTGACAGGGACACTATTTCTTCTCTGAGGGTGAATCAAAATATTAAATAACATTGATTATAATTAAGTTGAAAAGCGAAAAATGCTAAATTTTTTATTCATAAATAGTAGTTGGTCATTACTTATAATACTTTGGGATCCTAATATAGCATATATTATGGGTTGATTCTCATTATAGAATTGTTTTGATATTGATATAGCATAAATAAAAACATTATCCCCATTATATCTCTTGAAAACGTGTTTTCATGATTCATCTTATAAAATAGGTGATCCCCATTATATATTTCGAATTTATTGGTTAAAAACAATTTTCTAAAGACTCATTTTTGATGTTTATCATATAGTTATTTTAGTCTGGAAGGGGTCTTGTACGGTTCGTTGATGTTAATTTTCCAAGTACAAACACATTTTCATTAGGATTTATATGGGTTTAAAAAGATATCTTTGATTAAGATTGAAATTATATGGATCCTGATTAATGATTCCTACGAACAATACCTTTGATGAAGATTTATTCAATGACTCATGTTTTATTATCCTATAAATTGATGTGTATAAATTCTATTATGATATTTTCGGGTAGTTTGATTATATCATCAAAACTGTATGGTCATATTATTCTAACTGTTTATATAAAATTATAAATTATTATGTTTTACCTTACTAAGAATTTTTCTCCGCATTCATTATATTTTATTTCATCCCCTAGTTACGAAGAAAAAATTTATGTATGTTGTTTCAAAGTAGGGTATAAAATTTTAATAAATTAGTTGGTGATGAGATTGATCATTGTGAACCAATTTTTTATAAATACTTTTTTTAAATATTATGACATTATCTCATAATTATATGTACCTAAATGTATCTTTTTTGCATAAATAATCCAATATTAACTTATTTATTTTTAAAATTTGTTCACAATAATAAGTGTCAAAAAGATAAATTTAATTTTATTGCAATATATCTGACAGTGAGGGTTTGGGATATTATATTTGGTATAATAGGATATGAGTGGTCCAAATCAGTGGGAACTCACAAGTGTGGATGTTTGAAAAAGCATTAATCTTCTCCCAAGGACTTCCTATGGAATGAGATGCCACTAGTGATGGTGGTTAGAGTCAAACATACGATTTTTAGCCACTCATGTACTACACCATTAGGTATAAATTATATCCCAAAAGAAAAAATTCCATATGGTTATAGTTGGTAACAGAGTAGGGCTTATACAACTTTGTAGATTATGATGGTTTTAGGTAAGTTTTTCATAGTATTTATTGAAACCATCATTCGTTTAAGAGCTTAAGGTTTATCATATGTTCAAAGTCATAGAAACACTTTTTTATTTTTACATGATGAAATTTTAAGGTAATGATATATACCTTTTGTGCTTTTTTATTTGGATAAGTTATATGTAACCATTAGGATTAACATGAAATATTATTTTTGGAGTAAAGGTGGAATTATTATTCAGAATCATAGATGGTTGTAACGTGGATTTATTTTCATTTATGTTATTTATGGTAATGATTATCATATTTTAGAGATTATATGACTTGAGAATATTTCCTTTTGGTTATATAAAATTATGAGTGACAAATGTTTTATGGAGATAAATGATATATTTAACTTGGGAAAATATTTGATAAATTCCTTTAGATTATTGTGATTTAATTTTGGATGTTTATAACATAAGATTTTTTAAGACAGTTATTTATAGAAATATATAGTTTAAACATCAGTTTCTACTATGAATATTTGGAGAGTAAGATGTTATTTCATCATATGAAGGGTTTTTATTTCAAAAATTACCTTATTATTTTTCCCCCATTTATGTTTTTCATAATTTATAAACATAGTAGTAATTTTTTTTATCATATTATGAATTATGTTATACTTTTGAAGACGATTCATGTGATTTAGGCATGAACACAGTTCATCATTAATACTTATAGTTATATGAAAAAGAATATATTATAGTGGAAATTGTTTAAAGGATGAAATGATAATTTGAAAGTAAGAATATTTGTAATTTTTTTATTATAGATGGTAGTATAATTCCACAACTCTAGTAAATCTGTAACACCCCAAGATTTCACAGTACATTATTTTTTCAATGTAATTCAATAACTTTCACTACACGCAACATTGAGTTCAAGCACACCACGACTTACCAAACTAGTCGTTCAAAAGTGGTTATGAATAGTATTAACTTAATTTTTAACTTTCTATAATCCTTATAATTTTAGAATCCATATTATGATTTTCTTAGGCATAATATAAGAACAAATTAATTTTTTTCAGATTAAAGAAGTATTTTTCCAAAAAAGCAATTTTACCACCTTTTAATGGAGAACCCTTTTTAAATACAATATTCGAAACTTTTATATATTAAATTTGACAAAATAAACTTATTATTAATAATTGAGACATAATAATTTAGTTTCAAAAAAATATTGATTTTTTCTGATAAAATTCATATTTTGGTGAATGGTGAAAAATAGTATATTTTAACTGAAAACATCTTTTTAAATGAAAATAATTAATAATGTTAAATTATATATTTTTATGGTTTGGAAGTATAATTATATTATATTTTTCCAATTTAAACCAATGATGGTCATTTTATGTAATTTTACATTGAAATTGGACATAAAGAAATGTCAATAATTTAATAGTTATTGTTTCTTAAAAATACAATTTTTGGTTTTGAAAATGGGACTTAATTTTAAATTAAATAATGCAAATTCCATGTTTTGAAATTGGTAAAATAGAATTAATTTTTAAATTCTGAATATCAAAATCAGCTTAGGATGATTTTATGGTATTTTTCTGAATACATTCAATTTTTGAAGAATATTGAAAAACACTGAGTTATTGTTTAAAACCAACATTTTATCTAAATAATTATTTATTTTATTTAAATTAATTTTAAGTAAAAATAGATACATAATACCTATATATGTTCAATGTAATTCATTAGAGTTATTTTATAATAATTTTAGATAAATAAAAATTTTATCGAACTGTTTACCGTCTTTTACCCACCACCCAGGAGTATTTGCAAATTTACATGAAACATAATTTTACCGCTTATATGATTTTAATTTCAAAAATCCGAGAGACACTATTGATATAAGTATGTAAATGCGGTTCAATTGGACGAAAATAATTTTTGGTGAATAGAAACTTTTTACTTTTATTTACCACGTTTAAAAGTAAATAGGTTAATTAAGGGAAAAAATGATATTATTATTACCCTAAAATATGTACCAATTCTTTTGGTTAAGTATAATTAGACCATAAACAACCTTATGTATAAAATATGTTCTTTGAGGTCCACTGGGATAAGATTAGGACATTTATTACTATTTAATTCAAAGAAGAGTGAAAAGAGTTAAAATAAAAATTTAATTACTAAATTTTTTTTAATATAAGGTTATTCATAAGATAATTTCTACTATAAATATTTATTATAAAGATAAAAATATTTCCTACATAATGGTATTTTATTTGTAATTTTTAGATATTAAATAATTAAATTTATTAATGACACAATGATTATTCCGTAATTGCAGTAGTAATGAAAGATTAAAATAATTGATTTTATAAATATCCAAATAAATTTAATTTGAGACTTTTATTAATTCCACTAATATTCTAGGTTAATATGACATATTAGGATTGGTTAGAAATATTTTTTGTTAAGTATTGATGCTGTTATGAATTTTGAAAAAACAAAATACCAAATAGTGTCAAACTTGATATAAAAGAGTTTTTAAAACAATTATTATATTATTAATTGATATTATATTCCTAAAAATATAAGGATCGTCCAAAAGGATTATATAATTATATATGTATCATTAATTAACCACTTTGGGTAATCTTGGAAGTATATTGTATGTTTATTAACCATATAATATTAAAATACAAAGAGACATAGTAAATGTCAAACTATATAACTAAGAGTTAAATCTAAAAGATAAAGTTAATATAGTGACACAAACTAGTATAAAACCTATAGGTTGAGTTTTGTTCGACCCATCCCCACCTAATCCTTTAAATAATATTTTTTTAACCATTAGAAACCGAAAATGATTTTATTATAAAATAATATTTCTAGCTTTTCCAAAGGTGCCTCTCACCCCTCTTATAAAAGGTCACTCCCCCTTCCCTCTAATTCACAGTTTCAAAGCCATTTTGCTTAGCCAACCCCTACCCAAATACCCTCTCAAACGTTCTACCTTCATCCTAGAGGCATTCCATTATTCCTAAATCCATCTTCTCAAGCCCTTTTGATCAAATCAAAAGGAAGAACATGAAGAAGAGGTAAATATTTCATCACCTCTTTCATGTTCCTTTCCTCTTCCACTTCCTCTTTCCTTGCTGTTTATATTATAAAATAATAACACCAGTATATTATATATATTGTTATGTTATTATAAATATGGTATAATCATATTCATTATTCTATTAATCATTTCAATTACATTTCACCATATATGCGTACGTACGGCTTACCGTCTCCACGTCATGGTGTATTTGTTATTCAATACATTTTTATTTATATGGGTATAATAATGATGTGTAATTGATGTAAATAATAAATATAACATGATAATTATTCTGTATATATGATATAAAATTCAATTATATATTATTTTAATATCAAAAAAAATGATATTGCCACTCGTGTGTATGTACAGATTACCCTCTCCACGAATGCGATGAGATTAATTTCCCATCGTATCCATTCAAGACTAATTTTCATTGAATGATTAAAAATAATTTTTAAAGACATAATATCATTCTGAATATGAATAAGAAACATACTATCCATAAAAAAATTACTTACGTAACAAAGCATATAAAGGAAAACGAATCAGTTAACACCCGAAATGACGATAACACTAAAATATTATTAACAAAGAAATATTAAAAGATCATATATAATATCATATTAATGTATATTATTCCTGTATAACATAATAAAAATTATTTAACCATTATACATGAGGTTAACCTACCCTTGATCAAGGAAGGTAAGGGTTAATTTCATAATCGTTTTATTATCCGAGGTTGTTTATACGTAATTATCTACTGGAACCTCTTTATCATCCACATCCATGTTTCTTAAAAAATTATTTCAAAACATTTTTACTATTTACTAGATAATGAGGTAAATTATTTATACCCTTATTTTACATTATATTTTTTTGAAAGGAATCCTTTTGTAATTTTCCAGAAACGGTACTTTATGGCCTTTTCGACAAAATTAAGGTACGAATGTAATTTTAACTTATATGTCGGGTGTGGCTATTTTCCACCATTATAACATCGTCGAAGATTCCCTTACAAGGTTATTAAAATATTTCAAAAATAAATGTCTTCTTTTATAATTATATGAATTTTAAATTATTTCAAAATAGAAAGAGATATTTCTATAAAGAAGTTATTGATTTCATATATGTCAATATCCTTTGATGGATTTTAATTTTATTTGAAGTTGATTTATTATGATACAAAAATTCCATATTGTATTAATGAATTTGTGATATCTTTGACTATGGATGTTTTATTCTTACTCCATTCATGGTTTAAGGATAAAGTATTGACATTTCGTATGTTTTTTAATATGAATGTTTATGTTATGTTTAAACCTTTTCATATGACGAATGTATTGGATTTAGTAAGTGATGGGTGGAGACCACAATAGCTCCTCTATTCATTGGTAGGTCTCATGAGACAAATGAGTGTCTTCGAACAAGGACTTGATAAAATCTTATTTGTAGTCTTGGCACAAAGACTTGACAATGTGGTTATGAATGTCAAGCATTATGCATTCCATCATTATGAAAGTGGCTATTGATATTGCATGTGATTATTCGACTAGTAGAATATCTATGTGAGTAAGTAAATGGAATTATTTTGATTTTATCATTTCCATATTATGTTGAAGTTAAAGTTTCAAAGGTTTTTGTTTTAGTCTTATACATTGCCTTAAATGTTTATGCTTAATTATGAAAGTTTCCGCTATACTGTTATACTTACTGAGCATCATATCTCACCCATTTCTCTGTTTTATTTTTCTTAGGATGCAAAGAAGTATATTATCACTAACCTGCAGGGATTGTCTATGGGATCCCAGTATTTTCCATGGATACAATGTTATTATAATTTTCCATTTCATGATGTAATGTAAACCTTATTTTTGTATCTAGTATTTCCCAAGCTACTAAACTAATCAGTCTTTTGAGACTTGATCTTTTGTGATCATGCTAATGATATGTAATAATGCACTGACACTGGGCTTATGGTGTCAGGGCGTTATAGTTGGTATCATAATAATTTTATTACAAACCATGGAAACTAGATTTAGATAAACTCTAATTAGAGCACATAGCCCTAAGATAGACTTTGAGGATTAGTATAGAAGAACATCCTAGAATTTTGGTATTGTAGAGATTTTGTGAGTTTTCCAAGAAATACATCCCTGTCTGGATACGAGCATGTAGAGGCGACTATAGAATAGATGTACGTAGGGATAAAACCCAAAAAAAAACGTCTTTGTGATAGACTCTAACGGGAACTGGTGCACGACAATGGGCCTTGCTGCACACTTGGTTACGACACTCCTAGGGGATATTCTTAGGATAATTCTAATTTTTTAATTACAATTAATTATGAAGGATTTATTAGTATATAACTCCTCCAAGAAAATATTTTTATGATTATGGATTATATCCATAAATTGTTCAATTTGCATTTGTTATTTTACTGGTTTTTAATTATTCATTGCAATCCATAAACTGACCTAGTGTATGCCATTGTATAAAAATGGCACCAAGTAGAAGAAATGTGTACTCCCGCAATACGTATAATCCAAAGAGTCAAAAGAATCATATATTTCATGATATTACATAAACATTTGGATGGGAAATAGTATCCCATGTACTCTCAACATATGAAGAAATAGTATAATGTGTTAATAAGATAAGTAAATAATTCTCTAAGTCCTATGGAATTGAAGGGAAGCAGGAGAAGAAAAGGATGGAAGAGAAAAAGATGGATATAGGGAAGAGAGAAAATAAGGATTTTCCCATATGTGATAACTGTGGAAAAAATAACCTTGGTAAATGCTTTAATGGAATAGGAGATTTTTATATGTGTGGAGAAAAAGGACACCATGTACATGACTGAATGATTAACAAAAAATTTCATATGTACAATGCTTCATATGTGAGGAGTTGGGACACTACGCAAATCAATTTCGAAATCATCTGATTCTACACCAAATGCTGATATTGGATAATAATAAAGTTATTATACTACCGAAGATGAAGTGGAATGATTAGATTTATTATGTTGTTATTAAATTATTTTTTCATTTGAGTTTTGTATTAATGAGGTCACTAGTACAAAAACCTTTTTTTACGTCAGTTTTTTTTTACTTTTTAATGTCGATTTTTATGCGATGTTGTTGCGAGCGACGTTAAAAATATGATTTTTACGTCAGTTATTTAATAAAGATTTAAAAAATGTGTCAATATTGTTTTCAACATCTTTTTTTAAAAAACCGACGTGAAATATTCTAGAAATGGCGATAAGAAGCCATTTTTACGTCGGTTTTTGAAAAAACTGACGTTATAAGTCAGTTTTTACGCCTTTTATTAAATTACCAACGTAAAAAATGTTTACTATCTTGTATTAAATTTTTTAAACTTTCATTTGACAAGTCATAGAGCTCAAACGGATTTACGGATCAAAAGTTATGACCATCAGAAGTTTGATATTTTTTTCGAAGAAAGATTGAATGAGCCAACTGTAGCATCATATTAGAAGGAATTTTTTATTCTGTAAGGGGGTTTGTATTTTTATCATGGTATAAATAATAATCCATCATTCTAATAAATTAACAATCATTAAATTGTATATCAATTAATAAAACTACTCATAGAAAATATAAATCATCGGAAAATAATTTCAAATACCTTTACGAGGTCACGGAAATACGAAATCATTGATTCACGTTGAAGATAAAACATGTTGATTTGGTGGAATGATGATTGTTGAATGGAATGATCCTAAAATGGTATATCAATTAAAAAACAAATCATAATAACCTTAAATCATGGATGCATGATTAAATATACATTGACGAGATTGCAGAAGGAAGAAATAATTAATTCACGTTCGAGAGAAAAAGAGTCAATTTGGGGGAACGATAATGGTTGAAATAAATAATGGTCAAATTAGGATGGGTGTATAATGGAAACATATAATTGATATTCTATCAGAAAATGTGGTACTATAAATTTTTGGCGGGAATTCAAAATTTCGATGTCACGATGTAAAAAAATTGAAAGTTTGCATTCACGATATATTAAAAATATCATTCATGTTGGTTTTATGATAAATGACGTGAAAATATATTAAAATTTTCACTTATTTTTCACGTCGGTTATTCTAAAACTGACGTGAAAAATCTATTTTGATGACGTTTTCAAGTCGGTTATTTAATAACCGACGTGAAAAACGTTTACAAAAATGTATTTCATTTTTCAAGCTTTAATTTTAAAGGGCACAGGGCTCAAATGGAGTTACAGATGAATAGTTATGGCCTTCATAGTTTGGACATCCTTAAGACATCGTTTAGAGATGATCAACTTCTAAAAGCCATTACTTTTAATCCGTAACTATGTTTGAGCTCCGTGACCTGTCAAATTAAATCATGAAAAAAGAACTAAATTTTTATAAACATTTTTCACATCCATTATTAAATAACCGACGTGAAAAATATCTTTTAATGTCGATTATTAAATAACCAATGTGAAAAAGTCATGAAAATCGATTTTTCATGTCGGTTATTTAATAACCGACCTGAAAAATAATTGAAAATTGAAATATATTTTCCTGGAAATTGATTTTTCACGTCGGTTATATAATAACCGACTTGAAAAATCAATTTTTAGATATTTTCACGTCAGTTCTAAAAAACCGATGTGAAAATAGTGACGTAAAAAAAGGTTTTTGTAAACATGTTATAATATTTATAGTGTATATAAAGATTTTACTATAGTACTATTTCATTAAGGACTTGAGATTGTGTGGGATGAAGAAAGGTTACTCAATAGAAGGTTAAATTTTTGGAAAATATATGTTTAAGAGAAAGATAAACCATATTATGGTTCTGATACCGAGGTAGTGATTTTGGAATAATAAATGATTGATTTGGATAAATTATATTGGATATTATTGACTACAGTGAAACTGATTAATGATTTGTATATTCCATCATTGTTGGAGTTTACAAAATTTTTGGATAGAAGGAGTATATCCAGTATTCTATAAGGAATAAGGGAGAAAGAATGTAATCAATAAGGTTTTATGGTAATTCAGGAAGTTGGAGTGTTTTAAAATAATTAATGATGAAAGTGTTCACATGTTATTATGTGGAAAAAAGGATCTTCATTGTGTTTACCTTTCTTTTTAATTTTTAGACCTTGAGTTTTGATAGAAGTATTTTGGATAATTCTAGTTTGAGATTATTTTATTTATTTCCATAAAAAGGACAACCTGGAGGTTGAGTGGCAATCTGTCACATCCAGAAAGGGCGTGAGACTTGAACCCGCAACCGAAGGTCGACAAGGGCGTATCACCTACCACTGGCCCACGTGATGTACTGGATTGAATAATGTAATTTTTTAAAGGTCTGGTAGATTAATTATAAATTAATTTTTTAGAACCCTATATGAATAGGATAAATAGAATATTTTATTAAGTTCTATTATCTTTTAGTGTAAAAGATGAGTTTGTGGTAGAAATTAGTTAAGGAAGGAACTATACTTGTCATGTATATATATTTTTTCTTCCCTAATTATATGAATAAATTAATTCTTAAACATTATGTAAGGGATCTTAAAATAAAAAATTTGTTATCCTGATCCCTTATGTTTTGTTGAACCAATGATATTTTAAATCAATATAGATTGATGGATTTGAGGCCCCCAATTCTACAATTGTTTGTGACTGATGACCTCAATAACTCCCTATAAATATATATGTTTTTCATTCAGTTATGTGTCTCAAATTTCCACCAATGTTCTTTTAATCGATATCATAATTTAGTGGTGACTTTTTTATTCCCTTTTCCCTCTTATTAAGACTAAATTTTATTAACCCAATTTCCAATGTGGGTTTTCGCAAAAAGCTATTTTCTATTTTCAACCTTTTATTTTCGAAGAACAGTTTCATATTGTGAGGATGGAATTTATTGAATGAGGGAATAATGTAACACCCCAATATTTCATAGTACATTATTTCTTCAAATTAATTCAATAACTTTCACTACATCCAACACTGAATTCAAGAACACCACGACTTACCAAACTAGTTGTTCAAAAGCGGTTATAATTATTATTAACTTAATTTTGAACATTACAAAATCCTTATAATTTTATAATCCATATTATGAGTTTCTTAGACATAATTTAAGAACAAATTCATTTTTCCAGATAATAGAAGTATTTTTCAAAAAAATGCAATTTTACTGCCTTTTAATGGAGAAACCTTTTTAAATCCAATATTCTAGACTGTTATATATTCAATTTGACAAAATAAACGTCTTATTTAGAATCTCGATATAAAAATTTAGTTTCATTAAATTTTTGGTGTTTTTCCGACAACTTTCATATCAGGGTGAATAGCGAAAACTACTATATTTTAACTGAAAGCAAATTTTTAATGAAAATAATTTATACTATTGAAGTATTAATTTTAATGGTTTGGAAGTATAATTAGATTATATTTTTCCAATTTAATCCAATAATGGCCTTTGTATGTAATTTCACATTGAAATTGGACATAAACAAGTGTCAATCTTTTGATTGTTATTATTTCTTAAAAAATATGTTGTTTGGTTTTTAAAAGGGGGTATTACAATGAGAATTAATTTTATATAAATTAATGAAACTATTATGTTTTTAAATTTGTGAAATAAAATTCATTTTTGAATTTGTAATATCAAAATTATCTTAGGGTGAAGTTTTGGTATTTTTCTGAAAACATTTATTTTTTGATGAATAGTAAAAACACTAAGATATTGTTTAAAACCAACTTTTTATATAAATAATTATTTATTTCATTTAATTTTATTTTAGGTCAAAATAGATACATAATACCTATATACGTTCAATGTAACTCATTGGATTCAGTTTATAATAATTTTAGATATATAAAAATTGTATCGAACATTTTACCATCTTTTACCCACCTCCTAGAGGTATTTGCAAATTTACATAAAACATAATTTTACCACTTCTGGTTGTTTAATTTCAAAAATTCAAGAGACAAAGTTGATATTAGTAAGTAAAATTTGTTATAATAAGATGAAAATAATTTTTGGTTAATAGTAACATTTTACTTTTATTTACCACGGTTAAAAGTAAATAAGGTAATTAAGAGTAAAAAAGATATTATTATTACCCTAACACATGTACTAATTCTTTTGGCTAAGTATAAATCAACCAAAAACAACCTTCTTAATAAAATATGATCTTTTAGGTCCACTTGGATTTGATTAAGACATATATTATTATTTAATTCAAAGAAAAGTTAAAAGTGTTAAAATAAAAGTTTAATAACAAAACAATTTTAATATAGGGTTATACAAAAGAAAAATTAGACTATAAATATTCATTTGAAATATAAAAATATTTCCTACATAATGGTATTTTATTTATAATTTTTATACATTAAATAATTACAATTATTTATGACACAATGATGATGTAGTAATTACCGAATTAATGAATGATTAAAATAATTGATATTATAAATATCCAAATAAATGTAATTTGAGACTTATTATGAATTCCAATAATTTTCGATGTTAATATGACGTTTTATGGTTGCTTATATTAATTTTTTGTGAAGTATATTTTTTTTATGAATTTAGAAAAAACGAAATACCAAATAGTGTCACAAATGACATAAAAGATTTTTTAAAACAAATATTATATTATTAATTTATATTCTATTCCTCAAAATCTATGGTTCGGCTAAAAGGCTTATATAATGAAAGGTTTATAATTACTGAAATACTTGGGTTTCTCTTAGAAGTATATATTATGTTTATTAACCATATATTATAAAATTACAAAGAGACATGGTAAATGTCAAACAATTTTACCAAGAGTTAAATCTCAATGATAAAGTTAATATAGTGACCCAAACCTATATAAAACATACTGGTTGAGTGGTTATCGACCCATACCCACATTATCCATTAAATAATTTATTTTTGAACCATTAGAAACCCAAAATGATTTCATTATAAAATAATATTTCTTGATTTTACTAAGATGCCCCTCACCCCTCTTATAAAAGGGCACTCCCCCTTCTCTCTAATTCACACCTTCAAATCCATTTGGTTCGGCCAATACCTACTAAAATACCCTCTCAACTATCCTAACTTCATCCTAGAAGCCTTTCATTAGTAAAAAATCTATCCGAAAGAACCATTTTGATCAAATCAAAAGGATGAACTTGAAGAAGAGGTAAATATTTCATCACCTCTTTGAAGTTTCTTTCTTCCTCCACTTCCACATCTATTGTTTTTTCCAATATAAAATAATAACTCTAGTATCTTATATATAATATGATGTTATTATAAATATGGTACATCCATATTAATTATTCTATTTATCCTTTGAATGGCATTTTACAGTACGTTTGTACGTACGGCTTACCGTCTCCACGGCGTGGTGTAATTGATATTCAATACATTATTATTTGGATGGGTATAATAATGACGTGTAATTGATGTAAATAATAAATATAACATGATAATGATTCTTTATATATGATATACCATTCAATTATATATTATTTTAATATCAAAATAAAGATATTGTCGCTCCTGTGTACGTAGAGATTACCATCTCTACAAAGGCGATGCGATTCATTCCCCATCGTATCCATTCAAGACTAATTTTCATTGGATGATTAAAAATATTTTTTAAAGACATAATGTCATTCTGAATATGATTAAGATACATCCTTTCCATGAAAAACATTACTTTCATAACAAAGCACATAAAGGAAAACAAATCAGTTAACACCCGAAACGATGATAATACTATAATATTATTAACAAAGAAATATTAAAAGATGATATATGATATCATATTAATGTATATTATTCAGGTATAATTTAATAACAATTATTTCACCATTATTTAGTAGTTTATCCTACTATTGAAAAATGAAAGGTACAAGGTAAGGGTTAATTTCACAATCTCTTTATTATCTGAGGTTGTTAATAAGTAATTATCTATTGATACATCTTTATCATCCACATCCATGATTCTTAAAAATGTATTTCAAAACATTTTTACTATTTACTAGAAAATGGTAAAAAGTCATTTATACTCTTATTTGACCTTAATTGTTTTTAAAGTAATCTTTTAGTCGTTTTCCAAACAAGGTACTTTATGACATTTTCCATAAAATTAAGTTAAGAATGCTTTTTTAACTTATACAGTGGGTGCAGTTATTTTTCCCACCTGTATAACATCATCAAAGCTTCCCTTACAAGATTATAAGAAAATTTCCAAAATAAATATTTTCTATTATATTTATATGAATTTTAAATGATTTCAAAATAAAAATAGATAATTCTCTAAAAACAGGGTTTTGATTTCATCTATGTCAACATCCTTAGATGGATTTTATGATTATTTGAAGTTGATTTATTATGATACAAAAATTCCATATTGTATTAAAGGTTTTGTGATATGTTTGACTATGGATGTATTATTTTTACACCATTCATGGTTTTGGGAAAAAGTATTGACATTTCGTATGCTAGTTTTAATATAAATGTTTATGTTATGTTTAAGCCTTTTCATATGTGGAATGCATTGGACTTAGTAAGTGACGGGTAGAGCCTTCTATAGCTCCTCAATGCATCGGTAGGTCTCATGAGACAAAATAGTGTCTTGAAATAAGGCCTTGACAAAATATTATTTGTATTCTTGACACAAGGACTTGACTATGTGGTTATTAAAAGTATGTAATTATGCATTCCATCATTATGAAAGTGGCGATTGATATTGCATTTGATTATTCAACTAGTCGAATTTCCATGTGAGCAAGTAAATGGAATTATTTTGATTTTATATTTTCCATATTATGCTGATTTTAATGTTTAAAATCCTTTTGTTTTATCCTTATTCATTGCCATAAATATCTATACATATTTATGAATGTTTCCTCTATATTGTTATCCTTACAGAGCATCTGCGCTCACCCCTTTCTATGTTTTATTTTTCCCAGAATGCGATGAATTATAATATGAATAACATACAAGGATAGTCTATGGGATCTCAGTGTTGTCTATGGGGACAATGTTGTTGTAGATTTCCATTTCATGATGTAATGTAAACCTTATGAATGTATCTAGTATTTCCAATACTACTAAACTAATCGGTGTTTTGAGACTTGATCTTTTGTGATCATGCCAATGATATGTAATAATGCACTGACTCTAGGATTCTGGGGTCGGGGCATTACAAAATCATTCTTGAAAAAACTATTTTTCCTTTGATAATTATTTTTTCTAAAATGATGGTTTTTAACAAATCTTTATTTAATGATTTTATGGTTATTAGTTTTTTCAATATCATGCACATTCTAATAATCAACAATATTGGTCTCTCTCCATAATTATTTAGACATTATTATTTTCTTCTATTTCAATATCTTAACCTCCCACTAATTTTATCAAATTTGGAAAATATTATTTGTTATATCTAAATAAACTTCAAACTTCACTTTCTCTATATATAATGTGATGTATTATTAACGCTTTTTAAAATTTTAAATTTCAATAAAAATTGAAATATTAAACCATTGATTATATAATTGACAATAAAATTATTAGGATATTATTTTTAAAATTTGTAGATAATGTAATATCTGGAGATTTTAAAATAATGGCTGTGTTCAATAGTGTATAAAATATGAATCACCGAGCCTAACCAAACCAAAAAATAATTTTATTTAATATTGACTATTATATACAATTTATAGAATTGGTGGGTTTGAATAGAACTACTTAGATTATTAAATATATATTATAATCCTAATCAATGAAAATTAATTGATTAATATGAATTTAATTTTCAATAAATTCGTTTTTTCTTTAAAAATATGTTTTCATAATAAATTTTATTTACTAATTTTTTGTTAGATAACAATATTATTATTTTATGGAACATTTAGATAATATATTTGAAAAAATTAACATATTTGTTGGGAAAAAAATCACAAAATTAATTTCAGGTTTTATTTTCATAATTTCATGAAATATTATATTTTTCATGGAAAACCAAAATATAATGATTTTTATTGAAAACTTTATTTTTTCTCAAAGTATTTTAAAATTTATATTCAATTTTAGATTAGCATAAAAATTTTATTAGTTAAATTTTATTGAAAATATTCCATTTACGGTTCTCAAATGAAATATTATACTTTAATTTTGTATAAAAACATTCTTATACATAAAAAATAATTTTTCAGAATAACATTTTTTCTACATGTTTTCTTGATTTAATTTAAAATTAAACTCATCCATTCCTATATTTGAAATATTTAAATTTTTCATTATTTGGAATCATGAGGTAAAAAATAAATATAATTACCTTTTATTTTGGGTTATTATGAATAATGTCTTCTATAATTTTTTTTACCATGGTAAATGGAAAATTGGCTTATTAAGGTTAAAAATAAAATTATATGTATTAATAAAACTACCCTAAATTCTTAATTAATATTCTTATATGAGTATATCCCATCCGTAATAATTAATAAGTTTAATATATGTTCATTTGTTTCCATGTGGTCATGTTTTTGAACATTATATTATTTTATAAATATTAATCTTCATTATCAGAAATATTTATTTCACATTTATTGTGAAAAATTAATTACCCTATATTCTTATGAAACATGGGGTGCAGTGCTTATGCAAGCAGTAAAAAAATTATAAAATGATTTCAATACACTAAAAATAGAAATATATTGGTGATTTATATTGACATGTAATATTTTAGAAAAAAATACATATTTTAGTGGTTTGGAGGCATTATATTTTAATTCCATATTTATTCTAGTTTTAAAACTCAAATTAAACTAATAGTTGTAAAATTATCCATAAAGTTATTTTATAACAAATAATATTTTATTAAATGATTTCATGTCCCTATATAAAATATTCTTCATAGTAAATTATATATGGTGGATGAAATTTAAAATGGTCCATTTATGTGTTTCTGTTCATTTTTATACACTATATTAGTAACTTGAGAGTAAAAAATATTGATATGACTATAATAGTCAAAACAATTAACATTGGGTTATAAAAAAATTTCATGGGTAAATATGTTATATTAACTTCTCCAAATTTTATTTGATGAGGGAATTTATTATTCACCTTATAATTGGTTCAAAAATTATCAATTACAAACTATTTGGATGCCCAAATTAATTTCTAATAAATAAATATTTTATGAAATCCCCAAAGTGTCCCTCCACTCATTTATGGAATTGAAAAACTTCATCTCATTTCAAGACAGGTAAAATAACTTTTTTCATCCAATAAAAAATAATATACCTTCCATCCAACCCTTATAAATTCCTCGATTCTTTTTTATCATAAAACCACACTAGGAATGTTTTTTGTGTAATCCTTAAGTGGTTGATTGAAAAAGAGAAATATTTTTAAAACATGTATTATTGTTTTATGTCATTTTCTAAATTCATAAAATATACATTAACCATGATGGAATAATAAACCCGATATCTCACATATATTTATATATTATTCTTTTAATTTCAATACCTCTATCATTCTCCTCTTCCATAAAATGGTACAAGAAACCACTATTTATGTGTATGACTGGCTACCTCCTAAAAAAGCGATATAAATTTTTTCAAAAACCTTCTCTAATGTGTGGTTATAATAATGCATTTATTTATTGAATATTATATTCATGAAATAATTATCATTATTAAAATATAATATATCATTTTCATTCTTACACTTATATTCACTGAAAAATGATAACGTCATTCTGTTGTTTGTGTGGACTACCACCTCCTTGAATAGATGTGATTATTTTTTCATCACAAGTCAGCTTGATAATAAATATAAGTATATATAAAGAAATAATAGTGTACATATGTTATAATAATTAATATAGAAAGATAAAATAATACTTACCTTGTTTCTATGATCTTTGAGAAAATGAAATGTTACTCATTTGTACAACAATCCATCTCCATGATTGTAACATAGTTCATTTTTCATAACTATATTCATTATTGGTTTTAAATGTATAAGGAATGTATAAATTAATATTTACGTCATTATTACTATTTTTTATATTATGGAATAATGAACCCTTGAAAATAATTAAAAATTTAGAATACATTTTGAAAATTATGCACCTAACATCCTCAAAATACCTAACATAGACATAATTAATAATGTAATTAAATATATATTTTAAAAAAATGAAACAAATGTATTAAGGATAAGGTAATATACAATGAAATGTTTATAAATAAATCAAATAATCTATATTTGTTTATTATAAATGTGTAAAAAACACATATAAAAACTCAGGACTCGAATAAAGGGATTTCATGTCAATTTAAATTCATTAAGAAATATTTTAATATAATGAATCTACTCTATTTTATATGATGTATATACATACCCTTTATTTTTTTATCATAAATATATTATTATTCATAGAATTTTAGGTCAATGTGTGAATTTTTTTCATCCAATGGGATTTAATGGGAATGTTACTGACCCGTAAAAGGCTGCATAACTCAATTTGAATTCATTAGGTAATTTTTCTTATTCATTTAATTTTTTGGTAATTTTTATTTTTAAATTTATCAATAAACATTATTATTCTATATTTCCATTTTTTATCTATAATTTTCATGTATAATATTTCTATTAATTAACTCTTAATTCAATGATATAAACATGGTATGGTTTATTCATATAAAAGTACATTTACATGATACAATTGTTTATGATAGAACATGTTTTATTTTATTAAGAATAGTTACTAAGACGTTGAAATGTTATGTAATGAATATCCATATCTTCGTGATATTGTTTCTACGTTATTCATTTATGGGGATTATGATAGAAATGGTAACAATGATATAAAATCGTTATATAATAATCACCTTAATTGAAGATATTTTTTTATGATAAGGGTAAATTGGGTGTAGTAATATTATATTTTTTTATTAAACCACATATCTTTTCATATTCACTAGTTATGAAAGTAGTTTTAATGTCAATGTTTTATTCCACTCTTATATATTTTGGTAATTCTTAAATGTAGTCTGTCTGTGATACCAATTTGATATCTTTAATTCAAACATGAATATTTCTCTTCCATTTATATGTATTCTAATTTTTTTAAATTATATTTTATATAAATAAATGATATCAAAAATACGTTTATAGGATAATTTATTTTCTATAAAATGTACTAAAAAATAATTTTTAAACATTTTTCCAAACAGGTCAATATTGAATCCATTTATATATTTGTTGAAATGAATTATAATTTTAAACAATTACACCATGAATGTTTTTTTACAATGTCCAAACCATTTTTTCCATTAAGAATATTTTATAATTTTTATAGTAATTTTTAATGAAAATGATTTTCGCAATATTTTGTGAATGTTTTGAATTCAAAATTTATTTTCAAAGGGAAATGAGTTTTTTCTTAAACAAAGTTGGTATTGATCATTTAATAATATATCTATTCAATAAAATCAACCACCATTAATGTTATAAACATTCAAAATGGTATATATTATAATTATAACAATATTATTATTTCTCCAGATGTATTATGAGATTGGTATCAAACCTTTTTATTTTACATGGATGAACAAAACAATGAAAAAACAGTGAATATTATTGACAAAAGACCGAGAACATGATAAAAAGTACAATCTGCTTCAATAAAAAAAATAAATAAGTATGAAAATGGTTATTTGAAATAATACCTTTTATGAGAAAAAAATAACATGAGGTACATCAATGGATAAGGTAACCTTTGTTGAAGATTCCATTTTTTTGAAGCCCATCATCTAAAAATGTTGCTTCACGATATATATGTGTGATGAAATATTTCATGTATAATAGTGTAACACCCCATGGATTTATAGAATAAATTTAATATAGAATGTACTGAACACAACACTAAGTCTTTAGGAAACAAACCCTTTTTATTAAAATTATTTAAACAAAAGTGTTTTAACCTAGCCATTAAACATTATTTTTCCTCTTCTCTGAATTGAATTTCCAAAAATAGGAAAATGTGGTTGTGATTAGTATGATATCTTGAGTCCTATAAGACCAACTTAATTTTTTGGTGAATATTATCTTGGACCATTTGAATATTAATGTTACCCTTATTAATAGTAATATGAACCTCATGAATAGTATACCTTCAAAATGAATACTAACCTCACCCATGAATGTATAAAAAAATTTAGGCACCACATAAATTAAATTATGATATAATTATATTATTTTATAAGTAATTCAATATTTTTAAAAAACATATTAATTAAATATTTCTATTTTTGTAAGTAGTAAATATTTTATTACAATACTAAATTTAAAAGGATAATTTAAAATAAAATTTATTATCATGAAAGTTATTAATAAAAAACTTATTGTTGTCTTATGATTTTTTTATATTTTTTAAGACCTCTGTTAAAATTTTAAAGTGTTATAATATCAGAGAAAACTATATTATTCAACTAAAAGACGATTTTAATAAAAAATTAAATATATCATATTTAAAAAAGTATTTTAATGAAATGGAGTATTTTTTTAAATTTTTTACAAATCGAAAAATGTTTAGTGTTTTTTAATTGTTATAGAAAACATGAATTTTTATGTGAATAGTAAAATATATAATTTTATTTAATAAATACATTATAAGTTAAATACACTATTACCTACTTGAACGTTGATTAAGAACCATGATCTCCAAATAACATTAATTATATTAATATATTTTATGATAATTCTCAAACTATTAATAGTCATGAGTAAAAATAATAAACCAATGAATAAAATTTTAAACAAATCACCACTCTCCTCCAATATAAATTTCACCTTTCACCACCTATTCTCCCCACACCTTTATTCCTTGAAGAATGTTAAAATTATTCAAAATTATTCTTATCTAGTCTCTCCCCCATGTCCAAGAGATCTTTTTCTTTCCAAAATAAAAAAATACCTTCCCCAAAGGAGGTCCTCACAGATTATAATTCATGAAGTACACCCTCTTCCATGTCCTTTTAATTTCATCCCAATTTATTTTCACTTCATATTCTCTCCTATCCACCTCTATCCATATGAGCATGAATACTCTTATATAATATATATAATGTAATGACATCATGTTAACAAAATATCCAAAACCCTTACTCTCTTTCTTTTATTTTTTAAAAATGAAATCATTGTTAGGGAGATGTCGATTTAACACCTTTGTTGATGACGAAAATTCATTCTTTAATTTCAAATTTAATTAGGTTCATGGTAAAATTTTCAATGTTACAAAAGACCATAATATCTGTATTATAAACTATTTAATGTTCCTTAACTAGTAAATATACATAACAAAAATTCATACAAAAATACTACTTCCTATTGATCATAATAGCGCAAAATAATATAAATGAATATCACCAAAGTTTTATCGAATGATTCATGATCATACCCTATAAAAATTATATTTAAAACAATATTAAATTCAATATTTTTAACAATAATATATAATTTCAATTCTTTATAATTATATCCATTCCATAAGAATTTTCAGACTCATATTCAAGTGAACCGATCATGAAAATCAAGGAAAAACACACCTTGCAATGACGAAATTCAACAATATAACATAACAAACTGGCCATAACTGAACTTAATAAGATAAAATAAACAATATAGATTTATTATAGGTTCTAAAGAAAATTTCTAAAGAGTTTAATTTGATATTATTGTTCCTTAATGTCATGTGTAGAAAACTTTCAGACATAAGGTATGGGTTCCTACCCAAATAACCATTTTCATTTGGGCTATTCATTTTCTGTATCTACCCCAATTAAATTATTATTTATTTTTATTTAATCTTCCTAAATTATGTGTGAATGTTCTATATATGTGTACCAATTATACAAATTCTTATTTTAGGGTGAGTTATATGTTTTATAATGAGCATTCTCAATTATTCTCGATACACATGTCCTACTAAAGGGGTTGTCTCTATTTTTTACCGAATCATCAAGTATCACACATAATCTATTTTAAGACACTATAATTTCTATTAAATCACTATCATATTAATTAATAATCTATATTATTTCATTACATGTTTTATATAATTATTTTTCCAAAAGAACTATTCTTCGCAATGTAAAAATGTGTATTTCGCTGAAGAATACCTCGATGATTTTATAAGAGTATTTTCATCTATTTCAACACCCTTGAATATTATTTTGTTTAATTGGGATTAATATTTAACTATATTATCTACCATATTTTATTTTTTGGATTATGACTAGTTTTACTGTGGATGTTCTATCTTTATTCCATTCACTATATTTCTCCGAATGGTATGTTATTATGTTTACTAATTGGGGAGTGTTTTTTAAATTTCATATGTTCATTTCAATATGAATTTATATTCGGATTATTTTTCAACCATTTAATATGGTAAATGAATTGGACTTAATAATTGTTAGTCCAGGCCTACCAATACCCCTCTATGCATTGGTATGTCACATTAGATAAACTAGTTATGGTATGGACAGTCGTTATACCCAATTTTGCATGGTATCTTGGTCAAAGCCTTGAATATGTGTTTATGATGTCCCTCATTATGAATTCACTCATTATGAGTCTAGTATCTGATATTCAATATGATTATTCAACCAATATAATAAATACGGTTATGTTTCATTGTCTCATGATCATTTATATGGAATTATTTAACCAGTTTTTATTCCTAACATATTATGCTAATGTTTTTGTTTATTCCACTTCACTTATGGTTTATTATTAGATTTTTATGAATTTTTCCCCTTACTGATTCATCATTTTTATTTTTCTATTCCACCAATATTCTAGGAATAATTTTATTAATTAAAAAATATATAATCTTGAATAATATTAGTGTTCTCTATTAATTATCTAGGATTTATTCCATTTCATGTTGTAGTGATGAAATCGTCTTTATACCTTGTTTTTTAGTGCTACTAAACTATTTAGTCAGTTGGGATGTGTCTTACTGATTTATATTCCTATATAATAAAGTAAGGAACTACTTCCATGCTAATATGGTATGGGTTCTTGTGGTTCCAATTAATAGAAATTTAGTATAATATGTGAAAACTAGATTTAGGAAACATAAATTAGGAAAAAACAATAAGATAGACATTGAGGATATGAATATAAGAAAATACTATAATTCTGTTAAGTTAGATATTCTGTGGATATTCGTATAAATAAATACCTTTTTGGATATTACTTGTAGATATGGTTCTCATATAGATATACCTAATAGTAAT
Organism: Viscum album; assembly: GCA_963277665.1. NCBI lineage: Eukaryota > Viridiplantae > Streptophyta > Magnoliopsida > Santalales > Viscaceae > Viscum > Viscum album. The sequence continues at coordinate 309,659,554 of OY728126.1, forward strand.
AACTCTAATAAGGTGTCCCTGGTCTAAGTCAGGGTACCCTTGTATATGAAAACTGGCCTTATTGTGAACCTGGATTGAAAATCATTGGGGATATACATATGATAATTTAAATTTTCTTTATAAACCACTATGAATGATATAAATGTAAATATTTCCCCAATGAAACCATTCATATGATTATGCGATTAGAAATGAATAAAAAATCAAATTTATGTTATGTTTGTTTCTAGTTAGATATTATATATTATGATTCATATCCTAATTTTTCATATGAAAATATTTAGAAATGGCTCCCACTAGAAGAAATGGAACCCACATGAAAAAAATTATCCCATGTAGGGATTTCCCTCTTATGAAAGATAATGACTTGGGCTCTAAATATGTGACTGGTGTATATGAATTTATAACTACATAGGGACATCTGACTCAGGTTATGAAAAGAAACCTTTCCCATTTTGAGCATCCTGATCTATAATAATGAGGAGCAATGTTATATGGATTTATGAAAAAATATCCACCTTCATTCCATAATACTATAAAACCAATTTGTAGTGGAGTAGTGGATAGCTTCTTTAGAGAAGATATTTCTCAAAATTGGATGTAATGAATGGGAGATGGTTGTTATTGATATTTATAATCGTTTGGGAGATAAAGATCAATAGTTTTCATTGATTCAAAACACAATAATGGGGTAAGAAATAACATACATTTAATGGACTGAAATTTAGGAAATTTTCTTAGAAAAATACATTACACATGAATAGTGAGCTGATATGGAAAGGCAGTATCTGAGTCGGAGGAAAAAATGATGAGAATGAATAAATGTATGAAGAAAACATGACAATGTTATAAAGGAATGTTTCAGACTACATATATAACCCATGACATAAGATTGGTCGGTTCATTGAATCTTTAGAGCAATTCATTTGATGAGAACTGGTCTAGCCTACAATATCATCATATGAAGATATAGTATCTTGTCCAATTAAGATAGAAAAGTAATTCCTTAATCAAATTAATATAAAGAAAATAAAGAGAAGAAGTGGGATACTAAAAACTCTTGGAAGGGAAATAAGTAAATAAGGATAAATGGAAGTTTTTAATTTTCACTATATGATAAATTTGTGAAGAAACACTAAGTTACTTGCTTAAAGAGAGTGGGGGTTTGTTACATGTGTGACGAAAAAGGCCACATAGCCCATGATTTCAATGGAAGGATATAATTTTCCAATTTTTAGTGAAATAATTACAAGTATTTGAGACATTATTCACATGAATGTCATAGAAATCAAGGAATAACTAATTAGATAAGGACCAGGGAAAATTTTTATGGTTATGTAGTCACAATTACTGAGGGTAATGTTCCTAATGATATGGTGGAAAGTAATTTAATCATTTTCCTCAATCCTACACAATTATTTATTTTATTCCGGATCATCAAATTATTTTATATCATCTTATTTTTTCTATAAAATTATCCATTTAGAATTTTTTTTAACAAAGGAGTTATCAGTCAGAACTCTTTAGGGAAGAATCATTGTAACAATGATTTGTGGATCACTCCCCTTTATGACACATAAAAATGATATAGTTTGAAACAATATCATAATACCTATTATTTACATTGATATAATTATTAGTATGTGTCGGATTTCTAATTATTATATTAATATATATATCTAGAATAAGGAAATTACAAATATTGAGATTAATGTAGAATATCATAGCTTTAGAGAAGAAACCTCATCATTTGATTGATATTTATATCCCCACCCTATAGCTCTACTTATTGAATCTATTAGAGAGGAATAGAAAACAATATATATAGATAAGGAATGAAATCTTAAATTTGGGGATGTACTTATTTTTCAAGAATATGTTGATGTATTTATAGAGGATTTACCTGGACATCCTCCATAGTGGAAAATTTATTTTTCTAATTATTTTATTCCTAGTGAAAGGCCTATATCATGGAAAAGATAAAGAATGTCCATAGTATAATAATTGTAAATAATGAAAAGACTATATGAGTTTAGTAGTATGGGTTTTTTTCGACTAAGTGTTTCTCAATGGAGAGCTCTTGTTCTTTTTGTTATGAAGAAATATGGATCTCTATGGACTTTCATTTTCTACTGGTAGGTCAACGTAATTATGATAATGAAAAAGTATCATTTTCATTCCATGGATTATATATTTAATCAATTTCATGGATCCCTTTTTTAATGATTTATTTCTGACATGGAAATCATATATTACTTGTGAATAAGGAATATATTATAATGAAATCATTCTGAGGTATGTATGGGAAATAAAAGTCTAAAATAATTCCTTTGGACTAACTAATGCACCCTCTATTTCAATTAATCAATCGAATTGATTTTATAAGGAATATATTGATGAATTTGTTATAGTATTTATTTATAATGTCATGGTATACTCCAAATGCTAAGAATATCATGAGAATCACTTATTCATTTTTATGAAGTCACTAAGAAGATTGGAGTCATATTGGATATTTTGAAAAATATTAATTCAAAATCCATACAGTTTCTTTTCTTGTCAATATTATCTTAAAGTATGGAATCATAGATGCTATTACAAAGAAAATGAATGTGAAGGAGTGTCTTACACCAATTAATGTAACTGATGTATATAGTTTCATTGGTTTTGTAGGTTACTATTACTGTTTTGTTTAAAAAAATTCTATACTAGATAACACATTAAGAAATCATACATATAAAGGGGTGATGTTCATATGAAAAAAAATGTAATGAATCTTTTCTTGAATTAAACAAGAGAATAGTGAATGTTCAAATATTAAATATTTCATCGGGAAATGAAAGATTTGTGATTTCTAGTGTTGAATCAAAGAATGAACCTAGTTGTGTACCTATGCAGAATGATAGAATTATTACATATGCATCATAAATGTTAAAAACACACAAATAGTGCTATTAAACTCATGATCTTTTGTTAGAAGCTGTAATGTTTTCTTGGAAGAGATAGACAAATTATCTCTATGGTGAAATATGTAACATATTTATAGATCACAAATTCTTGAAATATATGTTCTCATAGAAGGAACTCAACATGAGGAAATGGTAATGGCTCAATCTAATCAAGTATTGTGATTATTACATATATTACCACTCACTGAAAGAAAATAATGTGGAAGATGTATTGAGTAGGAAGCATCATCGAGTTATGAATAAATTTGGATTTTCAATGATCCTATTATAAGGACCCGACCTTAAACATTACATATTATTGAATTAACTGAATAATTCACATAGAGGATCTTTTCAGGTTTAGAGTTTTAGAGAATTAGGACGTAACTATCACATCTCAAAAGATTACACAGTAGACACTTCTACTAAGTTTCTATAAAATATAAAAACTCTTGAAAAGAAACTTATCTAGTTCCATGTTTTAGATAGCATGACGTTTCCTTGTTCCCATCCTTGAACCTATTCCACATTAATTCCTATAAAAAAAATTTCAAAAAAAAACATGGGGTGAGCATAAAAAGCTCAGTAACGGATACACAATGAAGGAAAACTGTTAGTTTTTCAAAAAAACAAGTAAACCATGAGTACTTTATCAAATTTATAATTTTCTCCTTTATGAAGTAGTACAAACTCTTCAATGAATAAAAGATAATTACATACCCTTTTGTAACCAAATATTACCGTAAAACCCATATACGTAACATATAAAGGTAACTTGGGACATAAACATAATTAAATGGAATAACCATACAGTCGACTTCCATACATATCACTTAGTGGAATACCCATAAGGCCGAATTCTATACCCAATGCATTGGAGGTTATAACGTAACCACCCATCCTGGTATTCACGGCACCACCTGTCATATGGTTTATCACGTAACCACCCGTCAAATGTCCATGTACCATTATAAAATCATAAGACATAAAACAAATATGATGGAAAGAAAACATTTCCACATTTCGATAACAATATATCACTAAAATATATTGACATAACAAATCCATTATAAAAACCATTTTCAATAAAAAAATACATAAAAGAGTATATTGTATTTTTTTGCTTTTAAAAATATTACAGATTATTGAGGAATCCAACGAACAAATAATACTCAATGCGGAAGAAAAGGTCATATTCACTGCGTACGTTAAAAGAAACATTCCATTTTGTCATTTTGTAAAACACTTTGTAGAAAAAAATTCCCTTTGTATAATAAGTCAAAGGGGATTATACACCTTATATTAGAAAGCCTTGTATTAGAAAAAATATGCCTCAATGAAAGGAGATTGAGACGAAGTCCCTTACAAAGATGTTATCCTTGGATTAAGGAGAAATCAATTACATAATTATGTGTGACAAAAGATTTCACCAAATATAGTTGGATATTAAGTGTAAAACAATCAGAGGTCATTCACAATTATTCACAGAACGACATATTCAAAGAGTACAAGTTTATCCCAAAGAATCAAAATTGGGTTAAGAAGTTCCCTTGCAAAAATTCGACAGCCTAACAGCGTCACTTCAAAATTCAGAAAAAGATTTGATGAGAGAGAAAATGGTACCTCATCACTTGGACATAATATTTACATCATTAAGGATATATAATTACATATCCCAACATAACAATATTTAAATTAGAAGACCCAACAAAAAGATGACTTTTAAAAAGAGGAGGGTGAATGGTTCCCTTACCGACTTTGGTATCCTTCGAAACATACACCCCATGAAAGAAGGACAATACAAAATTTATGTAAATACTCATAATAGAAAGTATATTACACAAAGAGTAGAATAATGGGAAGTGCATATACCAATCATAGGAAATTGTGGAAAATGTAGCATAAATCTCACGGGAATAAAAGTGAGATGAAAAATACCTTACGAAAACTCAACAGCCTAACGGCGCCACTTAAAACTTCCAAAAATGGATTGATGAGATAAAATAGGGTCTCTCATCATATTAAAATAAAATTTACACCAAGAGTAATATAAAATAACTTCCCCCAACATAACAAACAAGAGTTTAAAAGAAGTGACATAAAGGAGAGTACTTAAAAAGATAGAGATTGGTTCTCTTACGAAAATTCGGCAGCCTAACGGCGCCACTCAAAACTTCCAAAAATGGATTGATGAGATCAAATAGGGTCTCTCATCATATTAACATAAAATTTAAAGCAATTGGAATATAAATGAACATCCCCCAAAATAACAAAGAGGAGCTTAAAAGAAGTTACATAAAGGAGAGTACTTAAAAAGAGAAAGATTGAATCTCTTATGAAAATTCGGCAGCCTAATGGCACCACTCAAAACATCCAAAATGAATTGATGAGAGAAAATAGGGTCTCTCATCATATGAACTTAAAAAGTACAGTAATAGTAATATAAAATAACATCCCAATCATAATAAGGATGATCATAAATGAAATGACATAAAAGAGTGTACTTAAAAAGAAAGGGAGGGGTTGGATCCCTTATCTCAATTCTGACTTGTCTTGTTCGTTTCTTTATATTCCTTAATAATAAACTTTGGTAAATTTATAATTTCATAAGGACCTCCTTTACAGATTATTATTCAGATAATATCACATATTATAATGTTATAATAATTGTTTAATAATGTTAATTCATATTAGACGTTTTTGCGGATGTTTGGTACATGAGTCAAAAATGAACTTGTTTGAAAATGATTGCCCATGTAGTTATAAGTAAATAATTTCCAGAATAGTATTAATTATTAAAATATCATATATATCCCGTAAATATTAATTTTATACTAGTCCATAACATTTAAAGATAAAAAATGTAAATCACTCTTAATGGAGACAGTAGGTCGTACGTACGCATGAACGCTAATTTCATTTCATTTTGTCATATTAATGGAATTAAAAATAAATGATATATATATATATATTATAATTAAATTTTAATATATATGTTATATATGTCAAATATTTTCATCAATTTCATTCTTTATACATTCCATCTATTGCATGAACGAGTCAAATCACTTGAGGGGCGGTAGTCCACACTTCCTCATATGAAATTATCGCATTTGCACAACATGAAAAGAATAAAGGTATGTTTCAAATATAAAATACAGAAGAATATAGTAAACATAAATACCATATGTATTATATATAAAATACAGTGACATCATAATGACCACCTTTAAAGTTGTTAAAATAATATTGAACAATCATCGTTTCGTGAGGTAGTAATTCGCCATCCACAGAAACAGTATGTTCATTAACCATTAGATGGATGTGTGTGTAAGTGTAGCTAGAATCCTTATTATAACAACATCCAAGTATATTGAAGATATTGTTGTTGTTACAAATGAAAGGAATAAAAATGTTTAGGGGGTTGGAGAAGCAAAATAAAACAAAAGAACACTAGGGAAAACTTTACCTTTAAATCAGGTAACTCTTTTTGATTTGAGCTCAAAAGATTCCTTGGAAACAATTCTGCCAAAAGTGAGGCTTATAGGAGTAAGAGAGGTATGTGTAGAGACAAAATGTGGAGGGGTTGTTCGAGAAAAAGTCTTGAGATGTTTGGGTAAGGTGGTAGAGTTGGGGCCTTTTATAAGGGGAGAGGAGGGGCACTCTTGGAAAGTTATAAACTATTACATTATTATAAAATGATTTTCGGATTTAAAATGTCCCAAAAGGATATATTTCGAGGATAAAGTGATAAGGTTTCTAAATCTACCCATTAAATAGGTTTTTGTCAAATTTTAGACTTAGATTTCACCCTATCTTCTCATCTTATTTAAATCATTCATTCATGAGGTAATCACTACATCATCACGGTGTGATAAATAAATTAATTTATTTTGTTGTCTAAAAATTATAAAAAAATATCATGATGTAGGAAATCATTTTATCTTTCTATTGAATTTTTATAGTAAAAAATATGACTTGTATACCCCCATTTAAAAATTGTTTTAGTAAAACAACACATGTTTGTGACATTTTAATTTTAACTTTAAATAAAAAGTTATTAATGTCATTTTCCTACCAAAATGGCTCCATGGGTTCCCAAAGATGATCCATGGATCTTCTTGGTCGGCCATGAACCATCCAATAATGGTAGGACATGTGTGAGGGTCATTTCATATTATTATAACATTATCTTTATTTTAAATTACACTAATTACCTCTAATCGCGATTAAAACCTTAACGGTTACTATTCACCAAAAAAAATTTATTCCCATTGAACCGTATTTCACTTCCTAATGAAAACCATGTATGTCGGATTTTTGAAATTCAAAACACAGAGGTGGTCAAATTTCATTTGAACCAAAAATCAGTTTTTTTACATACCACTTAGTGGTTTCACTATTCATAAAAAATTATAGTTTTTCCGAAAAATACCAAAAATTCACCCTAAGATATATTTGATATTACGAATTCAAAAATGATGTCTATTTTACAAAATTCAAAACATATAATTTACTATAATTAATTTAATAATTAATTCACGCTATCAGAACAAATAGCGTGTTATTATGAAAACAATATATATCAAAAGATTGACAATAGTTTAAGTCTAAATTCAATGTGAAATTAATTACAATGACCACTATTAGATTAAATGGTAAAAATATATTATAATTTCACTTTTAAAAAAAATTCAAAAGATAATCTAATCATATAAATAAATTAGATTAAAAAGAGGTTTTGAATTAAAATACAACATTTTTCACTATTCATTAAAAATTGAACTTTATCGGAAAAATACACAAAACATTTACACAAAGTAAATTTTGATGTCCTGATTCTAAATAAGAATTATATTTTGTCAAATATAACACATAAAATTGTCAAAATGTGGATTTAAAAGAGGTTCTCCATCAAAAGGTGGTTAATTGACCTTTTAAATAATATTAGAATGTTTACGCTTAAAATTTGATTCATTCTCATTTATAATCCTCTAACATTTATTATAAAAAATAAAAATATTTGACAAACATATATAATCATTTTGTAGTTAGTTCTGTTCATTCCCGTCATTACAATGGCTAGGTGTTATCAACCATTTAAAATAAAATTATTTTATTATTAGAGTGTAACGTAAGATTTCAATGGAAATCGTTGTTGCGTTTTGGGTTAGCCATCGAGCACAACATTCCCTTTAAATTAATATTAACATTTTATTCACAAATACGGATAAATATAAAAATGTCATATTCTTTATTTACATGGGGTGTTACATTCTTCCCCCTTTTGGGAATTGCGTCCTCGCAATTTTAAAATTGGGGTCGAAAACATCATTAATAGTCCCACATCAGAACAAGAGTCGGTAAAAAAATCACTTTAAAATAAAGAAAGAGAATTAAAGAGGTCACCCGAGTTAACCCATACTAGTATTCCATGTAGGAAAACATGGATTTGGAAGAAAAAGCAAATGGTCATGTTCTTAGGGAGAGTGATAGAAAACATGTTTAGGAGAAAGTTAACCACAAGAAAATCACAAACTTGTGGTGGGTTAAACGGTATTCGATTCCCCAATAGGATAAGTTAATAGACAACATATTTATTTTAAGTTAATTTTCATTGAGGAATTTATTTTTGATCTTAAGGAAACATACTTACTTGTCATGTTGACTTTTAACTTTTACTATATTTCTTACACAAACCATACTTTACCCAAATGACGATTATTTAAGAAGACTTGTTCACATTAAGAGTACTATAATCAACTTCTAGAGAATCACCTAATCCAAAAAAGATAAAAATATATTTCCCATGTCTTTAGACCCTTACCAAAAAGAAAATTGTTAGAACAATATCAGATAATCCAGAAAAGGATAACCCTTTATAAAAAGAAAATCTATTCTTAATCTCCAAAATTTGTCCAACAAAACCCAAAGTTCAACGAGGACCATTCGATACCCAATTTGTCAATAGAATTATTCAATGTAAACCAAACTAAGATTGAAACCCAAATATTTGAAGAATTTAGTCACAAAGTCCTCCAAGGTACAAACTAATACGTATCTCCAAATAACATCATTTTCTCTAAAAGTACCATATTGAAAAGTAATTAACCTAATCACATATCCTCCATGATAGGTTAATAATTTCCATAGACAACCCCAAATAAACTTATTATAGATTTACAAGATCATCTAACTAAAAATAATTTGTCAATATAAATAGGGACTTCATGTAGTCCAGTGGTAGGTGATAAATACTAGTCGCACTTTGGTTGTGGGTTTGATTCCGCAGCTTTGCCCGACACGACGGGTTGTCACATGGTCTGCATGTTGTCCTTTTTCCAAAACTATATAATTCTTAAAACATTCCCCAAAACAAGACAAAATATTCAAAAATAATCATAACATAATTTAACCTCAAGTTTATCTCATGTCGTTCATATTCCATTATAACGTATAGTAACCCATAATTACCTCAAAATTAAGGATCATATAAACGCTAATTTTTACCTTTATAATTATTACCTGAACTTCCATGTCGAATTGGTTCTCTCATACATGATGCATTATAGAACTCACCAAGGTTCAAGTGGTTGATCATGACTCCTAATAGTTGGTTTAGAATAGCCATGAGATTTCACATTGAATCTCCCATTTCATCCAGTCTCTTAATCAGAGAATCACCACAGTTTACTTCAAACCCATTGACACATTGTTTCGTGCTAGATCCATCCATTTACTAAAACCAATAAGGTCAGTGTGAGTATATCAACAAAATCATCATGTACTAAAGAGGATGATAGTAACTATGATATATTTATCCAATTTATCTCAAACTCATTCCAACATTCATAAATAACAATGACTCTATATAATATAATAACCAGTGTGGTTATACACAACCTGTCACTTATGCTTAATCAACACTCAAAACTCTAAAGTTATCTAAACCTCCCCTTGATATCAACTATAACGGCCCGGCCTTAAACATTACATATAATTGAATTAAATTAATAATTCACATAGAGCATATTTTCAGGTTTAGAGTTTTAGAGAATTATGATGTAACTATTACATCTCAAAAGATTACAAAGTAAACACTTCTACTAAGTTTCCATAAAATAAAAACTCTTAAAAAGAAACTTTTCTAGTTCCATGTTTTAGATATCATGGCGTTTCCTTGTTCCCATCCTTAACCCTATTCCACAATATGTCCTGTGAAAAAAATTTCAAAAAAAACATGTGGTGAGCATAAAAATCTCAGTAAGGGATACACAAATAAGGAAAACTGTTAGTTTTTTAAAACAACAAGTAAACCATGAGTACTTTATCAAAGTAATACTTTTCCCCTTTATGAAGTAGTATATACTGTTCAATGAATAAAATATCATTACATATCCTTTTGTAACCAATAGATTACCATAAAACCCATATACATAACATATATAGGTAACTTGTGAAACAAACATACATAAATGGAATAACCATACGGTCAACTTCCACACATATCACCTAATAGAATAGCCATATGGGAGAATTACATACCCAATGCGTTGGAGGATATAACGTAACCACCCATCCTAGTATTCACGTCACCACCCGTCATATGGTTTATCATGTAACCACCCATCAAATGTCCATGTACCATTATAAAATCATAATCAATAAAAATGTATAATGGAAAGAAAACATTTCCACATTTCGATCAAAATATATCACTAAAATATATTGAAATAATAAATCCATTATAAAAACCCTTTTAAATACCAAAATACATAAAAGATTATATGGTATTTATTTACTTTTAAAAACATTATGGCTTGTTGAGAAAGCCAAAGACCAAATAATACTCGCGGCGGCAGAAAAGGTTATTGTCACCACGTATGTTAAAAGAAACATTCCTATTTGTTTTTTTGTAAAACGCATCATAGAAAAAGATTCCTTTTGTATAAAAAGTAAAAGTGGTTTATACACCGTATAAAAGAAAGCCTTGTATTGGAACAAAATATGCCTCAATGAAATGAGATTGAGATAAAGTCCCTTACAAACATGGTATCCTTGGATTAAGGATAAGTCAATTACATAATTATGTGTGAAAAACGATTTCACCAAATATTAGTGGATATTATGTGTAAACCAATCAGAGGTCATTCACACATATTCAAGAATAACATATTTAAGGAGTACACGTTTATCCCAAAGATTCAAAATTGGGTTATGAAGTTCCCTTGGAAAAATTCAACAGCCTAACAGCGTCACTTCAAAATTCAGATAAAGTGTTGATGATAGAGAAAATGGTATCTCATCACTTGGACATAAAATTTTCATAAATAATGATATAGAAGAACATATTCCATCATAAAAATATGTAAATTAAAACACCCAACAAAAAGAAGTCTTTTAAAAATTAGAGGGTGAAAGGTTCCCTTACCGACTTCGGTATCTTTCGAAACATACACCCCATGAAAGAAGGACAATACAAAATTGATGTAAATACTAATAAAAGATTGTATATTACACAAATAGAATAATAATGGGAAGTACATATACCAATCAATGGAAATTGTGGAAAATGTAGAATAAATCTCATAGGAATAAAAGTGTGATGAAAAATACCTTAAGAAAACTCGACATCCTAACGACACCACTTAAAACTTCCAAAAATGGATTTATGAGATAAAATAGGGTCTCTCATCATATTAACATAAAATTTACAGAAATATGAATGTAAAATAACATCCCCCAACATAACAAAGAGGAGATTAAAAGAAGTGACATAAAGAAGAGTACTTAAAAAGAGAGAGATTGGATCTCTTACGAAAATTCGGCATCCTAACGGCACCACTCAAAACATCCAAAAATGGATTGATGAGATCAAATAGGGACTCTCATTATATAAAAATAAAATTTAAAGCAAAAGGAATATAAAAGAACATCCCCCAACATAACAAATTGGAGCTTAAAATAAGTGACATAAAGGAGAGTACTTAAAAAGAGAGAGATTGGATCTCTTACGAAAATTCAGCAGCCTTACTACGCCACTCAAAACATCCAAAATGGATTGATGAGAAAAAATATGGTCTCTCATCATATGAACATAAAAAGTACAGCAATGGTGATATAAAATAACATCCCAATCCTATGAAAGATAAGAAAAATTGGAATGACATAAAAGAGTGTACTTAAAAAGAAAGAGAGAGGTATGATCCCTTACCTCAAATCTGACTTGTCTTGTTAATTTATTTATATACCTGAATAATAAACTTTGGTCAATTTATAAATTTTTAAGGACCTACATTAAATATTATTATTCAGTTCATATCACATATTATAATGTTATAATAATTTTTTAATAATGTTAGTTCATATCAGACGGTTTTGCCGATGTTTGTTACTTGAGTCAAAAATGAACTTGTTTGAAAATGATTGCCCATGTAGTTATAAGTAAATCATTTCCATAATAGTATTAATGATTAAAATATCATATATATCCAATAAATATTCATTTTATACTATTCTATAACATTTGGAGATAAAAATGTACAGCACCGTTCCTGGAGACTTCATTTATGATGATGGAATTAAGAAATTTGGGTGGAGGATATATTTTACATATATAACCGAGATAAAACGGAGTAATTAGATGATTCCCAAATCTCTAATTTCTATATAAACCATGGTATCCCTATGTTATATAGATATTATAAGGAACATTTTTAGTGAGATAATATGAGGCATGAAATTGGTGATTATGCATCAAAATGTTTAGTCTTTTAATAGGTGAAGGCTAGAATAAAACATACTAGAGGATTAATGGATCCTCTTTCTATTACTAAATGAAAATGGGATGATAGTACTATATATTTTTTCACCAGATTACCCAACCCACCATGAATGACTGATAGAACATGGATAATTGTTGATCGACTTTCCAAACACTCACATTTCATCTCTATAAGGGATTATTTTCCACTAGAGTGCTTTGCAAGACTCTATATTAATGATATTGTATGACTTCATGTGGAACATCTCTCAATTGTTTATGATCATGAATAAATATTTTCATTAAAATTATGTAAAATTATTCTTAAATCTATGGATACTGATCTTCATTTGATTACTTCTTATCACCAGCAAACTGACTGATAGTCGTAAAGGATGATCCAAACATTAGAATACAAGTTGAGATCATGATCACTTGAATTTCAAGTTATAGGGGTTCTGTATTCATGTTTGGTGGAGTTTTCCTCTAAGAATAGATTCCATTGAAGTTTTCAAATTGCACCATATGATGAATTGTATAGAAAGAGATGTCATACACCAATGTTTTGGATGAAGGTGGTGAGAGGAAGCTTGCAGTACATGAGCTTATGGTTAAAATAATAGCGAAGGTAATGGCTATTAAACCCCATTTCAAAGTAGCTCAAAGTAGGAATAAGATCTATGCTAATAATCGAAGGAAGAATTTGGAATTTTATGAGGGATATGATGTTTTCATGAATGTATGTTCTTGGAAGGGTGTTATAGTATTTGGTACGAAAGGGAAAAAGATCCCCATGTACATTAGTCATTTTTATATTATTGAGAGATTTTGAGTTATTTCATATTGATTGGTGATTCCACCTAGCCGTTCTAGAGTACGAAATGTGTTCCATGTCTCGTTGTCATGAAAGTACATGCTAGACCCAACACACGTCCTCACATATAAAGTAATAGAGCTTGAACATGATTTCTCCTAATGTGAAGAACCAATGGATATTTTGGACACTAAATAACATGTGTTGAGATATTAGATGAATCATCTAGTAATGGTACTTCAAAAAAATAATAAAATTGAAGTGGTGAATTTTGAGCCAGGGAAAATTATAATAATGAACAACCCAAATCATTTTATGAGGAAACATTATAGAAATATTGAGAAATAATTTTTTGTAAGTGGGGAAAATGTAACACCTAAAATATTTATAAATAAATTTAATATAGAATGTAATTCCCACAACATGGAGTCTCATCGAAACAGATTTTTTTCATTATAATTATATAAACAAGATTGTTATAACATAGCGATTAAAAATTAATTTTACAATTTTTTTAAATGAATTTTTGAAAATGGATAAACTCAGTTTACATCAGTATGCTATTTATAGTATTATAGGTTCAACATAATTATTTTGGTGAATATTAACTTGACCATTTTGAATAGTAATTCTACCCTTATGAATATTAATAAAACCATTATGAACTGTAAACTAGAAAAATGAATAGTAACCTCACCCATGAATGTATAAATAAAACATAGGTATCTTATAAATGATTGAATGATATAATTGTATAACCGAAAAGTAAATGAATATTGTTTAAAAAATATTATTAATAATGTTTTTATATTTTTTAAAGTCATAAATATTTAATTAAAATATTATAATTAATAAAATGATTTAAAAGAAAATATATTTTCATAACATGTACTCATAAATTAAGATTTTTTTTTCTTATTATTTTTGGGTAATTTTAGCAGACCATAGTTAATTTTTGAAACCATTTTAAATTAGTTAAAATATGTATTTTTTGAGTAAATAATAGTTTTAATTAAAAATTGAATTTCTAATATATATAAAATTTATATCATAAAATGGATTCCCTGTTTGAATTATACACACTGATAAATGGTTGGGTGATTTTTTAGGATTTTTATAAAGTAGATTCATTTATTGGTGAATAGTAAAATATTGTGATTTATGGTTTAAATACATTTTAAGTTAAATACACTATTCCTTACTTCATCACTGATGTATGAACCATAATCTGGAAGTCACCATAATTATTTTAATACATTTAATGGTAATGATCAAAATATTCATTGTCTTGATCTAAAATAACAATCAAATGAATAAAACACACAGAAATCACCCATCTCCCCCACTATAAATACAACCCTCACCCCCTCTTCTCCTCACACCTCTATACCTAGAAGCATGGAACAATTCATCACAAATAATCTTTTATAGTCTCTCCTCCATGTCCAGGAACTCTTGGTCTTGAAAAAAAAAAACAAAACCACTGCCCCTAAGGAGGTTATATAACCAATATATATATGTAATACTAATTCATACTATATAACTTGTTTGTAATGATGCAAATTACACCAAAATAATCTAAATGAATATCACTAATGTTTCATCTAATTATTAATGATCATAACATAAATATAATTATATACATAACAATTTAAACATATGGATGATTATAAATAATATCTTTTTTCATTTCTGGTAAATTTTACACATTCTACATGAATTTTCGTACAAATATTCAAGTAAACCGATTATGAAAATCAAAGATACATACACTCTGAGACCATATAATTCAATATTATAACATATAAAAAAGGACTTAAATAAATATTAGAAATTTATAATGAACTATTTACTTGAATAATACTTTATAAATTAAATTAATAATGATTATAATTTCTGATTCATGGACCTTAAGGATGAGTGAATAACACATTTGGACTTAAGATAAGGGGTTTTCCCTGAACCTCTGTTTTTGTTCAGGTTACTCATTTTCTATCATTAGACTCCAAGATATTTTTTTAAAAGTTTTATTAATGACACATTTTGGGTACTTGGTAGCCTAAAATTTTTATCTAGATTATTTCTTCTTTTAGGTACAAAATTCAAATATGGATCTGAAAAAAATTTAAAATTTTAATTGATACAAAGTAGCGCCCTCAAGCAAAAATCCACCATGTTCCCACTTCCAGATAGACTGCATCCATAGGCCACCCTTGAGAATCATTTTTGAACATTGAATCATTAAAATTAATCAGCACACCATTCTTCGACATAAATCCTTCATGTTAATCACCAAAAGTCATCAGAAATCCAAACAAAAAAAAAACAATTCATATTACAATTTTTTAAAAATAGAAGTGCTGGAAGGAAAAAAGAAGAATGTTACTTGAGCCCAACACCAATGTGAGTGATGTATTCCTCAACTATCATCATCCTTGTTACATGAACCATAAATTCCATAATGTTCAAACTGTTTGAAGACCAGATCCATGAAAAATGACTGTTGGGACGAACATTGAAGCTTTATCCCCCATATCAAATGTAGTGACCTCAACCATGAAACAATCACAAAAAAATGACAAAATGAAATCCATTGAACACCATAGCAATGGGAAAAATCATATCTGCAAAGATAACCTTCATATAATTATCATAATTGGTGTATAGGGTAAAACACAAAGAGACTATTTCCTTGAACCATCAAGAACAAGAGACAAAAAACAACTGAAATGAAAGAAATGCCTCTTCTTAACCAATCATCACCATTGCAACACCACCACCCTATAAAAACAAGTCAACCACAATACTAGAACCAGATCATGAAAAACACCACTGCTACTATGAGAAAATGGAATAAAACAATCACTAAATAGTGTGACCCTACAAGATTCCCATAGTAAGAGCCAAATAATCTGAATTGTCATCACATCTAACCAGATATGGGGTTGTGTTCAGTGGTTAATGTAGTAAGAGAAGTAGAAGGAAATGAACAAAGCGAGACCAAAGGGAAAATGTGAATCAAAAATACCATTGAAACAAGGATTATATGACACAGAAAATCATCTCCAAAACATTACCACACCACCAGTAATCTCCATCACACTAGACCAAAAAAAGGTAATGTGTGGCAAGTTAGGATGATATATCATCAGAAATCTGAATGATGCCATCACACTAGCCAGAGATATAGGAACAATATGAGGGTACAAAGATGTTAATGAATTTTAATGATCCCCATCACCACTAGATGAGGATTGGGAAACCCTATAAGTGGAAAAGGGAGATGATGAGAGTGTTGGAAGAACAGGGAGACTCTTGATCCATTTATTGTACTTCATTTCATTTATTACCCCAATGAAATTCATATTTATTATTATGTACTACTCATAAATACTATTCTAATGTTCTATAATTTAGTACAGAAAATAATCATTCTTTCATTGATGGAGAGTTACATGTTTTATAAAGATCTTTCTAAGTATTTTTACATACCCAAGCTTGATTAAATTGAACTTCTTGATTTTTTACCCAATATTAAAATATCACCATATTATATTTTAAAAAATAATATATTTATGAAATAACTAAATTTATATTGAAAAATATATCATAGTATATTTTCGGTTTTATACAATGCTTTTTCCAAAATAACTTTTCATTGAAATGAAAAAAAGATTATTTCTCTCATGAAATCATCTATGATTTTATAAGATTATTTTCATCTATTTCAATAGCCCTATTTATTATAATGTTTAATTGGTATTAATATTTTATTATATAATCTATCATATTTTATTGAATGGTTTATGATTAATTTGACTATGGATGTGTTATCATGATTGTATTCACCATATTACTCTTAATGGTTAGTGATTATGTTTATAAATTAGGGAATGTTATATACAGTTGATATATTATTTTAAATATGATTTTATATATTTATTATTCTCCATCCTTTCATATGAAGAACTTATTGGACTTAGTAAGTGTCTTTTGGGCCCCACAATAGACCCTCGCGGCATTAGTAGGTCTATTCCCAACGCTTTTTCTAGGGTGCACATCTATCTATTTCGAAGGACACACTCTTTGTTTCCCCACATTCCCACCTTCCTATGATGGGTGGCATCCATCACATACTCAGGGATGTTTTCTCCTTGATCGAAATGGGATGTTGGGATGTCATTTTTTCTTTCAATGGATTCCTCCTCCGAGCTCGTTACGTATTCTGGGTCACCCTTTTAGATGAATACATTTTTCGTGAAACTCTTCCCAGTGCAATGTCTTCATGGAAACTGGATAATCACACTGCTTCTGTCAGGACATTCAAAGGGGTCCATTTAGTGAAGCAACCTTCGGTTGGGGGAGTAGTCATGTTGAACATCACTCGCATGTCTAGATGCAAGAACCTTAGGCGTTTGGGTTTGTTCCCATTTTGAATGGGCTTCTAAACGGCACAGAATCCTGAGGAATCCCATGTCGAATGTGGGGAATTATATTCCATGGGAATGTCTCTGAGGTTTTTTTCTACATCCCATGTTTAACACTGGGTATGCTGTGAATTTGACATCTAGCAGAGACGGATCAGACTGATTAGAAAAAATATGGGAGTGGATCGGAAGGGTGAAACCCTTAGAGAGAACCCTGGTGCTAGGGATAACATGTGGTTAGTTACCCGGTTGCTGCTGGGATCATCGAAGAGGTGAATTTGCATGACCTCACTAGGATGTGATAGCCTGGGTAAGAATCGGGATGGATGATGGAGATTTTAATAAAGTAGTGGGGAAATGAGACAAAACCATTGTGAAGGTGACTATAGTATTGGTCTTGAGACTATAAAAGACTTATTATGTACCCTCGTGGTAGGAAATCAATGTCTCGATAGTTCAGTGATGCGACAAGACACCTAAGGAGGCAACCCATATATATGGGAACCGAAGGAAGTGGATCCTCTGGTTTGGGGCATGACTTTCCAGGAACACATAGGCTCAAGGGAAAGACCAGGATGAGACATGGTTGATGGACTTGAACATAAAGAAGGATTACTATGTACCTTTCCTTGGAAAGGATCAAATTCTCCACAGTTCAGAAGTGTTTGGTGAACCGATGTGAAGTGGTCGGGACCAACAATTGTTGGGATTTAACCTCAGGGAGGCTTCCGGTGTACGTTGTCGTGGCAATGATCAATTTTCCCGCTGTTCGGAAGTGTTTGGTGAACTAAAATGAAGTGGTCCGGACCAACGGTTGTTGGTATTGAACATTAGGGAGGCTTCCTACATGACTTGCCTTGGCAAGGATCAAAGTCCAGTTAGTTCTTATTGGTGTTGGGGATTAAACCCTAAGGAGGACTAGTGAGGATTTCAGGGTCAATTCTTACTTTAATACCATGTGAGTCATGCTTGTTGTGAGAAACAAGAGACAGCAAAGACCTAACAATCACGTCGTGAAATATGTGTATGTGTAAGGTGAAGTGGGGATGACATGTGTTTAGCAGCCCAAAAAGGAAACATGGTCTTATGCATGGTTAGCATCCCAAATAGGAAATAGGGGATTACATGTGGTTCGCCTCCCAAGGAGATATAAATTGGGTCTTACTCCATGATTGATGCTTGAGTGGCAGAAAATCCTAGAGGGAGAGGGATTTGGAATGTAAGAGAGAAGGGTTCTGGTGCCCATCCCCCCTATGGACTTTGGAAAGAAATAATATAGGAGGAACTAGGATGTAGCCTTCCCCAAGAATTGATATGGGATTACACTTAGGTGGTTTCCCTTTTTCCCCATGGACAAACACCGCTCCAGTAAAGAAGATAGTATTCCATGTGATGAAGATTTCACCCCCGTGGAGAAAGCTTGTGAGGAGAATGTCTATGACTGTGAACCTCGTGCATGATGAAAAAGACAAGACCACAACTTAACATCATGTGATAGGGTTGATGGTGCTCGGCAGTTTGACCTTCTATAGCTCAGATGATGGGGGTTTGATCCACAACCCTAGGACTTAAATAATTGACACCAACCCACCCATGTAGAAGGGAAGGCATCATCAATGTCGTGGTAATGGTGTGTCCCAAAGTGAAACATTTAGGGACCCACATTAGCATGTACTTGCAAAGAAGCAATAGCAATTAGCGTGACTATGCAAAGAAGTATAAGGTGATGAAATAAAACAGAAGGCACCACCCATGGGTCTTTGAAATCACTTCAGGCAAACATGAAGGCTCGCACTGGAAAAGGATTCGTCGAGAAAAGGGGTTCATAGGAAGAAACCTTGTGAAACTCTGGAGGTCCATGTAGGGGAGGAGCTTCACGAAGTGATATGCTTCATGTATTGAAGTGTCCTATCCTAGGTATAGGTCATAGGTGCATATGGTAGGTGCTTCACAAAGTGGAAAGGCTTTCACGAAGCATTTCATTATGAAGCATAGTGACCCTACCTTAGCATATAGGTTACATGTGCATGGAGGGAACTTCATGAAGTATGAGTGCTCCATGAAGACCCAAGTCCCCTTGGGGATCTCTTTCCTTCATGGAGGCCCATGGGCTCAAAAAAGGGCATCCTCCTTTGTAGAGGGGTTGAAGTTAAGAAAAGGGAAAGGTACTTCATGATGAAAAAGTACACTAAAGAGCTCATGGTTGGCAGAGCAGAAATTTCTTCACGATTTGAGATCATAAAAGGCGAATGGTTGGAGTATCCGTACTTTGGGATCAAAGGGTGCCTGGTATTTATAGGTAATAGGTTCCATGAAGCATAGCTTACTGGGAATGGAGACACATGGAATTTTATCATAACCATGGAGCCTCCCGCTTCATTGTTCTACAGATTCTTCACAAACATCAATCTAGTTAGAAGATCATCCTGCCTCCTTTCTCAATGACATCTTTGTAAACATCAATCTGGTTCATAGAGCCTCCATCCTCCTTTCTCTACAGAATCTTCATAGAGGGCGTAGTATCATGCCAGCCGTAGTGCTGCAGGGATCCCTGGATGAGCTTAAAGAGTTAACCAAAATGAATTCATGTTTTCTCTTCCTATTCTCAAATTTTGGTTCCAAAAAATTTCCCCCTTAGACATGGAGCCAAGGATAAAGAGAGGGTCAAAGTATGAGGTTTAATCTCCAAAACTTCTTGTATAATCATGAAGAGGTCACACAAATGAGGCTCATGAGGTGGAGTGGCGGCGTGCGGGCTGAGAGGACCATGATTCTTGACATAGTCAGACGCTCCACGATGTGAAAAGGGTCATCGCCTATAAATATGTGAGGTTGACCTCTATATTTTTATATCTCACCTCATTGTTTTATCATTTAGTACTCTTGATTTGCGATGCTCCGCATACTTCATGATTTCTCTTCATGAATCAGGATTTCTGATCATGGCACACAACGAGTATTAAACTCCATGGCAGTGTGTTCTATGGCTTGCATCTGAAGGTCGGAGTTGGGCTCTGTGATCTATCTGTTGGAGCCATGCTCTACAAATGGTCTTTGAGAACATGTGTTGTGAAAGATCTTCACGAACCAGAACCAAAAAACTCAAATTTTAAAAAATTGAATAGTTGAATAGGAGGCTGCAAGAGGATCCATGAAGATGCTGTCAGATGGGAGGAAATGTCAGATAACTCGAGAATAGGGGAGTTTGTATGAACCCATTCTGACCATAATTATCTTGTGGATATTCTATCAGAGAGTCAGTAAGACTATCCGTTGTGCATGAGGATACGTATGTATGGATTTGGCATGGGGGATTCCATCTTCATCCCTAAAGCAAGAAGGAGAGATATATATTATTGGTTCAGGAGCACATCATGTCAACACCAATGGTTCAGGGTGGCTGACAGCCATACTTGGGAGGATTTCAGACCTATCAACGCTGACTGTCTATACAATCATTTGAATAATGTTGACAGGACAGAGCTGGGCCAAAGACATATCCCCCACTATACCATAATATCATTAAGGTATCGCTGAGGAACTTGGAGAAGGGGTGGTCCGATGAGTGGGGTCAGCGTCATGGTGGGAACTTCATAGATGACTGCGCCTAGGCTTATTGGGTAGGTTCCTCGTGTGAAGAATTCAGGGCAGAGCTCAGGCGAGTGGGCCTATATGAGGTGGCTTGGGACACCCAATTACATATTTATTAGCCGAAGCATCTGATGAAGGAGTTTCTATGAAGATGGTCATTGAGGACCAACACCATTATTTGCACCATGGAGAGGTCGACATTATTCTATGGCACCTGCATCAGATCTCAAGTGTCCCAATACTGGGGGCGATGTATGATGTGTTCCTCCCCATTATGGGTGTGTGGGAGTATCCAGAGCATATTCCTCTATTAGTGATGGTTTTGATGGACCTAGTGCCGGTATAGGACAAGTATTTGGTGAGGTACACCCATTTTAAACAGTGGTTCAAGCAGTTCTTGAACTTCCCAAAAAATAGGCAGTTCCCTAGAAGTCCTTTAACTTTCCCGAAGGGGGATCAATGTGGCATATGGAACTTGTATTTGTGGCTCTTCTAGGATAGCTAGTGGAACACATGGGTATCTAGTGTCATCACCGAGTAGTAAACACTAGTTAGATTGAATTCATTCATTGTGTCACTCATATGTGGTTGGACACTACCGTTGAGAGATACAAACAAGGGTGTGTGACCGAGCACAATTATCATGGCATCCATGTTGGAAAATGGATGATGGGTCAACCTTGGTATCCCGATGCTCGCCAAGATGTACAAGATGTTCTGGCATATCAACGAGGGGAAGAAACCAAATATGATATGAGGGCCATTCCGCCTCCTGCATGGGTGGATAGTAGTGAATGTCAGGGGTATATATGAGTATCCAAATCCTATCACACCTCCAAAATAAAATTTTCGCCTGGAAATTCTGAATGTTGTAGTGAACTTTCTGACTAAGCTAGTCATGTAGGCGGTACTAAACTGAGTCCGAAATGCAGAAGAGTTCAATTTTCACCCGATCCCATTGCCAATTGTTGTATTCATTGAAGACTTCCAGGGAATGGAAGAGCATCAGTCCTACCTCCTAGACATCCGTGGTGGAGTTCTAGTGGCAATGGTGGACCGTGATTCCCTCAGTGAACCGTACACCTAGCACCGATTTTCAAGTCCATTTCGGGGCATTCAGTGGCTGACCCTACAAGTCTATTTGGGGGTGCACTATGAGGACCACCCTTGTGTGATGAGGCAGATGTGCATCATGTTCACATGGAAATATGTGAAGATGTGTAATGAGCTGCCACTGCCTACGACCTTCATCGAGCTGGTGAAGGAGTATTCCAAGAGCTAGGAGGTGGCCAACTATAGGGAGATGCTCAAGTAGCCAACAGTTTGGGCTAGCTATGGGGTGCCACCCCAAACTCAAGGTCGGGGATAAAAGGTTGTGAGGAAATATTGTGGTGGCAGGGATATAGTGGAGGCAAGGCCCGCACCGATCGAAGTGGAGGTAGTAGAAAATCCATTGACGGTAGAAGACTTGGTGATCCAAGAGAACCAGATTTTTCCAGAGTGGAGGCCACCAATAGGATTCCGTATGATATCCACTTAGGCTTCGAAGAATAATCTGCACCATATAGACATCCCAAATAATTCTGTCTTCCTGGATGCTTGGGACATCAGGGATGTCAACCGGAAATTACTCAACCCATACAAAATGTGGAAACACCTAAACCATCTCATGATGGATTTTCCAGGGATCGGCCCTGTCCGGGCCAGCTTTGCAGTATCCCAATTGGAGGCGGAGAAAAACCTGGCTGAGTTGGAGGACATAGTGCACTCCCAGGGTGGCCCACATCCAATGAAAAACATTGTAAAGGGGTTGTGGGACCAAATGGCCCCTCCATATTTTTCAGCTACGAAATTGAATGATAAAATTCATCTTTTAGTAGAATCGAACAAATCATCCTAGGAGAGGAGTCTGGTAGAGGGATTCCTCTGGAAGAGGGTAAATTTGGTGATTCAAACCCATAACGTGAAATATTTTTAGAGGCCCTTGAGGTAAAACTCTAGGTGCCTTCCCCGTGGACTGATTCTATGTTACATTGGACTCATCATTAATATATAAACTGTGCAGGAGTACCTCATACATAGAAATATTTATCGCCCTACAGTACATGTAGCTGCAGGGCCTTAAGGATCTATGCCCGCAACCATAGAGATTACTTTGTCCAATGGGGCTAGGACAGTCTAGGTGGTTCTTCTAGAGTTTTCAGACTTCCCAACAATATAAGGAGGACCATGACTTGGGGTCCCCACGGAAACCACATAAGACCAAGACAAAAAATTTGATCTTTTCTACTCTCCATTATGAAATTCATGTCTTCCACCAATTGATTAGGTCAACTGACGTCCATTCACTTCTTGGTATGCACTATTCGTCAAATGGTGTGGGTTACCATGGTAAAGATGGTTGGTACTCTCGGCGTCACCATTCCCAGGAGAATACTAGTGGTCGTGGAAGCAGACACCCAAACTGACCAAGCTGTGGAGTTCTTGATCACTGGTGGGACCGTTTGTAGGACATAGCCTGAAATCATTGATGTGGGATATGACGACAAAGATCAATCAGAGATCACGGGTCCTGCCATACCTGATTAGACACCAGATGCAGACCCTGCTGACGAGTTCTTGGAGGGGTTTCCTGCATATGAACCTACTAACGTAGAGGATCGAGATGAGATGACCTACGATGAGGAGGATAGAAAAACATCATATCTACGGTCATGGAAACTGATTAATCACTTCATCAGTGACACCCCTCAAGTAGAATGGATAGACCGAATGAGTAGGATTTGGTCTTGGGTGCGTGAACTGTGCACTGGGGGAGTGGTTTCCCAGTGTGCTCACATGCTCGTCCAAGAACTCATGGCTCAGAAGAGTCAGGAATATGACTTTGGCCTTGGTGTGGGATGGTAGTGGATAAAAGTCGTGAACATCAAGAGGCTCTAAGAGGATGAATGAAGAGATTCAATGGTAGTATATCCAGACAGATGATAATTCTTCTTTCCACACCACGCAATCAGATATTATATTGCGTCTGAAGGCCCATCTGGCAGAGGCTGAAGAGCGCATGAAGAAAGCCTTATAGGAGATGAGAGTCATCCAAGACAATGAGGAGTGGGCCCAATTTTAAACTGAAAAACTACACCCCATTGCTGTCGAGGTGGAGTGAGAACTAAACTGGAGACAAAAAATTCTGGATGCCACAAGCCAGAGGGTGGTGGGGCTTCAACGCTATTTTAACTGGGTCAACCCATCCATGGTAGTGGTCTATCCTCAGGTGTTGTGATGAATGTAACTTTTTAACATATTTTCATGCTTTAATTATTTATTCTTGTTGCATGCATGTGTTTTGTTATTCATTTTTTGGTCTATTGTGTTCCCGTTACATTATTGAAACATCCAGCGATCAAACCCTGATCTCACATAGGTCAGGCCCGATGTGAGAAACAAGGGATGATCACCTTAGTATTCAATCCGAATATATGATTGAAATCGAATATTTGGGCATCCAGGGTTTGAAAAACGAATCTAGAATTCCGTTAATAAAGGGGGAGGCTGGACTGGAGAACAAAGGTCTCAAAATAATTGAAGTGACATCTCCCCATTGTTCTCTAGTGCAAAAAATGGGGTAATGCAAGGGGCATTGGAATTGATTTGAACATAGAGAAGTGAGAAGTGTGAATCATGATACCCAAGAATCAGAATAGTATGGGGGTGGCATGACATTGAAGGATAACTGTAGACCATGTTTGAAACATAGTACCCTTTTTCATTAGCCAGAAATGAAGATAATAAACAAGGGACGACTATTTACCATGTTCGAAACACGGGGACTGAAAAAAATGCTACACATTAGTCTTCCAGAAAATTGGCCCATGATAACAGGATAGCCACAGGCCGAGCATCCATACTTCTAGGGGGTTATTTTAGACGTGAAATAGGGTGATGATCCAAAAAAAGTGGAACAGAAAGCGTAGAGGGTGGAGTGATGGGTTGTTTGAATAGAGTCCAACACTCCAAAAATTATGCCACTATGGTGATGTCATGTTTGGTCGACACATCAATCTGATCAGGCATCGAACTTACATCCAAATATGATCTCTCTGTTACGGTCTTGGAATGGCCTGGTGTTTAACATCACACTAATAACTAAGATAGACACATAGTTTAAAGTGTCATACGGTAAGGACGACACACATAATTTAAAGGTCATACATCGTTAACAATGATCAGGGTTGCGGTGATTGAAGGTTTAATGACCCTATGTCTGGGCCCGAGGCGGAATTCCTGGGAGTTGCAACATATCACATAAGCATGAAAATCAAGCCAATATAGTTATTAATCACAAATTGTCTAGAGACCAATGCTGATAGGAAAAATCTTCTATGGCGAGGAAGCTGGTGCGTCACATAGTTATCATGGGGCATCACTAACTTATTCATGGAAGAATTGTTGTTTAATGTTATCTGTCGAGGATATATGGGATTGTGTAGTTTAATTTCAAATGAAAAGATGTGTAGCAAAATTGGAGATTCCAAGAAGAAAGTATGTGATGTGGATGCCATAAACCCAACGTGAATGAGGACATAAGGATTCCTCAGCAAACCAATTATCCATGAGGGAAGTTCTTTAGGTCAAGGTATCAAAATTGAAGGTTAGGCTAGGACCAAAGAGAAGTGGTTGGGCATTACTATGTACCCCGTGAAGATGGGAATCAATCTGCATGTAGTTCTGAGTGTTATGATTAACGTCATGTGGGATGATAAAAGGCATGTGTGGCATGGTTGCGCCAGTACACGTCCTACCAAAACTACTAATCCCATGTGAGTCATGCTCGATGTGGGAAACAAGGAGTAGTAATGGGAATTTCATAGTACTAGGAGGCACACATTAGGGGAAATGGGATCCAAGGTGAATAATGTCCCCATAATTCTAACCCGCCTAATTAATGTACCTAGATGAGCGAAGGGGTAAAGCTGTGTGTGTTGGAATTCCACCTGATCATAAGAATGTGAAAAAATATGAATCATGATGCTCAGGATCCTGACCATAATGATGGAGGTGTGATGATAGGGGATGACTGTTGATTGTGATCGAAACACAACATCCATATCGGGTTATCTTGAAATGTGGACAGATAAATGAGGGTCGACTGCTAACCATGTTCGAAACATGGGACTTGTATCAATTTTTCGCCTGAGGTCTTTGGGGATGTTGGCCCAAGATGGTAGGTAATCCAATATGGCACGAGGCCAGTCCATAAAGGGGGGACCTTTTAGAATTAGAAGAGGATGGGGATCCAAATAACGGTCTCATGAATCTTGGAAATGGAATGAGGGAATGTCCTTTCGAATATTCCACACTTCCAGCTCTTTTTCACAATTCATCAGTGTACAACAATAAGGCGTATCTGATAGAGGGAGTCAAGTCCCTTTCCATGTACAATTGTCCTGGGTTTCATGCTTTCTCGTTAATGTCATAGGATGATCCATTAAGGGGGGCTTGATTTAATGTACTGTGCATAGGGCGGTGAAGTAGCCAAACACGGTGTGTAGATTCCATATGGAGATCTTATATTAGGGTCCATGGAGTCAGAACATATTGGGAAAAGACAAAAGAGGCACATGATGTGACTATTGAAAAACCCTACATGAATGAGAACCTGATGGGCACACACCACAACATATGTTCCCAAAATATTTTGGGCCAAGGGGCTCAAGAGAGGGGGCATGATTTTAGATTCCAGGGGCTCAACCCAAAGACAAGATGTCTGGGCATCCCTACGTATCCCATGAGGATTGGAATCAATCCATATGTAGTTTGGGAGGATTTTGAGAATTTTAATATCTTGCAGCAAGGACACTGAGTTGTCCTAGTTTATGGTCATAGAGCTCAGACCATAGATGGAACCAAAAAAGGGAGACACATGGTGATATAATTAATAACCCGACGTGAATGAAGACAGTAAGAGTCTATATCACCACAATGTGCTCCAAGAGAAACCTTTAGGTTGGGGGACCAAAAGTGAAAGTTAGGTTTGGACTGAAGCAAATTGATCGAGTGTTCCTATGTACCCCATGAGAATGGGAATCAAGACATAAGTTATTATGAATGTGTCAAGGTAAGCTTCCAGTTATATGGATGATATGGTCTTGTGGGTTTGATCTCCACCCCAAATGAAGCAACATTTGATAGATCTTGTTTGTCCTTTAGGATGAATTTTTGTATGTGTTTTTTGTGAAGTGATGGACCTAGTATGGAGACTTCAGGCGTCTCCACATGAATCAAGCTGTATACAGGTATTGAAAAATGGTATGGTGGATGACTGATTCCAAATACGATGTCCTCTGGGATGAGGATACCATGATGTAGTTCCATTTTTAGTCATGCGGCTTGGATGATAAGGTCACAGTTTGATGTCGTGTGGTAGTAACAACCATGCATACATCCTCTAGTACAAACGCAATAGTTTAAAGTAATGTGGGACTAAGCAGCATAGTTTAAAGTCATATGACCCACTAATATATAGGATAAGTGAGGTTCAATAGGGTATATGCATGGTGTGATAAATAATACTATACATGAATGGGGAGGAGGTCCACATCACACCGCGCGCGATTCCAGGAATGAAACCTAGGGCCGAGGGGGCAAAAAACGTTAGAGAATATGGGGTAGGAGAGACTATCTCTCAGAATGGAAGTACATGGTGAATCTCTTTCAAAACCCGATGTTAATTAAGACATATGTCCTTACCAAACCACACAATCAATGATTTAAACTTCACCCAGGTGGGATGAAAAGGGTTGGGGGCCTCAGAAAAGGGTGTCCCAGCCGACTATAGACACACGACACCTAATGCGGGCAATGCCATAACAAATTTCCAAAGCCCACATGAGATATTCATGATGTGGAAAACAAAGAATATGATCTGGTTCCCCTACCATATAATATTATATAAATAATTAAAAAAGATCAAGAAAGGACTATACTGACCTGATCAATGCTCTTATCCAAGGCGGGGGAATGTTTGAAGATGAAGAAGGACAAAATGAAATCACTGCACCTAACATTTAAGACTTATATGGGTGGCGACAATTATGGGGGATTGTTGTTGAATATATTAGAAACAGAACATCTATATCGTGTGACATGAAATGTGAATGATAAATGAGCGTCAACCACTGATCATATTCACAATGTGTGACTTTTATCAATTTTTCATTCGAAATCCATCGGGGTGTGGGACTAAAATGGTAGGAGAGCCCTAGGGCAGAAAATCCACACCATTTGGAGGTCCATTCTAATGTAAACGGTGATGGAAACCCAAAATGGAGGGGATGATAAAAGCATGAATATGCTTTTGTAGTTTAACGTCATGCAGGATGAGACTCAAGGGGTGACCTTGGAGTTTGGGGTTGGGCCTACGAACAGAATGTTCGGGCAATCCTACATGTCCCATGAGGATGGGAATCAAGCAACACATAGTTCTAAAAGGTCCAAGAAGTTTAACATCATCCTTTAAGGACATGGGAGGATAGAAGCACAAGGAGAGGAACATGGAATGACCTTCGTAATATTTCCACGAGTGGGGCCAGAGAATCTTAGGATACACCACATGTAATACACATTAAGGGGAAGTTGGTGTGGGGCCCCGAATGATGCCTTACAATGGATTTGTCATCCTAATGTGAAAATGATCACTAAGGGATAGTACCAAGAGTGTCAAAATTACACTTGGACATGATGGGGTGGAAAATGATGTGAGTCATGAACCCGACATTTAAGGACTGATGGGGTTGGCATGACGATGGAGGATAAATGTTGACCGTGTTCGAAACCCAGTATCCATATCGCGTGACCTGGAATGGAAACAACAAATGAGTGTCAACTGGTAACCCTATTCACAACGCATGACTTTTGTCAATTTGTTGTTCAAACCACTCGAGGATGTTGGCTAGTAATGATAGGAGATCCCTTGAGCAAAGAATCCATGCCATTTGGGATCCCTTAAGATGTGGAAGAAAACGAAAGACCAAATGAATGGCATCAAAAAGCCTGAAAAAAGGATAAGGGCATGTCCAGGTATAATCCAAAACTCTAGGTTCTGAACCTAAGTACTCTTGGGCACATTGGTGTATCACCATAGAGGGTCGAGGGACCCAAATTATGAGCAGAAGACTAGAAAAGATGAGTGTTGGTAAAGGGACCGATGTTCACTCAAGAGAGAGAGGTACATGGAGTGGTTATTACAAACCTGGCATGAATGGGGATATAATCCCATACCACACTATGTACCCTTCCCCTAGAAGGGCTCAGGACAAGTGGAGAGAATGATATAAAGGGTTATAAGAGATGGGGATAGAATTGAACTAGTTGTTCGAGCATTCCTACATATCCCATGAGGACGGGAATCAAGCCATACATATTTCTTGAAATACTGTTTAACCTCTTATAGGATGTCATACAGTTTAATGTCATGTGAGACATAAAAATTTGAGGTCGTGCGGAACCAAATAGTTTAAGGTCATGTAGGACCATTTACATTTTAACATCGTGCGGGAAGACCCCCAGTTTAAGGACATGTAAAACCATCTTTAGTTTAAGGTCATGTAGGACCCTCCACAGTTTAAGGTCATGTAGGATCCTCTATAGTTTATGGTAATGTAGGACCCTCTATATTTTATGGTCACTTATGACCCTCTACATTTTAAGGTCATGTAAGACACTATACAGTTTAAGGTCATGTAGTACCCTCTACAGTATAGGGTCATGTAGGAACCTAGGTAGTTTAAGGTCATGTAGGACCATCTATAGTTTAAAGTCATGTAGGACCCTATACAGTTTAAGGTAATGTAGGACCCTCTATAGTTTAAGGTCATGTAGGAACCAATATTGTTTAAGTTCATGTAGGACCCTCTAGAGTTTATGGTCATGTAGGAACCTCTACAGTTTAAGATCATGTAGTACCCTCTACAGTTTAAGGTCATGTAAAACCCTCTACAGTTTATGTTTTTGTATGACCCTCTATAGTTTATGGTTATGTAGGACCCTCTACAGTTTAAGGGAATGCAGGACCCTCCTCGCTCAATAAAATTATTTCTTGAGGAACATGGAATCAGTGGGAAGAGTTATACACTCATCATCCAAGGTAACCAGGGAGTACGAGCCATTATGGAAAACCTTGTGAATAATGTTAGGTATTTCGCATTTGGTATATAGATTTGGTGGATTCTATCTCTGTATCACTGGTGTTCGCAGGGCCAACACAATGTCGCCTTGCAAAAAGGAGGTGAGCTTTCTTGTTTAATGCTCTAGCTATCTTGTTCTGATGCCTTTCAGTATTGGGTAGGGCACGAAGACTATTATTGTCGAGTTCTTAAAATTCAGCCATATGGACATTGACTACATTATCTGGTGTCTTCTGATCATATAATTTTGTGCATAATGAATGCAATTTAATCTCAATGGGTAGGGAGGCCTCTGTTCTATATGCCAGTGAGTATGCAGTCACCTGTGTGGAATTACAAGTCATCGTTTGATAAGCCCAGAGGGAATTGGGGAGCATGTCCAGACAAATATTCTAGTTCTAACTAACCATTTTATACATAATGTTAGAGAGTGATTTTTGGAATTCCTATATCTGTCCATTTTCTTGTGCATGAGAATTGGACGTATGGTCAGAATTTATGTTGTACTTAGCGTATAATTTCATCCGCTCCACAAACAAAAAGTTCATGTCATTATCAGTGAGGATGACATGAGGGACTCCAAATCGGTAGATAATATTAGAGATCACATAGTCAAATATTTAATGGGACTTGACCTCCTTGAACAGAACTACTTCTCCCACTTAGAAGAGAAATCTATAGCGCTCAGGACGAACTGACACTGGAAAGTCGCCGCCGGTGGATATGGTCCCATGACATCGAGTCCCTAGACTGCAAAGGGCCAAGAGTACTTTGTAGTGTGGAGAGACTCTGGTGGTCGATGCATAATGTTGGCAGGAATTTGGCTTGCTTGTCACCTTTGGGTGAACTCGATGCAGTCGTGGATCATAGAGGGCCAAAAATACCCCAGTCTCCAGATCTAGGGAGATAGTTTCAGCCGGATCTGATGACCCACACATGAACCAGCATGAAACTCCTGCATGACTTGAGAAATCTCAAATCCTTGAATACAATGGAGGAGAACCCAATCATACCCACTCTTGTACAGGATCTTCTCATGACCAGGACCATCTTAGATGGTAAACTATAAAGTGCGACGTCAGATTCGCTCGTACTCAGCCTGATCTGCTGAGAAATTACCATATTAGAGATACTCGATTAAGGAGGTACTCTAGTTAGGAGTAACATCAATCACTATATCTGGGGGACCTGGAAGTCCAAACGTATAGGAACCAGTGGTAAGTTGGCTAACCGTCAGGCTGTCGTCATCATCTGGAGTGACGGGAATGATGAATCTATGGTGTTCCACATAGATAATGAAATCATACTGTTTGGTCTTTGAAAGTGATGCAGGTAGGCTAGCCAAGGCATCAGATTGACTGTTCTAGGATCGAGGGACAACAGTATCTTCTGGACATGATGATAATTGGGTCATTAGCTGGACAGTGTGTTCCAACAACGGTATGAGATTCGGCATTCTAACGACATAGCCACCATTGATCTGATTGATTAGCAACTCAAAGTCCGCTTTCACATGCATGTGGGGAACTTCAATATCATGGTCTAGCTCAAGGTGAGTAATGAGAGCCTGATATTGTGCCGCATTTTTGGTGCAGCCTTTTTCCAATAGGAATGAATACAGTAGAATAGATTGTACTAGGGTAATGAATACCATACCCAGGCCTACTCGGTTGAGCCTGGGTCATTGTGCCTTCTGCTAGTGGGGCTTCGGGAAGCACCATCAAAGTGAATTTTCCAACATGACAAGGCTTAGTCTACTAAGATAATTGCTTCACCAGGGAAATCGAGATCCAGGGACTGGTCTTCATGAGCTGGATGGGTGGCAAAGAAGTATACTAATGATTTCTCTTTAACAGACCTCTAAGGGAAAAACCTGAGGTTGAACATCTGATAGAATACTAGCCACTGAGCTAGACATCCTATCAACATCGGTCGGTTCAAGATGTACTTCTACGGATCCACCCAGGACACCAACTATACCTTGTGGTGCTGTAAAGAATGTCACAAATTCTATAATGCGAATACCAGTACAAGCCAATTCTTCTCTATAGGGGAGTATTTGGTCTATATTTTGAAGAGCATGAAGCTGAGGTAGTAGAGACTATTATTTTTCCCCTCATATTTCTTTTGGGAGATAAGGGCACCGAGAGATAATTATAGGGAAGTCACGTAAAGGACCAGTGGATTTGTTGAGATAAGTGCCCGGGAGGCCATAGGCTGGAGAGGATACTTCGTGATTTCCTCAAAAGGAGTCTAACATTCTTCATCCCACTAGTAGACAGTTCCTTTTTTCATGAGCTGAGAAAAGGGATTACACATGTTATCCAAATTCGTGATGAATCGGTGTTTGTAGGAAAAGAGGCTTAGGAAACATCGATGCTCGTGGAGGTTTCTTGGGGGAGACATATAGATGATGGCCTTGATCTTATCTATGTCTATTTCAATGCCCATGTATCTCACAACAATGCTGAGAAACTTTATAGAGGTTACCCTGAGGGCACCCATCAGTGGATTCATCTTCTTGTGGTGAGAACAAAAGAAGCCTAAAAACATTGTCAAGGTCTTCGAGATGGTCCTAATGATGGAGAGATTTGACAAACATATCATCCACATACTATTCCACCAATTTCATGAGGATCATATTATATATGAGATGAATAGCCTTTTGGTAGGTGGAACCTGCGGTCTTTAAATCAAATGGAAAGACTTGGTAACAGAAAGTACCATGTGGTACCCTGAAATCTGTAGACTCCTCATCCCCAGGATCCATTTAGATCTGTTTATACCCTGAGTATCAATCCATGAAAGAGAGGGATTGTAACATAGAAGTGGCTTCAATCAAAAGCTCTATCATAGGAAGGTGGAAATCATCCTTCATATAGTGACATTTGAGATCCTGGAAGTCGTGGCAGAAACTGATCTGTCTGTTCTTCTTCATAAACAGAACAATGTTGTCTAGCAATTTGGGGTACTGGACCTCAATAAAAAAATTGGCACTGATGATCTTATCAACTTCGGCTTCGACCATGGGCCCGTGAGAAGTGTGCATCTTTCTGGGAGGCTGTTTGAACCCACGATGATTTTCCAGGAGACAGAGGCGGTGGAAGGCAACCTGAGGATCTAGTCCAATATATCGTTATAACTCTAGTCCAATACATAATGGTGTTGTTTAAATAAGTCAACTTACTGTCGTTACTCCTCGAGAGGCATGGGGGAACTGATCAATGTGGCTTTTGGGTCTGCCTCGCTACCGAGGATCAGCTGTACCAATTCAAAGATCTGATGGAGACACACTCTTCAAAGGGAGGGGGAGAATCCTATTGATCCTCTTCTTCGCTTATGGAGGCGGGATCCTCAGCAAGTGGAGTTTCCTCTGAGTCGACAGATGACGATGGGAGGCTGGTACCAGCCAAAGTAGCAGTGGACACTACATCGGGGGAGTCTTGTGCTGCTGAAACCATAGTGATGAAGGTTTTTGATCTGATCCCATCTGGTCTTCGCTCCAAAGGGCCATTCTTGATGATATCAAAGAAATAGTGGCATGTTGGCTTGATCCGGTTTATACCATCCCGATGAAGGTACCATGTATGACATATTTCCATTTCCAAGGGGCAGACATCCCTGTACCTTATGAGGTAGGGCATTGGGATCACTCGATCTTGGTTCATGTAGGAATATGATTTGATCTTCTGTTATCTCTTAAACATGGGAATGTGCTCCCCCCTCATTCTAGAAACAACTAAACATTGACCCATGTCCGTGGTTGTATCTTCTAATTAGTGGATTGGAAAGATGTAGGCATCATCTAGATCTATCCATGGGTCAGTCGCAGACATAGAATGCTCAACCTCGTTATCTTGAATCTTCATTTCCTTAATCTTGTAATTGGTGGCATCCAGGTAGTGGGTCTCACAAGAGGAAGAGGGAGATGATTAACCTTGAAGTACTCCAACTCAACCATTAATGGAGTACTTTAGGAACTGATGTTATGATGAAGGGACCACCACATGTAGGTGGATCCATGGCCATCCCATCAACACATCGTAGGTAGTGCCATGGGGGACAACCGTGAACTTGGTG
Organism: Viscum album; assembly: GCA_963277665.1. Taxonomy (NCBI): domain Eukaryota; kingdom Viridiplantae; phylum Streptophyta; class Magnoliopsida; order Santalales; family Viscaceae; genus Viscum; species Viscum album. The sequence continues at coordinate 309,694,359 of OY728126.1, forward strand.
CTGAAAACCAAGCCACCAAACTGGTTGTTCAAGCTGATCTTGTCATCCAGTGTCTGTTCCGTCCTATCATAGACATGTATTTTCATGTTAGAGGGACATAGATCATCCTTGGACAACCCCCATTTTAGCTATTTCAGATTTGGGATTAGGTTGATCCCAGAGCCCATGTTGAAAAGACAACGATGATCCTCCATGCCATTAAAATGGCTGGTGATATATAGTGGGTGAATGTTCCCTGGTATGGGAGAGCCTGCATCTTCTCATGAGTTTGAGAAAATGGCTTGGAATTCAGCATGCTCGACCGCCTCAGTATGGATGGATTATGTAGATGCTACCTCTATCTCAAATGGGAGGGGGCTTCTTGAGGCCTAAAAAGGGGATTCATGCATATCTTCTGATAAGAGAAGAAACTCAAGGATGCAGAGACATTCTGTAATTATGGAAAGTTGTTTTAGGAAATTATACTTCCATTCTAGGCATGATCTTATGCTTATACGAGGTCACTCTGTGACAAGAGGTATGGAAGACCCTGCCAGCTGGATCCGTGGGAGACTGGTGCTAGGAATATCCCACTGATCACTAGTCAGAGCCTATAGAGTGAGCACCAGATGGGGGCCAGATGACTGAGATTGGTCTGTAGCAGAGTATGGGTGGTCACAGCACGGTTAAGGTTCTTCTTCTTGATCAAGCAACACAAATAGGGGTGATGGAGGATCTGATGACACTAGATGATAAAGATGCACCTACTCAGCACTATGCTAGCATGTTTCCTAGTATCATTAGCATGCATATCCTAGCAAGAAATAATTACTAAGGCATTACGATGACCCATATTGTGTGGCTTTGTTGATGCTGATGATGGATGGGAACATTGGGAGGATCCGTCTGGTTGTCCTCATCGTCATGAATAAGGTAGGGGTTTACTCACTCTATAGTATTTACTGAGTCATACCCTTGACGTAATTCGAAGAGTCATCCACTACTATATAGATTCTGGGAGGAATCACCATTTCCAGGAGCATGAAGTTGTAGAGAGTACGAGTTGATGATGGTATTGGTTGGGGAATTTGTTTTCCCTTGCACCATTGATGATTTCTCTTATAAGAAGAGGATGGTTGAGCCATTGTCACAGATGTATTGGCAGTGGATGTCGCGGAATCTTCTAAAGGTTAAAGTTGATTCATTCTATCACAGATAATACCATGGCCAAAGGAGAATATCTAATGAGCCATCCAATCATCTTACTTATGGGACCCGTGATTAGAAACCTGACGCCACTCGCCTTCCCTGTCACTGCTTCTATCTGGATTCATGAATACACAAGCCACCAATTCCAATGTTGGGCCTAACTGAACTATTTTTTTATCCACTTGGTATTGAAACTAATCTTTAAACACTTTTTGCTGTTTGAGGGTGTGCCATAGGATCTTGTGATAGGGTAAGTAATTAGGGTGATAAGTGAGGTTCTCCTCTTCTGGCCTCCTGCATTCAGAAAAAGGTACAATCCTCTGCTCCAAGGTACTGTGGAAATAACTGGGGACCTGATCCTCATTGAGCGAGTTGGTATGATTCCTCCTATCTGGGAAGGGGGTCTGGGAGCCTAGCCCTGACGAGGGTCAAGAGGGGATGTCGAGGAGGTTGAACCTAGTTATCTCGCCTAGGCCGCGACATCCCATTGCACAGGGCACCTTACGATTTTAAGGTGGGTGATACAGGACCGGAGGCTACGCCTGAGGTGCAGGGCCTCTACGAGGTTGTGGAGGTCGCTCCACCAGTAATAATTCCATTTTTCAAGGAGCCTCTATTTTGGACACCATGGTGGGCTCGACCATGGTGGCCCTTCTTGTGGGGATTTCATGAGGCAGCAGACATGCGTGGCTGGCCTATTACAAGGCTTCTTCAAGGTGATGGGCCGTATTAGAGATGTCTCAGAATCCCCTAGGGTAAATATGAGTAATAATGGAGGGGACCAGTTCTCTCTTTACATTCCCCACACACATCGTCAGTAGTTTGTCTTGAGTTAGTGGCATGTCAAGAAAGTAGGTGATCCATTTCCACCAAGCGAAAAAGACTCTGATGCACTCATAAGGCCTCTAAATTCGTATGAAGAGGTTTTCAATGCTCATCTTCAGAGTGGTGGAACTGAACTGGTAAAGAAATTTCCTACGGAGGTCTTCCCAGTCGGCTACTGATCTGATGGGTAGTAGGTGGTACCATAAAAATGTGTGCCATTCCAATGTCTTTACAAAAAACCAGATTTTGGCAGCCTCATGCAGCGCTGGAGTTCCGAAAATGGGTCCAAAACATGAGATGAAGTTGTCGAGATACTACGTCAGGCCCCCTATACTGTTGAAGGAGGGAGGGAAGTGGGATTTCTGAAACCTAGTGGCACTGGCATATCATCCACCCACGCCAGATATGGCTTGCCATCAGGAGGGATTGCCACATGTCGAGTATCCAACACCTCAAGGTGGGAAATCAGTGTCGCCATTGGATAATCTAGGTGGGGGTTACTACCTTGATGGGGATCACTAGCCACCAGTGTGTTGGCGGTTCATCAACATGATAAGAATGTCGAGCGACTCGTGGAGAGGCTAGCGGAATGACATGTGGAGAAGCTAGGGGAACCTGAGCTAGGTCCTAAAGATTTTCATGCCACTCGGGTGGATTGCGAGACAAGTACCACACCCTCTATCCATATGTTTCAACCTCAACCTTGTATGTGTGGGCAGGATGGTCAGGGTCACCTGGAGGAAATTTGTCGGGGGGAAGTTGTTTCTTCCTTTGATAACCTAGTTGAGGATCACCATAGTCCGGTTATCACTCTGCATTATATTCAATAAGGTGGTCATCGACCATATTATTATATTTTAATAGTTTCTAATGCAACATAGCTTTTTTAGATCATCTTCATCCTCCTACACTAAGCCAGAGGGATGTAGGGTTTGAAGGCACTAAAGTGCACCTTACCCTTGTTGGAATTTCGGATGAGGACTAATGCCTGAGTGGGAACGTGAAGACCGAATAGATTACTTTGTTGATGATTAATCAATCCTAAAAGATCCAATATGTGTGACACTACCTTTTTTGGTATTTCCTCTCCCAGAATCTCTATCTCATTCTCACCCCTGGCAGGTTGGCCATGTTAACCATGACCCTACCTTTTGGAAGATCCTCTTTGTCACCTTGAAAGTCGGGATGGCGCAAAATAGAACATAAATGGAGAGCCGCGTACTTCCCCCAACCAAGTATTTTTGCACGGGGATAATCCGCCTTGATTATACTGTAGAATATTTTAAAGCTCTGGATGCATCATCATTGGAGAAACCTGGTGACTCAGGGTACTGGGCCACAAGGAGTGCAGCCAAATCAACCAAACACATCTGTTGGATAATGTCTTCAAAGTGCTCTTGAATATTGGGGTAGGACACTAATTGGTGATGAAGATAGAAATGAGTCACTAAGAGTTCCTGAGGAAAGCATCCAACCTCTTCCTGGGTGAGTGCTTCTGGTGCATTGAAATTTGGCACTACAACCAGCCAAAACATCTTCGAGAAATAGTCTGCTGCGAGAATACACCACAATACCCATGGTCATGATTTGAGGTATATCCCTTAATTTCCCCCACACATATACTGATGCCGAAGGAGGAACTGGTAGTGGTACTGAAGTAGACCACTGAGACAATTGGCTGATCGGGGGAGAATACGGCGAGGGGGCTGACAAGACGTCGTAGTTCAGGATATCCTATGAAGAGTGTTGTGACTTAGCCAACACATCGTGGTAATATGGGATAGCGATAGTAGTTTTTGGTGTTTGGACTGCGACCGCTGGTAGTGGACCATGCTATTACCCATACACCATTGATCCCCAAAACTACTCTTCATGATCTTTGGCTGAGGAAGATAATGTTCTTGGTGATGGTGTTGATTTTTGGGCTGGAACCTGGGGTGTTTCAAACTGTTCGTACTCCTGAATTTATCTGATATGGTAGGATGGGATCTCATGGACCTCACATTCTGGAAGAATGAGGCTGATGCACCTTGTTCCATCCCCGACCCCTTGACATAGAGGATCTAGGCGAGGGTTCCATTGCTAATTCATATTCTTCCTCAGAATCTGGGAAGCAGACAAGTTTAATCTTGGTATGAATCTTCCCCCAGTATTATTTTTATGGTAGCGACGAACCACCCTCCTTCCCTGGGATGGTTCTTTGGGACATGGTAGATTTCCGACGCAAGTAGGACCTTCGTTCGTACTGGGGTTGGGGCATAGAGGACTTCCTCCTGAGTGATCTGGGGTGCGATGAGAACCTGGATAAATATCAATGGGAACACAGGAAGGACCAATGTTTAAAATGATTGATGTGTGAAGGGAATCTCCATGAAAGGTTTAAGAGTGGGTAGGAGCATGGGTAGGACCTCCATGCTTGTTTCCTCTGGAAGCGGCACCATGAAGAGGGTCCTCATACTAGCCAAGACGAACATGGGCACGACCTCCATGCTGGGTTCCAATGAAGTGAGGATGACCATCACCCATCTGATTACTAAGGTGAGGAGGAACTTCTTCAGCCGTTGTAAGGACATGGGGAAGGCCCCCATGCTAGAGATTTACTAGACACATAGCATATCGACGTCGGCGGCTGGTGGTATGAGGAATAACACCACACCTAATATCATGAGCACAGAAGAGGCTTACATACTGAGTATCACTACTGTGGTGAGTACCCTCATTCGGATTGAAGGTGGATTAGGGCGGACCTGCACACTAATCTTGGAAGTGGGGAGGGTCCGCGTTTTCAATGGTGGTGGTACATATAGGACCTATGTACTAGGTGTCATTGTTGTGGGTTAGTCTACGGCGGGCACTCCCTAGGCCAATGACCAGGAGATTTGACCAAGCCTAGCCATGGGGTGGTTGGGGCCTCGATATGGGCCGGGTGTATGAGGGCCCCTGCTTATCATACACACAGGGATGACGGTATACTTCTTTGGTGTCACGGTCCATGATTTTTGCTGACGTTGACACCCCCGACTGGCGTCCTCCTCCTCTTGTGATGATGCTAGCGTCGGGTAAGACGGACTAGGGCTAGTAGTGTAGGTTCATAGATTACATGCTCCTCAACCCGTGGGGCCGAGTGGAGGCACTAGCATGGCCTAGTGGGGGCCCTCATTTGGGGCCCCTGGAATGAGATCCTGGTTGGGATGATCATGACATCACCCACCACATCGGTGTAGTGGAGGTAGTCATCGAAGTGTTCCAAGTAGAGGGTCCTGAAATGGTTGTGAATTAGAGTGGGGAGAAAGGGATACTTATATGTCCCATAGGGATGGTGGTGGAAATGAGGCGCAAATGCCTATAAATAATGGCTGGCCATATCTCGAGTCGGGATAATACCATCCTCCTTGTATCTCTGGGAGAGGACATTTATCACCCTTCGCTGAATGAACTTAGAAGGGGGGATGGGGCATGGGCACCCATCAATTGTGGATGTGGAGACTATTGTGGAAGCGGTGGAGACATCCGAGACTTCCACATTGACATTGACCCTACCCCTGCATCGGTGGATGGGAGATGATTAGTTTCCTATTGCAGTTGCTCGGGTCCTATAAGGTAGGGAGATTTAACCATTACTGCAATAAAAAGGATATCGATGTCCAATGCCCCAACTTCATTCCATCGTCCATGGCCTACAAGAAGGATCCCCACTGACAACGCCACAGATCAAGATGTCTAATGTTTTAACTTACCTGACATCTGGTGAGTTTCATATGTGGCCCGCTATTTTCTTATTGGGACCCGACGCCAGATAACTAGATCCAGTTACATACTAGTCCATTGATTTCATGAATTCTAACAATCTCCAAATTGTGGAGAATACATTCACGTCAGGATTACCATTTCTGTTTTCGATGAATTCACTGGGGCCCACGTCTATCTCTTTCGGAGTACACATAGTTTGTTTCCCTACATTCATGCTTTCCAAAGGAAGGTATAATCCGTCGCTTATTCAGGGACGTTTGCTCCATGATCAAAATGGGACGATGGGACGTCATTTTCTCCTTCTGTGTATTCCTCCTCAAAGTTCATTAACTAGTCCATGTCTCCCTTATAGATTAAGACGTTTTTCATGAAACTCTTTCCAGTGCCATGTCTTCATGGACTCATGTTAATTACACTACGCCTGTCAAAAAATTCAAAGGGGTCTGGTCATGGTAGAATCCTTTGGTTGGGGGGGGGGGTAGTCACGTTGTACATCCCTGGTATTCCAGGACAATAGAAAACTAGTTTGTCTGGGTTTCTTCCCATTATGATAGGGCCTCTAGAGGACACGGATGTCTGAGGCATCCCACGTAGAATGCGGGGAATTATATTCCATGGGCATGTCTCTGAGGTTATCTTCAACTTTACAATATTAACACATGGTATGCCATGAATTTGACTTTTAGAGGAGATGGATCAGACTGATCAGAACACTGGCATGAGTGGATCAGATGGGTTAAACCCTTGGAGGGAATATTGGTGATAGGGCTAATGTGTGTCTAGTTACCAAGTTTCTATTGGGAGAAACAAAGAGGTGAATTGGCAAGATCTCGCCAGGATTTGGTAGTATGGGTAATAATCTAGATGGATGATGGAGAGATGAATAAAGTGGTGTGGAAATGAGATGGAACCATCGTGAAGGTGGCGGTAATATTGGTCTTGGGACTCGAAGAGACATCCTATGTATCCCTGTTCCAGATAGAGTTTTGGTGTCCCTCAATGAGCCTACAGTGTGATCCACTGTCATTCCAAGTAGAATTTGTTGAATCAACATAACCTCCCTGAGTAGAAAATTGATCCTCCATCTAGATGAAACTTTCAATAGGGTTTGTGGAATCATTTTCATGTGATACCCTACATAGTGGTTTGTTCTATAATTGGATCGTGGTGTACCCTACGGGTTCTTGGCATAAACCCCTATAAGTGAATCATATTTGATCGAGATTGGGTTCATGGTGTCCCCCAGTGGTTCTGGGAATGTCCCCATATATGTGTATCAAGGATAAACCATATTGGGTTCATTCTATCCCACAACAGTCCGAGAAATGACCACCAATCTGTGGATCATAGTATTCTATAACAGAAACATTATATTTGGGTGGGGGACAAATGAGTTAGACCTCTTTGTCATGTGTCTCTGATGATATCATGCTTCATGAATTGGGATCTCCCGGAAAAAAGTGTTGCTTCCATCAAAATCTTGTGGTTGATTGTTTTTCATGTCAACTTGATGGTGTGGTGTCTAACCCAAGTTATATAGCTTATCTTTCCCTCTGTTCATTTATTATACATAGAGTGTTGCATCTTGTATTTATCTGACAACATGTTTCATAATGATTAGTTTTTTTTGGGGTGTCTTACTGACTATTGTTATACTCATCCATGCACAAGAATTTCCCCCAGTTGTTGTGTCTTTTGTATATGGAGACACATTTGATGGTATCCTTGAAGGAGAAGGAGAGGGTAGAGCATAGTTTGAGCTGGGAAAATAAGGTGTTTATTTAGATCATACCATTGACATAGTCCTCTCCCATAGAGTATATTGGAATCTTTATAGTTACAACTGTTATTGTGTGCATTCTCTTTATGGTGGTCTTGAATTTGGACCTGTATACATTTCCATTACATCCCATTGTACCCTTCTTGTGGTATCATAGTTGCATTATTCCATCCATTCAGTTTTTTTACATTTTTTAATTTTGTGCTTGGAGATGTGTGTGTGTGTGTTTAGGTACTCTTGGATAATTCAACCCATTTGATTGATATTATTACTCAATGCTAGTCTCAAACCCCTGGAATATCAGATGAAAGATTGGGGTAGTCACATCATGGGCCCCTCAAGGTCGGGCTGTTCTGGTTTTGTATCATAGCAGTCGACTATACTTAAGGGCATGCAGTCTGTGAGGTTCATTTAGGGCAATAATGTAACGTGTTTCATGTTAGGCTTTTAGGCTAAGGACTACAATTTTAGTGCGGTGACCATTATATCCATACACTAGGAATCTAAGCACCCTGTTTGTGACCTGGTACATGTGAATTATTGTTATAGGTAATGTAATGGAAGTTGAATTATATTGGAATGGTTGTGTTTTCTAGGTCCTTATCGAGTCAACTCTCAGGATATACTCTTTTTATAATGGTATATATCGTTATATTTCATGTTGTCTCCATGAAGACTACTAGACAGTATTCCTCCATGTGATCATGAGGATTATCTATCATGTGAAGAGACCATGGTAATAATATTTGTACTAGAAAAAGAACCTCGGGGTTGTGGACTATCCATTCCACTATTTTTTGAGTAGCACATGATACTTGTAATACACACAGATGAGGTGTATGAGATGAGAATGCTTGAAGAATTTAGTGGAAAAAACCCCTCAGGTTTGGATTCAATGAAAAATATAAGAGAAGATAGATCTTTAGGCTGACAGACGTGGAAGATTATACGAGATATAAACAGGAGGTGTTCAACATTTCGACATGTTACCACGACCACCCTAGGTGGTCCATTCAGTATTAGAGAGTTTGATGATATGGGAGGGGAATACTACATGTGGTTGAGGCATATATCCTAGTGGATATAGGAATTATCCAAGGTACTATCTATATATATTATACATTAGGTACTATATTTATAGACATAGGTGTTATTCATTGTTTTATTATCAGGAATCCTACTCGAGACACAGAGATTCTAGTTGAACCATTGAATCGACTATCATATTTAGAGACTCTTACTGGAGGAGGCCTAATGATCACACACTGGTTATGAGAGTGTGACATGACTCTTAGAGGTTTGTGTTATGGTTGGGATCTATTGGTAGAAGATTTGATACCTTACAATGTCATTCTTGGTTTGGACTGGTTATCCCCAGTTCATGAACATGTTCAATGTTTTAGGTGATGCCTTCAGTGTGTCCCTAGAGATGGAACCATGTTATCCATTGATGGTGAAACATTAAATATTGGAAGAATATTATGAAATCACACAAAGGAGGGTGTAACTGATTACTCATCAGTTGGCTAGCATCATCCACGGTTTAATGGATGCTATGATTCCTCGGTTTCTTGCATTTGTGGCAGATGCACTCGACAAAAAATCTAGTTTGCAGGTTCTGAGTGAGGAATCAGAGAGGTTGGCATCAAATATTTTTTCTTTGTTGATGGAGATGGAACAAATTACCTCCAATCGATATTTGTCACCCCTACACTCTTACAGAGAGTGAGGCATGTATAACTTGGGGATATAACTGGAGGACCCTATGTGCCCTGATGTCCACAGGGAAAACTCCTGATGAATTTTAAAAAGGTGTTGAGGACATCATTATTTTCAGAGGATACATGATGTTACAAGAGACATGAGGGGAGGAGGAATATAGGGAGTTTCATAAATCCTCATTGGCGGTACTTCATGGTGTGGAAAATATGTACCAGGACCTTTGGCACTTGTTTCAATGGCGAGGGATGATGAATGGAGTTGCATCGTTTGTTTATAGATACGTTAACTATCTCGATGTGAAGGTTGAGCACCCTGTTTTTGCGGGTATTACTCAACACCTTGAGGTGACAAAATGGAAGTGGGATTGGATATCAATGGATATCATGATGGTATTACCACATACATCTATGGGAGATGATTCTATCTAGGTTATCGTTGACTGACTCCCTAATTCCACCCACTTACTAACTCTCAAAGAGTAAATTTAGTAGATTGTTTGGGATGCCTCAAAATTTATGATTTAGTTCGACTTCATGGAGTTTCATTGACAATTTTTTCTAATCGTGATGCTCGTTTCTTATCACGGTTGTGTAAGGGATTACATGAGGCATTTGGGAAACATCTATGGCTGAGCACAACATTTCACCAAAAAATGGATGAGAAGACCGAGTAGACTACTCATTTTCTAGGGAAAACATTGTGAGAATGAATGTTAAACCTTTGAAATAGTTGAGAGGATCATATACCATAGGTGGAGTTTGTATAAAACAACAGCTACCATTCCCCCATTGGTATGGCAGCATTCAAGGATTTGAAAGGGTGACCATGCATGCCACCAGTTGCCGGAATAATCTAATAGAGTCAGCAATCATGGGCTCAGATTATATGAGAGATACTAAAGAGAAGGTGAAGATAATCCAGGAGTGGATGAAGAATGCAAGGATCTGTTATAAGTCTTATATCGATAGGCGATGGAGACCTTTCGAGTTCAAGGAAAGAGAACATGTGTTTCTTTTTTGATTCAGATCGATAAGGATTAAAGATATTTGGTCAACGGAAAAGCTATATCCCTGGACCCATTCCTTTTCTAGATAATGTGTAGAGTTTTTGTTGAAGCGTACTTATTGTCTCTACCTCTGTAGTTAGATTGGGTACATGATGTATTCCACTTGTCAAAACTAAAGAGGTACATGCACGAACCATCACTTATTATCGAAAGGGGAAAGGTGGACATAAAGTATGGAGAATCTTTTGTAGAGTACTCAGTAGAGATCGAGGTATAGTAGGGGAGGATCTTTTGAGGGTGGTCGATTCCTTTGTTTGATTTTTAGTGGCATCATGTGAATCTGTAGGAGAGAACATGGGACAAAGAGGTTTATATTCATGCTCTGTACCATAATCTGTTTATGTAGCCCTTGTTTTTTCTTTTCATCTATATAAATCCCCATGGTGGGGATAATGTGATATCCTAGATTCTCAATGTATTTTTTTAGATAATATATTTATTTTTTTCATTACCAATCACTTTGATGATGATTGATTTTGAGACATGGTGTCCTCATACTAAATGTTAGAAAAATATTAAAATATTTAATAGCATATGTGAGAAGTTCTCCAGAAAAAGTGGAATAATTGATGAACATGTGGAAAGATAAAAAATATAATAGTACTGTTTATTTTTGAAATGAAGTTTTACCCTAGGAACAACCAAAATTAGTCGGTGCAGATCATTTGTAAAAAAGTTATTGGAGGTGCAAAATTAATACAATAAATTAAAAGAAAGTTTTATTTTATTTTTTACAACATAGTGAATTGTTTCATTTAAATGCATCCTTATTTTTTACTTCCAGTGTTAGATGCATAACCCTGGAAATTATGGATTATCAATGGAGATAGATATGGGAATCAATTCTGATGAAACAAAACAAATCAATGATCGATGGACATCAATTTTGAAGGATCTCACCAACAAATGAAAAAAAATCACTCTTCATCAAATATCGATCAAAATACAGGTAATGCATGTGTTTTGGTTTTTTATTTCATTTTCATAATTTCTGAAATGAACAAAAACCAATCGACGATCATATTGATTTGCAATCGATCAGTTTATGGGGAAGGTTTTATTCTGTAGGATTTATTTAATCTCATCTTCGAACCCAAATCCATAGTTTTTTTTATAATTGGCTAATAACTATTGTCCAATGATGATAAAAAATTATTTTTATGCATTCCTCGCCCTTTTATTTGCCTCCATCACCATCACCATCATCATTTTCACAGATCAATGTTGACGGGTGGTTATAAACTCGACTGTGGCCATAGATTTGTAGCAACATAACATCTGAGGCTAGATCATTATAGATTGCGGTTCAATGATAAATGATATAATATTTTTTGGGTTTTGGGTGGAGTTTTGAAAGAATTTGGATGTGGAGGTGGTGATAGCCAGTGTAGTAGGTGGTGATAACCAGTGTAGGAAGCGGCGCACGAGGGTGCTTGGTGGCACCGGCCAGTAGTCGCGGCAGCGACTAGTGAAGTCGGACACGACGGGTGGCCACATGGGATGCATTGAGTGGCCGCATGGGATATGGTGGGTTTCCACACGAGGCACCGCCGTGGAGGTGGAAGTGACGATAGAGGCAGATGTGGTGGAAACTGAGTGCGATGGTAGTGATGAACATGGAGTTGGTCGCCCATGCATGCCTATTAGGTCGGCCAGGTGCGAGTGGGAAAGGCTAAGCTGATTGGCCTGTCCAAAAGATCCTGACATGGGACGAATATGGTTAAATTCGGGTGGATCCATATTGCGGTTGCCCACAATAGATGACCGGGGAGTCTAGGAAGGCCAAATTGTTATAAATGCACTAACCGCGTGAATAGTCCACAGGTAGTCGACTGCGGCCATCAACCACAGGGACCAGTCGACATAGTAGGCGGAATGATCGTGACCATCTATCCAAGGGAGTTCGGTCTATGTAGTAGGTCGAACGACCATAGGGGTAGGTATTTGGGACTCTGTAGTTTTTCGGGTAATATCTCAAGCGATAGGTTCATGTGATCATTAAACCTAAATAGAGCTTCCAATTGATGATCTATCATTGAAATCAAGACCCTTGCATTAATATATTTGACTCATGAAAAATATTTTTGTAAATTCATTGGATTTGTGGATCGATCCTATAACGACCCATACATTAAATAAATTGTTCATACATCAAAATTGAAGCATACATATTACAACATATAACAAAACCATGAAAGGACCGTATAAGTATAGTGTCTTTATAAACTGGGAAACATAAACAACTGGTTCATAAATCATATGTGTTGTCTCCAATTTATTTCATCTTATCTAGATTCCCTTTTTGTCATATCCTACTTAATAACCTTCTTCATGACCTGGGGAAAGAAAAAATACAAAAGGGTGAGCTCAAATGCTCAGTAAGATGTGTAGCGAAATTGGAGATTCCAAGAAGAATGTATGTGATGTGGATGCCATAAACCCAATGTGAATGAGGACATAAGGATTCCTCACCAAACCAATTATTTCTGAGGGATGTTCTTTAGGTCAAGGTACCAAAATTGAATGCTAGGATAAGACCAAAGAAAAGTGTTCGGGCATTATTATATACCCCATGAAGATGGGAATCAAGCTTCATGTAGTTCTGAGTGTTAAGTTTAACGTCATGTGGGATGATAAAAGGCATCTATGGCATGGTTGCGCCCGTACACGTCCTGCCAAAACTACTAATCCCATGTGATTCATGCTCGATGTGGGAAATAAGGAGTAGTAATGGGAATTTCATAGTACTAGGAGGCACACATTAGGGGAAATGGGATTCTAACCCGCCTAATTAATGTACCTAGATGAGCGAAGGGGTAAAGCTGTGTATGTTGGAATTCCACCTGATCATAAGAATGTGAAAAAATATGAATCAACATGCTCAAGATCCTGACCATAATTTTGGAGGTGTGATGATAGGGGATGACTATTGATTGTGTTCGAAACACAGCATCCATATCGTGTTATCTTCGAATGTGGACAGACAAATGAGGGTCGACCGCTAACCATGTTTGAAACATGGGACTTGTATCAATTTTTTGCCTGAGCTCTTCGGGAATGTTGGCCCAAGATGGTAGGTAATCCAATATGGCATGAGGCGAGTCCATAAAGGGGGCCCCTTTTAGAATTGGAAGTGGATGGGGATCCAAATAACGGTCTCACGAAGCATGGAAATGGAATGAGGGAATGTCCTTTCGAATATTCCACACTTCCGGCTCTTTTTCAAAATTCATCTGTGTACAACAATAATACGTATCTGATAGAGGGATTGAAGTCCCTTTCCATGTACAATTGTCATGGGTTTCATGCTTCCTCATTAAGGGCATATGATGATCCATTAAGGGGGGCTTGATTTAATGTATTGTGCATAGGGCGGTGAAGTAGCCAAACACGATGTGTAGATTCTATATGGAGATCATATTTTATGGTTCATGTAGTCAGAACATATTGGGAAAAGACAAAGCAGGCACATGGTGTGACTATTGAAAAACCCAACATGAATGAGGACCTGATGGGTACACACCACAACATATGTTCCCAAAAGATTTTGGGCCAAGGGGCTCAAGAGAGGGGGCATGATTTTAGATTCCAGGGGCTCGACCCAATGACATGATGTCCGGGCATCCCTACATATCCCATGAGGATGGGAATCAAGCCATATGTAGTTTGGGAGGATTTTGAGAATTTTAACATCTTGCAGTAAGGACACTGAGTGGTCATAGTTTATGGTCATAGAGCTCAGACCATTGATGCAACCGAAGGAGGGAGACACGTGGTGATATAATTAATAACCCGAAGTGAATGAGGACAGTAAGAGTCTATGTCACCACAATGTGCTCTAAGATAAACCTTTAGGTTGGGGGACCAAAAGTGAATGTTAGTTTCGGAATGAAGAAAATTGATCGAGTGTTCCTATGTACCCCATGAGAATAGGAATCAAGACATAAGTTATTATGAAAGTGTCGAGGTAAGCTACCAGTTATATGGATGATATGGTCGTGTGGGTTTGATCTCCACCCCAAATGAAGCAAAATTTGATATATCTTGTTTGTCCTTTAGGATGAATTTGTGTATGTGTTTTTTGTGAAGTGATGGGCCTAGTATGGAGAGTTCATGCATCTCCACATGAATCATGATGTATACAGGTATTGAAAAATGGTATGGTGGATGACTGATTCCAAATATGATGTCCTCTAGGATGAGGATACCATGATTTAGTTCCATTTTTAGTCATGCGGCTTGGATGATAATGTCACAGTTTGATGTCGTGTGGTAGGAACAACCATGCATACATCCTGTAGTACAAACGCAACAGTTTAAAGTCATGTGGGACTAAGCAGCATAGTTTGAAGTCATATGGCCCACAAATATATAGGATAGGTGAGGTTCAAGAGGGTATATACATGGTGTGATAAATAATACTAGACATGAATGGGGAGGAGGTCCACATCACACTGCGCGCGATTCCAGGAATGAAACCTAGGGCCGAGGGGGCAGAAAAGGTTAGAGAATATGGGGCACGAGAGACTATCTCTCAGAATGGAAGTACATGGTGCATCTCTTTCATACTGGATGTAAATTAAGACATAATTCCTTACCAAACCACACAATCCAAGATGTAAACTTCGCCCAGGTGGTATGAAAAGGGTTGGGGGGCCTCAGACAAGGGTGTCCCAGCCGACTATAGACACACAACACCTTATGCGGGTAATGCCACAACAAATTTCCTAATCCCACATGAGAAATTCATGATGTGGAAAACAAGGAATATGATCAAGTTCCCCTACCATATAATAGTATAGAAATAAGTAAAAAATGTCAATAAAGGTCTATACTGACCCAATCAATGCTCTTATCCAAGGGGGAGGAATGTTTGAAGATGTAGCAGGACAAAATGAAATCACTGCACCCGACATTTAAGACTTATAGGGGTGGCGACAATGATGGAGGATGGTTTTTGACTATATTAGAAACACAACATCTATATCGTGTGACATGAAATGGGAATGATAAATGAGCGTCAACCACTGATCATATTCACAATGTCTTACTTTTATCAATTTTTCGTTCGAAATCCTTTGGGATGTGGGCCTGAAATGGTAGGAGAGCCCTAGGGCCAAAAATCCACACCATTTGGATGTCCATTCTAATGTAAAGTGTGATGGAAACCCAAAATGGAAGGGATGAGAAAATCATGAATATTAATGTGTAGTTTAACGTCATGAATGATGAGACTCAAGGGGAGACCTTGGAGTTTGGGGTTGGGCCTACAAACAGAATGTTCGGGCAATCCTACATGTCCCACAAGGATGGGAATCAAGCCACACGTAGTTCTAAAAGGTCCAAGCAGTTTATCGTCATCTTGTAAGGACATGGGAGGATAGAAGAACAAGGAGGGGAACATGGAACGACCTTCGTAATATTTCCGCGAGTGGGGCCAGAGAAGCTTAGCCTACACCACATGTAATACACATTAAGGGGAAGTTGGTGTGGGGCACCAAATGAAGCATTACAATGGCTTTGTCATCCTAATGTGAAAATGATCACTGAGGGATAGTACCAAGAGTGTCAAAATTACACTTGGACATGATGGGGTGGAAAATGATGTGAATCATGAAACCGACATTTAAGGACTGATGGGGTTGGCATGACGATGGAGGATAGTTGTTAACCGTGTTCGAAACCCAGTATCCATATCGTGTGACCTGGAATGGAAACAACAAATGAGTGTCAACTGCTAACCCTATTCACAATGCAGGACTTTTGTCAATTTGTTGTTCAAACCCCTCGAGGACGTTGGCCAGTAATGGTAGGAGATCCCTTGAGCCGAGAATCCATGCCATTTGGGGTCCCTTTAGATGTGGAAGAAAATGAAAGACCAAATGAATGGGAACAAAAAGCCTGAAAAAAGGATAAGGGCATGTCTAGGTATAATCCAAAACTCTAGGTTCTAAACCTATGTACTCTTGGGCACATTGGTGTATCACCAGAGAGGGTCGAGGGACCCAAATTATGAGCAGAAGACTAGAAAATATGAGTGTTGGTAAAGGGTCCGATGTTCACTCAAGAGAGAGAGGTACATGGAGTGGTTATTACAAACCTAGCATGAATGGGGATATAATCCCATACCACACTATGTACCCTTCCCCTAGAAGGGCTTAGGCCAAGAGGACAGAATGATATGGAGGGTTCTAAGAGATGGGGCTAGAATTGAACAAGTTGTTCGAGCATTCCAACATATCCCATGAGGGCGGGAATCAAGCCATACAAATTTATTGAAATACTTTTTAACTTCTTGTAGGACGACATACAGTTTAATGTCATGTGATACATAAAAATTTTAGGTCGTGCGGAACCGAACAGTTTAAGGTCATGTAGGACCATTTACAGTTTAACATCGTGTGGGAAGACCCACAGTTTAAGGACATGTAAAAACATCTATAGTTTAAGGTCATGCAGGATCCTCCACAGTTTACGGTCATGTAGGATCCTCTATAGTTTATGGTCATGTAGGTCACTCTATAGTTTATGGTCACTTATGACCCTCTATAGTTTAAGGTCATGTATTAACCTATACAGTTTAAGGTCATGTAGTACCCTCTACAGTATAGGGTCATGTAGGAACCTATGTAGTTTAAGGTCATGTAGGACCATCTATAATTTAAGGTCATGTAGGACCCTATACAGTTTAAGGTAATGTAGGACCCTCTGTAGTTTAAGTTCATGTATGAACCAATATAGTTTAAGTTCATGTAGGACCCTCTAGAGTTTATGGTCATGTTGGAACCTCTATAGTATAAGATCATGTAGTACCCTCTACAGTTTAAGGTCATGTAGAACCCACTATAGTTTATGGTTTTGTATGACCCTCTACAGTTTATGGTTATGTAAGACCCTCTACAGTTTAAGGGCATGCAGGACCCTCCTCGCTCAATAAAAGTATTTCTTGAGGAACATGGAATCGATGGGAAGAGTAATACACTCATCATCCAATGTAACTAGGGAGTACGCGCCATTAGGGATAACCTTGTGAATAATGTTAGTTCTTTCCCATTTGGTATATAGATTTGGTGGATTCTATCTTTTTATCATTGGTGTTCTCAGGGCCAACAAAATGTCGCCTTGCATGAAGGAGGTGAGCTTTCTTGTTTAATGCTCTAGCTATCTTGTTCTGATGCCTTTCAATATTGGGTAGGGCACAATGACTATTATTGTCGAGTGCTTAAAATTCAGCCAGATGGACTTCGACTACATTATCTTGTGTCTTCTGATCATATAATGTTGTGCATAATGAATGCAATTTAATCTCAATGGGTAGGGAGGCCTCTGTTCCATATGCCAGTGAGTATGCAGACACCTGTGTGGAATTACAAGTCATTGTTTGATAATCCCAGAGGGTATTAGGGAGCATGTCCAGCCAAATCTTCTTGTTCTAACCAACCATTTTATACATAATGTTAGAGAGTGATTTTTGGAATTCCTAAATCTGTCCGTTTTCTTGTGCATGATAATTGGATGTATGGTTATAATTTATGTTATACTTAGCATATAATTTCATCATCTCAACAAACCAAAAGTTCATGTCATTATCAGTGAGGATGACATGAGGGACTCCAAATCGGTAGATTATATTAGAGATCACATAGTAAAAATGTAATGGGACTTGACCTCCTTGAATAGAACTACTTCTCCCACTTAGAAGAGAAATCTATAGCAGTCAGGATGAACCGACACTGGAAAGTCGCCGCCGGTGGATATGGTCCCACGACATCGAGTCCCTAGACCGCAAAGGGCCAAGAGTACTAGGTAGTGTGGATAGACTCTGGTGGTCGATGCATAATGATGGCAGTAATTTGGCATGTTTGTCGCCTTTGGATGAACTCGATGCAGTCGTGGATCACCGAGGGCCAAAAATACCCCAGTCTCTAGATCTGGTGAGATAGTTTCGGCCCGATCTGTTGAGCCATGCATGAACAAACATGAACCTCTTGCAAGACTTGAGAAATCTCAAATCCTTGAATACAATGGAGGAGAACCCAATCATACCCACGCTTGTATATGATCTTCTCACGACCAGGACCATCTTAGATGGTAAACTATAATGTGTGATGTCAGATTCGCTCGCACTCGGCCTGATCTTATGAGAAATTACCATATTGGAGATACTCGATTAAGGGGGTTCTCTAGTTAGGAGTAACATCAATCACTATATCCGGGGGACCTGGAAGTCCAAACGTATAGGAACCAGTGGTAAGGTGGCTATCCTTCATGCTGTCTTCATCATCTGGAGTGACGGGAATGATGAATCTATGGTGTTCCACATAGATAATCAAATCATACTGTTCGGTCTCATAAAGTGATGCAGGTAGGCTGGCCAAGGCCTCAGATCGACCGTTCTAGGATCGATGGACAAAAGTATCTTCTGGACATGATGAGATTTGGGTCATTAGCTGGACAGTGTGTTCCAACAACGGTCTGAGATTTGGCATTCTAACGACATAGCCACCATTGATCTGATTGATTAGCAGCTCAATGTCCCCATTCACATGCATGTGGTGAACATCAATATCATGTTCTAGCTCAAGGCGAGTAATGAGAGCCTGATATTGTGCCACATTTTTGGTGTGGACTTTTTCCAAAAGGAATGAATACAGCAGAATAGATTGTACTAGGGTAATGAACACCATACTGAGGCCTACTCGGTTGAGCCTGGGTCATTGTGCCTTCTGCTAGTGGGGCTTCGGGAAGCACCATCAAAGTGAATTTTCCAACATGACATGGCTTGGTCTTCATGAGCTGGATGGGTGGAAAAGAAGTATACAAATGATTTCTCTTTAACAGACTTCTAAGGGAAAAACCTGATGTTGAACATCTGAAGGAATACTACCCACTATGTTAGACGTCCTATCAACATCGGTCGGTTCAGGATGTACTTCTGCAGATCCACCCAGGACACCAACCGTACCTTGTGGTGCTATAAGGACTGTCACAAATTCTATAATGCGAATACCAGTACAAGCCAATTCTTCTTGATAGGGGAGTATTTGGTCTCTATTTTGAAGATCATGAAGTTGAGGTAGTAGAGACTATTATTTTTCCCCTCATTGTTATTTTGGGAGATAAGGGAACTGAGAGATCATTCTGGGGCAGTCACATAAAGGACTAGTGGATTTCTTGATATAAGTCTCATAAAGGCCAGAGGCTGGAGAGGATACTTCATGATTTCTTCAAAATGAGTCTAACATTCTTCATCCCACTGGTAGATAGTTCCTTTCTTCATGAGCTGAGAATAGGGCATGTACATGTGATCCAAATTCGTGATGAATCGGTGTTTGTAGGAAAAGAGGCTTAGGAAACATCGATGATCGCGGAGGTTTCTAGGGGGAGACATCTGGATGATGGCCAAGATCTTCTCTATATCTATTTCAGTTCCCATGTATCTCACAACAATTCTAAGAAACTTTATAGTGGTTACACTGAAGGCACCCATCAGTGGATTCATCTTCTTGTGGTGAGAACGAAGGAATCCTAAAAACAATCTCAAGGTCTTTGAGATGGTCCCGATGATGGAGAGATTTGACAAACAGATCATCCACATACCATTCCACCAATTTCATGAGGATCATATTATATATGAGATGAATTGCATGTTGGTAGGTGGAACCTGCAGTCATTAAATCAAATGGAACGACTTGGTAACAGAAAGTACCTTGCGGTACCCTGAAAGCTGTAGACTCCTCATCCCCTGGATCCATTTAGATCTGGTTATACCCTGAGTATCCATCCATGAAAGAGAGTGCTTGTAACCTAGAAGTGGCATCAATCAAAAGCTTTTTCATAGGAAGGTGAAAACCATCCTTTATACAGTGACATTTGAGATCCTGGAAGTCGATGCAGAATCTGATCTGTCTGTTCTTATTCATAAACAGAACAATGTTGTCTAGCAATTTGGTGTACTGGACCTCAATAAAAAAATTGGCACTGATGATCTTATCAACTTCGGCTTCGACCATGGGACCGTGAGAAGTGTGCATCTTTCTGGGAGGCTGCTTGAACCCACAATGATTTTCCAGGAGACAGAGGCGGTGGAAGGCAACCTGAGGATCTAGTCCAAGAATATCATTATAACTCTAGTCCAATACATAATGGTTTTGTTTAAATAAGTCCACTTACTGTCATTACTCCTTGAGAGGCATGGGGGCACTGATCAATGCGGGTTTCGGGTCTACCTCGCTACCGAGGTTAACCTGTAACAATTCAAAGATCTGGTGGAGACACACTCTTCAAAGGGAGGGGGAGAATCCTATAAATCATCTTCTTTGCTTATGGAGGTGGGATCCTCACCAAGTGGAGTTTCCTCTGAGTCGACAGATGTCGATGGGAGGCTGGTACCAGCCAAAGTAGTAGTGGACACTGCATCGGGGGAGTCATGTTCTGCTAAAACCATAGTGATGAAGGTTTTTGATCTAATCCGACCTATTCTTTGGCCCAAATGGCCATTCTTGATGATATCAAAGAAATAGTGGCATGTCAGCTTGATCTGGTTTATCTCATCCCGATGAAGCTACCATGTATGACATATTTCCATTGCCAAGGGGAAGGCATACTTGTACCTTATGAGGTAGGGCATTGGGATCACTCGATCCTAGTTCATGTAGGAATAATATTTGATCTTCTGTTATCTCTTAAACATGGGAATGAGCTCCCCCCTCATTCCAGAAACAACAAAACATTGACCCATGACCGTGGTTGTAGCTTCTAATCATTGGATTGGAAAGATGTAGGCATCATCTAGATTTATCCATGGGTTGGTCGCAGCCGTAGAATGCTCAAACTCGTTATCTTGAATCTTTATTTCCTTACTCTTGTTATAGTTGGCATCTAGGTAGTGGGTCTCACAAGAGGAAGAGGGAGATGATTAACCTTGAAGTACTCCAACTCAACCACTAATGGAGAACTTGAGGCACAAATGTTATGATGAAGGGACCACCACATGTAGGTGGATCCATGGTCATCCCATCAACACATTTTAGGTAGTGCCATGGGGGAAAACCATGAACTTGGTGCTGAAAACCATGCCACCGAACTGGTTGTTCAAGCTGATCTTTTCAACCAGTGTTTGTTCCGTCCTATCATAGCCATGTATTTTCATGTTAGAGGGACATAGATAATACTTGGAAAACCCCCATTTTAGCTATTTTAGATTTGGGATTAGGTTGATCCCAGAGCCCATGTCGATAAGACAACGATGATCCTCCACACCATTAAAATGGCTGGTGATATATAGTGGGCGAATGTTCCCCGGTATGGGAGACCCTGCATCTTCTCATGAGAATGAGAAAATGGCCTGGAATTCAGCATGCTCGACTGCCTCAGTATGGATGGATTCTGTAGCTGCTACCTCTATCTCAAACAGGAGGGGCTTCTTAAGGCCTAAAAATGGGCTTCACGCATATCTTCTGATAAGAGAAGAGACTCAAGGATGGAGAGACAATATGTAATTATGGAAAGTTGTTTTAGTAAATTATACTTCTGTTCTAGGCATGATCTTATGCTTATACGAGGTCACTTTGTGACAAGAGGTATGGCAGACCCAGCCAGCTGGACCCGCGGGAGACTGGTGCTAGGAATATCCCACTGATCAGTAGTCAGAGCCTATAGAGTGAGCACCAGATGAGGTCCAGATGACTGAGATTGGTCTGTAGCAGAGTATGGCTGGTCACAACACGGTTAAGGTTCTTCTTCTTGATCATGCAATAGAAACATGGGCAATGGATGATCTGATGACACTAGATGATAAGGATGCACCTACTCAGCACTATTCTAGCATGTTTCCTAGTATCAGTAGCATGCATATCCTATCATGAAATAATTAATGAGGCACTCCGATGACCCATATTGTGTGGCTTTGTTGATGCTGATGACAGATGGGAACATTGAGAGGATCCGTCTGGATGTCCTCATCGTCGGGAATAATATAGGGGGTTACTCTCTCTATAGTATATAACGAGGCATACCCTTGAGTTCATTCGATGATTCATCCACTACTGAATATATTCTGGGAGGAATCACCATTTCCAGGGGCATGAAGTTGTTGAGAGTACGAGTTGATGATGGTATTGGTAGGGGACTTTCTTTTCCCTTGCGCCATTGATGATTTCTTTTATAAGAAGAGGATGGTTGAGACATTGTCACAGATTTATTGGCAGTGGATGTCACGTAATATTCTAAAGGTTAAAATTGATTCATTCTATCACAGATAATACCATGGCCGAATGAGAATATCTTATGAGCCATCCAATCATCTTACTTATGGGACCCGTGATTAGAAACCTGACGCCACTCGCCTTCCCTGTCACTGCTTCTATCTGGATTCATGAAGACACAAGCCACCAATTCCAAGGTTGGGCCTAACTGAACTATGTTGTTATCCACTTGGTCATGAAACTAATCGTTAAACCCTTATCACTATTTGAGGGTGTGACCTAGGATCTTGTGATAGGGTAAGTAATTAGGGTGATAAGTGAGGTTCTCCTCTTCTGGCCTCCTGCATTCTGAAAAATGTACAATCCTCTATTCCAAGGTACCATGGAAATAACTGGGGACCTGATCCTCATTGAACGAGTTGGTATGATTCATCCTATCTGGGAAGGGGGTCTGGGATCCTAGCCCTGACGAGGGTCCAGAGGGGCTGTCGAGGAGGTTGAACCTAGTTATCTCGCCTAGGCGGCGACATCCCATTGCATGGGGCACCTTCTAATTTTAAGGTGGGTGATATAGGACCAGAGGCTATGCCTAAGGTTCAAGGCCTCTACGAGGTTGTGGAGGTCGCTCCACCAGTAATAATTCTATTTTTCTAGGAGACTCTCTTTTGGACAGCACGGTGGGCTCGACTATGGTGGCCCTTCTTGTGGGAATTTCATGAGGCAACAGACATGCGTGGCTGGCCTTTTACATGGCTTCTTCTAGGTGATGGGCCATATTAGAGAAGTCTCAGAATCCCCCAGGGTAATTATGAGTAATAATGGAGGGGACCAGTTCTCTCTTGACATTCCCCACACACATAGTCAGTAGTTTCTCTTGAGTTAGTGGCATGTCAAGAGAGTAGGTGATCCATTTCCACCGAGCGGAAAATACTGTGATGCACTCATCAGGCCTCTAAATTCACATGAAGAGGTCTGCAATGCTCATCTCCAGAGTGGTGGAACTTCACTAGTAAAGAAATATCCTATGGAGGTCTTCCCACCCGGCTACTGATCCGATGGGTAGTTGGTTGTACCATAAAAATGTATGCCATTCCAATATCTGTACACAAAACCAGATTTTGGCGGCCTCATGCATTGATGGAGTTCCCAACATGGGTCAACACCATGATATGAAGTTTTCGAGATACTACGTCAGGCCCCCTATACTGTTGAAGGGGGGGGGGGAAGTGGGATTTCTGAAACCTAGTGGTGCTGGCATATCATCCACCAACGCCAGATATGGCTTGCCATCAGGAGGGATTGCCTACTATCAAGTCTCCAAAACCACAAGGCGGGAAATGAGTGTCGCCATTGGATAATCTAAGTGGTGGTTATTACCTTGATGGGGATCCCTGGCCACCAATGTGTTGGAGGCTCATCAACATGATAAGAATGTCGAGCGACTCGTGGAGAGGCTAGCGGAATGACATGTGGAGAAGCTAGGGGAACCTGAGCTAGGTCCTAAAGATTTTCTTGCCTCTCGGGTGGATTAGGAGACAAATACCACACCCTCTATCCATAAGTTTCAAGCTCAACCTTGTCTGTGTGGGCTGGATGGTCAAGGTCACCTGGAGGAAATTTGTCGGGGGGAAGTTGTTTCTTCCCTTGAAACCCATGTTGAGGATCACCATAGTCCGGTTATCACTCTGCAGCATATCCAATAAGGTGGTCATCGACCATATTATTATATTTGAAGAGTTTCAAATGCAACATATCTTTTTAAGATCATCTTCTTCCTACTACACTAAGCCAGAGGGTTGTAGGGTTTGACGGCTCTAAGGTGCACCTTACCCTTGTTGGAATTTCGGATGAGGACTAATGCCCGAGTGGGAACGTGAAGACCCAATAAATTAACTTATTGATGAGTAATCCATCCTAACAGATCCAATATGTGTGACACTACCTTTTTTGGTATTTCCTCTCCCAGAATCTCTAGCTCATTCTCACCCCTGGCAGGTTGGCCATGTTAACCACGACCCTACCTTTTGGCATATCCTATTTATCACCCGGAAAGTCGGGATGGCGCAAAATAGAACATAAATGGAGAGCCGTGTACTGCCCCCAACCAATTATTTTCACATGGGGAGAAGCCTCCTTGATTATACTATAGAATATTTTAAATCTCTGGATGCATCATCGTTGGAGAAACCTGGTGACTCAGGGTACTGGGCCACATGGAGTGCGGCCAAATCAACCAAACACATCTGTTGGAAAATGTCTTCAAAGTGCTCTTGAATATTGGGGTAGTCCACTAATTGTTTATGAAGATAGTAATGAGTCACTAAGAGTGCCCGAGGAAATCATCCAACCTCTTCATGGGTGAGTGCTTCTGGTGCATTGAAATTTGGCACTACAACCAGCCCAAACATCTTCGAGAAATAGTCTGCTGCGAGAATACACCACAATCCCCATGGTCAAGATTTGAGGTATATCATATCATTTCCCCACACATACACTGAAGCCTAATGAGGAACCGGTAGTGCTACTAAAGTAGACCACTGAGACAATTGGCTGACCGGGGGAGAATACGGTGAGGGTGCTGACAAGACGTCGTAGTTCGGGCTATCCTCTGAAGAGTGTAGTGACATAGCCACCACATCGTGGTGAGATGGGCTAGTGACAGTAGTTTTTGGTGTTGGTACTGCGACCGCTGGTAGTGGACCATGCTATTCCCCACACACCATTGATCCCCAAAACTACTCTCTGTGATCTTTGGATAAGGAAGATAATGTTCTTGGGGATGGTGTTGATTTTAGGGCTGGAACCAGGGGTGTTTCAAACTGTTTGTACTCTTGGATTTATCTACTATAGTAGGATGGGATCTCGTGGACCTCACATTCCAGAAGAATGAGGCTGATGCACCTTGTTCCTTCTCCGACCCCTTGACATGGAGGATCTAGGCGAGGGTTCCATCGCTAATTCATATTCTGCCTTACAATCTAGGAAGCATACAAGTTTAATCTTGGTATGAATCTTCCCCCATTATTATTTTTATGGTAGAGAAGAACCACCCTCCTTCACTGGGATGGTTCTTTGGGACATGGTAGATTTCTGACGAAAGTAGGACCTTCGGCCATACTGGTGTTGGGGAATAGAGGACTTCCTCCTAAGTGAAATGGGGTGCGATGAGAACCTGGAAAAATATCAATGGGAACACAGGAAGGACCAATGTTTACACTGATTGATGTGTGAAGGGAATATCCATGAAATGTGTAAGAGTGGGTAAGAGCATGGGTAGGACCTTCATGCTTGTTTCCTCTGGAAGCGGCACCATGAAGAGGGTCCTCATAATAGCCAAGACGAACATGGGCACGACCTCCATGCTGGGTTTCAATGAAGTGAGGATGACCATCACACATCTGATTACTAAGTTGAGGAGGACCATCGTCAGCCGCTGTAAGGACATGGGGAAGGCCCCCATGCTAGATATTTACTAGATACATAGAATATCCACGTCGGAGGCTGGTGGTATGAGGAATAACACCACACCTAATATCATGAGTACAGATGAGTCTTACATACTGAGTATCATTACCGAGGTGAGTACCCTTATTCGGATTGAAGGTGGATTAGGGCGGACCAGCACACTAATCGTGGAAGTGGGGATGGTCTGTCTTTTCAATGGTGGTGGTACATATAGGACCTCTGTACTGGGTGTCATTGTTGTGGGTCAGTCTGCGGCGGGCACTCCCTAGGCCAATGACCAGGAGAGTTGACCAATCCTACCCATGGGGTGGTTGGGGCCTCGATATGGGCCGGGTGTATGAGGGCCCCTACTTATCATACACACGAGGATGACAGTATACTTCTTTGGTGGAACGGTCCATGATTGTTGCTGACGTTGACACCCCTCGACTGGTGTCCTCCTCCTCTTGCGATGATGCTAGCGTCGGGTAAGCCGAACTAGGGCCAGCGGTGTAGGTGCGTAGCTTACATGCTCCTCAACCTGTGGGGCCGAGTGGAGGCACTGGAACGGCCTAGTGGGGGCCCTCATTTGGGGCCCCTGGAATGAGATCCTGGTTGGGATGATCATGACATCACCCACCACATCGGCGTAAGGGAGGTAGTCATCGAAGTGTTCCAAGTAGAGGCTCCTGAAATGGTTGTGAATTAGAGTGGGGAGAAAGGGCTACTTATACGTCCCATAGGGATGGTGGTGGCGATGAGGCGCAAATGCCTATAAATCATGGTGGGCTATATCTCGAGTCAGGATAATACCATCCTCCTTGTATCTGTGGGTGAGGACATTTATCACCCTTCGTTGAATGAACTCAGAAGGGGGGATGGGGCATGGGCACCCAACAATTGTGGATGTGGAGACTATTGTGGAAGCGGTGGGGCCATCCGAGACTGCCACATTGACATTGACCCTACCCCTGCATCGGTGGATGTGAGATGATTAGTTTCCTATTGCAGTAGCTCGGGTCCTATAAGGTGGGGAGATTTAACCATTAGTGCAATAAAAAGGATATCGATGTCTAATGCCCCAGCATCATTCCATCGTCCATGGCCGACAAGAAGGATCCCCACTGACAACGCCATAGATCGAGATGTCTAATGTTTTAACTTCCCAGACTTCTGGTGAGTTTCATGCGTGGCCCGCTATTTTCTTGGTGGGACCCGACGCCAGATAACTGGATCCAGTTACATTCCAGTCCATTGATTTCGCGAATTCTAACAATCACCAAATTGTGGAGAATACATTCACGTCGGGATTACCATTTCTGTTTTTGATGAATTCACTGGGGCCCACATCTATCTCTTTCGGAGGACACATAGTTTGTTGCCCTACATTCATGCTTTCCAAAGGCAGGTAGAATCCGTCGCTTATTCAGTGACATTTGCTCCTTGATCAAAATGGGATGATGGGATGTCATTTTCTCCTTCTGTGTATTCCTCCTCAGAGTTCATTAACTATTCCATGTATCCCTTATAGATTAAGACGTTTTTCATGAAACTCTTTCCAGTGCAATGTCTTCATGGACTCCTGTTAATTACACTACGCCTGTCAGAACATTCAAAGGGGTCTGGTCATGGTAGAAGCCTTTGGTAGGGGGGGGGGTAGTCACGTTGTACATCACTGGCGTTCCAGGACACTAGAAAACTAGTTTGTCTTGGTTTATTCCCATTATGATAGGGCCTCTAGAAGACACGGATGTCTGAGGAATCCCACGTAGAATGCGGGGAATTATATTCCATGGGCATGTCTCTGAGGTTATCTTCAAATTTATAATATTAACACATGGTATGCCATAAATTTGACTTTTCGAGGGGATGTATCAGACTGATCAGAACACTGGCATGAGTGGATCAGATGGGTTAAACCCCTGGAGGAAATATTGGTGATAGGGCTAATGTGTGTCTAGTTACCAAGTTTCTATTTGGAGAAACAAAGAGGTGAATTGGCAAGATCTCACTAGGATGTGGTATTACGGGTAATAATCTAGATGGATGATGGAGAGATGAATAAAGTGGTGTGGAAATGAGATGGAACCATCGTAAAGGTGGCAGTAATATTGTTCTTGGGACTCGAAGAGACATCCTACGTATCCCTGTTCCAGATAGAGTTTTGGTGTCCCTCAATGAGCCAACAGTGTCATCCACTGTCATTCCTAATAGAATTTGTGGAATCAACCTAACCTCCTTGAGTAGAAAATTGATCCTCTATCTAGATGAAACTTTCAATAGGGTTTGTGGAATCATGTTCATGTGATACCCTTCATAGTGGGTTGTTCTATAATTGGATCGTGGTGTACCCTACGAGTTCTTGGCATAAACCCCTATAAGTGAATCATAGTTGATCGAGATTGGGTTCATGGTGTCCCCCAGCAGTTCTAGGAATGTCCCCATATATGTGTATCAAGGATGAACCATATTGGGTTCATACTATCCCACAACAGTCCAAGAAATGTCCACCAATCTGTGGATCATAGTCTTCTCTAACAAAAACATTCTATTTGGGTGGGGGACAAATGAGTTAGACCTCTTTTTCATGTGTCTCTGATGCTATCATGCTTCATGTATTGGGATCTCCCCGAAAAAGTGTTGCTTCCATCAAAATCATGAGGTTGATTTTTTTTCATGACAACTTGATGGTGTGGTGTCTAACCCAAGTTATATATCTTATCTTTCCCTCTGTTCATTTATTATACATAGAGTGTTACATCTTGTATTTATCTGACAACAAGGTTCATAATGATTAGTTTTTTTGGGGTGTCTTACTGACTATTATTATACTCATCCATGCACAAGAATTTCCCACAGTTGTTGTGTATTTTGTATGTGGAGACACTTTTGATGGTATCCTTGAAGGAGAAGTAGAGGGTGGAGCATAGTTTGAGCTGGGAAAATAAGGTGTTTATTTAGATCCTACCATTGACATAGTCCTCTCCCTTAGAGTAGATTGGATTCTTTATAGTTACAGTTGGCATTGCATGCATTCTATTTATGGTGGTCTTGAATTTGGACCTGTATACATTTCCATTACATCCCATTGTACCCTTCTTGTGGTATCATAGTTGTATTATTCCATCCATTCAGTTTTGTTTTTACATTTAATAATTTTGTGGCTTGGAGATGTGTGTGTGTGTGTACAGGTACTTTTGGCTAATTCATCCCATTTGTTTGAAATTCTTACTCAATGCTAGTCTCACACCCCTATAATATTAGATGAAAGATTGGGGTAGTCACAACATGGGCCCCTCTAGGTCGGGTTGTTATGGTTTGGTATCATAGTTGTCGACTATACTTAAGTGCAGGAAAATTGTGAGGTTCATTTAGGGCAACAATATAACGTGTTTCATGTTAGGCTTTTAGGCCAAGGACTACAATTTCAGTGCGGTGACCCGTATATCCATACACTAGGAATCTAAGCACCCTGTTTGTGACATGGTACATGTGAATTATTGTTATAGGTAATGTAATGGTAGTTGAATTATATTGGAATGCTTGTGTTTTCTAGGTCCTTATTGAGTCAGCTCTCAGGATATACTATTTTTAAAATGGTATATATTTTTATATTTCATGATGTCTCCATGAAGACTGCTAGACAGTATTCCTCCATGTGATCATGAGGATTATCTATCATGTGAAGAGATGATGGTAATGATATTTGTACTAGAAAAAGAACCTCATGGTTGTGGACTATCCATTCCACTATTTTTTGAGTAGCACATGGTACTTGTAATACCCACAAATGAGGTGTACGAGATGAGAATGCTTGAAGGATTTAGTGGAAAAAACCCCTCAGGTTCGGATTCAATGTAAAATATAAGAGCAGATAGATCATTAGGCTGACAGACGTGGAATATTATATGAGATATAAACATGATGTGTTCAACATTCCAACATGTTTCCACGACCACCCTAGGTGGTCCATTCACGATTAGGGAGTTTGATGATATGGGAGGGGAATACTACATGTTGTTGAGGCATATATCCTAGTGGATATAGGAATTATCCAAGGTACTATCTATGTATTTTAAACATTAGGTACTATAAATATATACATAGGTGTTATTCATTGTTTTCTTATCAGGAATCCTACTCGAGACACAGAGATTCTAGTTGAACCATTGAATCGACTCTTGTATTTAGAGTCTCTTACTAGAGGAGGCCTAATGATCACACACTGGTTATGAGAGTGTGACATGACTCTTAGAGGTGTGTGTTATGGTTTTGATCTAATGGTAGAAGATTTGATACCTTACAATGTCATTCTTGGTTTGGACTGGTTATCCATAGTTCATGAACATATTCAATGTTTTATGTGATGCCTTCAGTGTGTCCCTAGAGATGGAACCATGTTATCCATTGATGGTGAAAAATTATATATTGGAAGAATATTATGAAATCACACAAAGGAGGGTGTAACTATTTACTCATCAGTTTGCTAGCATCATCCACAGTTTAATGGATGATGTGATTCCTCGGTTTCATGCAGTGGTGGCAGATGCACTCGACAAAAAATCTAGTTTGCAGTTTCTGAGTGAGGAATCAGAGAGGTTGGCATCAAATATTTTTTCTTTGTTGATGGAGATGGAACAAATTACCTCCAATCGATGGTTGTAACCCTTACACTCTTTCAGTGAGTGAGGAAGGTATAACTTGGGGATATAACTGGAGGACCCTATTTGCCCTGATGTCCACAGGGAATACTCCTAATGAATTTTCAAAAGGTGTTGAGGACATCATTATTTTAAGAGGATACATGATGTTACAAGAGACATGAGGGGAGGAGGAATATAGGGAGTTTCATAAATCCTCATTGGCGGTACTTCTTGGTGTGGAAAATATGTACCATGACCTTTGGCACTAGTTTTAATGGAGAGGGATGATGAATGGAGTTGCATCGTTTGTTTATAGATACTTTAACTATCTCGATGTGAAGGTTGAGAACCCAGTTTCTGCGGGTATTACTCAACACCCTCAGGTGACAAAATGGAAGAGGGATTGGATATCAATGGATATCATGATGGTATTACCACATACATCTTGGGGAGATGATTCTAACTAGGTTATCGTTGACTAAATCTCTAATTCCAACCACTTACTAACTCTCAAAGAGAAAATTTAGTAGATAGTTTGGGATGCCTCTAAATTTATGATATAGTTCTACTTCATGGAGTTTCATTGACAATTTATTCTAATCGTGATGCTCGTTTCTTATCACAGTTGTGGAAGGGATTACATGAGGCATTTGGGAAACATCTATGCCTGGGCACAACATTTCACCAAAAAAACGGATGAGAAGACCGAGTAGACTACTCATTTTCTAGGGGACACATTGTGAGAATGAATGCTAGACCACTGAAATAGTTGGGAGGATCATATACCATAGGCGGAGTTTGTATACAACAACAGCTACCATTCCACCATTGGTTTGGCAGCATTCAAGGATTTGAATGGGTGACCATGCATGTCACCAGTTGCCGGACTAATCTAATAGAGTCAGCAATCATGGGATTAGATTATATGAGAGACACTGAAGATAAGGTGAAGATAATCCAGGAGTGGATGAAGAATGCGAGGATCTATTATAAGTCTTATACCGATAAGCGATGGAGACCTTTCGAGTTCAAGGAAAGAGGACATGGGTTTCTTTTTTGATTCCGATCGATAAGGATTACAAATATTTGGTCAACTGAAAAGCAATATCCCTGGACCCCTTCCTTTTCTAGATAATATGTAGAGTTTTTGTTGAAGCGTACTTATTTTCTCTACCTCTTTAGTTAGATAGGGTACACGATGTATTCAACTTTTCAAAACTAAAGAGGTACATGCACGAACCATCACATATTATCGAAAGGGGAAAGCTGGACATAAAGTATGGAGAATATTTTGTAGAGTACCCAGTTGAGATAGAGGTATAGTAGGAGAGGATCCTTTGAGGGTGGTCGATTCCTTTGTTTGATTTTTAGTGTCATCATGTGAATCTGTAGGAGAGAACATGGGAGAAGGAGGATTATATTCACGCTCTGTACCATAATCTGTTTATGTAGCCCTTGTTTTTTCTTTTCAGGGATGTAAATCCCCATGGTGGGGATAATGTGACATCCTAGATTCTCAATGTATTATTTTTAGATAATATATTTATTATTTTCATTACCAACCACTTTGATGATGTTCGATTTTGAGACATGGTGTTCTCATAATTAATGTTAGAAAAATATTAAAATATTTAATAGCATATATGAGCAGTTCTCCATAAAAAGTGGAATAATTGCAGAACGAGTGGCTAGATAAAAAATATAATAGTACTATTTTTTTTTGAAATGAAGGTTTACCGTAGGAACAACCAACATTATTCAGTGCCGATCATTTGTGAAAAAGTTATTGGAGGTGCAAAATTATTACAATAAATTAAAAGAAGGTTTTATTTTATTTTTTTCAAAGTAGTGAATTGTTTTATTTAAATGCATCCTTATTTTATACTTCCAGTGTTAGATGCATAACCATAGAACTTATGGATTATAAATGGAGATAGATATGGGAATCAATTCTGATGAAACAAAACAAATCAATGATCGATGGACATCAATTTTGAAGGATCTCACCAACAAATGAAAAAAAATCACTGTACATCAAATATCGATCAAAATAGAGGTAATGCATGTGTTTTGGTTTTTTATTTCATTTTTATAATTTCTGAAATGAAAAAAAACCAATCAATGATCATATTGATTTGCAATCGATCAGTTTATGGCGAAGGTTTTATTCTGTAGGATTTATTTAATCTCATCTTCTAACCCAAATCCAGAGTTTTTTTATAATTGGCTAATAACTATTAGCAAATGATGATAAAACATTATTTTTATGCATTCCTTGCCCATTAATTTGCGTCCATCACCATCATATCATCATTTTCCCAACTCAATGTTGACCGGTGGTAAAAAACTGAACTATGACCATAGATTTGTAGCAACATGACATCTGAGGCTAGATCATTATAGATTGCGGTTCAATGATAAATGATATAAGATTTTTTTTGGTTTTGGCTGGAGTTTTGGAAGCATTTGGATGTGGAGGTGGAGATAGCCAGTGTAGGAGGTGGTGATAACCTGTGCAGGAAGCGGCGCACGATGGTGCTTGGTGGCACTGGCCAGTAGTCGCGGCAGCGACTAGTGAAGTCAGACACGGCGGGTGGCCACATGGGATGCATTGAGTGGCCGCATGGGATATGGTGGGTTTCCACATGAGGCACCTCTATGGAGGTGGAAGGGACAATAGAGGAGGATGTGGTGGCAACTAAGTGCGATGGTAGTGATGAACATGGAGTTGGCCACCCATGCATGCCTATTAGGTCGGCCGGGTGCGAGTGGGAAAGGCTAAGCCAATTGGCATGTCCAAAAGATCCTGACATGGGACGAATATGGGTAAATTCGGGTGGATCCATATTGTGGTTGCCCATGATAGTTGATCGGGGATTCCAGGAAGGTCAATTTGTTATAAATGCACTGACCACGTGAATAGTCGACGGGTAGTCGACCGCGACCATCAACCACATGGACGAGTCGACATAGTAGGTGGAATGATCGTGACCATCAATCCAAGGGTGTTCGGTCTATGTAGTAGGTCGAACGACCATAGGGGTAGGTATTTGGGACTCTGTAGTTTTGCGGGTAATTTCTCAAGTGATAGGTTCATGTGATCATTAAACCTAAATAGAGCTTCCAATTGACGATCTATCTATGAAATCAAGACCCTAGCATTAATATAGTTGACTCATGAAAAATATTTTGTAACTTCATTGGATTTGTGGATCGATCCTATAACGACCCATACATTAAATACATTGTTCATACTTCAAAATTTAAGCATACTTATTACAACATATAACAAAACCATGAAAGGACCGTATAAGTATAATGTCATTATAAACTGGGAAACATAAACAACTGGTTCATAAATCATCTACGTTGTCTCCCATTTATTTCATCTTATCTAGAGTCCCTTTTTGTCATATCCTACTTAATAACCTTCTTCATGACCCGGGGAAAGAAAAAATACAAAAGGGTGAGCTCAAATGCTCAGTAAGGGTAAACAAATGAAATATCAATCACATAATTTCATAAGAACATATCATTTCAGAAATCTTAACCTGCAAAAGAGATCATAATTTCATAACATTGGATAAATCATAGTAGTGAAATGTAATCCCAATAATCATAACGTAAAACATGAAACTTTTTGGAATACACAATAATCATAAATAATCATTTCTTATTAGTTATGAATCATTTCCAAGACTATCTTAGCAGACAAAGTCCACTTCTGAACCGAGTTCACTCCTCGTTTTGGTCCTGTATCACTGAACCGGTTTAACCTGCCATTCCAGCCATGTCTATCTCATTAGATATAAATATTTACCCAATGCACTGGAGGGAGATATAGGTCCCACCCATATCATATGGATACCATTCTTATGTGTGTCACAAAATCATAAATCATACATCATAGCATAACCCATGTAATAAAAATGGGATTCTTAAAAATCACGTCGTCATAACATAATCCATAAAAGGATATAGTAAAAATTATTCCATCATAACATAATCAGATCAATGTAAAAATAGAGATATAAATAGAACCGTATATTGTCTTAGATGGAAAATAATTTTGATAAAACACTTAAACTCTATTTTTGAGGAAAATATCCTTTCTACTACAAAAACATTTTCCTTTCTTAAAATGTCATATAATTTTGAAATAAAAGAAGTCGATTAAAATTAAACTTCAAAACATAAAAAGGAAGCTTCATGGAAATAATGTTCTAAAAATCCATTCATGCCGTATAAGTTAAAAAAACATTCTTCCCGTACTTTGGCCGAAAAAGACAAAAAGTACCTTGTACGAAAAATGTCAAATGATTTCATTCATATATTTTACTAAAAACTCACCGAAGGGTAAAATTGAAGTTAAAAAGGTGTAGTAGGATAGAAATAATATTAAATATTGATGAAAAATGCATGTGGATGATAAATATTCCCCAGTAAATTCTGAAGTATAAACAATCTCAGATAAAAATGAGATTGTGAGATTTTCCCTTACCTTATGTCCGATTTTCTTCGTAAGTGTCCGAACCTCCTGTATAATGATTTAAATAATGTCATTGACTTATTCCAGAATCATAATTAATGTTATGATATCATATATGTTCATATTATTAGCTTCTTATTAGTAATATTTCATTGCTACTTTTTATTTGTGTGTTTATTACTTTTTGTTCTTATGCGTGTTTTGTCAAATAAATTCTTATTCTTCTTTTTAGGTTATAGATAACACATTTTGAGAATGGTATTAGTGTAATATATATCATATTTATTCACTCAATTCACTTATGTAATCATTATGCAATGAAAATCATGTCGAACGAGTCGCATCACATCGCGGAGTTGGTATTTCATACGTACGCACGAGCGATGATATCGTTCCCATGATCGTGGGATTGTATTTGAGTGTATGTATACTATTTCAGAATCAATATCACTTTACAATAATCATATATAGTTATTATTTACACCATTATACCCATCCAAGTAAGGTGGTGGTGGAAAATAGTTTACACCACGGCGTTGAGAAGGTATTCCGTAAGTACGCACACGCGGTGATTTTGTTTTCCGTAGGATGGATAGATGGTGAAATAGGGTTGTTTCATACTTATAATAACATATAAGTATATGAGTGATACACATTTAATTACTTCATAATGAAACAACTAAAGAATAATAAGTGGAAAAAGAAATAAAGTTGAAAGAATCGGTAATGGACATTACCTCTTCTTTGAAGCACCTCTTTGAGACCTCCACTTATGGCACTAAAATTGGTCTTTTAAGAAGACCAGGACCCCTAGAATTTTTCTAGGGAAGTGGAGAAGAGAATGTGGTAGAGGTTGGACGAGATTTAAGGCTCAAAGAGATGTGAAGAAGAGAGGGAGGATGTGCCCTTTTATAAGGGAGGAGAGGGGAACCTTTGAAAAAACATAAAATATTTTTTTATTATGGAGTCATATTCGGTTTTTAATAGCTCACAATTGATTTATTTAGAAGCTAAGGTAGGTTCGGGTCTAAATCCCCTAAT
The DNA here is from genome assembly GCA_963277665.1 of Viscum album. Taxonomy (NCBI): domain Eukaryota; kingdom Viridiplantae; phylum Streptophyta; class Magnoliopsida; order Santalales; family Viscaceae; genus Viscum; species Viscum album. Next base: position 309,730,513 of record OY728126.1, read on the forward strand.
CCAATAGAATTTAGACAAGTTTAGGTATCTATTTTAACCTTATCAATTAGATTTAACTTTAAGTTAGATAATTCAACTTTTACCATGTCTTCTTGTTTTCTTACAATATAAGGTTAATGAACATACTATAACAAGCCGAACGAACCTCAAGTTGTTTATTATTAATATATATAACCTTATATACATCATTTGGTCCATCCTTAGATTTTTTAGAATAAAACAAATATAAATAATATAATTGTTTTTAATAATTATTTTATTTCAATTTTGACACTATTTGATAATTGATTTTTGTGATAATCATAACAGAAATATTAGTTCAAAAAATTAATTAAATAAGTAATAATTTGTAATATTTACCTATAAAATTATTTTAATTCATAAGAAGTCTCAAATTACATTTATTTTGGTATTTATAACATCAATTATTTCAATATTTCATTAATATGATAATTACTGCATCATCTTTGTGTCATAAATAAATTAAATTATTTAATGTCTAAAATTTATAAATAAAATACCATTATTCTGGAAATCGTTTTATCTTTCTAATGAATATTTATTGTTGAATTTATCTTATGTATAAATCTATATTTAAAATGATTTACTTATTAAACTTTGATTTTAAATATTTTTACCCTTCTTTAAATAATTTAATAATAAATGTCCTAATCTAATCCAAGTGGGCATAAATTGCCATATTTTATTCCTAAGGTTGTTTTTGGTCGAATTAAATTTATCCAACAGAATTACGACATGTGTTAGGGTAATAATAATATCATTTTTACCCTTAATTATCGTATTGACTTTTAACCGTGGTAAAAAAAGTAAAAAGTTACTATTCACCAAAAGTTATTTTCATCTCATTGAACAACATATTAATCCTTCATATTAACCGTGTCTCTCAGATTTTCGAAATTCCACACACAGAAGCGGTAAAATTAAGTTTTATGTAAATTTTCAAATTCTCCTAGGAGGTGGGTAAAAGACGATAAAAAGTTCAATACAATTTTTATATATCTAAAATTATTATAAAATGACTCCATGAATTTAATTGAACTTATATTGGTATTATTTATCAATTTTGACCTAAAATAAATTTAAATAAAATAAATAATTATTTAAATAAAAAGTCGGTTTTTAAATAGTAACCTAGTGTTTTCAATATTCTTAAAAAATTGAATGTTTTCAAAAAAATACCAAAATTTCACCGTAGGCTAATTTGGATATTCCGAATCCAAAAATGAAGTCCGTTTTGAAAAATAAAAATTTCAAAATTTCAAAAAGAGGGTATTACTATTCATAACGGCGATTTTTAATAATTTTTTAATAGCATATCATAGTTTAGTGAAACTCGGTATTATGTACGACGGAATCTATTGAGGAAGGTCGAAATTGCGTCTAATGAAAGCCAAGCTAGTGTTGTGTGTAGTGAAAGATTCATTTTATGATTTATATAACATAAAAACAAAGTACTTCTCATAAAAGTCTCGGGTGTCATATTCTACCCCCCTTAAAATGAATTTCACCCTCGAAATCCGTCACATTGTAACAAACAGATGAGGATACCTGTCCCTCATAATATCATCAATCTCCCATGTATCTTCTTCTAATTGGTGGTTCCTCCATAAAACTTTCACCAAGCGAGTGGTCATGTTCCGTAGGACTTTTTCACTACGACCGGGAATCTCTCTCGGCTGTTCTTCATAAGAAAGATATTGCTCCAACGGTACAACTTCTGAGCTGAGTACATGTGAAGGATCAGGTATGTACTTTCATAGGAGAGATACATGGAACACATCATGAACATGAGAGAGATTTGGTGGAAGCACCAATCGGTAAGCTACCTTCCCAACATGATCCAGTATTTCGAAAGGACAGATATATCTAGGGCTCAACTTTCCATTCTTTCCAAATCTCATTACTCTCTTACAAGGAGATATTCTTAAGAACACTTTATCACCCACTTAAAACTCTAGGTATTTTATTCGGTTGTCAGCATAACATTTTTGTCGATTATGAGCTGCTCTAATGTGTTTTTGAATAGATCTGAACTTTTCTGCCATCTCATCAACAAGATCAGGTCTTGATAGCTTTCTTTCCCCAACTTCATCCCAACAAGTTGGAGTCCTACATTTCTTTCCATAGAGAGCTTCATAAGGAGACATCTGAATACTGGAGTGAAAGCTATTATTATAATAAAACTCCACCAAAGGTAGGTGTTGATCCCAACCACCTTTTAAATCCATAGATCAAGAACTCAACATATCTTCTACAGTTTGAATTGTCCTCTGAGACTGAAAGTCTGTATGAGGATGATAAGCAGTGCTGAAACTCAACTATGTATCTCGAGTATGCTGAAGAATTCGCCAAAAATTTGAGGTAAACCTCAGATCCCGATCAGATATAATGGAAAGTGTTACTCCATTAAATCATACCACTTCCTTTACATATATCCTGGAAAGCTGATCTAGAGAGAAATCCTCTCTAATAGCAATGAAGTGTGTAGACTTTGTATGATGGTCAACTATGACCCAGAAAGAATTATTGCATTTGAATGTTTTAGGAAGTCCAGTGACAAAGTCTATAGTGATGTTTTCCCATTTCCATTCGAGTATGGGTAATGGGTGTAAAATCCACTTAGACGTCTGTCTCTCAGCTTTAACTTGCTAACAAACCAAGTATCGAGAGACATATTCAGCAACATCTCTTTTCATTCCATCCCACTAGAAGTACTATTTCAGGTCCCTATACATCTTCGTGCTTCCAAGATGAATAGAGAATGAAGAACTATGAGCCTCATCCAGCAACTCCTTTATTAATTCAGGGATGGGAGGAATACAAACCCGATTCCTTTACTTTATTATCCCATCACAACCAAGCTTGAATTCAGGAACATTTCTCACCTTCTTTTGTAACTCTACATCTTCTTTCTGTTCCTCTTTAATCTTCACATGTATAGATGTTTGAACATTCATTTGAGAAAGATACGATTTTCCCCTTCCATTATATTTCCAAGATCCATCTTTTGTAAATCCATAAATATTTGATCTTTTGTGATCCTCATCATGGATAAACAGGCATGGTCTTGTCGGCTTAATACATCTGCAACCTTGTTTGCTTTCCCAGGGTGGTAATGAATTGAGCAGTCGTAATCCTTAATCAGCTCCAACCATCTTCTTTGGCGCATATTCAGCTCCTTTTGTGTGAAAATATACTTTAAACTTTTATGATCAGTATAAATATCAAAACTTTCTCCATAAAGATAATGCCTAGAAATCTTTAATGCAGAGATTACCGCAGCTAACTCCAAATCATGAGTTGAGTAATTTTGCTAATAGATTTTCAAATGTCGTGAGGCATAAGCTATCACCATATCATTTTTCATAAGAACACACCCCAGCCTTTTCTTGGATATATCACTATATATCAAAAACCATTCTCCACTACAAGGAAGTGTGAGCACAGGTGCACTGGATAACCTTATTTTCAACTCCATGAAATTCTCTTAAAATTCTTCCATCAATACAAACTTAACTCCTTTTAGAGTCAACCTGTTGAGTGGAATAGATAATCATGAAAAATATCTCACAAAATGTCAATAATAACCATCCCATCCAAGAAAACTTCATATCTCAGTTACTATTTTTGGTCTCGAACATCATTCGATAACCTCTATCTTTGCTGGATCCACATATATCACCTATTTTGAGGATATGTGACCCAAAAATCCAACTTTATAAAGCCAAAATTCACACTTGGTAAATTTGGCATAAAGCTTATCCTTTCTCAGGGTCTTCAATAAAATTCTCAAGTGATCTTCATGTTCTTCCTTGCTCTTTGAATATACAAGAATATCATCTATAAAGACTAGCACAAACTAATCAAGATAGTCTCTGAATACTCTATTCATCAGATCCATGAAGATAGCATGGGCATTAGTAAGACCAAATGGCATCATTATAAATTCATAGTGTCCATACCTTATACAGAAATCCCTATTTGGTATATCCTCTCTTTTGACCCTTAATTGATGATACCCAGAATGAAGATCAATCTTGTAAAAGTATTGAGCTCTGTGTAGTTCGTCAAATAATTCATCAATGCGTGGGAGAGGATATTTGTTCTTGATAGTGATCTTGTTAAGTTATCGATAATCAATGCAGAGTCTCATCGATCCATATTTATTCTTAAAAAACAGAACTGGTGCTCCCCAAGGTGACGCACTAGGGTGTATGAATCATTTATCAAGATTCTCTTGGATTTTCTTCTTTAATTCCGGCAACTCAATTGGGTCCATTCTATAAGGTGTCTTTGAAATAGGCAAAGCACCCGGTACGAGTTCTGTAGAAAACTTTACTTCACGATTTGGTGGAAGACACCGAAATTCCTCCAGAAAGGCATCGTCAAACTCCCGTACAATGGAAATATTCTTATTCATGAGTTTCTCACCAACCATTTGAGATTAATATCTTTCATTTAGTGGAATCAAGACCCATAAGATGGAAGGAATTTCCACTGGAAGGTTATGTTCATCCTTGCATCGATAGACGATCATATATTAATCTAGAATATGAAATGTGAATTCCCTTCTTTGGCAATTCATATGAGATCCATGTAAATAAACCCAATACATGCCAATAATCACATCAAATTTCATTATAGGAAGGATAAAATGATTTACAGGAAGAAATTTCCCACAAACTTCAATCAGAGAAGAATTATAAACTTTTGATGCGACTGTTGTGCCATTAGGAGTTGTCACAGCTAACTCAACATCTAATTGTTGAGGTAATATGGTGATACCGTTAGAAAAATCTTCAGAAATAAAGGATTGGGTGGATCTAGAATCAAATAAAACATTTTCTACTTTAGAGTGGATGGTAAGTGTACCTTTCACCACTTTGTTATCATACTCCACATAGCTGATAGAAATTGCATGTGACTTTCCTTTGTCTTTAGCCTTAAGAGTCTATTGACGTCGATCATCATCAACAACCCTTGTATTAGGGAATTTATTGGCATAATTCCCCATTTCCTTGCACTTGTAACAATGAATTGTAGAAGGTGCACTCTATATAGACTTTTCTTTGTTCGCATCACTAGAAGTATTCTTCCCATCATTGTGGAATTCAAATGCCTGATGACCTTCCTTTCCACATTTGAAACATTTAATTGTCCCTTTAAGACAACTCCCTCGATGTTTCTTTCCACACTTTGAGGATAAGGGAAAAATCATCTTCTTTTTAGTGTGCTCTTTAGATGTTCCTTTGAATTCCATTTTCCTCTTCTTATCAAACCCATATGACTGATGGGTGACTCCAATCTCCATATAAACCTTGAGAGAACATCGAACAATTTCCTCATAGCTATTGAAGTCCCTTATGGATAACACCCTTCGAAGACACGGTTTTAAGACACTAAATAATTGATCGATCTTACTCTCAGGATGGATAATAATACCATAAGCTTACCCTGAATGTCTCTAAAATTTTCTTCGTAGGTACCAATAGATTCATCATCCTTTTTCTTTAGTTCAAGAAACTTCTTCTCCATATTTTTTCGAAAAATACGAGAGAAGTACTTATTGAAAAATAAGTTATTGAACTCATCCCATTCCATGGACGCAATTTCATCTCTTTGCCTCATATTCTTGATAAGATTCCACCATTGATCATCATCTCCTTCAAAATGATATACTACTAAGATGAATTTTTCATGTTCAGAACATTGAAGAACTAAAAATATCATTTCAGTGGTACTGATCCATTGTTTAGCCACTAATGGATCAAAAGACCTGATGAATGAAGGTGGACGCTTCCTCATGAAGGATTCAACAGAATGTTGCTCCTTCCTTTCCTCGTTTGGAATTCTTGCATGATTTATAGCTTGAGAATGTTTTGTGAGCATGGCTACAATATTTTGAATTATAGATCCCATAACGTTTGGTTGCTCAGGGGGGAAATCATTGCATTGCCCGTTGCATTCTGCATTAACACAGTTCCTTTGGGTTCCATCCATTGACTAAAACCAAGAAGAATAGTGTCAGAAACACTAATTATAATAGAAAAAACACATAATAAAGAATAAAATTTCACACTTAAGGTATTATCATAGGTTGTTCATGGCCATTTATAAAACACTGCGATTGTGTTCTATGCTTAGATATATCCATAGGGTTCTTACTAAGGCTTTCACATCCTAGTTTCCAAAGGTTGACTATACCTTTCTTCGGATACCAACTATAACCACTCATAATTTACATACATTGTTAATACTTCAAAATTGAAGCATACTTATTACAACATAAAATAAAACCATCAAAGGACCGTATAGGTATAGTGTCGTTAGAAACTGGGAAACATAAACAACTAGTTCATAAATCATCAACATTGTCTCCCATTTATTTCAGCATATTTAGAGTCCCTTTTTGGCATATCCTACTTAATAAAATTCTTCATGACATGGGGAAAGAAAACATACAAAAGGGTGAGCTCAAATTCTTAGTAAGGGTAAATAATAGAAATATCAATCCCATCATATTTATAAGAACATATCATTTCAGAAATCTTAACCTGCAAAAGAGATCATAATTTCATTATATGGGATAAATCATAGTAGTGAAATGTAATCCCAATAATCATAACGTAAAAACATGAATCTTTGTGGCAGACACACATAATCATAAATAATCATTTCTTATTAGTCAAGACACATTTCCAAGACTATCTTAGTGGAAAAAGTCCTTTTCTGAACCGAGTTCACTCCTCGTTTCAGTCCTGTTTCACCGAACCGGTTTAACCTGCCGTTCCATCCATGTCCATCTCATGAGATATAAGTGTTTACCCAATTCATTGGAGGGAGATATAGGTCCCACCCATTTCATAATGATACCATTCTTATGTGTGCCACAAAATCATAAATCATACATCATAGCATAACCAATGTAATAAAAATGGGATTCTTAAAAATCATGTCATCATGACATAATCCATAAAAGGATATCGTAAAAATAATTACATCATAACATAATCAAGTAAATGTAAAAATCGGGATATAAACAGAACCCTATATTATCTTTGATGGAAAATAATTTTGATAAAACACTTGAACTCCATTCTTGAGGAAAATATCCTTCCTACTTCAAAAACATTTTCCATTCTTAATATGTCATATAATATTGAACTAAAAGAAGTTGAATAAAAATAAACTTGAAAACTTGTAAAGGAAGCTTCTTGGAAATAATGTTCTAAAAATCCATTCATTTCGTATAAGTTAAAAAAAATTCTTCCCGTACTTTGGCCATAAAAGTCAAAAAGTACCTCGTAGGAAAAACGACAAAAGATTCATTTCATATGTTTTACTAAAAACTCACCGAAGGGTAAAATTGATCTTAAATAATTTTAGGATAGAAATAATATTACATATTGAAGAAACATGGATGTGGATGATATATATTCCTCAGTAAATTCTGAAATATAAACAATATTGGATAAAAATGAGATTGTGTGATTTTCCCTTACCTTATCTCCGATTTGCTTCGTAAGTGTCTGAACATCATGTATAATGATTTAAATAATGTCATTGAATTATTCCAGAATCATACTCATTGTTATGATATAATATATGGTCATATTCTGAGATTTTTATTAGTAACATTTCATTTCTACTTGTTAATCGGGTGTTTATTACTTTTTGTTCTTATACGTGTTTTGTAGAATAAGTTATTATTCTTATTTTTAGGATATAGATACCTCATTTACAGAATGGTATTAGTGTAATATATATCATATTTATTCACTCAATTCATTTATGTAATCATTATGCAATGAAAATCTTGTAGAACGAGTCGCATCACATCGTGGAGACGGCATTCCGTACGTACGCACTAGCGATGATATAATTCCCATGATCATTGAATTGTATTGAAGTGTATGTATACTATTTCAGAATCAATATCACATTAAAATAATCATATATAGTTATTATTTACACAATTATACCCATCCAAGTATGGTGGTGGTAGAAAATAGATTACACCACGGCGCGTAGACAGTATTCCGTATGTACGCACGCGCGGTGATTTCATTTTCCGTATGATGGATAAATGGTGAAATAGGGTTGTTTCATACTTAGAATAACATATTGTATATGAGTTATACTGATGTTATTACTTCATAATGAAACAACTAAATAATAATAAGTTGAAAAAGAAATAAAGTTGAAAGAATCGGTAATGGACGTTACCTCTTCTTTGAAGCGCCTCTTTGAGACCTTCTCTTAGGGTACTAAAATTGGTCTTTGAAGAAGACCATGACCTCTAGGATGTTTCTAGGAAAGTGGATAAGAGAATTTTTCCGGGGTTGTATGAGCTTGAAGGCTCAATGTGGTGTGAGGAAGAGAGGGAGGAGGTGCCCTTTTATAAGGGAGGAGAGGGGCACCTTTGGAAAAACTAAAAATATTATTTTATTATGAAGTCATATTCAGTTTTTAATAGCTCCAAAATGATTTATTTAGAAGATAAGGTGGGGATGGGTCGAAATACTCTCATCCAATAGAATTTAAACGAGTTTAGGTATCTATTTTAACCTTATCATTTAGATTTAACTTTAAGTTAGATAATTTAACTTTTATCGTGTCTTCTTGTTTTCTTACACTATAAGGTTAATAAACATACTATGACAAGCCAAATGAACCCCAAGATGTTTATTATTAATATATATAACCTTATATAAATCATTTGACCTAACCTTATATTTTTAGGAATAAAATAACAATTAATAATATAATATTTGTTTTAATAACTATTTTATGTCAATTCTAACACTATTTGGTAATTGAATTATGTCAAAATCATAACAGAAATATTAGTTATAAAAAATGTAATTAAATCAGTACTAATATGTAATATTAACCTATAAAATTATTGTAATTCTTAAAAAGTCTCCAATTATATTTAATTGGGTATTTATAACATCAATTTTGTCAATATTTCATTAATAAGATAATTACTACATCATCTTTCTGTCATATATAAATTAAATTATTTAAAGTTTAAAAATTATAAATAAAATACTATTATGCGGGAAATCTATTTATCTTTCTAATGAATATTTATAGTCGAATTTATCTTATGTATAACACTATATTAACAATTATTTACTGATTAAACATTGATTTTAACTATTTTATCCCTTCTTTAAATAAATTAATAATAAATGTCCTAATCTAATCCAAATGGGCCAAAATAGTCATATTTTATTCCTAAGATTGTTTTTGGTCAAATTACCCTTATCAAATAGAATTAGGACATGTGTTCGGGTAATAATAATATAATTTTTACCCTTAATTACCGTATTTACTTTTAACCGTGGTTAAAAAAAGTAAATAGTTACTATTCACCAAAAATTATTTTCATCTCATTGAACAACATTTTAGCCCTTGATATTAATCGTGTGTCTCAGATTTTCGAAATTCCACTCGCAGAAGTGGTAAAATTTATTTTTATGTATATTTGCATATTCTCCTAGGAGGTGGGTAAAAGACGGTGAAAAGTTCAATAAAATTTTTATATATCTAAAATTATTATAAAATGACTCCAATGAATTGCATTGAACTTATATAGGTATTACATATAAATTTTTACCTAAAATAAATTTAAATAAAATAAATAATTATTTAAATAAAAATACGGTTTTTAAATAGTAACCCAGTGTTTTATCTATTCATCAAAAATTGAAAGTCTTCAGAAAAATACCAAAATTTTACCCTAGGCTAATTTCAATATTCCGAATCCAAAAATTAAGTCCATTGTTAAAAATTAAAATTTCAAAATTTCATAAATTTTGTATTACTATTCATAACGGCTAGTTTTAATAATATTTTAATAGCATATATTTTTTTAGTGAAACTCGGTATTGCGTGTGATGCAAGCTATCGAGGAAGGTCGCGATTGCGTGTAAAGAAAGCCAAGATAGTGTTGTGTGTAGTGAAATATTCCTTTGATGATTTATATAACATAAAAACAAAATATTTCTCATTAAAGTATCAAGTATTACAGATCCCATGAATCACCTTTCAAGAATTATATTGTGGAAAGTGACATTCTTGTAGTCTATCAATTTGGGGCACCTTAACAGTCTATTTTTAGCATTGTAAACAAGGGTGATGTTTCTGTGATCAGTTTGAAAATCTGAGACCTATTGAAGAGTCATATTAGTTAAAATACATTTTATTCCGCAAAAAAATTATGATCCCGCATGTTTGTCTGGATTTTTCCAAACCCAAAACACGGGAAGTGCTGGACATAATGAGACATGTCATAGGGGGACCAAGAGTGGGTGGAGATTAACTGGAGTTCAGAAGAAAAAGTGTTTAATAGTTGCATACCTTCAATGTAATCCTCTCTCTTATAGAACATTTGACTCTATACAGTTTCAGTTGGACTTCTATACAGTGGGATTGTATTTGACCATACAAAATTTTCCATTAAATCCAATTCTGCTATGGTTGTGGGATCGTAGATTAATGCTTTAATCCTTTTATTTGTTTTACATTTTAGTATAGATTGGATTTGAGATGTGAGCATGTGCACATGTGCATTAGTCTAATTCCACCCATTTGTAGGAATTGGCTACTCAGTGGCAATCAATAGCCCCTGGAATATTGGAGGCTGGCATGGGGTACTTCTGAAATGGCCCCCTCTAGCATGGTTCTTGAAAAATACCTTAATAGTAAATAGGTTTCAATTACATATTAAGAGAGTCATAATTAATATGTTTTGATATATTTTATTGGGTCTTCCAGGTATTGAGACACATTGGCCTTTTTGGTTGCATTATAGATATAACTTTCCATAACCATGGGTATTCATGACATTATGTGAGATATGGTTCTCATTTGAGATAAATTGTGAAGATAATGTTTCATCCATTTCCATTGGATTTATTTAACGTTGATAACATATGATATATCAAGGATACTTCATGTATTTCCCATTACACAATTTGATGTAACATTTTATTTTGATTTTTTGTTATATTTTCAAAACACCCTAATTGTTACATTTATATTCTCCCATTCACAGAACTTCATCCAACATGTAACATATTTTTCTAGAAGATACATACAATATAGGTACCTTTGTGGTAATGATGATAATTGTGAATATTGTTACTTGTGTATGGTGGTAAACAAATGAGATGATTACAAATAGGGTTTGAACTAGAATTTCATGTTGCGATGATGTATCATTATTTATATAAAATTAATTTTACTTTGTGATATTTTATGATATATATGTATTTCCCATTGGTGATTTTTCATATAACCTTTTATTGGATATTTCTTTCTTGAACAAGCATTTTTTATAAAAAGTTTGAATTTTTATTGAAGTTGGTAATTGGTAATATCATCTGTATTTGAGTTTCTTATCATTTATTTCATGCCCCGTCCTCCAGGGCCCATGCCATGACTACCCCAAGCCTACCTTCCAATGGTCAGGGGATGACAACTAGCACCAAAGGCATAATTTCCTATATCTTGGAAGGAATTGCCTTTATAACCTGTAAACACACACATCAAGATATGAACAGGAGTAACCTGTATATCCAAAAGAGTACAGAATGTAAAAGGATCAGGAATACAAGCCAAACATTAAAGGTACATGTACAACTGAAAACAAGTACAACTGAGGAAAACGGAAAAACAACAACTTGGTCGTCCACCTAGGTTCCTACCTGAAGGGTATGTACAGATCACCTCCTCAACACTCATCGTCTGTCTGTCTCCTCCTTGTACCGACACGCCGTATGGTCCACATCTGAGTACCGTCCCTTCCTGGTACTCTTAGACTCACTTAGAATTGTCTATCATCTACATCAAACACAACAAGGTGCAGGCATAGCCTGTGAAGGGGTGAGTGTAACGATTCTCAATAGGGACCCCGAGACACTCAATGTCTCACAAAATCCACTAAGGATAAATTACAAGGTATGAAATCAATAGATAAACCCACTTAGGTATAAGCCCATACATATACCTATGTTATTAAGTAAATTATCTCAATCCTCATGAAAACAAAAATGTACCGACTTAACTCAAACCACGATTTTATTCAAGGGGTTGTATGAAGTAACATCCCTAGTCACATTGTCAAAAACTCGGCTACTGGAGAACTGCTCCTCTATCGAGTATTGTGGGCCTACCACAACACAAAGCACGCTTCCCACTAACCTTGGACTGCTGAGGTACTCATCCTATATTTTACTATGGATCTGTCATGTCACCAAGAACGCTCCCCACCATGGGTTTTCTGTGTCACCAAGCATGCTGCCCCTCGTAGCCTGCTGAGGTACTCCTCATGTTGAATAACATGGGTCAGCAGCGACCCCAAAGAGCTCCCTACTGTGGGTCTTCCGCGACACCATGGCTCTCCCCACGGGGATAGTATAGTCACTCCGAGTCAAAAGGGTAAATAGTCATTAGTTCTCAGCCAGCTACTAGGTCTCTGCACAAAACTCACTCGTCTCAGGGAGGATCCACCCCACAAGCTACTGGTTAATACTCCAACTATCACGAAGTCCCTCTAAGAAGTATCTCAAATTTCCGCCACATCATATGGGTCTCAACGCAACAAACGACAAATCAATTGGACACCCGGTCTATTGGTTATTAGCCTTTTAGCCCCGGGGGCCTGGTAGGATTCGTGCTCGATCCATCCTGACCATACCACAACTATACCCAAAACTCCAGTATCGTATACTCTAAGGTACTGTCTCACTCCAACACTTCCAGCACCATTAAGGGTTCATTCAACTGAAGTCTGGTGCCAAGGATACAGCCGAAGGAGCATAAATGGGTCATAGTGGGCCAGGGTCTGGTCCGACCCAGTCTGACCCGTTGGGTCTGGCCCGAACAGTTGGGGGGCTGGGCCGTTGGGTTTTTCTTGGTCCTTTGGGCCTATCCCAGCAGGCTCCAAGGGGCGATGGAGGGCTGTGAGGGCGCGGACTGACCGCGAGGGCACGGATCGGCAATGGTTCGTCCCGGACAGTGCCACGAGGGAGGCATGTCCCAGAGGGTTCTGTGGGGGGGGGGGGGGGGGGTCGACCCGGAGGGTGCCGTAGAGGCGACTTGGACAACGTCGCGAGGGAGGATTGGCCCAGAGGGCACGATGAGGAAGGTTTGGACAAATGGGGGCTGCGAGGCTGGTGCGGCCGAGGCGGCTCGGAGGGCCGCTGCTGAGTCAGCTCGGAGGGTCGCGGCTGAGGCGGCTAGGAGGGCTGTGATGAGGCTAGTTCATCTGGGGTGCAGGTCTGGTTCGGCTGGGGCGCCACGAGGGGAGTAGGTGAGTCGGGAGGCCGGTAGGTGGCACGTCCGGTTTGACCAGTGGGTGGTGCAGCTGGGGTGGCACAACTTGAGGGCGGTGCGAGCCAGGGAGCAGGACTGATGTGGCCTGAAGTAGCGTGGTGTGGGTAGGGTGCGAGGCCTATTCGGCTAAAAGGCTGGAGCGATGCAGGGGCGGCGCAAGTCACGGTGGCCGTGGGTGGCGGAGCTATAGCCTTCGTCGCATTCATCGCCTTCCTTCATTCCAAAGAACACCACAAAGAATAATGATGGAGGAATCGATCCATGTTAGTTTGTCCCACACCATCTATGTTTACAGTGGCAGCAAGAGATTCACAAAGAATGAAACACATCAAACCCTCCCGCAATGATTCTTCCCAACCCTCAATAGAAAATGAAGGGGTGTACTTTGGAAGTGATAATAAAATATCATTAAACCCCTAACTCATTTTATTTTCAATGTTGGCACGAGGAAGAAGGTGAAGTCGTCGACTCACCATAGATGAGGACGTCCCACGCCCGAAGAAGTCCCTAGGAAGAATCTCGAAGTTGAGGTTGGCGTTCTTCATTGCATATCATTCTTCGTTTGAGAGTTTTCTCCAAACATGATCTCTCCTTTTCCTACAAATGTTCTCAAAAGAAGAAGCCACTGAAATAAAAGAGATAGCCAATATAATAAAAGGGTTTCCCCAATTTAATCGTTGACACTATTCAAATTGGATAAATTAATTGGCTCAATTAAGTGGTGCATTGGCGTAATTAAAGAGGTCTGTTGGCATCATTAATGTGGAGGAATCTCAAGAGGCTCCTCCATATTAAAGAGGGGGTTTAGAGGATTCATTTCCTTCCATTAATAGGGGTTGGGTGGTCCCCGCCCCTATAATAAAAATGGGAGGTTTTGAGGACTCTGGTGGTCCCCACCACAATAACCTCTCACGGGAGGTAAAGGTGTGGTGGTACCCACCACCATTACCTCCGATGGTAGGTTACGGTCCAGTGGTCCGCACTTCCAACCTCCACATGGATTGGATACAACAGGAAAAATAAAATAAAACATGTGTTTATTTTATTTTATTATTTCCACGAAATACCCAAAAACTAACTTTCACCCTTGAACAACTACTGTCGAGGTGAAAGTCTCCTTAAGAGAATACTTGTACTGCGAGTTCAACAGTGCCCCCAAATTTCAATTCTGAGCACCGATTCAAAATTTAGAAAAACCTGATCGTACATTTACTGAACGTACCTGAACCAAACTTCAGAAATTGATTCCGAGCACACAAAGCCTCAGAATTACACGCTGTTAATTTTTTCAGACTCGTAAGATTCCCATATATTAAAAAAAATTAAATGGAAAGTCTGAGACATTATATTCTCTCCACCTCAAGCCATTATGTCCTCATAAAAAAAAAAAAACTAGGTAAATAAGTGGGGGTACTGAGCAAGAACTTGAGCCTCCCGCTCCCATGTGCTCTCCTGGAGGTTCTCATGATGCCAGTGAACGCACACCAGAGGTACCGACCATCATCAAAGGACCCTCTCCAGTTGATCCTCAATCTCTAATGGAACCTCTATAAAATTTTCCCCATCGTTGACATCCATCTCTCTCTGGTAGATGATGTGAGATGGGTAATGCACACATATCCTAAGATGGGATACATGGAAGACTTCACACACCTTGTAAAACTAAGGTGGAAGTTCTAAGCATTATTCCAGCTCGCAAACTCTGCTGAGGACTATATATGATCACTACTTGCTCCTGCACCATGACACATCCGAGTCCGGTCCCTGATGCATCACAGTAGACTACGTACCATATTCCCTCCTCTGGAAGCCTCAATATACGAGCACTATCCAGCCTCAACCTTAGCTTCTAAAAGCTCTTCTGGCATCTCTCTAACTATACGAAGGGTTATTCTTCTTCGTCAAGGCTGATAGTGGTGCTGCAACTCTGGAGAAATCTGGAACAAATCTCTGATAGTAACCAACCAAACCCAGGAAACTCTGATACGAAATGTCCCAGAAAGTGAACCTATCATATCCAAAATTGGCAATTTGAGAGCTTACCATAAAGGTGGTGCTCTTGGAGTGTGTCCAGTACTACTAGCAAATGGAAGGCATGTTCCTCCTCAGTAGTTGAGTAGATCGGAAATTCGCCAATGGAGAATACTATGAAGTGATCAAGGTAGGACTGATAGATCATGTTCATGAGTCCCATGAATACTATTGGTGGTTTGTTACACCGAATGGCATAACCAAGAACACGTAGTGGCCATACCGACACCTGAATGTCTTCTTCTGCACATCCCCACCTCACTCTCTAAGTTGATAATAGCCTGATCCCAGGTCTATCTTTGAGAATCACTGTGCTCCCTTCAGCTGATCAAAGTCATCGTCGATCCTCAGGAGTGGGAACTTGTTCTTCATGGTCACCTGGTTCAGGTGCCGATAGTCGACACAAATCCTCAAGATCCCATCCACCTTCTTGGTGAATAGAATCGGGGCTGCCCAAGGGGAAACACTGGGCTAGATGAATCCCTTCCCCTGTTAGTCCTCTAACTATACCCGCACCTCATGAAGCTCCACGGGAGCCATCTGATATGTTGGTGTAGATATCAATGCTCTCCCAGGTTTCAAGTCAATGTAAAAGTCTACCTCTCTGCGAGGAAGTAGACCTGGAACATCATCAGGGAAGACATCCATGTATTGGTCCACCACTATAGGATATCATGGACTCTCCACATCAACAACTCCGAGAGTAAGGCTATCAAACTGATGAGTGGTCGAGTTCACCGTCCTCCGAGCAAGTCCAACCTGTGCTGCAAAGTCTCCATTATCACCGATGAAGGTATACCTAGTCCCATTCGTGCAAAACACCACACATTGTGTCTAATACAATCAATTTGAGAATGGACTATAGATAACGAGTCCATACCCAAGATGACGTCGTAAGGCCTCGACGCCACTACTACGAGATCCCAGCTGACGCTCTTGCCTCCTAGAGTAAGATCGCACTACTGGTACCTGTGCGTAATTGTGGAATCCTCTCCCATAGGAGTCTCTAACAATAAGGATCAAACCCATGGCACCATATGAATATCCACGATTTGAACGAGGGGAATTGGAAATGAAAGAATGATCGGAACATGTGTCTATATGTACTAAAACTAAGGTGGAGTAGACACATATCGTACCTCGAATCATCTAAAGAGCACCATGATCGTAAGCCTCAGCTTCCTGGAGCACCTACTCCCTGCGGTAGTGATGGACCTCCTGGTAGTGGTGGTGGTAACATCTCGAATCATCACCCACTACCAACTGCATGGCTAGATCCTCTTCCACATCTGCCTGCTCCCTATGGATAGCCTCGATCAAACCTTTGTCTCTACCTGGGCGGTCCTTTCACCATCTGTTGATCCTCCGTATGATGGGTCGGATAGTCATGAGCCATGTGACCCTTCCCGCCGCATGAGAAACACTACATGCTCCTGGCATTTCTGTCTCTACTTCGTGTTCCCCGTACAACCGATCCTGAGTCATGTGGTCGTCCACCTGTTGGTCTGGTCCCCTTGGACCTCTGTGACGACTGTCAGCTACCAGCTTTAGAAGACTCCGCTACATGTCGACTGGTGGTGGATCTCAATACTGGAGACTGCTTGGCAAGAACCCTCTTCACCAAAAGGGTTCTCTCTAACAACCCGCCTGCGTCGGGATGCGGAGTAAGATCACCGAAGCCCTGATCTCCTGCCTCATTCCCTTATTGAAGGTCTGGGCCCTGAAGAATGGGTCTTGTACCATATCGTTGAAGTAGCATGAGAGGTCAGTGAACCTCATTGAGTACTGAGCTACTGTCATGATACCCTACTGTAGATGAAGTAGCTTATATATGCACTCTACGAGAAGAGTCTCCGGAACACACTCTGCCCGAAACAGGCTCTCGAAGTCTTCCTAGAGAAGCGTTACCTCGTCGTGGACATGGATCATCAAGATCCACCATATGCTTGCTATTACCTATTAGAAGGCTAGCAGAAAGGACCACCATGAGGTCAGCTGGTGTCCCTACCAGTCGAAAAACCCTCACCACAGCCTCTAGCCAATCCTTAGCTACCTGTTGGTCCTTCTCTCCCCTGAACCTGAGGGGCCTCTGGCGTTGGAACTCATGCAAAGCGCTCAAGCGGCATGCCCACTCTACTATTGGGGATAGTGGAATCGGTGGCCCAACAAGGAAAAGTACCACTGGTGCCTCTACTTGTTCCACTACTGGAAGAGGTCCCTACACCAAAGTCTCATCGCTCTATGGGCTATCAGTACGTACAACTCTCGAAACTCTAACTGGATATCTGCGTGGAGGCATCCTAAAAAGAAATAGATGTGAAACGGTCAAAAATTTATACCTGGTGAGATGACCAAGTGAGATGACATAAAGATTTCACAAAGAAGAATATCGAAAACACATGTGCAATCAGTGTTTTTGTGCACTGAGTCAGAAATCAAATGTAAGGGTCCTTGTGTATGGATACATTGGCCTCAGCAACAACATTGGACTCCATGAACTGAAAACCACACTCATTACCCTAAAAACAATTGTTTCAAAGAAATAAATATAATAGTACTCAGTTCTGGGGTAGAACCGACTCCTCTGATACTAATTTTTCACGACCCATCCCCTGGGGCCCGTGCCGTGACTACCCGAAGCCCACCTTCCATAGGCTGGAGGTTGGAAACTATCACCCAAGGCGTAATTCCCTAAAACTAGGAATGTATTGCCTTTATAACCTGTAAAAACATACAACAAGATATAAACACAAGTAACCTATATAACCAAAAGTGTATTGAATGTAAAAGGGGCCAGAATACAGGACCAATAGTAAAGGTACAAGTACAACTGAAAACAAGTACAACTGAGGAAAAAGAAAAAACAGCTACTGGGTCATCCATTGAGGTTTCTACCTGAAGGGTAGGTACAGATCATCCCCTCAGCACTCCTTGTCCGTCTGTCTCCTACGTGCACCGACACACCATATGGTCCACCTCTGGGTACCGCCCAGTCATGGTACTCTCAGCCTCAGTCAGAATTGTCCGTCGTCTACATCCAACACAATAAGGTGTGGGAATAGCCCGTGTAGGGGTGAGTATAAAAATAATCAGTAGGGACCCTAAGACCCTCAAGGTATCACAAAATCCACCAAGGATAAACCAAAATGTATGAAATCAATAGGTAACCCCACTTAGGTTTATTCCCATACATATAACTTTGTTATCAAGTAATCTATCTCAATCATGAGGAAAACACAGAAATATTGACTCAGCTCAAACCAGGATTTTATTCTAGGGATAGTATCAAGTATCATCCTCAATCACACTGTTGAAACCTTAGCTGTAGGAGAACTCCTCCTCTCTCGAGTACAGTGGGCCTATCGTGACACCAAGCACACTTCCCTCTAACCTTGGACTGCTGAGGCACTCCTCCTCTCGAGTACCGTGGAACTGTTGTGTCACCAAATGTGCACCCCACCGTGGGTTTTCCACATCACCAAGCGCGCTCCCCATCGTAGCATACTGTGTTACTCCACCTGTCGAGTATCGTGGGTCTGCCGTGAAACCAAGGTGCTCCCCACTGCGGGTCTGCCGCGACACCATGGCACTCCCCACTGGGAAAGTAGACTCACTCCGAGTCAAAACGGTCACCAGTCATCAGGTCTCAACCAGCTACTAGGTCTCCGCACTAAACTTGATCGTCTCTAGGAGGATCCTCTCCAAGAGTTATTGTTCGATACTCCAATTGTCATGATGTACCATGAAAAGTATATCAAAGGTCTGCAACGTCTTAGGGGTCTCAACGCAATAGGCAACGCGTCAATCAGACACCCAGTCTGTGAGTTATTAACCTTTTATTCTCGGGGGCCTGGTTGGATTCGTGCTCAATCCAACCTGACCATACCTCAACTATACCCAAAACTCTAGTAGGGTATACTTTAAGGGAATGTATCATTCCAAAACGTCCAGCACTACTAATGTTTTGTCAAACAAATTTCTGGTGCCAAAGATATGGCCGAAGGAGCGTAAATAGGTCGTAGTGGGCCCGGGTCCTGTCCGACCCGGTCTTGCCAGATCTGGACTGGGCCGACCCAGCCTGACCCAGTGGGTTTGGCCCAAACTATTGGGTGGGCCTGCCCGTTGGGTGCGGCCCGGCCTGCTCGGCCTTTCCCAACATGTCGTGATGGGACACAGAGGGCTGTGAGGTCACGGACTTCCCTTGAGGTTGCATACTGGCCACGGGGGCACAAACAAGCCGTGGGTTGGTATGAGGGTGGTTGGGCATGGAGGGAAGCATGAGGGCAGCTCGGCTCGGAAGGTGCCACGGGGGAGGCTCAGCACGGAGGGTGCTTTAGAGGAGGCTTAGAGGGCACCGGGGTGCAGCTTGGCTCAGAGGGCATCACGAGGCCGGTTCGACCGGGTGGGTAACGCAAGGCCGGAACGATCGGGGCGGCTCGGAGGGCCACAATGAGGCCTGTATAGAAGGGGTACGGGGCCAGATTGGCAAGGGCAGCCCGAGGGGCTCGAGCGTCTTGGGAGGCCTATGGGCTTTTTGACCAGTTTGGCCGGTGGGTGGCATGGCCGGCGGGTGGTGTAGGCTACGGTATAGGGCCGACTCGACCTGGGGAGGCACGATGTGGCGAGGGCAGGCGGCCAGTTTGGTTGGGAGTCTAGAGCACCGCGGTGGGGGCGCGGGTTATAGTGGCTGCGGGGGGGTGGCATCATTGCCTTCGTCACCTTCGTCATCTTCCTTCATTCCAAAGAACACCACAAAGAAGAATGGAAGAGGAGTCGGGCCATATCAATTTGTCCCGCACCCTCCGCGTTTAGAGTGGTAGTAAGAAGTTCACAAAGAACGAAGCACATCAAACCCTCCCGCAAAGATTCTTCCCAACCCGCAATAGAAAAAGAAGGGGTGTACTTGGGAAGTGATAATCAAATATCATTAAACCCCTACATCATTTTCATGTCAACATTGTCCTGAGGAAGAAGGTGAAGTCATCGACTCGCCGTAGATGAGGACATACCACGTCGAAAGAAGTCCCAAGGAAGAAGCTCGAAGTCGAGGTTGGTGTTCTTCATTAGCGGATCATTCTTTATTGGAGTGTTTTCCCCCACCAAGATCTCTCTATTCTTTTCCAAATAATGTTCTCAAAAGATGAACCCCCAAAAATAAAAGAGATAGCCAATATAATAAAAAGTGTTTCCCCAATTTAATCATTGGAATAACTCAAATTGGATAAATTAAATTGGATCAATTAAGTGGTGCGTTGGCGTAATTAAAGAGGTGCGTTGGCATTATTAATACGAAGGAATCTCAAGAGGCTCCTCCACATTAATGAGGGGTTTGATAGGTTTCCCCTCCCCCCATTAATAGGGGTCGGGTGGTCCCCGAACCTAAATTCAAAATGGGAGGTTTTGAGGACTTGGGTGGTCTCTACCACAATAACTTCTCATGGGAGGTTAAGGTGTGGTGGTCCCCACAACCACAACCTCTCATGGGAGTTTATGGTCTAGTGGTCCCCAAATCCAACCTCCACATAGAGTGGTTCCAACAGATAAAATAAATCAAAACATGTGTTTATTTTATTTTATTATTTCCACGAAAAACCCAAAAACTAACTATCACCCTCGACCAACTGCCGTTGAGGTGAAGGTCTCCTTATGTGAATACCGGCACTGCGAGTTCAACAGGGCCCTAGGATTTCAATTCCGATCATCGGTTCAAAAGTCAGAAAAAACACAATTGTGCATTTACTGAATGTACATGAACAAAACTTCAGAAATTGATTACGGGTGCACCAGGCCTCAGAATCACACGCCATCAATTTTCACAGACTCGTATAATTCCCTTATATTAAAAATAATTACATTGAAATTCCAAGTCATTACAATTTAATTGTTGGTGTAGAATAGGGAATCATATATGTTTAGTTCATTTTGGTGGTAGAATTCATCTCCTCATCTAATTGTGGTGGGTTTGGGGTGGAGCTCTCTAATTATCAGGGACAATGGAGGGGATCCACTATGTTGTGTAACATTATAATGGTATAGATAAGATGACCCACAAGACCTGAGATATGTATTAGTAGTTATTTTAGGATTAGTTAGGGTGTTTAGGGAAATGATGAAATATTGATATTTGTTTTATCATTATAAGGAGACTAGTATAAGTTTAAATATTCGATATACTCTTTCCCAATGAAATTATTAACTTTATAGTTGAGCTAGATTTATAAATAATAATTTTTAGGGAATAAGAAAATGCGTACCTACCACAAAAAATAGTTGTGTTTTTATATTTCCACTATATATAATTTCAAAAAAATATATTCAAGTAATAATGGGATCATACATTAAAATATAGGGTTTTAAACATATATAACTAGCTCATATTTAATGGGTAGGTTATTATGGACTTATTCTACTGGCTAAGGTGTTATTCATTAATCGTTTAAGATATAAGTCTTTAATCTAGGTAATAAATTCTGAATTATACTTTAATAATGAGTATATGGTGGATCTTATATGTTTTTTAGTGTAGAAATTATTGTTTCCAAGATCGAAGATCCCATTATTGTAAGCTGCAAATCATGTTGGCTTGAAGTGTTTTAAGTGTTACAATTTTTGTTTGGACATGGATTTATAAGGAATTATAAATCCATTGGTGATGGAGGATTGGTTAGTGTCTAAGACTCATATTTTCCAAGGAAATTCATACACCTATAGACTCAATCACATTTCTTACATTAGATTTCCCCCTTTTCAACATAGTCAACTATGGTTGACATGTAACCAATATAAAGATGGTATTAACCAACCATTGTTATAGTTAAACCTCATTTTTGGATGATCTATGAGAAAATTGAGTATATAATGAGTCATGTAGATGTTCCAACATGTATATGTTATTATGGAAAAGAACATTTACATGTTCAGTTCTACATATAGTGTACCCCTTATATGTGATAATATAATAATTATTTTAATCTCCAGATTATATGTGAAGTCACACAGTTTATATTTGAGAAGATTTGATTCAATTATGATTCATCCACATATACAAGATACCTAGAGGGTTTTTTATCTATTAGTATATTTTTAGTAGATACATAACATAGTTTTATAACTATATAGGGTATTTCCCTAACCGTTGCGATTGGTGAGATTGTAGTACCTCTATATAATCTGAAATTTTAGTTACCTTCCAGTTTTAGACTAGGTTTCATTTTACGAGGTTGTTCTAGGAGAATAGAAGGTCGTACAAGGGTAGTAAGATATTGATGACTCACTTGACCATATCTACCAACACCCCCCATGTTGTATCTATTTTAGGTAGAGTTTGGATGGTTGATCTATTAATAAATATGTGTGATGGCTAAATCAGGATGTATAGTAAGTAATGGAATTCATAGTACAATACTTATCTACATCATTTACTCTCTTACCCATTTATATTGGACTAAACCATTCCATTCATCCTATGTAATTCTTTAGCAGTATAAAATTCTAGAGGAACCTCTAGGTCTACTTCCTTTGAAAGAGACACCAACATGTTGAAGCCACTCATTGACACTTATCAGCATGTAGTGTGAGATTTATCTCAAGTGAACTAGATATCATTTTTTATATTCCATATTGGTTGAGTGATATCATTTTACATAATCCTTGGTTTTGATTGGAGAGTTTTCAGTTGTAAAAAGGTATGATACTACTAGGTATATGGGTTATGGTTGACATTTTATGGTCAGTGTGACCCATTCATGGAATGTTTTCATGTATTCATTTATTATATGCTAGCTTACAAATTTCCTTCTTTAATGTCATTATTTATATCTATAATAAATTATTGACTACCAAAACTATCATAATAGAAATTATGGTGTAGTTTTGAGGCTTATTAAATAATGTTTCATTAGATCATGTGTCAGCACATGTGATTGTGGAAAGGATAATTGATTTTGGTAATGTTCAAACTAGATACAAAATCGTATAATTTTCCATAAATGAAATATATATATATTTGGAATCATTCGTGAATAATAATGACAATCTTGAAATCCTATAGTTTTCATTTGGAGTAAAAAAATTACCACAATATTTGTTGGTGCAATGGAACTTTTTTGGTTCTCATTTATAACAAATTTATTTAATTGTTATTAAATCAGTTTATTTTTTGTTAGTGTAATAAATTGAGAGCATAAATCCAGTGGTGATGTCTCAAGGTGTGATTTATTGATTGATGAGGTCCTTAAATTGTTGAACGATTTTAATATAGATAATAAGTTCGAGAAATATTCCTTAGTGTGGTTGATTTTCATGGAATATGATGGTATTATATGTCTTTCATCCTTTTTGATAACCACCACATCATAATGTGTACAATGGGTCTCATATAGATTCATTGATCCTGATATCTTCTGTGCCTATGTGTTTATAAAAATATTTCTTGATGAAGTGTACTAAATGTGTGAAGTGTGTATTATTAATATACATAAGGATAATTGTGATCTCATAAGCCCATATTGAGTAATTCAATTATATGTATTAAACCAATGCCGCCTATTAGGGTTTGAGTCCTTGATTGTGTAGGCCTAACCATGAATTTTTATTCATTTTTTGAAGAATATTGCTAAATGATAAGTGATGTATCATAATGGGATATGGTTTTTGATCTCTTGAGTTAAATCAGTTCTAATTCTAGTCTATAGATCCAATTATACAGGGTAATCTTAAATGATTAAATTATACACATATTATTATGGTGGAATGGATTAAAAATTATTTAAGGGTTATTTATATAACATTTTGAGAGTCTAGATTAATTTATTAATTTTTTCATTATCTACTTTGGTAAAAACAAAACACCTCCCAATCATATTAACTTTGTAGAGAAGTATATGGTTGTTTGGATTCAAATGTGTGATTGTAAAGAAAGCCTTGATAGGAGAGAAAAGATCAAACCATTGATTTGATAAATATTTATTCTCTAAATTGGTGATGTTTTCTTGCAGACCATGCCTGGTGGGGGTGAGAATCTAATTACAAACTCAAAGTGAATATCGCTAATCTTGTATAAGGTAAATTTAAAATCTATGGTTGATTTACCCTATGGAATAATTTATAGGAAATTAATTATTTTAATGTGTTATCATTTGGGTTTATCATTAAATGTGTGCTTCATAAAACTATCATTCTTAAAAAACTAGTTGAATAACCATTATATGATTCATGTTGATGGTTCATGGTTTTCTATTATATCTATATGGAATGTAATTATTTCATTATATAATCTTGTTATTTTTTGTTTAATGAGAGGTTATGCTTGGTAATTATTATTTTTATAATGTACTCATGCTAAATGAATCAAGTGTAAAATATAATTTGAATTAATGTGGTAATAGTGTTGGATGTTTCTATAGGTAGTTGTACCATTGTTTGTAATGATACAGGATCTACCTAAGTGAATTAATTGTGTGAAAAAGTATGTTTTTTCAATAAAATGTTGTTTTATTATGAATCTCATTTTGAAACTATATTAGATTCCTTTTAATTGCATAATTATTTAAATGTGGGGAGGATGTTGTGACATATATTTTTCATCAATACCATCATAGATAATTTTTTTCATTTCTAATTTCCTCAAAATGAGAAAAATATTAAATTTATCCTAGATAATGTCGTTAGAGAAAAATTGTTTGTCCCATTCATCTCAGAACAGGGTAATTACTATTGGGTAAATTTTTTATATTTTTCTAATATAGATTTTTTGTAAGGTATATTTAATATTATCTATATAAAAAACATTATACCACAACATAAAACATTTATCTATAAAAAATTAATTCTTGGAAGAAAAATTTGACCTTGTGTTTGAGGGTAGAATATGTTATTTTACTAGGGAAGGGTATGTTTTATGTGTTAATTATTCGATTTATATACCAAGCGTATTTCATGTTTTAATTTTTTTTCCAAATTAATATATAAGTGATGATGTATATTCATATTTTCCCTATCATGTTATATTTATCCTTGTCAAAAAAATTCCCATTTACTACAAGTGGTAATTTATAAATTGGAAATGATCAATAAATCTATGGAATATAAACCAAATGAATGGTAGAGGATTCATGATCCAGTCATATTAAATTGTGAATAAATGATGATTTAATATTAAGGATTTGATATTTATGTCATTAAGAAAGGTTTTTGGTAACTTTAATCTTTATTATTCTTAAACATATTATAGTATTTCATCATTATTTAATTCCTCAATCTGTCTTAGAGATTAAATAACGAAAATTTTCACAAAATTAATTATTCAAGGATATGGGAAAAATTTCATTATGGCTTCATTAAGGGTTATTTTCATTATGTATAGAAATTTTAATTTCATAAAATAAGTATTCAAAATCATGTGATTGTATTTTTGATGCATATTTATTCTTTTTTTACACTAAATTAAACCATTCATAATGCATGTATTCTTGAACGTGTTATTATATGTTTCTTAATTTGAAATTACACTTTAATGGTTTTTCGAATCATTCATGGAATAATTTATTCAGTTAAGAGTACTTGGATAATGAATAATACTTTGCCGATTTTTTGATAATATTATTTTCATGGATTAATAATGTTGGATTGAATTTAAGAAATATCACTCCCCCTCTCTCAGTTGATGAATATAATTCTTCTAAACTACATGGCCATCAATTTTCAATAATTGTATGCAAGATTGGGTTGTAAGAGTAACATGTAACTCTATTATCCTTACCTATTACATTTTTCCTAACATATCCTTTACGAAAAATCATTATTTTCATCCATAAAAATTTCCAGTGACTCAATGGATTGATAATTTGATGATAATGTAGTGGAAACACTAGAAAGGTGTGAAAATAGTGGTGGAAACACCCTAGTATGGTTTAGAAATTATGGGATGTATTAATGGAACTATGAGATAAAACAACACATGTGGTTGTTATATTATTAAAAAATGATATAAATGATGGTTTAAGATACAAAAATCACATTGTCAGCATCGATGAGTTGAGATTGATAATAGAAGATAGGTGTGGAATTGGTGCTAAAGTCACTGAATTATTTGGAAATTGAGGAGAGTGTTGAAATAATTTTGGAACAATAGTTTCCATGATTAAATTATTTGAATTCCATTAGGTCACATGTCAAGTCCCATGAACCATATAGATATAGGATTTACAAGGTATTATAAATATCACAAGGTGTGTGACTCTGTTTCAAAAAACATGTATTCCAGTTGATATATTTTTTGAATATTTGAGTATATTCCACTATTACCATTTATCTACACATAATATTTCTTTCCATTCTACACACTATATAATATAGACACAACATATGTTATTCTGTAAGTACATGCATGAGTATTTTTTGGGTCATACAATGTGTTTTGCTGACCAAGAACATAATGCAAATCATACCCCTATAAACTATTCAATGCTAGTGAACATGTTTTATACATATGATTATATTATATTTCTTTAGGTTGTTTGAATATTTATGAATTATTAATATAAACATCAATGAAAAAAATAATCCCTATTGTCATATACCATCTTATATAATTCATGTAAATAAACTCAATGCATATGAGACATTGGATACATATTTCTTAACAATTATACTATAAAACATGTCCATTAATAAATGGTACATGCTATGAAATGGGTATTCTATACTATATATCAAAATTTAGCACATGGGTGTTAAAATTAGACACTTGAGTAGTACATTCTATCAAATTTTTCATATATTACATGATTATGTATGTTCCATAATCAATAAAACTTTTCTTTAAGTAATGTTTGTTTGATTAAAACATTCATATTTATTGGGTCAATATTGTAGTAGGGATGATATGTTTAGTAAATGTACAAGTTCATTATGTCCCAATAGAGTTTTTGAGGATTTGGATTGAGTCCCCCTTATGTATGTTGATGGGATGTACCCCATCCCTCATGGTTTAATATCACATGAATCCCAGATTTTCTTCAAAGTACCCTATAATGTTTTTAGAGATATGCCCTAACCTCCTCCCTATGGATCTAGGGTTTATGATTCCATCACTACAGATAGGGTCTTACATTTGGACATGTGGTTAACTCTATCATGATCTCTATAATGTGGGCTAAACCCATAACAGAAACAGGGTTATTATCATCCATGTGATAGAAAATATGTCCTCCTCTTATAATGGTATATTTTATTATTATGATATATGACAAAGGTGATTCTTTCATATGGGTTAGGAAACCTCTCATTTGATAGGTATACCACAGAACGAAACAATCCCTATTAAAAATACATAGAGGTAGAATAATTATTTTTACAGTAAGGGGATTTGGATTCCATGGTTTATGAAATGAATCAGTGATTGTCGGTCATTATATAAATGTACTATAGGTATTTTATTGACATTCGGTTATTTTATTCTTCCATTAATATGGGGTTTTGGTTCCATGTGAAAAGTAATTCAACATAAAAATGCTTTATAAAGACTAGGTTACTTCATTTTCCTTTGGTTTTCTTAAATATTGATCATATTTTGCAAATCTAGGTTTTTTTATTTACATAGTCATTGGATTGAGGTAACATATTATTATATAATTGTTTTTTATTTTTAATATATTCTAGAAGGAATATTTTAATCACATCACTAGATTAGCCTTGATCCAACACATGTTCTGGTTGTAAAAATCAAGTACATCTTAGAGTGACCATGGTAGATGTATAGGTAGTAGTAGTATTTTGGATAGATTCTATATGAAATAAATTTCTTCATAGTGGAGATGATATTTTTTAGTTTTTTATCTCTAGGATCTAATGATGAGAAGGTTCCATCCCATATCTAGAGTATATTATTTCTATAAATGTAATATAGTTAATTTTTATTTTACTTCAGTGGTTGTACACATGTAATTGAAGTGGATGGTTGTTAAATGATAGATAAATTATTATACATATGTTTACATATTAATTGATGGCCTATTTTGATCATATACTATGTTTTCATGTTTCTTATATATTTCTGGTTGAAATAAGAGAAGGATAACCATGAATTTTTATCCCCTAATGGTGGTAACCTCTAGACCATAACCTATTAGAGGAAGGATAAGGGTGACACACTTTTCTTATTATATTCCCATGAGAGAAAAAATTTGGATGAGTCATTCTAAAACATTCCCAAAAAGTAAATATTTTTTGGGGATATTCCTTATGGATGGACAACAAAATAACATATGAGAGTCTATATTAGTGGACAACATCCTATCCGAAAATGATGATGTTTTGTTATAGAGTTTCTTATGGGTGTATAAATACATATTATTATTTTTGTTCGTAGTTTGTTCCCTATGGTTTGATAGAATAATAATTGTGGTGATGTTTTAGTGAGGTCCCTCTAAGTGGGAAACTACACAACGATAATATAATGGGATCCTTAAGAGTGGTAAAATACATAATTCATGGATGTGGTAAGATGATTTTTGTTATATTATGGTGGTTAAAAAATGATACATGTTGATAATTATGATGTGGTATAGAAAGTGAAGTGGTTTTGAGATATGAAATTTGAATGGTTAGATAGTAAGATTTTGGTAATATCTTATTTGTTGATATTTAAATTTCATACATAGATTAATTACTATACTACATTCACACTAGGACATGAGTGTTATATGAAATAACCTTCATAGTAAATTTATATGATCATCCCTTCTTTATAAAACTATTATTTATGATACCAGGTTATAGTTAGTTGTAGTTTCGGAAAAACATATATCAGTACATGGTGGATTTATTGGTCGTGGAGGGTTATAATATATTATTACTATTATATTAAGGATTTGTTATATTTTTTTATTCTTCATTTATAAATTATTAATTTACACACATTATAATATAATATTTATACATTATGAATGATTATAGTATTTATATTGAACATAGAGTAAAGTATTTTTCATAATTTAATGCAATGAATCCCAACATTTTGTGATTTTACAAATAAAACAAACCAAAAACCCATATCCTATTAGAATATGGAATGAAGGGAAATTATTGAAATTTTAATGACCATAGAGTAAAGGATTTTTTATTATATAATTAAATTAATCCCATGATTGTGTGATTTTATAATTAGAACTAACCAGTAACCCATCATTGATTAGAGGAAGAAATCTAGGGTCACACTGGGAGCGCCTACTAGGCCAGGAAGTGTTCTAGAAGTTATGGGTTTTGAAAAATGGTTTCAATGTAATTATTATAAAATATATATTAGATTATGAATTGATAATTATTTCATGGATTTTTTAGGTAAATGTACTACATAAACCTAGTGTGTATTGTAGACTAGTGAAGCCAATGCCACATAACACTTCCCTTGTGTCCCAATTGAATACATCATATCTTATTGTTCAAGACATAATAGAATGTCTATTAACTATAGTTTTACTTGGATGGTTTTTATTCATGCACAATGTAGATTTACATTGAGAATATTTTTTACGGTTTTTAGGGGGTTATTTTTCATAACGAAGGTGAATAATATGATGGTGTGGTTAGAAACATGGTTTATGAAGTAGTATAGTTACAGATTACATGAATATATACACTTGTTATGAGGTGATATTATTTTTTGTGTTATACAATTTTTATGTGTTGATTAAAAATTTATAAAACTATAAGAGTAAAATTTGCTTGTGTTATAGGATTAAAAGTATCCATTTTATAATTCATTTATAACCACTCGTGATACTGATAACTTTTATGGTGAGATTATGGTATCCTTGTAACTAATATATACGAATGGTGATTCTCATTTTTTTGGGGTAGATGTTCAATTTTTTGTTCATTAAATTTGTGGTTTATGATTTACATGGTTGATCATTATATCTTTATGATATTATATCCTTGGTGTTATAGAGAAAGAGTTAACATAAGACCATTAAGATGAAAAGATGTTAAGAGATACTGATGATATAGTTGAATCGATATTATTCTTATGGGATTGGTAATCTATTTATGGGGATTGTGATTAATTCAATAAATTTTCTGAATATCAGGGAGTTGATAGATTATCCTTCTTATATGGATTACTGTTTAGGGGATTATTGGTACTTGGAAATATTTTCTATGAATTTCTTTATAGAAATATTGTAAAATAAAAAAAGAAAAAAAATTAATTTATTAATAAGATTGATATTATTCCTAGGGAGTACCTAGTTTTGTATAACAAATTCTGGGTCTAGAGTAGATGTTATTTATTTTGGAATCCATAAAATATCTATGAGGAAATGTTATTTAATTTTCAACACAATTGAATATCTCTAGTATATGTTGTAATCAACCATCAATGGGACCATAGAGTTTATCATTCTATTATGTTGTTATAGGCCTTCTCCTTGCTGTATATTGATATTTTCAAGGTGTTCAGAGTAATCCTGGTTATAGTGTGGATATATATTGACCACACCATTACTGTCTACAACCTCATCTATAGTATTTGAGAAAATAATAATTTGATATATGGATGTTGATTCCAAAATCATAGTGTTGTTCAAGAACATGTTTTCATTTAAGATCACAATAGAGAGATTACCTGAGAATAGGTATCACCATTAAAAAAACATCATAGTAAGGGGGGTGTTATAGATACTACAATCTATAGATGTTAATGAAGTGGATGGTTGGACAAGTTTTGATGAGGTATGTAGTTGTGATATGGTTATTGGGAGAGAACGATTATCTTAAAACTGAGTGTTGTAATATATATGAACATATAGTTTTATTAATGGAATGAATTGGTTGTATGCTATAGATGATCATCCTGATTATTATTAATCAGTTTTTTTTTCACTAGTTTAGATTATAATCATGTGGTTTTTCTGGAGAAATGATTTTTATGGTATAAAAGGATTAAGTTTGAGGATATTACATATAAAATAATATGATTGATTATTGTTTCATCTAACATATATAAGGATATGTTTCATTTATATATTAGTGAGTATAATAATTATTTCATATAGGATGTTTATTGTTGACCTGTAGTGTTTGGGATTTATTTATATCTATATAATTTTCTTATTTCTATAAAAAGATATCAAATGTTACCAATATACACTAATAATTCCAGATCAAAATCGATGAGTTATTATAACAGGGTTTTATTGAACATAGTAAGAATAGAATATTGAAATAAGATTGGGGGTTTCTATAAATTACAGATAGTTGAATCACGTGTTGGTGTTGGATCATTAACCTCTTTCGGACATACATGAGCTATTTGATTATTTGAAAGGTAAAATTCATTTTTCTATGATTTAATTAGAATTTTGATTTAATTATATATACATTAAATATTAATATAATCATAACATGTATATTAACTATTGGATATACTTTTCATGTTTGTGGTTCTGTCATTTAGAGTTATGAATACCATGATTATGTTCATGGGTATTATAAATATCTTGTTCCTACCCCATTTAATGACTTATTGACTATCTTTATTGATGATATTTCAGTTTATTTCAATATAGAATAAGACCATAAAATTCTTTTTTGGATTGTATTTGAGTTTCTTAGGAATAATCAATTTTTTGAAAATATATATAAGTGTTACATTCAAACTAAAGAGTTTTTTTTAATTTTTGTATCCTAAAGTGAGGTCAATAGTAACACCATTATACATGGAGGTATTATATGGTGGTTGATGTTTTGGGTTTGATTGCATATAGAGAACATTATTATTAAATGATTAAGGAATATAATAAGTTAATGGTTTTGGTACCCTCTTCAAATGATATATTAGTATATCAATATGATGGTACATATGGTTATCCATATATTTCATACATGGATATCACTTCATTAAAGATTAATTTTTGTTAAAAAGAAAAAAAATACATTCCTGAATCATATAGTTAATTTTCCTTTGGAAACATGGAAAATTAACAAACAAGTTTATTAAAAATCTACATCATCTTCCACTACGTTCTTCATAACTCGCACAATTTGGAGATGTAACGTTCATACTAATGTTCATCAAAACACGTGGAATGAAGACATAATAATGGGTGAACTCGAAATCCTAGTAATGGTATACAAGGATTATTACAATAATTAAAAGAGGATAGTATGAACATAAATGTATGAGGACATGAACATAACATTTGAAAATAATACCCTACACCTCGTTGATTATAATCAATAACCTTGAGGTAAATATCATAAATTCAGAATACATGAATCATAAATGTACAATGAGAATTATCCCTAAGAGAATAACATTTTTAAATGACAAAAGTTTCTATACAAACATAATAATATAATATCATTTCAATAATATTCAAGGCTCATTGCAAAAAATATCATTTTTAGGATGTTTTCACTCGATAAACCACTGTAGTATCAAAGGATCACTCCCAACACTTTCTTTATAGAATATTTCCCATGCTGAACTAGGTTCAACCCCAACTATATTCTTGTTTACATCATTAGATATCAATAAATACCTAATGTATTGGATGGATGTATAGGTCGCACTATAAGGACCCGACCTTATTACATACATAATCTTGAATTTAGCCAAGAAAACACATTCTTTTACATTTATGATCTTTTCATGTTTAGTGATTTAGAGAATTCAGACATTACATTCATAACATTACACATTATTATAGAGTGGATAACATAAAAATAGTTTCCATTTTTTTCAAAATATAAAACATTAAAACATAAAACAAGACTCCTTGATAATTCTTCAACATCTTATGTGTGTTCGTTCCTTGTATTAAACATCAATTAACCTGTGAAAAATCATTTAAAAACATGGGATGAGCACAAAAGCTCAGTAAGGGATGGAAAAGAAGGAAAAATCACATTCTTCCTTGAATACTCATAATGTATGAAAGCATTTTCAAAAGACATTCTTGTCACCCATATATACATACTTTATGTAACATGAGAATTACAAATGTTCCACAAAAAAATGAAAACATAAATATAATCATATAGGTATCTTGAGGCATTACTTACATAATCTAGTAATCATTCTTGGCTACCTTATAATTTGTAACCCTCATGGCTACCTTACATTGTGTAACCATCACAGTTACACATGGAGTAACCATACGGCTGACCTCCAACATACTCATACCCAATGCATTGGAGGGAAATATAGGTCCCACCCATTATCATAAATATTTCACAAGAACCAAAACATAATCATACTACATGAATAATTCCATAAAAACATTGCATTGAAATTCCGTAAAACCGAATTTAAAAAAAGGATTTTTACAAGAAAAGCCCATTTTAAATATCATACAATTGATGAGAGACTTAATAGAGTGGATGGAGTATGTATATATACTATAGATACACATAATGAAACATAATATAAAAATAACCAATAACACAATCAAATTTAAAGAGCACATAAATAATGAATTAGAAGGTTGACCCAAAGAATGGAAATCGGGTTAAGAATTCACCTACCTCGGCTTTTTCATAGCTAAAACTTGATTAAACCTCATGTATAAAGGTTAAAATAGTGTTATTAATATTTTTGAAAAACATTTTCATGTTTATAACATCATATATGATCATTTTATAACATCATTTCACCTTTAATTGTTAGTATTTTTCCCTTTGCACGGTTTTTGTGTGAGTTCATAACATGATTTCCATGATTGGTTCATGATGGACATTCTTGTCGATTGGAAGTGAATCTATAGAATTGTAATGAAGTAGTATTTACATATATAGAGTAACATATATTATTCCATTCATCATTTTTAATTCTTACATGAGGATGATTCATAAGTTAGAACATTAATGATGTTCGTTTAGATCATTTTAGTGGTTATTTGATAATAACAACCCCGTTTTATCTTATAAATTAGAACCATGAAAAAAAAGAATTCCTGAACAACGGGTGAGTCATAAAACATATATTATAACCTTATTCAACCATTTAAATGGTTTCATGACCATACTTTAAATAATTAATGGAAATTGATATCACATCGTCCATGATGTCTGTAATTTGACACAAACAGACAATGTTTTTATTCATTAAATAAGTAGAAGGGGAGAAGAATAATGATGAGTAATTTACAAAAAAATGATTAAATATATAATATACATGATTTATGGTTATTTCATGCCTCTTGATTAAGGATATATGAAGAATTAATAAATAAATAACTCAAAATAAAAGAATAATTGTGAAATCACTTACAAAAATTCGGCAGCCTAACAACTACGCAACATGGTTTTAGATAATATTAAAAAGAGAGGGGACACGGGTAACCCATACAGAAATGAATACTAATATAGATTAGATATATAATAAGAAGAATATAAGAACATGGTACAGAAACTTGAATGTTATACCACATAAAAGATAACTTGAAAGGAAAAAAAAGAAATTTAGAATTTTCTTACCTTGTAGAGTAACCATTAGAACATGAAGGTTGGGACATTGGGGGCTTGAAGAAACCTTGGGAGGACTAATATGAAGGTAAGTATTCTATAGATTCGTCTAGGGAGAATTTTTAATGAATTCAACGAAGGGAAGAATTGGTATTTATAGGAAAAGTGAGGGATTATTTTAATAAATCTCAAGGGACACCTCATGAGTGGTATTTACATAACCATGGGCTTGCCCATGGTATTTTCCCATGGTAAAAGCCACTTGGGACACCTCACATATTATTTAACAATACAAATGTTGACAAGATTTATGACATCATTATTATATCATTAATGATGTAATTAATACACTGAAACTAAAAACTGTATGTTTTACTATTCACCAAAAAATCAACTGTTTCAGACAAATTCCCAAAATTCACCATAACCATTTATTGACATGTAGATTTCAAAAACGAAGTCATTTTTTGAACATAATTTTCTAAATATTATTAATTTAATTTTTAAATAAAAGAATACTTAATTCAAAAATTAACAATTCTAATTCTGTAACTACTTCTATATCACAATAAAAAATTAACCTAGATGCTTTTATCATAAAGCCTTAAAAAAGAAAATAATAATAAAAATTTCTATTCATTATGGTCATATCACTATCCAAATTAATATTCATGTGGGCATGTTACTATTCCCCAAAAAAACAAGTTGGTTCCAATAGACTCCAAATAACATACAGAACACAATTGCATATTACAGTTTCTTGATATTTAGAACATATAAGAAACAAAGTTATGTTTTAAAGGCTGATTAAAAATGCCACCTTAAAAAAATGTTCCATGAATTTCTATTTATTTTTAGAAAAACATGGGGTGTTACATTATCCCCATCTTCTTGAAATTGAATCCTCACAATTTTGTTTACTAATTAAAAACTGAGGGTACTTTTCACTCATAGAATTTGTATACTCCAATGTTGCTTATTCAACCATGTGGTTTCTCCACAAAACCTTTACCAGGTGGATTAACTTATTCCGGAATACTTGTTCCCTTCGATCAATAATCGTAATTGGTTTCTATTCATAAGAAAGGTTCTCTTCCATCTGAACTGCTTCTCGGCTCAAGACATGTGATGAATCTAGAACATAATTTCTCAACATCGAAACATGAAAATCATTGTGTACTAGAATCAAACTCGGAGGCAAAACTTCACGATATGAAACTTTTCCAACTTTCTCTGAGATTTCAAAAGGACCTATGAACTATAGAATTAGATTTCCTTTCTTTATGAAACGCATCACACATTTCCAAGGAGATACTTTAAGGAAAAAATGGTCACCTAACTCGAAAGAAAAGTCTTTCCTTATATTAACTGCATAACTTTTCTACCTACTATGACATGTCCTCATGTGTGACTAAATCGTCCTCACTTTCTCATCCACTTCTTACACTAATTCTGGACCCCATCAACTTTCTTTCACTGACATCAACCCAAAATGCTGGAGTCCGACACCGCTTACCATACAAGGCCTCAAAAGTTTCCATCTGAATACTAGAATGAAAACAATTATTATAAAAAAATCATCTAATTAAAAATGATGATCTGAACTTCCCTAATAGTCCATTTAACAAGCTTGAAACATATCCTCCAAAGTTTGAATCATTCGTTCTGACTACCCATCTGATTGAGGATGAAAAGCTGTAGTGAAATTTAACTCTGTGCCCAATGACTTCTGAAGCCCCTTCCAAAAGTTAGATGTGAACCTAGCCTCTCAGTCAGATACAATGGAAAGAGTAACTCCATGTAACCTGACAATATACCTGGAGTGAAATTGAGAATGATGATCCCAAGACATTGTATCTCGAATTGATAGAAAATGTGCAGAATTTGTTAGTCGATCAACAATAACCCAGATATCATTGTTACCTCATGAAGTCTTTGGTAGTCCCACCACGAAGTCCATCGATACATTCTCCCATTTCCACTCTGGCACTGGTAAAGGATGAATCATCCCCTTCAGTAATTGCCTCTCTGCATTAAACTGTAGACATGTCAAACATTTCATGGTAAAATTAGCAATATCTATTTTCCTTCCATCCCACCAGTAATACCCCTAAAGGTCTCTGTACATCTTAGTACCGCCAGGATGAATAGAAAAAATAGAACTATGAGATTCACACAACAAATATTTCTTCAACTGATACTAACTAGGCACACACAACCTTTTTCTAAATCGTAAAACACAATCTTTATCAAGATAAAATTCTGAAAACTTACCCATTTTGAAAGATTCAACATTTTTTTGTAGCTCACAGTCTTCTTTTTGCACCTTCTTAATTCTGTCTGACAACGAAGACTGCACTGAAACCTGAAACAATACAAATGTATTCCCTGCCCCAACAACTTCTAAGCCAAAATTTGTCAAATAATTAATCAAGGGATCATGTTACAAACATAGCATGATTAATGATGAAGGATGTATCCAAATTATGGAATATTTCAATTTGATTTCTTTCCTAGGAAGGTAATTGATCATGCATTCAAAATCCTTTATCAGTTCTAGCCATCTTATCTACCTCATGTTTAATTCCCTCTGAATGAATATATACTCTAGTATTTTATGGTCAGTATATAGTTGGCATTTGGTTCCGTATAGATGATGCCTCCAAATTTTCAAATCAAAAACCACAACATCCAATTCCAAATCATGTGTGGGATAATTTAGCTCATGAGTTTTAATTTGTCTCGATGCATAGGGAATTACCTGATCATTTTGCATCAAAACACAACCAAGTCTTTTCGTAGAAGCGTCACTGTAGATTAAAAACTCACCATTTCGGGAATGTAAGGTCAAAACAGGAGGAGTCGCAAATCTATTCGTTAGTTACGGAAAACAAACATCACAATCCTCTTTCCAAAAAAATTTAACCCCTTTCCATGTTAACTTAGTTATCAGGCTAGATAACCATGAAATGTTTTTAAAAAACCATCGGTAATAACGTGTCATGCAAATAAAACTACGAATATCGGTAAAATTTATGGGACTTGTCCATTCATCAACTACTTTGGTTTTGGAAGGATCAACTATTATTCCATCCTTATTTTCAATGTGCCCAAGGAAAGAATTTTTTTGCTACCAGAAATCACACTTACTGAATTTTCCATATAGTTTCTTTTCTTTTATTGTTTGTAAAACATCCCTTAGATGTTTTCCATGCTCCTTTTTATTTTTAGAAAATACCAAGATTTCAATAAATATATACAACCACAAACTTATCCAAGAACTCATGAAATACTCTATTCATAAGATACATGAATACAGCAGGTACATTAGTTAATCCAAATGGAATAACAACAATTTTATAATGCCCATATCTAGTAAAAAAATTTGTTTTCGGGATGTCATCCTCTTTCACCTTTAGCTGATGGTATTCGCATGTCAAGTCAATCTAGGAAAAGTACTGAGCTCCCTGGAGTTGATAAAAAAA
The DNA here is from genome assembly GCA_963277665.1 of Viscum album. Taxonomy (NCBI): domain Eukaryota; kingdom Viridiplantae; phylum Streptophyta; class Magnoliopsida; order Santalales; family Viscaceae; genus Viscum; species Viscum album. The sequence continues at coordinate 309,768,864 of OY728126.1, forward strand.
AGTCATCAATATGAGGCAAATGATAATTGTTTTTAACAGTGATGTTATTCAAATCTCTACAATCATTTCAAGGTCTCATGGAACCATCTTTCTTTTTATCCAAAAAAACAGGGGCTCCCCATGGTGAAGTGATAAAATGAATGAAGCCTTTTTCAATAAAATGTTGCGACTGATTTTCTATTCAAGAAGTTCTATTGTAGCCATATGATATGGGGTTTTGAAATTGGATTTGCATTAGGTACTAAGTCAATTGTGAATTCGACTTCTCGATCAGTTATGACACCAGGTAACTCATTAAGAAAAACATCAAGGTATTCATTTACCACTGGCACATCATTAATTTGAACAGTTCCCTTATTTTCAACAATATGAGAAAGATAAAATTCATTTCCATATTTCAATAGTTTCTCACATTCCTGATATTTTATCACTTGTATGGGTCCATTCTTGTATACAAACTGATACTCTTTCTAAAAAACAACTTCTTTAGCTCTACAGTCAATCTTAGCATGATAAAGAGAAAGCCAGTCCATCCCCAGAATAACATCAAACTCGACTATGGGTAAAAAAACAAGGTATGCAGGTAACTTCTTTCCACAGACCACAATATAAATATTCTTATAATTCCTCTTTGCTATAAAATTTCCCCCTGGCGTTTTAACAACAAGTTCAGGTCTCATTTTTTGAGGTGATATTTCCAATTTAACAGAAAATTTCGCAAAGATAATGCAATGTGTTGACCCCGTTTCAAACAAAACATTAGAAATATCTAAGTGAACCAACAAAGTACCTAATACAACTTCATTGGATGGCCCAACATCTGTTGACGTAGTCGCAAAGGATCTCAATAAACCATTCTTCTTGTAGTATGGATTCATTGCATCATTCAGATCTCTATTTGGGAAGACGTTTGCATAGTGACCCATATCACCACAATTAAAACACATTACATTTTTCTTATCAGGATTGTTCATAGGATCATTTTCATTACAATCTCAGGCCATATTTCCAAACTTACCACATTTAAAACACTTAACAGTTTTGATAAGACATTTCGCATTGTGTTTCTTACCACACTTTTCCCAAACTGGAAATTATATTTTCTTACCCTCAGATTTCTTTGGTTGATTCTTACCCATTTATTTCCAACTGGACATCTTCTTCTCTTTTTCTCAAAAATTCATTTTATCATCAGAAAACTCTATCTCTACCCTCTCATCACATCAGACAAGTTTATCATAACTTTTGAATTCACCGGAGGCAAACACCCTTCGATACCGTGGATTCAATCCTGTGTAAAAGAAGTTGATTTTTCTTTGAAGATCCAGAAAAGGATTTGGAGCATACCTCACTAGTCGGGTGAAGTTCACTTCATACAAAGACACTAAATCTTCCCCTTTTTGTTTAAATTAAAGGAACTGCGTCTTCATTCATAGTCGCACCAATATAAGAAAATATTTTTCAAGGAAAAAACATTTATATTCATCGCAATCTAAGGCATCAAAATCCTCTCTACCACTGATATTTATTACCATTGACCACCACTGGTCAGATTCCCCTACAAAATGATAAATGGAAATATTTACCTTTTGATTGTCTGAACATCCGATAACATCGAATATCCTTTCAAGGGCTTTGATCCATCCTCCAGCTACTACTGGGTCAAAAGATCCATTGAATGCAAGAGGATGTTGTCTCATAAAATGTTCCACTACTGTCATGATTCATTGTAGTAGCTCTATTGGTTCTATTTCATGGATGCAACCACCAATTATACCTGCGTTAGCTGACCCATTACTGTCACAAACTACTCAGTTTCAATCCCTACCATTCTGGGATGTAGTTACGGAAGGATATCATTCGGTCGGTGCCTCTCCTCTTTAGCATCCCTATTCCTCTTGTGGAGAACCATTCTGAAGAAACATGTCTTAGATAAAGCAACATGGTAATCATAAAATGATCTAACATTTCAAATTAAACATAGAGTGAAAATAATTTATGGTATTCTATTAGAATCACTATAACCCCTAAAGTTATCTAAACCATCCTCTGATACCAACTATAAGGACCCGACCTTATTACATACATAATATTGAATTTAGAAAAGAAAACACTTCCTTTTATATTGAATATATTTTCATGTTTTGTGCTTTATAGAATTAGGATAGTACATTCATGACATTACACATTATTATAGAGTGGATACCATAAAAATAGTTTCCATTTTTTTCAAAATATAAAACATTAATACTTAAAACATGACTCCTTGACAATTATTCAACATTTAACATGACTTACTTCCTGTATTACACATCCATTAACCTGGGAAAAATCATTTAAAAACTTGGGATGAGCACAAAAGCTCAGTAAGGGATGGAAAAAAATGAAAAATTACATTAGTCCACGAATACTCATAACGTATGAAATAATTTTCAGAAGAAATTATATTCACACATATATACTTACTTTTTGTAACATGAGATTTGAAAAAGATCCACAGAAAACATGATAATATAAATATAATCATTAATGTATCTTGGGGCATTACTTACATAATCTTGTAACCATTCTTGACGACCATATAATTTGTAAGACTCATGCCTACCTTACTTTGTGTAACCATCAGAGTTACACTAGGAGTAACCATATGGCCGACCTCCAACATACTCATACCCAATGCATTAGAAGGAAATATAGGTCCAAAACTTCATTATAAATAATTCCCAAGAACAAAAACATAATCATACTACATGAATAGTTCCATAAAAACATTTCTTTGGAATTCCGTAAAACTGAATTTAAGAGGATGATTTTCAAAGAGAAGCCCCTTATAAATATCATACAATTGAATAGAGACTTAATAGAGTGTATGGAGTATGTATATATACTATAAATAAACATAATTAGAAATAATATAAACAGAACCCATCACCCAAAAAAATTTAAATTGCACATAAATAATGAAGTATAAGGTTAACCCAAAGAATGGAAATCGGGTTAATAATTCCCTTACCTTAGGTTTGTCTTACGAAAAACTTGTTTAAATTTTCTTTATAATTGTTAAAATAGTGTTATTAATATTTTAAAAAAACATTTTCATGTTTGTAACATCTTATATTATCATTTCATAACATCATTTCTCCCTTAATTGTTACTATTTTTACCTTTTCATTGTTTTTGGGTAGTTCTTAACATGATTTCCATGATTTTTTCATGATCAAAATTCATGTCGATTGGAAGTGAAACTCAAGAATTAGAATGGAGTAGTATTTACATATAAAAATTATCATAAATTATTACATTAATCATTTGTATTTATTACATGATGATGATTCATAAGTTAGAACATTAATGATGTTTGTTTAGACCATTTTAGTGGTTATTTGATAATAACAACCCCGTTTTGTCTTATTAATTAGACCTATGAGTAAAAAAGAATTCCAGAACCATGGGTGAGTCATAAAAAATATATTATATCCCGGATAAACCATATGAATGGTTTCATGACCAGACTTGAAATAATTAATGGAAATTGAAATCACATCCTCCACGATGTCGGTAATTCGACACAAACGGACAATGTTTTTATTTTTTAAATAAGTGGGATATGAGAAGAATAATGAAGAGTAATTTTCCATAAAAAAGATAAAATATAGAATATACATTATTTCCGGATATTTAATACCTATTGGGTATGGATATATGAATAATGAGTAAGGAAAGAACTCAAAATAAAAGAATAATTGTGAAATCACTTACAAAAATTCAGCAGCCTAACTGCTGGGCAATATGGTTTTAGAAAATATTAAAAAGATAGGGGAAAGGGTAAACCATCCAGAAATGAATCATATTTTATATTAGATAAATAATGAGAAGAAAATAGTAACATGTTATGGAAACATGAATGTTATACCACATAAAATTGAACTTGGAAAGAAATAGAATGAAATTGAGAATTTTCTTACCTTGTAGAGTAACCATTAGAACATGAAGGTTATGACCTTTGGGGCTTGAGAAAACCATGGGAGGACTACTATGAAGGTAAGGAGGCCATAAACTCATTGAGGGGGAATTGGGAATGAATTCATTGAAGGTAAGAGTTGGTATTTATAGGAAAAGTGAGGGATTATTTTAATAATTTTCATGGGACACCTCATGAGTGGTATTTACAAAACCATGGGCTTTCCCATGGTATTTTCCCATGGTATAAGACACATTTGAAACCTCACATATTATTTACCTATAAAAAAGTCGACTAGATTTATGACATTATTATTATATCATAAATGATGTCATTAATAAACCAAAACTAAAAACTGTATTTTTTACTATTCACTAAAAAAATCAACTATTGCAGAAAAATTCCCAAAATTCACCCTAACCATTTATCGATGTGTATATGTAAAAAATGAAGTAAATTTTTTGAAACTAATTTTCTAAATATTAATAATTTAAATTTAATATAAAATCATACTTAATTCAAAAATTAACAATTCTAAATCTATAACTACTTCTATATTACAATGAAAATGTAACCTAGATGTTATTATCTTAAAGCCTTAATAAAATAAAATAATAATATAATTTACTATTCATTAGGGTCATATCACTATTCATATTACTATTCACAATGGCATGTTACTATTCACCAAAAAAACAAGTCGGTTCCAATAGACTCCATATAACATACTGAATACAATTATAGAAGACAGTTTCATGAAATTAATAACATAGAAGTAAAAAAGTTATGTTTTAGTGGATAATTAAAAATATCTACATAAAAAAATGTTCCATTAATTTATACTTTTTAAAAAAACATGGGGTGTTACATCCACTATCTATGGTTATAACGTGACCATTGTCCATTGATATAATATAACTAATATACATGGTTATAATGTTCTCACCATCCTTGGTTATAACATAACCAACATCAAATAAAAAAACCCATATATACTTATTCACTAAGATTATAAAACATTCGTCATTTTAGTTCCCCTAAAATGATATTTGATTCATGAACAAATATTTATTTCATAACCCATGGAAATGAAATGGGTTTCATAAACATTTAATCATTTCAATATAGAATAACCTACATAAAATGAACTGGTTACATAACCATATTTGAATAATAATAAAAATCTGTATAGAAAAGATTAAGGTTGGTAAATTTCAATAATATCATCACAGAATAATATGTTCCATTAATGGATGTTATCATATATGTAATAGTAATTTAAGGATCACTGGAAAATTTCTTGAGAATAAGGTGATTTTCACTTTAAAAAATCTTTTTAAAACATAAAAAATTCAATAAATTTAAGGGAAACATTTTCATTTAAAATAATAATGGGATCATATAAAAGAATGTACCAAATATTGATCCTTCTTGGTTATGGGAAATTATTTCCAGTCTATATTTTTTTAAATAAATCATTACATTTATTCTTTTGAATAAAAATCCAAATAATACATCATTTTTAAAACGAAGAGAGTGTTACTTTTGAACAACATTGTAAAATGTAAAAAAATGAGTAAAAATGAATTTAAACAATAATTTTAGGATAATAAAACCCATATTTAAAACAATTTTTTGAAAATATGGATATGAAGCAAAAACATTTTTTGACAAAGAGATAAATTGTTTCCATTATTATTTTAAATATAGTTTTGGTCACATGAATTATTATGGTGAGGAAAATGAAATTAAAAAATTTATTATAAATAAATAACTTGAAGATAATATAACTCATATGTTTATTCATAGTTATATCATAATATTTTATCATATGAAACATAATCATAAAAAACCCATTAATCAATGAGATTGTATTATAAAACCCATACATCATCAGTGAATTATGAATAATAACCCTATTAGATAAGTATACTTATATATATAGGTATAATCCAATAATTATCATAAGAATAATTATAAAATAAATTCATAAATGTTTTATAAAAAATAGAAATAAGTGACGTATAAGTCTTTGGTCCCATCCAAATTTAATTGAGATTTAAATCATGTACCTTATGTCCAAATTCCTCCACACTTGTTATAATGTAATTTATATTTATTATATATTTATTATATAAATATTATATAAATAATTCAAAAATATCATACCATATATTAATTACTTATAAACTTTTATCACCCATTTATTAAATATATTATTTATAATAATTGTTCAGGGTGTTTTATATTCGTCATACAATTAGGTTTTTGTTTGAATGTTTTGGTCCTTGAATTTATGTTATGGATAAATTATCTATAAAATTTAAATCATTATATAAATATCATAAATATTCACTATACACATTTTCATATTCATTCATATCATTACATATATTAAAATTTACTACCCCATTTTTGGAGAAGATATGTGGTACATACAGACAAGCTATATTTTTTTACATCCCAATAGATTGAAAGAGGGTAAATAAAGGTATATTGATAATAAATATAATATTTAATTATATTTAAGATATTTAAGGTGTTATTTAATGAATAATAAAATTTATTTGGAGTAGTTTAATGAATAATTGAAAAAAAAAAGTGATCGATTATGGTGATTACCCCATCTAAAAAAACAACATTAGATATCCTCTTAAGGACTCAAGGGTTGGAATTTTGGGAATACCAACACCTCAGTAATCTATTTGTGGTAGTGGATAAGGGAAGTTGTTATATTCAGGTTTAAATATAAGTTTTAATATTGCATGAATAAGAAGAAGGAGGGGTTCCTCATCAAAATTGAGGGGAGGAGCACCCTTTAATTTTGTAGAATATTCAAAAAAAATATAATAAAATATTGATGTATTAATTGATAAAATTAATAAAATTCAAAAATTATATTATAATGATTCAAAATAATATCATAAAGTAAAATAAAGAATTTTCCATATCACATTGATAACCCTATCCATCTCGTTTAACAATTTTTTCAATTACCATAATAGTAATTTTTTCCAAACATTATGGGTCAATAATATTACAATAAAATGAATAATGACTCATAAGTTAAATGTGGTTTATATTTCCAAAAATAACCCATTCATTTTTCATTATCTATTATTTTTTAATATCATATTATTTAATAAAATATTATTTATTATAAAATTTCAATAATGTATATTTTTACACTATTCATTTAATTTTAAATTAAAAACTTCATAAAATGGGTTAATTAGAATGTAATTCATTTATATTACACTATTATGTGATATAAATCAAAAAAAATATTGGAAAAATATAACTCTCTGAAATGTTATTAGTTTTTATACATTCTAAAAAATTATATATATATTTTTATTGATTCAAGAAATACTACATTTGTGTTGCTTAAGTATTTATGGTCATTATATAACTAAAAAAATTAGAAAAAAATTTAAATCACGAAAATAATTTTACTAATATTATAATTTAATATTATATTCATTCATAACATTAATTTTCCCTTGTGTTTATAGATATGATATATTTAAAACTAAGAGATTGAACTCTTTTTACATTACATTCATTAAATATTATAAATTCATTTTTAATGGAAAAGACTCCATTAAAACTACTCAATTTACTGACTAATGTTTTATGTGTTTAATTAAATTCATCCAATAAAAATAAAGACGAAATATTATGGCCTTATGAGTTAGTTTTATCCTAAATTAAACTAATTTATACTTTATAGAGGTGATAAATTTTACCATAGTTATAGTTAATATTTAAAAAAATAAATGAGTTATATTTACGAAATTTGAACTATATAATTCCAAATATGTAATAAATTTTCAAAAATTCAATACTGATATGTGTAAGAAGTAACTTTTTAATATAACTGTGAAAAAATACTACGAAAACTTCATTTTAGGAAAAAACAAATTTTTGTAGAAAAAATAGATTTAATATTATACCAAGACTATAAGAAAATTATATTATTTTTAATATATTTTTGTGTGTATAAAATTTATAAATTTTTTAAAATTCATTCACCAATAGTTATCAATATAATTTATTAAAAAAACATTTCCCATATAAGAATGTTTTTCCAAGAAAATGTCATTCGAATTATAAAAATGAGTTTATACTAAATTCATACATAAAATTTAGTCCATTTAAAGTAATTGGATTATTTAAATTATAAGAATAAAATCATAATTTAAAATTTTCTAAACTAATGGAACTCAGGATATACATTTTTCAATAAAATATGTATGTTGAACACTTCACAAGAAAAAGAATCTTTTCAGATAATTCTCAAAAAATTTACTGAATATAATTTAAATATGATGATTTAATTTTTTATATTATAAAATAGAAATTTAAATTGTTTTAGAAATACATCACAATATTTTCACCAAAAATCATCAAAAATAATTTTTTAAATATAACATAATTTTTGAAAAATAAAATAACATTACTATGAAATTAGTGACTATATAAACTATGAATTTATCAAAAAAATTATTTTGAGTAGTAAGTTTAAATGATTCATGAAGTATTTAATCATATTAATTCCCATCAATTTAATGGCATTGTTATAACTTCAAAAAAATTTATATTAATATTATACCGTAGTTCATTAAAAAATGCCATAACTTTTAAAATCGGTATTGAATAAGTTAAATTTACATGAAAAAAATACAAATAATTAAATAATGGGATTTTACATTCCCCTCCCTTTGTTAATAAATTACTTCCTAATTATTTGAAATTATTATATGTAATCATTGTTTTGACATTTTAGAATTCCTTTGAGGAAAACCCACATTGTAAAATTGGTTAATATAGCATCCTCTTAAAAAGAGGGAAAGAGAAATATTATGGTCCTAACAAATGTCTATGTTCTAAGATATAAGGGAACTATTAGTAATTGAAAACATGTATATGGATGAAAAACACTATCACCCAGGTACTGATAAATATTTATAGGGAACAACATCAAGAGATAGTTAACACTCACAAAACAACGAATCTATGAGGGGATAAATTTTGATCAATTCATTATAAATTATTGTTATATAAAAATGTTGATTCTTTATATCATCTAAATAAATTTGAATAATTAATTTTCCATATAATCTAAAAAAATGAAATATACTTATAAAAAATTTAAATCTAATCCTAGAAATGATTTCCACATTAATCTTATCTATTATCCAAACAATGAGTATTCATGATTTATTTTTTTTATGCCTAAATTACTAATATCATCTTCTATTAGATCACAAAATTTATATAAGGATAGAAATATTTTCCTTGTATCATAAACAATTAAATAAATCTAAAATGGTCACACCTTGTTAATTGAATAATCCATCATACTAATAAATACACCATTAATCCCAAATCATTTCATAATGACAATTAATGTTTAACATATATCATTTAAAAAATGAATAACACTAAATATCTTTAAATAATTCCATACTAAAATTGGAGCTCATGAATTAGAATAATTCGATGACATGTTTTTATAATATAAATATAACATTATTTGAAAATAATGTCAACCTCACATAATGACTCATGAAAAAAATGTATATTCCACAATCATATAATCTACCAAATAATGATAATTCTAGAAGAACACATATGATTCCAAAAGTTAATTCATCATTTTTTCCTTAAACAATATCATATGATTTTTTGTTTTATGTTAATCATATATGGGTCTCAAAATAGTGAACATATAAGGAAATAACATTAATCAAAATAATCATTTTCAATACCATGGTTATTAATAAAATAAAATATATGTTCGAAAAATAATCTTATTGTTGTTGTACCACATAATAAAAAAAATCATAATAATCAATACATAACATAGGACAATGGTAGTTGTTTAACCCTTATCACCCTTTAGTTGTAACTTCATTCCATACATACATATCAGATATAAAAGTACATTATTTTCACAGAAAAAATATTTATATAATTCTCTTAAAATTCTAAAAAATATGATGAACATACTTAAAAATAACCATTAAAATAAACAATAATATAATAAAAAATTGTACCAATACCATTAAACTTATGAAAAGGGAATACATCACTATATAATGAAATGAAAATTCTCCCAAAATGTCATTAGTTATATTAATATCCCATCACATAAAACCAAAAATGGGTTTCTAAGATATTGAACATATGATAAAACCGAAACTCATAAACTAATGATGGTTTCCATAACTCTTAAGTTAATCATACATGATGTCATATATGATTCAAAAAATAATCAAAATAATTACATGATTCATAAAATAATATATCATTAATAAAATTATTTAACCCTAATATATGAAAACCTAAATAATTCATCTAAAAATTGTGTAAAATCATAATTCCTTACAAGGTAATATAGTCAAAACTTGTTTTATGAAACTGGCTTTGATAATTAAAATGTTTCCATTTTGCATGACATATTGATCTATAAAAGGTATAGTAGGATGGAAATCATTTTACCCTATCAAACCCTTTATATTTCCTTGGAAATAACTTTCTTTTTATCCTTATTTTACACCATAAAACCACTTCTCATTACTCCGAGAAATTCATTTATGTGATTCATCAAACATATTAAATGTATAGGAATCTTAATCTTATTTTACTTATGTTATTTATAAAACCATATCTTCTTATAACTAAGTTTTTTAGTAATATAACAGATTTTGATGTTGTTAATTATATATTGGAAAATATGATTTGGAGTAATGAATTTTTTTTCATTCTATATCCCACTTAATTTGGGTACTCATGATGAAAATCATTCCTTTTTTCAGCATTGTTAACATGAATCCTCAAGGTTCGATCAATTTATTGGAACCAATAAAAATATAGTGAAAAATAATTTTCATGGTGAAGAAATAATAATTTTTAGGATTTATAAATTATGAAACCCTATTTTCAATATATGAAAAAATACGATAATCCTAATAATTCATTATCATTTCCAAAAATAATAATATGATATCATATACAAAAATATATACCTAGGGTTTTCAAAAAATATTTCTCAACCTAGTTTCCAATTTATATCTTGACCTTACTCTTATACTAACTATAAGAACCCGTAATTTTTATATATAGATATTTCATGTTAATAGATGAATATTAAATTCATAAAACTATGACCGTCACTAAAATTGAATATGTATTGTTCCTTAAAAACATGGAGTTAAAAATTCTTCAAAATATATCTACATAATCTCTTACTATGTTCTTCATATCTAGCAACATTTTTAGTCCTATAATTCTTAGTTCCATTCTTCATGACATGGAAAAATGATTCAAAACAAGTGTTGAGACCAAATTCTTGGTAATGATAAAATATCTTATATCAATGATTAATATATCTTATTATAAATATGAGTGTATGGTAACTTGATTTTATGATTTTAAAACATAACCTTCAAATCATTGTTCGTAATCTTGAGTCATGGAATAAATATTGGTAGTTCATAAGAGTTGAATCATAGTGGAATAAAAGAACATGATCACTAAGATAAAAAATTGGTATAAGAAATATTTTTTCGGCAGACACATATTTATAGAAATCCATTTAAATGGTATTAAATGATTTTCTCCCTGACTATCATAATTGAATGGGTTAAATTCCCAAACTATCATAGTAGGCAAGCTTCACTCTCAAGACTATAATAGTAGAAAAACTCTACTATAGAACATGTATTTATCCTCATTCAAGTCCTATTTATGACTTGTGATATCAATCATTTCCATATTCATTTGTGAGAGATATTAGTCCCACTGATACCTGATACAATATGACCACCATCCTTGGTTATAAAATATCCAAAATCCTTAATGATATTTTAACCACCATACCTCGTTAGAATATAACAATTGTCATAGAATGAATATTATTCATATGTGTTACATATGGTTAAAAAACATTCATCATCACTGCTCCAACATAAAAATATAGGTTTCATAAACATTTCATCATATAATAAACCAAGAAAAAGTGATATTTTCTAATATTTCATTACATTATCATTGTATAACCAATGGAAAAAGAACATGTTTCATAGAAAAATATTCATAATAAATATAAAATATATAAAGGGGAAGGTATCGTTCAATAATTTCATTAGTAATGCATATGTCATGTCAAATGATGTTATCATATATGAAAAATTCCATTAAGGATATCTGGACAATTTCATGAGGAAAATAAACATTTTAATTTCAAATAACCATTTTAAAAAGTTGAAATTGAAAAATTATTAAGGAAATAAATTTTCATTGAAAACAAACTTATATTTTTGTACAAGTTTCATCAAGTGATTAATCATCCATGATGGTAGGAAATTCTAATGAATATGTATATGTTAATACAAAACATTAGTGTCACACTTTTTTTAAAAACATAAAAAATTACCACATTCAAAAAAATACAATAAAGTTCATTTTAAAAAAATTATTAAATAAAATAAATGGGAATGAATGAATTTAAAAATTAATAGAAATATAGTAAAACACTTACATAAAACATTTTTATAAAAAATAGATATAGAAGAAAATGGTTTTTTGACTGAAGAGAGAAATAAATGAAATTTTTATTAAAAAAATTGTTATTCTATATTGAGTTGTTATGGTGAATAAAAAGAAAGAAAACTGTTTATTCTCAATTAATTAACACAGTGGAATAAAATTTATTTTTTTTGAATTATCTAATAATATTTCATTGTCAGGATTGTAATCATAAAAAATCCGAATAATAGATGTGATTGTAGTAGAACACCAGCACCACTATAGTAACCATTGAATCATAATTCCCATTAAATTTATTGACTTAGATGGATTTGTGGATAAAAAAATGACAAAAAATGAATCATAAAAACATTAAAGGGAATTATATACACCACACAAATGAAATAAGTGGTGTATATGGAATGTGTCCCACATAAAATTAGTGACATGAAAATCCCATACTGTAGGTATGACATCTTTTGTACACATTGGAATATCCTATATAATAAATAAATATCTATTATACATATTATTTAAACATCCAAATTTATATTATACCATATATTATTTCGTTATAACCATTAATCAGACATTTATGAATAATCCATTATTTAAACTTTATCTCTATATGACATCTTCTTACATTTTCATGTATGTTTTTATTTGGTAGTTTTTTCCTAATAATATGATCATGGATCCAGCATATCCATATTTTTAATCATTATATAAAAAATATACATATTAATTTTATAAATGATTATATACCATAAAAAAGGTAATGACAGAAAAAATGAACTACATTTTTTCAGGGAGACAATAGGCAGTACGTATGCCTGAAAGATATTTCTAATTCCCATTTAATAAAAATAGGTTTAATAAAGGTTTTATTAAAATCATAATAAAATTTTATTATACTGAATTTATTATTTTTTATGAATTAAAATTATTTAGAGGATGTTAAATAATAATTAAAAAACTGATCCAAGTAGGTGATTTCATCATCTTTGAAATTACTCATTTCATTAACTTATTAAGAGCTCTATGGTTGGCCTTTTATGAAGAAATGAACCAATATAATGTGAATATGGGGTTTTATAATAGAAATTGGTATACTTTGGTTGAGATAGAAGTATCAATGTGATGTGAATAAGAGAACCAACGATTTCTCTTTTATAAATAAGATGAGGGGTGCCCATGGAATCTCCTAAAATACTAAACATATATAAATTAATTTTTAAAAAGCATAAAATTTATAATATTATAATTCAATATTATTATGATTATACAAACTCTTAAGAAGTATTTTCTTACATGTTTTTATCAAATTTTTACCCTTATATGTTTTTATCCATTCGTTAAGCCATTTTACAATTACAGTTATATTAATGTTTTCTCTAATTTAAGGGTTAATAATGTTTCCATTAAATTCCAAAAGAAACATAAATGCAGCATGATGTATGTTTAAAAACATAGAAATATCATTTGTAAAATCATAATATTTTTATGAATTTTATATCATTTATTAAATTATTATTAATTATAAAAAATAATTAATGTCATTTTTAACACTATTCATTTATTTTGACATAAAATATATAAAAAAGGTAGAATTAATATGTAATTTTTTATCACAACAACAATATATCAAATTCATCAATAAAATTCTCTGAATACATTTACTCCCTAAAATTATATTACTTTTAATATTTTCAATTTCATCTTATATATTATTCATTATTCGGAGAAATAATGCAACCATGTTGTATAAGAGTAAAAGGTCATTATATAAATATAATAATTATAAATAAATTTATATAATGTTAATAATTTCATTATTATTAAAATATTTACTTATATTCATTCATAACATTCATTTATCTTTATGTGGTTTCACAATAGATATTTTAAACAAATTAAATTTCATTTTGTGACTTTATTTTCATTAAATATTTCATAGGTCATTTGCATGGACATATAAAAATAAAAAACTGCATTTTGATCACAAGGTGGTAATGGTTGAATTATAATAATCCAATAATAATTATTATGAAAAACTATAGTCTTATCTAAAAAATTCAACATAGTTTAACTTGATTTATCTATTACTCAATGTGTAAAGTTTACCATAGTTACTATTCATATTAACATAAAAAGGGCCTAGTTACCAAATTTGAATATACTAATTCTAAATGTTGAAACATTTTATTAAATTAAATACATATACTTTATAGAAATTAACTTTAAAATATGTGTAGAAAACATGATGAAAAAAACATTTTAAAAAGATACACTTTTTAAACCATAATACATGATTTCTTCTAATACCAAGCTGATAAAAATATTATTTGATTATTAAATATATTTATTTAGTATATAATATGTAAATTTAAATATAATAATTCACCAATAATGATAAATTTATTTTATTATGATAAAACCACATTATGGGGAAACTAATCAATTCTTCATAAAAATATAACAAATAAAAAATAATTCAATCATAAAACAAATTCAATAATAAAATTGACTCGAATGAACATTATTAGTTTATTTAAAATATAAAAATATAAATTTTACCATTAATACAATTTTAAAAATGGTACATTGTACATATTGTTTGTAAAAAAATCACTATTTTTAACTATTCACTAGAAAATCAATCTTTTCATAATGTTATCAAAATTTCATTCAATGATAATTTTAATATTATGATTTATAATATGATTCTAAATTATTAAAAAAAATATAAAAGTTCCAAAAATGAATGGTAATATTTTCTTTCAAAAATAAAAAATGATATTATTATTTGTTGAGGTATATATATTTTTAAACAATTAAAATGAATTCACTTAGAATTGTAGGATTTTTAATTAATTATTTTAGAAAACTTTTATATTTAATAGTAAAATTTAAATATATTTCAAAAATTTGTTAGTACCTTTAACAAACAAAAATTTAATTTCTATGTTATAATAGACACAAATAACTATATTTTAACAGTATATTAATATTCATATACACATGATGTTATGTGTAATCTACAATATCAATGAAATAAAATTTATTTGAAAACAATATTCCATAAAATTTTAGGCTGTTATAGTATATATTTAAAAAATGATGGTTGAATCTCCATTACTGTGGTATGTGTACGATTCTCAGTGGTAGACAATATCACAAAAATAATAGAAAATCATAATTATTAATGGTGCTTATTGGGATAGTTTTTTGATGAGTCATGTTGGTAATTATTTCATGGGAAGCCATTTTTTCTTTAGTGTATGCTAATGGTGTATGTTTATGCTTTTATAGATCCTTTTTGGAATTATATAGAGATTTTTAATTATGTATCATACCTTGAAGAGGATGTTATTGTAATAATTCTCATTTTGATGAAATTTACATCACCTTATTATCTATTCCTCAAGTATTATGTTCACAGAATTTTAATTGAGATATAAAAGGCATGTTAGAAATATTTTTAACCGTAATTTTATCATCTTAGTTTTCTCTTACATTTATATATTCAATATTATTTTTTAATGGTTTTATGTTGAGGGGAGTTTGAGGGATTTAGAGGAAAATTGTATGTAGGATGTAAAAGGAGATATGTGGAGAGTCGATCGGGTAACTGATTGGTCTAGAATGGGGACCTGATTGTTTAACTGATTGACTCACGACATGTGATCTAGTTAAAATGAGGAATTCCATATATACATATGATAAATTATTACCTAATAGAAGAGGGTTTTCATATAGATGAAGAATCATATATATATATATATATACATGATTATTCATATATATTTATATGTATGAATGATTATATACACATTCCTTCCAGTAATAATATATCTTCCACCGAGTTGAGGATGATTTATATATAATAACTCTCCAAAAGGGGACTGCTGGACTCTTATATTAGAGTGATTTATATGCAGTTCATCCTAGGAAGTAACATAATAAATACATGCATAAATACATATATACATACATAAAGAGAAAAATACATAAATACATACATACATGCATAAATATAAAGAAACACATGAAAATAAACTTTTCCTCCTATAGATGATAGATTCTGTTTGATATTTCTTATAGAGAAGGTCCTCAAGGTAGATATGAACCATAAATTTATTTTTATCATGGTTCAATATAGGTTTGGATGATTTGACTAAAAATTTATAAATCATTATTATATTATTATCATTATTGGTTGTCAATTAAATAAAATTTTTATTCTTGCACATATTTCTTATTTATCATGTTCACTTACTTATCATGGTCACATGTTTATCTAGTATCATATTTGACTGAATTTTTATAATTTATTATCATCTAACTATTGTGTAATTTCTAATTTCACACAAGAAATTCGGACTAACTAGCTAAATCTAGGTGGTGACTTCAATGAGTTATTATGTTCTTATCTCATATGTTTAATATTCAAGAAAACATATTTACCTTTTTTATATTCTATGTAAAAAAGTGAATTCACATGAGGGATATGTATACAAAGGAAAATGTAATGAAATCTAAATATATCAATGAATATTTTCTTTAATATAATTATTTTATATAATATAAATCACATTAAAATTACAAAGAGAAAAAAAATCAAAATATTATAAATAAAGAATCAATGAAATAAGAGGTATTTATAGAAAATAATGAACAAAACCCAATAGAAAATTAAATTGATCATTAGAATAGTAATGTGACCATGAAGAGTAGTAACCCAAAAAATAGAATAATAAGCTCACCTAGGAAATTTTTGATTAACTTTTGGCAATAGAGAAATGAAAATATGATATATTTATATCATGGAATAAGGGAATTTTTTTTTAAAATGAAAAACTAATTAGTAATTTTTTTGGAACATCAATGTTAATTTATGATTATATAATTAATATAATGTTTAAAGAAAAAAATTATTTTCATAAGAAAAACTAAAAAATTAAAATTTTATCTATTTTGATTAAAGATAACTTTATCAGACATTTTTTATTTTGTCAAAGTGTTATAAAATCATTTATAGTATAAATATCAGTATTTTTAAAATAAATGATGTTTTTAAATAAAAATTAGGGATATAAATTTTAAATTTTTTTTTTCATAAAATTGATTTCATTTATGAATTCGATATTTGAAAAATGGTAAAGGAACTTTGAAAAGTTGTTTGGGTAAATTTTTGTATTTTTCCAAAAAGTGTATAATTTTTGGGGAATATTGAAATATGGTACTTTTATATTTGTAAAGTTATAAAATAAATTCACTATTTTTAGATTCACCTATTACATAAGATAAATAATATTGATATAATTGTAGTTATTAAAATTATTTTATGTTAATTTTCATTACTAATGATATTCTATAGCCATGGTAATTAACAAATGAATAAAACAATAAAAAAACTCATCTCCTCCACTTTAAAAACTTCCACCACAAACTATTGTCCTCACATCCTCTAAAACATAAATCATGTACAAATTCAACACAATATTACACCGATAATCTCCCTCATTTAAGAGAATTTAGCCTCAACAGAATACAAAACCAAATTGTCCACATGAGGTTCTCAAGGAAATGATTTCTATAGGTAAAATAATTTTCATTTTTTCCATTTACTATTCATTTTATTTTAAATATTTTTTTATATTAACCCCCCTATCACAATGTGTAATGAAAACACCATTATCATTTATATAATATAATTTTATTTTCTTAATGGTATATCCAGGATGAATTCTCTTATCTCCCCCTTTTGTTCAAAAAATTAAAGCATCATCTGTGTGGTGTCGAATTCACCCACTTCATTGAAGATGATTTTTAATTTTCTAATACCTCCCACAAGGATATTC
Source organism: Viscum album (assembly GCA_963277665.1). NCBI lineage: Eukaryota > Viridiplantae > Streptophyta > Magnoliopsida > Santalales > Viscaceae > Viscum > Viscum album. The sequence continues at coordinate 309,787,224 of OY728126.1, forward strand.
ATGAAACCATTATTATTATAGAAATATATTTTAAAACATATTTTCTAGAATATTTATTTTAGGGAACTAACATATACACATAATATAAAATAATAGATTAAAACTAGTTCGTGATTTTTCGGAAACCATCCATAATAATCTTCATGGTTATCATTGACATTTTATCTCATGATAAATCATAATATCTGGATTCAAATTAAATATATAACCATTTAATATTCTATATTCTCATTAATAACATATAAATTAAATTCTAGATAAATCATCCCATCTTATATGATCTTCCATACATGTATACAAGTGTACTGTTCCTGAAAACAAGGGAAATGAATACACCAAGACGATTAAGTTGTATCTTATAAGTCATCAAAATGCCTATAAATGAACATAATAAAATTATATAATTAACATAAATGATGAAAAGGTTCAGAAATAAATAAATAATATATTTATTTTTACTATCCAGAATATTATGTACATGTGCAAAACACTCTCAAACATAAGGTAATTGATTCTTTCTGAACCTCCATTTCTCCTTCGCATTACACGTTCTCTCTCATTAACCCAATTTAATTCGTATTTATTCTTCTTCAATACTCTTGTATTCTTTTCATATTTCCAAACATATTTACATATCTCATTTTTTTATTTGATTAGGAATTACAGTTTTTATATTGATCCCTTTTCAATTCATCCTTACAAGCACGCCTGACTAAATGGATCTCCCAAATTTCATACCAATTTTCAAGTAAAATAATTAATATATTTTAATAAAAAAATTTATTTAAAAGAACTCTATTTTATGAATAAAATATCTAATTTTATTGAGGGTTTTATAAAAACAATTATTTTTTCCATCTTTAAAGACTCTTATTATTTTCCCTAAAACAAAACTAAAGGGGCTCATTTCTAAAGTTTATTATACAATATTATTAATTATTTTCAATTCAATTATACATCACATATCATGATATATACCAATTTTACCGTATATATGTTTATGTATTATTTAAATCCATTATTCCATGGGATATAATATGATATTCCCATATTTTGTTCATTATGACAAGAACATGATACCTATTTATTTAAATGGGAAACCCTTATGGTCTTATATTATTCTTCATGTTAAACAAAAATACCTGAAAAATAACGATCAGTTTTCCTAGAGAGTTCACAAATTTAAATGGTAATGTTTAGTATCATGAGATATCTTATTGGGACAAGGATTAAATATGATTCATTTTGAAGACTTGGTGTTCTATGTACAATGGTTTTGGTAGTAAACCTTGAATCATGATCCTCCATATGTAATGGGGTTTGAAGTAATCATTGAATCACACTCCTCAATGAGAATTGGTCATGGTAGAAAGGATTGATTCATTATCCCAAAGGTTAAATGGTCTTCATTGTAAGCCTTGAATCATTCTCCTCCATGTGTAATAGACTTAGATGTTAGCCTTTACTCATGCTTATGTCAGGTAGTTTATTTCTTTCACATTTCTATGTTTCCATGAATACATGAGCCCATGTTCTATATGTTATGATTCCAAAAAAAAATTCATGTTCCATACCTTTTTTTAATCTTGTTATTTCTCCATCCTAGGTGGTATGAATTATTTCATTATTTAATCCCTTATTAGGCTTTTAGATATTCCATTTTGTTCATGTAACATCCTAGGTTTTCTGATTCATATGTAATAGATAATGGGATGTTAATAAATCTTTATGGAGATTTTAAAAATTTATTAGGGGTCCATGTTTTCAGTTCTATTTACCGAACCTATGAAATACAATTGTCTTTATGATCCTTGGATTGTATTCAATATCTACTTTTTCTTAAAATAATTCAATAATATGTGTAAATGGATCGGGCCGTTATTGTTGTTATCAAAGGATGGTATAGATATTTAAGGATATAATGACTATAAAACATTATTAAGAACCCTTGGTATAAATGTAATTCCTTGTATAATCTATATTGAAACATATGTAATCACATGTTAGTATATAATTTTTATTTATATGTTATACCATTAATGTTAACGGTTTTCCATTCATGTGTTTAAATGTTTTAAAATTCTCATCCCAAAGACTATTTCAGATGATGTAAAATATTATAACTAGAATAAAATAGTTAAACGTATGATTATTATCTATTTTTCTAATCCTTCATTTATATATTTCCTGTTATGTACAAAAATTCAAAAACAAGCTCAAAATATAGATGTTTAGTTATCATTGAGAAAACTAAACTGAGAAATTATTTCATTTATAGTATTCAAATACTACCCATTAAAATTTTTTAGACTAAACCTCCCATTAAATCTTTCCATACATCCTTTATAGTATTTTAATCTTATATTGTTCATTGATTAGATATATTTATATAAAACCATCCCCAACAATTGGGAAAGGGATACGACTCTTAAAAAAATGTATCCTTCCACTCCATACAAGTTTGATGAAGAGGATGAATCTATTTTAGAATCAGCACCTCATGTGTGGATATTACTATGTTATGAGGAAGCATATATATCTCAAATGATAAATATAGACTAGAGAATCATGGTTAATGATAGGTCCATTGTGAGGGAAAACACTGTTATGTTACCTAATAAATTTTCTGGACCTCTTCCCTATGTAGAGGTTGATTTCTCAATTTTACATATTCTAGGATCACTATATATATCAAAGAACCAATATAAAATGGACAACATCAAATTGGACGAAATAAATAAGAAATTATAAGGGAATCTGTACAAGGATTTTATACCGATGAGTGCTTCACCATGGGGTGTGCCAGTAATATTTATTAAGAAGAAGGATTGATCAATGAATTTATCCATTGATTGTCTTCATTTAATCAAAATCATGATAATGAATAAGTATAAGCTTACATAGTAATATTACATGTTCTATTAACTATGTGGGGGCATGAATTTATTTAATATGGACCTTCATCTTAAATATCATGAATTAAAGATGATGGAGGTAGATCTTTACAAGGCATCCTTTTGAAAAAATTATTGCCACTCTATGTTCATATTGGCTGAATTAAGACTAAGTAATTCTCTATAAACTATAATTTAGTTAAGAAATAAAGACTTTAGAGATTACCTCGACAATTTTTTATTATTATTTATTGTTGATATTATGATATATTCATAGTTTATGTGGTTACGCAATGATCATTTTCATAATGTGATGATGATATTTTGAAGGGAGATACATTATGAAAAGTAGTGAAAATATCTGTTCTATATTGCCGAAGAATAATTCATGAGGAATTTTATCACCTTAAAAAGAATATAAATAGACCCATACATGGAGAAGGAAATTAATGAGTGTCCCATTCCAACATCCGTTATAGAAATATGTAGGTTACTTGGTCTCTATAGGTATTAAATATTATTTTAGATGAAATTATCATGATTATAAAACCCACTATCCATGGTCTTTGTAATGGAGTGATGTTCATCTGGACTAATGAATGTGAAAACTGATTCAGCGAGTTGGAGAATAGGCTTATCACTACCCCAGCAAACACACTAATGAATAGTTGGGATCACTTTTTAGTATAAAATTATACTAAAATTATGTTATTAGGTTATGTACAGATTAAATATGATAAATTTATATCCTACACCACAATTTTTCTTAATACTTGTGAAAAAAGCTATCCCATGCACGATCTGTAGTTGTTGACTATGATAGTCACGTAAAAAAACTGGTGTCATTATCTATATGGGGAGAAGTGTGAGGTATATAATGATTATAATTTCCTCAAAAAAATTTACACCTAAAAAGAGCTAAATAATGGTATAGAAGATAGATAGATCTCATCAATTATTATGACTTCTTAAATCCCCTTCATTCCCGATAAAGCAAATAATATATATGTTTCCCTAAGCATAATGGATCCTGGAACATTTTCAATGATGAGGATTGATAATGATAAAATTTTATAAGACCTTTAGAATAGGGAAATGGGAATCATTAAGAAATAACATACATTAATCCTTTATAAAATTATTTCTGAACCATACATTGTTGATATAATAACGGATTCTCAAAGAAATGAAGTGGAAATTTAATAAAAAGATAAAGATATCAAAAATGGAAAAAAATATAATTTAATTATTTATGAGAATGGTTTTATAGAATTTAAAACATGAATATGGGTACCATTGGTTGAGTTATCTTACAAAACGTTTTCCAATTGAGAATCGAAATGGCTTCATATGAAGACCATTATGGGAAAAGATGTAGAACCCCAACGTGCAGGGATGATTTCCATGAACATAAGCTTCTAGAACCAGGTATGGTCAAAGAGATAGTAGAAAACATCAAAAACATTCAACATCACATTATGGAAGCCCAAACTTGAAAAAATATCTATTTAGACAATATTCTATGGGACCTAGAGTTTAAGGATCGAGACATGGTATTCCTTCGTTTATATCCATAGAAGAGTATAATAAGACTTGGGAAGAAAGGAAAAGCTAAGTCCCAAAATCAATATCATGATAAGATTCATGATCATATAGGTGATGTGAACTATTAAAACACCCCCTACCATGTGTCATGTACACAATGTATTCCACCTATTCTTGTTGAGGAATTAAATACTGGATACCTCCAATGGGTTGAATTCAGATGTGTAAGATTTAGAAAATGATATCTCTTATGAGTAGTAGACCGTGAATATATTGGACTACAGAGAAAAAGGCATGCATAAAATGAATACTCATCTAGATGAAGTACTCTGATGAAACCCTATGTACAATGAGGATACATGGGAACCATAGGATGTAATGGAGGATAAGTTCCCTCACAACTTTTTCCAACAGTTTGTAAAATGTAATTTTAGGGAAGAAATTTCATACGAGGGTTTTAATGTAACGAATAATAATTATATCAATGAAAATTTTCTTCCTAAAATTACATTATATAATATAAATCACAAAAACATTAAATAGTGAAAAAAATAAAAACATTATAAATTCACAATTAATTGAATAATATGAATTTATAGAAATTCAGGAACCTAAAATAATAGATTACTAACATGACCATCATAATTTTAATATGATAATTAAGAATACTAACTCTTCCAATAGAATATTAACCTCACGATTTATTTTTTAAATTTTATTTACGCATCTAATAAATGAAAATATGAAATATTTATATTGTGGAATAAATATACTTTTTAAAAAAAAGATCAATTAATTATTGATATATTTTGAAAAAAATGGTTATTAAAAATTTAATAATTAATATTATTCATTTTATGAAAATATATTTCTATTAAATAAACTCATAAATTAATATTTTTTTCAAAATATTAAAAGATAATTTTTCGATACATTAGTTATTTTTTCAAAGTGTCCAAAAATACAATATGATAATAAAATAAGTATTTTTCAAAAAATTTATTCATTAATTGAAAAAAGTTGTCATATTTAAAAAATTACTTTCAATAAATAGATGATATTTTTTAATTCTACAAATTATAAATTGGTTACGGTTAATTTTGGGTTTTTTTCTAAAATAGTTTAATTTTTGAGAATAGTAAAATAAAATAATTTATGGTATATAATGTTATAAGTTAAATACACAGTTTTTGATTCATCCCTAGTATAAGAACCAATATATTTAACTCTCGTTAATTATTTAATATATTATTTGATAATTTTAAATTCTTTTTAAAGTCCTGAGACAAAAGAATAACGAATTTAATAAAATAATCAGAAGTACTCTTCTCCTCCACTATAAATACCACCCCTCAACACTTCTTATTATCACAAACCGAATCTGGTCGCCACCAAAACCGGCCCCAAACTCATCCAATGACAAGGCCCAAAGGGCGTTCCTAGTCCCCACGAGATGGAACATGTTCCTGGGTATCATATAATGAGAATTGGGAACGATTTACCAGATTTTATAAACATTAAACAACAAACTCAATAAAACAAATCTGAATTTTTCAACTAAAACTGTCTTTTACAAAATTTCAAAACTAAATTACATAAGTTAAAACTACATTTAAAAGCCATTAGAAAGTTACAAAACCAAATAAGGATAGAACAATAACCTCCACATGGTAAGAGGCACCTCCCTCAAGACATCCCGACAAGACTTCACCACCAAGGACCTACTAGAAACCTGAACCATTGGCACTAAAAACTGTACCCAAACTGCGAAAAAAAAACCTAGTCTACATACACCCAAGGGTGTATGTTGGGTGTGAGAAAATTCCTAGTAGGAAAAAACCACTAAGATATTCCATGTGACAAACATTTAAAGACGAAAATCATGTAAGTTTTCAAAAACATGAAATGCTAGTTACAATTTCTAAAAGATGCAACATTAAATAAAAACAGTTATCATGTGGGATAATTTATAGAATAAAAACTTTTAAAATAAATACCAGAGAAACTGAATTTTCTATCTACTCAAACCATATGATGATAGTAAGCACAAAATATCTAGTGATTACATGCAATGGGAAATAACCCCTAGGCACTAGCTAGTTGTGGGTCCTAGGTACCTCATATCTCGGTGAGGGTTACCATAAAAAATATTTGTTCTCATTCATGAGCCACTAGTAGGGAACATACCCACAACCTAGTGGTCCCCAATCATCAACATCATCATATTTTATTTAGAGTTTTAAGCATCAATCTTACTAAGTGAAACAGAGGTCAAACCGCACGGATTCACTAGCATACTAGTACATGTCCACCCACCTAGATACCCAGGTTTCCCTTTCTGCTAAAACAAGTTCAACAAGTCAATGAATATACTTTTCAAATGAAAATATCATTTCCATATCATAAATTCACCAAACATCCCACATGTATACAACACAAGTCACAAAAGTCCACTTTTCATTCGAATTGATTTTGAAATCCGACTCACATCAAAATAGCCCACAACACTTTTCAAATTTCTTTAACACTTACACAAAACCATAAAACAATTTTATAAATTAAAACTCTCATAACATCCCACTCACTTGTTACATAATTCTCTTTTTTACCTTCAAAATCATTTTATCATCAAACATACATGAAACATCCCACAAACAAGTTTCGCTCCAACATCACAATTTAATAAAACATTTCATAAATATACAAAACATTAAAAAAATAATTGACAACTTAAAACGTCACTTCACCTTTCCAAACTGCATAATAGGTGAACACACATACCAAATAGTAAATATGCACCCTTTTCCCACATTGTTTAACCAACTAAAACATTTAAAATTTTCATAAAAAGAACCCAAGTGTTGTAAATATGTCATGAACACAATACTCATTTCAAAACCCCAATTTAAGACCAAAAACCATAACAATTCCTATAAAAAAACTGAATTGGAATCCCTAGAGACATTTTTAAAACCACTTTAATGTTTTATAAAATCACCATGAATAATACTACAAATGATCCAAATGAAAATACACATTTTCTTAAAATACTCTCAAGAAGTATAACAATGTTTTACACATAAAAACTATTCAAAAACTCCATTTTTAGGCCCACATGACACAAATACATTACCAAAACAGATTTTGAAGGCCAAAAAATATTTATTAAACCAATTCCACGTGTTATAAAATACAGCCAAATAATACCCCATGAGTTACACACGAAAACACCCGATTTCAAGATAAAAGGAAACTATAAAATCAGACACCTCTCCAAATTAATCATAATCACTTTTCACACCACACCTAACATATTTGGAATATGAATAAATATTAAATATAGAAAGATAACTCATAAATAATTTTTTACACATGGAACCACCAACTGAATGTGTCGAATACCTCAAAACATGTTGTGAAACATCATCTGCACCACCGCTGCACAACAAGGAAGATAAATCCTTCCCAAGAACACAATATTTGACAAAAAATACACTAAATAAAACCCTAGTTTCGAACCATAACTTCTGGACATTCTATTAATTCATTAAATAGGGAGGAAACCTTAAGGATAAGGGGGGAATTGAAGAGAGAAACACTTACCTAAAACAATCTTGAAGAAAATGACCCAAAATCCACCAGTATATGAATTTGGAAACATCCAACCATTAATGGGAGGTTCAATCAATGATTATGAGATCATGTAGGAACTGGAATGAGGGATAAAGAGTAAAAATATATGGTGTTATGAGAGGATTAATTTACCTCTCCAAATATAGGATATTTATGAAATCCAGATAAGTTTCGACCACTTTCGCGACTCTACTGAGCTCCAAATTGTGGGAGGGAATGGGGGAGTGACATAGATAAGTGGGATCTGGAGAGAGTTGGAATCATTTAAAAAACGAAAATATTGAAGGTTATATTAAAGAATTAAAATTTATTTTTAATGCAGAAAATGGGCTTTCGAGCTGGCCTATTCCCTTAAATAAAAACCAATATCCACTATTATTATGGATTCCTAAATGGTCCAAATTAATATGGTGGTGTTAATAGGTCAGGATATGAAAATTAGGAATTATAATGGAAGCAAAATGTTGAAAAATGAAGTAGTTATGAAGGAATAAAAATTTAATTTTAAATCTGGAATTGGGCTCACAGTTTGGAAAAATTCATGAAAACTCACCCATTCCTCCATAAAATCTTGGGAAACCCTCAAAACAAAGCATGAATGGAAATTAAATGGAATTTAACTTTAAAATAATTCATTTATGTGACAATTATCCCCACCATGATAACTTTCTGCCCCGAAAAGTCACATCAAGGCCAAAGTAACAACCAAACCAAACTGAGAAACCAATAGTACTCCCTTGTCAGGTTTCACCCCTAAAGGCCAAAACACCTCTAGTGATCAATTATTGAAGGATTACTCTCACAAAAAAACTTATATCACATTCTAGAAATGATCAATCACATTCAACCTTTATCCCAAAATTAATCTCCTTAAACACTATCTGAATAAGACTCAAGCAATTCACCCAAACGAACAACAACATCGAACACGGTTACACTTACCTTGATATAACTAAACCATTTGGCACTCTCCAATATCAACGTTTACCCAAGAAAGATATAGGTAGCTTGATAGCTCCAAATAATACTACCTACCTCCAAGACAAGATCATGGATAAATCTGAGTTACTGGTATGGGGGAACAAAAATAGGCTCCCCACCATAAGAGATGACCTATATTTTTTCCAAGATAGAATTAGGACACTAATAGGGGAGGCCTAAATGAACTCCCAAGTACAATGGGTATAATTCCATCTGACCATTATGGAAGAACTTATATAATACTCATATTGGATCTCCCCACTATAAGAACCAACCATGATAATCTACCAGCATGGGCCCGTATAGAAAGACCCCAAAAGTTGAAGAGTTGGGAAGGTCACATGGTTAGTCCACACGATTTGGGAAACCATGCACTAACAGTGTGGATCCTTCTAGCCACATGGTTTTCTGGGGCATGGTCACTATTAACCAAGTGAAAACCATGTTCTCAACCAGTCTAGTGAAACTTTAAACATTTCTCCAAAGTCTCAGTGGAAACCAATGGGGGAGGGAAAACATTGGGTGATGACATGGGTACATGTCCTTCCACCTATTTTCACTGAACATGAACAACATAAGAATGATGATGACACCATAGGTTTAAAATCTTCTTAACTTTTATACCGAGGATAGGACTTTGTACCAGGGTTTAAATGACCCTGTGATTTCCCCTGTCTACAAGCCATCTTCTCTCCGAGACCTATGGATGGAGCTTAAATAGTTGAGGCATCTTCAGCCTCACAGTTAGGCTTTGGAAACCCCATGAACGGGACTTCTTCTTTTGGTGCAACCAACAACTACAACACAATCCTCAATAAGTTATCCAAGACATAACACATTCTAAACTCACTTTACCCTAACTCCATATTTCACTGAAATAACGTCTTACAAGATGCACACACATCACACCATGTCTGTTTAGGTGAGATGAAATAGAAGTAAAGATAACCTATACTCACCTTCCTCAAAAATGGAATATTTTTATGTTTTTAAAAAGGATACATTCTCCCAACATAATAGAGACACTCAGATGATTTCCAGACTTTCACCATTACAGTCAATCAATCACATGACATCATAAGGCATCACCAAACATGACCATTGCAACTAATATAAACAATGCATGGAGAGGGACCTTATACAACATCCCAAAACAACACACAATTCTAAGAAGTGGCCACAATATCCTATCATGACCATATTTCCCGCACTTGTGGTTTAACATGAAATCAAGATTTAAAGAAACTGTGAAGAAACCAGAGGCCCTCTTAGACACAATTGAGACACTCATCCCCACTAACAACCCTAGACCACTTCAAGCATTGACAAATTTGGAAACTTAAGAAACTAAGGTCTCTTTCAACCTTCCACGAGAACTCTCCCGCTACAAGAGGATCTAAAAATCAAAGAAAGGAATGGGTGTAGACTCAATCAAAAAATATTGATAATATATTCCTTATATTGATCAACTAGAGGATTTTCCAACGTAGAAACAATCTGGGTTGCACTTTAGTTATGCATTAACCCTTAATGGGGGGCATACATAATCCAATGAGAGAACACAAGGAACCAACCAAGCTGGTCCATTGGTCCAAAAATCCATAAACCAGATCAAAACATATGAAGGGAACCACCATAAAGGTGTCCCGAAACATATCTCAGAGGAGACTACTAATCGGTCCTTCTACCCAGCTTACCGACCAAACATAAACCCAAAACACAGTTCAAATAGGATGGGTTTTTGGACTCAAAACATCCTAAAATATCAAAATTTTCCTAAAAACATAATATAAACCAGCCCAAATAATTCATCAAGACATAATGTTTTTATTTAAAAACATGTCTTGAAAACAATTTGATCAACAGTTATCATATCCACCAATGGTACCCAATGGGCCTTACACATGCATGTTTATGAGCCACATCAGGCACCCTCCTCATATCCATCCCAAAACTCATTCATTCTTGAAATAAACCATCCATCATCCCATATAACCCCATGCATGTGGTTTCTCACAGAAATACCAAAGGTTAAAAAAATCTTTCCACTTTTCAAAACCAAACTGGTAAACCAACACATCCTTTTCCTCAAAACCACTATCCACAAGATGAAAATACCAACCCACATCTTAAAATAAATTTCAGAAAGAAACAACCTTTTTGAAAAGAACTCACTTTCATGATATTCACATCAATTTCAAAACATCTCATCCCATTAAAACAACCTTCAATTGTTTATAAAACTCTATTGGAAACTCTTTCCAAAACCAACATCAATATACTTATTTCAATCAAAAGAGGTGTAAGCACACCATTTTTCATTTCAAAAAAATTCTGAAAATTCAGTTCCACCATTTCATTAACCAAAACATTTCGTCATTATTTGATAATCATTTCAAAAAAAATTAAGCCTTTTAAAACCATGTCCCGTTAAAACCAAAGTTCCACGATTTCAAAACTAAAGAACACAAGACAATGTGAGAGGAAACTAGTTTCAGTGGGTGGCTTGGACATATGGATGGAAACCATATTCCAATCACTTCACTGTCACAATGAGTGTCCTAGGGAAGACCCCGGGATCCACATGGCTTGACAGGCCCTGCGAGCTCACTGAGACCATTAACCCAACACTATTTTCATTTCCCCTAACCATCATCAAACCAAGAAAACCAAAGGACTTAGATAAATCATGACTTCCCCTAGAATCTCGAATCATGTCATGAGGTCTGGTGATCATGCACACTACCCATAAATGTAATACCAAGTCCCTAAAATACAAACTCTATACTATCTTGACTCTTCCCCAAATAACACTACCCAAAGAGTAAACCTGAACTCCTCTGATACCATTTTGTCACGAACTGAATCTGGTCACCACCAAACCAAGCCCCATACCCAGCTTGTGACAAGGACCAAAGGGAATTCCTGATCCACACAGGCTAGCACAAGTTCTCGAGTATCATATAATTATAATTGGGAACGATTTACCTGATTTTATAAACATTAAACAACAATAAAACCCAATAAAACAAATCTGGATTTTTCAACTAAAACCATCTTTTACACAATTTCAGAACTAAATTACATAAGTTAAAACTATTTTTAATAAACATTATAAAGATACAAAACCAAATATGTACATCCCAAGAACCTCCACCTAGCAAGAGGAACCTCCCTCAAGCCATCCCCACAAGACTTCGCCAGCAAAGTCCTGCTAGAAACCCAAACCACAAGCACTAAAAAATGTACCCAACCTATGACAACAATAATAACCAAGTCTAATTAAAAAAAAGGTGTAAGTAGGGTGTTATAAAATTCCTAGTAGGATACCACTACTAAGAGATTCCATGTGATAAACATTTAAAGACGAAAAGCATGCAAGTTTTCAAAAACATGAAATGCTAGTTAAAATTTCTAAAATAGGCAACATTAAATAAAAATAGTTATCATGTGGGATAATATAAAGAACAAACATTGTTAAAACAAATAAAAAATCTACTTAATTCCACATCCACACATACCATATGCCGATGGTAAGAACCAAATATCTAGTGAGCACAAGCAATGGGAAATAACCCCTAGGTGCTAGCTAGTTGTGGGTCCTAGGTACCTCGTATCACGGTGAGAGTAACCATCCCAAATATCTGTTCTCGTGCATGATCCACTAGTAGGGAACATACCCATAACATAGTGGTCCCCAATCATCATCATCATCATAGTTTATTTAGAGTTTTAAGTGTCAATTTTTCTAAGTGAAACTAAGGCCAAACCCCACAGATTCACTAGCATACTAGTACACGTCCACCCACCTAGATACCCAGGTTTTCCCATTGTTCTCAAACAAGTTCAACAAGTCAATGAATATACTTTTCACATGAAAATATCATTTACATATCATAAATTTACCAAAAATCCCACATGTACACAACACAAGCCACAAAAGACCACTTTTCATTCAAATTGATTTTCAAATCCGACTCACACTAAATTAGCCCACAACACTTTTCACATTTCTTTAACACTTCCACAAATCCATAAACCAATTTTATGAAACCATTACAATATATTAAAACTCTCATAACATCCCACCCACTGGTTATATAATACCCCTTTTTACCTTCAAAATCATTTTATCATCAAACCTACACGAAACATCCCACAAACATGTTTCACTCCAACATCAAAATTTAATAAAACATTTCAGAAATTCACAAAACATTATAAAAATGGTTGACATCATAAAAAAACACTTCAAATTTCAAAACCCCATAATAGGTGAACACACATAGCAAACAGTACCCTTGAACATTTTTCCCACTATGTTTAACCAACTAAAACATTTATAATTTTCATAAAAAGATCACAATTGTTGTAAATATGTATTTCACACAAAATTCATTTCAAAAACCCAATTTAAGAAAAAAAACTAGACAAATTTCTATCCAAAACATAATTTGAATCCCTAGAGTCATTCATAAAACAACGTTCTTGTTTTATAAAATCACCTTGAATAATACTACAAATGATCCAAATGAAAGCACACATTTTCATAAAATACTCTAATGAAGTTTAAAAATGTTTTACACATAAAAACTATTCAAAAACCCTATTTTTAGGACCATATGACACTAATAAATTAACTAACCATAATTTTTAGGACAAAAAATATTTAGTAAACCAATTCCATATGTTATAAAATACACCCAAAAAATACCCCCTGAGTTACACACGAAAATACCCAATTTCAAGTCAAAATGCAACTATAAAATTAAACACCTATCCAAATTAATCATAAAAAGCATTCACACCACACCTAACATATGAGGAATATGAAAAATGAATAAATACCGAATTATAACTCATCAATAATTGTTTACACAAAGAACCGCCTACCGAAAGTGTCGAATCCCTCAAAACATGGTGCAAAACATCATCTGCACTACCGCCGCACCACAAGGAAGCTAAATCCATCCCTAGATCATAATATTTGACCGAACATACACCAAATCAAACCAGAGGTTCGAAACCTAACTTCTGGACATTCTATAAATTGATGAAATAGGGAGGAAACCCAAAAGAGAAGAGAGGAATTGAAGAGAGAAACACTTACCTTAAACAATCTTGAAGAAAATGACCCAGAATACACCAGTATCTGAATTTGAAAACATCCAACCATTCACGGGAGGTTCTAAAAAGAATTAAGAGATCATGTAGGAACTATAATGTGGGAAAATAGTAAAAATAGAAGGAGTTACGAAATGATTAATTTACCTCTCTAAATCTGGGATATTTATGAAAGCCATATACTTTTCAACCACTTTCGAGACTCTTTTGAGCTCCAAATTATGGGATGTGGGATTGGGGGTGCGCCGTAGGTTAGTGGTCTCAGGTGAGAGTTGGAATCACTAAATAAACTCAAATATAGATGGATCTATTAAAGAATTAAAATTTATTTTTAATGTAGAAAATGGGCTTTCGGGCAGACCCAATCCCTTAAATAAAAACTCATATCCACCATGAGTATGGATTCTAAAATGGTCCAAATTAATATGGTGGTGTTAATAGGCCAGGGGATAAAAATTATTAATTGTAATTGATAAAAAATGTTGAAAAATGAATGAGTTATAAAGGAATAAAAATTTAATTTTAAATCTGGAATTGGGCCCACGGTTTGACCCAATTCATGAAAACTCTCCCATTCCTCCATAAAAGCTTGGGAAACTCTCCAAACAAAAAATGAATAGAAATTAAATGCAATTTAACTATAAAAAGTCTTTTATTTGACACTTATTCTCATGGAATATAATCCGTTAATATTGTCAAAATTCTATTCAATGATCTCCCTAGACTCTCCACCTCATCCAAGAACCATTTGTCTCGAAATAATTCCAAACATAATTTCTATATGGATGTTCTCATGGTGGAGAGTTCAAGTGGTAAAATCATAGTTCAATTTGTCCATTTTATAATAGTTTTTTTTTCACATCCTCTCTTGGACTCCCTATACCAATGTGGAATTATAACCCGTGTTTATTTTTACATATTATAATCTTATTATGTTACTTTTCTATCCTCCACAAATTTGTTTCTCAAACCATTTTCTTCTAATAATGAAAACTTCGCATATGAGGTGTCGACTTCACCACCATCATTGATGACAATTTTTTGTTTTCTTTTACTTATTTCCATGATGTTCTGAAACCCATTATAAGGTTTGAAAATGGTGTTAAAATTTCTGTTATATTATTTTTTATTTCCAATAACCAACATATATACATTATATTAAATAAATGAACATAAAATGATTAAGATGGTCAAAAAACAAAAAAAAATCTAAGTTGTTATCATAAATGTTTTATCTAATGAATCATCCTAATAGGTGGAAAAATTTATGTATATGACAATTGAAACTTATATATGTAATTAATAATTTATAAATTCAATTCTTGATATCTATTACCAGATTACACTATCTTCTACAAACATATACAAGTTATCCAATCATAAAAACCGAGGAAACAAACACCCATGAATGATGAAATTTTATCATATAGTTCAATAAATTCCATAAATGAAAATAATTAAATTAAATTAAATAAATATAATCTAGAAAAAATTAAGAATTAATTATATTTTTTAAATTTTATTATCCATAACACTGAGTACAAGATTGGAACACTTTCAGACATAAGGTAAGAGATTATTTCTGAGCAACCATTTTTTACGATTTCACTCTTTATCTATAATTACCCCAATATATTTATTAGTAATTCTTATTTATACCACATAAATTAAATGTTTTCCAAAAATATTTAACAAATTATTATTTTCATTATTTTTTGTTGAATTACATGTTTTTTAAGGTCATCTTTTCAATTCCTTACCATAAGAAATCTTGAGTAAAGGGAACTCCCCAATTTCAAAATCATTTTTTATACATTCTATAATATGTTAGAGTAAAAAAAAATTTATTAAATAATATTTATATAATGAAAAAAATTTATTAGATCATTTAGGGTTTTATGAAAAATATTATACCTTTTCCCGCTTTAATTACTCATTAATATTATCCCTTAAACCACCCTACATATGATGATTTAAAAAGATTCTTAAACACTATTCATACTTTTTTCACCTTAGTTGAACAGAAATTATCATGATCAATTCTTATTTTACATTATTAATTTTCAATTAGTATTTAAATCCGTTCTTTCATGTAAACCATTTTGATACACCAATCTGTTATTCCTTCTACGATGATTACGATACCCATTTATATCCCTCAATAACCCTTTTTTGTGTTTGATTATTCACATGGGAGGTATATGAATGATAATTTTATAATGGTTTCTCCAAAATAGTTATCCAATTCAATGGGTAATATTTACCATCACGAGAGAGCATTTTGGGATAGGAATTAAACCTAATTCTGTTATAGGACTTGGTCCTCCATATGAAATGGTCTATGCATTAATCTTGACCCATAAAACTCAATGTGAAATGATCGTGGATTTAAGCCTTTATTCATACATCCCCATGTGAAGAGATATTGGAAGTATGCCTTGAATCATGATCATTTATGTATAACAGTCTTGGTTGTAATCCTTAACTCATGATCCACCATTTTAAATTGTCTTTCCTGTTATACTTGACTCATGTTTATGTCATTATGTACGTTTCATCCACATTCTCATCTTTCCATGATTAAATGAACCCTTTTTCAATATATAGTGATTAAATATGTTTATTTATATTATATTCATTATTATTTCTTCAGGTTATTCTTTCATAACTATTTTCTCTAATTAATTTCTATTTTAAACCCTTTCTTTTCATTTTTAGCTCATCTCTTTTGTTCATGTAATTCTATAGGATACCTGATGCCGACGTAAAAACTCAAAAGTATTTAATAGATCATTATAGATATTAAATAAAAGATTTTTTATTTTTGTTCCAAGTTTTTATTTTTATTTACATAATCTTCCACAATACCTAGACTTTACTATCCTTGGTTTGTATTTGAATGCAACTTATTCTTTAATTAATTAATAAATATGTGTAAAAGGTTAAGGCTTTTATATAATAATAAGCATAAACAGATGCTGTTTACAGTCATGATAGAATCTTTTGGATTTCATAATGGATTTGTAGATATTGTGAAATGTGTCTAGATACACATATATAAATATAGAATTTATCCATGAGTATTTCCATATTATTAGATATGGTCAGGTCTTATTGATTAAAATTATGTAAAGTCTAATGTCCCAACCATAGATGCTCTAGGATGTTGCATTACTATATTATATTGGAATTATTAAAAGGAATAAAATACCAAAGGACCAATCAGTTTAACATTCTTGGAATGTCATTATACATACATGATAGCCATAGTACAATTGGAAAACAAAATAAAACATGCTACATGATAAAATGAAATAAACTACATCCATATAAGCTTATTCAAAAATCTTATTCATAACCTGGGGAAAGAAACATAATAAGGGTGATCTCAAATGCTCCATAAAGGTAAATACAATAGAATTAGTAATGAATAGATATTTATGGATTGGTAAATAAACCTGCACACATTTCATTTACTCAACTAGATGACAGATAATTAATATATAAATGTATTTAACTGAAATACATGTGTTAAATTAATAAACTGACAATGAATTACATCCATTGATATGTGAATACAAAATATCATGGATAAAAAATTACAGAAATTAAATGATGGAAATTCTATCATCATGGAATTCATGCCTAAGGCACATGTAAACCATTACTATCAAGACCATTAAATATATGGTAAATACTACAGATAGAAACCTATTTATTTTAACATTCTTATTTTTTCTCATGGGAACCTTTCGATGCGTCAAGGAGATATATAATGTCTAGGATCGACTAGTCATTGTCAGTACAAATAATTTATCATAATGAATAAAAAATAAATAACATAACATATTAATTGACATATTTAATGATTAATATAGATTTATCAACAATTCCCCTATTTAACAAATAACTATCAATGTAAAAAAGTTATGTAATATGGTATACTATTTAACGAATACTAATATCAATTATATGTGAATCTATATATTAAAAGTAAATTTCTTATGAAAAATAATTTCAATAATTTTAATATTTTAAGATAAATTTAACAGCCACAAAAAGAAGTGATAATGTAAATACGATCATTAAGAACATTCTTGAAGAGAATAATCATTAAAAATTCGAAAGTGTACCATATAACATTGAAACATTTAAATAATATTATCTATAACGGGATGACAATAAATTTAAAAAAAATATCATAAGATTAATGTGATTCATTACAAAATATGTCAAAAGGTAGTAAATACACCAAATATGTGAATTTTTACATAATAACAATAATGTCATAGTGGGTTGTAAATTGATAATAAATTTTATTACCTTATCATTCTTTTCATCATGTGGTATTTAACATTATATATAGTTGTTTAAAATATTTTACTAAATAATATTATAACTGTGAAGAATTTTAAAATACCATATGTAAATGCCTTATAATGTCTAATTACCTGTTTTTTAACAACCTCCCATTACTTTAAATATATCATCTGATAATTTCTGCGTTTGTCGAGTATGTTTTACCTTCATAATTATTGTTAATATTAAATTTATCATTGATTAATCATATCTAGAAAGATGAATATGATGTTAATATCTAATATATCATATATATATATATATATCTAAAATAATATATAATGAGTAAATATAAGAAATTCAATGCACCATTCATAGAGATGGTAGTCCATACATACACATGAATGCTACCTTCATTTTACTGTTATATTTTAATATAATAAAAAGTAAATGAAATCAATATAAATATATATAATAATTATAATACCATATTTAAGTAAAATATTTAATATATCATTTTTAAAATTTATCCATAATCTGATATACGATTAGTGTGAACAAATCGCATCGCTTTATGGGGGCCGTAGACCACACTTCCATGATCGATGTCATCATTTTTATGAAAAATGGAAAGTATAAAGACATGTGTTTAAAAAAACTACAGAATATTAAAGGAATAATATTTATATTTATTAAACACATATAAATATAGTTTTAATAATAATGTACAACATTAGATGTGGAAAAGAAAATTTTATCAATCCTGGTTTAGTGAGGCGGTAGTCCACTATACATGTAAATAATATGTATGTTACCCATTTGATAGAAGTGTCTGTATGTTTAGGTAAAATTATTAACATAAAAACAACCTAGTATATTTAGGAAAATTTATTTTATATTATAGTAGAATAAGTATAATTTATGGAGTGGTGGATATAAATAAAATTAACCAACTTTAGAAAAGACGTTGCCTCTTAATCAAGAATCTTCTTATGGTTTTCACCAAAATGTTTCCTTGGATTTATTTCCACCAAAAGGGTGGATTCAAGGAGTATGTGAGTGATTTTGGGGATTGAATTTGGATTTTTTGGAAGAACCTATGTTCTTTGAGAGTTGTGAGGAAGTGGGAGGAAAGGAAGCCTTTTAAAACGGATGAGGAGCGATAGTCCTGTAATATATTAAATGAAAGGAAAACCACCAACATTTCTTATATAAAGTGGTTCAATAATTGTAAAATATAAATTACAACAAGGATATAGTCGAAAAATTTCCATTCAATGACTTTTGGAATAGATTATAGGTCGTTTTGGCCCTTAAGGATATTGTTTAGTCCGTTTTTAAGGTCAATTTATCCTTAATCGATAGAATTAATTTTAATTTCATTCACTAATATGTTTCATGACAAACTATGTTGACATTCATATACATTATACATTATTATGAATCCTAATATGGAATCCTTTTTTCCAAATTCCAATCACATAAGTGGTAGAAATTAATTTAAATTTATTCTTATAGATGGGATGATAATGCGAGTTTTTAATGTAAAAACATCCAAAAGACTTATATGTTTTTTCCAAAAATATTTAACAAATTAATATTTTCATTATTTTATATGGAATTACATGTTTTTTACGGTTATATTTTCAATTCCTTACCATAAGAAATCTTGAGTAAAGAGAACTCCCCAATTTCAAAATCATTTTTTTATACTTTCTATAACATGTTAGAGTCAAAAAAAATTTCTTAAATAATCTTTATATAATGAAAAAATTGTATTAGATCATTTATGGTATTATGAAAACTATTATACCTTTTCCCGCTTTAATTACTCATTAATATTTTCCCTTAAACCACCCTAAAGATGATGATTTCAAAAGATTCTTAAACACTATTCATACATGTTTTCACCTTAGTTGAACATAAATTATCCTGATCTTTTCTTATTTTACATTATTAATTTTCAATTATAATTTAAATCTGTTCTTTCATGTAAACCATTTTGATACACCAATCTGTTATTCCTTCTAAGATGATTACGATACCCATTTATATCCCTCAGTAACCCTTTTTTTGTGTTTGATTATTCACTTGGGAGGTATATGAATGATCATTTTATAATGGTTTCTCCAAAATAGTGATCCAATTCAATGGGTAATATTTACCATCACAAGAGAGCATTTTGGGATTGGAATTAATCCAAATTCTGTTATAGGACTTGGTCCTCCATGTGAAATGGTCTAGGCATTAATCTTTGACCCATAAAACTCAATGTGAAATGATCGTGGATTTAAGTCTATATTCATACTTCCCCATGTGAAGAGATATTGGAAGTATGCCTTGAATCATGATCATTTATGTATAACGGTCTTGGTTGTAATCCTTAACTCATGATCCACCATTTTAAATTTTCTTTCATGTTAAACTTGACTCATGTTTATGTCATTATGTACGTTTCATCCACATTCCCATCATTCCATGATTAAATGAACCTTTTTTCAATATATAGTGATTAAATATGTTTATTTATATTCTATTAATTATTATTTCTTCAGGTTATTCCTTCATAACTATTTTCTCTAATTAATTTCTATTTTTAAACCCTTTCTTTTCATTTTTAGCTCATCTCTTTTGTTTATGTAATTCTATAGGATACCCGATGCCGACGTAAAAACTCAAAAGTATTTAATAGATCATTATAGATATTAAATAAAAGATTTTTTATTTTTGTTCCAAGTTTTTATTTTTATGTACATAATCTTCCATAATACCTAGACTTTACTATCATTGGTTTGTATTTGAATGAATCTTATTCATAAATTAATTAATAAATATGTGTAAAAGGCTAAGGCTATTATATAATAATAAGCATAAACATATGTTGTCTAGAGTAATGATATAATCTTTTGGATTTCATAATGGATTTGTAGATATTTTAAAATGTGTCTAGATACAGATATATAAATAAAGAATTTATCCATGAGTATTTCCCTATTATTAGATGTGGTCTGGTCTTATTGATTAAATTTGTGTAAAGTCTAATGTCCCAACCATAGATGCTCTAGGATGTTACATTACTAAATTATATTGGAATTATTAAAAGGAATAAAATACCAAAGGACCAATAAGTTTAATAGTCTTGGAATGTCATTATACATACATGATAGCCATAGTACAATTGGAAAACAAAATAAAACATGATACATGATAATATTAAATAAACTACATCCATATAAGCTTATTCAAATATCTTCTGCATTAACTGGGGAAAGAAACATAATAAGGGTGAGCTCAAATGCTCCATAATGGTAAATACAATTGAATTAGTAATGAATAGATATTTATGGATTGGTAAATAACCCTGCACACATTTCATTTACTCAACCAGATGAGAGAAAATTAATAGAGAAATGCATTTAACTGAAACACATGTGATAAATTAATAAACTGAGAATGAATTACATCCATTTATATGTGAATACAATATATCATGGATAAAAAATTACAGAAATTAAATGATGGAAATTCTATCATAATGTAATTCATGCCTAAGGCACATGTAAACCATTACTATCAAGACAATTAAATATATGGTTAATAATATAGATAGAAACCTATTTATTTTAACATACTTATTTTTTCTCATGGGAAACTTTCCATGCGTCAAGGAGATATATAATTTCTAGGATCAACTAGTCATTGTCAGTACAAATAATTTATCATAATGAATAAAAAATAAATAACATGACATATTAATTGACATATTTAATGATTAATATAGATTTATCAACAATTCCCCTATTTAACAAATAACTATCAATGTAAAAAAGTTATGTAATATGGTATACTGTTTAACGAATACTAATATCCATTATATGTGAATATATATATTAAAATTAAATTTCTTATGACAAATGATTTCAATAATTTTAATATTTTAAGATAAATTTAACATCCACAAAAAGAAGTGATAATGTATATACGATCATTAAGAACATTCTCGAAGAGAATAATCATTAAACATTCGAAAGTGTCCCATATAACATTGAAACATTTAAATAAAATTATCCATAAAGGGATAACAATAAATTATACCAAAAATATCATAAGATTATTGTGATTCAATACATAATATGTCAAAATGTAGTAAATACACCAAATATGTGAATTTTTACCTAATAACAATAAAGTCATAGTGGGTTGTAAATTGATAATAAATTTTATTACCTTATCATTCTTTTCATCATGTGGTATTTAACATTATATATAGTGGTTTAAAATATTTTACTAAATAATATTATAACTGTGAAGAATTTTAAAATACCATATGTAAATACCTTATAATGTCTAATTACCTGTTTTTTAACAAGCTCTCATTAATTTATATATATCATCTGACAATTTCCGCATTTGTCGAGTATGTTTTACCTTCATAATTATTGTTAATATTAAATTTATCATTGACTAATCATATCTAGAATGGTGAATATGATGTTAATATCTAATATATCATATATATATATATATCTAAAATAATATATAATGAGTAAATAAAAGAAATTCAATGCACCATTCATAGAGATGGTAGTCCATACATACACATGAATGCTACCTTCATTTTATTGTTATATTTTAAAATAATAAAAAGTAAATGAAATCAATATAAATATATATAATAATTATAATACCATATTTAAGTAACATATTTAATATATCAATTTTAAAATTTATCCATAATGTGATATACTATTAGTGTGAACAAATCACATCGCTTTAAGTGGGCCGTAGACCACACTTCCATGATCGATGTCATCATTTTTATGAAAAATGGAAAGTATAAGGACATGTGTTTAAAAAAACTACATAATATTAAAGGAATAATATTTGTATTTATTAAACACATATAAATATAGTTTTAATAATAATGTAAACCATTAGATGTGGAAAAGAAAATTTTATCAATCCTTGTTTAATGAGGCGGTAGTCCACTATACATGTAAATAATATGTATGTTACCCATTTGATAGAAGTTTTTGTATGTTTAAGTAAAATTATTAACATAAAAACAACCTAGTATATTTAGGAAAATTTTATTTTATATTATCGTAGAATAAGTATAATTTATGGAGTGGTGGATATAAATAAAATTAACCAACTTTTGAAAAGATGTTGCCTCTTAATCAAGAATCTTCTTATGGTTTACACCAAAATGTTTCCTTGGATTTATTTCCACCAAAAGGGTGGATTCAAGGAGTATGTCTGTGATTTTGGGGATTGAATTTGGATTTTTTGGAAGAACCTATTTTCTTTGAGAGTTGTGCGGGAGTGGGAGGAAAGGAATCCTTTTGAAATGGATGGGGAGTGGTAGTCCTGTACTATATTAAAAGAAAGGAAAACCACCAACATTTCTTATATAAAGTGGTTTAATAATTGTAAAATATAAATTACAACGAGGATATAGTCGAAAAATTTCCATTCAAGGACTTTTGGAATAGATTATAGGTCGTTTTGGCCCTTAAGGATATGGTTTAGTCCGTTTTTACTGTCAATTTATCCTTAATCGATAGAATTAATTTTAATTTCATTCACTAATATGTTTCATGACAAACTATGTTGACATTCATATACATTATAAATTATTATGATTCCTAATATGGAATCCATTTTTGCAAATTCCCATCACATAAGTGGTAGAAATTAATTTAAATTTATTCTTATAGATGGGATGATAATGCGAGTTCTTAATGTAAAAACATCCAAAATACTGATATGTTTTTTCCAAAAATATTTAACAAATTAATATTTTCATTATTTTATGTGGAATTACATGTTTTTTAAGGTTATCTTTTTAATTCTTTACCATAATAAATCTTGAGTAAAGGGAACTCGCCAATTTAAAAATCATTTTTTATACTTTCTATAAAATGTTAGAGTCCAAATTTTTTTAAATAAATAATATTTATATAATGAAAATATTGTATTAGATCATTTATGGTTTTAGGAATACTATTATACCTTTTCTCGCTTTAATTACTCATTAATATTATCCCTTAAACCACCCTACAGATGATGATTTCAAAAGATTCTGAAACACTATTCATACATGTTTTCACCTTAGTTGAACATAAATTATCATGATCAATTCTTATTTTACATTATTAATTTTCAATTAGTATTTAAATCCGTTATTTCATGTAAACCATTTTGATACACTAATTTTTTATTCCTTCTAAGATGATTACGATACCAATTAATATCCCTCAGTAACCCTTTTTTTGTGTTTGATTATTCACTTGGGAGGTATATGAATGATCAATTTATAATGGTTTCACCAAAATAGTGATCCAATTCAATGGGTAATATTTACCATCAAGAGAGAGCATTTTGGGATTGGAATTAAACCTAATTCTGTTATAGGACATGGTCCCCCATGTGAAATGGTCTAGGCATTAATCTTTGACCCATAAAACTAAATGTGAAATGATCGTGGATTTAATACTTTATTCATACTTCCCCATGTGAAGAGATATTGGAAGTATGCCTTGAATCATGATCATTTATGTATAACTGTCTTGGTTGTAATCCTTAACTCATGATCCACCATTATAAATTGACTTTCCTTTTATACTTGACTCATGTTTATGTCATTATGTACGTTTCATCCACATTCTCATCATTCCATGATTAAATGAACCCTTTTTCAATGTATTGTGATTAAATATGTTTATTTATATTCTATTAATTATTATTTATTCAGGTTATTCCTTCATAACTATTTTCTCTAATTAATTTCTATTTTTAAACCCTTTCTTTTCATTTTTAGCTCATCTCTTTTGTTCATGTAATTCTATAGGATACCCGATGCCGACGTAAAAACTCAAAAGTATTTAATAGATCATTATAGATATTAAATAAAAGATTTTTTATTTTTGTTCCATGTTTTTATTTTTATGTACATAATCTTCCATAATACCAAGACATTACTATCCTTGGTTTGTATTTGAATGCAACTTATTCTTAATTTAATTAATTAAAATGTGTAAAAGGATAAGGCTATTATATAATAACAAGCATAAATAGATGATGTCTACAGTCATGATAGAATCTTTTGGATTTCCTAATGGATTTGTAGATATTGTGAAATGTGTCTAGATACAGATATATAAATAAGGAATTTATCCATGAGTATTTCCATATTATTAAATGTGGCCAGGTCTTATTGATTAAAATTATGTAAAGACTAATGTCCCAACCATAGATGCTCTAGGATGTTGCATTACTATATTATATTGGAATTATTAAAAGGAATAAAATTCCAATGGACCAATCAGTTTAAAAGTCATGGAATGTCATTATACATACATGATAGCCATAATACAATTGGAAAACAAAATAAAACATGCTACATGATAAAATGAAATAAACTACATCCATATAAGCTTATTCAAATATCTTCTTCATAACCTATGGAAAGAAACATAATAAGGGTGAGCTCAAATGCTCCATAATGGTAAATACAATAGAATTAGTAATGAATAGATATTTATGGATTGGTAAATAACCCTGCACACATTTCATTTACTCTACCAGATGAGAGATAATTAATATAGAAATATATTTAACTGAAACACATGTGATAAATTAATAAACTGAGAATGAATTACATCCATTGATATGTGAATACAAAATATCATGGAAAAAAATTAAAGAAATTAAATGATGGAAATTCTATCATAATGGAATTCATGCCTAAGGCACATGTAAACCATTACTGTCAAGACCATTAAATATATGGCTAATACTACAGATAGAAACCTATTTATTTTAACATACTTATTTTTTATCATGGGAACCTTTCGATGCGTCAAGGAGATATATAATGTCTAGGATCGAATAGTCATTGTCAGTACAAATAATTTATCATAATGAATAAAAAATAAATAACATGACATATTAATTGACATATTTAATGATTAATATAGATTTAACAACAATTCCCCTATTTAACAAATAACTATCAATGTAAAAAATTTATGTAATATGGTATACTGTTTAACGAATACTAATATCCATTATATGTGAATATATATATTAAAAGTAAATTTCTTATGAAAAATGATTTCAATAATTTCAATATTTTAAGATAAATTTAACAGCCACAAAAAGAAGTGATAATGTAAATACGATCATTAAGAACAATCTTGAAGAGAATAATCATTAAACATTCAAAAGTGTCCCATATAACATTGAAACATTTAAATAATATTATCCATAAAGGGATGAAAATAAATTAAACCAAAAATATCATAAGATTATTTCGATTCATTACATAATATGTCTAAAGGTAGTAAATACACCAAATATGTGAATTTTTACATAATAACAATAAAGTCATAGTGGGTTGTAAATTGATAATAAATTTTATTACCTTATCATTCTTTTCATCATGTGGTATTTAACATTATATATAGTTGTTTAAAATATTTTACTAAATAATATTATAACTATGAAGAATTTTAAAATATCATATGTAAATACCTTATAATGTCTAATTACCTGTTTTTTAACAAGCTCTCATTAATTTAAATATATCATCTGATAATTTCCGCGTTTGTCGAGTATGTTTTACCTTCATAATTATTGTTAATATTAAATTTATCATTGATTAATCATATCTAGAATGATGAATATGATGTTAATATCTAATATATCATGTATATATATATATATCTAAAATAATATATATTGAGTAAATATAAGAAATTCAATGCACCATTCGTAGAGATGGTAGTCCATACATACACATGAATGCAACCTTCATTTTATTGTTATATTTTAAAATAATAAAAAGTAAATGAAATCAATATAAATATATATAATAATTATAATACCATATTTAAGTAACATATTTAATATATCATTTTTAAAATTTATCCATAATGCGATATACGACTAGTGTGAACAAATCACATCGCTTTAAGGGGGCCGTAGACCACACATCCATGATCGATGTCATCATTTTTATAAAAAATAGAAAGAATAAGGACATGTGTTTAAAAAAACTACATAATATTAAAGGAATAATATTAATATTTATTAAAAAATATAAATATAGTTTTAATAATAATTTACACCATTACATGTGGAAAAGAAATTTTTATCAATCCTTGTTTAGTGAGGCGGTAGTCCACTGTACTTGTAAATAATATGTATGTTACCCATTTGATAGAAGTGTCTGTATGTTTAGGTAAAATTATTAACATAAAAACAACCTAGTATATTTAGGAAAATTGTATTTTATATTATTGTAGAATAAGTATAATTTATGGGGTGGTGGATAAAAATAAAATTAACCAACTTTAGAAACGACGTTACCTCTTAATCAAGAATCTTCTTATGGTTTGCAACAAAATGTTTCCTTGGATTTATTTCCACCAAAAGGGTGGATTCAAGGAGTATGTGAGTGATTTTGGGGATTTAATTTGGAATTTTTGTAAGAACCTATGTTCTTTGAGAGTTGTGAGGAAGTGGGAGGAAAGGAAGCCTTTTAAAATGGATGAGGAGCGGTAGTCCTGTAATATATTAAAAGAAAGGAAAACCACCAAAATTTCTTATATAATGTGGTTCAATAATTGTAAAATATAAATTAAAACGAGGATATAGTCTAAAAATTTCCATTCAATGACTTTTGGAATAGATTATAGGTCGTTTTGGCCCTTAAGGATATGGTTTAGTCCGTTTTTAAGGTCAATTTATCCTTAATCGATAGAAATAATTTTAATTTCATTCACTAATATGTTTCATGACAAACTATGTTGACATTCATATACATTATAAATTATTATGATTCCTAATATGGAATCCATTTTTCCAAATTCCAATCACATAAGTGGTGGAAATTAATTTAAATTTATTCTTATTGATGGGATGATAATGCGAGTTTATAATGTAAAAACATCCAAAAGACTTATATGTTTTATAGTCAATTTCAAATAAAAATTTACCAAAATTGAAAAAACTAATAAATATATGATCTAATTAAACTTTTATTATAATTTATAATATAATTTAACTTTATAAATAATTTAAAAGAATTTTTTTTTTGAACTAAAATTTAAAATTTTTCACTTTTAATTAAAAAAATGAAAAATCATAGAAAAATAAAAAGAACATCACTCTAAGATAATTTTTATGTTTCTATTATAAAGACTAATAGTATTTTCATAGATTAAATTTATAAAATGGTCTAAAATTCGTTTCAAAATTTGTTCGTCAACAAAAGGAGGAAAAACTAATTTTCGTAAAATATTGTATATTATGCGTAATATAGGGTATGTTATTATATTATTATTATTAAATATATTGTCTATGTATTGAATAATTTGAATGGATATATAATATATAAATTCAATAAAAAATTTAGTATTTTATTTACTGTGAAAAATGTGATTTTTTTGAACTGGGTGTTGTGTGTATTGGAATGGAATCAACATAATCTAAAAGAAAATATGGTAAAATATTATGATGATACATTATTCCCACCAAAACAAATTTGTCCCTAAATATTTAAGGGGTATTACTTTCAAAATTATGATGGCATTTCTTCTTTAAATAATCCTTTGGTTCCTATGTTGTATCTTCCATTTTGTGATTTCGCTAGAAAACCTTCACCGGATGAATCGTATGAACCCTCAATACCTACCCTCTAGTGTAAAGAATATTGATGGGTTCTTCATAGTATGAAAGTCTAGGTTCCAATTATGTCTCATCAGATGTGATATCATGTGTTGGGTTAGTCATCTATCTCATCAACATACATATATGGAACACATCGTGTACTATTAAGGTATTTGGCAGAAGTGCTAATCGATAAGAAACCACTCCAACTATTTCAAGAGTATAAAACAATCTGATATACTAGGTATTCTATTTACCCTTCATAAGAAACCATTAAATAACCTTCCATGAATAAACCATTAGCAAAACATTATCTCCCACTTGGATGTCTAAATATTTTCTCTGATTAACTGCAAATCTCTATTTCCTACTTTGAGGCAGTTTGATATAAGCATGAATAGCCTTAGAATTTTTTTGTCTCTACAATATGGTCTGGTCCGATGTGTTTTCATCCTCAAATATCATCCCAACATGTTGGTGTATGACACCAATTTACATATATCACTTTATACAATTTCATTTGAATACATGATTGGTATGTATTATAATCTGAAAACTCTACCAAATGAAGATCATGGTTGAGATCCTTCTAAAGAATTTTCCATAATTTTTATGCAAACAAGGGGTCTTGATTTGAAACAATTGATAGAGGCTAACCATTAGGTTTGCCAAATTCATAAATAAATATATTTACAGGGTGTTTGAGAGAAAGTACTTCTCATATATAAAGGAAATGTGATGATTTGGTTAAGTGATCTACAATAACACATATTTCGTCATTCTTTATAGGTTTATTTGGAAGTCCTATGAAAAATTCCATAGTAATTTCATCTCATTTCACAATAGGGATAGGAATTTAGAGCATAAATCATTTAGGATGATTCCTTAAAACATTCACATGTCGATAAACCAAATATGTGGACACAAAATCTATAATTTCAAACATTATGTTTTCAAACCAAAACAGTTATTTCATGTCCATATACTTCATTCTTATCCTATGGTGTACTGGGAAATTTGAGCTATGAGTGTCATCCCACAATAACATTTTTAGTTTAGGTATATAAGGAACAAAAAACCTATTTATATATTTTAGAACACCATTTTCACAAAAAAATCATGATAAATTTCCATCATCCATGCCATTAATTTTCTTCTATAATTCCTCATCATTAGATGGATAATTATTTCTCCTCTCAAATAAATATAGTTCTGAAATCATTTAATAAGTTATTGATGTCTCCCCTTCGTTATAAATTACCATAACAATCTTCACTAGATCCTAGAAAATTACAACCTTCTCAATTCTCATTCGAGTTCGAACACAATGATATTTTATACTCAACACATCTTCCACCTTATTTTATTTCACTAAGTGAGTGTGTATTGAAAAATCATAATCACTGATTAGTTCGATCCATCGCCTTTGCCTCATGTTGATCTCTATTTTTCAGAAGATGTGTTTTCTTATTTTATTATCAATGTATATCTCAAATAAATATCTGTAGATATAATGTCTCTGTCTCTTAAAAGTATTGATTACAACCACTAACTATGAATCATGTGTTGGGTAGTTCTATTTGTGAGTCTTAAAATTCCTTAATCCATTTTCAATAACATTATCATTTTGTATTATGACACAACCTATTCCCTTTTTTATTCATCACTATGTATAATAGACCCATCACTCTCACATTGTAGAGTTAAAATCGTATCATTGAATTCTATTCTCTTTAGTTCGTCAATTTATTCTCCAAATTATTTTTTTTCCAGAAAAACATAACTGCTTTATTTTTAATCTTCTTTAACATGTTAACACATTTGTAAAAATTCTAAAAAAACCCTATTAGTATCCTGGAAAACCGATGTAACTATGTTCATAAGTTATGTTTGTCACCATCTAACATTCTATAACTACCTTTTTCTTCCCAAGAGCAAGTGATATTCTATCATTGAATACAATATATTGAGTGAAATAAAATTCATGAAGCTAGAATTCACATTTACTGAATATCATATATAAAACTTCCCTTATAAGAGTCATATGAATCATTCTCTTATGAATTTTATAGTCTTTATAGATTTTAGAATACACCATAATATATAAAATTAATTCCAAAAAAATCATCATGATATTACTTGAATACTTACTTTATTATGTGAATAAAACCTGAATTAAAATTAGTCAGTACAAATGGGATTACTATAATCTATTAATATCCATAGGTCATCCAAAAAGACGTTTCGAAATGGATTCCTTCTTTACTACCAATTGGTTATACCATCAATGAAGATCAATTTTTGAAAAATATTTCCCTCTATGATGTTGATCAAACATGTAAAAAATGTGAGGTATGGGATACGTGTTCATTATTTTAATAGAATTTATTTCCCATTAATAAATGCACAACTTGGTGGATCTATATTTATTCTTAACAAAGAACAAAAGGGATCCCCATAGTGGAACAATATGGTGAATAAATCCCTTATTTCCCAAATCATCTTGTTGTTTCTTTAAATAAACTAATTACTTGGTGTGCATTATATTGGGATTCTTTGATATTGGTCATGAATTAGGGATTAATTCAATACAAATTCAACCTCATGATCTAAGGGACATCTAGGTAAATCCTTATGGAATAAATCAATGAATTCCTTCATAATTGGTGATACAAATATTTTAGGATTAAATTATTCATCACTAGAGGTTGTTTGATATTCATCCCTAAGAATCATTTAGTAATGAAACTAGTGGTATAAAAATATAATAATTAGGGGATGAAACATATTCCCTAATGATGAGGGATTCAACATTTTCCTCACAACATGTAATTTTATTCCCCTTTCAATAAATATGTTTATGTTATTTTGAGTTAATGTACATAATAAGTATAATATCAAAGTCAAACAGACATATGATTATAATTTTGGAACATAATGCATGTTTATGCAACACAGTTAAGGATGTCCTAAACATTCTGTTGCAATGATACAACCCTTATGGATTTTCATGGAAAACTGGGTATATATAAAAGAGTGTGGAAATCCAAAATCAAGTAACACATAGGACAAATTTGATTATGGATTAATTCCTCTACCACAACATAAATTAGAACTTATACCTCCACTGTAGTGATATTATAAGCTTAGTCATTTCACCTTGGCCTCTTTTGTAGTAAACTGTCCCTGAATCTTGGGGAATTCATTTTCATATTGTCCCATCTACTTATAATTATGACATTGTGTATAATTTATCATATTATTCCCCTTTAATTCATGATCTTGGTGACCCCTATCTTCACATTTATAAAATACTCATATCACCTTCAAATAGTTTCTTGGATGATTTTCCCACATTTTTCACAACATGATATTCTCTCAAACATATAATTAATATTTTTATTCTATTTATCTATGTACTTAGACGACATATTCTTATATTAGCTTCCACTGAATATATTTAATCTTGAAAATTCCTTCTCGGTCATAATGGACAAAAAAATATTTCATCATATGATATAAAATTTCAGGGAAACCAACACCCTTCAAAGATTTTGTTTAATAAATTTAAAGAAGTGATCTATAATTCATTCAATGTTTTAAATGTAATCTGAAATATATCAAGATAACCTTGGGAATGTATACTTTTTATCTGATATACTATCTTATTACATTTTATTTAATATAAATAACTTTTTCATAATCTCAATTTATTGATCTCAAGGGGAATACTTATCAATTAATATATACATAAATTTAATTGTTTCTGATGCTTTCGCCGGGGGGGGGGGCGCACATCCGTCCGTTCGTGGAGGACGCGCAGCTGTTGCCCCGCATTCCCGCTTTCCAAAGGCGGGCGGCATTCGCTCCTTGTTCAGGGACGTTTTCTCCTTGATCGAAACGGGATGATGGGATGTTGGTTCTTCCTTCCATGGATTCCTCCTTAGAACTCATCACCTAGTCCGGGTCTCCCTCATAGATTTAATACGTTGTTCGTGAAACTCTTCCCAGTGCCATGTTTCCATGGACGATGGTTAATTACACTGATTCTGTCTGGAAATTCCAAAGGGTCTGATCAGGGTAACAACCTTCAGTCGGGGGAGTAGTCACGTTGAGGCATCAGTAGCGTGTCTAGATACTGGGGACCTGGCATGTATGTCTATTATCCCTGGTCATAGGGCTTCTGGAGGGCGTGGAGGCCCGAGGCATCCCACATCGATCGTGGTGAATTATATGCCATAGACATATGTATGAGGTTTTCCCCATCTTCCCGTGTTTAATACAGGGTATGCCACGAGTTTAACGTCT
Organism: Viscum album; assembly: GCA_963277665.1. NCBI lineage: Eukaryota > Viridiplantae > Streptophyta > Magnoliopsida > Santalales > Viscaceae > Viscum > Viscum album. The sequence continues at coordinate 309,820,685 of OY728126.1, forward strand.
AGTGGGGACAGATCAGCCCGATCAGAGCATTAGCTAGAATGGATCAGATTGAGGGATTTCCCTTGAAGGGGGTGCTGACACAGAGACCAGCCTATGGATGGCTGTGAAGAGAACAGATGGATGGATGAATGAATTGGAGAGGGGAATGGAAAATGACCATCGCAAGGGCGACAATGATGTTGGGCTTGAGCCTCGAAGAGACCTCCTATGTATCCCCGTGGTAGGGAATCAAAGTCCACGTAGTTCAGGTATGGACGCCGGAAGGCCGACGTGAATGGAGAGGACTAGGGGGGGTCCTAGTGGTGGTGGGATTGGACCTCGTGGAGGCTTCCTACATACCATGCCTTCTCATGGATCAAAGACCACGTAGTTCAGAGGGGCTTCATCGGCGAACCGACTTGAATGTGGACCTTGGTCCAATGAGAGATGGTCTTGAACCTCGCAGAGGCTTCCTATGTACCATGCCTGGACATGGATCAAAGACCTCGTAGTTCAAAGGGTTTCATTGGTTAACCGACGTGAAAGTAGACCCAGGGGTCCACTAGTGGTGGGCTTGAACCTCGTGAAGGCTTCTTAAATACCATGCCTTGATGTGGATCAAAGTCCTAATAGTTCGTAATGGTCACAACAGCTTTTCGTCGGACTGGAATACAGTTTAATGTCATGCTGGACAAGAGTGAACCCTGACGTGAAATTATGACGAGAGGTGGGATTGAACCTTGTGGAAGCTTCCTACGTACCATGCCTTGACATGGATCAAAGTCCCCATAGTTCGGATGGTGGAATACAGTTTAACATCATGCGGGATGGGGGTCAACCGACGTGAATGAGGTTGGAACGACCGGGTGGTGGGTGTCGGCGAATCGATGTGAATGAGGGACCTTTGTCCGATGGGGAATGTGATTGTACCTATGGTAGGTTTCCTAAGTACCATGCCTACACATGGATCAAAGTCCTCATAGTTCAGATTGGTCACAACGTCTTGTCGTCAGACTGGAATTGCAATTTAACGTCATGCTAGACGAGGACATGCAATTTAACGTCATGCTGGACGAGGGTGGAACTCGATGTGAATAAATGATGGGTGGGCTTGAACCTTGGAGAGTATTCCTACATACCATGCCTTGACATGGGTCAAAGTCCTCATAGTACAGATTAAAAATGGGGGGCTTTGCAAAAAGAAAAGGAGGCGGTCTGGGCCAATGATAGTTGGGCTTGAACCTCAGGGAGGCTTCCTAGGTACCATGCCTTGACACGGATAAAAATCCTCATAGATCAAGTTGGGTGAGTCACAACGGCTTAACGTCAGACCGGAATGCAGTTTAACGTCATGCTGGACGGGGATGGGACCCGATGTGAAGAAATGACGGGTAGGATTGGACCTCTGGGAGGCTTCCTATGTACCATGCCTTGACATGGATCAAAGACCGTGTAGTTCAAATGGTGGTGCAGTTTAATGTCAGGCGGGACAAGGGCATACAGTTTAACGTCCTGCTGGATGAGGTGTTGTCATTGCCAATGCTTATTCTAAGCCCACATGAGTTATCCTCGGTGTGAGAAACAAGACGCAACAAGGACCTAACAATCATGCCGCGAAGGGTGCGTCCGTGAGAAGTGAAAAGGGGCATACGTATTAGGCGGCCCATGGTGTTGGGACTTACTCCATGATGGAGGCCCGAAGTGCGGAAGAGTGCAGCGAAAGAGGGATTTGGGTCCAATGATGGGAGGTGCATCATTCCCTATCACACCCTCCACTGACCTTGGTAGTGGGGAAGTACGGAGATGCAGAAGTGCAGACATCCATTGGGGAACAAGGGTCTCCCTTCTCATGAGAACATATGCCACTCCAGTAAAAAGGATATCATCCCTTGTGGATGGGTGATTCCACTCCCGTGGAGACAAGTGGCGTAAATAATTTTTGAGCTGGGGGGACCCTTCGTGCGAGGCACGAGGTCAGCTCACAGTTTAACGTTGTGTGTTGAGGACGTGATGCTTGGCAGTTTAACTTCCTACAGCTCGGACGAGGTGGGTTCACTCCAAACCCCTAGGACTTACATAACCGGTACCCTCTGGTCCTTGGGGGAGGGAAGGTACTGGCAAGGCCATGGTCAAGGGGGGTTGTGGAGAGGACCATCGAGGGGTCCACGTTAGCGTGTCTATGCGAAGAAGCAATAGCCGTTAGCATGCCTATGTGGAGAAGCATTAGGCGAAGCAACGCTACGAGTGGTATTGTCCGTGGGACTTTGAAATCACATCGTGCATACCTGGAGGGTCACACGGGAAGCAGAATTTCCAAGAAAAGGAGTGTGCTTCGCGAAGTGGAGTTCCTTATCCTTATCATAGGGCCTAGGTGTGAGTGGAGGGTGCTTCGCGAAGTAGAACAGTATTCGTGGAGCACTGCCTCGCGAAGAAGTGGTTCCTCACGAAACAAGTTGCTGCGAAGCAGTGTGCTTCGTGATGTGCAACGATCCCACCTTAGCATAGGTATCACTAGTACAGGTTGGGTGTTTCGCGAAGCATAAATTCTCCGTGCCTGCCCGGGTTCCCTTGGGAATCCCCTTGATCTTCGTGAAGGGCATCCCTCTCGGATGAGGGGCTCAAAATGAGGCAAAGAAAAGGTGTCACGCGAAGTAGAAGTGCCTCGCAGAGCTCATGATTCCCGAGGCAAAGGGTGCTTCACGATTCGGGAGAGGACAAGCCGAGAGGTCGGATTGTTTGTCCCTGGGACTCAGGGGGAGCCCAATATTTATAAGCAAGGGGTGCCGCGAAGCAGAACTCGCGTGCCGCCTCAGGTGCTTTGCTGTGCACTCGCGAACGTCAAAGTCGTTCGCGAAGAGGTACCACCTCTGAAGCTTCGCGGCGGGCTCCCGAACGTCAAACGCGTTCGCGGAGAGTTACTTCCTCCAGAGCATCACAGTTGGGTCGCGGCGTCAAAGTCATTCGTGGAGAGGTACCGCCTCCGGAGCATCGCGGGCCTGCGATGCTGAGGGTGCTTCGCGTCGGTGCTTCACAAGGCAGCATCCGGGCCTTCTTTTTCATCCCTTTCGTTCGTGCAATATTTTGGTGCCAACAAATGCCCCCCAGACTTGGAGCCGCGTAAGGCTGAAGGGTCGAAGTCTGAGGGAAAATAGACCTCTTTTGTCTTCACGTGATCTTCTTGTCTTTCTGTGCTCTCGATTTCGCGAAGCTCCGCGTACTCCGCGCCTGCTCTCCGCGAATCGAGCTTCACGGAAAACCGAGGGTCTTCGACTCCGCGACTACGCCAAGAAAACTCCTGTTTTCCGGCCTAATCCAGACTTCACGGTTTGGTCTCGCGACCAACCTTCGTGATCCATCTTCGTGATCCGTTCTGAAAAAATTCTTTTCTGAGTGCCGAAATTGAAATGGCCCATCAAGAAGCTATATTGGGGGTGCTTGCAGACGCCACCCGTCGGGTTGAGATGGCCAATTGTCCTGGCCTTGGGGAGATGGTCCGAAGCCATTCGGACCACGCTTCTTTGACAGACCTGCTATCGGAGGGTCAGAAGATTTATCCGCAGTGTGAGAAGCTACCATTGTACGGCTTCGGGTTGAGGTATGACGTCTTCATCCCTAAGGTGAGTAGGGACGAACCAGCTTGCTGGTTCAGGAGCACACCATGCCAGTACCAATTGTTCAGGGTGGCCGATGGTCATGCGCAGGAGGACATCACACCCGTCACCACTGACTGTCTCTACTACCATGTGAATGATATTGATGGGAAGCCACTGCAACCGGAGACGTCTCATCCTCTCTACCGTACCATGATGATGGTGGCTTTGCAGGATTTGAAGAAGGGATGGTCTGATGAGTGAGACCTGCGCCAGGGTGGAAACTTTACAGATGACTGGGCCTGGGCTTAATGGGTAGGCGCCTCATGCGAGGAGTTTGGGGCCGATCTGAGGAGAGTGGGGTTATATGAGGCGGTATGGGCCTCCCAATTCCACATTTACCAACCGAAACAACTGATGCCGGAATTGCTGAGCAGATGGTCGTCTAGGACCAATAGCTTTCACCTGCATCACAGGGAGGTGGGAATCAGCCTGTGGGATGTCCACCAGATTTTTTGGGTTCCGATCTTGGGGGCCATGTATGATGCGTTCCTCCCCTTCATGAGCGTGTGGGAGGATACAGAGAAAATGCCATGGCTGGCGTTATCGCTGAAGGCATTCGTCCTTGGAGAGGACAAGGAGGCAGTGAGGGATGTCCACTTTAGGAGATGGTTCATGTGCTTCCTGAATTTCCTATAGAATCGAGAGTTCTCTCCGAGGCCTCGAACTTGTCCGAGGGCGTCCCAGCGGGGTAAGGGGCACTTGTATTGGCGGGTCTTGGAGGACAGCCAATGGATGACTTGGGGGTTCAGTGTCAGCACTGAACAATAGCCGATAGTCAGGATGGAGGCATTCATCACGGCTCTCATCTGCGGTTGGATTCTTCCGGTGAGGGATACAAGCATGGGGGTGCGGCCTAGCTCGTTTATCATGGCGTCCATGTTGGCCATGGGGCAGCGTGTCAATCTAGGGATTCCAATGCTCTCTAAAATTTACAGAATGCTGTGGCACATTAGCGAGCGCAAGAAGCCGCCTAGGATATGTGGGCCCTTCCACCTCTTGTATGGGTGGATTGCGGCACTCATTAGGGGGATCTATGAGTATCCAAATCCTATTTCACCGCCAGGATAAAACTTCTACCCCTCCATCCAGAATGCGGTCGCGAGCTTCCCATTCAAACTAACTGTGTCGATGGTGCTGAATCGAGTGTGGTGGGTGGATGAGTTTAATTTCCACCATTTCCCATTGCCGACGGGGATACTTACTGACGATGGATGGGGAACGGAAGAACATCGGGCTTACCTCCTGGCCTTTCGAGGTGGTGTTTTGGTGGCACGAGTAGATCGTGAGCCACTCTATGAACAATACACCCCGCATCGGTTTGCGAGACAGTTCTGGTGCCTCCAGCGGATGACACTGCAGGTCTACTGGGAGGTGCATCATAAGGATCACTCGTCTGTGGTGAGGCAGCTGTGGCTCATGTTCACACGATAATATGGGAAGATGTGAATTGCAATGCCTCCATCCACCACCGCTTTCAGATTGGTGAGGGAGTATTTCATTAGTTGGGAAGATGCTTAACCAGGGGAGATGTTAATGTATCCAACTATTTGGGTCGGTGACGGTGGTCCCCCTCTATCTCGAGGTCAGGGTCGGAGGGCAGCTAGGACCTCTCGCGGTGGCGGGGCCGTCATGGAGGCAAGAACTGCACCGGTCGAGGGTGCGACAGCAGCGGCAGACCCGGTGATTCTGAAAGAGTAAGGCCATCCAGAGGGGCATCCACCGAGGGGATTTTGAAGGATATCCACTCAGGCCCCGAGGAAGCGGTTGCGTCATATCGACATGGTAGAAGATGTTGTCTTCCTGGAATCCTGGGACATTTGGGATGTCAACCGGAAATTCATCAGCCCACCCGAGCTATGGGCCCACCTGAATCACCTCGGTATGGAATTACCAGGCATAGTCCAAGTCCGGTCCGGCTTCATGGCGTCTCCGGCGGAGGCAGAGCAATACCTGGACGAGCTAGAGGATTACGTTCACTCTAGTGGTGTCCTTCGCCCAATGACAGACTGGGTGAGGGTACTGCTGAATCAAACGGCCCCCCACAGTTATCAGCTGCCAATCTGAGGGAGTGCTTCCCCCTACCAGAAGAATCCGAGGACTCCTCTCGAGAGGATGAGGCTAGAGTAGGGAGCCCGTTGGAGGAGGGCGAGGTCGGAGATCAAGGCTCAGATTCCGACAATTTCACAGAGGCTCTTGAGGTAACATTCTGTGCTTCCTTCCTTATGGGTCGTTCGTTGGTCATTGTGGACTTCTCACTGATGTTTGAGCCATGCAGGAGGAACTTGTATGCAAGCCTCGTTCTCGCCCCTCGACGGGTGATGATGCGGGACCTTTAGAACATGTGCCAATGGCTGCGTCCAGTTCCGCATCTGGTGGGACCAAAGCAACCGAGGTGGCTCCCCCGGAATCTCCAGACCTTCCAATAGTATATGGATGGCCTCACCTCGGGGTCCCGTCAGTACCGTCTCATGAGCAGCGCCAGGAGGTTGATCTCCATAAGTTTCCTCTATCGGTTTCCTTGTCTTCATGTCTATACCATGCCAACTAATGTTTATGTTCCCCTTTGTCGTACAGTTCTCCTACTGGCCTGGGCCGCTGTGGAAAGGCTAGTCGGGATGTCTGCTGGCGTCCCCCCTAGGGGCATGCCGGTGATGGTGGCGATAGTCCCCCCATCTCCTCAAGCTGCAACACACATCATCACCCGCGGGACCACCAGCAGGGTCATGCTTGAAGTCATAGAGGTGGACTCTGATGAAGAGGATCGGCCGGCCGGTCCTAGTCATGTCGCGCCTACATCGGCGCCAGATGCCGCGCTGGATTCAACGCCAGATGCAGATCCCGCCGAGGACATCCTGCAGGCGTTTCCAACGTACGAGCCTGCCAATCACGCAGACTGGGACGAAACGGCCTCTGACGAAGAAGACAGCAGCATAGTCCACCGCCGGTCGTGGAAGCTAATCACGTGCTTCATCAAGGACACCCCCCAAACGCTATGGCTGGCCGAAATGGACAGACTCCGCTCGCGGTTGCACGAACTGTGCACTGGGGGAGTGGACCCCGAACGTCCTCACGTGCTCATCTGAGATTTTATGGCTGGGAAGATCTGGGAGCATGATCGTGGTCTCAGCGTGGGCTGGAAGCGGAGGAAAGCGACAAATATCAAGAAGCTATAGGAGGCTGAATGCGAGGTCCAACAGCTAGAGACCCGGGCGGAAGAGCACTCAGCCTCTCTGAATGCGCAATCTGAGTTGGTCACCCGGTTGAAGGCCCAGCTGGCGGATGCAGAAGAGCTTATGAGGTAGGCCGTTGGAAAGATGGATGTCGTCCAGGCTAAGGTAGAAAGGGCCAGAGCCATGGCTGACGAACTGCGCCCCGCCGCTGCTGAGGAGGAGCGGGAGCTGAGTCAGCGGCATCAAGCCTTGGACTCCACAAGCCAACGGGTGGCAGAGCTACAATGCTCTTTTGATGGGGCCAACCCATCCATGGGGGGAGTCAACCCTCGGGTATTGTAACACACCAAAAAATTCTTTTATTGGTACTTTCGTGCTTCAATTTCTTCCATATTTTTTTTTAATGTCGTAGCGCGCACGATTTCCACTATTTGAATCACCTTGATACATCCCTATAATGTCTGTGGGACGTTCGACGATAATTCTCCAATCCCACGTGGGTCGAGCCCGATGTGAGAAACATGAGATAGTTGCCTTCTCATCCCACCTGACATATGAGTGGAGACCATGCTCCGGGCATCAGGGATTTGGATTACCAGTCCGGATTTCCGAAAGATGGGAGAGGCCTGACCGGAGAAGGAACTTTTCAAAATAGAAGAATTACCGTTTCTTCAGCGTGCCATCATGCACGAACAGTGAAACACCAGGGGCACTGGAATCAGTCCGAACAGACGGAAATAGGAACCGTGAATTATGATTCCCAAGATTCGGAGCGCTGTGGGGATGGCTTGACAATAAGGGACAACCGTTAACCATGGAGGAGAAGCGGTATCCTTACTACGTTAGCCTGTAATGCGGACAAAATAATGGTCAACCTTTGACCATGTTCGAAACATGGGACCATGTCACAAATATTGTCGGTCAATCTTTCAGGACGTTGACCCAGGATAGTTGGTGGACCATAGGTCAGACATCCATACTGTTAGGGGGTCCTTCCAAACATGACCAGTCTTCCAGAACGTTGGCCCAGGATGGTAGGTGAGCCGATACAGCATGAGACCGGGCCGTTAGGGGGTTCCGTGAGACACGAAAGGGGATGAGGGTCCGAATAAGGGGCACGCAAAGCGAGGAATATAGAGTGATGGTTTGTCCATACAGAATCCAACACTTAGGTAGTTACACCACCGTAGTGGGAGTACACCATATGGGCGCATTTGTTTGATCATGGATCATTCCTTCTTTAGGACAGGGCCTCTCTGGAGAGGGGATCTGTCGCTTCCCAATGGGATCTTGGGGCATCCTGAATTTGTTCAGGGCAAAATTGCAGCTACATAGTCCCCCCCGAGGGGTCAGGCCAGAGGGCCGGAACTGGGGAGGAACGGGATTTTGCGATTCCTTGGGGTGGACCGTAGGTGAAATGTCTAGGTGTCCCTACGTATCCCATGAGTATGGGAATCAATCCATACATAGTTTTGGAAGGACAGTGAAGTCAAAGACCAACACTGGCAGGTGAAATCCTCTCTGATAGAGGCTCCGGTGCATCCCATGGTTAACATGGGGCATCCTGAACTTGTTCAGGGTAGAACCACAGTTTAGTGTCATGCATCGAGGACACATGGACCCCTGTAGTTTAACGTCATACGATAGGAAGTGGAATAAAAGGGATGATCCCGGGGAGCAGATGGTGCAATAGATATGAAACCGACGTGGATGAGGACTTGGAGTCCAAATCACACCACATACCCCCGGAGGAAACTCTTCAGGTCGAGGGACCAAGAGTGAGGATTAGGCTGGGCCCGGACCAGAGTGGTTGGGCGTTCCTACTCACCCCATGAGGATGGGGATCAAGCCATACGTAGTTCTGAAAGCATAGTTTAACGTCATGTGGGACGATGAGAATCCCGACCGTGTTGGTACAAATCCTGCCAAAACTACTAAGCCCACGTGAGTCGTGCTCGGTGTGGGAAACAAGAAGTAGTGGTTGGAATTTCCCGACATAGAAAGGGGGCAGGTTAGGGCGAAGGGACGCTCAGTGAATACTAGCCCAATGACATTAACACAATCATTTAGCGCACCTAGATGGGCAAATATAAGAGACGAGTATGATAGAACTCCACTTGAACATGAGGAAGTGGAAATGTGTGAATCATGGCGCTCGAGATTCAGATCATGATGATGGAAGCATGACGATGGAGGATAACTATTTACCGTGGCGGAAACCCAGCATCCATATCGCGTTAGCCTAGAATGGGGACAAACAAATGATGGTTGACCATTGACCATGTTTGAAACAAGGGATCATGTCACAAATGTTGTCAGATATCCTTAGGGACGTTGGCCCGAAACGATTTGAGGGCCCTTAGGTCCAGCATTCACAGAGAGCCCTTAAGCCTAGTATCCATGTCGTCTGAGGGTCCTTCTGGATGTGGAAGAGGATGAGGATCCAAATAGCGAGCTCATGACGCATGGTCATGGGATGAGGAGGATGTCCCTATAAAAATCCCACACTTCGGGATCTTTGTCAAAACACATTTGAATACAACAATGAGATGTATTAGATAGAGGGAGCAGATTCCTTTCCCTTAGGGAGATCATAGTTTAGGGTCGTAGAATTCGGACCATGGATGAGAGGAGACATAAGAGGCACATGGTGGAGTAACTCAAACAACTGGCGTGAATGGGAATAGGGGTGTATACGGTGCAGTGAAAAACCTGATGTGAATGAAGACGTAATCCCATATCACATCGCACGACCCCCTTGGGAGAGGTTTTAGGTCAAGGGACCAAAAGCGAAAGATAGTCTGGGCCTGCGGGGGAAGTGCATGGGCGCTCCTACGTATCTCATGAGGATGAGAATCAAACCGTACATAGTTATTGATGGACCTTAGACCATAAATGGGTAAAGGGAGTAGAGGACACATGGCAACAAAACCCGATGTGAAGGAGGACCTAAGCCCTACATAACATGAGTTCTCTGGGGAAATTCTCGAGTCGAGGGACCGAACACAAAGGTTAGGCGGGGCCCGCGGGGAAGTGCACGGGCGCTCCTACTTATCTCATGAGGATGAGAATCAAGCCCCACGTAGTTCTGAAAGGTGACATGGTATGAACCAGTGCCAAGGGAAAAGGGGAGTGCGGTCGTGGCCCTTGCACTAAAAGAAGCGGAATTTGATAAATCGTGTTTGTCCTTTAAGGTGAGTGGTTTTTTTGTGAAGCGACAAGCCTAGAGTAGTAGGACTTGGTGTCTCCACAAGGATCAAGCTATGATGGGCGTTGAAAAATGGCATGGAACGTGACCAATACCCAACGTTATGTCCTCTACAATGAGGTCACCACAATGTAGTGCCGTTTTTCATTGTGCGGCCAGGACGATAATGTCACAGTTTAGGGTCATATGATAGGAACAAGCAGGCATTTTATCATCATGCAGCGCAGACGTAGCAGAGACGATGCTAGGTGGGGAACGTGTGTAGTGTTATAAAACACAATTGATGGTGACATGATACCTCATCACATTGTATGCCACTCGGAGATGGAGATCTTAGGCCGAGGGGCCTATATAGAGGTAAGAGGTAAAACAAGGGGGAGAGACTGGCTCCCTAAATGGGCTGTACCAGAAGACAGAGCGTACGGGTGGTCCTATGTATCCCTAAGCCCACTTGAGTTAACCTCGGTGTGGGAAACAAGGGGGGGATCCTTATCGCAATACCTTGGGCGCCCATCAGAGGAGAGTTGGTAGAGATCCCCGAAGGACACCTTTGATGTGTCTTGTTTCCCCAACGCACAGACGTGCATGGAGGAAAAGTAACAAGAGTTCCGGGACTCTACTTGGACACGATGAAGTGATGAAGGGTGTGAATTATGTACCTGACATTTTGGGCTTAATGGGTTGGCGTGGCGATATAGGAAAACTGTTAACCATGGTGGAAATGCAGCCTCCATATCGCGTTAGCCTGAGGTGGGAACAACAAACGATAATCGACTGCTGACCATATTCACAATGAGTGATTTTATCGATTTGATGCCTGAAACCCTTGGGGGAGTTGGCCCGTAACGGTAGGAGAGCCCTTTGGCGTAGTATCCAGGCCGTTCTTGGGGTCCCTCCGGGTGTGAAAGATGATGGAAGCCCTGATGCAGGGATACACAAAGCCTGGAAAGTGGGTGCAGATGTGTCCGAGTAAAGCTTGGCATTCCGGGTAATAAACCAGAGTACTCTTAGGCACATTGGTGAATCGCTGAAAAGGGATCGACGAAACAGCTTTCAAGGGAGAGGTACATGGCGTGGTCATTTCGAGACCGACGTGGATGAGGACATAATCCCACACCACACCATATAATCCTCTCATAGAGGAAGGGTTTTCCAAGGGGCCAAGATGGGATGGAGATTCCTGAGAGATGGGGTTGGAATTGAATCCTAGACATTCAGGTGGTCCTACGTATCCCATGAAGATTGGAATCAAGCCACACGTAGTTCTCTAGATGTAGTTTAACGTCATACAAGACGAGGGGGGAAGTGATATACCACCAAACAAGGGAGGTGTACTGTACGGAGAATAAACCGATGTGAATGAGAAAATAACCTCCCGCCACACCATACACTCCAATAAGAGAGGACCTGGGCCGGGCCCTGAAAAGGCCAAGGGGCCTGATGGTTAGGCATTGGTCAGGGAGGCCTGACCTGCTTGCAGTTTAACACCTTACAGTGGGGACGAGGGTCGGGGACCTCAGGAGGGGAAGGGGCCAGAGGCTGGGCCTCGTAAGGGAAGGCGTACGACATGTTACATGTTCCTGACGTGAATGAGAACATAGTCCCACACCACACCGTACACCCATTATAGGGTAATTGGGGGTCGTGGGCCCGACCTCTAGCACCACCCGGGGGGAAGTTTGTCACTTCAGTATTGGATAGAACAAATCACTACACTCGATGTTTGGGACATCTTAGGGTGGACCCGAAGATCCAGGACACTATTGACCATGTTTGAAACACAACATTCCTATGGTGAATTGATATGGGAGCAACAAATAAGTGTCGACCATTTACCAAATTTGCAACGCGGGACTTGTATCGGCTTGTTGCTTGAAACCCCTCAGGGGCGTTGGCCTGTATTTGTAAGAGAGCCCTTGGGCGTAGTATCTAAGCCGTTCATGGGGGTTCCTCCGGGTGTGCAAAAATGATGGGATCCCAGTCAAGGAGTGGGTGAAGCATAGCTGTATCCATCCACAAAGAAGAAAACATCTCCAGGGGGATGTGCAGCCGGGTCGAGGCTTGTTCGACGTGAGTTGGGGAAAAAGTGTGAACCCTGCCATATGTCTCGACCCGAGGGAAGGAATTTAGATTTCGGGCTTTGCCAACGGACGAAATTCCAAAGCGGTCTTATGTATCCCATTAGGATGGGAATCAAGCCATACGTAGTTCTTGAAGTCTATGAAGTTTAATGTCATGCGGTGAGGATGTGGAAGGATAGAAGAAAGGGAGTGGTCACATGGTGAAACCCTTACAATCATTGTATGAGCGGAGTTGTATGAGCGGGGCTAAGAGAGCCTACTCCTCGCTAAACAAAGATCCTCCTAAGAAACTATTCCCAGGGGGGGTATTGGAAGAGAAAATATTGGGGCTGGGCTCAAGACGAGGTGTCCGAGCGTTCCTACGTATCCCATTAAGATGATAATTAAGCCACACGTAGTTCTTGAGATGCAGTTTAACGACATGAAGGATGAGGATGCATCTCATTTGGGGATATGTAAGGTACAACAAGTAACCCGACATGAATGAGGATGTAATACTACACAATATTGTTGTAGACGCCGGAAAAGTCCGTTGTTCCCAAACGAAGCTCCGGATGCAGAAAGCGAGGTCATATTTGGAGTCAGAAGCACGTTTCGGAGGGCCCGGAGGCCTTGCGCGGAATTTCAGAGGCCTGCGCGCAAAAGCGATGAGTCGCGCGCAAAACCTCCGGGATGCGCGCAATGCGATGGTCCGGCGCGCATTTTTGCGCGCCGCTGGCCCGCGCGGCTCCCTTTGCGCGCCGTGCCCGATTCCGCGCCCCGCGAGAAGGATTTCGCGCTCGCGCCTTGGATTCCGCGCCCGGGGTTTCCTATAAATACAAGGCGACCCCCAACGTTTTGAAGGTTGATGGAAGTCGAAACGTCTCTCGTGCGCGCAAGTCAACCCCTTCCGCGCGCAATGACGAACTTCAGGTAACCTCCTTTCTTTCGCGCAAGAAAGCCTCGGGGTCCGCCTTCGCGCGCAATCCCCGCTGGCTCCTTTCATTTGAATAAAAACTCACCCTAAGGCCTTTGCGCGCAAAAGAACCCGCTTGCGCGCAATTGCCCCGGGGGTGCGCGTAATCCGGCCCGATTGCGTGCACCCCCCTTCTTTGAAGTGGCCATTCATTAAAGAATGAGCCGTTGCCCCCGCGCGCTATCCGAAGCCCGGTGTGCGCAATCTCAAGCATCCGCGCGCAAGGCGCTGGCCCAATTGCGCGCCAGCCCGCCCTGATTGCGCGCCGACCCGCAGTATTGCGCGCAAAGCTCCTTTTTTGCGCGCAATCTGCCAGGGTCGCCCCTGTTGACCCCCTGAGGATACCCGCCTGTGTGGCACCCGATGATTCCCATCTCGGGTGCCCGCACCGTGCGTTGTCTTCCCGTGCGGCCTTCCGGGCTCGCGCGAAGTGACACGGACCCCTCGGCGGCACCGCCTACGTCCTGCACGACGTTAAACTGCAATCGTCCAAGCTACAAGACGTTAAACTGTACAGCATTCGTCCCGCATGACGTTAAACTGCACACGTCCAACAAGACGTTAAACTGTACCTCGTCCGAGCTACAAGACGTTAAACTGTTCAGCGTTCGTCCCGCATGACGTTAAACTGCACATTCGTCCTGCACGACGTTAAACTGCACACGTCCAAGCTGCATGACGCTAAACTGCCTAGCCCCCAACGTCCGCGCTGCAAGACGTTAAACTGCCTAGCATATCATCCTTAACACACGACGTTAAACTGTACTTCGTCCGACAAGACGTTAAACCGTCCGCTTCGTCCTCAACACACGACGTTAAACTGTACTTCGTCTGGCAAAACGTTAAACCGTCCGCATCATTCGATCCCGTGCCCCGCACGCAGGGTCTCCCCCGGTTTGGATGTGGCCCCCACCCGCTCGTCTCTGCAGGGATGTCGGGATTGTCCCTCTTTTGGGACGATTTAATGGGAGCGGCTTTTCCCCACGGGGGCAGGGTATTACAAACCCCTAGTTCCTCATGGGAGGCCGCACATGTGTATCTCCATTGCGCCTCCCCACTGCCGAAGCCAGTAGAGGGTGTGACTGGGATCGAGGTGTCTCATGCTTTCGGTCCAAGTCCCTTCCAACTGAGTTTTGCCGCATTCGGGCTGCCCCAGGTGCGTAAGTCCTGACAGAATGAACTACGTGGACTTTGATCCCTGTCTTCTATACAGGGTACGTAGGAAGCCTCCCTGAGGTCCAAGCCCACCACCTGGTCGTCCCGGTCGTATTTACGTCGGTTCGTCCATCAGCGGACCCTTCCTGGGTTCACGCTTGCGTCGATTCACCTCTGAGTCTGCACCTGTGGGAGACTGCCCGTGTGTATCTCCACTGTGCCTCCCCACAGCCCCTTTTTCCATTTCTCCTTTTATCGTCCAGCATGACGTGAAACTGTGATCCACCCGGCCGTTCCATCCCCCTCTGTGCGAGGTGGTTCGGTTCAATCCTCCGCCCGGCGGCCTTGACCCCTTCGTGCGTCGGCCTGCCAACGTCCAGCATGACGTTAAACTGTATACCCGAACTACGTTGACTTTGATCCCTGTCTTCTATACAGGGTACGTAGGAAGCCCCAAGGGGTCCAAGCTCTTCACTCCGCTATCCATCCTGATCCTTACCCAGGCCACCACATCCCGGTGGGGTCATGCCACTTCACTCCACTCCACTTCACCCGGGAAGCCGCCCATGTGCTGGCCCCAGCATCGAAGGTTCCCCGCAAGGGGTTCTGTTATCTGATCCACTCTTCGTGTCGATCAGTCCGATGCCGTCCCCGCTGGACGTTAAACTCGCGGCATACACCGTGTTAAACACGGGAAGCTGAGGAAAACCTCAGGTGACACAGTTCCCCGTACCCGGTGCGGGATGCCTCAGGCGTCATGCCTTCGAGAAGCCCTATTAGGGACGGAAGATAGATATGCAGAGCCGCAGTGTAAATGCACGCCCCCAACACCCAGAGCCATCCGGTCTCCTCACCGCAGGTTGCTGCCCCGATCAGACTCCTTGGAGCGTCCGGGCGGAAGCAGCGTAATTAACCGGTGTCCATGAAGATATGGCACCAGGAACGAGATTCACGAGCATGTCTTAAATCTATGAGGGAGACCCGGATTAGGCAACGAGTTCCGAGGAGACGTCCAAGGAAGGAGGAGCCGACATCCCATCATCCCGGTTTCGATCAAGGAGCAGACGCCCCTGAATAAGGGACGGATGCCGCCCGCCTTTGGAAAGCGGGACTGCGGGACCACAAGCCGCGCGCGCTCATCCCCTCGGGTTGACGGGTGCACGCGCGAACGCGTCCTGGCGGAATAGCGTAACCTGACGCACATCCGCACCGAAACAGAAAAATGGTGAACCCGACGTGAATCTCTTCTCCTCGACATGAAGACCGATAGCTTTCAGAGGTGTTGGAAGACCGGCATGTTGCCCGGCCGAGCATTCAGTTTTACCCGCCAGGGGCTGGGGAAGTGAAATCGGGCACTCCGTCTCGCAACGTCGAGGGCCTGGGTTCCCCCCACGGAAGGCGTCGTGGCACTAACGGTTGGTTGTCGGTTCCTTTTCCTGTCAGTGTTAATGGGTTTTTCTCCCTGCTTTCAGGAATCAAGTCGCCCGACCCAGTGCCCGATCGCCACCCGCCCACTGGCGCAGGGGTAGGGGAAACGCCAATGCGGTTACTCCGCGCGGCCCCGCCCATTCCACAGCCGTCCCAGCAGCCGCAATTGCGGGACGACCACGCCCTCTCTCCCCCTCGGAGGTCATCCAAAGAAGGGTGATCGACGCCCTGGTGCGGAGATATGAGGAAGAGGGAGTCATCCCCATCAGGGACATGGCTCGCCTAGACCTCGAGGAGGCTGCGCCTCGCCACCACCGCCGCCCCCGAGGGCCGCGCAGGGAGGCACCGCTGCCTACCTCGACGTCCAACCGCTTCGGGAGTTTATCCCCGGAGCGCTCCGACAGTTCCCTTCCCTATGCGGATGAGGTGGAAGATGCCCGGGACCACCCTATCCGGGATTCGCTCCAGGGATCCGCGGTAAGGGCTCCCGCCAGGCCACAGCGACACCGCCGCCAGGCCCCTCAAGTCGAAGAGCGGGCTCTCCACCTGCCCGCACCGCTCATCCCGACTCGTCTGTCCCGACGACAGCGTCGGGCACGAGCGGAAGAGGATGCCCACCTTGGGGCCCTAGCAACAGCGGCCGCATTGGCCCAAGCCACTGCTGGCTCCAGTCGCCGGGCCCCTGCGCATCCTGAGCAGGGGAACTTCTATGCCCGACCTGGATCGAGGCCCCGACCGCCCCAAAGGCAGGTTGGGTTGACTCTCCCAGTTGCTAGCACAAGCAATAGCCACCGCGGACCACCTCGCGGCAGCGCTATTCACCAACAGGGGCTACTCCATGTGATCGATCCGGGAGGCATGGGTCATCCCACCTTCCGATGCCGGCCCGGAGACCTGCCCGGAATCATCTCTCCCCGCGTCCCCTTTGATATCTGTCCCGGTGCCCCTCGCACCTTGGTTTCCAGTCCTCCTGGCCCCAGCACCAGTGCGGCCAGAGGACGCCAGGACAGAGATCAGCCCTGCCCCGAAGAACCACCCAGGGGCGGGAGGGCGAGGCGTCGACGCAGAGGGAAGAAGGTTACGGAATTCCGGACAGAGATTCGACCTGTTCGCTTCTCTGATTCAGAGGCGGAGTACGATTCGGCGACAGAGCCCCTTCCCCAATCCCGCCAGTCAAGGGCAGGGGTAGGAATGCAGCACGTCAGCCTCGTACTCCCTGGGAGCGAGATCGATGTGATCCCTGCATCCCTCCGAAGGTATATCCGGAGTAACGAGGGCCTGGTAGACCCCCAAGGATCAAGCTTGCGGTTGGTACCGGCCCCTCCGGAAGTGCCTTCCGCCCCGATCAGAGAAGCCGGAGACCTTATCTGGGGACCGACGGTCGAACCTCGATCTAGTGCACCCTCGGCGAGCACCGATGCTACGGCAGGATGTTCGCTCGCCGGCCCGTCCTATCGTGATGTGGTAGCTGGGGCACCGCCACCCTTAGGGGGCGGCCCGGGATATGGAGGCCAATCGGCCTGCTCGCCGTATTCACCGCCGGCCAGCCCGTCGGCCCGACGGCCCGCCTCGGCGCCACTGCCGGCTCCCCGTCCGTTCCCAGCCATTGAAGAGGACCGAGGAGATCTGGGTCCCGAGTTTGAGTCGTGGAGCTTCTGGACCGTCCTTGCAGAGGGCCACTTCCCTGAGAAGTTTTGGCCAGTCGCAGGACCAGGCTTTGATGCACCCGAATCACTCACCCCTGATGAGTTCGAATGCTCCCGCCGAACTCTCCGGGAGACTCACTCCCGTCTTCACTTCCTACAAATGCCATACCCCGGGAGTCAACTACACCTGGAGGATATCGGTGAGCAGTGCCGTCAAATTGACCTGGCCACGCTCCCCGCGGTTCGGCACCCCGGGTCATTTGGGCACCACGTGGCCCTCCAACAACGATGCGTCGAGTGTTTTCAAGTACTCCGCAAAGTTATCGAGGAAGCCGCTCCCCACGTGTATATCCGTGGATGGGGGCAGTATGCTGCCCTACGCTTCAGTGCGATTCGCCGACAGCCCGATTCATTGGGTGGCCCTGAGGGTACATCCCCAGGGACAGAAACGGTCAATATGGCTGACCTGTAGGGAGAGGGGAACAACTTGGAACTTCTCGACGGGGGCTCTCCCCCCGAAGACAAGCCGTCGTCAGAGCCATCCGTGAGAGTCACTCGTCATCAGAGGAACATCCTGGGGCTCCCCGCACCCACTGAAGCACTGACGTTGAGCCGCAACGTCAGCAAAGGCAAAGAGCACGGCGGGGCTATAAAGCCCGCCGACCCCTCCACCTCCATACAGAGGGCAGATGAGGATCCCGAGAAGGCTACGCTACGTCAGCAGCTCGCCGAACAGAAGAAGCTGGTTGACCAGCTCCTCGCCGAGCGCGCTGCAGAACGGCGGCCTGACTACGGTGATCCTAGGCCAGGACAGCAGGGACCGGAACAGCCACTCCTCGATGAGACTCTCCCGGGCAACCGCGACTACGCCGTGTTCGCTGACAGGAGAGAGGCCATTGCCTATGGCAAGAGGGCGCGGTATGTTTCGCCACACCCTCCCGAGCGGCGTGACTACCTGAGAGACCCCGCTCGGATTCCTCCCGCTGCCCCAAGGGCCGCTCCGCCCGCCATCCCACGAGCTGCCGAGTTCGACGACCCAGTCGACGACCCGATTGAAGGACCGTGCAATGCGCTCGTGGTTAGAGATCCTCGCCAGGACTGGAACCCATGTCCGGACGATCCGATGGCGGCACTTATCGCCCGTTTGGAAGCCTTGGAGACTCGGCAAGTGGCGATCCCACCGGACGGCAAGCCATACCCAGCATGGGTGGATGACATGCCGGCGCCTCCGGGATTCGGGAATCCCACTTTCTCCCCCTTCAACGGGACCGGAGATCCGCCACAGCATTTGGCCCATTTCAACTCGAGGTGCGGGCCTATGCTGGGGACTCCGGCGCAGCAAGAGGCCGCTAAGCTTCGCTGCTTTGTCCAGACACTGGAAGGGCCAGCATTTGTCTGGTACAGCCAGCTTCCCGTCGGGTCGATAGCTAGCTGGGAGGACCTTCGTAGGCAATTCCTCTACCAGTTCAGTTCCACGACCCGGAAGACGAGTATCGCAGACCTCTTCAAGTGCAAGCAGAGGCCTGATGAGCGAGTCGCGGACTTCGTCGCCCGATGGAAGGGTCTCACGTATTCCCTTGACATGCCATTGACTCAGGAGCAGTTGCTGACAATGTGCGTCGGGAACGTCAAGACCGAGCTGGTCCCTTCCCTGATCACTCAGAATTACCCCGGAGGGTTCAGGGACTTCTCAGACAAAGCTCAGCGTCTCGAGGAAGCCCTGCAACAAGCCTGTCAGGCGCGCCCGCTGCCTCCTATGATTCCTGCAAGGAGAGTCAGCAGGGCTGAGCCCGCTGCTGTTGCCCAGATAGAGGCCCCCAGGCCGTTGGAGCTGCTGCCGGCGAGGCCAGCTCCACAGCCTCGCAGGAACCCGCCTCCACGGGCTCAGTTCCCGGCCCAGCAGCGGCAGCCTCAGAACCGGCCGGCCCCTCCGCGTAATGTACCGCCACAACCCAGGCGAGATAATCAGGGTCCACCTCCTCGGCCGGCCCCTCCAGCCCCTCGACAAGACCGCGCTCCCAGAGGCCCACGATACCTGACGTACTCATTTCACGAGGATCAGGTCCCCGGTTATTTCCGGAGCGCCCTGGAGCAGAGGATTGTACGACTGCCTGAGTGCTGGAGGCCAGAGGAGGCACATCTCACGGATAACCCCCGCTACTGCCCTTACCATCGAGCCCTGGGACACACCATCCAGCGGTGCTATGTGTTTAAGGACTGGCTCCAAGACCAGATTAACAACAATGTAATCAGGTTGGGCCCAGCTCCAGCACAAGTGGCGGGCGTATTCGTGGGATCAGATGACGATAGTGGCGATGAGGACGAATGGCAGCTGGTCTCCGACCGCGGGTCCCAGAAGTATAACAACTGGATGGCCCGCAAGACGATCATTCGCGCCCATGGAATCATCCGTGCGCGCTTGAATCAGCCTGAGCCCCCAGAATCTGCGGGTGCTGCTTCGGCGTCGTCGTCCCAGCCTGCCTCTTCCAAGAAGAGCAAACGGCGGCGGCACAAGAAGGAAGAGCGCGCCCCGCCAGTTCCGCCACTATCCCGCACTCTCGGTGATTTCATGCCCCCGGAGATGGGGATCCCCCCTCGGATCCACCCGGTGGTGGATGACTCGTCCGATGAAAGTGTAGGGTACGCTTCGGTTAATACCGTCGAGCTGGTAAATCCCTTTTCGGTTCCCGACGTTGAAGAACACCAGGTGGACCTCCCTAGTGTCCCCGGTCGTCGCCACCATCGGAAGAACCGCAGTAGCAGGAGCCGCCGGGGCACAGCAGCTGGTACCTCCAGCCAGGCCGTGCATGCCACTGAGACTAGGCAGCAGGCTCAAAACCGGGCTCAGCGTGCGCAGCCCCCCCATCCGGGGAAGACGGATTCGCCTCCGCCACTGTTTGTGGTGTGGGACCAGGCAGAACCGCCTCAGCCACATCGCGATCAGCTCCGCCCTGCCATGAGTCCATCCCGGCCTCCTGACCCCAGTACGGTGACCATTTCCCGGACTGCAACCAGTGAACAGCGAGATGCGCCAAGTACCAGTCGGCCGCCGGTCCGACCGGCAAGGCCCGTCGTACCGCCGGCCGTAGAGCAACCTCCTGTAACCAGGGGCTCGCGCCTGGCCAAAAAGTATGATGTCCTGAAGCACTTGGCCGACATCCCAGCAAGGCTCTCCATCCTTGAGGCTCTGCGCATGTCATCTGAGATGCGTGAGGCACTCGCTGAAGCCCTGAAGAGCCCCCTCCAGTTTGAGACAGAGGTTGCGGCTGCAGAGGCCTTTCACGCCGAAACGATCGAGGACGCCGAATGTCAGGCAGTTATCTCGTTCTCTGGTAAGGATGAAGACCCTCCTATACAGGGACACATTCGTCCGCTGTATGTCACTGGCCAGTTCAATGGCCTTGAAGTCCGACACTGTCTTGTCGACACAGGGTCCGGGATTAACCTGATTCCAACTCGGACGCTCCGGAGATTGGGGTTGTCTGAGGATGACTTGATTCCCTCCGACCTCAGGATCCAGGGGTATGACCGCACCGAGCAAACCCCGGTCGGCAAGATACGTTTGAAGACCCAGTTCGGTGACTTGGTTGCCAACACCGAATTCATGGTAGTCTCTCAGGACACTGCGTATAACGCATTGATGGGCAGGCCATGGCTCCACCTTCATGCGGCGGTTCCCTCATCATACCACCAGTGCCTCAAATACTCCCTTAACGGTCGAGTGGGCGTGCTTCAAGGAGATGCCTCTCCTTTTGCCTCATGTGAAGCCCGTTATCTGGACGCGGACTATTACAAGAGCAAGGACAAGCAGATCCTGGCAGGTGAGGTTGAGCCTGTCGCTGTTGCAAGCGATCCATGGGCCAGCTTGGATGACGCCTACGTCCTCCCGATTCAACGGTTGGACGTAGCCATGGTTTCGACGGCCTGTGAGTCTCCTGATGAGATGACCGCGACCGCCCGTGCCAGCACCAGCGGCCCAGCAAGATCTGGTGGCCCCAATGCAGTTTCCAACGCAGTCTCTCCCGTGGATGATCCCTCCCCAAGTGGAGAGGACGTGGAAGATGCACCCCCAGCCTTTGAGGAGGGCGTCCCCGCCACGGTCGATGAGTTAGTACAGGTGAACCTTGGAACCGAGGAAGATCCAAGACCCACATTGATCAGTGCCGCCATGCCCTCCGAGGAGCGGCAGCAGTACGTGGACTTTCTCAGGCAGCACCGCGATGTGTTCGCTTGGGGCTATGACGAGATGCCGGGGCTGGATCCTCAGGTAGTCGTCCACCGCCTTGGTCTCCCGGCGAACCATCGCGAGTTCAAGCAGCCTCCCAGGAAGATGCACCCGTCCCACGGTGCCATGGTTGAGGCCGAAGTTGACAAGCTTATCAAAGCCAACTTCGTGAGGGAAGTCCAGTACCCCAAATGGCTGGCCAACATTGTGCCGGTCAGGAAGAAGAACGGGCAGATCAGAGTCTGTATCGACTTCCGCGATCTCAACCGCCACTGTCCGAAGGATGATTTTCCCCTTCCAGTGACAGAGCTGTTGATTGACGCCACAGCAGGGTTCCAAGCCCTCTCCTTTATGGATGGATACTCCGGATACAACCAAATCCGGATGGCCCCTGAGGATGAGGAGTTCACTGCCTTTAGGGCCCCCCAAGGTACCTTTTGTTACCGGGTCATGCCCTTTGGCCTGAAGAATGCAGGAGCAACCTACCAACGGGCGATGCACCGCATATTCAAGCCAATCCTCGACACACTGGTTGAATGCTACGTCGACGACTTGGTGGTCAAATCACGCCAGCGTCAGGACCATCTCAAAGACCTTGAGAAAGTGTTCGGCGTCCTCCGGTCTCGCTGCCTGAAGATGAACCCGTTGAAGTGTGCCTTCGGGGTCACCTCCGGAAAGTTCCTTGGATTTGTGGTAAGATACCGGGGTATTGAGATCGACCCAGAGAAGATCAGGGCGATTAGCCAAATGCCTCCCCCGAGTAACATCCGGGAACTGCAAGGGTTCCAAGGCCACTTAGCCTATATACGCCGATTCATCGCGAATCTGGCCGGCAAGTGTAAGCCCTTTTTTCGGCTCATGAAGAAGGGTGTCACCTATGTATGGGATAAAGAGTGTCAGACTGCTTTTGAGGAAATCAAGCAGTACCTGCTTCAACCTCCGGTTCTGATGCCGCCCGTATCCGGGAAGCCGCTGGTCCTCTATGTGACCGCCCTGGAACGGTCCCTTGGTGCCCTTCTAGCCCAGAAGAACAACGAGGGAACAGAGAACAGCCTCTATTACCTCAGTCGCATGCTCCTCGACGCGGAAGTTAGGTATTCCCCCATCGAGAAGAGCTGCCTGGCGCTCGTATTTGCCGTACAGAAATTACGACACTACTTGCAGCACCATGAGGTAGAGTTGGTTTCTCGGGTAGACCCGTTGAAATATATCCTGAGCCGGCCTATGTTGACTGGCCGTCTAGCGCGGTGGGCTGTGATTCTCCAGCAGTTCGACATCAGGTACGTGTCTCAGAAGGCTATCAAAGGGCAGGCATTGGCAGACTTTCTGGCAGCTCACCCAACCTCCGCGGATCAGCCGCTGGATCTAGGCTTTCCTGATGAGACCATTCTCTCGGTCGATCATGCCGATCCATGCTGGCAGATGCACTTTGACGGTGCCTCCCGGAGCCCCACCGGTAGAAGACTCGATAATCCTAAGCTCAACAGAGTGGGCTTGGGTATCGTCTTCATTACCCCGGAGCGAGCCGTGCTGCCATATTCCTTCCTGTTGTCAGAGGGCTGTACCAACAATGAGGCGGAATACCATGCCCTCATCACCGGCCTCGAGTTGGCTCTCGAGATCGACGTGCCCCATCTGTGCGTGAAAGGAGACTCCGAGCTGGTTGTTAAGTAGATCAATGGCGACTATGTTGTCAGGAAGCCGGAACTCGTGCCATTGTTGGAGTGCACCCTCCTTCTGATGGCTCGATTCCCTTCTCGGCCAGAAATTGTCCATATTCCCCGGTCGCAGAATGGTCGAGCAGATGCTTTGGCCAGCCTTGCTGCGTCACTTGCGGAGCCTGAACATGACAACCTGGTCGTCCGCGTGACGCGCCGCAGGCTCATCGCTCCCGCTATCCCGGAAGAAGATCGCGGCCCGTTGGTAAGTAATCTCACCACGGTTGCCCCTATGCCCGGAGCCCCGAGTACCCCAGATATGACAGTCGAATCAGCCCCTGATTGGAGGACGCCTTTGGTTGAGTACCTCCAACATGGCATCGGATCGGGCCGAGCGCGAGCGAGTTCGACGACGTGCATCGCAGTTTGTTCTCCAGAGCAGTCCCGACCTAGAGCAGATCCTCTACAGACGCGGATTTGATGGTGTTCTCCTCCGTTGCCTTCATGGAGTTGAGATCCCACGAGTCATGCAAGAGGTTCATGCTGGTTCATGTGGTGCCCATCAGACTGGGCCGAAGCTGTCCCACCAGATTCGGAGGTTGGGATACTTCTGGCCCTCTATGATTCATGACTGCATCGAGTATGCCAGGAGGTGCCATGCGTGCCAGGTTCATGCGAACTTTGTGCATCGGCCGCCGGAGCCCCTCCATACCACCAGGTATTCCTGGCCCTTTGAAGTCTGGGGTCTGGACGTTGTGGGACCTTACCCGCCAGCGACGGTTCGCCAGTGCCGGTTCATTCTGACCGCTACAGACTTCTTCTCCAAATGGGCAGAGGCGATTCCGCTCAGAGAGGTCAAATCCTGTTCGATCGCTGACTTCGTGACCTCCAACATCATCTATCGATTTGGAGTGCCTCACGCTATCCTCACGGATAACGGAACCAATTTCCGAGCAGCCGAGTTGAAGAAGTTGTACGCCAAGTATAACATTCGCTCGAACCATACATCCCGCTATCATGCGCAGGCGAATGGACAGATCGAGGCGTTTAACAAAACCCTCTCTAACATTCTGCAAAAGATGGTTGGTCAGAACAAGAAGAGTTGGCCGGACAAGCTCCCCAACGCCCTCTGGGCTTATCGGACGACGACTCGCAATTCCACCCAGATGACCCCTTATTCCCTGGTGTATGGAGCTGAGGCCGTCCTGCCCATCGAGATCCAGTTGCCGTCCTTGCGCACTGCGGTCTACGACCAGCAAGCGCCGGACAGAGCTGCTGAAGCCCGTCTAGTCGAGTTGGAAGCACTGGACGAGAATAGACTTCGCGCTTTGCACAACTTGGAGAGGCATCAGAGCAGAATGGATCGAGCTTTCAATAAGAAGGTTCGCCTCCGCTCCTTCCTGCAGGGTGATCTAGTGCTAGCCCTAAGAGCACCGATGATCCCCGGCAGGAAGCCGCCCAAGTTGGAGCCCAAGTGGGAGGGACCTTTTGTCGTCCACAAGGTCTATCCCAATGGCGCGTACTCCCTAGCGACTATGGATGGTGAGCGTGTTACTCCTCCCACCAACGCTAGGTTCATCAAGCAGTACTTTGTCTGACCATCTACGTCCTGCACGACGTTAAACTGCATTCGTCCGAGCTACAAGACGTTAAACTGTTCAGCATCTTCGTCCGAGCTACAAGACGTTAAACTGTTCAGCATCTTCGTCCGAGCTACAAGACGTTAAACTGTTCAGCATCTTCGTCCGAGCTACAAGACGTTAAACTGTTCAGCATCTTCGTCCGAGCTACAAGACGTTAAACTGTTCAGCATTTTCGTCCTGCATGACGTTAAACTGCACCTCAAGAACTATGTGCGGCTTGATTCCCATCCTTATGGGATACGTAGGACCGCCTGGACATTTATGTTTCAGGCCCAGCCCCATCCTTCGGGAATTCCCATCCCATCTCGGGCCTTTGTCCCAAGTGCCTCTGGGTATGCGGCGTATGGTGTGGACGCGGGGCCATGCCCTCATTCACGTCGGTTTGCTCGTCACGCTGTACGCCCCCCACGTTTGGGGGATGCCTTCTGCTTCCCCCCCTTTCTTCCTCTCATCGTCCTGCATGACGTTAAACTGCCTTTCAAGAACTACGTGTGGCTTGATTCCCATCCTTATGGGATACGTAGGAACGCCCGGATGTTTGAAACTTCGGGTCCAGCCCCACCTCTTAAAGATTCCCCCTTCTCTGGGGAGTCCGCCGCTTTCGGGTCACCCTCAAGGCGTGTCCCTCGACCCCTTGTAGTGGTCCACCGGTGTCAAGAGTACTCTGGTTTATTGCCAGGAGCGTCAGTTCCTGCTCGGTCAGGCTCCTTGTACGTTTCAGGCTTCATGCCCCATCTCATTCGGACTCATCACCTACGCCCTGGATGGAGCCCCCGTGAACGGTCTGGACACAATGCCTCAGCGCTCTCCCACCGACTCGGGCTGGCACCCCCATGGGTTCTGGGCAGCAAATCGATATGAATCCTGCGATTGAGCGGTCGATGCTCGTTTTCTGCCCCATTCCATCAACGGTTAGTGCGATATTGATGCTGCTTTTCCGCCACGGTCGGCAGTACTTCCATATCGTTACTCCGGTGCCCCCAGTCCTTGAGTGAATGGCCGCATGATTCACATCTTTCCATCTTCCATCCTGACCAGGCAAAATCTCGATACTCTTGACACTATCCCTCAGTGCATCTTTGCATATCCAGGGGATAGGACCGCGAAGTGGCGTGCGTTGAGGCTTTATGGTCCGAGCTCTAAGACCTTAAACTAAGATCTCTCCTTATGGTCCGAGCTCTAAGACCTTAAACTAAGATCTCTCCTTATGGTCCGAGCTCTAAGACCTTAAACTAAGATCTCTCCTTATGGTCCGAGCTCTAAGACCTTAAACTAAGATCTCTCCTTATGGTCCGAGCTCTAAGACCTTAAACTAAGATCTCTCCTTATGGTCCGAGCTCTAAGACCTTAAACTAAGATCTCTCCTTATGGTCCGAGCTCTAAGACCTTAAACTAAGATCTCTCCTTATGGTCCGAGCTCTAAGACCTTAAACTAAGATCTCTCCTTATGGTCCGAGCTCTAAGACCTTAAACTAAGATCTCTCCTTATGGTCCGAGCTCTAAGACCTTAAACTAAGATCTCTCCTTATGGTCCGAGCTCTAAGACCTTAAACTAAGATCTCTCCTTATGGTCCGAGCTCTACGACTTTAAACTAAGATCTCTTTCTCTCATCGTCCCGCATGACGTTAAACTGCCCCTTAAGAACTACGTATGGCTTGATTCCCATCCTTATGGGATACGTAGGACCGCCTGAACATTCATGTTTCAGGCCCAGCCCCATTTCTCGGGAATCTCTATCCCGCGTTGGGCCTCGGGCCCAAGTTCCCCTCCTTTTGTGCGAGGCGTATCGCGTGAGCGGGGGATCATGTCCTCATTCACGTCGGTCTACTGGCCGCGCCGTACGCCTCCCCCCATGTGTGGGACCACCTCACACCTCTCATCGTCCTGCATGACGTTAAACTGCCTTTCAAGAACTACGTGCGGCTTGATTCCCATCCTTATGGGATACGTAGGACCGCCTGGACGCTTGTGTTTCAGGTCCAGCCCCGTCTCTTGGTTGATTACGGGGATCTACCCTCTCTTGGTTGCTCTCAGGGTGAGTCCTCCGACCCTTCCCGGTGATCTGGTAACATGCTTTGGGTACTTCGGTCTATGACTCGTAGTGTCAGATTCGATCCCGACAAGTCCTGTGTTGCTTGTCGGGCCTCGCGCTTCCTCTTGTTTGAGCCTTCCCCCAAAGGGATCCTCGTTAGCGGTTTTGGTACGATGCCTCAGTGCTCTCCTACCGCTCCGGGTCGATTTACCGGCGGGTCTTGGGCCGCAAATCGATATGAATCCTGCGATTGAGCGGTCGATGCTCGTTTGCTTGCCCCGTCTTAGGCTGACGCGATCGGATGTTGTGTTGCGAATATGGTCAGCAACGTCCTTGATCGCCACGTCGGCTCTTTCAGGCTCTGGACATTGGTTGCGCAGTCCTCAGCACGCTCCGCCTTTGTGCGTTGTAGTGGAATCACGGCACTCTCTTCATACTGACCTCCAGTACACCTCTACACGTTAGGCAGACCCACCAGGGTAATGATGTCGTTCGAGGCTCCCATGATCTGAGCACCAAGGATGTATACGGATGTCCTCCCTAAGGGCCATGCGTAGCTGGACCCTCGTCCCCATAAGGAGGAAGGAGTCGCCCGAGCAATCGCGTTCTGGGCCCAGCATAGCTGGAGGCTAGCATCTCTGCCCCTCGGGTGATGAACATACGCAGGCCCCTATCCCAAGACCCTTCTCTAGGAATCGCGCGTGACCGCAGGGCCGGGATATGTTCCCACCTCCGCTGGGTCCGCCGCATCGCAATAAGCGGATTCCTCCATGGTCCGAACCACACGACCTTAAACTGTGTTGTCTGGTCCAAACCACACGACCTTAAACTGTGTTGTCTGGTCCTACCACACGACCGTAAACTGTGATCGTCTTGGCCGCCCGACGAGAAACGGCACTGCATCGTGATGTTCTCCTCAGGGGACACTCACGTTGGGGCGTTGGTTAATAACCACGCCATTCATCAATGCCTTTCATGGCTTGATTATTGTGGCGACGCCTGGGATTCCTTAATCACAGGCATGTCGCCGCACAAAGAAAAACCATCCACCTTTAAGGACAAACAAGAAATATCAAATGCCGCTCCTTCTGTGTGCGAGGGTCAGACCCGCACTCTTCCCCGCGCTGGTGCCCGATTGTGTTGCGCCGCGCTTCAAGAACTACGTGTGGCTTGATTCCCATCCTTATGGGATACGTAGGAACGCCCGGATGTTTGAAACTTCGGGTCCAGCCCCCCACCTCTTAGAGATTCCCCCTTCTCTGGGGAATCCGCCGCCTTCAGGTCACCCTCAAGGCGTGTTCCCCGACCCCTTGCAGTGGTCCACCGGTGTCAAGAGTACTCTGGTTTATTGCCAGGAGCATCAGGTTCTGCTTGGTCAGGTTTCCTCCACTTTTCAGGCTTCGTGCTCCCTTTCATTCGGACCCATCGTCTACGCCCTGGGTGGAGCCCCCGTGAACGGTTCGGACACAATGCCTCAGTGCTCTCCCACCGACTCGGGCCGGTACCCCCAATGGCCTCGGGCAGCAAATCGATATGAATCCTGCGATTGAGCGGTCGATGCTCGTTTGCTGCCCCATTCCATCAACGGTTAGTGCGATATTGATGCTGCTTTTCCACCACGGTCGGCAGTACTCCCATATCGTTACTCCGGTGCCCCCAGTCCTTGAGTGAATGGCCGCATGATTCACATTTTCCACCTCCCATCCTGACCAGGCAAAACCTCGACACTCTTGACACTATCCCCCAGTGCATCTTCGCATATCCAGGGGATAAGACCACGATGTGGCGTACTTTGAGGTTCTTATGGTCCGAGCTCTAAGACCTTAAACTAAGATCCCCCCCTATGGTCCGAGCTCTAAGACCCTAAACTAAGATCTCCTCCCCTATGGTCCGAGCTCTAAGACCCTAAACTAAGATCTCCTCCCCTATGGTCCGAGCTCTAAGACCCTAAACTAAGATCTCCTCCCCTATGGTCCGAGCTCTAAGACCCTAAACTAAGATCTCCTCCCCTATGGTCCGAGCTCTAAGACCTTAAACTAAGATCTCCCCCTATGGTCCGAGCTCTAAGACCTTAAACTAAGATCTCCCCCTATGGTCCGAGCTCTAAGACCTTAAACTAAGATCTCCCCCTATGGTCCGAGCTCTAAGACCTTAAACTAAGATCTGCCCCTATGGTCCGAGCTCTAAGACCTTAAACTAAGATCTGCCCCTATGGTCCGAGCTCTAAGACATCAAACTAAGATCTCCCCTTTTGGTCCAAGCTCTACGACCTTAAACTAAGATCTCCCCTAAATGGGATTCTACGTCCTGCATGACGTTAAACTGCGCTTCCAGAACTACGTATGGCTTGATCTCCAGCCTGATGGAGTACGTAGGAACGCCCGGGCATTTTGACTCGGGTCCAGCCTCAGGGATCGCTAAGTCCCGCCCCTCCTCGTTGCCGACCGTCTGGCCTGGCTTCGGGTAGAGTGGTGCGGTTGTGATATTCTCCCCGATTCAGCTCGGGATGCCCCATCGCAACGATGGGAGGCGACAGTTTCCTCGTCAAAGAGGTTCTGTCTGAGAATTGGGGTGATTCACGGCCAGATTAGTGCATCCGCCTAATACGCTTTCCCCACGGTGGCGCAATTCTGAGAGCGTTGGATTCTGTCCGAACAATCGTCACTTCGCCCCACGCTTCGCATGCCCTGTTGATCTGGATTTCCACCCTTGTGTCTGAAGGAACCCCCAAAGCGGTATTCATGATGACATGTGGTCCGCCTCCTGCAATATGAATGATGACCTTCGGTCCGTCTCTTGCAGTTGTTATGGTCGATCCACTGTCCGCCTACCGTCCGGGGCATTTCCTGGAAGGCCGACCGTTGTGGATGTCCGGATTCGGGACACGCGATTCACCCTTTCTCATTTCCCTATGTTCGGATAAAATCTCAACTCCCCTAGTGTTGTCCCGCTCGTGTGTTGGAACAAGTTGGGGGGATGATACATTGATTAGGTCTGAGGTCTCCTTTCCTAGGAATGACCTCCCTCTTTTCTCCAGCAATCCAGGCCCAACTATGGATGCCTGATGCTTGGTTAACACTCCCGCAAGACAGTGAATTGTGGTTGACTATGTTAAGCCGAAAGACGCAGATAAATATATTGATTCATACAAATGGATCGAAATATTGAGTAACGGAAGCAAAATGTTCTAGGAATGGCAAAAAACAAAGCCCCTAGGGATTAGCGTGCTGGATGAGTCTTTCTAATGCCGCTACCCTTTGGCTGGCGGCCTCCAGGGCTGCTTCTCGTTCTCTGCATGCCCTCTCTTCGTCAGCGGTCGTAGCGCGCAGCTCGCCGATCCTGGCCTATGCGCGCTCCCGCCCAGGACTTCGGCATTCCGGCGTCTCCCTCGGAACCCGATCGTTGCGACCTCTCGCCGATCAGATTCCGAGGGGGGGCTTTTGTAGACGCCGGAAAAGTCCGTTGTTCCCAAACGAAGCTCCGGATGCAGAAAGCGAGGTCATATTTGGAGTCAGAAGCACGTTTCGGAGGGCCCGGAGGCCTTGCGCGGAATTTCAGAGGCCTGCGCGCAAAAGCGATGAGTCGCGCGCAAAACCTCCGGGATGCGCGCAATGCGATGGTCCGGCGCGCATTTTTGCGCGCCGCTGGCCGGCGCGGCTCCCTTTGCGCGCCGTGCCCGATTCCGCGCCCCGCGAGAAGGATTTCGCGCTCGCGCCTTGGATTCCGCGCCCGGGGTTGCCTATAAATACAAGGCGACCCCCAACGTTTTGAAGGTTGCTGGAAGTCGAAACGTCTCTCGTGCGCGCAAGTCAACCCCTTCCGCGCGCAATGACGAACTTCAGGTAACCTCCTTTCTTTCGCGCAAGAAAGCCTCGGGGTCCGCCTTCGCGCGCAATCCCCGCTGGCTCCTTTCATTTGAATAAAAACTCACCCAAAGGCCTTCGCGCGCAAAAGAACCCGCTTGCGCGCAATTGCCCCGGGGGTGCGCGTAATCCGGCCCGATTGCGCGCACCCCCCTTCTTTGAAGTGGCCATTCATTAAAGAATGAGCTGTTGCCCCCGCGCGCTATCTGAAGCCCGGTGTGCGCAATCTCAAGCATCCGCACGCAAGGCGCTGGCCCAATTGCGCGCCAGCCCGCCCTGATTGCGCGCCGACCCGCAGTATTGCGCGCAAAGCTCCTTTTTTGCGCGCAATCTGCCAGGGTCGCCCCTGTTGACCCCCTGAGGGTACCCGCCTGTGTGGAACCCGATGATTCCCATCCCGGGTGCCCGCACCGTGCGTTGTCTTCCCGTGCGGCCTTCCGGGCTCGCGCGAAGTGACACGGACCCCTCGGCGGCACCGCCTACGTCCTGCACGACGTTAAACTGCAATCGTCCAAGCTACAAGACGTTAAACTGTACAGCATTCGTCCCGCATGACGTTAAACTGCACACGTCCAACAAGACGTTAAACTGTACCTCGTCCGAGCTACAAGACGTTAAACTGTTCAGCGTTCGTCCCGCATGACGTTAAACTGCACATTCGTCCTGCACGACGTTAAACTGCACACGTCCAAGCTGCATGACGCTAAACTGCCTAGCCCCCAACGTCCGCGCTGCAAGACGTTAAACTGCCTAGCATATCGTCCTTAACACACGTCGTTAAACTGTACTTCGTCCGGCAAGACGTTAAACCGTCCGCTTCGTCCTCAACACACGACGTTAAACTGTACTTCGTCTGGCAAGACGTTAAACCGTCCGCATCATTCAATCCCGTGCCCCGCACGCAGGGTCTCCCCCGGTTTGGATGTGGCCCCCACCCGCTCGTCTCTGCAGGGATGTCGGGATTGTCCCTCTTTTGGGACGATTTAATGGGAGCGGCTTTTCCCCACGGGGGCAGGGTATTACAAACCCCTAGTTCCTCATGGGAGGCCGCACATGTGTATCTCCATTGCGCCTCCCCACTGCCGAAGCCAGTAGAGGGTGTGACTGGGATCGAGGTGTCTCATGCTTTCGGTCCAAGTCCCTTCCAACTGAGTTTTGCCGCATTCGGGCTGCCCCAGGTGCGTAAGTCCTGACAGAATGAACTACGTGGACTTTGATCCCTGTCTTCTATACAGGGTACGTAGGAAGCCTCCCTGAGGTCCAAGCCCACCACCTGGTCGTCCCGGTCGTATTTACGTCGGTTCGTCCATCAGCGGACCCTTCTTGGGTTCACGCTTGCGTCGATTCACCTCTGAGTCCGCACCTGTGGGAGACTGCCCGTGTGTATCTCCACTGTGCCTCCCCACAGCCCCTTTTTCCATTTCTCCTTTTATCGTCCAGCATGACGTGAAACTGTGATCCACCCGGCCGTTCCATCCCCCTCTGTGCGAGGTGGTTCGGTTCAATCCTCCGCCCGGCGGCCTTGACCCCTTCGTGTGTCGGCCTGCCAACGTCCAACATGACGTTAAACTGTATACCCGAACTACGTTGACTTTGATCCCTGTCTTCTATACAGGGTACGTAGGAAGCCCCACGGGGTCCAAGATCTTCACTCCGCTATCCATCTTGATCCTTACCCGGGCCGCCACATCCCGGTGGGGTCATGCCACTTCACTCCACTCCACTTCACCCGGGAAGCCGCCCATGTGCTGGCCCCAGCATCGAAGGTTCCCCGCAAGGGGTTCTGTTATCTGATCCACTCTTCGTGTCGATCAGTCCGATGCCGTCCCCGCTGGATGTTAAACTCGCGGCATACCCCGTGTTAAACACGGGAAGCTGAGGAAAACCTCAGGTGACACAGTTCCCCGTACCCGGTGCGGGATGCCTCAGGCGTCATGCCTTCGAGAAGCCCTATTAGGGACGGAAGACAGATATGCAGAGCCGCAGTGTAAATGCACGCCCCCAACACCCAGAGCCATCCGGTCTCCTCACCGCAGGTTGCTGCCCCGATCAGACTCCTTGGAGCGTCCGGGCGGAAGCAGCGTAATTAACCGGTGTCCATGAAGATATGGCGCCGGGAACGAGATTCACGAGCATGTCTTAAATCTATGAGGGAGACCCGGATTAGGCAACGAGTTCCGAGGAGACGTCCAAGGAAGGAGGAGCCGACATCCCATCATCCCGGTTTCGATCAAGGAGCAGACGCCCCTGAATAAGGGACGGATGCCGCCCGCCTTTGGAAAGCGGGACTGCGGGACCACAAGCCGCGCGCGCTCATCCCCTCGGGTTGACGGGTGCACGCGCGAACGCGTCCTGGCGGAATAGCGTAACCTGACGCACATCCGCACCGAAACAATTGTACAATCCCGCAAGAGGGAAATTCGGGGTGAACCAAGCGGCCTGAGGCCGGACCGTGTTCAGGGAGACCTGAACAACTTGTGGATTAACGTCTCGCAGGGAAGACGGGGGCCGTGGGCCTGAGGAGGCCAAGGGGCCTGAGGCTGAGCCATGGTCATGAAGGCCTGACTGTCTTGTAGTTTAACATCATGCAGTAAGGACATGGGGAGATCATAGTTTAAGGTCATAGAGCTCGGACCATTTTGCAGTTTATCATCTTGCAGGATGAAGATGCAGTTTAAGGTCATGCGGGACCAGGTAGGATCAGGTAAGTACCGCTTGAGGAACCTGGCATTGGTGGGAGGGGTTATGCGCTCTCCATCCGTGGTCACCAAGGAGTACTCCCCATTGGGGTAAACCTTATGAATGATATAAGGCCCTTCCCATTTGGGTTCTAACTTCGGCGGTTTCCTACCGGGAATCATTACTGCTCGATGGGCTAGTACTAGGTCGCCCTGTAGAAAAGAGCGCAGACGAACCTTCTTGTTGAAAGCCCTCACTATCTTATCCTAATGCCTTTCTATATTGTGTAGGGAATGAAGACGGTTCTCGTCCAGTGCTTCTAATTCAACTAGACGGATTTTGGCTACCTCATCTGATGTCTGGTGATCATAGACTGTAGTGCGTAACGATGTCAGATGGATCTCAATGGGTAGGAAGACTTCAGCTCCATACACCAGGGAATATGGGGTCACCTGGGTAGAGTTACGAGTCATCGTTCTATAATCCCATAGGGCGTTGGGGAGCTTTTCCGGCCAACTTTTGTTGTTCGGACCAACCATCTTCTGCAGAATGTTAGAGAGGGTTTTTTTGAAGGCCTCGATCTGTCCGTTTGCCTGCGCATGGTAGTGGTAGGTATGGTTCGAACGGATGTCATACTTGGCGTACAATTTCTTTAGTTCAGCCGCTCAGAAGTTGGTGCTGTTATCGGTGAGGACGACATGAGGGACCCCAAACCGGTGGATAATGTTGGAGCTCACAAAGTAAACGATGGAATGAGCCTTGACCTCTTTGAGTGGAACTGCCTCTGCCCACTTAGAGAAGGAATCTGTAGCAGTCAGGATGAACCTACACTGGCAAGCTGTTGCCGGTGGTTATGGTCCCACTACATCAAGTCCCCATACCGCAAATGGCCAAGAGTACTTGGTGGGGTGGAGGGGCTCCGGCGGCCGATGCAGGAAGTTGGCATGAACTTGGCTCGCGTGGAATCTCTTGGCATAACCAATACAATCGTGGATCATAGGGGGCCATAAGTACCTCAACCTATAGATTTGATGGTACAGCTTCGGCCCAGCTTGATGGGCGCCACAGGAACCGGCGTGAACCTCTTGCATAACTTTAGGAATCTCTATTCCATGAATGCAATGGAGGAGGACACCATCAAAGCTCCACATATAAAGGATCTGTTCAAGACTGGGGCTGCTCTGGAGGGTAAATTGCAGCGTGAGACATCAGACTCGCACGCGCTCTATCCAGTCGTCTGGGAGGCGACCATTTTGGAGATACTCAACAAATTGTGCCCTCCAATCGGGAGTGGCTTCAACCACTATGTCTGACGAATCTGGGATCCCGGCCGTAGAGGGTCTGGCAGTGAGATGACTTACTCACAGGCCAATATTGTCCTCTTGGGTGACGGGGGAAATGACTCTCCGGTGTGCCACATGTATGATCAAATCATCTTGCTCGGGTTCTGCGAGCGACGTGGCTATGCCAACCAAGGTGTCTGCTTGACCGTTCTGTGACAGTGGGACATAGGTAATCTCTGGTCGAGAAGAGAGCTGGGCCATTAGGCAGAGGGTGTACTCCAACAATGGTATAAGCTCCGGATTCCCGACGATGTAGTTTCCATTAACCTCTTTGATTACCAGCTCGGAATCTCCATTCACATTTAGATGGGGCACATCGATCTCAAGGCATAACCTGAGACCGGTGATGAGAGCTTGGTACTCTGAATTGTTGTTCGTACATCCTTCTGACAACATGATCGAGTACGGTAGGACGGCTTGCGTCGGGGTAATGAAGACAATACCCAGGCCCACTCTGTTGAGCATAGGATCGTTGAGCCTCCTACCGGTGGGGCTCCGGGAGGCACCGTTGAAATGCATTTTCCAAAATGGGGCGGCATGATCGACTGAGATGATCGTCTCATCAGGAAAATCCCGGTCCATGGATTGATCTGCAGAGGTAGGATGGGCAGCTAAAAAGTCTGCCAATGCCTGTCCCTTAATGGCCTTCTGAGGTACGAACCTGATATCAAACTGCTGGAGAATCACCACCCACTGTGCTAGTCGGCCAGTCAGCATGGGGCGGTTCAAGTTGTACTTCAGTGGGTCTAACCTAGAGAACAATTGCACCTCATGGTGCTGTTGGTAATGTCGCAACTTCTGCACAGCAAAGACGAGCGCATGGAAGCTATTTTTGATAGGGGAGTATCTGACTTCCGTATCAAGAAGCATGAGGCTAAGATAATAGAGACTATTCTCGGTACCCTCGTTATTCTTCTGGGCGAGCAGTGCACTGAGGGATCTTTCCAGGGAGGTCACGTAAAGGACAAGTGGCCTTCCGGAGACGGGTGGCATCAAAAACGGAGGTTGGAGTAGATACTACTTGATTTCCTCGAAGGCGGTCCGACACTCCTCATCCAATTCGTAGGCGGAACCCTTCTTCATAAGCCGAGAAAAGGGATTACACTTGTCGGCCAGATTCGCGATGAATAGACGTATATAGGCTAAGTGGCCTTGGAGACCTCGAAGTTCCCGAATGTTGCTCGGGGGATGAATTTGGCTGATGACCTTGATCTTCTCTGGGTTGATCTCAATACCTCGGTATCTAACAACAAAGCCCAGGAACATCCCAGAGGTGACCCCGAAGGCACACTTCAATGGGTTCATCTTCAAGTGACGGGAACAGAGGAAACCGAACACCTTCTCAAGGTATTTGAGATGGTCCTGGAGCTAACATGATTTGACCACTTGGTCATACACATAGCATTCCACCAGCTTCCTGAGAATCGTCTTGAATATACGGTGCATGGCCCTCTGATAAGTGGCACCTGCATTTTTCAAGCCGAATGGCATAACCTGGTAGAAAAATGTACCTTGGGGAGCCCTGAAGGTAGTGGACTCCTCATCCTCAGGGGCCATCCAGATCTGGTTGTACCCGGAATACCCATCCATGAAAGAGAGAGCTTGGAACCCGGCCGTGGCGTTAATCAATAACTCATTCACCAGGAGTGGGAAGTCATCCTTTGGGAAGTGCCGATTAAGGTCGCGGAAGTCGATGCAGACTCTGATATGCCCATTCTTCTTCCTAACTGGCACAATGTTGGCAAGCCACTTGGGGTACTTGACTTCCTTAACGATGTTGGATTTGATATGCTTGTCAACTTCGGCCTCAACCATAGCACCATGAGAAGGGTTCATCTTCGTGGGAGGCTGCTTAAACCCACGATGGTTTGCCGGCAGGCCCAGACGGTGAACAACAACCTAGGGATATAGTCCTGGCAACTCATTGTAACTCCAGGCAAACACGTCACGGTGTTTTTTGAGGAAGTCTACGTACTGCTGCCACTCCTCAGGGGACATGGCTGCACTGATCAATGTGGGATTCGGATCTGCCTCGCTACCATGGTTCACCTGTACCAGTTCATCAACCGTGGTAGATACGCCTTCTTCAAAGGCAGAGGGAGCATCCTCTAGGTCTTCCTCTCCACTCATGGGGGGATTTCCCATGACGGGAGACACTTCTGGGCTATCAAAGATTGAGGGGTAGCTGGTGCTGGCTTGGGAAGAAGTGGCCATCCTATCAGGAGACTCACTCGCCAGTGAGACCATAGCAATGAAGGCAGTCGACCTTATCCCATCTGGCCTTCAGCCTAAGGGGCCACGTTTGATGATATCAAATCAGTGGTGATGTGTCGGTCTGAGTCGGTTGATTCCAGCCCGGCGGAAGAGACACGTATGGCGCACCGCCATTGTCATAATCTTGACATCCCGGTACAGTAAAGGGGTAGGAGGTTCCGGGATCACCTGAGCCTGGTTTATGTAGGAGTACGAGGTGATTTTCCGCCGTCGCTTGGACATGGGAACATGCCTTCCTTGTTTACTCAAAACAACAAAACATTGCCCCATGTCGGGGGTCGTGGCCACCAATCGGTGGATCGGGAGGATGTAGGCGTCATCCATGCTTTCCCAGGGATCACTTTTGACCGGGGCGGGTTCATCCTCACTTACTAGGATTTTTTTATCCTTGCTTTTATAATAACCAGCATCCAGATAGCAGGCCTCACAAGAGGGGAAGGGAGATGCATCTCCTTGGAGAACGCATACTCGACCGTTGAGTGAGTATTTAAGGCACTAATGATACGACGAAGGGACCGCTGCATGCAAATGGAGCCATGGCCTACCCATCAATGCGTTGTAGGCAGTCTCCTGAGAGACGACCATGAACTCGGTGCTGGAAATTAAGCCACCGAACTAAGTCTTCAGGCGGATCTTTCTGATTGGGGTTTGCTCGGTCCGGTCATACCCCTGGATTCTGAGGTCACAGGGAGTTAAATAACCTTCAGACAGACCCAGCTTTTGCAACGTCCGGGTCGAAATTAGGTTGATTCCAGAACCCATGTCAATGAGACAATGACAGAATTCCACACCATTGAAGTAGATAGTGATGTACAATGGGTGAATATGCCCCTGTATAGGAGGGTCCTCATCTTCACTGGAGAACGAGATAACCGCCTGATATTCGGTGCTCTCAATCGTCTCAGTATGGAAGGCTTCTACAGCTGCTACCTCCGTCTCAAACTGGAGGGGGCTCCTTAGGGCCTTGGCAAGTGCCTCGTGCATTTTAGATGATAGGTGAAGGGACTAAAGGATAGAATGACTTGCCGATATGTCGGCCAGGTGCTTCGGGACATCATACTTTCGTGCCAAACGTGAACCTCTGCCTATAGAAGGTCGTTCGGCATTTGGAGGCATCACGGGTCCTGCCAGTTGAACCGGTTGTTGGCTAGTACTGGGTACATTCTTGCTGCCTACTAGTTGAAGCCATGAGAGTAGTCGCCGGGCTAGGATCGGACAACGGAGGCTATCCTGTAGCCGGGAAAGACTGAATGTGATACGAACGAGGTAACTCTCCCTGATCTAGTTTCACAAACAGTGGTGGAGGTAGCCCTGAGGGCGTTAGATGGGGTTGCGCATGCTGAGCTCTGCACTAGTCCTGCTGTCTGGTCTTAGTAGCGTGCATGACATGGCTGAAAGTGCCTACTGATGTACCTCGATGGCTGGTGCAGTTATGATTCCACTAACGTTGACGTCGGCTGGAAACATTGGGGAGGTTCACCTAGCATTCCCCCTCGTCGGGAGTCATATAGGGCTTTACCAGCTCCACGATGTTAACCAAAGCGTACCCCTGACTGTCACTGGTGTAGTCATCAACCTCCGGGTGGATTCCAGGAGGAATCCTCATTTCATGGGGCATAATGTCGCCAAGAGTGCGGGATTACGATAGCACCGGCAGAGCGCGTTGCTTCTTCTTGCGTCGTCGTTGCTTGCCCTTATTGGAAGTGGTCGGAAGTGAAGACGATGCAGAGGTACCGACTACTTCTTCTGAAGGTTCTGGCTGATTCAGGCATTCCCGGATGATACCATGTGCACGAACAACGGTTTTTGGAGTCATCCAGTTGTCGTATTTCCGAGATTCGCGTCTGGGAACCTGTTTCCACTCACCTTCACTGTCGCTGCCGATCTCTGACCCTGCAAAGACACCTGCCACTTGTGCTGGTGCCGGGCTCAACCTGACAATGTTGTTTTTGACCTGGTCTTGAAGCCAGTCTTTAAACACATAGCATTGCTTGAGTGTGTTCCCCAGAATCCGATGATAAGGAAAATAGTTGGGGTGATCGGTGAGATGCAACTCTGTCGGCCTTCTACACTCGGGCAGGCGCACAATCCCTTGCTCTAGAGCACTTCAGAAGTTGCTAGGGACCTGATTTTCATTGAACGAATAAGTCTGGTTCCTTCATTCCGGATAGGGGGCCTTGGGGGCCTTTCCCTGATGAGGGGCTGGAGGTGCCTGCCGAGGAGGCGGCGCCTGATTGTCTCGCCTAGGTGGAGGTGGCACATTGTGTGGGGGAACCTATTGATTCTAATGCGGTCGCTGCTAGGTGGGAGCATGCGCTTGTGGTGGAGGACCTCTGCGGGGTTGCGGAGATGGTGTCGCTGGCAGTAATTCCAGCTGCCTAGGGGCTTCTATTTGGGTCACCATGGCTGGTTCGGCTCTGGCGGTCCTCCTGGCTGGGATCATAGGGGGCAACGAATGTGCCTGACTAGCATGTTGTAGAGCCTCCTCAAGGCGTTGAGCCTTATCTGAGAAATCTATGAACTCTCCAGGGTAGTTCTGGGTAATTAGGGATGGTACCAGCTCCGTTTTTTTGTTCCCCACACACATCGTCAGTAATTTCTCCTGATTTAGTGGCATATCGAGGGAATACGTATGTTCCTTCCACCGGGCGATGAAATATGTGACTCACTCATCAGGACTTTGCTTGCACTTGAAGAGGTATGCAATGCTGGTCTTTCGCGTGGTTGAGCTGAACTGGTATCAGATCTTCCGGTGGAGATCCTCCCAACCGGTGACCGATCTGATAGGGAGCTGGTTGTACCAGACGAATGCGGGACCTTCCAATGTCTGTACGAAACATCGGAGCATGGCGACTTCCTACTGGGCCGGGGTCCCCAGCATGGGGCCACACATGGAAGAAAAATGAGCCAAGTGCTGCGGTGAGTCCCCTTTCCAATTGAAGGGTGAGAAAGTGGTGTTCCCAAAACCTGGGGCGTGGGCATATCATTCACCCAGGCGGGATATGGCTTACCGTCCGGTGGGACCTCCACCTGCCGTGTTTCCAATGCATCGAGGCGGGTTGTGAGTGCCGCTATCAGATCATCTGGGTGGGGGTACCTGTCTTGACGGGGATCCCTGATCATAAGTGCATTGCTAGGTTCCTCAACACGGTAGATTGCTTCGGTAGCATGTGGATCAACCGGCGGAACGACCTGTGGGGAGACTGGGGGAACTCGATCTGGATTCATCATATTTCCCCGTCATTCGGGGGGGGGGGCGATACGTATCGCGCCCTCTTGCTATAAGTTCCGGCTTCTTCCCTGTCTGTGGAAGTAGCATGATCATGGTTGCCCGGAGGCATCTCACTGGGGGGAAATTGTTCCTGCCCCTGCTGCCCCGGCCTGGGATTACCATAGTCGGGTCGCCGCTCTGCGGCGCGCTCATCCAAGAGTTCATCAACCATCCTCTTCCACTCAGAAAGCTGCTGGCGTAACGTGGCCTTCTCGGGATCTTCGTCCATTTTCTGCACAGAGGCAGATGGGTCGGAGTGCTTGAAAGTCCCGATGTGATCCTTACCCTTGTCGGTATATCGATCGAGTACCAGCGACTCGGTGGGTACGGGGAGGCCTAGTAGGTTCCTCTACTGACGGGTAACCCTCCCTGATGGGTCCAGCAGTGGCCCTACGCTCTTGATGGTTAAGTCTCCATCAAGGAATTCAAGCTCGTCTTCCTTGTCCACTACGTCGGCCATGTGGACCGCAACCCCTCTTGAGGGCTTGTCCTCAAGTCGCATAGTGAATAGGGCTGTCATCAGATAGGGCCGAAGAGGAGAGCGGCATAGTGTCCCAAACCACGTACTTGCATATGGGGGGTAGCTTCCCTGATGACTATGCGGAGTACTTTGAAACTGTGAGCACATTTCCGTTGAAGGGCGCTCTGACGGCCTGGCGACTCAGGGTGCTGGGCCACAAGGAGTGCAGCCAAATCGATAAGGAGGCATTGATCGCCGATTTCTTCGAAGTGCTCTCGACATCTGGGGTACACCACCCGCTCGTAACGAAGGAGGAAGTGTGTCTCCCCTAGGGTTCGACAAATGCACCCCACATCATCAGGGGTAAGGGACTCTGGTGTGCGAAAGTTCAGCAACGCCGTCGGCCAGAACTTCTCCGGGAAGTAGTCCGCTACGAGAATGATTCAGAAGCTCCTGGGTTCGGACTCGGGGTATGGCCCTGTATTGCCCCACTCGTCAACCGGGGGTGGCTGAGGGACCAGTAGCGGTACCTTGGTGGACCTCTGGGATAGTAAACTCGGCGGCAGAGAATATGGCGAACAAGCTGACTGGACACCAAATTCCGAGCCATCCTCTGAAGAGTGAGGTGACCTAGCCACGATGTCACAATACGATGGGCTGATAGCCACAACTTCCATCACAAGAGTCGTGACTGCTGACGATAGGTCATGTCGTCACTCTACCACCGTCGGCCCCCAAAACAGATCTCCATGATCTCTAGTAGAGGTAGTGGGCGATTTTGGTGACAATGGTGGTGATTGCTCGGTTGATACCTGTGGAATTTCCACAATTTCTTCCTCCTAGATGTACCTGTGGAAGGAGATGGGAATCTTGTGGAAATCATATTCTAGAAGAATGTGGCTAATGTGCCTGGTTCCTTCCCCAATCCTTGATACAGAGGAGTG
Organism: Viscum album; assembly: GCA_963277665.1. Classification (NCBI taxonomy): domain Eukaryota; kingdom Viridiplantae; phylum Streptophyta; class Magnoliopsida; order Santalales; family Viscaceae; genus Viscum; species Viscum album. Next base: position 309,862,353 of record OY728126.1, read on the forward strand.
TGGAGAAGGTTCCATCGGTGAGTCGTATTCTGCTTCAGAGTCCGAGAAGCGGGCATGTTTGATCTCCACCCGAGCCTTCCCAGGACTCTTCTTGTGGTGGCGATGACCCGCTCTCCTGCCCCGGGGTGGATCTTTGGGATAGGGTTAATCCCTAATAGGTTGCCTCGGGGCAGTGCTGGCACCATGGCGGAGGGTGCCCCCGCTCGAGATAGCCGAGGTGCGAGGGGCACCGGGGCAAATGTCAAAGGGTACATGGGGAGGGCCTCCTCGGACAGCACCCACATGGGCGGAGCCTCTGTTGGAATTGGCAGGAGCATGGGGAGGACCTCCATAGTTGATGCAGGAGGAGTGAGGCTGACCTTCACTCCCCATGTTACTGGGGCGGGGAGGACCTTCGCCCGTTGTAGAGAGGACGTAGGGAGGGCCCCCACATTGGAGAAGGACCAAATGGACAGTGCCTTCAGATCGGCGGCCAGGTGTAGGAGGATGGACTCCATACCCTGTATAGTGGGCGCGGAAAACGTTTCCGCACCGAGTGTCACTACCGCGGGGAAGGTCTTACTTAGGGATGGGGGTAGCACGAGGCATACCTCCATGATGAGCTTCGGTGCGGGGAAGGCCCACGCTCTGTGGAGTAGTGCTACGGGGAGGGCCTCTGTACGGGGTGATATCACTGCGGGTTGGTCCGCAGTGATCACCGGTCAGGCCTGCAACCCGGAGAGTCAACCCAGCCTACCCGTGGGCCGGTTGGGGTCTCGATCCTGGTTGGGCGAAAGGGTGACCCTGCTCAGTGTATTGAGGGACTCCATGATGCACGTCGGTGGTGGATCGGGCCACATTAGCTGTTGACGTCAATGCATCTGGGTGAGCGTCCTCAACACGGGCCCGATGCTGACGTCGGGTCAGAGGAGCTGGCACAGGTGGTGTAGGGGCATCGCCTGCCTGCTCTTCTTGTGGAGTCGGACGGCGGCGCTGACGTAGCCGGACGGGAGCCCTTTCCTGGAGCCCTTGGGTCGGGACCCTGAGTGGGCTGAGCCGGACGACGACCACCTCATTAGCGTAAGGCGAGGAGTCGTCGAGGCCTTCCGGGGACAGGCTCCCAAAACGGTTGAACGTTGGGGTGGGGAGCAGGGGCTCCCTGCACGGCCTATTAGGGTGGCGTTGACGGCGGGGCCTAGATGCCTCCAGGTCCAGGCGGGCCATATCCCGAGTTGGGATGGCCCCTTCCTCCTCGTACCTGCATACGAGGTTGTTGATCACCCTTCGCTGGATGACATCTGATGGGGAAAGGGGACGTGGGCGCCCCATATTCCGTAATGTGGCGGCCGGCTTGGTGGTAGCGACGCCATGTGTGGTGGCTTTGGCGTTGTTTCCCCTGCCCCTGCGTAGGCGAGTGGGCGGTGATCGTGTCTCTTTAACAGGAACATGGTTCATGGAAAATGAAGGGATCAACTCATCAGCACTGCGAGGAAAAGGATTGACAACCAGTGCCCCAATGTCCTTCCATTCTCCACGTCTGTAAGAAGGATCCACACCAACACGCTGCAGAATGGAGTTCCCCACGTCCTACTGCCCCGAATGCCGGTGAGTTTCACCACAGGCCCACTATTTGCTTGGCGGGACCAGGCACCAGATATCTTGATCCAGTGACACGTCAATCTACTGCTGTCTCGAATGCTACTAATCTCCACTTTGAGGAGAAGAGTTTCACATCGGGTTCACCATTTCTATTTCCGACGCTTTTGCTGGGGCGCGCGCATCCGTCCGTTCGCGGAGGACGCTTAGCTATTGCCCCACATTTCTTCTTTCCAAAGGCGGGCGGCATTCACTCCTTATTCAGGGATGTCTGCTCCATGATTGAAACGGGATGATGGAATGCCGATTCTTCCTTCTGTGGATTCCTCCTCAGAACACATCACCTATTCCGGGTCTCCCTCATAGATTTAATACGTTGTTTGTAGAAACGCTTCCCAGTGCCATGTTTCCATGGATGTCGGTTAATTACACTGCTTCTGTCGAGACATTCCAAAGGGTCCGGTCAGGGCAGCAACCTTCAGTCGGGGGAGTAGTCACATTGAGGCATCAGTAGCGTGTCTGGATACTAGGGACCTCGCATGTCTATCTATTATCCCTGGTCATAGGGCTTCTCGAGGGCGTGGAGGCCCAAGGAATCCCACATTGAGCGCGGGTAATTATATGCCATAGACATATGTCTGAGGTTTTCCTCATCCCCCTTTGTTTAACAAAGTGTATGCCGCGAGTATAACGTCCATCAGAGATAGATCAACCCGATCAGATCATTAGCTAGAATGGATCGGATTGGGGAATTTCCCTTGAAGGGGGAGCCGATACCGAGACCAGCCTATGGACGGCTGTGAAGAGGAACGAATGGATGGATGAATGAAGTGGAGAGGGGAATGGCAAATGATCATCACAAGGGCGACAGTGAAGTTGGGTTGAGCCTCGAAGAGACCTCCTACGTATCCCAGGGGCAGGGAATCAAAGTCCACGTAGTTCATGTATGGACGCCGGAAGGCCGACGTGAATGGAGAGGACCATGGGGGGGGGGGGGTTCCTAGTGGGGGTGTGCTTGGACCTCGTGGAGGCTTCCTACCTACCATGACTTGGAATTGATCAAAGACCACGTAGTTCAGAGGGGCTTCGTCGGCGAACCGACGTGAATGTGGACCTTGGTCCAATTAGAGATGGGATTGAACCTTGAGGATGCTTCCTATGTACCATTCCTTGACATGGATCAATGACCTCATAGTTCAAAGGGTTTCATCGGTGAACCGACGTGAAAGTAGACCCAGGGGTCCCCTAGTGGTGAGCGTGGACCTCGTGAAGGCTTCCTACATACTATGCCTTGACATGGATCAAAGTCCTCGTAGTTTGGATTGGTCACAACGGCTTGTCGTCAGACTGGAATACAGTTTAACGTCATGCTGGACGAGTGTGAACCCTGACGTGAAAGTACGACGGGCGGTGGGCTTGAACCTCGTGGAGGATTCCTACCTACCATGCCTTGACAGGGATCAAAGTACTTGTAGTTCGGATGGTGGAATACAGTTTAACGTCATGAGGGACAGGGGTGAACTGACGTGAATGATGTTGGAACGACCAGGTGGTGGGTATCGGTGAACCGACGTGAATGAGAGAACTTGGTCCCATGGGGAATGGGCTTGAACCTCTGGGAGTCTTCCTACGTACCATGCATTGACATGGATCAATGTCCTCATAGTTCGGATTGGTCATAATGGCTTGCCATCAGACTAGAATTTCAATTTAACATCATGCTATATGAGGACATGCAGTTTAGAGTCAAGTTGGACAAGGGTGGAACTCGACATGAATAAATGATGGGTGGGCTTGAACCTCAGGGAGGCTTCCTACGTACCATGCCTTGACATGGATCAAAGTCCTCGTAGTTCAGATTAAAAATGGGGGGCTTGGAACACAGACAAGGAGATGGTCAGGGCCAATGATTGTTGGGCTTGAACCTCAGGGAGGCTTCCTACGTACCATGCCTTGACACGGATCAAAATCCTTGTAGTTCAAGTTGGGTGAGTCACAACGGAATTCCATTGGACCGGAATGCAGTTTAACATCATGCTGGATGAGGATGGGACCCGACTTGAAGAAATGACGGGTAGGATTGGACCTCTGGGTGGCTTCCTACGTACCATTCCTTGACAAGGATCAATGACCTCGTAGTTCAAATGGTGGCGCAGTTTAATGTCATGCGGGACAAGGGAATACAGTTTAACGTCATGCTGGATGAGGTGTTGTCATGGCCAATGCCTATTCTAAGCCCACGTGAGTCATGCTCGGTGTGAGAAACAAGACTCAACAAGGACCTGACGATCATGTCGTGAAGGGTGCGTCCGTGAGAAGCGAAGAGGGGCTTATGCGTTAGGCGGCCCATGGTGTTGGGACTTACTCCAGGATGGAGTCCCGAAGTGCGGCAGAGCGCAGTGAAAGAGGGATTTGGGACCAATGATGGGAGGTGCCTCATTCCTTATCACGCCCTCCACTGACCTCGGTAGTGGGGAAGCACAGAGATGCAGGAGTGCAGCCATCCGTTGGGGAACTAGGGTCTCCCTTCTCATGAGAACATACGCCACTCCAGTAAGGAGGATATCATCCCTTGTGGATGGGTGATTCCACTCCCGTGGAGATGAGTGGCGTAAAGAATGTTCGAGTGGGGGGGACCCTTCATGCGAGGCATGAGGTCGGGTCACAGTTTAACGTCGTGTGTTGAGGACATGATTCTTGGTAGTTTAACGTCCTCCAGTTCGGACAAGGTGGGTTCACTCCACACCTCTAGGACTTACATAACTGGTACCCTCTAGTCCTTGGGGGAGGGAAGGTACTAGAAAGTCCATGGTCAAGGGGGGTTGTGGAGCGGACCATCGAGGAGTCCATGTTAGCGTGGCTATGTGAAGAAACAATAGTCGTTAGCATGCCTATGTGGAGAATCATTAGGCGAAGCAACACTACGAGTGGTATTGTCCGTGGGACGTTGAAATCACATCGTGCATACCTGGAGGGTCGCACGGGAAGTGGAATTGCCAAGAAAAGGAGTGTGATTCACGAAGCGGAGTGCCATAGCCTTAGCATAGGGCATATGTGTGAGTGGAGGGTGCTTCCCGAAGTAGAACAATATTCGCGGAGCACTGCCTCGCGAAGAAGAGGTTCCTCGCGAAGCATGTTGCTACGAAGTAGTGTGCTTCAAGATTTGCAATTATCCCACTTTATCATAGGGATCACTAGCACAAGTTGGGTGTTTCGCGAAGCATAAATGCTCCACGGCTACCCGGGTTCCCTTGGGAATCCCCTTCCTTCACGAATTCCCTTGAGCTTCGCGAAGGGCATCCCTCTCTGAAGAGGGGCTCAAAAATGGGGCAATGCAAAGGCGTAACACGAAGTAGAAGTACCTCGCAGAGCTCATGATTCCCAGGGACAAAGGGTGCTTCATGATTCGGGAGAGGAGAAGCCGAATGGTCGGATTGTCCATCCCTAGGACTCAGGGGGAGCCCGGTATTTATAGGCAAGGGGCGCCGCGAAGAAAAACTCACGCGCCACCTCAGGTGCTTCGCGGCGCACACACGAACGTCAAATTCATTCGCGAAGAGGTACCGCCTCCAGAGCTTCGCGGCGGGCTCGCGAACGTCAAACTCGTTCACGGAGAGTTACCGCCACCGGAGCTTCGCGGCTGGCTCGCGAACGTCAAAGTCGTTCGTGGAGAGGTACCGCCTCCAGAGCTTCACGGGCCCATGATGCTTGGGGTGATTCGCGTCGGTGCTTCGCGAGGCAGCATCCGGGCCTTCTTTTTCATCCCTTTCGTTCATGAAATATTTTGGTGCCAACATTAATCAATTACATGAGTTCACTTTCATAATCCTCCTTTGTATTCTGTAAAATGGTCCACCAATGATCAACATCACCATAGATAAAAAATAATGTTAGGGTAACCATTTCATTTTTGGTGCATCCTAAGGATGTGAAGATCTTTTCAAGTGGCTTAATACATTGCTCACACACAATTGTATTTGTAGTCCCACTAAATTATGGGAGTTTATATTACATAAGAAAATTCAAAATATGATATTACCCTTGTGGAATAGGTTTCTCAATTCATGAATGGCTAATTTTCATAACCTGTTTTTTTAATAGTATCACCATTGTTTTCTATAACCTAATTTTAACTGTATTGCTTACCTCAAGAGGAAAATATCTATAATTTTCACAAGTAATGACATTTTTCTTCCTTAAAGGAAATATTTATAAATAATTTTAATCACTTGAATAGATCATAATACATAATTCCAAATATGTTAATCCCATATCATAAATTTTTTCATTGTGAATCGTAGAATCATAGAATTTGGTTACATTCATGAAATATTAACATTTAAATCACTCATATTGGTAGGTAAAAAGTATTTTAATTATCTTATGTGTATCTATAGGGAGTGTCAATCCAAATGTGCATTATGTCCCACTTTCATGTACTAGGTTACCTTGAGTTTGGCATGAAACACCTTGTTAGAGTTATTAATCCTAGGTTTATCTATACCAGAAACATGTCCACTTATAGTATCCAAACAAGGATGTATTTCTAGTAATACCCATATAATCACTACCTTAACAAAATTTGAGTATGTTATTTCACAAGTACCATCAATTTATAACTTAAGGATTGATATATAATCTAAATTTTCTATTTCCAGTTTCCAAGGTTGTTTCGAAGTATCCATTGATACCAACTCTATTATCCTTACCCAAGAAGCCTGGAGATGGTTCATTATTGTATTACAATGGTATTATTACAAGGAATAAAATAATGAAGGGACAATCCCTTTATTAAACATAGAAATCCATATTACTTAAATGATACCATTAATAAATTGGGGTAAAAAATAAATCTTTTTACACAATAAATTGAAATAAACCACATACTTATAATCTTAATCACAGTTATATTAATCATAACCTGGTGAAGGAAACATAATATGGGTGAGATATAAATAGCATTAAGGGTAATTAAAATATAAGTAATAATGAATCTATCTATATGAAAAGGTAAATAACTAAGGGAACATTCCATTTACCCAAATAGATAACTAATAATTAATATAGAAAGGTAAGATACTGAAATGATTTCCATAAATGAAAAAACTATGAATGAATTATGTCCATAGATATATATAAATAAAATATCATGGATAAAAAATTAATAAAATTAAGTGAGGGAAATAATTCCGTAATCGTAGTAATTTAAATGAAAAAGGACAATTGTTACCGTCAAGAACATTAACAATAAGGTTAATACTATGAATAGAAACCCATTTAACTTGGCCAAAATTTTGTCCCAAGAAAACCTGTCAATGCATTGTGAAGATATATAAAGTCCAGGCTACACCCATCATTGCTAGTCCAAATAATTCCTCATAATAAATAATCAAGGTCAATAATATTTTTTATCATATAACCATATTGAAAAAATAATATAGATTTATCTACAATTCCCCAGTTAAATGAATAATTTTCAAAGTTAAAACCATTTGTTAGATGGTGTACAGTTTAGGAAATAATAAAATCCATTGTATGAGAATATGGATATTCATGTAAATTTATAATGAAAAAATATTAAAATAATTTTATTTTTTCTAAATAATGTATACAATCAAAAAAGAAGTGATATTTCAAAGATAATCATTAAGATCATTATTAGGAGAATAATCATTAAACATTCCAATGTTTCCAATACAACTTTGAAAATGTTAATACATATTACCCATGAATGTATGAAAATGAATGAAACTTATATTATCAAATGAATAAGGTGATTCATGATATAATATTACTATAGAATGTATATACAGAAAATAAAAGTGAATAGGCACATAATAAAAAAATAAGTCTCAATATAATGTAAATTATGACGAAATTCCATTTCCTAAACCTTAAATTGGTGGTGTGGTTTTTGGGATCCTATATAGTGGTTCAAAAATTGTTACTAAAGAATTTTATTACCATAGTAATGTGTATAAAACCATATATTATCATCCAATTATGTCTAACTGCACGTTTGATAACAAACATTCATAAATTTATCTATATTGGTTGTTAATTTCTTAGTTTGTTGAGTCTATTTCAAGCTTTTATTTGTTGTTCTTATTAATGTTTTAATAGTTTAATCATCTTATGAATTCAATAAATGATGTGAAAATAATATATATCAAGTATATATATATCTTGAATAATATATAATGATTTGAGATAAGAAATGGAATGCATTATTCATGGAGATAGTAGTCTGTACATAGGCATGAATGCTACCTTCATTTTATTACCATATTAAAAAAGAATGAAAAGTAAATGATATGTATATACAAGTATATTAAAATTATATTACCTTATTTAATTAATATATTTAATTTTAGTTTTTAGAGTTTATACTTAATGTATCCTACTTTTCGTTTGAACGAATCACATTGCTTTGTGGGGGCGGTAGTCCCCACACCCACAATCGTTGTTATCATTATTACCCAAAATGGAATGTATAAGGACATATGTAGTAAGATAAGTAAATAATATTAAGTAAATAATTTTTAATATATATAACATATATAATCATATTCTCCATTATAATTTACAACCTGAGAGGCGGTAAAGGAATATTGAACAATCATCATTTAATGATGCGGTAGTCCTCTGTACAAGTAAACAGTATGTTTGTTACCCAGTAGATTCATGTGTGTGTATGTTCATATTGAATAATTAATATAGAAACACCCCTGTATATTTAGGATACTGGTGATTTTATATTACCATGGAATAAGAAGATTTTTTGCAGTGGAGAGTGGAAATAAAAATTATTGATCTTTAAGAATGACCTTACATCTTAATCTGGTAACAAATTTGGATGTGTACCAAAAGCCTCCTTAGACGACTTTCATCCCAAATGGATGACTAATTGAGGAATAGAGTGATTTTATGGAGTTAATTGGGTATATTTTATCTAAAACTACATGGCTTGAGAAGTTGGAGGAGGTGGGTGGAATAAAGGCATTTTATAAAGGAGGAGTGGAAGACTTTAAAATTTTAAAATAAAGGAACCCCACCATGTTTTTATTGAAATTGGCACAATAATGTTCCAAATTCGATCCAATGTAAGTAAGGATTAGAATATATCTTGTAAATGGATTATGGACAAGTTTATAGGTTAATGGAAGCCTTATGTTTATTGTTTAGTACCTTATTATGATTAATTTAACCATAATTGTTGTAATTATTTTTAATTACATTTACTAATATTTTTGGTCAAAAAATAAAAATAAATTCTTAGACATTGTATATTATTTTTATTCGAAATATGGTATGCATTTCACATAATTCCAATCACAGAAGTGGGAAAAAATGAATTGAATTTTAATCGTAGATTCTAGACAACAATGCATGGTTTTTGGAAAAAAAACATCCAAGTGTTTGGTATGTGTTTATAGTAAATTTCAATGTTAAATTTTTTCCAATGAACTAAATTGGATCAATTTATGAAACTATTAATCAATAACATTTTAGTACCACTTAAAAATATAATTATCTTTATAAATAAATTACATAAAAATGTAGTTTTGAACTAAAATTCAATATCATTCAACTTTCATTAAAAAATGAAACATCATAGAAAAATTAAAAAACATCAACCTATGGTAAAATTAATTTTTTTAATTATAAATATTTAGTTTATTCTAGCTTTTAAAATTTATAAAAGGGTAAGTAATTTGATATAAATTGTGTTCTCTATTAAAAGGCAGAAAAAAACATTTTAAAAAATATATAGTTTTTATATATAATATTTACTAATTTTTGTATTAGGTATATAAAATATAATATACGAGTGTCAAAATATTTCAGTGGATAAATAATAAATAAATTTTCTTTATATCTTCTCTAAATGTTTTGGTATTTTATTGATTGTGAAAAATGTGATTATGTAGTGTTTTGTTTAAATTAGTTGTTTTTTGTATTGAGAAGATATTAAAAATATGACGGAAAATATGGTAATGTATCAAGGATATGATGTGGATATTTTTATAAAAGGTTAGTGGAATACAAAGTGTCATCACCACTCTATCGAAAAATCCTTTTTATAAATTTCAAACTATGAAAGTAAAAAAATAATAAAGCACTAGGAAGGAGTAAATGAATGAAATACTTAAGGTTGAACCCAAAAATACAATGTAAAAATTATTTGACTTAATAAATATGACTAAACATGAGAAAAAAATGAATCAAATGACTATCCAAGAATAAATTATGTGAATATGGAATGTACCAAATATTTGAAACCTTATGATCATGAATAAATAATAAAAAACCAGTGATGACATACATAATTGTTTCAGAATCGAGTCCCAATCAATCCCTTGGTCGAGGTAGACACACTATATACTCTAATTTTACCTTTTATCTTTTAAAAAGTACTTCATATTACATAATTAATTAGTATCCAAATATTATTATAAATCATTTAATTAAAACTAACCCTCTGATTATAGTTGAAATCTCACCCTATGAATAATAAGAAGATTATCTAACTAATTCAATTGTTATTATCATGAAATGTAATAATATATTAAATATAAATAATTTGTGAAAATATTAAATATTAAAATCATCTAATAAATAGATATTTCAATTTAATCCATCCCATAATATCATAAAACAAAACACATAGTAAGTACCCCTTAATACTAACCATTATAGGTATAAAAAATCACATGAATCCACAATGAGTTAGTGGTGTATTTGTTTTCAATGAATAAGGAAATATGCATCTATTTAATAGGAGATCATGTTGGACAATTAAAATAGAAGATACATTTTCTAATGTTTTTGAACAAGGTTTATTGGGGTTCAATTAATCATATCATGATTATAAAAAGTTATTTATGATTTTTGATAACATTTTTTGATTTTTATGTGATGATATAAAATAAATATAACAATATATTTCACACTTTATGGGCATATAAAAACATATTGGATTATTTGTAAAGTGTTGAAGTAAATATTTATATTATAGGAGTTACATGAAGATCCATTCTTTGGAAAATATCATTTGGTGTCTAAATTTATATTTCTTGGTGTTTCATTAAGAGATTGGGTTTAAGGTGATATTAGAATATCCATAATTTTTATTTTCATAAGTATAAAATTATTATAATATTCATTTTGATGATGTTTTATGATATGTGGTATGATCATTCAATATGATCTTCGTGTCTAAAAAAATATTTGGTTTGAGGAATTTGTTTCTACAATATCTTTCTTTGAATTTGAATGTTCACATTAGTAGTCGAAAATCACTAAATATGAGTTGGTGAAATTTTTATTTTTATTCATTTAATTATGGAATTAATTGGTGGGACACCACTAATTTTCTAATGACATTATCCTATTCGATGGAGATTTTCTCCCTAGATATGGAATTTGAATATTTTTGTAGGTGTTTTCGGACCGTTTATGTCAATTTATGATAATGGGAGATAATCGAATAATGAATATTAGAAAACATCATATAGTGTAAAAAATTCAAGTTATCTCATCATATATTCATCAAAGTAATTATAAATTTGTGAAATTATATGATGTTACCTCACTGAATTGGAAATTTAAATTGAAAATTAAATTCTCATACAAGGAATACCATTCTATAACATGTTCGATATTGGAGGTTCTAATATGAAATTTAAATCTATGTAAAATATTTGTTTTCATTGTAGGATATTTTACATTGTAGAGATTTGGTTTTTCATGGTATTAAGATATTTTAGTGGGAGACATAATACAAATTGTTAAAATTTTCTTTTATTCAAGAATTGAACATCATAATCATACATAAATCATAGTTCATGTAGTGATTGAGATTTTAATAATTGAAGGAGAAGATAGTGAATCAGATAATTTTTTTATATCTCCAAGCCTGTGTGGATGTAACAATTGAAACATAAAGTCATATATTTCATGGAATACATAAATTATAGAGAATACAATGATGACACTAATATCACATGGATGCGATAACTGAGTCTACAACCAATTTTTCAGGCGAACATTGAGGGAAGTGGAAATAAGTGTGAGGAAATAAAATACAATATGAAGATAAATGAAAATGTGTGTGAGTATTTGAATCTACGAGCACTAAAAACAAGGATTTGATGAAAAACAATATGCAATTGTGATGTTATTATGAATAGAATAATAATAAGAGATAGATAAAGAGAGAGATAGACCTGATCCATCTTAATAAAAGATACAATATTCTCTGATGTTTATGATTAAAGGAGATCCAATGCTGCAATAGTCATTGGACACTAAAGAATAAGAAGGATAAAAAGAAAATGATATTTTTTCTATCCTAACAATCATATTCTAGATAAGGAAATAAAAGTTAAATCGTACGCCCAACAAAATCTATATTTATCTAATGTAAGGGGAGTTAGATATGATACAATTGATTATATTTAGAGATAATAATTTGGGATATATATATTATAGTTATCACTATATAAATCAAAGAAAATTATAGATATTCTATGCTATAACAGCAAGTGAGGAAGAATTAAGATTGATATTGGCTTTAAAGATGAAGATTCAAAACCAATGATCTTCAAACAAGGATGTGAAATACCATTATCATTTATAAAGGGACAAGATAACCTCACCAACAATGTACTAGATTATTTCTTGGACAATAAGTTCAACGTAATACCCATTCTCAACTATTATTTGATAACACGTTGTATGAAATCTGTTTGTTGGTATAAAAACCAATATTCATGAGGAAAATAATAACATGTAAGGAAGAAAAAATAATTAATTGATATCAGTGTACTATTTTTATAATTACATTATCATACATTCTGACCAAAGGAATGGGATAGATAGTTTGAGATCCATTCACTGAATAAGTGTATAGGTTTCAAATGTGTCGTATATAAATGGGATAAATGTAAATAAATAATGATTCACCCACCCCCATATCAGTTTTGTTTACATTTGTATGTGATCCTAAAAATTAGTTTCATATCACATCACATCTCTATTGAATTCTCATAATTTTTTTTGAATTATTAATTTCAATATATAAATGAATTGAAATTTATAGAATCATGTAATTAAACATTCAATCAAACCATGGATGATATAACTACCAACATTATTAGGAATGGGAAGAAATTATAATTAAATAATTTGAGAATGACCACTTCTAAAATATGATATAATTGGTACTTTATAATTTACGAATATAATAAATAAAGATTTAATTAAAATATTTACTTTTATAACCAATCTATTAATGAAATTATTGATGATAAGACATCCCTCATATAGAAATCCTGAAAAAAAATTCTATCCTGGAAGATATAATCTGAGTAGTTTAACTCACCACCATCAAATTGGAAAAATTGATTCCCCATATAGTTCATAATACTTATATTAATTGCAGGTAAAATATCCATAAAAAAATATTCCTCTCAATGATCCTTGTATCCATGATTAAGATGTCAATTCTAAGGATTAATAAGATTACTAAGTTGGTTATTTCAAATATTCTAGTCTAACTTCCTTAAATAAATAGACTCAATAATTTATTGAATATTTAGAAACCTGTGAAAATAAATTACACACATGAAATATGAGAATGAAAGAAATGAAAAAGTCATTGATATAAATTTTAAATTCCTATATTAATCTATCAAAATGAGCAGAATCCTTAATCACTATGATTGGTGATCTTAAATAATTATACTATAGTTTTTAAAATTAATATCCCATTAAAATTCATTAGAGATAAGTATCATATAAATACTATTTAGAATGAATACACACATATTAAAAATAATTTTTGAAAAATGTGGGGAACATGATATTAAGGTTGTTATAATTAAATAGATATACCGTATTCTAAATTAAAGGAGAAAAATATGTGATGATCTTTTCATATAAATGATAATGGAATGGGCAGATATAATAAAGAAAATTTATGTTAAAAAATAAATTTTCAAAAAGTGGTTCTTGTATCACAATATTAAATTGGAAAATTAGAAAACATCTCAATCCATGATTTCACAACTTGCGAAAAATAATACCATTTCCACAAAAATTGTTATGAAATATTTGTACAATAAACAGTATTTATTTAATGTTAATAACATTCAAATATCTTATATTTATCAATATATATAATCTAACAAGGATAAACTATCATCCACCTTTAAAAATAATATAAGTGTTAATTCAATTTTCTACAAAATTAGATGATAAATATCAAAACATATGCAAAAGTGGATGTGGAAAATATATTATAGGATTAAAATCATATCAAGGGTGGATAAAATAATATTTATTATATTTTATACCTCTGAAGATACTCAATTAGAGTTTTTAAATGTTCAAAAAAGGCACACTCAAAATTTTGTAACATTTCAAAAATAAGGCAATAAATTATGGTAATAAAGTTTTGTCATACATTGTTTCAATTTTAGCATATATCAGTGTAGAGAAATAGGATTTTTTTAAATCCATAAAATCCATGGGGGAAAATTAATCCCATTTAAATTGGGAGATGTACTCATATCAATTAACAACTATGTATTCTAAAAAAAATTTGATTCTCAAATAGAATTGATAATCATGACGATCTATGTGGTATTTACAATGGTTTTTGTGTTATAAATACGAATGAAATTATAAATCATTTAAAGATGAAACTAAAAAATGTAAAATAAAGACTGAAATGGAAAATAAATACAACTACAATAGTTGAAGAAATGCAATTTATCCTTATGAAAAAATCCACTTATAATTACTAAACAAGATTCTCGAATGATGTCACTAAATAATATTTATTAGTAATCCATATGAGAAAATTATAATATGATTAATGCTGTGATTATAAATTCTAATATGTAATGTTTAAATTTTATAAAAGTTGATCCATCACTAAAATAATATCTATTTACATGATCAGATGACCTGGAAAATTTTAAAAAGATTAAATAAAAAAAATATAATGCCAGAGAAAATTGGAATAATAAGGTTTCACATAATGAATAAATAAAATTTCAGGACAGGTTATGAAAATGTGTTAAACTAAGATATAATATTGATATGTGTGGCATGAAAAAAAATTATTTTCACAATTTCAATGAGATTATTACAATCATTCTTTCCCAACAAAAAATCCTTAAGAACAACAAATATTCACATAGTTTTGAATGTTACATGATGGATCATGTTAAAAGGATGATCCCATATAGGGAGATATAAAATAAATTTTCCACCTGAAAAAACTCATATTTGGAAATAAGTGTGCATTCATGAATAGTGTATCTATATTTGGTTGTATGGTTGATTTGGAAAATTGGATGAGAATAATGTTTCAATATAACTACTCATGTAGTTAAAAAATGAGGTTCTACATTATTTGATTACAAATTTTATTGTTTTTCTAGTTACCATATATTGAATTAATTGTGAATCTAGTTCTGAAATTAATAACTATAGGAGCGAGGTGTGATGGAATTAATATTTCAAATATAAAGAAGTCGCAAGCTTATATTTATCTCATAATGGATATAATAATGTGGATAAATTTAAGAGTTTCGTTCATAAAAAGGATTTAAAAGTTTCAAATATAGGAAAACACTTGAAGTAGACCATATTTTTTAATTCAAAACATGGAAAAATATGATGATGAAAAATAATAAAAATCATCTTAGTTGATGTATTAATTTAATGGACTCTATGAAGGGGGTTACTTGAGAATATTTTAGTTAAATTTAAATCATAAAAATAAGGCATTTTCGGATTGTTCATTAAATAAATTCAATAAAAGTATATGAATTCTCATTCTCTCTTCCATGAATTTCAGGAATTTATCATATCATTAAGGGGTGGTAATTCAATTAATCAAACATAAGTTATAAGAGTATTTATAGAGTAACTATGGTTGATATTTAATGTTAGAGAATTTCATCTATACTCGAATGATTTAAACCTGTATATTGAACTGAGTGTAAAAATTTAGGATATAATTCAATCCAAATGGGTTTTTAGAAATCAGTGAATAATTATTCTCATACTGAAAAATTTCTAACAACATTTAATAATGAATGAAAATAAGAACGTATTATACTTTATTGATAAATTTATAGCATTCTATTATAATTTGAAGAATTATTTATAGTACAGTAAGAATATATCATGTATAAATTAATAGTTATTCATAATTGAATATGTACATATTGATTAAAATCCATACTCTTCCAATAATAAAATATTTGATATCCAAAATAGGGAGAGAGGAAAATGAATGTTTTTTATGACGAGAAAATAGGGGAGAAGAGGAAAAATAGTTGACATATTGACATGAAATTTTATATAATTGAAAATGAATGAAAATGAAAATGGAATGATTTTTTAACCAACATAATAAAAGTGTTTTTTTATTTTAAATTAATTAGTCAAAAAATAATTAATTCAGTATAACAGGAAGTGTACAACTTTGAAGAAATATGAATGTTCTAAAGCTTGTTAAAAAGATCCATGGTGTTACTATTAAGGGTATCATGATTATAAATCATCCACGATGCTTCATGATAAATTATTGTGGCTTATAATATATGGTTTTATATTAATATTTAAATAAAAGCGATGCTTTGGGTTCATATGATGAATCTATTGGAGTAGTAGTGAAGAGTTCATATAAATGATTCCATGTGAATTTCTTCAAGATCCACTCACATATAGTTGATAATTAAGAAATTAATGATGTTTCTAGTTGTTTCATATATATATATTCTTCACAAATGTTTATGATGTTCCATCGTTATGGATATTAGGAGTATAAGATTATATGAGAATGGAAGAGGTTGAAAATGGAAACTATGTGTGAAAACTTCTTGATTTGATATTCAATTCTAAATACATATGATGATTGTGTATAATCTATTGGGAACATTATTATAGGAATTTAATTCTCATATCAATAATTGGGAATCCTTGACTGGGAGTAAAATAGTGTATGTATTTGTTTGACTAGGGTATCAAATATAAAAGTTAGACACTGATAATTGAAAAATATAAATATTTATATAAATGATATTTTATCCCAACATGTGAAATTTGTATATGTGTGTAGTCAATTATGGACATGTAAAACAAATTGTGGTATTTTAAGAGGATTTTATCATCAATTATAGAAATTATCATATAACATTAGGCATTTCTGTAAACTCAGATGATATTCTTATTTTCAATAATTTATTTGTGTTCATATAATATATTTCTATAGCTAATTAGATATTTAAATGGAGAAATATTTTATTATCCATATAATAAATTTCTACAATGTGTGGTAAATTTTTGGAGACCATAGAATGTTTCATTCTGTGTATGATTTTAACAATCCCTAAATGATATTTTACTTTTTTAAAATATAGACATTCCATATTTCATTAAATTTAATGGTGATAATTTTTTCATGAAATACACATTCTTGTATCTTTATTAAGAGAAAAACATGAACATATACGGATCATGATTCATGTTATAATATTAATTTAACCAACTGATCGAGAATCTAGTTCTACTAAGATATGATTCTATATAACATTTCCTATATGGAGATTTCAAATAAATTTGATATACATGGATTTCCAATGAGATTCGATGAAGTTCAAGAAAATTATAATTAAAATATGTAATAATTTAAAGAATGAAGTCCATTTTTTGATATGTAGAAGTAATTTAAATGAAGCAAACAATAGTACTTTTTATTTTAAAATATTAATATTTTTGGAAATATAATTTTAAATATTATTAAAATTCATGAATTTGTATTTTAGGTCTAAGGAGAATATAAAATATGAGAATAATATGGAAAATGGGGGGTGGGTATTTGACACTGTGAACTAAAAACAATTTTATTGAACATAAAGGAAGGTTTTCTGAATCTACTATTATCCGTAGATGAAAAAAAACTGAGATAAAGATGGATAAAGAGCGAAATGTCCCGATTATAGATTAACTGTTATATACTATAAAGTCAAAGGGTGAAGAAAGAGATCCATTATTGTCACAATAAAAGAACATTATGGATTTAGGAGGATGATTATGACAAGGATCAAGGGATATTATCCTAGCCAACTAAAAATACTTAGTATGTGGAATTTAGTGCGCTAGCCTACGTCAATCATTTCTAGATATTTATAAATAATCGCGAATTCAGGTCTTTTACTAGAGATTATATTTCAATATGGGAAGTTTAGGAATATTTTTATCAATCATATAATAAATATATTTTATAAATTATTAAGTATCCCATATGATTACCGAATGTGAGCATGAAAATAAATCTATACTATTTAAGAGGGTCCTTACCCATAATATGTGATCGGGATTGGTGAAAGTGTATGTTTGTTCTCATATTCAATTGGAATGAAATCCCATATTTTCATTGTACCTAGTTGATTTACGATAACATTTTTCAATGTTATACACATACTTTTTATTTCATTAGTAATAAGAAGGAACAATTGCGTGCATGAAAAAATATCCACCATATACTCGGGGTGTAGTGAAATGAAATGTGGCAAACCATGTTAAGAAATCCAACTTTTATCTTGTTCAACTTTTATGTAAATAAATATTAATCAGCTGTAAGGAATACAGATGGTGCAAATGATACAATCACCAAATAGGATATGCGGTTCCTATGGGATAAATACTGAATTTGTTAAATATACATCAACACTAATATTCTAATCACCCATATCAATGTTGAATATATCCCGATGTGATCCAAAAAATAAAACTAGAAATGCTCTAGGTGACTGGTAACAAATGAAGTAATTAGAGTCCTAGATTCGATTATTTGAATGAATAATGGTTATCACTCTCTATATATAGTAACATTATAAGATATATCCCCCACTATATCGTATATAATTTCATATATCTCTATATATATATCCCACATTATATCAATATCAAACCCCGTTAGACAATATCCATTTACCCCTCTAAAACATCACTTTATGTAATATAACATATTAATTAATTATGTGTAAGGAAACATACTATAAATTACTACATCTATAGCACATATATATACAAATAGTGGCATAAGTGTGGTGTGTCACAACATATCTTTCTCAAAACCATGATGTATAATTGATAAGTAAAAATGGTGATAAACATCTCCACAAAAACTCACACCACTAAAATTTTATTATCCTCTATTTAATTGGTTAATCATTATGTTATTAGTAGGTCCTTATACAAAACATTTAACTTTTTTTAATATCTAAGTCACGTGGAGTATTTCTATGAAAAAAATTCATTCCATGAATTCTCAAATATACTACACCCATGACGAAAATTGTAAAACTACAATGTGCATTCTTATTTATATCAGTTACTTGCTACAGTTTTAGTGCATTATCTTTGACGTAAGGTTCTTAGTGTAATATTTTTTAATTGATTGTTTACCACATGATGTTATTTATGGATATCAATAGTGACATGTGGTAGGATAAAATTAATATCACTTCCATATCAACTAACATCAGACTCTATTGATGATTATCCTAGTAGTTATATGACACATGATCAATGGTGCATCACCATCTATGACATAGGTATGTCAATGCAAGGAAGATAAAGCAAACATAAATATGATGATATTATTTTCCAATTTTAATATTACCATATAACCTCTTTTATCCCTACGTTTATAGATCCATCATATGGATACCACTCCATGTATTCGATGAAAGAATGAAATACCCAGATAAGAACTGGATGAGAATCTACTAATGCGTTTACACCTACCCACCACCAACCCTTTCTAATCTTTCTTCATTAATATATCCATTCTATTATTACTATTATTCATTTTTTTCCTATGTACTCTATTCTAGTGTAACATATACTTTTTTCAACTTCAAAAGATATGATTTTCTGTTGTAAAATTTTAAAATTATATCAATATTTATTTTTACCAAAGCGTCAATATTTCATTATTACATTTTAAATCATATAGATCCAATCATAATAAGGAAATTTATATTTTAAATTAATGAAATTCTGATGTTTATATAAAAAATTATTATGTACGATATTTATGCTATGACCCCCCACATACACTAAGACAATACATGTCCTTGGGTATATGATCATCAATAAATAACAATGGGAAAAAATTATAACAATATTCATATGACATTAGAAACAATATAAATCAATTATCAATGAATAAAAAACATTTAATCATTATATATGTTATACCGCTTAAACTCCACACTTTTGAAATATATAAGGAAAAGTACGTGTTTTACTCATCAATTTATATATTAATGTGATTATCCTAAAAAAAATCAGATTTTTCAATTATTTATCTATAGGAATACATATTTTTTATCTACAACATCATGGAATATTTTTCACTCAACATTCAATGAAAAAAATACAAGAATTATGTGAATTTAAAAATTACATGATCAAAAAAAATTATTCTAGCACATCTAAAATATCCACCATATAAAAATGAATATAATCTATCTAATTGATGTTATCAAAAATTAGTCTAAAAAATATGTTTTAATCAATGTAATACTTCAACATGATCAATAAAAAATCATAAATAAAATAAACCATATTCAATTAATGAAATAACTTAACACATTATAAAGTCAAATTAATTTCTTATATACTATGAAATATAAATTAAAAGAATAATGAATAATTTTTTTTATAAAACATCAGTCACTATTTTTCTATATTATATATTATCAAAAATTATTTCCCTTCATCATCCTTATTTAAACAATTAGTTTTTTATAGATGGAAATAATTAATTACAATGAAAATTTAATTTATTATCCTTACCTAATAACCAATGAAACTATACCACATTATTTGATAATTTCAAATAATCCAACTTTAACAAAGATAGAATCCATAGAAGTGGTAAATGTTTTAAAAACAATAAGATAATGAGTAGCAAGTAAAACTGTAATGTCCCAACCCAGATCACCCCCAAACCAATAGTTGGACCAGTCGCCGCATGACCTCAAGCACATCTCCCCATATTCCTGAGGCTACCGACTAGTAGGAAGGTTCTATGGATAGTTAGTGGGGTGTGAAATGGTCCGGGTTTTGTGGGGATCTGTTACTTTGTGAAAATTTCATGTTGAGTTTTTTGGTCTAGGAATCACGGCGGTGTAGGCCTATTGGTAGCCTTGGCCTAGAGGAAGCCTTGGCGTACGGGGAGCCTTGGCGTACCGGTAGCCTTGGTGTACCGGTAGCCTTGGCGTACCGGTAGCCTTGGTGTACCGGTAGCCTTGGCGTACCTGTAGCCTTGGCGTACCGGTATCCATGGCCTACCTGTAGCCTTGGCATACCCTGCAGGTTCTTTCCAATGACATTCCTTCTTGCGCAATTAGGGTTTTAAATGCTATTTTGACCAGTTTGAGCGTGTTTTAAGGACCCATAACGCCCATAAGAGTATTAATTAAATACTTAATGAATTAATGATTCTGTTTAAACCAACCTACCCCCTTTAATGACGAGTGGGGCCACATGGCCAACCCACGACACTGCGCCTTACGCGGTTTCACGTTCTCACCTCAACCATCCGATGCTCTTATAAACTAAGGGTTAGCCGTGGTTTCTTATTTCCTCGATCGTGGCTTTTCACGAACAGCTTCTGGTGCATTGGGAGCACTGCATCGTTATTTGTAAAGTTCTGCGCGTGGCCTAAAACTTCGATCATCTATCAACATGTAGGTAATTTCTCCTTCGCCTCTCTCTCCTTTTTGTATCATGCAGGGTGGGCGAGCTTTTGTTTATGTAGAATTGGATAAACCAGACCTAGTAAAGATAATGAACGGATTCTATAAATAAAATGGGGGGGGGGCTGTGATTGTTGATGTTGTTTATATTATGATCATCCTCTTGAGTTGTGTTGGCTTACGCCTTCTGAAAAACGAGGCCATTGGTGGTCGTTGTATGTGCATTAATGAACCACTGGTGATGTTTTAAATGGTTCTTTATGGTTGTGAACTCCTACAGTGAAAAGTAAATTAGTTAATTATGTATATTCGGCTAAGTAAATTGGAAGCACCAGGATCAAACATTCTGTGATAACCTCCGGTTAAGATACATGGAATTTAAATCATGGAGTGCGTTAAATCTTATAAATATGAAAATACATGCATGGTCCTGCTTAGTGTTAGTGACAGTGGTTTGGTTGTTTTCTTTCGCAGCCGATTGGTGGTAATGTGGGAGGGGATGGGATCCTCTATTTTTATAATCTCGGTGGTTGTGAATTTGGGGTGGGATTCTATGTTGATGAAAAACCTTTTTGGGGGAGGGGACATAGGGCAGTATCTCAGTGTTGTCTGGTTCCAGGACTTCGAGGGATCTCACTTTTTCCTTGTTCATGTAACTTTACAAGAGAACCGGGTGTGAATGTTTAAATTGATGATTGGCTAGATTCTTTTCCTTGGTTATGCTTATGTTTTTAGTGGCCCAGTAGTGCATAAACATATTTAAACATTATTACTGGACATGAAAACAAGAATGGGACAAATGGGTTTTGTTGGCGAGAGTTGTGACTCAGACTTGAGTGTTGTTGTGATCTGTAGGCTGTCTGAAGAGAAACCTAGTTTGGCATGAGTGCTTGTTACCTATATATATACATGTAGCTTTGTGTATCTTATTCGTTCCCCACCCAAGTTGAGAACTTAGTGTCGAACACCCCCATTTCCTGGGGGAGGGTGTTTTTCCCAACAATATTCTTAGTGGCTGGTTATTAGCTCATTTTCTGTTCCTTTTCCTGGATATCCCAAGTATCTTCAGGCAGGCTATGATGGCCTGAGGTCCATTATTAGCCCACGAACCTTCAGGTGGGGTAGTGTGGTTGTTATGGCTTAGGTATGTGCGGGCAAGTAGTTTCCGTAGTATCTTCGGGATGAGGCCCGGGTGTCTTTGGGCGTGGCAGAGGATCATCTAGCCCAGGTGTCTTCGGTTGTGGTGGTGGTTGTTCTGGCCTAGGTGTTTACAGGCGTGGTTACGTGTGACAGTTGTGGCCCAGATGTTTGCGGGCGGGATTCGGCAGTGGGACTGCATGTGGTTGTGGCCCATGTGTGTGCAAGCGAGTGTGGTAGTAGGACTGTGGTGAGAATGGCGGGATTGGTCTGATGCGTAGGATGTCTCAATAACCAGTGGGAATGTGGCGCAGGGTACCCAAACATCGATGTGCTCTTATTATATATATTACTTAGCTTTCTTTATTTGGGGAGTGTGCCTTGGTGTGGCTTGGGTGGATAGTTTAACTTGATAGGTGTTTGGTTTACTCCTTTTCTCATGAGACTTTAGTACATTCCCCCACTTGTGCACGAGAGTCTTTGGTTTTCCCAACTGAGTGTACTTGTATGCTCACCCTACGTATATAAAATTGCTTTCAGGTTTCTAGGAGGACTTCAGGGATCATGCAGGACCATACGAGCTCAGACCTTTGAGGCAGTTTCAGTTGCTGTTTTTTCATTCTTTGGTACCTACCTTGTAGTCACCTTTTGTACTTTGTGGCTTTTACATTTGGAACATGCATGTGGGAATGGTCTACTTTTGGCTTTGCTTTTCTTTTATCTTGGTGTTGTTGAGTTTTATCATTTTATCTTCCGATCCTATAAAACAAAAAGGGGTAATGCCTCCCATTTGTGAGAAATTTCTATACCCTTGGTGCTAGTTGCCACTCTGGGACCTATTGAAGGCGGGTCTCGGGGGTCATTATTTCTCTTTCAACTTAAAAAGGAAGGGCCTAACAACCTGCTGACCCTTCCCTCCTTTTGGTGAAGGCGGGTCGTGACAGAATGGTATCAAAGGTGATTATTGAGAGATAGGATGGTGTCTGGAGTTATGCATAGTGAGGAATGCATGGGATGGTAAGGCAATAGTGTTGGGTGACCTTGGCACGTGAATTAGGCCATGGAAGACAAGCTAGGACACTAGATTTTAAGGCCCCCCGTGATTCGATGTAAGGACTCTGGACCTACCGATTGACCACGTGAGGCCACGATGATTGCGGGGTAGAGTCCCTAGGAAAGGTACATGCATCATAATGACTTTTGTTCTTGTGTTTATGGGATGTATTGGGAATTAAGAATAAATTAAAATTTTAAGAAGTTTTAAGAACGATATTCTGCACTACTTGGGCTTAGGAATTCATTGTTTACCTTGAAGCTATGGCACCTGGAAGGCGACCGCGTGTGGTACAGACGATCGAGGCCACACAGAATACCTTGGCTGATCGGCAGAGGGCTGACCAGGAAGAGGAGGATGACCAGTGGTAGAGGACTCTATGGACCTTCCAGCGACAGGCCCTCGAGAAGTATGAGGGCAGCACCTCCGACATGAAGACGGAAGTCTGGCTAAAGGAGCTAGTTATAACTTTCAGCCTGATTCGGGCCCCGACCAAGTACTGGGTTCCCCTGGACATCAGATAGATGCGGGGAGTGGCACGTCAGTGGTGGACTCTTTACCTGGGAGAGAGGAGAGAGGCTGAGGTGCCTTCAGTGAATTTTGAGAGTGAGTTCCGGGCAGAATTCCTCTCTTCGACGATGAAGGAGGAATAGAGATAGGAGCTACTCTCCCTCCAACTGGGGAGTATGTCCGTGAGAAATCTAGGGATCAAGTTCAAGGACCTCCTATGTTTTTCCCCAGACCACTTTCCCGATGAGGAGTCTCAGGCAAGATGTTTGGAGGAGGCACTCCGACCCTCCCTCCGGTATGTTGTTACCCCCTTTACCCTTCTAACTTACTTAGAGGTCCAGAAGAAGGCCGAAGTGGTGGATAGGATGAACGCTCTAGGAGGTGTGTCACGAGAGGGGATCCAGCTGGGACCATCGAAGGGGAAGGCGGTCAGCACCAGACCTCCAGCATCTGGACCCTCCAGGTTCCGACCGTTAGGGAGCAGGCTGCAATAGTGTCAGTTTAGATCCCCTGGTCCTCGCCCTTTTCCTTTAGGCCCGAGACTGCGATGCTTCACCTGTGGGAGCCCTAGGCATCTCCGGAGTCAGTGCCCGGACCGGGTACAGTACGATGGTGGTGGACAACCCCACCACCCGTCCCAGTAGCAGCTTCCAGCCAGACCTTTCCAGTAGCAGCAGCAGGGACAACGAGCTCCCTCTCCATTGAGGGAAGACGTAGGAGGAGGAGGCCGACCTTAGGGCGCACCTCAGGGAACTAGATCGGGGCACGGTCGGGGAGGTGGCTGGCAACCGAGGTGCAGTGGAGTTGGGTGTGGATAGTTGCATGCCGTAGAGGCGGTAGTTCCAGCAGCGCCGGAGGTTGTTCGAGGTACGATCAGTTTGTTTTGAACTCTTGCTTATGCTTTGTTCGATACCGGAGCTTCGCACTCCTTTGTTGCACCCATTCTAGCCCTTTCCTTCGGTCTAGATGCCGAGAGACTTCCAGTGCCCCTGGTGTTGAGCACACCAGTCAGAGGTCTGAATGACATTTCATTTGTTTGTCGAGGATGTAGACTGATGATGGGGTCACATCAGTCGGTTAGGTATCTTCTTCTTCTTTAGATACAGCCATATGATGCCATCCTAGGAATCAACTGGCTATTCTCTATGTGCGCCTTCATCTTCTATTTCCGAATAAGCGTCTTGTTCTCGGACTTGGGCGGCCAGCGTGTTACCTTCACCGGCGTACGGAGCGGTCATAAGGGCAGCAGGCGAGAGGAACCCCTCCTCTCCTTGTTAGTCGATCTGCCAGTAGAGTCAGTAGATGCCGAGATGGTGGCGGTGCCATAGGTTGTCCATGATTTTATGGAAATCTTTCTTGAGGAGGTGACGAATGTACCCCCCCAACATGATATCAAGTTCGGGATAGACTTGAAGCTCGACGCTCGCCCAATCTCGATGGCTCCTTACCAGATGGTACCTTCAGATCTACGGGAGTTGCGGATTCATACTGACGATCTGATGAAGAGGGGTTATGTTCGGCCGAGTGAGTCACTGTGGGGTTCTCCATTCTTGTTGGCAAAGAATGCCAGTGGTGGTCTCAGGTTGTTCATAGACTACAGGAGGCTGAATCAGGTGACTATCAAGAATCGCTACCCTCTTCCGAGGATAGACGATCTTTTCGACCAGCTGAAAGGGGCAGGATGGTTCTCAAAGATTGACCTGCGATCTGGGAACCACCAGTTGAGAGTGAAGGATAGAGACATCCCGAAGATGGCCTTCAGGTGCAGATATGGAAACTTCGAGTTCGTAGTCATTCCCTTCAGTGTTTTGAACACCCTGGTGTATTCATGGGGCTTATGAACTCCATCTTCCAAGAGTACCTCGATCGGTTCATCATTGTGTTCATTGACGATATCCTGATCTATTCGAGTTTAGAAGGGGACCATGCAAAACACCTGAGGACAGTTTTGGAGGTCCTCCAACAGCATCAGCTCTATGGGAAGTTGTCAAAAAGCACGTTCTGGACACGAAAAGTGCACTTCCTCGGTCACGTGACGTCCGACCAGTTGGTAGCGGTGGACCCATCAAAAGTTAAGGCGGTTGATTCTTGGGCAGCACCCAAACATATAGCAGAGGTCCGTATTTTCCTTTGGCTGGCGGGTTACTATCGGAGGTTCATACCCAACTTCTCCTGAGCAGCATCCCCTTTGACAGCACTTACAAAGAAGGACTAGGTTTTCGGGTGGAGTGAGCAGTGTGAGTTAGCCTTCAGCTATCTGAAGGAGAAGTTGGTTAGTGCCCTAGTGCTGAGATTACCAGAAGAAGGGGCGGCCTATGAGGTGTTCTATGATGCTTAAAGATAGGGCCTGGGATGTGTGTTGATGCAGAAACCAGGGGTAATATCTTAGGGGTCCAGGCAGCTACCCCTCCATAAGCGTAATTATGCCACCCACGACCTGGAGCATGTAGTATTCATTTTTGCGCTAAAGCTATGGTGACACTACCTCATCAGAGAACAGTTTTTGGACTTCACGGATCACAAAAGTTTGAGGTATATCTTCTCCCACCGAGACATAAACTTGGGACAGTGGAGATGGGTGGACTTCCTCCAGGATTACGACTTAGATATCTCTTATACTAGGGGAAAGGGAAATGTAGTGGCCAATGCCTTGAGTAGGGGGATGCAGAAGGATGCAGTTCGAGAGTCAGTGGATGCCTGTAACGTGATGGGGGAGTTGGCTGCCTTACACCTGGATGCGAGGATGGATGGTGGTAGAGTTTTCCTATATCAGATGGTATTGTAGTCATCTCTGTTTTGGCAGGTGGAGAAGTCTCAGTGGGGAGACCCGAAGTGAGAAGTGATGCGTGACCGCATTGACCAGGGCAATGCTCTGGAAGGATGGACAGAGGATTGTCAGAAGAGGATTATTTTTCAGAAAAATTTTTTTTTCCATGAGTGATGTGCGGAAAGGTTCGCAATGAGTTCCACAACACACCCCTGGCGGTACACCCAGGAGTTTCCAAGATGTACCAGGGACAGAATAGACAGTTTTGGTGGCCCGGAGTGAAGCGAGCAGTGGAAGATTTTGTGGCCATGTGCTTAGTGTGTTAGCAAGTGAATGATAAACACCAAGTTCCAGGCGGCCTACTACAGTCTCTAGGTGTCCCCGAGTGGATGTGGGATGAAATCTCGATGGATTTCGTCACGGGACTACCCAAGGTCCAAGGTGGATATGACGCTATCTGGGTGGTAGTGGACAGGTTGACGAAATCGGCTCACTTTCTAGCGATCTGGGAGTCGAGTGCATTGGATACATTGGCATGAAGGTATGTGGAGGAGGTGGTGTGGTTACATGGGGTTTCGTGGTCTATAGTCTCAGATAGGGATGCACGATTTACCTCTCAAGTCTGGAGAGGATTGTAGCATGTTTTTGGCACCCAATTACACCTTAGCACTGCTTTCCATCCCCAAATAGATGGACAAACAGAGCGCACCATCCAGACCTAAGAAGATATGCTGCGGGCATGTGTTCCAGACTCAAGAGGATAATGGGTGAAACACTTTCCCCTGGTAGAGTTCGCCTACAATAATAGCTATCACTCTACAATTGGTATGTCCCCATTTGAAGCCTTGTACGGGAGGCCCTTCCGTTTACCTATGTGTTGGGACGAAGTGGGAGAGGCAGGCAACCTTGGCCGGAGGTGGTGCATAGCACGATGGAGAAGGATCAGCTCATACGGGAAAGGATGAAGGCAGCCCAGGACCGACAGAAGTTGTATGCTGATACTAGGATGAGGCCCTTAGAGTTTGAGGTTGGAGACCACCTATTCTTTAAGGTCTCCCCTCGACGTGGGCAGCGGAGGTTCGACAAGGGGAGTATGCTTTCTCCCAGGTTCATCGGACCCTACAAAGTGTTGCGGCGGGTCGGCGAAGTGTCTTATCAGCTAGCGTTACCACTGCCGCTACTGAGGATACATGATTTCTTTCATGTGTTCCAGCTCCATCGGTATCTACATGACGATTCACACATCCTTGATTGAGGGGAGCTGGACATCGAGGATGACATGACTTTTGTGCAGAGACCAGTGATGATCGAGGATCGCAAGGAGAAGGTGCTTCGTAGGAGAACCATTCCATTGGTACATGTGTTGTGGAGATATGGTGGGCTTGATGAGAGTACGTGGGAGAGGGAAGCACAGATGTGTACCGAGTACCCCGAGTTGTTTTGAGTTTTGTTCCTTGTTGTACCTATTTTGGTAGAACGTTTTGTCTTTTTGGATATGAAAAGTACTGGTTTTCATTCCTATGAATGTGTGTGAAAAGCCTGGCTATGGGGGAGGAGAGAACCCACCCCCCCCCCCTAATAAAGATGCATTAAGGTGGATGTGATTAAACTCGTGAGGGTGAGTCAGTGCTTCCCATAGCACATAATATCTTGACATTGGGGAGGAGACTCCCCAACCCACACACCTGGGCAGTTTGGCATGGTATGTTTCTTGGTTTTTGTCAGCGAAGTGTTTTTAGTTAGTATGGGATCACTTCTAAGAGGAATCTTTCGAGGTGGTTGTTCAGACCTTCTCTTTCCTTTTGGTTTGTTTGATTCATGGGGACAAGAATCGTTTAAGTGGTATCAGATGTAACGACCCGGGTTTTGTGGGGATCCTTTACTTTGTGAAAATGTCGTGTTGAGTTTTCTGGTTTGGGAATCACGACGGTGTAGGCCTATCGGTATCCTTGGCCTAGTGGTAGCCTTGGACCACCAGTAACATTGGCCCACCGATAGCCATGGTCCACTGATAGCCTTGGCCTGGGCATACCTGTAGCCTTGGCATACCGGTAGCCTTGGTGTATAGGTAGCCTTGGCGTACTGGTAGCCTTGGCGTACCTATAGCCTTGGCCTACCGGTAGCCTTGTCCTTCTAGTAGCCTAGGCATACCCCGCGGGTTCTTTCCAGTGGCGTTCCTTCTTACACAATTAGGGTTTTAAACCCTATTTTGACCTGTTTGAGAATGTTTTAAAGACCCTATAATTCCCATAAGAGTCTTAAGTAACTACTTAATGAATTAATTAGTCGGTTTAAACCACCCGACCCCCTTTAATGACGAGTGGGGCCGCGTGGCCAACCCACGACCCCGCGCCTTACGCGGTTTCACATTCTCACCTCAACCATCCGCGGCTCTTATAAACTAAGGGTTAGCCATGGTTTCTTATTTCCTCGATCACAACTTTTCATGAAAAGCTTCTGGTGCATCGGGTGCACCGCATCGTTATCCATAAAGTTCCATGCCCGGCCTAAAACGTCGATCATCTATCAACAAGTAGGGAATTTCTCATTCTCCTCTCTCTTAATTGTGTATCATGCGGGGTGGGCGTGCTTTTGTTTCTATTGAATTGGATAAACCAGTCCTAATAATGATAATGAACGGATTCTATAAATAAAGGGGGGGGGTGTGATCGTTGATGTTGTTTATATTATGATCATCTTCTTGAGTTGTGCTGGCTTACACCTTCTGAAAATCGAGGCCGTTGGTTGTCGTTGTCTGTGTATTAATGAACCGCTGGTGATGTTTTAAATGGTTCATTATGGTTGTGAACACCTGCCGTGAAAAGTAAATTAGTTAATTACATATATTCGGCTAAGTAAATTGGAAGCACCAGGATCAACCCTTCTGTGATAACCCCCTGTTAAGATACATGGAATTGAAATCATGGAGTGTGTTAAATCTTATAAATTTGAAAATACAGGCATGGTCCTGCTTTATAATAGTGATAGTGGTTTGGTTGTTTTCTTTCACAGCTGATTTGTGGTAATGTGGGAGGGGATGGGATCCCCTGTTTTTATACTCCCGGTGGTTTTGAATTTGGGGTGGGATTCTCTGTTGATGAAAAACCTTTTTGTGGGAGGGGACATGGGGCAGTATCTCAGGGTTGTCTGGTTCCATGACTTCGAGGGATCTCACTTTTTCCTTTCTCTTGTAACATTACAAGAGAACTGGGTGTGAATGATTTAATTGAGGATTGTTTGGATTCATTTCCTTGGTTATGCTTATGGTGTTATTTTCCCAATAGTTCATAAACTTATTTAAACATTATTACTAGACATGAAAAGAAGAATGGGACAAAAGGGTTTTGTTGGCGAGAGTTGTGACTCAGAATTGAGTGCTGTTGTGATCTCTAGGCTGTCTGAAGAAAAACCTAGTTTGGGGTGAGTGCTTGTTACCTATATATATACCTATAGCTTTGTGTTTCTTATTCTCTCCACACCTAAGTTGAGAACTTAGTGCCGAACACCCCCATTTCATGGGGGAGGGGTTTTTCCCAACACAATTCTTAGTGGCTGGTTATTAGCTCTTTTTATGCTCCTTTCCCGGATAGCCCAAGTATCTTCGAGTAGGCTATGATGGACTGAGGTCCATTATTAGCCCAAGAAACATCGGGAGGGGTAGTGTGTTGGTTTTGTCCCAGGTGTGTGTGGGCAAGTAGTTTCCCAAGTATATTCGAGATGAGGCCCAGGTGTCTTCAGGCGTGGCAGTGGATCTTCTACCCCAGATGCTTTCGGGCGTGGTAGAGTTTGTTCTTGCCTAGGTGTTTGTAGGTGTGGTTACGTGTGATAGTTGTGGACTAGGTGTTTGCGGGCGGGATTCGGCCGTGGGACTGTTTGTGGTTGTTGCCCAGGTGTTTGCGGGCGGGTGTGGCAGTGGGACTGCGGTGAGAATGGTGAGATTGGTCCGATGCGTAGGATGTCTCAATAAAAGTGGAAAAGTGGTGCGGGGTACCCAAACATCTATGTTCTGTTATTATATATATTACATGACATGCGTTATTTGGGGAGTGTGCCTTGGTGAGGCTTGGGTGGATTGTTTACCTTGAAAGGTTCTTGGTTTACTCCTTTTCTCACGGGACTTTAGTATGTTACCCCACTTGTGCATTAGAGTCTTTGGTTTTCCCAACTGAGTGTACTTGTATGCTCACCCTAACTATATAAAACTTCTTTCAGGTTTCCAGGAGGACTTCAGGGATCGCGCAGCACCATACTAGCTCGGTCCATTGAGGTAGTTACAGTTGCTGTTTTTTCTTTCTCTAGTACCTACCATGTAGTCACCTTTTGTACTTTGTGGCTTTTACTTTTGGAACATGCATGTGGGAATGGTCTAATTATGGCTTTACTTTTATTTTATCTTGGTGTTGTTGAGTTTTATCATCTTATCTCCAGATCCTATAAAACAAAAAAGGGGTAATGCCTTCTATTTGTGAGAAATTTCTATACCCTTGGTGCTAGTCGCCACTCCGAGACCTATTGATGGCGGGTCTCGGGGTTCATTGTCTCTCTTTAAACTTAAAGAAGGAAGGGACTGCCAACCTACTGACCCTTCCCTCCTTTCGGTGAAGGCGGGTCGTGAAAGGGTGACTATACACTCATATTCAGAGTGCATAACAGAAAAAGATATTAAACTTAGAAAAAAACGGTAGAATATAAAACAATATTTAACTAGATAATTAAAATAACCAACACTAGTTTATACAAGGAATGCATTTAATGGTAATACATAACAGAAAGTAGTAAAAAACTATATTATTTAAATTACAACAATGAAATAATGAAAGGAAAAAATCCCCACGGGTGATCCCCAGAAGAATCTTGGACTCTCGCTTGGTACTTTGCTCATAACTACCAAGTACATGTAACACCCACATGAAAAGGTCCATAGTCCTGCAAACAAGAAAGTATACTCAGGTACCCTAGTGCAATGGCAGCCTGAATAGGGTGTGAGATATACATATCAGTAGACCAGGACCACTGGTTGTATATCCCTATTTAGACAATTCAATGTCACAAATGATGTGAAAATAAAACAAGGAATTAACATAACTGAATAAATAAGTAAACAAACCATCCGAGTTCAAAATGGATACCTGATGACGATACCATCATCATGCAGTGGGTAGAATAAGAGTCTACTCAAGAATCATACAAGCATATTTATCAAACATAAATAACTTTCAACACTTTACCATTTATTATATATTTAATAATTTATTATCTATAAGGTTCCATAGTATCCCATACCTCAATACCAACTTCAGCTCATGCCGGAACTCTAATCATTCTCAATATTTCTTTATTTAATCACATTCTACTCCAGCATGATTCATCTCTCTCATTCATTATATAAATCATTTATATAATAAATTATTGGTGTAGAACTCCATGTCTAGAACCTAAAAACTAATTCCTAAATTTATACTATTTGTATTAGAATGCCATGTATAACACATATTTCTCATTTGGTGTAGATCGTCATGTGTAAAGCCCTTACCTCTAAGAGAATTGATAACTATTGGAGCGGAAGGTTTTGTCCATTTCACAACTTCTACATTGGTCTAGGATACCATACCTAGCACCACATTATCAGTCATTTAAATCATTATATAAGTATTAGAGAGGAATGACACGTCCAAGTCCAAACATATACATTGTTCTAGGATTCCATACCTAGCACCACATTTAAATTAATTTATATAATTTGATAACTATTAGGGAGGAACGCCATGTCTATGTCCCGACATCTACATTGGTATTGGATTCCATACCTATCACTACATTCTCATTATCCATATTATCCCATTACTAATCCAATGATTAGTTAAATATATCAAAGGCCATTAGTTAACTCAACAATTTACTTATCACATAACCCATTAATTAATTCATCAATTAATTAATCAATAAACACTATTCTCATTCGATAATTAATTCTTTACAATTAAGTATCCAAAACATTACTAAAAGAGAACATAATTAATAATCCATTAATTTTCTCATTTCATTCAAAGCATCATATCAAAATTAATCTACTAATTAATTGTATCAATAAACCAATTCAATATCTTATAATTATTCCCCCGATTAATTATTTATATTTCAAGTTCATGAACCAAATTATTTCACAATTAATTATTCCATTCTAAATCTCATCATTCCATAACTAATTCTTCACAATAAATTATCCAAATCAAATATCAACATATCATAAATAATTCTCATAGTTAATTATCATTAATCAATTTCATAGAACATAACTAAGTCACCATTAATTATCTTTCATGTCCAAACTTCGTCTCGAAATTAATTTCCCCCAATTAATTATGTGAACATAACCAATTAAATATTTAAATTAAAATTCCCGAGGTTCCTAATTAATTAAAAAATTAATTATATAAACTTATCCAATTAAAAACTCAAACTTAACTCCCCGATTATATAAATAAACTTATCCCAACCTATTCTCCTAAATTCCACTTAACCCATGTTCGTCATCAAAAAAGGGAAGAAATAATAATTCAAATAACCGAAAGCTAAACGAACATGCCACTATAATATTATTTTTTTAGAATTAAAGTAGCGCACCTCCTTTTGAGGGGTTTTATTAGAAAACATGATTTTCAATCTAATAAATAATAAAATCATTTCTCCAATATTATAGTAAACTTTATCAAAATATGTAGATTGAGAAAAAAAGCATTTTTACCAAATAAAATCAATTTTGAGGACCCTACCTCAAGGAATTGGCTGAACCAACTCTTTATAACATAAACTACAAACTCCTCATGCAAACACACCTCCACAAAAGTGTGCGCACAATAGGAATTCATCACCGCAAAAAACAATAATTAACCAGAACTCATAAACAGTGCAACGAAGACGAACACACACCCAAATAATTCACTGAAACTAAAAATACATGATAACAACTAATTAGAGGGTTATAATATAATAAAAGATTATAAACCCTCACCCAAATATGATGTCAGTGAACTAGATCGATAAAACATCCATGCTTTCAGTGGTAGTTGTTAAAATATGGACCAACAGTTCATAAGAAATCATTCGTACCACCTTGAATCGAATAAAGGTAAGAAACCGAATTAATCACAGGCCTTAGGTTTTCGGCCTAATGTGGTCTAGATGAAGAAGGGTCGAAATAGACTATATGTGGAACAAAACATGCGTAGAAGGACTTACCTCAATGATAAATACAACTCCCTTGAATGAAACAACACCATTTGATGTGTGGAGAGGGAGCAAAGTTAGGGAGTGGAGCGTCTCACCATGGGAGAATGAGGGGAGGGGGTCGCACCTCACTTTTCTGTCAACCTCCCTCTTATATCCACAATTAGTTTAATAAAAATTAATATGATAATAATAACATTAAAAATAACAACAATATTATTATTATCATTTTAATTGAAACGATTCTTTGATAATCCCAATAATTCCCCCGTTAAGTCTCATTTAATTAAATTCCTCTTTAAAGAATTTTATTAAATAAAAGCTCATCCATAACTCGTTTAATTAAATTACCTTCAAAGAATTTAATTAATACAACTCCAACTCATCACTATTTAATTAAATTCTTCCAACCTCAAATTTATTAGATTGTTTCCCTAATTTTTAATAAATAATTAAATTCATCGTATACTTGAATTTTATTTGGTAAACCCCAAATCCACATTTATTCCTTATTTTATTAAATTCCATTGACCTGGATCAAAATAAATAAAACACAAACTCATTATCAATTTATTAAATTCTCTCACATTAATTAAATTCAATGAAACCCCATTTTCTATCAATTAATTACATTCCTTTTTAACCCTGAATGTTGTCAAATATAAAGCAACATATCATAACATATAATTAAAGCCCTTGTAGTTGGGAATTTAATTAAATGAAATTACCCAAAACCCAAACTGGGTAAGACACACTGTTTTTCTCACAGGGTCTGGGAACCATGCTCCAACCATGTGGGACCTTCTATATAAGGAACTTACTTCACACAGTTTGTCATGCATGGTTTTCCTAACCATCCATAGACCATGCGAGGTCCTCTATCTCACCTTTATCAAGCTACACAGTTTATCCAACATGGTTTGACCTACCATGATCAGACTGTGCAAACACCACTGCCAGGTTCGGTGCTCCCGAAATCCATTGAACTACCAGTAAAACTCATTGAACTATTAACCAATCCTCTTATCAACAGTTTTAAAAAATCCAAACTCACGAAACATCAACCCAAAAGTTGTTTTTAGGACTGGACCATCCAAAAATCGAAAAAGTTCAAGAAAACTCATATATTAACCCTTTTAAAAACCCAAGACATTACAATTAACCCACCTTAAGAACATCTCATTCATGAGAAACTAAAAGGAATATATACAACATTAACTAACCCACCATGGTCAGAAAATTTCATTTGAACAATTACATTGTGTTTCTAACCACCAAACACACCTTTAACCAAATCACAAGCCCAACAACTTAAACCTTTTAAACCCAATCCAATGATCTGAATCAAAACAAACACATAAAAATATCACATAACCAAGCCCAAACTACTAGAGACATGGTGTTGTCATAGTATCCTCAATTGATATTTCCAACCCAAAAACCTATAGTCACCACTAACATAATGTCATGACATTAAAAAGATTCCATCACTAACCACAAGTAACCAAATTCCTCACATGACCTTCCGCGACCTCTCCAAGTCATGTCATATCAAGGCTTCTTTAAAACAATTGTTTCATAGAAATAATAAAATTGTAACCCAATGATCCACACATCCCACATAGAACCCAATTAACAACCACTTATCGAGTCCAATAACTTTTAAAAAAATAAGCATGGTGAATGACCGAAGCTATCTCAATGACTACAGGATGAGGTCAACATAGGGACATGCTCGTATCATTAAATAGAGAACAGTAAGAGTAATACCAGGTCACCAAAAGAATAGTAGAACTATCACTGATCGATTCATTACCAAATGGATCATATTGTCATATTCATGCATCATCAATGAACTCTTGATGCCTATATCCCCCAAGGAATCCTTGTTTCTTCAAATCATATGACTATAACTCTTTGAAAAACATTATGATGCAAAATTACCCACCTTAGGAGTTTTCATGTCAAAGAAGAAAAGATCAGTCGCTCACAAGAGAACTATTTTAGAAACACCCTAAATGAATGTGTGATGTTCCATGAACCATGATAACCACATCAACATATCGTATGAAAGCCGCAACTTATACTCCTTGACATGTCAGAACACCCGAGTCCCAAAAGTTATAGCTAGGGAAACAACACTATAATGACACCAACATCGAAAGCTCACATTGGAATAAAGCTTCTCATGCTCTATGTGTGATACCTACCATAGGATAGTCCATTACAAATCATAGGTGTCCACCTAATCTCTTGGTTACACAAAACATAAATTAGTAGGCCCAAATTCCCACATTTCATTTTTTTTTAATTTCATTGAATTATTTTAAACCAATAAACATTGAAATTATTTTATCAAATCCAAAATTAATATTCAACAACAAGGAACTCGGTCTTTAAACAATTCTCAATGGGAAAAAGAGGCAAGATATAATAAAAATCCTCATAAAAATTTGAAATTTAATGTCATTTAATTTTTAACATTAAATTTACAGTATAAATTATTTTTAATCAAAAGGTGACCTCTGAGGGTCCTGTTTAATACAAAAAATACAAGTTCCTCAAAATACAATCGTGTAATGATTAAATTCAATAAAAACTCAATATTTTAACAATTATATACATTTTAAAACAAAATATGGTTATACTAGGCTCAGTTACGTGGTTGGACATCTACCAATCGATAAGGAACCCATACTCCTTACCGCTAAGATTTGGCTCCATTTATCGCAATTAATTTTCATTTTACAATTTTTTAACTTTATTTTCCATTTTTTCAATCATTTGAAAACACTAGTTAACCTTTTACCATTTATAAGGCACCGATTCAACGAAAAAATGAAATAGGATCCTATTGAAGACATAATCAATCAATTTTTTTTATAATCATGAATCCATTTACACATCAAAACTACTCTAGCATGTTATCATTACTAATAACACAACATTATGTTATAACAAAAAATCATGTCACAACATCAAAACATGTTAATAACAGAAGAATCATGACATATAATTTCCTAAAAAGTTTGCATTTATCACTAAAACATTATATCTAATGTGTAATTATAAAGTAAACCAAAACATGGAATTATACCCACGGTACACAATCAAAAATATTTGGCACTATACTAATGCAACTACATGGCATGTGATATACATGGCATGTGAATCAATAAGTTCCTAAGATGATGCATGTAATGGAATTTCCTTCCATATCAAGCCAATGATATTTGTTCAAATTCTAAAAATCAATAAGCATCGGAAAATACACCAGTCAATCAAGGTGAAATCATATCAATGGTAACCTTAAATAGTATAAACATCAATTCCCATCCCTAGCCACTTGGTCGTTTCCCGTACATGGGGTGATCAGTCCAAAGAATGAATATAAAACAAGAGTCGACACTTTCCCCGTATCCTTTATACAATCCCTAAAAAAAGATAAAGAAAAAAAAATGAAAACTTGAACCTTTGATACCACATTGTAACGTCCCGACCCAACTTACCCTTGAACCATTAGCCATACCGGTCTCCATAAGAGGTCATGAATGTATCCCCTTACGTCAAACAGCGAAAACTAGTAGCAAGAGTCTATTGATAGTCAGTGGGGAGAATATACCCTCATATTCAGAGTGCATAATGGAAATAGATAATAAACTCAGAAAAAAATGGAAGCAAATAAAAAATATACAACTAGATAATGAAAAATGTACAATACCGGATTATACAATGCATGCATGTCTTACACCCTTACATATAATCACATAGATATCTATGGGTGAGGGATGCCAAGTCCATGTCCCAACTTCTACATTGGTCTAGGATGCAATACCTAGCACCACATTCTCATTCATTTACATAATTTATTAACTATTGGGGAGGAATGCCATTTCCAAGTCCAAACTTCTACATTTGTCTAGAATTCCATACCTAGAACCACATTCTCATTCGTATACATCATTTGATAAGTATTTGGGAGGAAATCCATTTCCAAGTACCAACTTCTTCATTGGTCTAGAATTCCATACCAAGAACCTAATTCTCATTCATTTACATCATTTGACAACTCACATGAATTAACCACATTATCCCATTACTAATCCCACAATTAGTTAAACATTTCAAAGGCCATTAGATAACACAAAAATTAACTAATAACATAACTTATGAATTAATTCATGAATTAATTAATCAATACACACTACTATCTTTCAATAATTAACTCTTCATAATTAATTATTCCAAACATAACTACAGGAGCACATAATTAATGCACAATTAATTATATAATTTTATTCAAGGAATCATATCACCATTATTCCAATAGAGGTGAGATGCCTACATTCTCACACTCATAATTCTTCGCCACACCTAAAAACAACTAACTGACACTCATAAATAGTGTGGTGGAGACCAACACATAACCAAATAATTCACCGACACTCAAAATACACATTAAGAACATATTCAATGGTGATAATCCAATCAACGAGTTTAATCCCTTACCTAAATATGGAATATGTGAATTAAATCGAGACAAACTGCCATGTGTTCAGTAGTAGTTGTCGATATACAGACCAATGGGTCCCAAGACATCATCATCACCTCCTAGAATGCGAAGAAGGGATGAAACTAAATTAAACCGAACATTAATTTTTCGGCCCAATTGAGATAGGGAAAAGAATGTCCAATATAGAGGATGTGATGAACTAAACAGGTGGAGAAGGTCTTACCTTGACGAGATGAACAAAATCCATGGGGGAACCAATGCGATCTCGCACGTGGAGAGGGAGCCACGTTGGGGAATGGTGCACCTCACCCTAGGAAAATGAGGGGAGGGGTTCATGCCACACCCTACTATGCGCCTCCCTCTTATAACCCCAATTATTTTTATAACAATAAATAAAATAATAATAATAATCATAACAACCATATTATTATTGTCATTTTAATTTAAATGATTCTTTGATAAACCCCATAAATCCACCACTACACCTCATTTAATTAAATTCCACCCCAATGAATTTAATTAAATAATAACTCCTTCTTAAATCATTTAATTAAATTACATTCAATGAATTTAATTAATACAACTCCAACTCATCGTTATTGAATTAAATTCTTCCAACATAAAATTTAATTAAATCATTTTCTACATTTTTCATTAAATATTTAAATTCATCATATCATAGAATATAATTAGGTAAACTACAACTCAACATTTATTCCTCATTTAATTAAATTCCTTTGACCTAGATCGAATTAAATAAATCTACAACTCATTATAATTTAATTAAATTACCCTCACATTAAATAATATAAATGAAACCCTATTTTGCATCAATTAATTAAACTATTTTTTAACTGTGTATTTCATGAATTAAAGACCCCCACATCATGAAATTTAATTAAATCCCTCAAAGCCGAGAATTTAATTAAATAAAATAACCTGAAACCCAAAACTAGGCAATCCACACGGGTTATCTCGCACGGTCTAGAAAACCATGTGATAACAGTGTATGACCTTATGTATAAGGAACCTACCTCACAAGGGGTTTCCTATATGTTTTGACTATCCATGCGTAGACTGTGCGACCACCTTTGTCTCGCCTTTAGAAAACTGCATGGTTTGACCCGAACGGTTTGACCAACTGTGCTCAGCCCGTGCGAATGCCACTTCCATGCTCGGTGCCCCCCAAACACATTTAATAACATGTAAAACTCCTCAAACCTTTACTGAATCATGCCATAAACAATTTCAAACTGTCCAAACTCACGTAACACCAACACAAAGATTTATTTCAAGACCATCCCATCTAACAAACAAAAAAGTTCAAAAACTTTTATATTTTAACCCGATTCAAAAACATGGGACTTTACAATAACATTATATCATAATGGTCATCTTCCTAACCTACTAATTTATGATTTTACTTTAATATATTTTAAAATATTCAATAAACGGTCCAGAGCATTAACATGCCCTATGTTTCTCTTGAAAAATGGTTATATGATGGAATATAGAAAAATTACCTCTAAAACATATTAGTTATGAGAAATATATAATTGTTAGAATAACTCAGGAAATATTTAATAATAGTAAACTAATATACCTAATTTAACTATATTCAATGGACAAAAAATGTGAAAGGGCAATGCATCGATAGAAATAAACCATTCCACTAAAATCAAGATTTTGTAATATTTACCCACATAAAATATCTACAAATTAATCCATAATTTTACTCATTTATTCTTTATCACAAGGAAATATAAAATAATCCACCATGGGATTATTATATAATTTTTTTATCAAATATTAAAAAATAAAAAAGTGCATACTTTTGGAATTAAATTTTAACGAAAAAGTACTACCATTTCCTTGGAAGAATATTTTCCTTATTCTTTTCATTAATCCAAACATTAACACAACTCTGTAAATGAAAAAAACCATGAGAATGTGTAAGTACTATACATTTATTCACAAAAATATTATTGGGACTAAGAAAACAACGTTTATAAAATTCTTACACAAGGTATTAAAAATGAAATCCATATAAAACAATATGAAAACCCAAATTCCTTGTTACAAACGAAGGTTTTTTATTGTTTTTTTCTATTTATTTAATATTTTTAATATTTTTATTTTAATGAAACTGTGGGTATTTATTTTCATATAATATAACTATGTTTTCCTTGTATTATATAAAACAACAAGATAACCATATACTATATGCAAAATAATGCTTATCTTGCGATACACGCAACACTAACTTGGATTCCACTAAATGCAATAAAACAAAATGGATTATGTTTAATGAAAAAAATTGTCTTGTTCAATATTAAACACTACCTTGGCTTTTGATATAAGAAACACTGACTTAGTGTAAGTTTCACACATCATCGATGTATCTACGAAATATCATTTTATTGTTAATTTTATTTAAACGATATAATAATAACTTAGGAATTAAAATTATTGATATAAAAAGTAATAACTAATTTTTAAATTTTATTTATAATGTTTTTATATATGTAAAACATATCTATGATGATATATATAATTTATTTTAATGTATATATATTTTGAAAAATATTATTTCATAATAGAACTACTTCATACAGTCACCTATAATAAATAATAAAATAATTTAAGACACTTTTATAAATTGAAATTGATAAAATAAAATAATTTTTTTTAATTTAAAATTTTGAAACAATCAAATGGTGAATGTTTTATATTTTTCTAAACAACATCATTTCTAGATGAATAGTGAAAAAATTGAACATTAATTCAGATCAGCTATTTCATGTAAATTGATTTCATAGTTAAATTATATATTTATTTTGTTTTAATGGGTAAATATGTAAATTATACATCAAATACAATTTATGTCATCTTAACCAAATTAACATAGAATTTGATATAATTTCATTTAAAAAATTTAATCATTTTTACTAAAAACTAATATCGCGACACGTCTTTGTGAATAAATTTTAAAATCATTTATTCCACCTCTATGAAAATAATATTCCAAAACAGATTCCATATTTTGAATCATTATAATTTAAAAATAATAAGATGGTCAAAATTGTTTTGGTCCAAAAATAATTGTAAAATTTAATAAAATTAATTACATTGATCGAGGGAAAAATTATCTTAACAAATGACTATTTATTAAATAAATGGATCAAAACTATTGAGACACTTATAAAAAATCCATTTTATGGTCATATATATTCCATATCGTCCCATGGTTTTATATTTTTATATTATTGGATCCATATTAATGGTAAAAACGTCCATGGAATCATCTCTTCCAAAATGTAAAATAATGCCACTCCCCATCCACTATAAAATGGGCCCAACCTTCAAACATTCTCATGCCTCTCATGCCTTTTTAATCGACACAAATCTACTAAAATAATATTAAAAAATACTTCCCTTATTAATAGAATCCTCCATTTGGGAATAAATACAATCATGGAATCCCATTAGTGCAAACAAAAAGGAGTTACCAATGAATAGTTAACATCCTTCCTCAAGCAATTTTCATTTATTTTCATTCTAAAACACCTCAATTATTTTTATAACAAGATTACATAATAAAATGATTATCCTAAATATAATGATATTTTTTTATATTATGGGTTATACCTATACATAATAAAACATCCATCTAATTGGTAACAAATATACCATTCTTGTGTTTGAAGAATTATCGCCTCATGAAATGAAGTTTCTCATTCTTCCTTTACCACCTTTCATGTGTGGTCATTATGATGTAAAAAATATTTTTATACGATATATATGAAATTTTTTATG
This sequence comes from Viscum album, assembly GCA_963277665.1. Classification (NCBI taxonomy): domain Eukaryota; kingdom Viridiplantae; phylum Streptophyta; class Magnoliopsida; order Santalales; family Viscaceae; genus Viscum; species Viscum album. Next base: position 309,904,748 of record OY728126.1, read on the forward strand.
TATTTATGCTTCTTTAATTTAACATGACTTCATGATTTAGATATATTATATACATACGATAACTTCATTTGTGGGCAAGTGAACTATCATCTCCAGAATGCGTTGTGATTCCTTCACACATTACGCGAAATGTATTAAAGATTTTTTAGTAATAATATATGATATAATTGAAATATTAATTATACTATAATTATATATATATATATATACATGAATTTCATTTACACCCATCTATTAAATATTTCATGAGAAAATAGTTTTCATGTGTACGCACAACCTACTTTCGCCGTAAACAATATATTTAATTTCATACTTGTATCATTTATAGATTTTTATAAATACTTATATAATGAAAATATATAATATTTATATCTTTTTTTAAATTACTTAAATGATTAAATCATGATCTACGTAATAGGACTATGAATAATAGTTCAAAACACGTACAATTAAAAAGGAGATTATCACCCGAAATATAGCATTAACATGGGGTAAATAATAAACAGGTAATTTAAAAACTTATCTAAATTATATATGGTTTTATATATTTGAATATTTTTCTATAATTTATTTATAATCAACTTTACTTATCATGTAGATGGCTTGAATGAGTGTAATTATACCCAAGAGATAATTTATGTGAATTTCATCACACTTTTTATTCTTGTGAGACACATTCCATATTAACAACCCAATTTTATTGTGTCGTGTATATAATGAACATGGATGTATTAAATGATTATTATTCATGTGTATATGGGTATTATTAAATCCATTTTATGAAATTTATCTCATGGATTTCATGCATCCAATATTACAAAACCAGTAACATAATTTTGTTTGAATTTTCATTCTTTGGTACCAATGCCATTTTATATGCTTATATTTTTCTAAGAAGAGTATATAATGAAATGGAAAAGTTATATCATGAATATCCTTATTGTTATTATATTTTATCCAGCATTTATTTTATTTTATTATATAGTGATTATAGTTCAATGTAATCTAGTAGTTAGAGTTTATTGAAATAACTTCTTCACTTTCTGAGAATGTTTATGATTATATTTTTATTAATGGTATATAATGATCCATATTTCTAAAAAACTCATAAATTGTCTTATACTCTTGTTTTAAATGATATCATCTTGTATTGGTAAAAATTTATACTCTTTTGTACTTAATATAACCAATCAAATTTCTTCATGAAAATCCGACTTCATTTACCATTATTTATTGGAAATTCGTGTTCTTTCAAAATCATGATTACTAAAATCATTTATAAAATGATGTTATTTTATACTATGAAGCTAAATGGAAATTCTACCATTTATTTACATATAATTTTTTTAATGGAATCTTTCTGTCTTTTTATAATTAGGATACTTTTCACAACCTTTATGTAGCAGAAGGAATATTCAGCATGTAAGGAATTAGCCACCATCAAGACGATTATTTCCCTAATGATTTCCTTGTTTGATTATAGGTTTATTTTTAAAGAAATTGTTTTCTAAATATTTTATACATCAGTAATTATTATTTTTTATAATGAAAAATGTATTTATTATTTTATTTGGTTTTCAAATATTATTTTAAAAGTATTCAAATGTATTTTTTAATATAAATCCTTTTAGAAAATATTTTCTATTTAAAAATAGTTTTCAATTTTTTCCATTATTGAATTATTATTTTTTCAATTAAATTTATATTTAATACATTTTAAATATTTATTAATTTTAATTCAATGTATTTTTAATGAAATTTATCTCAAAACATTTTCAATATTCCTTTATTTGTTTTAATGTAAAATGGGTTTCAAATGGTTTTCATAATTCTTTTATATGATTTCAATGTATTTTAAAAAAAGGTTTTAAAAAAGAATAAACTGTTTTTTTTAAGGAATAAGGTTTTCAAAATATATCAATATTACATTACAAATTTTCATATTTACTTTTATTGAAAATGGTTTTCAAATAACTTTATTGTTTAAAAATAATTTTCCAAAAAATAAAGTGTATTTTAAAAAATTATTGGTTTTAAATGATATGTAATTATTATTTTTTACCATTGGTTAAATATGTTTATGTTACTAATGAATTTCTAGGGAAATAGTCAATGGGTTCCATTCATTCACTTTCTCAGAATGTTTTATGTTTTTATGGATGATTGTTTTTTAAAGCTGATTATTTTCAGGGGTTATATGATTACAAAAAACTAAATGTTTTCTTAGGCTATTTGTTTATGAAACCCAATTTTTTCATCAGTTATTCTTCAATGAAATGATTATGTATCTTATCTATTTTTTATAATTTATGATTACATGTTTATGACACCCATTTAATTTAATGGGTTAAAATGTCATTGTTTATGATCGTGGAACATGTATATATGATTCATTATGAGATGGGTCGGCCCTTTATATAACTATAATGAATTGGGTAATGATTAATGTTTTAAGAGATGATAGGGTACACGGTAGGGAATCTCAAACCCCAAAAAAGAGGTTCTACATGAGAGAACCCCATCCCGGAAATAATATTGTACAATGGAAAGCATTCTATGCCTGAAACAAGAGGGTACATAAGAGGGCATCCCATGACTGAAAATAAAAGGGTTCATGGGATAAAATATGAAGCCCAAAATAGGGACACAAGTGATTATACCAAGCCTAAAATGTTTCAATATTTATGCAAGGAATCCTAGTCATATGTTATTTATATTCTTATATTTATGCCATATTTCCATTTCTTATTACTATGTTATGATTTAACTTCTTATTCTCATGATTTTCTTATGATTGATGTCTTATAAACTGCCAATATTTATTTCATGATTCTTGTGTGAGATATTTTATATATATTGTATGTAATTCTATTTTCATGATCTTGTTATCATAACCTTATTTTCATGATTATACTTAATTTTCAACCATAATTACCATCACCGAGCATCTTAGATCAACCATTTTTATATTTCCTATCTCTAGGTTTTGAGTATATTTATTATATATAATGTGTATAAGGAAGATACTAATAATAATAAACGTAGTGGGAGAAACCTTTTAACAATTATGTTCAACTAGTTATTTTCTTTGTTTCCAAAATCACTAAACTAATACAAACAGTGAAAATATATTTGTAATATGGCATATGTGTTCCTCAAAAGTGATGTAATGTCAATGTATGAAAGATGAAGATTTATACATTTGCTAACAATGATAAGTATTAGTTAAATTTTAAAAATTTATAAGAGGATACGTTATTGAAAACCATAGGGGTATTTCTAATGATATATCTAGGGATGTCTTGAATGATATGTTTTAGGATGAGGAAAAGTATTTGAAAATGTCAAAGAAATTTTGGTAAATGATAGAACATATGGCCTCTAAGAAATACATCCATGTCTTGATTCTATAGGTCCATGTGGATCTAGAACTAATGTACTTAAGGGTAAAAAATACAAAAGGCGTGTTAGGCTATACTCAAGTGTAACCTGGTACTTGAAAATGGGGGTTTCTCTATACCCAGTATGACAATCTAGGGGGATATGCATTGAGATTTCCAAAACACGTTACAAACCATCCTATAGGATTTATGTAGTTGATGACTATGAATAACCTTGTATAAACATAAGGATTTGTAGATAAATGTAGTAGGATCCATGAATTAGGCACCCTATAAGTATTTTTTTTAAGATTATATGGTATCCTATTATGATAAATGTTTCTTGGACTATGTTTTATAGTTTTATTCAATGTTAGAGTCTAGAAGGAACATGGATAACATTGAATGTTTTAGATGTTGAATGTATGGATGTTGGCACTAGTATGTGTTATACAGTTAATGATAAATAAATAATGAATTATATGAGAAAGGTATGGGATTTTATAATTGTATTGTTTAATTTAAACATCTGAAGAATGATTAGATTAATGTTGAGATTCTATAAGATATGGTTCAAGTTTCATATTATAGGAAAGGGTTATTAAGGAATAATATGTTGAGGCATGAGTAATAGTTCATGAATAATGTTTGATACATATTGTATTTATGTTGGATAATTCAAAGTTTATGTTATATAAATCAAGAAATATATATAAATTTTTATAATATGATTTCTATAGTGGGTTGAAAATTATTTGTTGAATTGGTATAAAGAAATAGAAAATGAATATAAAGGAATTATTTATATTTTGATTAAGGTAAGGTACCCATTAATGTGTTCAAGATGATTGGAAAATTGTGAGTAGCTTTCCAAAATAGATAAATATGTTTGGATAATGATATGTTCGATATCAATAAATAAATTGGATAGTACTGATTATTTTGGAACAAATTAATGATTTATTGAACAAGTACATTGCGAGATCATGGAAGAAATTTAGATTGTTTTTGTTTTTAAGGAGTATATTCATAATATATCATGCATATTTCCAATAATAATGTATAGTAATTAAGGTTACTACCAGGTTTCAAACAAAATTATGATGACATTCACATGATTTGGAATGTGAAAACTATGAGCTACTGTATGATATATGATGGAGTACTGGTATAATAATTTAGTTACAATAATTAGATTATATTGTATTTTGATCTTCTTAAATGATTATATGATTATCCATTTTGGGAAATTCTATGTTTTACATGGGATTAAGTTTGTGAGATTAATGTGGTATATCTCTGTATAAGTTTTTATGCATATTAAATAACACGTTCTGTCCATTTAGTGATAAAGATAGATGGAATGGCACATCAATCTATTTATGGATCCCATGATCTGCTAATGCTCAAAGAACAAAAAACTCTAGTTATTTATCTAAAATATAAGAAGATTTATAAATTGATCAAGGTACAACAAAGGGCAATATTGTTATAAAATTAAGTTGGTATATCATCTCATGAAAATTCATCAACATTTGGAGTTTTCATCATTTTTAATGATATTAATGTTGTTTTTAAAGCCATGTTTTGACATGTCTTAGTGAATGTTAACTTTATATTAACCATGTTCTTTATCACTCTTCATCAAAACATGATAGTTAGATTTCAACTCCATCTCAATATTTTTAGTTTCCACCAATGTTTTCATTTGTGTAAACCTAGTTAAGTTGTACTCTAGTAAACTATTATGTTCCCTATTTTATTTTAAAAGGATGTTTTATTATTATTTTTTATGTTGTTTATCTCTATGAGGGAAAAAATGAAGTATTAATCCTCTTATAACCCAGAAACATTTGTGGGTGAAAATCATTTTTAAGGGGGGTGGAATGTAACTCCTTGAGATTGTGTGAAAAAATTCGATTTAATTTAATCTTATTTATATTTTACTCTTAAGGAAACACATTATATAGTTTTTTATATAAAAAAATATTTTTTTATTGCATTATATGTAAAATCATGTTAACCATACACTACACGCAACATAATGTTTAACTTGTGCTACATGAAACACTGACTAGTTTTGTTCTAATTTAACAATGACCTAGATAATTTTACATGAAACACTGAAATGGATTTCTCTACACATATAACTAACTTGTATTGTGGTACACACAACATCAAATAGGCATACGCTACATGAAACAATGATATTTCTATGAAATATCATTTTATTATTATAATTATTTAAATAAGATAATTACACCATAAATATTAATCATGATGATATGAAAAGTAATAAATAATTTTTATATATTATTTATGATGGTTATATGTTTGTAAATCATTTCTATTATGATATATATATATTTATATATATTGGTAAATTCATCTATTTTGAAAATCACTATTTTCTCAATTGAACTATTTTTTACAATCATCTATAAATAGTAATAAAATTAATATCAGAAACAGTAATAAATTTAAATTCCTAAAAATAAAATATATTCTTTAATTTCGATGGTAGAGATTAAATTTAGTTAATTTTTGATATTTTTCCTAAAAAACATCATTTATTAATTTATAAGGAGAAATAATGAAGATTAACTAAAAATTTATTTTTCCATGCAATTTAATTATATCTTTGTTTAAATTAATATATAAAAATTGAAATTAGGTCAATAACATACTAAATAATAAAATTTATTTCATTAGAACCAATTTCCCATTGAAATTAGATTTAAAATCATTTCACTCTTTTAAACCTTTTCACTGAAAACTCTGTTGTTGTGACACATCTTTGGGAATAAATTTAAATTAATTTATGGCACTTCTATGAAAATAATTTGGAATAAATTGATTCATTATTTTGAATCATAATAACATATATTTCCTAAATATTTCAATATAGTTTTTGAGTAACCATATTATTGAAAGTGATTAAAATTAATTACTTTGATTAAGAGATAAATTACGATAAAAAAGAACTAAAATATAAAGATATATCCCAAAATGACCTAGACAATTGTCCTAAATCCATTTTAGGGTCATATTTAAACCATTTACTCCCATTTTTTGTGAATGTTCTATTATTAATCAATTTTATATGGGAATATTTTTTGGTATTATCTTTTCAAAATTGTACAAGAATCCAATCCTCCTATACTCTAAAAATCCATCGAGCCTTCCCACTTCCTAACACCTATAAAAACATTTAGATATCCCAAACTATACTCAAATAATCTCCCAAATGCCTTACCTCCATCCTAAAAGCCTTTTTTTGAACAAATAATTGAATGGAAGCCCTTTGGGGAAAACCAAAAGGAGTTACCCAATGAAAAGGTAACACCCTTCCTCAAGCTCTTTTCTTTTATATTATTTCAAAACAACCTAAATTCGTATAATCCCAAGATTATGTAATTACATTTTTATATAAAATATATTTATATGTTGTAATAATAGGGGATATAACTAAACACGCACACACACTTCCATAAAATTTGTAACGAAGTTACTATTCTTGTGGATGGTGAATTGCCACATAATGAAACAAAGTTGTTTGATATTCCTTTACAACCTATCATGTATAGTAATTATTATGGAAAATATATTTTAATATGATATATATTATATTTATTATTTTACTATTCTTACTTAAGTAAACATGCATTCATGCTCTCCATATTGTGTATATAAGATATGTTCGTTTATGGACTTGTGGACTACCACCACCTCAAAGCGATGTGATTCATTCACACGTCACATGGAATGATTAATGGATTGTTTTAGTAAAAATATAATATATATATATATATAATATTTATTATAATTTATTGTTATTATGTATTTATATACCTTCAAAATAGGTAAATTACATTATTTATATAAATATGATAAGAAAACAAAAATAGCTTCCATGTATATGAATGACCTAGTATCTCCATAAATAGTATATTTTTGTTTAATATTTTCATATTTTTATGATTATTAGAAATACCTATATAATTAATATATATGATACTTATATCACTTTTTACATTCCATAAATAACCAAATAAATATCTATGTAAGAGGAATAAGAGTAACATGCCAAAGCTCTTACGATTAATAATGTAGTTATGGCTGAATAAATAACATCCACACGATATTAATTATAAATGGGTAAAATAACTCCTTATGTAAATCATATATTTTATTATATAATTTAATTTTGTGTTTAAATATATGTATAATAAATATATACTTTTCATATAGTATTTTTAGTTAGTTCAATGAGTGTCAAGACATATGGTATGGAAATTTCATCTCACTTATTTATTTTCGAGAGATATATGTGATATTCACAACTCACATTTATTATATGGTTTATATACTATCCATGGATGTATTATTTGATTATTATACAAATTTATATTTGTATTATCATATCCATTTGGTGAACTTTATCTCATGGTGTTTATGTTTGAAAAGATACAAAATTAGTAAAACAATTTGTATCAATTTTCATTTTTAAGACACATGCCATGTTATGCACCAATATTATTTTATGAGATTTATATACTTCCACATGACATGATACATCATAAAAATACTTAATTTTTTTTTAAATTTTAAGACTAATTTAATTTTATTTCCTACATGCATTTTATGGTTCATAGTTACTATCTCATAAGAGTTTATTAAAACAGTCTCATCACCTTTAGAGATTATTTATGATTATGCTTCTATTGATGTAATCTTACAAAACGTCACTCATGAAAATTCATTAATTATCATCACCTCTAATATTTCATGATATTTTCATGTATTAGTACAATTTTTAATCTTTTTTACTTACGATAACTACAAAACTATTTTTTATGAAATTTTGATTTTATTTATCATTTCGATCAGAAATTTGTGTTCCGTAAAGATTCTGACATCTAAAACAAATTTAATTTTCAATGTTTATCCTATGATTTTAAATTGAATTTTTATCATGGTTTTAACTTTTAAAAAATATTTTTTAAAAGTAATATTCTTGGATTTGATTGGTAAAGTCAAACTTTTTATTGGTTAAGCTGTAAAAGGACATTTCGACGTATACATACTTTCATAAAATCATTACTAAAATTTCCTTAAATCATCCCTTGTAATTTTATATGATTATTATAAATATAAATTAATTTTATAATATTATGGAAATATATTATTTTTAACATTCTATTAAATAAAAATGGTTTAAAAATAGATTTATAGTTTTGAAATATTCCTTTAATTTTTTAAAATTTATTTCGTAAAGAAAAAGGTTTTCAAAAATTTTTTATATTAAATTGTGTTTTAAATGATTTAATGTTTTTTTATATTTTTTCACAAAAAATGGGTTTGATAAAAAGTTTAATATTTTTTTATGAATTTTTTATTTATATTCAATGAAAAAGTTATAAATTTATTAATCATATTATATAAGTAATTGAGGAAAATGTTTTCAAAATGTTTTGAAACTTTATTTATATGTTATCAAATTATTTTCAATGAAATGGTTGTTATAATGTTTTCAATAAATAATTTTAAAAATTTAATGGAAAATGATTTTCGAAATTTCATCAAGATAAATTTATAAATTTTCCGGTTTATTTTCAATGAAAATTGCATTCAAAAGGTTTTATTATTCAAAAATAAATTTTAAAATAACAAAGGTTATTTTCATCAAGAAATGTTTTTTAATGATATGTGGAAATTATTCTCCATATAAGATGAAATATATTGATTTTACTCATTTATTTTTTAGTACATGATCCAATTATTATATTCATTATCTTTCTATTAATAGTTTTTTGGTGGTGTGTTTCTTATGAAACCCAATTCTTTTCACATGTTATATTCTTATGAGAAAAATTATTATTTTTTGCATTATATTCATATCAAACCTTATTACTATCATAGTTTAGGCTTCAACGAAATGATTATGAAACCTATCTAATTCCCACATGTTATGATTATTTTTCTGTAAAACAATGTTCAGATCATGTTTAATGAAATTATTCTTTATTATCTTGTGGATCATGTATGTATTATTTTATTATTTTATTTGTGGGAACTATATATCCTTCTAATTAATTATGTAATTTTTGGTTTTCTATGATATCAAAAGAAAAAAGGCAAGGTATCTCCAGCCTAAAACAAGAGGGTGAACTAGAGGGCCTCCCAAGCCTGAAACAAGAGGGTACATTAGATGATATCTGAAGCATGAACCAAATGGGTACATGGAGGGAATCCCAATCCCTAAAAAAGAGTATAAATGGGAGGGAATAACAAGATAGAATAATGTAAATACAATATTAGAAAAAACCTAGCATGTTAATAATGTCTTGGTGGATCGCCTTGATATAATTTTTTTATATTATTATGTATATCCCACAATTCCAAGTATTATTACTATGATATGCATTCAATTCAAATCCTCTTGATTCCCTTATGATTCATTTCTTATGAACATAAAATATTTTGGTTGTGATTCAAGGTTATGATATTTTATTTGCAAGTGATGGTCTTCTATTTTCATGATCTTGTTATTATAGTCTTATGCTCGTTATTATTCTTAATTGTCTCACTTTATTTCCCTTCTAAGCATTTGAACACACCACTTTCCTATTTTCCATTCATCTAGGAATTTAGGATATATATTATATATGATTTTTTATGGAGGGTTTTATTCCCAAAGAATATAGTGGGGGACAATGTAGATCACGTATATACTAATGTTTATGTTCTTATGTTTCCAAAGACATTAAAATAATATAGAATTTATGTATCTATTTATATATATTTTTATGTATCCTAAAAAAATGATATAATTTCAATGTATTATAAATTATGGTAACTATATTTCCTCCCAAATAGAACATTTTGTAATTTCAGTTAGATTCATCATTATGATTTTTCTCACATGAAAATGTTTGAAATTAATATTATTTTGATTAGATTAATCCAAGAATCATATTATAATGTATGTGTTGTAGTTCATTCTATCCTCCTAACTAAAATCATCGTAAAAATTTACAAATGAAGAAATAAATATCTCAAAAAATATTGAATAATATAATAATTCATGGTCTACCAAAACATGAAAAAATACCCTCCTTTATTACTTCTTATTTCTACTCTTCTTCAAAATACTTTGTAATCATATCAGTATTAAAAGGCAATATATATTCCCCCTTGTATTCATATATCAATGATTCTTCATATTGTTTCTCTTATAAATCACAAACTATATATTTATGTATAGTAGTAATTTTTTACTCATCTGGTATGGAAGATGATAAAGGTTTATTCATATGTAGTTTTAGATTTAGATTCCAACATAAATGTCTGCTTGGATTCATCCATGATATTTTATTCACTATTGGGACCATCAATGGAAATAATTAGTATCATATTAAAATTAATTTATTTTTTTGGGTTGATTCTATTATCTAGAAAGAAAGGTCATAGAGGAGTGCGTCATCATCCCATGTGTATAGTTATAAGACTAATTCCCCGTGGATTCTCTGGATCATAAATTTATGTTTGTCAATATCACTGGATTAATCTATGATTTAAATTCCAGATTTTTCATCTTTATTCAATGTTTAATGTATCAAATCCATAAAATGAAAAAATACCCAGCAATAAAGTGATAAAATAAAATATCATAAAATAAAAAAAGAAGATAGAGGGAAAAGACTTTTAATAACTCTCAAATTAATGTGTTTTCACCAACTCCATGTTAATGGTGAAAAAAATATCATCAGATCACCATGATTAATCACCTATCTACCAATAATACTATTTTAATGTTAATATAACTTCAGATAATAAAATAATAAGACTCTGTGAAATAGTAGTGTATGGCATGACCAAAGGTCAAACCCACATTGACAAGGGGAAAACAACAAGAACTAAATAACTATGACTAATCTTGAGAATAAAAGAAAATTATAACCACCCCAAAAGAGACTTGGTGAATATGGAATATACTTGTAATTTTCAACATTGAGAACATGAAATAATAATATACAACAACAATTAATGAAAAAAATGAATTTTTTATCAATAGATAATTGTTAATACTATGGTTTGGATAAAATATCAATATCCAGAAATATGACCTTTTCTCATGTAAATATTATTTGGATAAATTAATGGATGGTTAACTCGAATCCATTTCTAAATACAGAATAGAAGCTATTATAATTTATATAGTGGGAGTCACATTCTATAAATAATAACAAAATTCACAGTCTCAACCCATGGAAATGGTAATGACAAATAGGAGGAGAGAGATATATTAGAGAAAAATATGTGTTAAACCCTAACATGATAATAATACAATAAAATATTTACTTATTGAAACCCCTTACATGGAAATAACCAATAAGACTAATATACCTATCATGATTCCCCTAGTAGGATTAAAAATAAGAAACCTAAAAACGATCTGACATAATTTGGAAAAAATATCTTTTTAGGCCTCCCTTATTTAATAATATTAATGCAGAAAACTATCTCAATTTATAAACAACAGCTTCGATAGGTATCTCCCTCTATGTATGTCATATATTATCTTATTTCTAAATATATATAATCCACATTGTGTTTATTCCCAACTTTTTTATATAAGATCCAGGTACCCATTTGAAACATCACTTATATCTCCCATCATGATTATAATTATTTTTTGTTGGGAGAGAGAATGTTCAAGGAAATATCAAAAGTAGATATATCTCTCGATGGTGAAATTAATGTACTATAGTGAAAAAAATACTTTACTGAAACTCCTTACACTACAATTCCACGTTCTACCAAAGTGTATCGTAATCAATGTTAAATAAGAACATCTCTATGAAAACACTACGAATTCCATTTTTCTAATTTCCACTATTTTATGAATCTAGCTATTGTTAAAATTCATCCCATGAATGCTCTCAATAATTATAGCCATGACATTAAATTGATGACTATTACATGATTTCTTTTTTAATAAATTCCTTGGGTTGCCTATGATACACTTTCTTGAATGTTTTTTTTCTTGATCTCATGATTGATATGTATCATCAAGACCATAAAATTCCATTAATGTTATCTAATATAATTGGTGGAATGATACATATAATTATTTATCATTTAAAATAGGGTTTAAGCTCTATTGAGGATGATCATGAATGTTTTATGGCACATGATGGATGAAAAAATTATAGGCAATGGAACATGTGTTTGATGAGAGATCGATAAAGAAAATATAAGTATGATAACATGGTTTATCCAGGTGTAATATTACCAAAAAAATCCTTCATCCCACATACACATTTAAATCACTTTGTTAGCACTTTATGTATATGAGGGAAAGGAAAACCCATATCAGCACTTCCCATTTTACATCTCCATAGTTTCCTATTTCTTTGGAACAAACTACATTATTCATTCATTTTTCATCTATCTAAGTCAATATCCATTTGCTTCATGTGGGATCATACACTCTTTTTCCACCTTGGGGGAAACTTTTTCAATTATAATGAATTTAAATTCCCTTTTAAAATTTCATGGCTTCAATTTATAAATATATATGTTATTTTTCCTTAAACATTAAGTTAAATATTTATCTTTACCATGAATATAGAAATAGTGATAATTAGTGAAAATTAACTAGATAATCAACTAAATTAATGAATTTAAAAACCAAAAATTATGAACGATATCAATAACATTTATGAAATTGTTTTTATATATTTCATGGATGTTATAAACTATAGTCTAATCTATATTCATTTTTATATAGTCAATGCTCTCTTTATTTACATTATAATTTTCAAATTGGTGTTTCTATTATGCACTGTCTTATTAGGGAATCCCAAGTATGAAATCACCTAGGGCCTTGTTGATAATTTATATTTAATATATATAAATAATTTGGAAACTTTTTAAATTTACTAATGTTAAATAAACAAAAATTTATTTGAAGGTACACTCTCGGCATTTATGATAGCATTTGGCGATACAGATAAGTTCCTATAGTGTTTCTATATTTTGGATTTGTTGTGTTAGTCATTTAGGATGGTTCATTACTGAAGGTTATTAGAAATCACTATAGGCCCTTGGGTATGGGTCTTGAGGGTATCCATTATTTAGGTGAATTTATAATTAGAAAATGGTGTATAAATATTCATGGAAAATAATTTATTATTTTTCAATTTATTTATTAGATATATTATTGGATATCATTTAAATATTAATATAGTTGTTCAAGATATTTGAGTCTTGTACGACATGCTAGGTGTTTAAAGTTAGTCATATTTGGTAGGGTATACCATATCATGGAAAATAGATTATTAGTAGTTGTCTATTTTTTTATTCATTTTGATATCTACTATTACAATAAGAATTTTCATTAAAATACTAGAAATTTATTCAAAAGGCTTTCTCAGTGGTGTTTAAATGTTTCAAATATAGTTATAATATTAAATGGTAAATTAATTTATGATTAGGATTTAAATACACTTTATGGTTCAAGGAATTATGTTTTAAATTCTGATATCTCTACAAAATTATCATTGAGAGGAGATGTGGTACACATTTCAGTTGATTTTTCCTATTTAAATTGAGGTTATATATAGCCACATAATCTGATGGATGATATATAATTTATAATTCAATTTACATAATATGGTGATACCATGAACCATAGGATTTGGAATGGTGGGTAAACATTCAGTGGAATTCTTTTTCATGATTTTTCCATGTTTCTTGTGATCCCTCTATATGCTGCCATCATTTTCATGAATAATTTTTTATTTGATATTAATTATTTAATATGTATTATTATATACTATAATTTTTCCCTCAATTATAATGAAATGTTTATCTATTTTTTTTATTTAATCACTTTAGGATGATTGTGGAAAAATAGTTCAATTAGAAAACTTGCATTATAATAAAATGGCATCACAATAGTTTCTAGTATTTTGGTTAATGTTGTGATTGAGTATCCCCAATTCAAATTTTTTAACAATATTTTAAGTAGTGTTTTTATTTAAATTAAATCAAGGATGGTGAAATATTAATAATATATTATAATTATAGTTTTAAATAATTTGGTAGAAATGAATTTTACTTGTGGTTTTTATTAAATTTATTTTAAAAAAACTATATATTAAAAAATTATAGATTCAGTGATCTAAAATGTTGTTTAATTTATTGATTTTCATTTTTATGTTATAATGATGTATTTTTAAATAAAATTAAATTATTTCATTAGCAATATATTTAGCTAATTATTGTTTTTTTCCATTTAAGTACACTTTTTTCAATCATTGGGTATGAATTTTATAGACTTTATAGTGTGGATATGAATGTTTTCAAATGGTTATATGATGTAAAAATGGGTTTTCTAAAGTTTGGAAATTGCATGAAATTACAAAAATGTGTGGTGGAAGTATATGGTAACAAAGTAACCATTATCCTGGTTTGTGGTACCTAGTAAACCCACATAGGGGGTAATTTCCACAATCATTCCACAATATGAATAGGAGAGTCATGATTAATATAATAAAGTGAAATATAGTTCAAATATATTTTATTTTTATCTATTGAACTCGTTTCGGGTTGTAATTAAAATTATTTTCCTCTATCTGTTTTTATGTGGGGAAATTCTTCTTTCCACTTTCATCTTTTTTCATGTTTTTTATGATATATTAGGTCCCTAGGGAGGTCTTAAGCACTATAAATAGAGTAAACCTCATTATATTATATTATAATTCTTATCTTATTGTTATTCTAATATAAATCATCTCATTTTATGGAATAATTTTTCTATTTCACCAAAGTATGATGGGTCACCCAAAAAATTATATCTTCTTTCTCATATGGTTATAGGAGCACCATGTGATTTAAGGGAAACAATTATAGTTAGACATTAATGGACTATGTATATATTTTATTCAATGGATACCTCATTTAACATTTCACTTATGATATTTATACGTCTTCATGAATGGAATTTTGGTATTAATCAATTGAGAAAGAAATATACATTAGTCGTTCTTAATAATATAGTAAAACATAATTTAATACCTTTTTATATTAATTATAATGTGGTATGGATTTACATAGAATAATTTCCTTTAATTCAAACTCCCATATTGATGTGGAAAGAAATAAACTCACTTTTAATGTGTTGTTTTAAAAACGAAATATATGGGGGACATAAAATAATTTTTATCTTATAAGAAAATAGACATGTATTTTAACTTCGAATATATCTATATGGAAAATGGATTAGTTAGTGATACATAACATAAACATATTTTGAAAATGTATTTGTTATTTGATATTTTTTACTAGTTATAGTGATTTTGTTTTTTCTATTAACCACCTCTAAGGGATTTGTATACCTGATTCAATTTTTATTAAAAAAATTATAGATATTTATTTAATACTTTTATATGTATTCTATTTCTATATTTCCATTTTTTTCTAATAGTATTAGTATGTTATTAATTGATTGAGTTTTATCTTTTCCTTTCAAAATAGTATATTATATGAATTTAAGAGTGGATTGCTAAGACTTTTTTCTATAATATAATTGTTTGGAAAATTGTATAATTAGATATTTAATATATGTCAAATAATTTAGTGGGATATTTAGTTAATTAATTTTTAAATATTGCATTTAAATTTAGTTTTATATACATTTTTGTTTTATTATAATGTTTATTTTTATATTTTTTCCAATGATATAGTGGGTTTGAAAAATATTTCAACTTCTTGTTGATTTTCATTGACTGGCCCTCTTAAGATTTTAACCCCTTAATTTATATTTCTCATTTTTGATGTGATAAATTATTTTCTTCAAATAAAAACCCATTGAAAATTTTAAAACCATGGGGATTTTCAGTTTTTCTTCCTCTTATCAAAAATGATGACATCATTTTGTTTTTAATGTATTTTATTGTTTTCTAGAAAACCATAAATTCAAATAAGTTTTTAAAAATCCAATTTTTATATAATACTCTAACATATTATTTATGGTTTATATTATACTTGAGGAATAAATACATGTTTGACTTAATGTAAAAAATTTATTACAAAATACATAAATTTTTTTTCAAATAGTGATTGTTTAATTACTATATTATTATGAAAATTATACATTCCAAATTGTAAATCATGAATTTCGTAGAAACATTAAAAATGAATAATTTAAAATGTTAAATTATATAGGGAATATCATGATCTTTGTTTGAAGTATTATTATTTTAATAACCAAAAAAATATTCCGTTGTGTTTAATTTATAGTAATTAAACATATTCCTGATATGGTTGAATAATTATAAATATATTTTTGGTTGAATTGTTCAAACCAATTTCATAGTTTCATAGAATAAATATTCTATAACATAGAATTCAAAAATGTAATTTGATTGATATAAATTATAATGCTATTCTGGTACTTCTTTCATAATTATAATCTATATTTCTACGATATTACTTGAATGAGACATAAGTTATCAAATAAAAATAATCATTATGTATAGATTGATTGGTGGTGGAGTGATGGTATTTTTATATCTTTATATCTATGTTGTGGCTATTTTATATATTTATAACACCATATTATTAGTGTTGTCTTACATTATAACTGTTGTCAGGTTAATTTCATGGTAATATTAGAAGTGACCATTCAATCAACAATTTTTTTTATTCTTTTACCTATGTTGGATGTTGTATTTTAATTCATTGATTTACATTAATTATTTTCTAAATGATGGTAAGTAATACGATCATTTATCTTTCAAGGTAGTCCCTGATTTGTTTTTTGATGAATGTATTTGGTCATTAGTATTTTCCATGTTGAATGTCTTGTGATGCTTTTGATGGATGGAAATTTTCCGGTGTGTAGGTTGTAATTATAATTATTTAAAGCTAATTTATTTTCCTTAACATTACAACCATGATAATTATATTGGGATAATTTTATATAGGAGATGTAATAAAGGTTAATTAGAGTTTTGAACCTCGTATTCATGGAATAATTATAAATTATATTTCGGTATTGAGTCCACATACTACTGTGGTGTTAATTTGAGTAGGGTTATAGGGATTTATTGTGTAATTTTAAGAGTGATGAAAAATGTGAGAGGTGTAGAGTGGACAAGATACATAGTGTGTTTAAACAAGGTACCATTCGGCATTTGGTGGATGCAGGGTGTTTTATTTCAACCACCAGTTACCATTTATCCTTATACAAGGTTCCCGATAGAATCCTTGAGAAAATAAAATTAAATGAAATTAATCTTTTTAACCACTACAATTGTATTCTTTCGTGACATGGGATTAATTGTTGTTATAGACATTATCACTAACTTTTGTAACACTTAATCCATTATAACCCATTCCTATAACCCATGTCATCATTCATTATTCATGTCACTCTAAAGAGTTCATAGAATCCATTATATGGATATAGGTTGGTTCTTATTTCCTATAATATTTATTATTCTTTGTTGCATTATGGAATAGAGGGTTTCTTCATGTTCAATTATTCTGGGACATATGAAGACATTCGAATCCATTTTGTTTTACTCTATCATGTATATCATAGTAGTTTTGACTTTTTGAATTGATGGTAATTTTTATTTATTACAATGTAGAATTTCATTACCAATGTTGGGATTGATATTTAATATTAATATATTACACTAAAGGATTCTTCATATGCTTTAGTGGGGTTGTATATACTTTACAAGAATTCATATTTTCTTATTTATAAGATAGGGAGGGTGATCCTCTTTTTTATATCACATATTATCAATGTATCTTTGTTGTTGAGGGATGGGGTAGTTTGTTGGATAAATAAAAAAACATCACCAAGTTGTTTTTTATAAACAAATTGATTTTACTCTATCTTTAATTCTAATTTGATATCCCATATATCATTAAAAATACTTATTCCCTGGCTGTACTTATTAGGTTGTTCTAATTATTATTATTGACGAATAATACAAGTAATGAAACTACATTCATGACAATATAATGGATTAAACAATATTTATGGATTTACCTTTATAATTTTTATAAGGAAAAATAGTTTCGGGCCTTTAAATAAAAAACTCAGGGCTACTATGACTTGTTATGTGATTAATTCATTTAATATTCATTATAGTGTTCCCTAATAGAACAAAATACTAAATATGAAAACATTGGAGATAAATTAATCCCTTAAATCATATTAGACAATTTTTTTTGTAAAATGATTTTTATATAGAGAATCTTGTAATGATTCTATCATGGATATAATAACAAGAGACTTATTATTTAAATTTTATATGTATACATGTTTTCTATTTATTGCATATATATTTGGAGATCCTCATTTATTGAATTTTGGATCAACACATGTATTTTAGTTTTACAAGATAAATATATATATATATAGGATATATATTTATTTAAAAAGTTTAGGGCCTTATACTAAAGAATGACCACATATATCAATAAAATTATATATATATATATATATATATGAATACAAATGCATTTCCTTGAGAATGTTAGCGCCTCCATGGTGATCATGACTTATATAAAGTAACTCATCGAGAAGGGATAGGTGGCCTCACTAGTTGGAATGATTTATATTTTCATTACAGTAAATGAATAGTTATATATATATATATATTAGTTTATTTAATAATGCCTATTTCCTTCTACATAAGATGGATTCTGTTAGATATTTCTTGTTAATTGGATTCATATAGTTGATGGGTATGCTATATTCATTATGTAGATGAACTAAAATTGATTTTTATAATTTAATTGACAATAAAGAAATCCTTATTGGGAAATCATCATTGTTGCATGAAATAATAATTTTACATTCATAGAATTATTAATTATTTAGAACTCTTCCTTGACTAGTATGATATAATGATTAGAGAAAACCATGTTATATTAAATTAATGTTATTTATTATTTCCTACCTTATTCTTATTTATGCATTAAACACTAATATTTATAACAGGCTGGCTATAATCAATTATTTAATTCCATAATATATTATGTACTCACATCCTATTCATGGTCAATTATAATGTACCCAAACTTTGTTTTTAGTAACTTGTGTAAATGAAAAAGTGAGTTCACATGTGTACTGGGGATATCTGTTCATTCTTAACATATGAAGTTAGAATCCATATTATAGAGGTAGACTTTTAATATTCTTTTTGGATATGTGGATTGAGTACATTGGAGTTTTCAATAGATTTTATTATGTTTAATTTCACCTAAAAACTTCATATTTTCTCTCATTGGGTATTTTTTGGTATATTTAATTATTTAAAGTTGTTATTGGTCTTGTGATATAATTTTTATGTATTTAAATGATTTTTTTTGACTATGGTCTTATGTAAATGCATTCTTATATAGTCACATTTTAATTCACTATCCATTTAAATGTCAAATGGGTGGTCCACTAGTGGAAGATTATGTTGGTGTGTCCCAAGTCCAATATCTACCAGGATCATTAGAGAATTTTGGAAAACCAATTTTTTATAATACTATATGATTTAATATTTTCATAATTATAGAAAATCATATACCAATTGTTGTATTTTTATCTTATATTGTTTATTCCAGCCAATAATTATTGATATGTATACCTATGATCTTGTGATGGACCATAATGGGTATATCAAATGTCAACGTTGGTTCCTTAATGTTTTGGTTTTATAGGATTATTAGGGATGTTGATGATTTTCTATAAGTCAACTATTCCAATAGATAATACCTGGATATTAATTTATTGAAAAACTAATCTGAATTTAGGGATTCCTCAGTAGAAGGTGGATGGTGTTTTCATTGATTTTTATGGGTTTTACTCATTTAAAAAAGGGATTAATTCTATTTGGGTTATCATAAATCTATTTTTGGATCAAGTTCAATGATTTTAGATTATTTATACACTTTAGAGGATTGTTTTGAGATAAATTACGTGTTAGTTTTTTTGAGGATTCACTATGTGGTAAGGGTAGAAGTATATAATCACTATTTATGTTTTACATCATATATGAAGGATTGTAGTTTCATTAACCACTATGTTAGGTGGTGTTGAATCAAATATTCATATAAAAGATAATGATAGAATTAGTTATGTCATAATATATGAATTCTATTCAAGATCATGTTGGGATAAATAATAGTTGGATGAAATCATATGCATATCAGTGGATAAGATCATAGGAGTTTGTGGTTAGGGATCATGTTTTCCTATTATTTTCTCCACACTTTGGAAATTAATATTTTTTAAAAGTCAAGTTAAATTTTCCAAGATTTATTTTTCCTATTTTGTTGTTTGTGTGAGTTTGATAGGTGAAATATAGGTTATCGATACCTCTATGGGTGGAAAAGGTTGAGGATGTGTTTTATATTTTTCTGCTTCAGTTATATTATCATAATCCTTCATGTGTAATTTATTTTAGTGGTGTATAAATTAATAATATTATACAATTTTATGAATATCTTGTTGGAATCAATTATATCCTAGGAAAATACTTTAGATGAATATTTGTTCCCTTATCTAGAGTTCATTGGTGGCATAACAACACCGAGAAAATAATATTTTTTAGAGTGAGTAAAAAATATGCCTCTATTATCTAGAATTTATTTTAAATTTTTAGTATTTTATTTTATGTTGAATGTGGTTATATTAATAAAATTTTAATGTAATGTTTTTGATATTTTTGTTCTTTTATGATTATGGTTGATTTATTTTTAGGATTAATTTTTGAAAGGCTTGAGTATTGTGGAGACATGGATTATTATGTTTCGAATGTGAGTAAATTTTTATTGGTTTTCTAAAAACATGGTTAAAATTAAATTGTTTATTTAACAATATTGAATTTTATGAATTTCAATACATCTAATATGTTGAATTTAACTTTTTTTAGTGATATGGGAAAAAAATTTATGTGATGTGAATTACCAGTAAAGTGAAATGTGGATGAACAATTCCATTTTAATTTATTCATTTAAAAATTATTATTCTCATAGATTATTTGTACAATATTAATATTATATCTTATTAGTTATTATAATTTTGAGATATTGATATGGTATTGTTAGAAGATTTCAGGGCATATATTTTTTCCCATCTCATGTAAAATTAATGATATAAAATAAGTTGTTTTAATGTGAATAAATAGATGGAAAACAATTTATGTGTTGATTGGTGGATACACATGAATTCTATGTGGGGGGGGGGGGGGGGGTTGTATAATTTAATGAAATAGAATTTTGAGAATGTATTTTATATCAGTGGAGTTTATACTATATTCTCTATATCCAATATTGCCTCAAGGGAATAAAAGAATTATTTATAGTGTCATGATGAAGTACAAAATGTAATTCATTAAACATTACATTTGGATGAATAATTGGTGGTTATCATGGAATAATTGAAAAATATCATATATCAAATAATTTAGGTAGGCATCTCAAAATATCATTAGTTTTAAAAATCCCGGTCAATCTAGCATTCCTATGATTTTCTTTTTTTGGTGAAATACTCACAATAATATAAATAAATTATTATATTTTAAAATACGTACTAGGTGATTGATTAACAAAATAATGGTGGAATAAATATTATTGTAGAATAATTAAATATAAATATACTATGGAATTTACATATTAACATTGCAAATAATAAATCAAGGAAATAGGTTTTAGTGATTATTAAAAATATTGGTTTAAGAAGAAAATATATTAAATGACTGAGATAGAACATGATTAATAGTTTAATTCAATATTAACTTAATAAATTAGTAGAGAATATGTATTAAATTTCATTTTAAAATTATACTGAAATTTTTTTATAGTTGATAAATTATGTTGATAATTGTTTAAAAATATTGAAAAAAGACATTAGAATACATCATGATTAACATGGAGCACAAAATATTATAATATATAGAAAATTATTGGGATGTTAGTGAAAAACACAAATAATTTATCTTGTTCTATGTCAAATTATTATGGTGTTCCTGAAAATCTCTATATGTTTTTTTGGAGGTGTTAGTGAGGGAAAGTGGATGAAATTGTAGTAAGATGCATGGTGTTTGACAATATATTCATTGAACCATACCATACAAGGGTGTATAAAATCTTCAATGGTATATAGTTTCATTGACTGGTGTAGTTTTTTAATTTTTATGCCACATTGGATTGTTTTTTAGTGATTTGGTGGGGTTGGTTTTAAATTTATAGGGGTGGTGTTGTTTTTTATCATTCAAGAAAATAGATCACGCGATCATATAAACTATATGAGTCATTCAATGTATAATATTTGTGATGTGATGATGCTAATAAAATTTGATAGTGTGTGGAACATTAATATAGTAATAAACTCTAGATGACCCTATTATATGTGATTTTATTAATTTTTAAATGTTCGATGATTTAGTGGATATCATGGTTGGGTTTTATGGTTATTCTTGTATGTTTTTATTATGTGGTAATTATTGTATTGATTTTTTTCATAGGATGTGAGGAATGATAAAATATGGCTGTATTTTACTCATGAGGATCTTAATTGTGTCAATATTTAGAGAGATATGTCTTAGCTATGTGGTATGAGAGTATTCCATATTATAGTTAAATATTTTATAGACTTTGTGAGAGTATAAATGAATGGTGGGGGTCTAAATATATTTACTGAATATGATAGTTATTTTTGAGCTCCAACACAAGATATGGTAGTTATACATGTGTTGATATAATTATGGAACTAATTGTGGTGAGGCAATGAAATCCTTTATCTACTGTGAGGATTGAGGATGATTATATTTTTAAAGAAAGAAATAATCTACTTCTGTAGGCACCGTGTAATAAAATGATATGCATTTACGGTGGGTAACATCATAACTGATAAAAATTGAGGTTATATGATATCTTGTGGTTATATTTTTGGTTGAGTAGGGGATAGACTCCATGTGTGGACACATTGTAATAAAATGACGGTTCCCGAGGGTTGATAACATTCCAAAAACTATAGGTTCTCATTTTTCAGTGTCCTTAAGGGTGGAAACCCAAAAAAATAGTGAGTGTACTTCTGTAGGCATAAAGAAAAAAACCACTAGATGATAATATTATCTTAATCAATTCTATATGATTGTGTAGATAATTATTAATATAGATATTATTTGTAATTTCCCTTAAGGTTAATTAATACTTTGTGGTGGTGGTTTAATAGTAGGGTACCTAAAGGTGGGAAATTATATGATTATGTATAGTGAGGTACTTGCACATAGATGTCTTTTTGATTCTTATAATGGATTAAATTTTGGAAACTATATAGTTTTTATTTGTTGATGATACATTTTGGAAAAAATTAAAAGGATTGGAAAGTGAAATAGTAGTGAGGAACACAATGTGAAATGTTAGATGGATTTATTTTCCAAATATGTTTACTTTCTGATTATTTTATTTTATTTATTCCCTGCATGAATGAATTTGTATTCTTAATTCACTTTGAAATATGAGAGTTTAAGAGAAGAACCTACTATGTGTTTTAATATTATGAATCCAAATTAATAAAAAAATAAATTTACATTGTATAGTTAGTGGTATTTCTTAAAAATGATAAATCTTGTAATGATAGATTAGATTGTAGTGGTAGACTACATTATATATTAAAATTTTCATAGAAAAGATATCAAATTAATGTAATTTTTATTTTTTTATTTAACTTGTAAAAAATTTTCCACATTGTAATATTCAATTTAAATTTTGGTTATACATTTTGTACTTTTATCAATCAAATAGTGACAGAGTGTTAATATTAAATGGTTATTTCTATCATGATTATGATATTATATTTGTGGAATTAGTCTCCAACCCATTCTATAATTGAGGTAGAGTTTTGGGGGTCACTCTCAACTTCACTACAAGGCCATGATGGGTTATGATGGGGAAAAGTAGTGATTAAAAATTTTAATCACAACAATATTGTTGAACATATTAATTTTCAGAGAAATTATAATAGAATTATAAAAATATCTATTCTCCAAAAATAAATTGAACAAATGTTGAAATGTTTATATGCTTATCCTTTGGGACACAAAATGTAATAGAATGATCTAAAAAACTCATTTATAGATTTTTTATGAAACTACATAAGGACATTAGTCACTTTGTAATCATATTTAAAAAATTAAATAGAATATTTAATTTTTGATGGATGTATGAGAAACCTTATTATGGTATTATAGAAGCTAAAATCATCAATGTCTTTCAGATAATCATTATTTTACCATTTCTATAATATAATTGTAAAAAGAATATTTTAGCACATATATGATATTCTTATAATTTGTTAGAGGTTGTAGTTCACTTAAAAATCTTGGAGTCCAATATTTTAATGTATATTAAGAAAAATAACTTTTATAGGAATGTATTTTCTAGATCTATCATCACATAAAATAATTTACAATTATAAAACAACATGATTTTCAATTCAATGAAAATATATATTGTCACGACCCGCCTTCACCAAAAGGAGGGAAGGGTCAGCAGGTTGCCCGGCCCTTCCTTCTTTAAGTTGAAGGAGAGATAATGACCCCCGAAACCCGCCTTCAATAGGCCCCGGAGTGGTGACTAGCACCAAGGGTATGGGAAGTTCTCACAAATGGAAGGCATTACCCTTTTTATTATTATTTTGGATCGGAAATAGGACAAGTCAACCACCGAAAAGGGAAAAGAACAAGTGTATATGAATAAACCCAAACCAAGCCCACATGCATGTTTAAACAATTTACAACAAGGTACAAGTACAAAAGAAAAAGAAAGCTCTCAAGTACAATACCAAAAGAAAACAAGGGTACGACAACAGCGACAACTCCAACTGTCCGACTAATAGGGTCCCGCGCAGCCCTGGTAGTCCTCCTGGAAACCTGAAAGCAGTTTTATAAACGTAGGGTGAGCATACAAGTACACTCAGTAGGGAAGATACTAAGACTCTCGTGCACAAGTGGGGGAACGTACTAAGTCCCGTGAGAAAGAGTAAACCAAACACCTAACAAGGCAAACTATCCATCCCAGGCCTCACCAAGGCTCGCTCCCCAAATAACGCAAGTCAAGTAATATATATAAGAGCACATCGATGTTTGGGTACCCCGCGCCACTTTCCCACTGGTTATTAAGACATCCTACGCATCGGACCAATCCCGCCATTCTCACCGCAGTCCCACTGCCACACCCGCCCGCACACACCTGGGCCACAACCACACGCAGTCCCACTGCCACACCCGCCCGCACACACCTGGGCCACAACCACACGCAGTCCCACTGCCAAATCCCGCCCGCACACACCTGGGCCTCACTGCCACATGTAACCATGCCTGCAAACACCTAGGCCAGAACAACCACCACTACGCCCGAAGACACCTGGGCTAAAGGATCCACTGCCACGCCCGAAAACACCTGGGCCTCATCCCGAAGACACTTGGGAAACCACCTGCCGCACACACCTGGCCAACCATCACAACACCCTGCCCGAAGGTTCTTGGGCTGATAATGGACTTCAGGCCGTCACAGCCTGCCCGAAGATACTTGGGCTATCCGGGAAAGGGAGCAGAAAAGAAGCTAATAACCAGCCACTAAGAATAGTGTTGGGAAAAACACCCTTCCCCCATAAATGGGGGTGTTCGGCACTAAGTGCTCAACTTGGGTGGGGCGCGAATAAGAAACACAAAGCTACAAGTATAGATATAGGTAACAAGCACACACCCAAACTTAGGTTTTCCTAGACAACCTACGGGACACAATACCACAGCGTCCAAGTCACAATTTACGACCCTTGCCCACAAAACCATTTGCCCCATTCTTGTTTCACGTTCAGTTAGAATGTTCAATTAATTTCAAGCACTACTGGGCAACTACCATAAGCATAACCAAGGAAAACGTCAAAAGCAAGGATCAACCAAAGCACTCACAACCACTGAAACCATAACAATCAGGAGATCCCATCCCCCAAATTCACACAGCCACCGAGAGTATAAAAAAAACGGGGGATCCCATCCCCTCCCACATTTCCAGCAAACGGCCCGAAGGGAAAACAACCAACCACCACTACCAACACAGTCAGGGATTTTCAGATCTAAGCGACTTAACACACCCCATGATTTCAAAAACTGTGTGTTCTAACCGGGAGTTATCACAGAAGGGTTGATGGTGCTTTCAATTATTCAGCCGGGTATACGTGATTAACCAATTTCACAGCAGGAGTTCACAAATTCAGCAACCCATTTAAAACGTCACGAGGGGATTCAAGTGCACACACACGACCACCAACGGCCTCAATTTTCAGAAAACATAAACCAGTACAACAAAAGGGATGATCACAAGATAAAGCACAACAACGATCACAACCCCTTCCCCTTCTTCCTTTAGAACTTCGTTTATTATCTTCATTAGGGTTTGGTTCAACCAATTCTATAGGAACAAAAGTAACGCCCACCCCGCATGATACACAAAAGTGAGAGACGAGAGAAATTCCCTACTTGATAGATGATCGATGTTTAGGCCGGGGGCGCGGAACTTTACGGATAACGACGCGGCGGTCCCGATGCACCAGAAGAGCCACGATCGAAGAAGGGGGGAAGCCACGGCCGAACCCTTAATTTATTAGAGCTGGGGACGGTTGAGATGAAAACACAAAACCACGGAAGACGAGGGAGTCGTGGGTTGACCACGTGGCTCGACCCATCATTAATGGTACTGGGTGGTTTTAACCGACCCATGAATTAATGAAGCATTTAATTAAAACCTTTATGCGCGTTTCGGATTCCCAAGATATTTTTAACAAGGGCTTAAAACCCTATTTGCGAAAAAGGAACGTTACTGGAACAACTTGGCAAGGCCGGGCGACGTCGGCCGGTCTCACCGATCGGTCGCACCGATCGGTCTCACCGATCGGTCTCACCGATTTTTTTGGCAAAGGAAGGGACCAGGGGGGTTCTGGGTCATCACATCAGATACCTCTTAAACGATTCTCGTCCCCGAGAATCAAAACAAACCAGAAGGAAAGAGAGGATCCGAACAACCATCTTCGAAGATACCTCTTAGGAGTGGACCCCTGCTAATTGAAAACACTCCCTGTCAAGAACCAAGCAACATACCACGCAAAACCGCCCGGTCATGTGGGTTTGGGGATTTTCCCCTCCCCCATGTCAAGATATTATCCGCTTTGGGCGGCACTGACTCGCCTGCACGGGTTTAATCGCATCCATCTTAATGCGTCCTGATTAGGGGTCGGGTTTCCCTTTCCCTTCAGCCGGGGCTTTCCACACATTACAGAGGAAAGGAACTAGCACATTTCATAGACAAAAAGGGTCAAACGTTTTGTCACAACAGGAACCAAAGCTTCAAAGCTCAGAACAACTCGGGATATTGGGCACGCATCTGTGCTTCCCTCTCCCACGTGCTCTCTTCGAGGCCGCCATGTCTCCACAACACACGAACCAGGCTGATGGTTCGTCCACGGAGCACTTTCTCCTTGCGATCCTCGATTCTGACTGGCCGTTCCTCGAAGGTCGCGTCTCCTCCCACATCTAGCTCTCCCCAGTTGATGGCATGAGAGTCATCATGTAAGTACTGACGAAGCTGGGAGACATGGAAGACGTCATGGACCCTCTCCAACTGAGGTGGTAGGGCCAGCTGATATGCTACCTCGCCAACTCGCCTCAGCACTTCGAAAGGTCCGATGAACCTAGGGGAGAGCTTACTCCCCTTTCCGAACCTCCGCTGCCCCCGTCGAGGGGAAACCTTCAAAAACACATGATCTACCACCTCGAACTTCAGGGGCCTCCTCCGACGATCAGCATAAGATTTCTGCCGATCCTGAGCTGCTTTCATCCTCTCCCGCCCTAGCTGGACTTTCTCCGTGGTGCTCTGCACTACTTCTGGTCCAAGAGTACCAGTCTCACCAACCTCTGCCCAGCATAAGGGTGAACGACATGGTCTTCCATACAAAGCCTCAAAAGGAGCCATGCCAATAGTAGAGTGAAAACTGTTGTTGTAGGCAAACTCTACTAAAGGCAAGTGTCGTACCCATGATCCTCCGAAATCCAGAACACATGCTCGCAGCATGTCCTCTAAGGTCTGGATAGTCCGCTCTGTCTGTCCATCAGTCTGAGGGTGAAAAGCAGTGCTAAGGCGCAGCTGGGTGCCAAAAGCATGTTGTAACCCCTTCCAGACTCGTGAGGTGAATCGAGTGTCCCGATCTGAGATGATAGTCTTCGGAACTCCATGCAAACGCACCACCTCATCCACGTACCTCTGTGCTAAGGTACTCACGGGTCCTGACTCCTTGATAGCCAAGAAGTGAGCAGATTTTGTCAATCGATCCACCACTACCCAGATAGCATCATGCCCGCCCTGAGCTCTGGGTAGTCCCGTGACGAAGTCCATCGAGACGTCGTCCCACTTCCACTCGGGAACATCTAGAGGGTGCAACAGACCACCAGGAACACGGTGTTCAGCCTTTACCTGCTGACACACCAGGCATTTAGCCACGAACTCTGCCACTGCCCGTTTCACCCCGGGCCACCAAAACTGTCCCCTCAGGCCTTGGTACATTTTCGAAACACCCGGATGTACTGCCAAGGCTGAGCTATGGAACTCACGAAGGACTTCATCACGCATCACCTCTGGAACAAACAACCTCTGATGGAAGAGCATCCGACGTCGGCTGTCCTCCGACCATCCTTCCGGGGCGTTCCCCTGATCGATACGATCCCGCAACACTTCCACCTCAAGATCTCCCCACTGAGACTCTTCCACTTGCTGCAACAAAGAGGACTGTACCGTCATCTGAAACAAACAGCCTCTAGTACTTTCCACCCTTGCATCCAAGTGCAAGGCAGCCAATTCCCCCATCGCCTTCCAAGCATTAGCAGATTCCCGAACCACCTCCTGATGCGGCTTCCTACTTAGGGCATCAGCCACAACGTTTCCCTTACCTTCAGTGTATGAGATCTCAAAGTCGTAGTCCTGGAGAAACTCGACCCACCTCCGCTGTCGCAAGTTCAAGTCACGCTGAGAGAAGATATAGCGCAAGCTTTTGTGATCGGTGAAGACCACAAAGCGCTCCCCAAAGAGGTAATGTCGCCACAGCTTTAATGCGAACACTACCGCTGCAAGCTCCAGGTCATGGGTGGCATAGTTCCGCTCATGGGGGCGTAGCTTCCTGGACCCGTAAGAGATCACCCCTTGTCGCTGCATCAATACGCACCCCAGGCCCTGTCCCGAAGCATCACAGAATACCTCATAGGCCATCCCTTCTTCTGGCAATCTCAACACTGGGGCACTAACCAGTTTTTCTTTTAGGTAGCTAAAGGACGACTCACACTGCTCGCTCCACATGAAAACCTGGTCCTTCTTGGTCAAAGCCGTCAAAGGGGCTGCTAACCGGGAGAAGTTGGGTACGAATCTCCGGTAGTAGCCCGCCAGTCCGAGGAAACTCCGAACATCCGCCACATTCTTGGGTGCTGCCCAAGAAACAATTGCCCCAACCTTTGATGGGTCGACTGCCACTCCCTGCTCAGACACTACATGTCCGAGGAAGTGCACTTCTCGTGTCCAGAACTTGCACTTTGACAACTTCCCATAGAGCTGGTGCTGTCGGAGGACCTCCAAAATCGTCCTCAGGTGCTCTGCATGATCCTCTTCTGACTTTGAATAGATCAGGATATCGTCGATGAACACCACCACAAACCGATCCAGGTACTCCCGAAAGATGGAGTTCATAAGCCCCATGAACACGGCCGGGGCGTTCGTAACACCAAAGGGCATGACCACGAACTCGAAGTGCCCATACCTGCACCTGAACGCCGTCTTCGGGATGTCGCTATCCCTCACCCTCAGCTGGTGGTATCCGGATCGCAGGTCGATCTTCGAGAACCATCCTGCCCCCTTCAGCTGGTCGAAAAGATCATCTATCCTCGGAAGAGGGTAGCGGTTCTTGATCGTTACCTGATTCAGCCTTTTGTAATCGATGCACAACCTGAGGCCACCATCTGCCTTCTTTGCGAACAAGACTGGGGCACCCCACGGTGATGCACTTGGACGAACATAGCCCCTCTTCATCAGATCGTCAATCTGTATCCGCAATTCCCGTAGCTCCGAAGGTGCCATCCGGTAAGGAGCCATCGAGATTGGTCGAGAGCCGGGCTGCAGGTCTATCCCGAACTCGACGTCACGTCGAGGGGGTAGAGTCGTCACCTCCTCAGGAAAAACGTCCAAAAATTCACGAACGATCTCTGGTACTTCCACCATTTCCTCATCTGTTGATTCTATCGTCAGTTCGGTCAACAAGGAGAGGAGAGGTTCCTCCCTCCTGTTTCCCTTCGGACAGCTCCGCTCGCCGGTGAAAGTAACACGCTGGCCGTCCAAACCGGAGAATACCACCCTCCCTTGGAAACAGTCGATGACGGCGCATATAGAAAATAGCCAGTCGATGCCTAGGATGACATCGTACGGCCGAATCTGTAGCAGAAGGAGATCCTTAACCGACTGATGTGGCCCCAACATCAGTCTACATCCCCGACAAACGAACAGCGAGTCGGTCTGACCTCCAACTGGTGTGCTCAACACCAGGGGCACTGGAAGTCTCTCGGCATCTAGACCCAAGGCGCGGGCTAGACTGGGTGCAACAAAGGAGTGCGAAGCTCCGGTATCGAACAAAGCATAAGCAAGAGTGCTAAATACACTGATCGTACCTCGAACAACCTCTGGCCCTGCTGGAACTGTTGCTTCTACGGCGTGTAACTGTCCACGCCCTGCTCCCCTGCCCCTCGGTTGTCGGCCACCTCCCCGACCACGCCCTAGTCGAGGTCCCTGGGGAGCGCCCTGAGGTCGGCCTCCCCCTCCTATGTCTGTCTGCGGAGGAGCGGGAGCTCGCTGTCCCTGCTGCTGCTGCTGGAAGGGTCTGGCTGGGAACTGCTGCTGCGGCGGACGCTGGGGATGACTGCCACTGCTGTACTGCACCCGATCGGGGCACTGACTCCGAAGATGTCCAGGGCTCCCGCAGATGAAGCACCGTGGTCCCGAGCCTGAAGGAAAAGAACGTGGGCCAGGGGATCGAAACTGAAACTGCTGCGGCCTGCTCCCTACGGGTCGGAACCTGGAGGGTCCCGATGCCGGAGGCCTGGTGCTGACGGCCTTCCCCTTCGATGGTCCCAGCTGGATTCCCTCTCGTGACAGTCCGCCTAGAGCGTGCATCCTTTCCACCACTTCGGCCTTCTTCTGAACCTCTAAGTATGTCGGAAGGGTAAAGGGGGTAACAGCATACTGGAGGGAGGGTCGGAGCGCCTCCTCCAAACGTCTTGCCCGAGACTCCTCATCGGGAAAGAGGTCCGGAGCAAAACGCAGGAGGTCCTTGAACTTGATTCCAAGTTCCCTCACGGACATGCTCCCCTGCTGGAGGGAGAGTAGCTCCTGCCTCTT
This sequence comes from Viscum album, assembly GCA_963277665.1. Classification (NCBI taxonomy): domain Eukaryota; kingdom Viridiplantae; phylum Streptophyta; class Magnoliopsida; order Santalales; family Viscaceae; genus Viscum; species Viscum album. The sequence goes on from OY728126.1 coordinate 309,936,640, forward strand.
CTCCGCCTTCATTGTCGAGGAGAGGAACTCCGCCCGGAACTCCCTCTCGAAGTCCGCCCAAGCAACCTCAGATTCCTTCCTACTCCCCAGGTGAAGCATCCACCACTGACGCGCCACTCCTCGCATCTGGCTAACAGCCAGAGGAACCCAGTACTCCGTCGGGGCCCGAATCAGGCCGAAGGCTATGACTAGCTCCTCCAGCCAGCCTTCCGTCTTCATGTCGGAGGTGCTACCCTCATATTTCTCGAGGGTCTGTCGCTGAAAGGCTCGAAGAGTCTTCTGCCACTGGTCGTCCTCTTCCTCCCGATCAGCTCTCTGCCGATTGGCCAAAACAGTCTCAGGAGTCTCGATCGCCTGTACCACACGTGGTCTCCTTCCAGGTGCCATAGCTGCAAGGTAAACAAGGAATTCCTAAGCCCAGTAGTGCAAAGAAAATCGTTCTCAAAACTTGTTAAGATTTAATTTATTCTTAATTTCCCAAGACACCCCAGAAACACAAAAACACAAGTCATTTATGATGCATGTACCTTTCCTAGGGTCTCTACCCTGCAATCAGTGTGGCCTCACTTGGTCGTTCGGTAGGTCCAGAGTCCTTGCATCGGATCACGGGGGGCCCTAAAATCCCGTGTCCTAGCCGGTCTTCCCTGGCCTAATTCACGCACCAAGGTCACCCAACGTTGTTGCCTTACCATCCCATGCAATCCTTACTGTGCCTAACTCCAGACTCCGTCCTATCTCTCAACCTGACCTCTGATACCATTCTGTCACGACCCGCCTTCACCAAAAGGAGGGAAGGGTCAGCAGGTTGCCCGGCCCTTCCTTCTTTAAGTTGAAGGAGAGATAATGACCCCCGAAACCCGCCTTCAATAGGCCCCGGAGTGGTGACTAGCACCAAGGGTATGGGAAGTTCTCACAAATGGAAGGCATTACCCTTTTTTTTTATTATTTTGGATCAGAAATAGGACAAGTCAACCACCGAAAAGGGAAAAGAACAAGTGTATATGAATAAACCCAAACCAAGCCCACATGCATGTTTAAACAATTTACAACAAGGTACAAGTACAAAAGAAAAAGAAAGCTCTCAAGTACAATACCAAAAGAAAACAAGGGTACGACAACAACGACAACTCCAACTGTCCGACTAATAGGGTCCCGCGCAGCCCTGGTAGTCCTCCTGGAAACCTGAAAGCAGTTTTATAAACGTAGGGTGAGCATACAAGTACACTCAGTAGGGAAGATACTAAGACTCTCGTGCACAAGTGGGGGAACGTACTAAGTCCCGTGAGAAAGAGTAAACCAAACACCTAACAAGGCAAACTATCCATCCCAGGCCTCACCAAGGCTCGCTCCCCAAATAACGCAAGTCAAGTAATATATATAAGAGCACATCGATGTTTGGGTACCCCGCGCCACTTTCCCACTGGTTATTAAGACATCCTACGCATCGGACCAATCCCGCCATTCTCACCGCAGTCCCACTGCCACACCCGCCCGCACACACCTGGGCCTCACTGCCACATGTAACCATGCCTGCAAACACCTAGGCCAGAACAACCACCACTACGCCCGAAGACACCTGGGCTAAAGGATCCACTGCCACGCCCGAAAACACCTGGGCCTCATCCCGAAGACACTTGGGAAACCACCTGCCGCACACACCTGGCCAACCATTCTGTCACGACCCGCCTTCACCAAAAGGAGGGAAGGGTCAGCAGGTTGCCCGACCCTTCCTTCTTTAAGTTGAAGGAGAGATAATGACCCCCGAAACCCGCCTTCAATAGGCCCCGGAGTGGTGACTAGCACCGAGGGTATGGGAAGTTCTCACAAATGGAAGGCATTACCCTTTTTTTTTATTATTTTGGATCGGAAATAGGACAAGTCAACCACCGAAAATGGAAAAGAACAAGTGTATATGAATAAACCCAAACCAAGCCCACATGCATGTTTAAACAATTTACAACAAGGTACAAGTACAAAAGAAAAAGAAAGCTCTCAAGTACAATACCAAAAGAAAACAAGGGTACGACAACAGCGACAACTCCAACTGTCCGACTAATAGGGTCCCGCGCAGCCCTGGTAGTCCTCCTGGAAACCTGAAAGCAGTTTTATAAACGTAGGGTGAGCATACAAGTACACTCAGTAGGGAAGATACTAAGACTCTCGTGCACAAGTGGGGGAACGTACTAAGTCCCGTGAGAAAGAGTAAACCAAACACCTAACAAGGCAAACTATCCATCCCAGGCCTCACCAAGGCTCGCTCCCCAAATAACGCAAGTCAAGTAATATATATAAGAGCACATCGATGTTTGGGTACCCCGCGCCACTTTCCCACTGGTTATTAAGACATCCTACGCATCGGACCAATCCCGCCATTCTCACCGCAGTCCCACTGCCACACCCGCCCGCACACACCTGGGCCACAACCACACGCAGTCCCACTGCCACACCCGCCCGCACACACCTGGGCCACAACCACACGCAGTCCCACTGCCAAATCCCGCCCGCACACACCTGGGCCTCACTGCCACATGTAACCATGCCTGCAAACACCTAGGCCAGAACAACCACCACTACGCCCGAAGACACCTGGGCTAAAGGATCCACTGCCACGCCCGAAAACACCTGGGCCTCATCCCGAAGACACTTGGGAAACCACCTGCCGCACACACCTGGCCAACCATCACAACACCCTGCCCGAAGGTTCTTGGGCTGATAATGGACTTCAGGCCGTCACAGCCTGCCCGAAGATACTTGGGCTATCCGGGAAAGGGAGCAGAAAAGGAGCTAATAACCAGCCACTAAGAATAGTGTTGGGAAAAACACCCTTCCCCCATAAATGGGGGTGTTCGGCACTAAGTGCTCAACTTGGGTGGGGCGCGAATAAGAAACACAAAGCTACAAGTATAGATATAGGTAACAAGCACACACCCAAACTTAGGTTTTCCTAGCCAACCTACGGGACACAATACCACAGCGTCCAAGTCACAATTTACGACCCTTGCCCACAAAACCATTTGCCCCATTCTTGTTTCACGTTCAGTTAGAATGTTCAATTAATTTCAAGCACTACTGGGCAACTACCATAAGCATAACCAAGGAAAACGTCAAAAGCAAGGATCAACCAAAGCACTCACAACCACTGAAACCATACCAATCAGGAGATCCCATCCCCCAAATTCACACAGCCACTGAGAGTATAAAAAAAACGGGGGATCCCATCCCCTCCCACATTTCCAGCAAACGGCCCGAAGGGAAAACAACCAACCACCACTACCAACACAGTCAGGGATTTTCAGATCTAAGCGACTTAACACACCCCATGATTTCAAAAACTGTGTGTTCTAACCGGGAGTTATCACAGAAGGGTTGATGGTGCTTTCAATTATTCAGCCGGGTATACGTGATTAACCAATTTCACAGCAGGAGTTCACAAATTCAGCAACCCATTTAAAACATCACGAGGGGATTCAAGTGCACACACACGACCACCAACGGCCTCAATTTTCAGAAAACATAAACCAGTACAACAAAAGGGATGATCACAAGATAAAGCACAACAACGATCACAACCCCTTCCCCTTCTTCCTTTAGAACTTCGTTTATTATCTTCATTAGGGTTTGGTTCAACCAATTCTATAGGAACAAAAGTAACGCCCACCCCGCATGATACACAAAAGTGAGAGACGAGAGAAATTCCCTACTTGATAGATGATCGATGTTTAGGCCGGGGGCGCGGAACTTTACGGATAACGACGCGGCGGTCCCGATGCACCAGAAGAGCCACGATCGAAGAAGGGGGGAAGCCACGGCCGAACCCTTAATTTATAAGAGCCGGGGACGGTTGAGATGAAAACACAAAACCACGGAAGACGAGGGAGTCGTGGGTTGACCACGTGGCTCGACCCATCATTAATGGTACTGGGTGGTTTTAACCGACCCATGAATTAATGAATCATTTAATTAAAACCTTTATGCGCGTTTCGGATTCCCAAGATATTTTTAACAAGGGCTTAAAACCCTATTTGCGAAAAAGGAACGTTACTGGAACAACTTGGCAAGGCCGGGCGACGTCGGCCGGTCTCACCGATCGGTCGCACCGATCGGTCTCACCGATCGGTCTCACCGATCGGTCTCACCGATCGGTCGCACCGATCGGTCGCACCGATCGGTCTCACCGATCGGTCTCACCGATCGGTCTCACCGATCGGTCTCACCGATCGGTCTCACCGATTTTTTTTGGCAAAGGAAGGGACCAGGGGGGTTCTGGGTCATCACATATATGTTGTTTCATATAATAGGAACTATATAAACAGTATCAACATTAACAATAGAAATATAATATATAATTAATAGATAGATATTATTGAAAAAGGTTGGTTTTCTAGGAAGGAATCTTCCAATTAATTGGATATTCAACTCTGGGAATATAATTGATTTTGTAAAATTCTATTTATTATTTCTCTATAGTGGACACTATATGGGAAGTCGTATCACATTCCAATGGAAATTGTGGGAAAATGTTATTAGTTTATAAAAACATTATAATATCATTTGAAAAGTGTTAGAGGTATAATACTATATTTAAGTAAATGTGTTTGACATGATCCGGCTAACATCATTTCAAAACACCATGATTTACTATAAAATCCTTACGCATCTTCATTGATAAAGGATTAAAATGGGAGGTAGTTAATGTATAGATATTATTCAACAAGTCATGACTAATGGTTATGGAAAACGTGGTTTAGATCATCATAGTCAATCAATTTTTGACTAATAGAGTTTTTTATCTATTTGGAGAAAAATGAATCATTTTTAGTAAATATTAACATTATAAATAAATATTTGGATGGGTATCCCAATAAGTTGGTTCCCCATATCTTATTTAAAAAATTAAAGTTACCAAATATAGATTTGAACTCTAAACCAAGATTTGAATGGGAGGGAATACCTTAATTATGAGGATTTATATTATGTTGTCAATGTTTTTTTCTTTTATTAATAAAAAATTCCATAATCATTTATTCCCTTTAAACTATTTTTGTAATGAGATATTATAGGATATAATTCTGATGGATGTGAACCCATAAACAACTATAATGAATAATAACACTATAGGTGTGTATTATATACCCCATATTCATTCAACCTCATGAAAACGTGCTATGAAATTTTTTATACAATGAATTTTTTTGATTATCTGAATATAAAGATAATTTTAAATACTGTGTGTTAGAAAGTTTAAGGTTAACATGAAAAAATTAATTTCCATCAGGATTGAAGATAAATTAGTCAATGAGGAATCATATTCATTCTATATTTTAAAATAATGAATATTAAAATTAAAAAATATGTAATTTTTCTTGAATCTATTATTGTCATAAATTCATTGGAATTATATATTATAAATTGAGTTTGTTAATTGGATTTCCTTTTAAATATTTCTATAATAGTAACCTAAATTGATAATATGATATGGAAATAATATTTTTAGTATTATTAACATATTCAATCCTAATTTCAATAATTTTGATTCCAATTTTGGAGCTATGTGTAAAAAAATAAAAAATAAAACAATTAGAAATAATTTCACATTGACAAACTAATTCATATAAAATTTATTATTTTACTGTCAAAAATAGATTCAGATTATTATTATTTTGATTAATTATTAAAATCAAATGAACAAATCACAATTGTTATAAAAAAACAATATAACCCATTACCTTTAACAATGACTATAACATAAAATCTCAAGTGTAATTAATAGTATGAATAAGGATTATGATTGGGTTTAATCCTATGTATATCACATAATAAGTAATTAATATTCATAATTGTAAAAAATATGTAACAATATTTTGGATTGTGTTGAAAATTATTTTATAAAGTAGATTAAAACGGGATGTAATTGTGGAAATGACCGAAAATTAATTATAAATTGTGAAAAGTAATAATGGTATCAAATTCAAAAAATTAAATATTTTAAGTTGGTGAATTTTTAAAGAGTAATATGTTGAGAATATGAAACTCATGTTAGATGAGAATTTCGAAAAAAATTACAATATATGGAATTATTGAAGTAATTTGAAAAAGTATGAATTATTTTACTGTGTTGTAGAAAAAATTACTTAAGGGAAAGGAAATTTTATGTTTTTACAACATTTATTTTTATTTTCTATAAATTAAATCAATTTATATTGTATTTTAATATATCCTTAAATTTGAACATGAAACTAAAAGGTCATGGTTCATGTATTTTTGTAGAATTCAGTTTATAATTGAACAATATAGATATATTCGAATTTTTTAAAATTCAATTCATTTTGGGATTTTCTTAGAGGTCTGTAATTATATAATGTTTATTATAATTCGTTAGTAAAATGTTTCAATTGAAAATTACACATATTTTTTACTATTAGGTATTTAGATAATTATATATGTGTATATATATATATATATTCAAAAATTATAATAATAGTTATAATTTTTTTTAATAAATTATCTTATATTTATAGATTTCAAAAAATTTATCATAGTTATGTAGTGATTTAAATTAAAATATTTGTGTATTCATGTAATTTAATATTTAAATTTGTTTTAATAATTTATAATAGTTCCAATCCAAATTCATATTTTTCTTTGAATTTACATATACTTTTTTTCGTGTTCTACTATAGTTGGTCAGGAATAACAATATACCGTCGATTAACCAAAATGTGATCAATATGACATGTTATATTAAATGTTTTCATGAATATTATATAATAAAAATGACGTGATTGTAGGATAAAAAAGAGATTATGAGAAATTACAAGATCATTGAATCATGATAACATTAAAAATCTTAAGGTACGAAATATGGGTATGAAATTATTTTATATTAAAAATCGTTCACAATGAATAAACAAGGATTCACCTACATTATCTATTAAAAACTAGTGAACAAAATACATTACAGATGATCTATGATAATAATTATTTTATGATTAAATCCTTTTTTGGATATCATTAATAAAAAATTTTAAACAACTCAATCTTATATTTATTTTGATTTTTTTTGAGTGTTTGATGTCTAGAGAAAAGTTTAGAGTTGGGAAAATACATTTGGAGCTAACTTTTTTGCTAAGAAAACTAGGAAACAATGTGGTAATTCGGGTCATCCCATTAAGGGTTATATATGGTAGACGTCTAGGTCTATTATTGGCAATCAATGAAATCAGGGGGGGTTAATGTAATTAAATTTAGAGTAACCTAATGTGGTTTTTTCCTGGAGGCTTAGTCGCTGTGTCACAAGGTGTGTCATGAAATAAGATTTTTAAAGAGAATTTGACATAGGAAAACATAATTTATATGAATTTTACTCGCCATAGGTATTGATTTAATAAATTAAATATTTTCATATTCAAATTTATGGGTTTATTTTATATTTTTTGGTTGGTAGTGAGATGATAAATTAGATAATATGTGGGATTTACATGAAATAATATTCCTAAGATTATCAAGGATATCATTATAAAGTGATCTGGTGGTAGTACTTTATGTGTGCATCATTTTTTAACATCTTATAAGGGTGGTTGGGTTGTGACATGATTGGTTTTTTGTTATTTCAATTTTTGGATATTGATAAAATTTAATTAGTAACGTTATGGGGAGTTGTGTTTCAGGATTATTAGGTATTTGGTGAAATAAGACAATTTTTAATTTTATGGTCCATTATTCTAGGAGGTGGTATTTTTATAATTCTAATATAAAATTATGATCACCAAAAAAATTACACTTTTACGCCTCATTAATCCATATTAAGAGTGACTTTAGGATCCCCTTCGAATACCAATGATATCCCTTATGTTAGACTAATCTATTTACTTATGGATATTGATTTTAGATGATTATTGATGAGTCACACCTCATCAGTTATTTATTTTATATTTTTTACTGTATAATTATGGTGGTGGTAGTGGTAGTGGTTTGTTTACATTTTTTTTCAGAATTTGTTTTATAGATGCAGTTTTGATGATAGCTTGGGTAGTCTTCATTTCTACATTTTCCCTTTGACCTTATCTTCTTTGAATATGTTTTTCACAACAATTTATGAAGTAACAATTGAGTTATGGGATTTAATAACTCTCTTTAAATTTTTAATATTCATGAGGTGATATTCATTTTCTCAATTTGGATAGATGGTTAGAGGTAACATAATAATGTTACTAAACATTCCATAATGAAAAATGAAGGGGGAGGGTTGAATCATATGTTATTTACATGATTCATGTTATTTATTATTATTGATGTATTTTTTGACGTTATTCTGAGATATCATGATTGATAATATGATATATGTGTTTTTTCAGGGAATTTTATATTGAAATAACTTTTTATTAATGTTTAAATACTTTAATATGGTAATCATTCGGTGTGTAAATTATTGTGATCCTCATGTTGTCACTTATGTAAAAGGATAATGAATTAATGTGGAAAATTTTTTAAAATGGGAATTTTGGCAGTGGTTGATTACAAAATTAGTTTTTATACAATACTATAATAATTTATATTGTTTTTTGAATAAAAGAAAGTAGTAATGGAATTTAATTAATTATGGGTATTGTCTTGTGTTTGGTTATACAAATTGGACTGTTCAATATAAGTAGGTATGGATGTGTGTGTGTTTTATTTTATTTTAAGGGATTTTTATTGGCCAAATATGTCTTTTTATTGACATAAATTTTGTTATTATGATTTGTTGATGTTACTATAATTTACCTATGCATATATGATAGGATGGTTTATGGAAATATGGTAATCGGTGTGGCTAGAAAATAATACAACATCCTTTTAATAGACATGTTCTTTCCTAAAAGGAATGGTAAAAACTAGGAATATAATTGGGTAATGGTTGGAAGTGGGTTTTCATAAATTATGTAACATAACGTCATATATTATGCATCTTTATTTCCAAATGATAAATATAGAAATGATGGATTATATGAATTTAATAAGAAATATTCATCTATTCAATGATTCTGTTTTCTATGTCTAAAGGGGATGATTGGTTGGATTTGAAGTGTGGAGTAATGGTTGGTATATAGGGATAATATAGCAGTATTCAGGATGGGTTTGATAGTGTGATTTTGTTGTGAAATCCATTTAGGTTCAGCTAGTATGAGATTATACCGTATGATGTATTTTTCTTTTTTATTTTATATGAATACCACTATAGTTAGGTATTCTTATTGATTCCCAAATTATTTGGGTTCTATGTTTTTTCCCAAACATCTAGGTTGAAAAGAGAATGGATGGATGAATACTCCCTCTTTCACATTCCCTACATTATACATGGCCTATTGTTATTATTATGGGATCATGTTGTTGTTCATATCATGGGATTCATTAATGGTAGGAGGAGATAATTAAGCTTCTTTTTTTAATGATCATGATATCATACTATTCTAGAAATTAATCTATGAGTTGTTTATAGTTATATGATTTTGGATTACGACTGCTGAAAACATGAGATGATAGAACCTGTAGGAGGTTGAGATAAGAATTATTATGATATGAACTACATCAATATAGATGTGAGTATTTTTAGTAATCTAAAATTTTTTCTTAGACCCTTCAGGGGGATGGGATAGTTAGAGGTGCATTTTCCATCATCAGTTATAAATTTTATTGTGATATGTGGATATGTATTTGATGATATAGAATGGATTAGATCACTAGAATATTATTTTGGGACATGAGAGTAATAAATTATTGGGTAAGTATTGCATGATAGATTTTTGATATATTATTTTAAATTATTCAACTATACATTATTATAATATTTGAAAAGTGAAACTTTTTGAAGTTGGGTGGTAGGTGACATGACTAGTCCATATTGGTTTTTCTATTCATTCATTAGATATTTATTGTTCTTATTTCATTTCATCATGAGTGTTTTGGTTATAATCAACAAGAGTAGATATTTTATACACTACCATAATATATAAATAGTTTTTTAAGAATATATGGTGTGTTTGTGGATTCAGTAGGATAGTGCTAGTTTGATGCATGGAGCAGAGTTGGTAGTTACTATATAGTAAATTTGTTTTTTACTTCAATTTGGAGATAGTATTTTTTAGGTCATGGATAGTTATTTTGGATTACAATTTATTTTATAAAATAATGATTATTGGTGTTCACTTTATATAGTTCATGGGAACTTATAGTGAAATTCCAACCACACATGTGCCTTAATCCCTTTGTTCTATTCCCCACACTATTTCCCCATAGTGGATGGATTTAGTGGACCAATATCATTATTAATATAGTCCTATAATGGGTTCTTCATGGGTGAGGGTCATGAAATGTTTATTTGATATTAGGATGAGTGTTAGGATAGAATCTATAGTTAGGCACTAGTGTCAATTGCATGGGTTGATGGGTAAAAAATATTAGTTAGACATTGTATATGATAAAATAATGTGAGAGTTGGTCGGTAATAACACTTTAGGCACCCCTATAATTTTATTTAATCTTAACCCCAGATATTTTATGATATATTTCTCTTTAGTAAATTTATATTCATTAATAGATTATGAAACACACAACGCTATGTCTAAATGAACTATAATTTATTATATCATTTTATCCTAGAATTTGAATATGAATTTTGAAGAAGAATAAATAAATTTCGAAAAAATGTGTATAAAGGTTTTAGATAATTAAAATATGTCAATAAATAAGTACTCTATATTTATTAAATTCATTTTATGATTTAAAAATACACTATCCCACCAAATAATTTTTATTTGTTTTTATAAGAAAACAATATTATTAATTTTTACCAATATTAGAAGATGTATTTAAAAAAATAACACCATTTATGAAATCATCATGTAATTATTATCTCATATTAATGTTTGGATATTTTCCTCAATTGAATGATTTTTTGATAAGTGGTGAAAAATAATATTTTAATTGAAAAATTATTTTTCATTTAAAGAATATCAGAAGATCCATTTTTATAAATTGTTTTAATAATAAACTTATTATATGCATATTATTTATAATTCAATTAAGGTAATTTAAATTAATATTTTGTTTTAATTTTTTTTGAAATCATTTATACTTAAGAAACCATTTTTTCTAGAAAATAACTTTTCATCAACTTTTGGATGATTAATTTTAAAATAAATTCATCAAATTAATATAATTTAAAATCGAAAAATGGATTTCATATTATGAATACATATTATTTTTTTTTGTAAATTGGTCCATTTATTTTGTTCTTCAATATTAATTGTAACATTATTATTTTTCATCACCTTGATAAAGATAAAATATATAAAATATTGTTAACGGATAGAGATCAGGATTGAAAATTTGTACAAGCAATCTTTTATCATATTTTATGGATTTAGTTTTTTCATTTCCATATATGTTATAAAATATGGATAATTTAAGCTAGTTTTCATTTATTATTCCTTCATATTATGTTATAAAAAATGATCAATACAAAATGACATTATCGAGACATTAAAAAAAATATTTTTATAATGATAAAAATGATAATATTTGTTCTATATAATTATTTGAAATATTAATTATCATTTTATATTATGTAACTAAATGTAATTTTTTTATTTAATATACATCAATGATTCGTACGCAGTTCTGATAAAGTATTTCATATATTAATATAAAAAATGATTTTAAAACATAAGAGTAATAAAATTATAATGAATTCTTTTGAACCATTTATTTTATCTGTAATTATTACTTATTAGGTATTTCGAAAATTTTTATATTATTATTACATTGTTTTCTTGTTTTTTTATTAAATTAAACATAATGTTTCAAAGATGATAGTAATTATATTTTAAAATAAAAAATAATATGATAAATGATTTAAAATTCCAAAAAAACACTATATTAATCGAAGATAATGATATATGGTTTAAAATATTATACACGATCCATTTATGTGTCACATTTCATTTTATTATAATATGAATGACCCGTAATTTGTAAAAGAATATTATTATTTTGGTAATTACCAAAAGTCTTAATGGGAGTCAAAACAAAGAAACTAGGGTGAACACAAAACCAAAACATTTATAAATTTTATTTATGATATTATATTGACTCATACTTGTATTATATTAAAATTTTTATCATTTGGATACGTTTTAATGAAAAATTAAATTTTGATTATTTTAATAATATAAGAGATTATAGGTGTGCCCATCCATTCACTTAAAAAAGGGAACTAATGTCCTTCATTATTCACAATGTTAAAATATCCTAGATTTAGCCAAACCTATTCATTTATATTAGAAAATTTTGTATCCATGATTTATTGTTTATTTTCATCTAAAATAATCATTTCGATTGTCCATTTTAATGGACTTTTGGAGGCCTACTAAAAAAGAGGTAGTCATCTTACCTGACCGATTTAAAATTATTTCTTCTTATATAATATCTAAATAAATGTCATTAAACATAAAATAATAAATTATTTAACATAAATGTACAATTTTTATTATTACTATGGAACTATAATTACCAACTATCTTTTACATCAAATGGTTAGTGAAAATATCACTCATGTATATGTGGGGACTACCACACTCACATTGTTATACAATTAATTTTCAATAACCGTCATTCTTGGATGGTTATTATGATTTGTTTAATGATTATAAATTTTATTTATAATATAATTATTCATCATTAAATATGATATCATTTCTACCTTCATACCTTCCAATCCATCAGAAAATGATAATATTACCAATGCTCCATTGTCGACTACCACCTACATGAAGTGAGTACATTAACGATTAACATATATGATATTAAGGATATATTTACCTAATTTATGTGATATATATGATATAATGATAATTATTTAAGGTATAATTATTAGTTAACATTATTTTCTTTCCATCAATCATGATCTGAAAAAATGTTCACATATATATGTGGCATATCATCTCTATAAATGGTGTAATTCATTTTTATATCTCTACCACTTATAATTTATCTATATATATTTATATTTGTGTTTGTGTTTGATGAATATATATGGTATTTATTTAATTTTTCACAATATATAGATGATGGAACATTGATCATAGTATAAGTACAAGAAAAAAAAATATGAAACGTCTATGAAAAAATGAAATAGTTATCACATGGGGAAAATGAGTTTTATAAAAAAAAATTATTAAATGGGTATTAAAATGATATAGTATTATCATATATGAGATTATAAGTGTGTAATTTATTCTACAATAGAATTATAAAAAATTAAAATTTATTATAATGGGGGTTATATAAATAACTATGAATGCTGAACTTGAGGTAAAAGTTATTCTACATACTTTTATTTTTTTGAGACACATACCATAGCCAACACTTATTTCTTTTTTATGCAGTGTATAATATCCCTATATTTATTTTATGATGATTCTCATGAAATTTATGATGATATTTATTTCTTATTGTGTTTATCACTATCATTTTTCTAAATCAAATGATACCAATGTTTAAGGGATTTGTTTTTTAATCATATTGTTTTTCAAGATTGTCTAGGATTTTATTATTAATACAGAGTTTTTATAATCTATCTCTCATGTTACTCATGAATTTTATTTTAATCTATATTTATCAATTAGTTGTTTTTATTTCACCTTTATCCCTTTATGTAATAAAGAGTCTAAAATAATATTATTCATATAAAATTAATATATTAATATATTTGGATGAAAACCATTCTTCATCTACATGCATGATTTATAAAAATATTCATTAATTTTTTATATCCTTCTAGAAGAGTTTGAACCCATTTTTCCTAGTATTTTTTAATTTAATGTTTTTTAAATAAAAATTCATATTTTCATTTACCTAAATATGTACTTCATACATTTCTACTAAAAAGGATAAAAAAATATTTATTTAATCATACATGACATTTATAAAGATTCCCACTTTTATGAACCCGCAATGTTTGGAAGCTTCCTACACAATTTTCCATTGTTCCTTTCAAATACAATTTTCTTAATATTATTTTAAAAAGAAATTATTTTTATGAAGGGATTTCCAAATTAAAAGAATATTTTACTCAAAAAATATTCTAGATATCATTTGAAGGAATATTTATTATAATATGACATATTTTGAAGTTACTATGGTAAATGATCCAATTATTCCAACCTAATTATTTTTTGGATAGATTAATATTATGAAAAATGATTTTTATAAAACCCAATTTTTTCCTTTGATATTATTTATTTAAATTTTGAAATGTTTAAAACCCCAACATAATTTCCTCTTGTTATGATATAATTAATATTTTATGATCATGTGACATAAATATGTATAATGTACATTATGTGATGAGTGTCATAAAAATTATATATTCCTAAAATGAATTTTTTATGTATTTATATGTCACGAGATTCTAAGGACTATCATGGGATGTGAACCTAGTTTAGTGAGGTATTTTGTCAAATACAATAGTCTTGGGTGGGAACCATTATCGTAAATATAATGTAATACGGAGTAAACCTAAACCATTATAATAGTCTTGGAATTGAACATTCACAAATTAAATTATTTTCGATGCATATTTTTACTCAAAAAACATTTGTATCATTCCATGTTTATTCTCTTATTGACCATGTTCATGGATTTAATTATGATTTAGTCCTTATGAAATATAAATATTTAATAAATCTCTCATGCTTTTTTATCAATAATATAGAATTTATGGTTTTCAAATGATAAAATCATGTTCTATAGCTCTTTTCATCCTAGTATTCATTAGTGATATTTCATATATCACATTTTTTGACATTAATTTGATTATAACATCACCATTTAATATGGTTTCTTTCCCTATGTTATAAAGAATGGTTTTAAGTTAGATATTTCTAACAAGGGTTCTAGTTATGATTATCTTAACGAGAGATGATTTTGATGTCATAAGAATAATATTTTTTATGTATCATAGATTACTAAGACACTAGAACTACATTATTCTGTCATGGATATATATTTTATATATTGTATATTCAATGAAAATTATTCATTATTATTTTTTGGTTGAGATTTTAGTTATCTATATTTATGATCTGAGTATGATTTATTAACATTTATAAACTAGAATGAAAAAATGTTACTGAGAACACTTATGATCATAATAATTAAGGGATAATGTATTGTTTTATTGTAATAATTATCGTGTAGTTTTATTAAAAAAATCCCTCTACAGAAACTAAAAGTTATTAATTTTTGGAACAGATTCATATTTAGGTAATAGCATTGAAAATAGTTAGTCGAATATGTATTTATAATTAGTCGAGTGCAAGGTGATTGTTCCCTTACTTTGAACCAATATTTTTACTCGCAAGAGATATTCTTGTGTTTATTTATATTTTCTTCATAAACCATTATGAATTATTCGAATGCATGAAGGTTAGAGAATATCAAATTATGATATAAGGTTTCATTTATATAAAATAATGTTTCATGAATTATAAATTTAATGAATGATTTATAATGATTGATCTCTCTAATAAATGATAATTTATAGTCATTGTATCCAATTTGATTTCAATATGGGATTGAAGATAAAATTATAAATTTTAGGAGGTTATTGGTATTATCCGTAATTTAGTTACAATATTTTAGAAAATTTATATGAATTTATATATAACAATAAAGGTATCGTGTAATTTCAATTCATATCTTCAACGAATATATGTTGAATCAGTGGTGAGAAATTCAAATTGTATGATCATCATATCTCAATCCTATGATTCTTCTCTAACTTAATATTGTAGGAATGTGCTTAAGAAAAAGCACATTACTCCCATAATTTGGGAATTTGATGTTTTTTTGGTAATGGATTGGATTTATTTATAAAAATACCATGTAAATTTCTAATGAAGGGAACTAAATATTTATATTCCAACACAACCTATGATAATTTATCATTGTGACGATAACTATGATCTTCTAATAAAAATTACATCATTTTTATTGTTCTTCATTCATATTAAAATGTGGGTTTATGTTATATGGTTGGGGAGAAATTCTATGTTGACGATAATGAATTAGATGTGAGTTTTTTATGTTTTTATTGAATAATTACAAAAAGTTTCTATAAATCTTGAAGCTGAGTTATCAATAGAACTCATTCTTGGTGATACAGGTATATCAAAAAAAACATATTGTGTGGAACCTATTGAGTTACGATAATTATTGAAGAAAATACAATATTATATTAATAAGCGATTCTTTCATTTAAGTGTCACTATAGGGAACACTTATTGTTTTTGTGACGAAAAAAATTATATATATGAGACTCTATATTGATTATTATTAATTATAGAAGTTCAAAATAAATAATTATTATCCACTACCAAATATTAATGATTTTTTGATCAAATATGAGGTACTAAATATTTTTCCATGAATAATCATTAACCTAGATAGAATCATATAGGGATTAAAATTTTATTAAAACAAATTTATAGATGATATTATTATATATAATAGGATCATGTAATATCCCATTTGAATTTTTTTGAAACAACTATGAATGGAGAATTTCTACAAAAAAAATTATTAATTTAAAATTTTTATACTAAAATATAATCATTTTATGTTATATAATATCAAGCATGTATATATTGATTGATCCATCGAAGATAGAAATTATTAAATACTAGACTAGAATAACTACCCAGGAAAGTCTGAACCAGGAATAAGCATGGTCCCGCAAATTTATTAAAGGAAAATTGAAAGTAAAGTCAGTAGAAAATAAAAATGCTACATTACATAAAAACCATATGCATCCTTCTCCCCATCATCAGATAACTCATCACCAGGATCAACTGACTCCCATTCAGAAGATTCGTATTTACAAATCATCTCAATGAACATATTTTTCTTCCGAATCATTTCCTCAGACAACTTCAATTTGACCGACCGTTTCCCACTGAATCCTTTGTCCCTCTTCGGGGAACCTCCTCTTCGTTTTCCACTGTACCCATTTGCAATGACATTTTCTTATGACCCTACAATCTTGTGTACAGACCTTGTCACCATTGGTTTGGTTAGATTCGTATAGTCTCTCCTTGGCTTCCTCCTGCTTTGAGTTTTTTCTCCCACTTCCTTACTTAGGGTCTCATGAATTCCATTCTTAACAGCATCACTGTAAGATATTTTGTAACTATGGAGCTCTTCTTCACAATCAGATCTATCCCCCCGCTGCTTTTAATGGGCCAAAGGAGGTTTGACATTTCCATCCTTCCCATCTTCCAATTGAGATATATTGATTGTGTCATCAATGCAGGGACTTTTACCTTTACCACTCAATCTTTCCAGGCCAACATTGCCTTCCTTCTCTACAATTTCATCTGCCACTTCCATCTCATTTGCCTCATTTGATCCAACATCAGCCAGCACTGCAAATTTATTTGTAGAACAATTAAACAGTTGTTGAGAATTTACCTGCACTAGGATATCAGTTGTGTTCTTCTGTTCAAACACCAATTCCATAGGGTTAGAGCTATCCAGTATCATAGCGCATCCCCTGTCAATGTACTGGAAGTCATCATTTGATATCTCCACTTCATGCTGAATCTTGGATCCAGATTTTACAGATCCTGCCATAATGTGTAAATCTGATCCTTTTGTCACATTCACAAGTGTATTAGTGTCATTCAGAGTTGGGTCTCCAGGCCGAGACACAGCCATTCCAGTGTTGTCCAGTTGGGTTTCCCTAGAAACATCCACTGGAGCCTGATCGGATCCAGAATTCAGGGAGTTTCCATTCATCAAATCCCATGTTGAAACTCCCTGCTCCATGATGGCAGTGACTTCCCCATGAGATTCATCTACCTGATGAGCACCTGGAGCATGATCATTCATTGTTGTGCAGGCATCCACTTTAGCGTAAAATTTTTTACACTTCCCTATAGTTGGTAATATTTTATTATATATATTGATACATAAAATAATTAACTATAATGAATCATTAAATAGAATGATATGGTGATATCATATGGATCATGTAAATTGAAAATTCATCAGAAAAATCACCCAAATCATGATTTTGAGGTAGTTACGATAATTTTTTCACTAAAGATATAACGTAATTTTATTTACCGATAATGGTGTTATATGTATATAATAATAAAAAAATAGTAATTAATAAATTCTATTAAACATGATAATTATATTCTCGTGTATATTTATCATTTTGAATAAATATTATGATTTTTGATCACTATACCACCCTATGAATGAAAATAAGGTATTATATTCTCTGTGTAAATTGGACCATTCTAGCTTATCGATGTTGAGGATCAATAATGGTTAAATAAATATGGAATTTAAAATGATAAAACAAAAAAACATAATGGAAGGAGGTAAATGAAATCCTACATAAATTATTTTTTTACCTTCTATCAATTTAAATATTATAGAGTCCCATAAGGAATATGGGGAATTTTAGGATATAGTCCAAATGTTTTTTAGGTAATACCTGATTGAAATTGAATTACAAGGATAAAAAACCATGTATGTATATCTTTAATACCTTTAGTGAATAATGTTACATTGGATGAATCTCATAGTTTATCATTCAATATTAATCTTATATGTATAACGATGTATAAGGATTTGATAGAAAATTTCTAGTTAGATAGAATACATTTGGATATTGAAAAGTATATATCTCTTTTCATGGTATGTAAAAGTATTAATTATGATAAATATAATTCTAATGTTATTACATTACCATTACCCACACCATAATGGAAATAAGAAAACATAGCCATGTATTATTTTAGAAGACTTTGCAAAGAATCCAATTGGCATACTATTATTTTGGTTGCAATAAATCCCCTTATCAAGTAAGTAAATCATATTGACGTCATAGAAGAATTTTCACCTAAAAAACAGTCTATACTATAAAATAATAATTTATTAATGTTTCAATATGTACCACATTATATTGTATATTATTGAGATCCAAGGATTTTCTAAATTTCTAGAAAATACATTAGTGTCATTTTGATTTAGAGTTATGTTACAATTATTATTATATTCCTCTAGAATATAGATCATATAATAAAACTAGTTAAATAAAATAGTATATCATGAGGTCTTCATAAATTTATTTCAATGTTGTTTGGGATATATAGCTTTTACTAGATGCGTTTTCTTACAACAATATTTTTAAATCAAGTATTCAGAGAGATCTGTTTGAATCCATTTATAGTAATAAGTGTAGAATTATAATGTCATATGATGAATTATATAAATATTTATATTTTTAGAAGAACTAAAATATTAAATGGAAGATAAATTATATATTGTTTAGTGGTGTATAAATGTGGATCAGAGTCAATAGATAAGTTATGGTGACAATCACAAATGAAATATTGAATTTGAAGTTTGTGAGACATTATTCCTATAAATTTATATATGAAAAATTTCAATGCGATTTTTAAAAAATGGATATTTAATCCCTAGTTATATTTTATCTTATGAGAATCATGGTCTAGTATGGATGGTAGGATTATTCTTGGTTCTTCCAATGAACTTGTCTCATGTTCATGATTTGTTCTATGTATCTATATTGAGGATGTACATAACAGATCCATCACATGTTCTATACTCAGAGATTATTCCACTAGACATTGATAATTATTATCATGAAAAACCAATAGAAGTCTTAGATCATATAGATAATTTTTTTGGAACCTCACTACTCATATGGTTAAAGTCTCTAGAGGAATTAGAAATTCAAAATGGAACTTTGGACCTAAGGATTTGATGAAACATAGATATCATCATTTATTTTGAATGGAGTAAAACAATATGTTTGGATAAATTTAATTAATTGTTTGAAGAATATTGCACCTCATGATTTTATGATATATTACTCTTCAAATAAATTTAATTATCCTGATAGCATGTAATACATGCAACCCCAAGTCTAAATGGATGTAATATAACATAACATTATAACCAGATAGTTAAATTGGATATGTGAATTGTAATAACCACATATTTTAAAATTTTGTATAATAGTGGTTGATAAATAAGATATATTCATAAATATCTTCTCAATATTTAGTAATGTGGTTATAAGCTTTAAATAAATATTTTTCACATAAAATGGAATATATTCCATTTATTGAAATAATAATATAAATAATTTATGAAAATATAAAAAAATTAAAAAATGTAATTATTTTGATATCATCATTGAATAAGTATCATAGAGTAATTTTTCAATAATTTTCATAAATGATTGACTCTTCAATGAATAATGAAAATTATTAATTTTTATATAAATGATTATTTTAATTTTAATAATTTAAAAAGTGTTTTTTTAAATGGTTTGAAAATTATCATTAATTAAATTATATTATTAAGAATTAAATTAAAGAAATTAGAATTTATTTTTTGTTAGAATTTTGTGTAAAATTTTTTATACTTCACGAATCATTATTTTGTAGAAATATATATTTTGTTTTGTTTTGCAGGTTCAAATTCAAATTAATTATGTCACTACTATAAATTATATATATATAAACTCATTCCATATAGATATTTTGGATAATAAATTATAGAAAACATTCTCCTTATATTTTTCATCATTATCAATAATAAGCATGGTAAATATTTGAATCCTTGATAATGGTAAAATATGTGAAATATGGTTGAAACATTTTTATAAGGCTTTAAAAACACTATAAAACTGTCTATTTTCTTATTGTTTTAGTGTATGTTTCCCAATAAAACCAATTAATAAAAATTATGGACTCTTGGTATCATTTTCCTTTGATTATGACCGTTTAATTATACTAGGAAAATGGTAAATTCCAAATATCATTATCTTGTATTTAATATCACTAAATGTTCAAGAGAAGTATAAAATGAAGAAAAGATAAATTATAATGGTTTATTTTAAATATTAATTTATTTTTTATCACATTAAAAAAATTTATTTTATAGTGATTGAATAATTAATTAAAATTATTTTGCAACACTGATATTTTTTTCAAAATTAATAAAACAATTTTTAAAAATATAACTAGAATGTTCATTTCGATGAATTATAGATTCCCATCAATAACATAGTCATTTATAAAATAACATGTATTCATGGACGATTTATATTAAAATTAAAATGATTTCATGTTGTTTCCAAAGACAAATTAATTGAATAGTTTAAAAATGATATTAATGATATTTTATAATAAAAAGTATTTTTAAATGATTTAATGTTTAAAAAAATCAAGACTTTGGAAAAAGAATGAGATATTGTAGAAAAATACATCCATAGAATATTTATTATTCACTTTTCATTTTATAGTAATGTTAAGGACACCTACAGAGTAAAAACCTTATCAAGATAATTATCAAAATAATTAATGAGAGTTAAAACTAAGGGTTGACGTCAAAATCATAACATAAACATATAAATATTTTATTCGATGAGATTATTTATACTCATACTAATCGTATCATTAAATTTTATAAATTGGGATCCATTTGAACATAAAAATTAATTCATATTTTTTAAATATTTTATGAAATTCCATGGGTACCCCTATATTCACATATAAAATGGAACCAGCTCTCCTCCATTATTTACAATGCTCGATCCATATAACATGAACAACCCCACACATTTATCTTCTCAAGTACCCTTGATATGTATGTGTGGACGACCACCTATATGTAGTGAGACAATTCATTTTCCATCAAATCATTATTTGATGGCAAAACGATGGGTTTAATTTTTATATTGCATATTTATGAAATAACTAAAAATGTTAAATTATAATATAATATATACCTTCTTACCTTATAATCCATTGGAAAATGATAAACTCACATTTGATTACATGTGGATTACAACCTTTATTAAGTGATGTGATTATGTTCTCATTTATACATTACATATATGGTAGTAGGGATAATTTTAATGAGTACATATGATAAATATGATATAATAATTATATTATAAATATTAGTTATTAATTACCTTTATAATTCCCATCATCGAGAATTGAAAATCGTGTTCATGCGTACCTACATCCCACCATCTGCCAGAATGGTGTAAATTATTTTTCACTATCTAATTTTCATATATGAATCTAAATATATATTTTATGAATATATATTATATTTCGATCATGGATAAAAATCTTACTATGATGTAACCCTGATCATTGTTCAAAAAAATGAACTAATGAACCAAAAATTATATGCATAATATAAATGTTCACACAACAAAACAACAATTCAAGTTAAGAATTATTAATTAATTTAGTGTCAAATTTTAATAATTCGATTATATATGATATTATAAGGGTATAAATGAATATTGAATAAAATTATAATAAATTTTGGCTTCCTATATAGAAGAATAGATCACATTTGATGTAATTCCATATTTATGTAAAGGATTTTCATCTCAATTATATTTCGTTGAGACATATGCCATATCAACCACATGTATCTTTAATGAGGTGTATATAGTGCACAATAATGACTATTAATTACTATCATGAAAATTATGTGTATTAAAATATACATCCATGTTTCACTATATCATGAGGTTATGATTTGATATTTTTCAATGTTGTAAGGTATTTATGATAAAATCTTATTATTTATAGGAATTATTCATGATTATTTTTTCTGATGAAATGTAATCATAAATTTATCATGAACTAATTAATTTTATTCCACTATGAAATTTCTATTGATTTTAATTTATCCTTTCATTTTCGACTCTTTAATTACCCATGAGACATAAATAATATTTTTTAAATAATTCATAATTTATTTCACTATTCGATCAAAAATAAGTAATCATATATATCCATTTTTCAAGAAAATATTATCAAGATTGTTTTTAATATAATGTTATTATTTTTTAATGTTAATTTTATAAATTGTTTTTTATATATATTTTTTAATGAAATAATATTTAAATTTTAAAAATGGAGATCTTCTAAATGTTTTACTAAAAATATGAAAAGAGTCATTGATGTAACATATATGGCTATAAGAGACTTTTCCCACCACCTTGACCTCTCAACATTTATGATACTACTATAAAAATTTCCATGGATATTTTCAGAGAAAATATTTTCCAATATATTTTTTCTTTTAATGAAGTGATTTCAAAATAAAAATAATATATTATTAAATAAATATTCTAGAGATATTTTAAATTCAATGTTCAAATAAGATGGAATATTTTGAGGTTATATATGTTTTAATTACTATATGATCATATGATACCATCCAAATTATATATGTTGATTGTTTATGATTATGATGAATTATTTTTTGTGAAATAAAAAATTTTCAGTCTTTATGATATGATGAAATGTAAAAAATATTATAAAACACATTTACCATACACAGTATACGATATAATGAATGTTATATGATCTTGCATCATAGATATATTTTATTTTCTCTATGTAGTGGGTTGTTAATGAATTATATACCCCTCAAATGAATTGGGTAACAATGGATATATCATTAGATAATAAGAAATGGGATATAGAGTAAACACAAAATCAATGTAGACTTTTTTTAATATAATAATATTCAATGAAATCCTTTACTAACAACTTGATGGAATGGGAGTGAAACTAATACATTTATATAGTTATTTATGTGATCATTCACTAATGAAATGATTTTCTATTGTTATATTTAGACTAAATACAAATATATTATTTTGTTGTTATGTTATCATAAATCATTTTCTTTCACTCAATTGTGACTAATATCTAATAATATATATTAACTTATTACCTGACTCAAGAAATTTTTCTATGACATATATGGTGTGGTTTTTCAATGATAACTCATTTCCCCAGACCCTTATAATCATTTTTAATTAAGTGAACATTGATATGTCACATAATTAACCATACTAAGAATCAAATATCCCACTTTATTATGTTACCTTTTCCTAGTCTATGATGAATTTTTACATATTGTATGTATAAGTGTGATAAATATAATTAACATAGTTGGATATGATGTATATATCTTACAAATAAATTATTTTTATTTAAAAATTTCTAAATACGCTAAACCTATATGATTTTTGCATGGACCATAATGTTATGTATCATATATTTATCTATAAATAAATAATGTTACATATAAGAAGTATGTGTCACTACATATAAGGATAAGAATATCGCTTAAAATTATTTGGGAAATGAAGTTATTATAGGATATATGTTTAGGATATGTGTGTGCATCATTATTGTATGAATATGTATAGGAATTAGAGTCTTTTCTCTCCAACATGTCTTACTAAACCATGAAACCGTACAACTTTGATGAAAACTGATACAGTACCATCCCTAAACAAGGAAAAAATATTGTATTTTTACATATTAGTTAGTGATGTTCCTCCTCATGTTATTGTCTTATTCATGAATTACTACTCTACTTCAACATTTCATGCCTTCTCTTTACTCCCTAGAGTCCTCAGTTTCATTACTAGTTCTCATTTTCCTCTTTTAATCTCACTAATACTCTATGAAATGTTATTGATGTGTACCCCCAATTTAATTTCCCAATTTGGAATACATTTTTATTCTATCAATGACTTCAATAGTTTTTTAATGAAACATGGGATTTACGAGAGTGAACTATGGTGATTCTATTGGATTCTAAAAATATTTTAATCTTTTTCTCTTATAATGATAATATGAATTATGTGTGGTCTAGAGATATATTTCCCCTACTATTATTTACCTTATACCCACTCTATAAGATATTGAAAATCTATTTTAATCTTTACCATCCATCTTTAAAAATTAGTGTTATCTCTCTAGCCTTTTAAAACTAGCTTAGTGATGCTAGGATCAACCTGCGAGGCATGGATGAGTAGTTGGTCATTCCCATCTACAGATGAACCTAATATATAGACTATGAGATTCTATAGGGTTTAGTAATATTATATTGAGATATTATTAGATGATAAAGTGGAATATCCATTATTAATTTCTGTATATACACTTTTTTCTATGTATTTCCACCAAATAAATTGATTTGGTGATATGTTGAGTCGTTTCCAATTACCTCTAGGAAAGAGGGAGGATCTTCTCCAATGAATATGTTATACATGTCATGAGTCTCTATTTATATAGTCGATCTCAATAATTATTTCAATAAAATACTTTAGAGTTCTTTGGAAAAGGACAATGAGGAATAATCGATGGTAGAATATAGAAAAAATAAGAATAATTATTGGGAACTAGTCTCAGATCTTGAGTAGGATTAGGTAAGGAGGTAATCGTTCAAAATTACTCAATAATATTACCTTTATATGAATATGATATACAAGAATAATGTTACATACTTTATTTTTTTGGTATTCCGTAACACTATTTTGGACAATTTTTTGTTTGGGGTTTTCCTTGAGTTTTTTCAAGAAGGAATTGTAAATTTATGGATATTTTTTGGGCTGTGCATGGTGGGAGAATATTTTTCCCAAACCATGCACCGACCTAATAGAAACCATTTAATGAAAAATAGTGAGGGTTTTCACTATTGGTTCATTGTTTGATAATCCCTGAATCAACATAGTAGAATGGGTGCAACCCCACAACAAGGACACATGTTTTGACAAATCGTGTGGGTCTTCCTTGTGAATCATATGAATGAAATTGTTTAATTATGAAAATTCAATAAAAATTTCAATACCTTATTTTTAATCCACTATTATCACTAACTCGACATAGAATGAATTTTAAGGTCTTTTATTCTATCATGGACACATTTTCATCCTCAAAAACCTCTCATATGAAGATCTAATCAAGGCAGACATTGTTCTATCTCCTCCAGGTGAGTGAATCTTATCATACTAGTCTCATATGATCTATTTATATATTATCCTTATGTATTTCAAATATATCCATATCCATAGAGTATCTAACTTCCACAATTTTTGATCTGGAATCTAGGTTTTATTCTTGGATCCTTATTTCGGTTATCTTCGTTGGAGTTTCCCAATGCATTAGTTATGAAACTTGATCTATTATTTGGTAGGTGAATCCATTTATAATTTTATTAATTTAAACCTATGTTTCCTAATTTAAATTAAATTTAATAAAATTGGATTGTGTAATTTGATTACTATGAAATTTGGTTTTCAAAATATTAATTCCAGTGAACTAGGAACTCCATGTGAGTTGGTATGAAATTTGGGGAAACATCCAATTTCTATTAATTGGGGTGTGATTTGGATTTGCTATAATTGATAAATTAGGAAATTTATTTTGATGGAATTTATTTGAAGTATGTATTTGAGAAAATGTATTAAAATGGTTTTGATAGAAAAAAGTGGTTTTATCATTTTAATGGCATGATTTGATTAAACACCGCCATTGTTTTTAAAGAGAAATGGGAATATTTATAAGGAAAATGGAAGCCAGTTTTATGAATAGTTTTAATATAATTTTTCCATTATTAATTATTTTTTATAACATCAAATACTAGGTAGTTAGTGATTAACATGTGAAACAAATATTATCACTCTATAAAACTCTAAATTCTTTATGGAGAAGGTCACATCCCTAGTGGGATGGTGAAGAGTTCTCATGGATAAATTTCTGAGGGAAGTGTGTATCTATATTTCCAGGATCACTTATTTGAGTGTGTGAGGATCCCATAGCGTAGAACTATAATACCTATTTGGAGGTGACCATGTTGCTCCTATTTTATTCTTTTATATATATGACATTATTTGGAAAATATTTTATAAATTACTTTTTAAATTAACTAAATTATTTTATATAAACTGTTTTTCATTCCATTATACTGAAATATTTCCCCAATTTGAAATTTAAGGAATTATTTGTTTGAAATATTATATTATAATTAAATTATAGTTTATCAAAAATTTAAATATTTTTTTTAATAAATTATTCATCTTATTCTAGAATAAATGGTGATACCCCACCTATCTTTTATCACACACCCTACATGTTCCATTGGTTTTTTGTATATTATAATATTCCAAGTTCAAGAAAGGTTAATGCGCCACATGGAAGTAGTTCTTACTTTTGATCTTTAGGGCATGGTGAGTTGTTTCAATTGTAACATGGATTGTTATCATCATTTTTTCTATTACTTTTATGATGTATATTCGGTATTTATACAAGCATGACTTTTGGTACTTGATCTCCCTGTGTTTTTCTCTATTTAATATAACTTCTCGAAGTTGAATCATCCACTGTTTATGTGGATAAATCATTAAATTATTATTTTATATGCTTCTAGGTGCTAATTTCCAACCCATTGGGATCAGGATCTCACATTGGTAATTGTTATTGTCATCTCCTGTTTGAGGGTATCTGGGTAGCTGGGCCAATTTATGAGAAATTGGTATCAAAGTTGCATGTTATTCATTGTTCATTGATTTTAATAAGTTGATGTTTAATTTTGTCAATAGAAATGATGTAGTTGTGATTTCATTCCATTACAACTATCATTGTTATATAAATTAATACACCATGGGTGGTTATGGAATGTTTTTTGTGGAATTGTTCTTATATATTCTTAGAATTTGATTTGGATAGATTGAAATCCATATCATGAATTCTTATCTATTGGTATTAATTTCCTTTGATTTCATTGTTTTAGTGTTGTTTCCTATAAATTTTTGATTTCTTCAATGTTTTCTGTTGAATTATTGTAGCATCATGGCTTTGAGAAGATCTGAAAATCATATCGAGTATAAGTCTTTGGTTTAATATCAATGGTAAAATCCTCACATGGATCAAAATGTAGGGAAGTAACTATGTGTGTTGTCAATTATCTATGACAATCCCCTGTAACCATTCCCATTCAAGATAAAACATTGGAACCTCTAATAGATTACTTTTGGTTTCATATCGATGAGTTCTTTAACCAAAATCCGACATCATTTCAAGGCACTAATGACCCTCAAATGTATGAGGATTGTTTAATAAATGTCGATCATTAATTCCATTTCATTGGAAATCCTTATGAAATAAAGTTCAAATGTGTATACAGTAATCTAGAAGGACATATATAAATATGGTGGAACATGACGGTGAGAGAGAAAAACCATGAGGGATTTTACTAGCAATCATTTTAGAGTTATTTTCACTAACCAGTTCTCTATAGAGTAGATTTATTTTTGATAGGCTATAAATATTTTCAAACTTGAGTTGGATGAAATGACCATAAAAAACTATGAAAATATATTTTCAGATACTATGTATTTTTCACATGAGATTATTAATATTTAGATGATGAAGCCATTATAGTTAGAGATGGTACATTGATCTCGTATTCATTCTCAGGTTTTCTAAGTGAAGATTCCTTATTATGCTAATGTTTTGGATAGAGCTTTTTTGGTTGAAATGGACCTATCTAGTAAGATAGGGTTGTCATGTGTCCTTGTTACTCACAGTTGTGGTTCATTGTGTTTCCATAATGATAGTAATAAATATAATTATTCTCCTTGTGCTTTAACGTGGAAGGGAGTTTCTATATCTTTTTCAATTCTAGGTTAAGGAACATTGATTTCCATCTTGTGTGGAAATTCATGGAACTCTAAACGGGTTTTTAATGAGGATGTAAAGATATGTGGTTCTAGTGGACAATCAAGACACTTTAAGATGATCTATTATGTCTTATCCACTCCATGTTGTGGCATGATAACATCATCACCTAATAAAAAAGATTTAAAATTAGATGCATCATGAAAAAAGGGGTTGCATCCATAGGAATCTGTAAATAAGTTTCCTCATGTAGTGAAAGAGTCTCCATGGGGAAAAATACATGGGTATCATGAATATTAGTGTTACCATCACACTTATATCATCTTTAGTGACTACTTATTTGATACTAGTTCATCTCATTTGTTCATTTCAACCCATACTGTGAATCTACTAAACCTTAATTTTGAAATTAAATTTTATTTGTTGGATATTACTACACTGATTGGAATAAAGAGATAGAATGGTCTATATAGCCTCAAATTTGTCATATATTTATTTGATATTGATCTCTCTTGGGATTTTATGGTTCTCAACATGAAACTTATTTATTTGATTTTCTAGATTTGTTTCATCATTACGAATTTATATTTGATTGATTGTTATCTTCTATGAGACTTATTTAATATTCTTGATGTGCTTTGACATATAATTCCCAATGAATGAGACCCAAGTTCGAGTAGAGATAACCTTTCATATCCAATGCTGGGGGAATTGATATCTGCATTTTCATTTGGCCATGGGTGATAATATTTATATGATGAAATCCATCCATTTTTACCATGTTTCCCAATGTTTTCTATAATGATGTGTCTATTTTTTCACTTTTAAGGGATGTAGTGTTCTCTAATGACTTAGTGAAAGTTACTAAACTGGTATATATTCCTTCCTATAACATGCAAATAGCTAAAATCAATGATTTGATTACTCAGTTTGATGATCTTTTAGAGAAATTAATTATACGCATGAGTGTGTCACCTTTGTTGGAACTTATTATTATTTATATGAATAATTATGGGTTTGTTCTCCTTTATATTGATTACCAGAAACATTATTAAGTTATGGTAAAGAATAAGTATCTATTTCCATTGAATGATGATCTTTTTTACTAGATTAATGGGGAATAGTGTTTTTCATGATTTTTTTATCCTATTACAATCAATTGATAATAGAGTTAACAGATAACAAGAAAGTAAACTATTGGGGAAGGTAAATCCATTATGAGTAACTTGTGAAGAAATTTTTTGTAACCAATGCACTCAAAGTAATTAAGTCACTAATGAACATGATCTTAAATGAGTATCTAGATATATTTTAGGTCATCTAAGTACATGAAAACATATTTTATTTATGTTTTATGATGATCATGTGCGACATTTGAGACAAGATATATAATTCATCAAAGATGAAAAACATTATGGAAATATATAAAAATATAATTTCTAGATGCAGTACATAATGATATAAGGAAACATGGTGTTAGAATATGGTAATTCTGTTTATACAAAAAACGTAAAAACTATTATGACATTTGAGAAACCATTGATGGTTTTCGAAATTTGACACTTCTTAGGATTATATGGATACTATTGTATGTATGTAATAATATTATCAAATATAAATTCTTTGATGATTTATCTATCTCAGAAGGGAGTAAATATTGTTTCAGAAAAAAAATTATGTATCTTTTGATGAGATGAAATTTATTTTCACTAATGTAATATTCTTCAATCATCCAGAGGTTGAGTAGGTCTATGTGATCTTCTGTGATGCATTAGGATTGGTTTTAGGTTTTGTTATAATGCATGGTGATAATTTTTCTCCTTATGGATCTCAATAGTATAGGCCACACAAGAAGAATTACATAACCAATGAACATGAACATGCACCTATGATTCATGTTCGAATGTGTTCTTAGACATAGCTTTTCGAATAAAGGATTGCCATGTCTTCAGACCAATGAATCTTGAGTTATATAATCTCTCATATATATCTGAAGTTTCACTATATGTTTTGGTGGAATACTTGCAATACTATGATTTAAATATTTCTTATACAATTAAGAAAGGGAATTTCATTCCAGGTTCTTTAACCTGGAAACTTCCGACATAGGATGTGAAAGAATCATTTGAAGAGTGGACCTCCAGGGATGATTCTTCATAGTATCATATGGGAGATTTTGAATTTGGGTATAATGTTGTTTTTTATAGTGTTTAGTTAACCTCAGATCCTCTTATTATGATTAATATATAAAAAAAATATAGAGAATTTATTACATATCATTAAAAACTCTATTAATGGTTAGGAGACCATGTTTGAATAGTTATTCACCATATAGGGAATTATATGTTATCAGAATTTTTTTGTGTACCCTTTTTATTTTAGAGTGATTTAATTGGTGATTTCTACAGTTCCCAATGGTTAGTGTACCCATAAACAATGACTAATTTCTATGAAATGTGTCTTCGATTTTGGTGGCTGGGTATGATATGGGGTATTACTTATTTTCCCTATCATGATTATAAATTCTGATAGGTCAATGATGAGAACCAATGAAATTTATATTTTTCATCAGCACATAAAATGCCGAATTTAATGTTTGATGGTGTATCTATAAACATTATGGTTAGGTTTCTATGTACCTAGAGTATGAAAACTGTGTTATTGAGTGCGATAGATAGGTTAAAAAATCATCTCACCTTATAACCATTTAGGATAAAACAATATTGAGGAGTTTGGAAATATATATGTGAATAATATTGATCATATTTCTAGATTTACATCTACTATATTCTATTAAAGAGATCCTTTGTTTAATTATCGTTTTGTAGAGGCCCTCCAGAGGCACTACGATCATAGTTTCATTTGATAACAGAATACAATCCGTAGTCGGATGGCTGGACATAATCGCCAATAAAAATTCTCAGGGATATGATTCCTTCCTTTTTCCATGACTATGGTTCATCTTGTGGTGGCCATTTTTTACTGTTTGAGATTCCCAACAACAATATTTACCAGTACGCAGTCATAGTGTCCCCATTTAAGGTTTTGTGTTGATGACCTTGTATATATCTATTTGGTTGTTCATAGATCAGTGAGTATTCCTTGGTTGGAAAATGCATATTTCATGATATGAAAAAGATGAATCAGTTGATTCATTAAGAAATGTTGATGTAATATAGATGGGATAATTCTTATGCTGATTTTTGTTGTAGACCATTGGAATTTTCATTTGATGATTATGTGTTGTTTTAATTTTCACCTCTATTGGTCATCTATGGATTGGTACTTATGGGAATCTTGTTCAATATTTTTGGGACCTATTTATGTGGTTATGTTTTTGTGGATACTATATAACCATTTATAAATTCCACTATATATTTCATAAATACATAACATGTTCCATGTATCTCAGCTATGAAAGTATCATTTTAATCCATACAATGTTCTGATATTAAGTGATATTGATATAGATAATGATTTATTTGGGAATGATAATTGAGTAAATATAGATTATTTTGAATCTAAGGTACTTTGTGGTAGGAAGACTCCTTTGGATCGAGTGCAATTGAAGAATGATTCCGATTCTTAGGTGAATTTGGGGGAGAGAGGCATTGTTGATAGTGTAGTGGACTCATCTTTTTGACATGTGTATTTCATAGTAGGATTTATATAGATAAAAAGATTTTATGGAAATGAGGTTGTAAGATCGTATTATTTTAGGTATTCCCCTACCCTATTTTTTATAATTCTCTATTTGGGGATCAACATGAGTTGTATCAAGAAAGAAGTTGAACTTTTTTATATTTTATTGGTTGTGCACTTTTGGTGAACTATTTTATGAAATAGTATTCTCTCCTATTATAAACTATTAATATCAAAAAAGTGATGAATCTAATGGATGGTGCATGGTTTGGAAAAAAATCCACTAACCAAGGATAAACCATGTAACTACATAGTAGGGGAGCACATCCAGGAGGAAAATCTCGACAAACCATATGGATCTTCTTAGCTAAACATGCATGGAAAATTGTTTTGATAAAAAATTAATTTAAAATTTATTAAACCCCTATTTTTATACATTTCCAAGCCCTAACTCAAGATATAATTGTTTACGAGATTTTGAAGCTCTCATGGACATATTTGGAACCTAAATCCCTTTCTATGGAAGATCAAATAATGGAATAATTTATTCTATCTCCTCCGAGAATATGAGTATTCTCCACATGGTTTTTCTAAATATCTTCCTTTATTCTCCATGGGTACTTCATAGAGATGAATGTTTTTTGAGTATCAATTCTACGTTGTTTTAGATCTCAAATGTAAGGTTTATTATCAATACTTTTTTTATGGTATTATTTGTTGGAATTTGAAATTTTGGGAATTGTGAGACATGATATATTTGTTTTGGTATGTGATTCTATTTATGATTGGCCAATTGATTTAACTAAAAAATACATTATTTAAATTAAATTTATTTTAATTATTTTTGGAATTTTATTATTATTACATTGAGTTATGAAAACCCCAATTCCTATGAATTGGGATAATGGATATAATTTGGTGTTAAAATTGAGGAAGACCCAAAATTAAATAGAATTTTATTTGTGATTTGGATATAAATAAATTTATAGAATTGTGAAAATTATTTGGTAAGAATTTATTTGACGTACGTATTTTTGGAAGTATCTTAAATTTTTTTTCATAGAAATTTTGTGGTCTTATATTGGAAGAGGAATGCTATGATCAAAAACATGTATTAGTTTTTAAATGGATATTTTATTATTGATATTGAAAATTATGAAATTGCATTTTTAACAGTTAGAAT
This sequence comes from Viscum album, assembly GCA_963277665.1. Taxonomy (NCBI): domain Eukaryota; kingdom Viridiplantae; phylum Streptophyta; class Magnoliopsida; order Santalales; family Viscaceae; genus Viscum; species Viscum album. Next base: position 309,970,060 of record OY728126.1, read on the forward strand.
ATAAATTTCTCATTATTGATTGTTTTTAGAGAAAATGAAAACCTAAGAAGATAGTGAGTTATTTTGGACAAACTTATTTTGATGAAATATAAATTAAAATCCTAGTGCAGTAGGTCTTGACCCCATTGGGATAGTTGTGAGTCCTCACTGACCAATGACGATGAAATGATTGTAATAATATTTACATGATAACCAATTTAAGTGTTTGGGGATCCTATAACTTGGAACTATCATACCACTTAGAACATGACTATGTTTCTCATTCACAATGACATTATATATATAATCCATATTTGTTAACTATTTTAAAGACTCTTGGTTTATTTCTATATATATATATTTATTTATTAAATGGGGGTTAAGACATTTGTTATTACTATTTCTATAAATTGATTTTTAAATAATGATTTTAAAATAAATTATACTACCATGAATGTTTATCAAAAAAATTATTCTTTATTTGGAAAAGTGATTCGAAATAAATTTTTTTAATACATAGTGATACTCTACTGGGATATTAGCTCACACCCTACTATTCCTTCAGGTGATTAATGATTATCTTCTTCCAAGTCCAAGAAAGGGTAAAGAGTTATGTATTGGTGGAATTTATTATTGATCCTCAAGTCTTGTAGATCTGTTTCCATTAGGGATTGGGTTTTTATCTTCATTTTTTCTTGTACATTGTTGTTGGCGCCAAAATATGGGATGCAGAGGGAAGAAGAAAAAGAAGCTTGTGTGCTGCCTCGCGAAGCGCAGACATGAAGGGCCCCCGAGCAACGTGACCGCCGCGAATCACTAGAGGCGGTAATGCTCTGTGAATGGCCTAACGTTCGCGGCCCGCCTCGATGCCCCAGAGGCGGTAATGCTCCGCAAACGGCCTGACGTTCGCAGCCCACCACAAAGCAGAGGAGGCGGTACCCCTCCGCGAATCTGGTTGACGTTCACGACCCACCACAAAGCCACCAAGTCCCCCTTCGCGCCGCGTGAGTTCTGCTCCATGACATACCTGGCCTATAAATACCATGCTCCCCCTGAGCTCTCCGGACAGACAATCCGACCTTTCGACTTCTCAGCTATCAAATAGCGAAGCACCCTTTCCCCCAAGAATCATGATCTCTACGAGGTATTTTTTCTTCGCAAGATGCCTTCGCCTTGTCTCGTTTTGAGCCCCTCCTCTGAGAGGGATTCCCTTTGCGAAGCCTAATGGCATTCGTGAAGGAAGGGGATTCCCAAGGGAACCTAGGCAGCCGAGGAGCATTTATGCTTTGTGAAACATCCATCATGTACACGTGATCCACATGTCAAGATAGGGTCACTTAACTTCGTGAAGCACACTACTTCGTAGCACCTTACTTTGTGAGGCTCCTCCGCTTCACGATTCAATGCTCCACGAACACCATTCCACATTGCGAAGAACCTCCCACTTGTACTTCTACACCATGCTAAGGCCAAGGCACTTCACATTGCAAAGCACACCACTTTTCATGTTCCCTCCACTATGAAAAGCAACCAAGCTCCACAATGTCCATGCCTGTGGACCCCTTTGCATGTCAATTCCTCTTCCCGTGCGACCCTCCAGGATTTTGTGATGTGATTTTAAAGTCCCATAGATGACAACACCTATATCATTGCTTCGCCTAATTCCTCTTCGCATGGGAACAATAACGACTATTGCTTCTTCGCATAGCCACGCTAACATGGACCCCTCGATGGTTCGCTCTACACCCCCCCCCCTTACCACAGCATTGTCGGTACAGTCCATCCTCCAAGGGGCAGAGGGTACCAGTCATGTAAGTCCTAGGGGTGCTGTGTAAACCCACTTCGTTCGAGCTATAGGACATTAAACTTCCAAGCAACTCATCCTCCACACATGACGTTAAACTGTGACCTGACCCTGTTCCTCACACGTAGGGTCCCCCCATCTCAGACATTGTTTATGCCGCTCGTCTCCACGGGAATGGAATCACCCTCAAATTGGATTATATACTCCTTATCGGAGTGGCTTATGTCCATGGGAGAAGTGCAACCACCTTGGTGTAAGCCCCCTATCCCCACTTGTGGAAGGTATGACCCATGCACCTCTGTACATCCCCACTACCAAAGCCAGTGGAGGGAGCGATAGGTAATGAGGAACCTTCCATCTTTGGTCCCAAATCCCTCTCCCGCTTTTCTTTAATGCAATTTTGGCATCCATCCTGGAGTAAGTCCTAGTTCCATGGGCCGCCTAACGTGTAAGCCCATCTTCCCTTCTCACGGACGCACCTTTCGTGACGTGATCGTCAGGTCTCTGCTGCCTCTTGTTTCTCACACCGAGCATGACTCACGTGGGCTTAGAGTAAGCATCGACCATGGAAATTCCCTCATCTTGCATGATGTTAAACTGTATGCCCTCGTCAAGAATGATGTTAAATTGTATGACCTCATCCAGCATGATGTTAAACTGCATACCCCTATCCCGCATGACATTAAACTGTACATCCATTTTGAACTATGAGGTCTTTGATCCATGTCAAGGAATGGTACGTAAGAAGCCTCCACGAGGTTTAAGCCCACACCCCATCATTTCTTCATGTCAGGTTCCACCATCTTCCCGCACGACGTTAAAATTCATTCCAGTCCGACGGTATGCCATTGTGACTATCCCAAACTGCGAGGACATTGGTCCATGTCAAGGCATGGTACGTAGGAAGCCTCACGAGATTCATTACCACCCACATCAAACCAAGGTCCACCATCACATCGGTCTACATACTATACCCATCGGACCAAGTTCCACCTTCACGTCAGTCCTCCGGCACACCAACCCGAACTACGGGGTCTTTGATCCATGTCAAGACATGATATGTAGGAATCCTCGCGAGGTTAAAGTCCACCACCAGTGGACCCATGGGTTCACCTTCACATCGGTTCGCTGCCAAAACCCTTCCCAAACTACGAGGACATTGATCCATGTCAAGGCATGGTATGTAGGAAGCATCTCCGAGGTTCATGCCCACCACCCGTTGGTCACTCCTACCCCCTTCACGTAGGTTCTCCACCACCTGGGCAGTCTCGTGTGTAAGCCCCCACACCATCTGGACCAAGGTCCTCACTCGCAATGGTTCGTCGACACAACATTATGAACTACAATGTATTTGATCCATGTCAAGGAATGGTATGTAGGAATCCTCATGAGATTCACGCCCACCATCCACTTGCACCAAGGTCCTTCTTCATGTCGGTTCTCTGACGCGCCCCCGTCCCACATGACATTAACCCGCATCCCAATCTAGTGGTAAGCCGTTGTGACCATACCGTCTAGTTGTTTTGACACCCCTTCATGTCAGTATAACACCTCTATTCTTGAACTACGCAGGAATTGATCCTTGCAAAGGCATGGTACATAGGAATCCTCATGAAGATCAAGCCAACCACTTGGTCATTTCGACCGCATCCATGCAATTCTCCATCATCCACCCTAATTCATACCCGGGCCACCACTTCTCGGTGAGATCATGCAACCCCATTCCCCTCCACAACATTCGGGAAGCCGCCCAAAGGCTATCCCTGATATTGACATTCCCTCAAGGGGGATTCCTCAATCTGATCTACTCTATCTAGTGTTTTGATCAGGCCGACCCATCTCTGCAGGACGTTAAATTTGCGGCATACCCTATGTTAAACATAAAAGGTGAGGAAAACCTCAGATAAATGACTATGTCATATGATTCCACATTCTTGATGTGGGATGCCTCGGGCTTCCGCGCCCTCAAAAATCCCTTTAATAAGGGGAAAAAGATAGACACACCAATTCCCCAGCATTTAGACACGTTACTGATGCCTCGATGTGACTACACCCTGATTGAAGGTTGCTGCCCTGACCAGACCCGTTGGAATATCCTGACAGAAGCAGTGTAATTAATCGGAGGCCATAGAAACATGACATTGGGATGATTTTCATGAACAGTTTATTAAATCTATGAGGGAGACTCAGACTAGGTGATGAGCCCGAGGAGGAATACATGGAAGAAAGAAATAACATCCCATCATCCTGGGTTAGATCAAGGAGGAGACATCCCTGAATAAGGAGTGGACGTCGCCCGCATTTGGAAAGAGGGAATGCCGGGCAACACAAAAGATGTGCCTGTCACGCCCATGCAGACGGATGTATGCGCCTCAGTGAAAGAATTAGAAACAGAAATGGTGAACCTGACTTGAAAGTATTATCCTCAATGTGGAGACTAGTAGCGTTAAAAAAATTAGTGGATTGATGTGTCACCGGATCTAGATATCCGATGTCGGGTCTTGCCAAGCAAATAGCGGGCCTGGCGTGAATCTCACCAGAAGTGGGGGTAGTAGAACATGGGGCACTCCATTCTGCAATGTTGTCTACGTGGATCCCTATTGCTGACCATGTAAGAAGGAATGACGCTGGGGTACTGGTTGTCGATCCCTTTTCCTCACAATTCTGATGATTTAATCTCCGTGCTTATCAAGAATCAGGTTGCTGCTACAAGGACACGATCACCGCCCACCCACCTACGCAGGGGCTAGAGAAATAGAAGCACAACCACTCGGCGTGACTCCCCTCCTTCCACAACGACGTCTGTATCCATGAGCGTGGGGTGCCCACGCCCCCTCTCCCCATCAGAAGTCATCCAACGAAGGGTGATTAAAGACCTCGTACGTCGTTACGAGAAGGAGGGAATAATAACAACTCGGGATATGGTCCACCTGGACCTGGAGGCATCTAGGCCCCGCCATCAACACCACCCTCAAGGGCCGCACAGGGAGACCCGGCTCCCCACCCCAACGTTCAATCGTTTCGAGAGCCTGTCCCCGGAATTCCTCGATGACTCCATGCCTTACTCTAATGAGGTGGGTGATTTCTGGCTCATCCTGGTCAGAGACCCAATCCAAGGACTCCAGGCAAGGGCCCCACATGTCCGCGTCAGTGCCACTGTCTGGCCTTTCCAGAATAGCAGGTAGGCTATGCCCCTGCACCACCTACAACAGCTCACCTGACCCGACGTCATCATCGGGCCCGAGCTGAGGGGGCCCATCAAGGGGCAACGACGTCGACAACTACTATGGCCCTATCCACCACCTACGTATATCAAGAAGCCCCTGAACACACTGAGTAAGAACAACCCTATGCCTGACCGGGGTCGAGGCCCCAGCTGCTCCACGGGCAGGCTGGGTCGACTCTCCAGGTCGCAGGCCCGAGTGGTGATCACCGCGAGCAAACACGCGGTGGTGTCACTCCATATGGAGGTCCTTACCATACCACCACTCCACAGAGCATGGGACTTCCCCACTCCGAAGTTCGTCATGGAGGTATGCCCCTTACTATCCCCAACCCAAATGAAGACTTGCCTTGCAGTAGTGTCACTCGGCATGGATGTCTTTCCCATGCCCATCACACTGGGTATGGAATTCCTCCTCGCACCTCATACCATGGATGTGATTGAATTGCCAATCCGGTCCCTCTCCATCGTGGGGATCCTCCCTACATTCTTTCTGCAACTGGCGAAGGTCCTCCTCTCCCTGGAAACCAATGGGGTGATGGTCAGCCTCACTCCACCCACACCAAGCATAGAGGTGCTCCACATGCTCCCGCCAGTTCTAATGGAGGCTTCGCCCGCTCAGGTGTTGTCCCTGGAGTTCCTCCCCATGTTCCCTTTGACATTTTCCCTGGTGCCCCTCACACCCCGACTATCTCAAGTGGAAGTCCTCTCCGCCATGGCATCATCACGGCCACAAGACTACATGTCAAGAATCAGCCTTTCCCCAAAGATCCATCTCAGGGTTGATGGGTGGGTCGTCACCACCACAATAAGAATCCTGGGAAAGTCCGGATATAGATCAAACTAGCTCGCTTCTCAGATTCTGAAGCAGAATGCGACTCAGCATCGGAACCCTCCCCTCGCTTCTCCACATTAAAGAATGGGGCAGGAATAAGGCATGTCAGACTCATCCTTCCAGAATACGAGGTCCACTGAATTCCCGCTTCTCATCACAGATACATCTAGGAGGAGGAAATTATGGGAATCCTGAAGGTTCCGACCATATAGTCACCACTGTCGTAACCAGAAGCGCCATCTACCACAACTAGAGACCATGAAGAGATATTTTGGGGAACGATGGCGGTTGAGTGACAAGGGAACCATCACCGGTAACATCAATTCCGGTGCCAAAGGCTGTGTCTATCATCCCATCGTATCGTGACTTTATGGTCAGGACACCTCACTCTTCGGAGGATAGCCCGAAATTCGGCGGCCAGTTCGGTCATTTGTCGTATTCTACGCCGCCCATTTTACTGTCCCAGTAGTCTGCCTCAATACCTCTACCGTTCCCTCATCCACCCGAGGTTGACGAGTGGGGAAACATGGGGCCAGACCCTAAATCCGAGCCCAAGAGTTTCTAGAACATTCTCGCAAAAGACCACTTCTCGGGGATGTTCTGGCCAGTGGCCACACCAAACATCGGTGCGTCGGAATCCCTCACCCCGGGGGAATTCGAGTGCTTCCATCAAACCCTATGGGCAATTAACATTCTCATTTACTATCAGCGAGTACTGTACCCAAGGAGCCAATTTCGCGTTGAGGAATCAACGATCAATGCTGTCTGGTTTATTTGGTTGTACTCCCTGTTTCCCAATACCCTGAGTCACTAGGTCACCTAGAACCCTCCAACAAAAATGTGTTCAGTGTTTCAAGGTACTCCACAAAATCATAATGGAAGCTACCCCCCATGTGCATGTCCATGGCTAGGGACAATATGCCACCCTCTTCTTCAGTCCTATCTGATGACATCATGATTCGTTATGAGACATTCAAGACATGCCCCGAGGAAGGGTTGCGGTCCATATGGTTGACATAGTGGACAAAGAGAACGAGATGGAGTTTCTCGATGGAGAATTACCCCTTGAGGGTGTACCACCGTTGTTGGACCCATCAGAGAGGATTACTCGCCAGCAGAGGAACCTTTTAGGCCTCCCTACGCTCACCGAGTTGCTGGTACTCAGCCCAAATGCCTGCAAGGGTAAAATGCATGTCAGAACCGTCAACCACTCCAACCCATCTGCCTCTATACAGAAGATGGATGAAGTCCCCAAGAAGGCTGTGTTGCGCTAGCAGCTTGCTTAGATGAAGAGGCTGGTTAATTAACTCTTAGCTGAATGCACTATCAAGAGGCGACCCAGCTATGGTGATCCTTGCCGGGGTAGCAGGGGCAGGAACAACTCACCCCCTGACAAGATGCCTCCAGGATACCCTGATCATGATACTCCTACAGATAGGGCAGAAGCTGGAACACATGGAAAGAGAGTGTGATACGTCTCTCTAAACCCTCCTGAACGGCGAGGCAATCTGAGGAATCCTGCTCGGGTTCCCCTAGCCGCCCCAAGGGCCATTTGGCCAGTCGCTCCACAAGCCATTAAAGTTGTTTTCCTTGTCGAAGATCCTGGAAACACACTCATAGTTAGGGATCCCCGTTATGACCGGGACCCCCACCCAGATGATTCTCTGGTGGCACTCATCGCCCGCCTCGAGGCATTGGTAACGCGACAGGTGGCAGTCCCACCAGATTGCTAGCCATATCCCGCATGAGTGGATGATATGCCTGCACCCCAGGATTTTGGGAATCCCACTTTCTCACTCTTTAACATGACTGGAGACCCACCACAAGACTTGGCTCATTTTCCTCCAGCTGTGGCCCCATGTTGGGGACCCCTGCACAGTAGGAAGCTGTCAATCTCTGATGTTTTGTGTAGACATTGGAGGGCCCTGCATTCGTCTGGTATAGCCAGATACCCATCGGATCAGTGACCGGCTGGGAGGATCTCCACTGGCAGTTATTATACCAGTTCAAATCCACCACATGGAAGAACAACATCACAGAACTCTTCAAGTGCAAACAAAGGCCGGATGAGAAAGTTGCGAACATCATCTCCCAGTTGAAGGGGCTTACATACTCCCTCGACATTCCACTGACTCTGGAGAAATTACTGATGATGTGTGATGGGAATGTTAAAAATGAACTAGTTCCTTCCCTAATCACCCAAAACTACCCCGAAGGGATTTGGGATTATCAGATAAGGCTCAGCTCCTCGAGGATATTCTGCAGCAGGCTAGTCAAGCACGTCTGCTGCCCCCTGTGATCCCTGTTAGGTTAGATTCTAGAGCCGAACCCACCATGGTGGCCCAAATAGAAGCCCCCAAGAAGCTAGACATATTGCCAGTGGCACTAGCCCTACAACCCCACAGAGGCCCTCCACCTCAAGCATAGGCTCCTGCCCAACATCGACCGCCTCAGAACCAACAGGTTCCCCCACACATTCCGCCACCAAAACCTAGGTGGGATAATCAGGCTCCGTCTCCTCGGTTGGCCCCTTCGGCCCCTCATCAGGGCTAGGCTCCAACGTCCCCCTATCTGGAAAGAATGCATCAGACTTACTCATTCAACGAGAATCATGTCCCTGGATACTTCCGAATTGCTCTAGAATAAGGGATTGTGTTCTTACCCGAGTGAAGAAGGCCGGAAGCGGCGAATCTCACCGACCGCCCGAACTACTGCCCTATCATCGGATTCTGGGGAACACCCTCAAGATGTTCTATGTGTTTAAAGACTAGCTTCAAGATCAGGACGACAAATACATAGTCAGGTTTGGCTCAGCCCTGACACAAGTGATGGGTGTCTTCGTAGGGACCAAAATCGGTAGCGAAAACGAAGGCGAGTGAAAGCAGGTTCCCATCCATGGGTCCCAGAAGTACGAAGACTTAATGGCCCATAAAACCATCTCACGTGCTTATGGCATCATTCGGGCACACCTGAAACAGCTGTAGCCTTTAGAAGATGCGACCAGTACCACTGTGTCGTCATCACAGCTGGCCTCTTACCAAAAGGGCAAGCAGTGACGGAGAAAGAAGAAGCAACACGCTCCACCACTGCCATCGCCATCGCATACACTTGGCAACTTTATGACCCCTGATATGGAAATTCTTCCCAGAATCCACCCAGGGGTGGATGATTCGTCAAGCGACAGCCAGGGGTACACTTCAGTTAATACCGTGGAGCAGGTAAAACCCCTATATGACTCTTGATAAGGGGGAACGCCAGGAGAACCTCCCTAATGTCCCCACCTGATGTCAACTTCAGCGGAACCACAACCACATGGGTCATCGAGGCATGTCCACAGGCGCTTTCAGTCGGGCTGTGCATGCTACTGAAACCAGATAGTAGGCTCAGCACAGAGCTCAGCATGCGCAACCTCATCTGGTGCTTTAGATCTACCTCCACCGCCATTTGTGCTACTAGATTAGGCAGAGATGCCTCGTTCATACCGCGGTCAGTATTTCATGGATACAGACCAATATCAGTTGAATGGTCCTCATCCGACAACTAATATTCAGGTATCAACTAGCGGGCAGTAGGATGTACCCTGTACCAGCCAACCGCCAGTCAAGCCAGTAGGGCCCGTCATGCCTCCAATTGTAGAATGACATCATGTAAGTAGAGGTTCACGTTTGGCATGGAAGTATGATGTTATGAAGAATCTTTCCGACATTCCAGCAAGGGTTTCTATCCTTGAGGCTATTCTCCCGTCGTCTGAAATTCGTGAAGCAATTGTTGAGGCCCTAAGGATCCCCCTCCAGTTTGAGACAGAGGTAGAAGCTGCATAAGCCTTCCATGCTGAGGAAATTGAGAACTCTGAAAGCCAGGCAGTTATCTCATTCTCCAGTGAAGATAAAACCCCTCCCATACATGGGCATATTCGCCCATTGTATGTCTTGGGTCAGTTCAACGGTGTGGAAGTCCGCCGCTGTCTTATGGACACGGGTTCTGGGAATAACCTAATCCTGTCTCGGACACTGCCAAAGATGGGTTTGTCTGAGGATGATTTAACTTCCTCAGACCTTAGAATCTAGGGATACGATAGGACCGAACAATCCCCAGTAAGTAAGATCCACTTGAAGACCCAGTTCAGTGGCCTAATTTCGAGTACCGAGTTCAAAGTTGTCTCCATGGACACCACATATAATGCATTAATGGGAAATCCATGGCTCCATCTCCATGAAGTATTCCCCTCATCGTATCACCCATGCCTCAGGTACTCCCTCAATGGTCGAGTAGGCGTCCTCCAAGGAGATGCATCTCCTTTTGCCTCTTGTGAAGCCCGGTATATGGATGCCGACTATTACAAGAGAAAGGATAAGCAAATCCTAGCACGTGAGGATGAACCCACCCCGGTCACAAGTGATCCTTGGGCATGCCTGGATGATGCCTATATCGTTCCGATCCATCAGTTGGAGGCCTCGACCCCCGACACGGGGAAGTGTTTTTTTGTTTCGAGTACAAGAGGACCTCATGTTCCCATGTCCTAGCGACAGTGTAAAATCACCTCGTACTCCTAAACCAGCCAGGAAAAGGTGATCCCGGAACCTCCTACCCATGTGCGGTATTGGAATTTCAAGATTATGGAAATGGTGGTACGTCATACATGACTCTTCCACTGGGATGGAATCAACCCGCTCAGGCCAACACATCACTACTACTTTGATGTCATCAAATTTGGCCCCTTGGGCCGAAGGCCAAATGGGATAGGATCGACTGCCTTCATCTCTATGGTCTTAGTGGCGCATGGGTGTCCTGATATGATGACCACTGCTGCCCAGGCCGGCACCCACTGCCCATCAGAGTTTGATAACTCAGAAGGAGCTCCCCCTGCGGGAAATCCCTCCATGGGTGGAGAGGAGGATCTAGAGGATGCCCCCCGCCTTTGAAGAAGGGTTCTCTACCACAGTTGATGAACTGGTATAGGTGAACCTTGGTAGTGAGGCAGATCTGAGACCCACATTGATCAGTGCAGCCATGCCCCATTGAGGAGAAGCAATATTACGTGGAATTTCTCAAACAACACCATGATGTGTTTTCCTGGAGACATGATGAGATTCCAGGACTAGATCCCCTGGTATCCGTCCACCGGATTGGTCTCCCGAAAAACCATCACAGGTTTAAGAAGCCTCATAGAAAGATTCACCCTTCACATGGTGTCATGGTTGAGGCTGAAGTTGACAAGCTTATCAAAGAGGGATTCGTCAAGGAATTCTAGTACCCTAGGTGGCTTGCCAACATTGTGCCAGTTAGGAAGAAGAACAGGTAGATTAGAGTCTACCTCGACCTCCGCGATCTCAATATCTACTGCCCAAAGGATGATTTTACCCTCCCAATTACATTGTATTTGATTGATTCCATGGCTGAGTTCCAATCCCTCTTCTTCATGGATTGGTATTCCGGGTATAACCAGATACGGATGGCCCTCGAGGGGGAGGAGTCCACTGCCTTTAGGGATCCCCAAGGTACTTTTTGTTACCATGTTATGTCATTCAACCTGAGAAATGTAGGTGCCACCTATTAGTAGGACATGCATCACAAATTCAAGCCGATTTTCGAGATGCTTGTGGAATACTACGTGGATGATCTTATGGTCAAATCTTTCCAGCACCAGGACCATCTCAAGGAACTAGAGAAATGTTCGGCTTCCTCTGTTCTAACCACCTAAAGTTGAACCCGCTTAAGTGCACCTTCAGAGTCACCTCCGAGAAGTTTCTTGGCATTGTTGTTAGATACCGGGGCATTAAGATCGACCCAGATAAGATCAAGGCCATCAGACAGATTCCTCCACCGAGCAATATTCGGGAGCTTCGAGGTCTCCAATGCCACTTAGCCTACATAGGCCGATTCATTGCGAATCTGGCTTGCAAGTGTATGCCCTTTTCTCGTCTCGTGAAGAAATGCGCCTCCTATGAATGGGATGAAGAGTGTAATACTTCCTTCAAGTAAATCAAGAAATATCTTCTCTATCCTCTGGTCTTGATGCCACCCGTCTTCGGAAAGCCACTGGTCCATTACGTGACCACCCTGGAATGGTCCCTCGGCACGCTTGTCGACCAAAAGAACAATGAGGGGACATAGAACATCCTCTACTATCTCAGCCGCATGCTTCTCAATAAAAAGATCATATACTCACCTATCGAAAGAGCTTCCTTGTGCTTGTGTTTTCCATACAGAAGTTGCAGCATTACCTACAGCATCATGAGGTACAGTTGGTCTCTCGGGTAGACCCACTGATGTACATCCTGAACTGCCCTATGTTAACTGGTTGGATAACACGGTGGGCTGTGATCCTCTAGTAGTTCGACATCAGGTTCGTGCATCAGAAGGCCATTAAGGGACAGGCATTGGAAGTCTTTTTAGCCTCTCAGCCAACCTTTGCAGATCAATCTCTGGATCTGGAATTTCCGGACGAGGAGATCCTTTCAGTCGATCATGTCGTCTCATGTTGAAAAATGCACTTCAACGGTTCCTCCCGGAGCCCCACCGGTTGGAGGCTCAACGATCCTAATCTCAACAGACTGGGTCTGGGTATAGTCTCCATCACCCTGGTGCAAGCCATTCTTCCATACTCATTCCTGTTTTCAGAAGGCTGCACCGACAACGAGGAAGAGTACCAGGCTCTCATCACTGGTCTCGAGCTGGCCCATGAGATCGATGTGCCCCATCTACATGTGAAAGGGTATTCCGAACAGGTCATCAAGCAGGTAAATGTCGACTATGTCATCATGAAGCAAGATCTTTTTCCATTGCTAGAGTGCAACCTCCTTCTAATGGCCTAGTTCACTTCACGTCCCGAGGTCACCCATTTCCCTCGGTCACAGAACGAATGAGCAGACACTTTGGTCAGCATAGCTGCATCGCTCACATAACCCGAGCAAGATGATTTGATCATACATATGGCACACCAGAGAGTCATTTCCACCATCACCCCAGAGGACAACGACGACATGTGGGTAAGTCATCTTACCGTCGGACCTTCTACGTCAGGGGTCCCAGGTTCGTCAGACATAGTGGTTGAGGCCACTCACGACTGGAGGGAACCTTTTGTCGAGTATATCTAAAATGGTTTCCTCCCCGACGATCGGACCGAGCATGAGCGAATATGAAGTCGCGCACTGCTATTTAATCTTGAGATTGGTCCCAGTCTTGAGCGGATCCTCTATAAGTAGAGCTTCGATGGTGTTCTCCTCCATTGCATTCAAGGAGCCGAGATTTTTCAGGTCATGTAAGAGGTTCATGTCGGTTCCTGCTATGCCCACCAGGATGTGTCCATGATGTCCCATCAGATCCAGAGGTTGGGGTACTTATGGCCCTCTATGATCCATGATTGCATCAAGTTCTCCAAGACTTTCCATGTGTGACAAGTTCACGCTAACTTCTTGTATCGGCCGCCAGAGCCTCTCCACTCCACCATGTATTCTTGGCCCTTTGCAGTGTGGGGACTCAATGTCGTTGGACCATTTCCACCGGCGATAGCTCACCAGTGTAGGTTCATCCTAACTGCTACATATTTCTTCTCCAAGTGGCCAGAGATAGTTCCACTCCAAGAGGTCAAGGATCGTTCCATCATTGATTTTGTGATCACCAATATCATCCACCGGTTTGGAGTCCCTCACGCTATCCTCACCGATAACAACACCATCTTTCGAGAAGCCGAGCTGAAGAAATTGTACGCCAAGTACAATATCCTTTCGAACCTTACCTCTCGCTATCATGAACATGTGAATGGATAGATCGGGGCATTCAAAAAAACCCTCTCTAACATTCTGCAGAAAAATCATTGTTCAGAACTAGAAATGTTGTCCAGACAAGCTCCCCAATGCCCTCTGGGCTTATCGAAGGAACACTCGAAATTCCACCCAGGTTACCCCATATTCCCTGGTGTATGCAGCTGAGGCCGTCCTACCCATTGAGATCTAGCTGCCATCATTACACACTGCAGTCTATGACCAGCAAGCGCTAGATAAAGTCGCTAAAATCCATTTAGCTGAATTGGAATCACTAGATGAGAACATGCTCATGCCCTACACAATCTGGAAAGACAACAGAATAAGATAGCCAGAGTCTTCCACAAGAAGGTTCGCCATCGCTCTTTTCGGCAAGGCGAACTACTGTTGTCCCTTCGAGCGCTAATGATTCCCGGTAGGAAACTGCCTAGGATTGAGCCCTAATGGGAAGGACCTTACATCATCTATAAGGTTTACCCCAACAGAGCATACTCATTGGTGTCCATGGACGGTGAGCTCATAACTCCTCCCACCAATTCCAAGTTCCTCAACCAGTACATTGCCTGAGCCCCTTGGTCCAGCACGACCTTAAACTATATGGCCCCGCACGACAATATAATGCACCACCAACCTGCATGACATTAAAACTCCAATATCATCCTACAAGATGATAAACTGCAAAATGGTCCAAGCTCTATGACCTTAATCTATGTTCTCCCATGTCCTTACGGAAAGACGTCAAACTGCAAGCCAATCAGGCCTTCCTGACTAAGGCTTAGCCTCATCCCCTTTGGCCACTTCGGGCCCCTGGCCCTCATCTTTACTCTAAGACGTTAAACTGCAAGCCTGTCAGGCCTTCCTGACCGAGGCTCAGCCTCAAGACCCTTGGCCTTTGTTGACTCGGGCTCTCTTATGAGATCATATGATGTGGTATGGGATTACGTCCTCATTGACGTCAGGTTAACCGCCGCACTGCACATTCCCCCAGATGAGAGGCATCTTTCATCCAGCACGACGTTAAACTGTTCTTCAAGAACTACGTATGGCTTGAATCCCATCATAATGTGATACGTAGGAACGCTCCGGCATCTCAACTTGATCCCAGCCTTGAGCTCTTCTCTTTAACTTTCCCCCTGGGTATAGTTTCCTTGGAGGTTCCTTGCATGATGAGGAGTAGGATTCCATAGCCACACTCATACGAAGATTATAATGGTCTCACCATGTGCCAACTCCCGTTCTTCTATCCTCCCACATCCTCACCACATGACGTTAAACTACATGGCCTTCATGAACTACGTATGGCTTGACTTCCATCATCATTTAATACATAAGAACACCAAAACATTTTCTCTATTGGATCATCCCAAAAGCCAAAATCTTCCCATCGGCTTAAGACATATGGAAGGATGCACACTTTTGCACCAACCCACGTTGAGAAAGCCTCGACCCGACTGTACGTCCCCCCCAGAGATGTTCGCCTCTTTCGTGGATGGGTAAAACAATGCTTCACCCACTCCTTGACTGGGATTCTATCACATTCCTCATCTGTAAAGGGCCCTAAATGGTATAGATGCTCAGCCTAAGGGTCCTCTTACCACTTCGGGCCAACGCCCTAGAGGGTTTCAGACAACAAATCGATAAAAATACCACATTGCGAATATGGTCAGCAGTCGACGCTCATTTGTTTCTACCTTGTAAGGTCACCATCCTGGATCCTTGGGTCCACCCAAAGATGTCCCAAACATCGAGTGGAGTGAATTGTTCTTCCCCATCCCGAAGCAACAAACTTCCCTATGGTTGGTGCCAATGGTCAGACGCACAACCTTGGTTCTTTTATAGGGAGTGTACAGCGTAGTGTGGGATTATGTCCTCATTCACGTTGGGCTAATTTCTATGTCGTATGCATTCCCATACTGAGGCATAACCTCATGCCTTTTGGCCTTTTCAGGCCCTAGCCCAAGTTCTTACCTGGAGTGTATAGTGTTGTGAGGGATTATGTCCACATTCACATCGGTTTTTTCGCCGTACAATACACCTTCAACATCAAGGGAATCTAATTCCCTGATGCTCGTCCTCACGACAAGATGTTAAACTGCGAGTAGGCCAGGCCTTCCTAACCAAAACCCAACAATCAGGCCCCTTGGCCTTTTCAGGCCCCTTGGCCTAGGTTATTCCCAACGGGACTATATGGTGTGGTGTGGGATTACATCCCCATTCGAGTCAGGTTACACGTCGTGCCGCACACGTCCTCGTTAGGGTATCCTGCCCCATGGGTATCTTCTTGAACTATGTGTGGCTTGATTCCCATCCTTACGGGATACATATGACCACCCGAATGTCTAAGCTTTAGATCCAGCCCCATCTCTCAAAAATCCCCATCCCACCATGGCCCCCTTGGCCTACCTTCCATGAGAATATTTTCCGACGCTTTGCAGAAGTTCACCGATATGCCTATGGGTATTCTGGTATAAGTTACCTGGAATGTTGGATTCTACTCAGACATGTCCACACCCGCTTTTCATGATTTGTGTCTCCGTTCATCAGTGCTTTCACTCCCTTTCACAAATAGAGGGACCCCCAAGAACAACCTGGATACCATGCCTAAGGGATCTACTACCGTTACGGGCCAACACCCCCGAGGGTTTCAGAAAACAAATCGATAAAAATCTCACGTTGTGAATATGGTCAGCGGTCGATGCTCGTTCGTTGTTCCCACCGTAGGCTAACACGATATGGAGACTATTTTTTCACCAAGGTTAACAGTTATCCTCCATCGCCTCGCCAACCCCATTAAGCCCAAAATGTCGGATACACGATTCAAATCCTTCTCCATTCTTATCATTTCCAAGTAGAGTTTTGAAGCTCATGGTACTATTCCTAGTGCACATCTGCCCATTAGGGGAACAAAGCTGTGTTAGAGGTGCCCTTCGGGGCGCTTCACCGACTTCCCCTCAATGGATGTTTTGGGTATTTCGATAGGGATATTCCCCCCTTTTTTCCCACACCGAGTTTATGTCACGTGGGCATAGGGATCGGGTTGAGGTCTCTACTCACCTGGAAAGTTGTCATCCTCCCACAGTCCGAGATCAAACACCATAATCTAATATCTTCTTCAAAATACATCTGGCATGATTCCCATCCTCATGGGATACATAGAAATGCCCAGACCACCAGTCTTTGGGTCCAGCTTGAGTTGAGCAAATTTGTCTCTTCTGTCCTGCCATCAGGACCCAGACTACGGGACTGCATGGTGTGATGTGGGATCATGTCCTCATTCATGTTGGGTTTTCAATAGCCGCACCATGTGAACCAAGTTCTCCGAATTATCCCTCATATTTCTTGTCCCGCGTGACATTAAAAGGCACCTTCAAGAACAATGTATGTCTTGATTCCCATGCTTATGGGATATGTACGACCACCCAAATGTCTAGAATTCAGGCCAAGCCCCACCTCCTAGATATCTCTCGATCTCCCGGTCACCTAGGCCCCTCGGCCTGTCCCTCTCTAAGGGGGGGATATATAGGAAGTATACATGGTTTTTGGAACTATTCCCTCTTTCCCGGGAATCTGCCATCTCTCGATCACCCTCAAGTTGATCCCTTGACTTCTTGAAGTGATTCACCCATGTGTTAAGAGTACTCTGGTCTAGAACCAAGAGTGTCATATTCAACTTGGTCAAGTTACTTCCACTTTCCAAGAATCTTTTTTCCCTTCATTCGGGCTTTCATCACCTTTCACACCCAAAGGGACCCCCAAGAACTGCTTGGATTCAACGCCCAAGGGCTCTCCTACCATTATGGACCAATGCCCCTGAGGGTTTTAGACAACAAATTGATACAAATCCCGTGTTGTGAACATGGTCAGTGGTCGATGCCCATTTGTTTGTCCCCATTTTAGGCTAATGCGACAGGATGCTGTGTTGGGAACATGGTCAATAGTAATCCTCTGTCATCACGCCGACACTTCCTGACCATGAAAATTTGTTACATGATTAACATTATGTTCCACCCCATCATGTCCAGTTGGAATCTCAACACTCTTGGAACTACCCCTCAGTTCCCCTTTGCATATCAAGGGGACAAAGATGCAATACGACATCCTTCGAGGCTCCCATGGTTTGAGCTCTAAGACCATAAACTATGATCTCCTTAGAACTATGTTCAGCTTGATTCTGATTCTCATGGGATACGTAGGACCACCAGAATGTCTTGTTTTCGGGTCCAGCTCATTTGGAAGGTAATATCTTCCCTTAACCTTTCACATATATGTTGCCCCCTCGGCCTGAGGTTCCTCTCTCGGGATTGCGTACGGTATAATGTGTTATTATGTTCCCATTCATGTCGGTTATGTCACACGACATTGTACACATCCCCCATCTAGCATCATTTCTACTACATCTGCGCTGCATGATGTTAAAATGCATGCTCGGTCCTATCACATGACCCTAAACTTTGACATTATCGTCCAGGCCGCACGACGAAAAATGTCACCACATTGGGATGACCTCATTGTAGAGGACATCACATTGGGTATTGGTCATGTTCCATGCCATTTTTCAACTCTTATCATGGATTGATTCTTGTGGAGACACCAGGGCTTGCTACCCTAGGCCCGTTGCTTCACCAAAAA
This sequence comes from Viscum album, assembly GCA_963277665.1. Taxonomy (NCBI): domain Eukaryota; kingdom Viridiplantae; phylum Streptophyta; class Magnoliopsida; order Santalales; family Viscaceae; genus Viscum; species Viscum album. The sequence continues at coordinate 309,988,293 of OY728126.1, forward strand.
AAAAAAACAACTCACCTTAAAAGAAAAACAAAATTTATCAAATTTCACTTCTTTTGGTGCAAGGGCCTAGCCCGCACTACCCTTCTTCCCTAGCACTGGTACCTTACCGTGCCAGCCTTCAGAACTACATGAAGTGTGATCCCCATACCAATGGGGTACGTAGAAACGCCTTTTCACTTTGCTTCAGGCCCAGCTCAACTTCAAACTTTCGGTCCCCTGACCTAAAACCTTTCTCAAGGGGGGTTGTGTGGTGTGGTATGGGATTTTGTCCTCATTCATGTCGGGTTGTTCACCGCACCGTACACACCACCGGTTCCAATCCATGCCGGGTTTTTGTAAATACCCGTAACGTGCCTCCTATGATTCCTCCCACCCATGGTCCAAATTCTATGACCCTAAACTAAGATCTCCCTATGCGAAAGGAATCTACTACATCTATCTAATACATCTCTTTGTCGTATTCAGATGTGTTTTGACAAAGAGCCCGAAGTGTGGAACTTTCATGGGGACATTCCCCTCGTCCCATAACCAAGCTTCATGAGCTAGCTATTTGGATCCTCATCCTCTTCCATATCCAAAAGGACCCCTGGACGACATGGATTATAGGATTAAAGGATCTACATGGATGTTGGGCCTAAGGTCTCTCATATCGTTTCGGGAAAACTTCCCTAAGGATCTCTGACGAAATTTGCGACATGGACCCATGTTTCGAACATGGTCAATGGTCGACCCTCAATTGCCTGTCCCCATTCCAGGCTAACACAATATGGATGATACGTTTCCACCATGGTTAATGGTTATCCTACATCATCACACCGCTGTCATTGTGATCCAAATTTCGAGCATCATGATTCACACATTTACACTTCCTCATGTTCAAGTGGAATTCCAAAATACTCGGCTCTATCTCTTCGTGCATCTAGGTGCGCCACATGGTCATGTTAGTGTCATGTGGTCGGTATTCACTGAGCATCCCTTCACACTAACCTACCCCTTTCTGTGTTGGGAAATTCCCACAACTACTTCTTGTTTCCCACAATGAGCACGAATCATGTGGGCTTAGTGGTTTTGGTAGGATGTGTACCAACGTGGCCAGGCTTTTCATCACCCCACATGAAGTTAAACTACACTCTCATAACTACATATGGCTTGATCCCCATCTTCATGGGGTACATAGGAATGTCCAACCACTCTACATTGGGCCAAAACTAATTCTCACTCTTGGTCTCTCGACCTGAAGAGTTTCCTCCAGGGGTACATGGTGTGATTTGGACTTCAAGTCCTCATTAATTTCAGTTTCATAACACCCACACCATATGCTCCCTCGGCTCTTCCTTTTAACTCCACGTCCTATATTATGACTCTAAACTATGGGAGTCCATATGTCCTCAACGCACGATACTAAACTGTGATTCTACCCTAAACAAGATTAGGATGCCCCATGTTAATCATGGGATGCACCAGAGCCTCTACCAGAGAGAATTTTACCTATGTGTGCAGGTCTATGACTACACTATGCTTCCAGAACAATGTATGGATTGATTGGTATCATCATGGGATACGTAGGGACACCCTGGAATTTTTCTTAGGGTCTAGCTCGCAGGAATCATTAATCTTGTTCTTCCCCTTTCCGGCCCCCTGGCCGGACCCCTCGTAGAGGACCGTGTAACTATGACTCTACCCTGAAAAAGTTCAAGATGCCCTAATATTACATTGGGAAGAGACAGACCCCCTCGCAAGAGAGGCCCTTCCTCAATGAAGGAATGATCCATGATCAAACTGATACGCCCATCTGGTGTACTCCCACCACGGTGGTGTAATTACATGAGTGTGGGATTCTGTTGGGAAAAACCATCAATCCATATTCCACGCTTTGTGTGCCCATTATTTGGATCCTCATACTCATTCATGACTAAAGGGACCCCCTAATGACCTAGTCCTACACCGCATCGGTTCACCGGCCGTCCTAGGCCAACGTTCCAGAAGACTGGTCATGTTTGGAAGGACCCCTTAATAATAGGGATGCTCGACCTAGGGTCCGCCTACTGTGCTAAGCCAACGTTCCGAAGGATTGATTGATAGAATTTGTGACATGGTACCATGTTTCTAACATGGTCAATGATCGAACCTCATCTTTTTCCTTATTTCAGGATAACGCAGTAAGGATACTGTTTCTCCACCACGGTTAACGGTTGTCCTCAATTGTCACGACATCCCCACAGTGTTCTGAATCTTGGGTATTGTGATTGACACATCCCATTTCCATCTGTTTGGACCGATTTTAGTGCCCCTGGTGTTGCACCATTCATACAGAAGAGAACACTGAAGAAACGGTAATGTGGTTGTTCTGAGAACTTCCTTCTCCGGTCAGGTCTCTCCTACTTCCAAAAAATCTGGACCGGTTATCAAAACCTTGAATGCCTAAGCTCTGGTTTAAACTCTTATGTAGGGTCGGACGATGAGGCAACTGTCTCTTATTTCTCACGTCGGGCCTGACCCTCGTGAGCTTAGGGAATTGTCGTCGGACATCCCGCAAACATTGTAAGGATGAAATGAACAGGTGTAAACTGTGGATATCATGCATGCTATGTCATTCAAATAAAGAAGAAAATCGAAGCATGAGAGTACCATTAAAGGGTTTTTAATTGTTACAGTACCCAGGGGACAACTCCCCCAATGGACGGATTGACCCCGTCAAAAGATCGTTGCAGTTCCGCCACCCATTGACTTGTGGCATCCTGGAATTGCTGCCGCCGACTCAGCTCCCACTCCTCCTCAGTAGCGATGAGGTGTAGTTCATCAGCCTCGGCTCAGGCCCTCTATATGTCTGATTGAATGGTAGCCATCTCTCTAGAAGGCTGCCTCATATGCTCTTCTGCGTATGCCAGCTGGACCTTTAACCATGAGATTAGCTCATATTGTGCTTTAAGAGTGGCTGAGTGCTCATCCTCCTGGGCCAAAAGCTATTGGACCTTGCTTTTAGCCTCCTGGTGCTTCTTGACATCCGCCACCTTCCTTCGCTTCTAGCCCACGCTAATTCCACGATTGTATTCCGATATCTTTTCTACCATGAGATATCAGATGAGAATATGAGGACACTGAGCATCCAATCCTCCAGTTCACAGTTCGCGTAGCTGCGAGTGAAGTATATCCATTTCATTCAGCCATAATTATTTGGGGGTGTCCTTGATGAAGAGCGTGATTAGCTTCCATGATCAGCGGCTGACTATGTTGATGTCTTCCTCATCAGAGGCTGTTTTGTCCTAGTCCGCGTGATTGGTAGGCTCGTATGCAGGACTCACCCGCAGGAAATCTTCAGCAGGATCTGCATCTGCTGTTGAAGCTGGAATGACATCTGGCGCCGGGGCAGGCGTGGCAGGACTTGGGTTGGCTAGTTGATCCTCATAATCGGACTCCACCTTAATAACATTGGGCACAACACTGCTGGTGGTCCCGCCAATGATAGGGAGTGATGTAGCTTGGGTAGGTTGGGTAACAATCTCCATAATCACTAGCATTCCCCTAGGAGGGATGTCACAAGACATCCTGAACAGCCTTTCCACAACAGTCCATGCTAGTCAGAGAACTGTACGACAGGGAAGGGCATGAACGTCAGTTGGCAAGATGTACATATATAGAAATGAATCCAGTGGAGAAAACATACGGATATCAAACTCCTGGTGCTTGTTTGGATTCGATGATAACGCGACCCCGAGGTGTGGCCCTCTATATACTGTCAAAAGATCTGGAGATTCTGGAGGAGCCACCTCAGGTAGTCTAGCCCAGCCAGACATAGAACTGGACGCAACCGCAGGCGCATGTTCTGAAGTTCCTGCATCATCACCCGCCAAAGTGTGAGAGCGAGGACTGCGTACAATTTCCTCTTGCATGGTTCAAATATTGTTAAGAAATCCATGATGTCCTGAGAGAGGACCATGAGGAAATAATCTTAGAATGATACCTCAAGAGACTCTATGAAATCACCAGAATCTAAGTTTTGATCTCTGACTTCAGCGTCCTCCAAAGGGCTCCCTCAGCTAGCCTCATCCTCCCGAGAGTATTCCATTGATTCTTCCAGCAGGGGGAAGCGCTCCCTCAGATCGACAGCTGATAGGTGTGGGGGAACCGTTCGATCTAGAAGTACCCTCACCCGGTCTGTCATTGGGTGTGGGACCCCACCAGAGTTAACGTATTCATCCAGCTCATCTAAATATTGTTCCGCCTCTATCAGAGATGTCGTAAAACCCGCCCGAACTGGGCCTAGGCACGGTAATTCCATCCTGAGACAATTCAAGTGTGCCCACATCTCGGGTGGACTGAGGAATTTCCTGTTGATGTCCCAAATGTCCCAGGTCTCAAGGAAGACGACATCCTCTAGCATGTCGATGTGGCGCAGCCGCTTCCCTAGATCATAAGTGGATATCATGAGAAACCCTCTAAATGGTCGCCCCTCCGGAAGTCTCTGCTCTTCCAAAACCATCGGTTCCAATACCACTGTTGGATCTGCCGCTGCTGCCGCATCCTTAGTAGGTGCAGGTCTTGCCGTCGTGGAAGGCCCGCCTCTGCGAGAGGACCTTGCTGCCCTCTGACCCCGACCTCGGTACAGGGGAGGCCCGCCGTAACCAGCCCGAATGGTTGGCTTCCTCAGCATCTACCCTGGATAAGCTGCCTCCCAGTTGATGGTGTACTCTTTCACCAATCTGAATGCAGCATTGGATGGAGGCAATGCCATTCGAATTTTCTTGTCCTCCCATGTGAACATGAGCTACAACTACCTCATTATACATGGGTGCTCCTCATGAAGCACCTCGCAATAGACCTGCTGGGTCAGCCGCTATAGGCACCATAATTGCCTCACAATTCAATGCGTGGTGTATGGCTAACAGAGCAGCTGACGGTCTACTCGTGCCACCAAGACCCCGCCTCGAAAGGCCAGGAAATAGGCCTGGGGATCCTCGTTTCCCTGACCGTCGTCGGTGATCACTCCCTTCAGTAATGGAAAAAGGTGGAAGTTGAACTCATTTTCCTTCCACACCCGGTTCAGCACCATCGACATGGTTAATTTGAATGGGAATCTCCCAGCTGCGTTCAGAATGGAAGGGCAAAATTTTGATCTCGGTGGTGAGATATGGTTTGGTCTTCGTAAACCCCCCTGATATGCGCCGCGAACCACCCGTACAGATGGTGGAAGGGCCCAAATATTCTCAGTGGCTTCTTGCCTTCGCTAATATGCCGCAGCATCCTATACAATCTGGCGAGCATCAGAATCCCCAGATTGACCCGCCTTCAAATGTTTATCATGGATGCCATGATGAACAAGCCGGGACAAACCCCCCATATTGGTATCCCACACCGGTAGGATCCAACCGCAAATTAGGGTCGCGGTGAATGCCACCTGCCTGACTATCGGCTGTTGTTCAGTGCTGACACTGAAACCCCAAGTCTTCCATTGGCTGCCCTCTAGGTGCCGCCAATACGAGTGCTCCTTGCCCCGTTGAGCCCCTTTTGGACTAGATCGAGGCCTCATAGGGAACTCTCGATCCTCCGGGAAGTTCAAGAACCGCTCGAACCACTTCTTAAAGTGGACATCTCTCACCGCCTCCTTGTCCTCTCCAGGGACCAAATCCATCTGTGCCGACGCTCATCGCGACATCTTCTTCGGATCCTCCAACTCGCTCATGATGGGGAAGAACTCATCATACATGGCCCCTAAGATTTGGACCCCTGAAATCTGATGGACATCCCAAAGACTAATTCCCACCTCCCCATGGTGCAGGTGAAATGTGTTGGTCCTAGATAACCATCTGCTCAGCAACTTTGGCATCAGCTGTTTCAGTTGATAAATGTGGAATTGGGAGGCCCATGTTGCCTCGTACATGCCCACTCTCCTCAGCTCGGCCCCAAACTCCTCGCACGAGGCTCTTACCCTTTAGTCCCATGCCTAGTCGTTGCTGAAGTTACCACCTTGGCACATGTCCCACTCGTCAGACCACCCCTTTTCGGATCATATAGATCCACCATCAGTATGGTGCATTACATGAGAGGGGACGTCTCCAATTGCAGGGGATCCCCATCTATGTTGTTCAGATGGTTGTATAGGAAGTCGGCGATGACGGGTGTGAAGTCCTCTCACGCATGACCATCGACTGCCCTAAACCACTTGTGTTGGCATGGCGTGCTCCTGAACCAGCAATATGGTTCATCCCTACTCGCCTCAGGAATGAAGACATAATCCCTCACCCCGATGCTATAAAAGGGAAACTTCTTGCACATCAGATAGTTCTTTTGGGTTTTTATAGGAGTTATGTCAAAGAATTACAGTCCGAGTGACTTCGGACAATCTCTCCAAGGCCCAGACGGTTGGCCATCTCATCTCTTCGGGCGACGTCATCAAGCACCCCCAACACAACTTCTTGATGGGCCATTACGGTTTCAGAACATGGAAAATATTTCAGGTCGGGTCATGGAGGTTTTTCGCAAAGGTCACTCACAATGTTCGGGCGCAAAGCCAAGACACGGAGCCTAGCCTCGGCTTGCAAGCAGAAGTTCGCATGGCGCAGTTTCGGATTCAGATACTCGTGGTTCGCCGCAAAACTTGAGTCACGGTGAGTAGACACGGAGTACGCAGAGCTTTGCGAAGTCGAGAGCGCAAAAGGAAAAAAGTCACGAGAGGAAAAAAGAGAGGCCATCCCCCCTATTTATAGGCAGTGACCCCGGAGCTTCGCGGCATGTACCGCCCATGCGGAGAATCATGACGCGTCCGGATCGCACGGCCGCTGTCTGCCCTGCGTGCTCTCTTCGCGAGTTAGCACCGCGAACTGCTGATAATTTTGGCGATTTTCCCTCAGACTTTGACCCTTTGTCCCTCCGCGGCTCCATGTCTAAGGGGGGGGGGGAATTTTTTGGCACCAAAATATTGGACTTAACGGGATGTAGAAAAAGAATCCCACATGCTACCTCGCAAAGCGCAGATGCGGAGGGCCCCCGAGCAACGCGGTCGCCGCGAAGCCCCAGAGGCGGTTACGATCCATGAACTATATAGCATCCCGCCTTTTTATCAAATAAACTTTCATTACATTATACAAAACTGAGGATCTTTAAGGTCTAGTGTCTTGGAAACGAGGAACTTAAAACATGAAAACATAAAACATTCTTCTAAAACACTTGAAAGGCTTCTCCTCATGTTCATCCTAGGTTCATTACTGCATCACATAACCTGGGAGCATACATCAAAAGAAAGGGTGAGCAGAAGGCCCAGTAAGGGAAACAAGGGAAACATTTAACATGTGAACTTGGAATACATCAACTATGTCATGAACAAGAACTTTAAGGCATGAAAAAAAAATCATGTGGCATATCATAATAAAAATAACATTTTCATAAGTTGAATATGTGGCTAAATCATTTAACATAGACAATCATGAACATATCACCAAGGTCCATCCCCACGGTGTCATTTGAAAATTACCAAGGTTATTCACCAAGGTATCGTGAAAATTGTAATCTCTAGTGGTTACATCATTACCCAAGGCATTGGAGCGCTATCAGGGCGCACACTTAAATTTTCCTTTATTATCATGTGAGCAACATATATCATCATCATACATTTCATAAATAACCCATATAGCATAAAATAAATGGGTTTCATTTCAGAATCATAACGTTTAAATACTGTTTTAAAGACATGATCTTTACGTCACTTTAAAACCCACAGAAAAGGAAGGTGGGTCTCATGTATGTAAATCCCAGAATTTAAAATAGAAATTTTGGTATATATGTGAATACCCCTTTAGAATAAAGAGCTTGGAGTATTCACTTAATAATATAAAAGAACTTTAGAAAAAGAGAGAGACATTTTGAGATGGAAATTCTGCAGCATAACGGCTATGTTATGAGGTTTTAGAAGACATTAAAAATAGAGGGAAAATGAGTCAAACATTCATAAATGACCCATAAAATAGTAGATGGACAGAATAAGAAGGATACATGATCATGGTAATGAAATTTCAAGGACATAACATTTGAAATGAAAAACATGGAAGGAAAAAAAAAATTAGATTTCTCTTATGAAAGTTCGACAGCCTAACGGCGTTACTTAAACTTCAACAAAAACGATTTGAAAAGATCAAATAGGGTCTCTCATCATGTGAACATAAGAGTTCAGTATGATAGATATAGAGATAATTCACAAACATAACGAAAAGGAACATGAAAGAATTGACATGAAAGTAGATCTTCAAAACGAGAAGGGTGAAGAACCACTTAAAAATTCGGCAGCCTAACGACGCCACTTAAAACATCAAAATACTAATTTGAAGAGATCAAATGGGGTCTCTCGTCATATGAACATAAGAGTTCAGTATGATAGATATAGAGATCCTACCCCAACATAACAAAAAGGGACTTGAAAGAATTGACATGAAAGTAGAACTTCAAAACGAGAAAGGTGAAGAACCACTTAAAAATTCGGCAGCCTAACGGCGCCACTTAAAACATCAAAATACTGAATTGAATCGATCAAATGGGGTCTCTCATCATAAGAAAATAAGAGTCCAGTATGATATATATAGAGGTCATACCCCAATATAACAAAAAGGAACTTGAAATAATTGACATGAAAGTAGAACATCAAAACGAGAAGGGTGAAGAACCACTTAAATATTCGGCAGCCTAACGGCGCCACTTAAAACATCAAAATACTGAATTGAAGCGATCAAATGGGGTCTCTCATCATATGAAAATAACATTCTAGTATGATAGATATAGAGATTATACCCCAATATAACAAAAAGGAACTTGAAATAATTGACATGAAAGTAGAACTTCAAAACGAGAAGGGTGAAGAACCACTTAAAAATTCGGTAGCCTAACGGCGCCACTTAAAACATCAAAATACTAAATTGAAGCGCTCAAATGGGGTCTCTCATCATATGATCATAAAAGATCAGTATGATAAATTTAGAGATCGTACCCCAACATAATAAAAAGGAACATGAAATACTTGAATGAAAATAGAACTTGAAAACGAGGAAGGTGAAAGAATCCCTTAAAAATTCAGCAGCCTAACGGCGCCACTTAAACATTCATAAAACGAATTGATGATAGCAAGGGGGGTCTCTCATCATATGAACATGACATAGGAAGTAGGATTAATATAAAAGAACATCCTCCCACATAAGAACATGGAGTATAAAATAAATGACATAAAAGAGATTATTTGAAAAGAAAGAGAGAGGTCAGATCCCTTACCTTAAAACGTGACTCTTGAAACTCAATGGTTTGTTCCTTGAGGGCTTGGGGGCACCTTGGGAGGGCTCCTTGGGAGGTAAGGAGACCAGAACTTCGTTGGGGGAGAGTTGGGAGTGAAAACTAAAGGAGGAAAGGGTGGGTATTTATAGGGAAAGTGAGGGGACAAGGCATTAATGGCCAAGGGACACCTCACATGTGCTTTTCTCAAACCCATGTGCTCTCCCTTGGAATTTATCATGGAGTTAGGCCACATGGGGCCCCCAAAACAATAATTAATCACCCTTGGCCGGCCAACCCTTAAGAGATCTCATGACATCATCATGACACCGTTATGATGTCATTAAACATACCGAAACCCTAAAACAGTATTTTTACTATTCACTGAAAATTCAACTTTCTCAGATAAAACCCAAAATTTCACACTAACCAAATATCAATGCTATGATTTCAAAAACGAACTCCATTTTATAAAAATAATTTTCTAAATATTTTTAATTTTATTTTTAAATAAATACACTATTCACCGAAAATTCATTTTTTTCAGAAAAATCCCCAAAAATTACCATAACATAATATCGATGCTCTGAGTTCAAAAATAAAGTCCTTTTTTTAAAAATAATTTTTTAATTATTTTTCATTAAATTTTTAATTAAAAAACACTATTCACCCGAAAAAAATAATACTTGAATGATAATTTATGAAACCGTTATTTAACCATTTTATTGAATCAAATTACTTAATCAAGGTGCCTAGATTATTTTAAAACTTTCTTTAAGTTAGATTACTAATCCATTTTGTCATATTACTAATCTTAATCATAAAATCACTATTCATAATCTACTATTCATCAAAAATCAAGTTGATCTTATTAGACTCCAAATTTCGTACTGAACATAATTGTAGAAGACCATTTTTTGAAAATCATTACACATTTTATGTTATTTAAGGTTTACATAAACATTTTTTTCAAAATATTCTTTTGAAAATTCATCAAAAATATGCATACTATTTTTATCCTGTCATTTGAAAATTCATAAACTTCATCATAAGCAGAAATCCAAATTTTTATTTAAAACAAGGATTACACAAGGCGGTTACGGTCTCGTTACATAGCCCCTTATAATACCAGCATAGGACCTAAGAGTAAGGTGTGCTAAGGTGATAGAATCTTGGGGCGGCTCGGTCAACATTGCCCGAGTAGTAATTTCAATCAGTTTGAACTTCTCGCGAAGGCGATTCCGTTCTAGCTTCACATTATGAAGTTCGGCTTGGGTTTGGTCCAGAGCAAAGCCTAATGGTGCTACCTCTTTCCCAAGCTCTGTTAGATGGGCTTCCATCGGTCCAAGACTACTAGGTGAGGCCATCGAATCTTCTTTCTAAAATAATCAGCCAAGATTACTTATATATAGAGACAATAATCAAAACATTTTGTTCACAACGGTCATATTGACCGATGGTCATATAACAGTCAAAACCCAATGGTCTCATTCTAATTATAATCATGTTTATCAAATAAAACATTTTTTGAGTATAAAAATAACACATAAAATTAGGAAACAATATTTATTTAAAATTTCAGGTCGTTACAATCTTCCCCCCTTATGAAATTGCGTCCTCGCAATTTTTTTAAAATTGGGTTTTGAAATTTCATTGAAAGTCCCCCATCGGAAAAGGAGTCAGTAAAACTATTACTTTAAAAGAAAGAAAGGGAAGTACAAAGGTCACCCGAGTTAACCCACACTAGGGTTCCATGTAGGAAAACATGAAAATGGAGGAGAAAACAAAGGGTCAAGTTCTGAGGGAGAGTGATAGAGAACATGATTAGGAGAAAGTTAACCATGAGAAAATCGCAAACTTATAATGTGTTTAAACGGTCTTTGATTACCTAGTAGGAAACATAAACCAACAACGTTTTTGTTTTACGTTCCTTTTCATAATTTTGAGGAATTCATTTACAACATAGAACAAAAACATAAGGAAATATACTTATCTTCATGTAGAGTTTCATCCTTTAATAAGTTTCTACCCAAAACTAATCTTTTCTCCAAATTATGAGCATTCAAAACTACTCGGTCTCATCAAAACACAAGAATCATCTTCATAATCCACAAAATATTAACTATCTGTTTCTTCTATCTTTAAACATTATCCCAAAAACAGAAAGGGTAAGGTAAAGCAACTCTTCAAAAAGAAATAATCCCATAGGAATGGAAACTACTTTTAAATCTTCAAAGTTCCATGGTACTACCCAAAGTTCATCATAGACCATTCCGTAAATAATGGTCCTTAAGATTCCTAAAAAAACCAAACTAAGATTGAAACCCAAATACAAGAAGGATTTGATAACATAGTCTTCCAAAATAAATTTCATTATTCATCTCCAAACAACATCAACCACTCCTAACATCTTATAAAAAAATTAACTAACCTAAACATATTTACCCCAAGATAGGTTAATAATTTCCATAAGTAACCAGAATTACCAGAATTCCACCTTAAATTCATCGATTGTTCAAAATGTAAGTCAACCCTACTCTTCAACGAAAATACTGTAGTAGTATATTTACCTCGATCATATAGGGTCCCCAAAATAGTGAACATCTTCCAAAATAATAATCAGCTTTTAATCCCCTAATCATCTCTTTCATATTAATATGGAAATCGTTGCATTTTCTATCACATTGGTTATTGGGACATGTTCTTCCATCTCCCACCATTAACTAAGAATAGAAATTATAATTAGAGGCTTAAATACTTAACCAATGATCATGAAAAGGAGCATAAATCATATAAGGATAACTTGTAGAAGAAAAGTATACCCTAACTTGTGATCCCCTAGGTTCCAATCTAGGTTATCCATGATCATATATTCTTATGTGAATCTTTATTTTATTTTATCTTTGTTCCTTTAGTAATGGTTCATACTAAGCTTATGAATTTACCAAAGCATATCCCCCGGGAGTGTCGTAACCAAGAGTGCAACAAGGCCCGTTGTTGGGTACCGGTTCCCGTTCGAGTCTAGCTCAAAGCGGTGTTTTCGGGTTTTAACCCTATGTACATCTGTGCCAGAGCCACCTCTACCTGCTCGTATCTAGACAGGGATGTATTTTCTTGGCAACCCCTTACTCAATACTCACCAAAATACCAGGAAGATTTCCTATATTTAAACTTTTCTATAGGGTTCTTCCTAAAGTTTTCATATCCTAATTTCCACAAATAACTAAACCATCCTTTGATACCAACTATAGCATCCCGCCTTTTTATCACATAAACTTTCATTACATTATACAAAACTGAGGATCTTTAAGGTCTAGTGTCTTGGAAACCAGGAACTTAAAACATGAAAACATAAAACATTCTTCTAAAACACTTGAAAGGCTTCTCCTCATGTTCATCCTAGGTTCATTACTGCATCACATAACCTGGGAGCATACATCAAAAGAAAGGGTGAGCAGAAGGCCCAGTAAGGGAAACAAGGGAAACATTTAACATGTGAACTTGAGATACATCAACTATGTCATGAACAAGAACTTTAAGGCATGATAAAAAAAATCATGTGGCATATCATAATAAAAATAAAATTTTCATAACTTGAAGATGTGGCTACATCATTTAACATAGACAATCATGAACATATCACCAAGGTCCATCCCCAAGGTGTCATTTGAAAATTACCAAGGTTATTCACCAAGGTATCGTGAAAATTGTAATCTCTAGTGGTTACATCATTACCCAATGCATTGGAGCGCTATCAGGGCGCAGCCTTAAATTTGCCTTTATTATCATGTGAGACACATATATCATCATCATACATTTCATAAATAACCCATATAGCAGAAAATAAATTGGTTTCATTTCATAATCATAACGTTTTAAAAACAGTTTTAAAGACATGATCTTTACGTCACTTTAAAACCCACAGAAAAGGAAGGTGGGTCTCATGTATTTAAATCCCAGAATTTAAAATAGAAATTTTGGTATATATGTGAATACCCATTTAGAAGAAAGAGCTTTGAGTATTCACTTAATAATATAAAAGAACTTTAGAAAAAGAGAGAGACATTTTGAGATGGAAATTCTGCAGTATAACGGTTATGTTATGAGGTTTTAGAAGACATTAAAAAGAGAGGTAAAATGAGTCAAACATTTATAAATGACCCATAAAACAGTATATGGACAGAATAAGAAGGATACATGATCATGGTAATAAAATTTCAAGGACATACCATTTGAAAAGAAAATCATGGAAGGAAGACAAAAATTAGATTTCCCTTAAGAAAGTTCGACAGCCTAACGATGTTACTTAAACTTCAACAAAAACGATTTGAAAAGATCAAATAGGGTCTCTCATCATGTGAAAATAAGAGTTCAGTATGATAGATATAGAGATAATTCCCCAACATAACAAAAAGGAACTTGAAAGAATTGACATGAAAGTAGATCTTACAAAACGAGAAGGGTGAAGAACCACTTAAAAATTCGGCAGCCTAACGACGCCACTTAAAACATCAAAATACTAATTTGAAGAGATAAAATGGGGTCTCTCGTCATATGAACATAAGAGTTCAGAATGATAGATATAGAGATCCTACCCCAACATAACAAAAAGGAACTTGAATGAATTGACATGAGGCAGCCTAACGACGCCACTTAAAACATCAAAATACTGAATTGAATCGATCAAATGGGGTCTCTCATCATATGAACATAAGAGTCCAGTAAGATAGATATAGAGATCATACCCCAATATAACAAAAAGGAACTTGAAATAATTGACATGAAAGTAGAACTTCAAAACGAGAAGGGTGAAGAACCACTTAAAAATTCGGCAGCCTAACGACGCCACTTAAGACATCAAAATACTAATTTGAAGAGATAAAATGGGGTCTCTCGTCATATGAACATAAGAGTTCAGTATGATAGATATAGAGATCCTACCCCAAGATAACAAAAAGGAACTTGAAAGAATTGACATGAGGCAGCCTAACGGCGCCACTTAAAACATCAAAATACTGAATTGAATCGATCAAATGGGGTCTCTCATCATATGAACATAAGAGTCCAGTATGATAGATATAGAGATCATACCCCAATATAACAAAAAGGAACTTGAAATAATTGACATGAAAGTAGAACTTCAAAACGAGAAGGGTGAAGAACCACTTAAAAATTCGGCAGCCTAACGGCGCCACTTAAAACATCAAAATACTGAATTGAAGCGATCAAATGGGGTCTCTCATCATATGAACATAAGAGTCCAGTATGATAGATATAGAGATCATACCCCAATATAACAAAAAGGAACTTGAAATAATTGACATGAAAGTAGAACTTCAAAACGAGAAGGGTGAAGAACCACTTAAAAATTCGGTAGCCTAACGGCACCACTTAAAACTTCAAAATACTAAATTGAAGCGCTAAAATGGGGTCTCTCATCATATGATCATAAAAGATCAGTATGATAAATTTATAGATCATACCCCAACATAATAAAAAGGAACATGAAAGACTTGAATGAAAATAGAACTTGAAAATGAGGAAGGTGAAAGAATCCCTTAAAATTTCGGCAGCCTAGCGGCGCCACTTAAATATTCATAAAACGAATTGATGAGAGCAAGGGGGGTCTCTCATCATATGAACATGAAATAGGCAGTAGGATGAATATAAAAGAACATCCTCCCACATAAGAACATGGAGTATAAAAGAAATGACATTAAAGAGATTACTAGAAAATAAAGAGAGAGGTCGGATCCCTTACCTTAAAACGTGACTCTTGAAACTCAATGGTTTGGACCTTGAGGGCTTGGGGGCACCTTGGGAGGGCTCCTTGGGAGGTAAGGAGACCATAACTTCATTGGGGGAGAGTTGGGAGTGAAAACTAAAGGAGGAATGGGTGGGTATTTATAGGGAAAGTGAGGGGACAAGGCATTAATGGCCAAGGGACACCTCACATGTGCTTTTCTCAAACCCATGTGCTCTCCCTTGGCATTTATCATGGAGTTTGGCCACATGGGGCCCCAAAAACAATAATTTATCACCCTTGGCCGGCCAACCCTTAAGAGATCTCATGACATCATCATGACACCGTTATGATGTCATTAAACATACCGAAACCCTAAAACTGTATTTTTACTATTCACTGAAAATTCAACTTTCTCAGAAAAAACCCAAAATTTCACACTATCCAAATATCAATTCTATGATTTCAAAAACGAACTCCATTTTATAAAAATGATTTTCTAAATATTATTAATTTAATTTTTAAATAAATACACTATTCACTGAAAATTCATTTTTTTCAGAAAAATCCCCAAAAATTACCATAACATAATATCGATGCTCTGAGTTCAAAAATAAAGTCCTTTTTATAAAAATAATTTTCTAATTATTTTTAATTAAAATTTTAATTAAAAAACACTATTCACCTGAAAAAACTAATACTTGAATAATAATTTATGAAACCGTTATTTAACCATTTTATTGAATCACATTACTTAATCAAGGTGCCTAGATTATTTTAAAACATTCTTTAAGTTAGATTACTAATCCATTTGGTCATATTACTAATCTTAATCATAAAATCACTATTCATAATCTACTATTCATCAAAAAATCATGTTGATCTTATTAGACTCCAAATTTCGTACTGAACATAATTGTAGAAGAACATTTTTTGAAAATCATTACACATTGTAAGTTATTTAAGGTTTACATAAACATTTTTTTCAAAATATTCTTTTGAAAAATCATCAAAAATATGAATACTATTTTTATCCGGTCATTTGAAAATTCATAAACTTCATCATAAGTAGAAATCCCAATTTTTATTTAAAACAAGGATTACACAGGGCGGTTACGGTCTCGTTACATAGCCCCTTATAATACCAGCATAGGACCTAAGAGTAAGGTGTGATAGGGTGATAGAATCTTGGGGCGGCTCGGTCAACATTGCCCGAGTAGTAATTTCTATCAGTTTGAACTTCTCGCGAAGGCGATTCCGTTCTAGCTTCACATGATGAAGTTCGGCTTGGGTTTGGTCCAGAGCAAAGCCCAATGGTGCTACCTCTTTCCCAAGCTCTGTTAGATGGGCTTCGATCGGTCCAAGACTACTAGGTGAGGCCATCGAATCTTCTTTCTATAATAATCAACCAAGACTCCTTATATATAGAGACAATAATCAAAACATTTTGTTCACAACGGTCATATTGACTGATGGTCATATAACAGTCAAAACCCAATGGTCTCATTCTAATTATAATCATGTTTATCAAATAAAACATTTTTTGAGTATAAAAATAACACATAAAATTAGGAAACGATATTTATTTAAAATTTCGGGTCGTTACAAACTAGCTGACGTTCACGGCCCGCCACGAATCCCCAGAGGTGGTACCCCTCCGCGAATCCGGTTGACGTTCATGACCCTCCGTGAAGCCACTGAGGCCCCCTTCAGGCCACATGAGTTTTGCTCTGCGGCACCCCTGGACTATAAATACTGAGCACACCCTGAGCACTCCGGACGGACAATCCGACCTTTCGGCTTCTCAGCACCCGAATCATGAAGCACCCTTCGCCCCGGGAATCTTGAGATCCGCATGGTATTTTTGCTTCGTGAGATGCCTTCACCTTGTCTCATTTTGATCCCCTCTACCAAGAGAGATTCACTTCACGAAGCCTAAAGGAATTCACAATGGAAGGGGATTCCCAAGGTAACCCATGCAGCCGCGAATCATTTATGCTTCGTGAAACACCCATGCTATACAAGTGATCGACATGCCAAGGCAGGGTCAATGTACTTCGCAAAGAACACTACTTCACAACACCTACCATCGCGAAGCACCTCCGCTTTCTTGAGGCAATGCTCTGCGAACACCCTTCTACTTCATGAAGTAACTCCCATTCGTACTTATGTCCCATTCTAAGGCCAAGGCACTCGACTTCGCGAAGCACACTTCTTTACAAGTTCTCTCTACTATGCAATGCAACCAGGCTCCACAACGTCCCAACCAGTAGACCCCTTTGCTTGGCAATTTCTCTTCCCATGCGACCCTCTAGGTTTGCATGATATTATTTTAAAGTCCCATGGATGACACCACCTGTAGTTTGGATTCGCCTAATTTTTCTTCACATATTCATTCTAATGGATATTCCTTCTTCACATAGCCACGCTAAAGTGGACCCCTCGATGGTTCGCTCCGTGCCACCCCTTTACCACAACATTTCCGGTACCTTCCCTCCCCCAAGGGGCAGAGGGTACCAGTCATGTAAGTCCTAGGGGTGCGGAGTATACCCACTTCATCCGAGCTGCATGACGTTAAACTTCCAAACACCTCATTCTCAACACATGACGTTAAACTGTGACCTGACCCCGTGCCTCGCACGCAGGGTCCCCCCAGCTCGGACATTCTTTACGCCGCTCGTCTCCACGGGAACAGAATCTCCCATACATGGGATGATATCCTCTTTATCAGAGTGGCGTATGTCCACGAGAGAAGGGAAACCACCTTGGAGTAAGCACCCTATCCCCTCTTGCGGATGGTACCACCCATGCACCTCCGTACATCCCCACTGCCAAGGCTAGTGGAGGGAAGTATAGGGAACGAGGCACCTTCCATCTTTGGTCCCAATTCCCTCTCCCGCTGCACTTTTCCACACATTGGGCCTCCATCCTGGAGTATGTCCCAGCACCATATTCCACCTAACGCATAAGCCCCTCTTCGTTTCTCACGAACGCACCCTTCACGACCTGATCGTCAGGTCCTTGCTACCTCTTGTTTCTCCCACTGAGCATGACTCACGTGGTCTTAGAGTAAGTATCGACCATGGAAATGCCCTTGTCCAGCATGACGTTAAACTATATGCCCTCATCCAGCATGGCGTTAAACAATATTCTATCGCCCATCATGACATTAAACTGCATACCCCTGTCCTGCATGACATTAAAATATACATCCATTTTGAACTACGAGGTCTTTGATCCATGTCAAGGAATGGTACGTAGGAAGACTCCATTAGGTTCAAGCCCACTGCCCGTCATTTCATCATGTGATGTTCCATCCTCGTCCATCATGATGTTAAACTGCATTCCAGTCCAACGGTAAGCCGTTGTGACTATCCTAAACTGCGAGGACTTTGATCCATATCAAGGCATGGTACGTAGGAAGCCTCACAAGGTTCAATCCCACCCCCATCATTCCATGGTCCACCTCCACGTCAGTTTGCTGACGATACCCATCAGACCAAGGTCCACCTTCACGTTGGTCCTCCGGCGCACAACCCAAACTATGGGGTCTTTGATCCATGTCAAGACATGGTACGTAGGAAGCCTCATCAGGTTCAAGTTGTAACACCCTGACCCCAGATACCCAGAGTCGGATCATTATTACATAACATTGGTATGATCACAAGAAAGATCAAGTATCAAAATACCGATTAGTTTAATAGCCTTGGAAACACTAGATATATTCAAAAAGTTTACATTACATCATAAAATGAAAACTACAACAATATAGTCTCCATAGTCCACACTCTTATCCCCTCATACTATCCCTGCATGTCATTCATAAATTACTTCTTCACATCCTGGGAAAAATAAAACATAGAAAAGGGGTGAGCTCAAATGCCCAGTAAGGATAACAATATAGCGGAAACTTTCATCAATAAGAATAAACATTTATGGCAATGTATAACTAAAACAAAATCCTTTTAAACTTGAACTTCAACATGGTATGGAAAAAATAAAATGAAATAATTCCATTTACTTATTCACATGGATATTCTACTAATCGAATAATCACATGCAATATCAATAACCACTTTCGAAATTATAGAATGCATAATTTCAGACTATCATACCCACATAGACAATGCCTCATGCCAATACTACAAATAAGATTTTGTCAAGGCCTTGTGCCAAGACACTAGTTTGTCTCTTGAGACCTACCAATGCATCGAGGAGCTATAGCGGGCTCCACCCATCACATGTTAAGTCCAATGCATTCCCATATGAAAAGGTTTAAACATAAAATAAGCATTCATATTAAAACTATCATACAAAATGTAAATACTTAATCCATACACCATGAATGGTATAAAAATAACACATCCACAGTCAAACACATCACAAAAACATCAAAACAATATGAAAGTTTGGTATCGTAATAAATCAACTAAGAATTAACTTAAAATCCATCTAAGAATGTTGACATAGATGATATCAAAACTATTTGAGAGAAATATATCTTTTTTTGAAATCATTTAAAAGTCACACAATTATTAAGGAAGTACATTAAAAGAGATTTTAGAATCAAAGTGTCCCATACCACATCGAAACTTTTGAAAAGAAATAAATTTTCAAAAAATTCATGTCCGTTTAAAAAAATCCTTAAAATCATTTTGAAAACATGGACATTAATTAAAAATATTTAGATAGATAAATCTTTAAAACATTTAAAATTCTGATTTTGATAAAGAGTACCTTTTAGAAAATCTTAAAATATTCATTTTGAAGTCATTTAAAAGTCACATAATTTTAAAATAAAACATTTACATTTAAAATATCCTTATAAGATTCTAAGGGAAGTTTCAAAAATTTTATAACGGCAGAAAATAGCCGCACCCGCCGTATAAGATAAAAAACAGAAATTCTTACCTTAATTCTGTCAAAAAGGATTAAAAGGACCTTCTTTGGAAAACAACAAAAAGATTCCTTTATAAAAATCTTATAAAAAGTAAAACAAGGGTATAAATGACATTAACCCATATTCTGTAAAATAGTAATAATGTTTTGAAAAAACATTTTTAAGAAACATGTATGTGGATGACAAAGAAGTCCCAGTTGATTATTACGTAAAATCCACCTCGGATAATGAAGAAATTGTGAAATAAACCATTACCTTGTAATTTTCCTTGGTTGGGGGTCGGTTAACCTCCTGTATAATGGTGAAATAATTTTTATTAAATTATAAAAGAATCATATACATTATTATGTTATCATATATGATCTTTTAACATTGCTTTGTTAATAATATCTTAGTATTATCGTCATTTTGGGTGTTAACTTACTCGTTTTATTTTATACATTTATTTACGTAAGACATGTTTTTCATGGATAGGTTGTATCTTATTCATATCCAGAATGATATCATGTCCTTAAACATTATTTTTAAATCATGAAATTATTATTATATTTCAATGGATACGATGGAGAATGAATCTCATCTCATTCATGGAGACGGTAGTCCGTACGTACACATGAGCGACAATATCATTATTTTGATATTAAAATAATATTTAATTGGAAGGTATATCTTATATAAAGAATCATTATCAAGTTAAATTTATTATTTACATGAATTACACATCATTTTTATACCCATCCAAATAATAATTTTTTGAATGACAATTACACCACGACGTGGAGACGGTAAGCCGTACATACGCACCTATGGTGACATGCCTTTCAAAGGATGGATATAATAATGAATATGGTTGTACCATATTTATAATAACATCACAGTATATAGAAGATACAGGAGTTATTATTTTAGAATACAAATAACAAATAAAGAAGAAGGTGAAGATTAAAGGAACTTGAAAAAGGGCGGTGAAAACATTACCTCTTCTTCGGGTTCTTCCTTTTGATTTGATCAAAAGGGATCTATAAGTTAGCTTTATGATCAAAATAAGGCCTCTAGGTTGTAGTGACTGATGTTGAGAGTGTATTTGATCAAGGTTTGGTCGAGCCAAAAGGTTTTGAATGAGTTAATTAGTGAGAATGGTGAGTTCTCTTTTATAAGAGGGGTAATGGGCACCTTTGGAAAAGCTAAAAATATTATATTAAAATAAATTAATATTCGGTTTCTAATGGCTATAAAGTGGATTATTTAAAGGTAATGGTGGGGATGGTTTGAAAACCACTCACCCAATAGAATTTATATAGGTTTGCGTCATTATATTAACCATATCTTTAAGTATTAACTCTTAGTTATTTAGTTTCTCTTTTACAATGTATTTTTTTATTTTTATATTATATGGTTAATAAACATACTATATACATCCAAGAGACCCCCAAGTGGTCCATAAATGATACACCTATCATGATATAAGTCTCTTGGATGATCTTTAGATTTTTAGGAATTTAATATAAATTAATAATATAATATTTGTTTTAAAAACTCTTTTATGTGAATTTTTACACTTTTTAATAATTGATTTTTTTAAAAATCATAACAGAATTATTACATCCAAAAAAGATAATTAAATAAATCCTAACATGTCATAATTACTTATAATATTATTGGTATTTATAAAAATATTAAAATTACATTTATTTGGGTATTTATAATATCAATTATTCTAATTTTTCATTAATTAGTTAATTACTGCTTCACCATTGTGTCATAAATAAATAAATTTTATAATGTCTAAAAATTGTAAATAAAATACCATTATTTAGAAAATATTTTTAGATTCTTAATTAATATTTATAATCGAATTTATCCTATGTATAACCTTATATTAAAAATGTTTTAGTAAATAGACTTTGATTTCAACTCTTTTAACTCCTCATTGAATTAAATAATAATAAATGTCCTAATCTAATACATGTGGACTTAAATGATAATATTTTACTCCTATGATTGTTTTTGGTCGAGATACACTTGTCCAATAGAAATATGACTTGCGTTACGGTAATATTAATATCATTTTTACCCTTAATTACACAATTTACTTTTAACCGGGGTAAATAAATGTAAAAAGTTACTATTCACCAAAAATTATTTTCATCTCATTGAACCACATTTTACTCCTTGATATTAACCGTGTCTCTCATATTTTCAAAATTCCACTCACAAAAGCCGAAAAAATTACGTTTTATGAAAAATTCAATTTTTAACAACCACTTAGTGGTTTCACTATTAATCAAAAAATGAATGTTTCCATAAAAATACCAAAAATTAGGCCTAATCTATATTTGATATTATGAATTAAAAAATGATGCATATTTTACCAAATTCAGAACATATCAGTTGCATTAATTAATTTAAAAATTAAATCCCATCGTCAAAACAAATAGCGTGTTTTTAAGAGATAATAACTATCAAAAGATTGACACTTGTTTATCTCTGGTTTAAATGTGAAATTACATCCAATGAACAACATTGTATTAAATGGTAAAAATATATTATAAATATAATTTGAAACCACTCAAATTAATAATTTATCACTATTAATTATTTCGATTAAAAAAGTTGTTTTTAATTAAAATTTAGTAATTTTTACTATTCATCAAAATATGAAAGTTTTCTGAAAAGTACCAAAATTTCACCCTAAGCTAATTTCAATATCATGAATCCAAAATTGAAGTCCATTTAGAAATATAAAATATATAAAATTTCAAAAACTAGGTATTACTATTCCTAACAACTAGTTTGATTGGTTGTGGTGTGTTAGAATCTCGAAGTTGCGTACAATGCACGCCATTGCATTATTCAAAGGGAGACGTACCATGGATTCTTGGGATGTTTCATTGTAAATTTATGATGTCCCCATTCTAAAAAGTAAATTTATTTAGTCAAATTTAATATATAAAGGTTTAAAATATTGGATTTAAAAAGGGTTCACTATTAAAAGTATGTAAAAGTGCAATACTGAAAATAAATTTGTTCTTACATTATGTCTAAGAAACTCATAATATGGATTCTAAAATTATAAGGATTATATAATGTTTAAAATTTAGTTAATTTATTCATAACCTCTTATGAACGGCTTGTTTGGTACGTCATGGTGCGCTTGAACTCAGTGTTGCGTGTAGTTCATGTTGTTGATTTATTTTGAAGAAATAAAACACTATGAAATCTTGGGGTGTTACATTCTCCCCTCCTTCAATAAATTGTGTCCTCAAAATTTGAAATTGTTTTTCGAAAATAAATTTTTTAATATAGAAAATATCATTGTGGGAAAACCCACATCGGAAATTGGGTTAATAAAATTTAGTCTTAATAAGAGGAAAAGAGAATTGAAAGGGTCACCACCAAATTATGATCTCTATTCGGAGAACATTGGTGGAAATTAGAGACATATACCTGGAGGAAAAACATAAATATTTTTAGATAGTGATTGTGGTCATCAATCACAAACAAGTGTAAAATTGTGGTCCTTAAATTCAGCAATCTATGATGATTTAAAATACCATCGGTTCAACAAAACATATGGTATTATGATAACACATTTTTTGTTTTAAGATCCCTTCACTACAGTATAAGAATTAATTTCTTCATTGAATAAGAGTAGATGAAAAATATATACTTGACAAGTAGAGTTTCATCCTTTAACTAAGTTCTACCACAAACTCATCTTTCACTCTAAAAGATAATAGAATTTAAAAATAATATTCTATTTATCCTATTCGTATAGGGTTAAAAAAATAAATTTATAATTCATCTAGCAGAACCATTAAAAAAACAAAATTATTCAATCTAGAACATCACGTGGGTCAGTGGTAGGTGATACACCCTTGTCTCCCATCAGTTGTGGGTTCAAGTCTCGTTGCCTTTCCGGATGCGACGGGTTGCCGCCCGACCTCCGGGTTGTCCTTTTATGAAAATCTAAAATAATCCAAACTAGAACTATCCAAAATACTTCAGTCCAAAATTTATAAGGAAGGTAAACACAATGAAGATCCTTTTTTCTGCGTAATAACATGTGAACACCTTCATCATGTATTCTTTTAAAACATTGCAACATCCTGAATTACCATAAAACCTTATTGATTTAATTCATGATCCCTTTTTTCTTAACTAATAATAGATATACTCCTTCAATCCAAAAATGTTGTAAACCCAAACAATGATAGAATACACAAATCATTAATCTGTTTCACGGTAGTCGAGAATATCCAATATAATTTATCCAAATCAACCATGTATTATTCTAAAATCACTACCTCAGTATCAGAACCATATTATAGTTTATCTTTCTCTCAACCATATATTTTCCAAAAATTTAACCTGGTATTGAGTCACTTTTCTTTGTTCCACACAATCTCAAGTCCTTAATGAAATATTATTGGAGTACAATCCTTATATACTCCATAGTTATTATAACAAGTACATTGTTGATACAACACTTAAATGACATAATCAACATAAGAACTCTAATCATTCCTCTTTATCTGTGGTAGTATAATAACCTGATTATTATCCAATAGCATCATTTGTGGCATAGTCTGATGACTGGGACATAGGTTCGTGTAGTGTCCAAACTCCGTGAAAATGAAGCATTATACATTTGAAACCATTTTCTTACCTTTACAGTCACGTACTTTGTGCCCTTTTCCTCTATAACAATAAAAAACTCCCATTCCTTTCAGGCAAGTTCTAGGGTGTTTATTCCCACAATTATCACATATGGGAAAATTCTTCTTTCCCCTCTTCCCTTTATCAATCTTTCCCTCTTCCATACTTTTCTTCTCTTACTTCCCTTCAAAGTCATAGGACTCAGTAAACTCTTTACTTATCTTATCCACACATGATATTATTTCATCATATGATGATAATACATGGGAGACTATTTCTCATATAAATTATGGATTAAGACCATGAAAGATATGATCCTTATTTCTTTTTGGATCATTTGCATTGCTGGAGTTCTCATTCCTTCTACTGGGTGCGATTTCTAAACAATGGCATACACTAAATTAGTTTATGAATAACCATACCTAATCCCAAACTTGTAAGACACAGAAAATAAATTAAATAGTTTATGGATATAATCCATAATCATAAAAATGTCTCCTTTGAGGAATTATATACTCATAAACCCTTCATAATGGTTTGTAAAGAAAGTGACAATTATCCTAATCATATCCCTCAGGAGTGTCATAACAAAGAGTGTATCAAGGACTGTTGTCGTGCACCAGTTCCCATTCGAGTGTTGCTCAAAGCGGTGTTTTCAGGTTTTACCCCTAGGTACATCTGTGCCATAGCTGCCTCTACCTGCTCGTATCCAGACATGGACGTATTTCTTCAAAAACTCACAAAATCTCTACAATACCAAAATTCTTGGAAGTTCTTCTATACTAATCCTCAAAGTTAATCTTAGGTAAATGTTCTATAATCAGAGTTTATCTAAATCTAGCTTCCAAGGTCTGTACTAAACTTCCTCTGATACCAACTGTAATGCCCCAACCCCAGATATCCATTGTCGGTGCATTATTATATAACATTGGCATGATCACAAGAAAGATCATGTCTCGAAAGACTGATTAGTTTAGTTGCCTTGGAAACACTTGATATA
This sequence comes from Viscum album, assembly GCA_963277665.1. Lineage (NCBI taxonomy): Eukaryota > Viridiplantae > Streptophyta > Magnoliopsida > Santalales > Viscaceae > Viscum > Viscum album. The sequence continues at coordinate 310,013,841 of OY728126.1, forward strand.
TTCATAATGTTTACATTCCATCATAAAATGAAAACTAAAAAAATATAGTCTCCATAGTCCACACTCTTATCCCCTCATACTATCCCTACAGGTCATTCATAAATTACTTTTTCACATCCTGGATAAAATAAAACATAGAAAAGGGGTGAGATCAAATGCCCAGTAAGGATAAAAATATAGCAGAAACTTTCATAAATAATAATAAACATTTAAGGCAATGTATAACTAAAACAAAATCCTTTTAAACTTGAACTTCAACATAGTATGTCAAAAATAAAATGAAATAATGCCATTTACATTTTTACACGGATATTCTACAAATCTAATAATCGCATGCAATATCAATAACAACTCTAATAATGATGGAATGCATAATGCCAGACTATCATACCCACATAGACAAGGCCTCGTGCCAATACTACAAATAAGATTTTGTGAAGGCATTGGGCCAAGACACTAGTTTTTCTCATGAGACCTACAGATTCATCGAGGAGCTATAGCGGGCTCCACCCATCACATATTAAGTCGAATGCATTCCCATAAGAAAACGTTTAAACATAACATAAACATTTTTTTTAAAACTAGCATATTAAATGTAAATAATTCATCCACAAACCACGAATGGTATAAAAATAACACATCCACAGTCAAACACATCACAAAAACATCAAAACAATATGGATGTTTTGTATCATAATAAATAAATTTCAAATAAACATAAAATCCATCAAAGGATGTTGACATAGATGAAATAAAAACTATTTGAGAGAAATAACTCTTTTTTGAAATCATTTAAATGTCACACATTTATTAATGAAGTACATTAAAAGAGATTTTTGAATCAATGTGTCCCATACTGCTTCAAAACTTCTAAAAAGAAATATCATTTCAAAACATTCATGTCCATATAAATAAATACTTAAAATCATTTTGAAAACAGGAACATTAATTATAAAGATTTAGAAGGATAAATCTTTAAAACAATTAAAAATATGATTTTGATAAAGAGTTCCTTTCATAAAATCTTAAAATATTAATTTTGAAATCATTTAAATGTCACATAATTATAAAATAAAACATTTACTATGAAAATATCCTTCTAAGCTTGTAAGGGAAGCTTAAAAAATTTTATAATGGTGGAAAATTGTCGCACCGGCCGTATAAGTTAAAAAAAGAAATTCTTACATTAATTCTATTGAAAAGGTTAAAAGGGACCTTGTTTGGAAAACAACGAAAAGATTCCTTTATAAAAAACTTATAAAAAGTCCAACAAGGGTATAAATGACTTTAACCAATATTCTGTAAAATAGTAATAATGTTTTGAAAAAACATTTTTAAGAAACATGGATGTGGATGATAAAGAAGTCACAGTAGATTATTACATTTAAAAACCTCGGATAATGATGAGATTGTGAAATAAACCCTTACCTTGTACTTTTCCTTGGTTGGGGGTAGGTTAACCTCTTGTATATTGGTGAAATAATTTTTATTAGATTATACAAGAATCATATACATTATTATGTTATCATATATGATCTTTTAACATTGATTTGTTAATAATATCTTAATATTATCATCGTTTCGGGTGTTAACTTACTAGATTTCTTTTATATGTTTTGTTACGTAATCCATGTTTTTCATGGATAGGTTGTATCTTATTCATATCCATAATGATATCAAGTCCTTAAACATTATTTTTAAATCATAAAATGATAGTTATACTTGAATAGATACGATGGAGAATGAATATCATGGCGTTCGTGGAGATGATAGTCCGTACGTATGCACGAGCGACAATATCATTTTTTTATATTAAAATAATATTTATTGAATGACAATTACACCACAACGTGGAGACGGTAATCCGTACGTACACACGTATGGTGACATGCCATTCAAAGGATGGAAATAATACAGAATATGTTTGTACCATATTTATTATAACATCACAGTATATAGAAGATTTTGGAGTTATTATTTTAGAATTGAAATAACAAAGAAAGAAGAAGTTAAAGAAGAAAGTAACATGAAAGAGGGTGGTGAAAACATTACCTCTTCTTTGGGTTCTTCCTTTTGATTTGATCAAAAGGGCTGCATAGGTTAGCTTTCTGATCAAACTAATGCCTCTAGGTTGTAGTCAGGGAAGTTGATAGAGTATTTTGATAGGGTTTGGCCGATCCAAAAGGCTTTGAATGTGTGAATTAGCGAGAAGGGGGAGTGCCCTTTTATAAGAGGGGCGAGGGGCACCTTTGGAAATGCTAAAAATATTATTTTATAATAAATTCATATTCGGTTTCTAATGGCTCCAAAGTGTATTATTTAAAGGTTAAGGTGGGGATGGGTCGAAAACCACTCAACCAATAGAATTTGGACAGGTTTGGGTCATTATATTATCCTTATCATTAAGTATTAACTCTTAGTTAATTCGTTTCACTTTTACAATGTCTCATTGTATTTTTATATTATATGGTTAATAAACATACTATATACATCCATGAGACCCCTATGTGGTCCATTAATGATACACCTATCATGATATAAGTCTCTTGGCTGAACCATATATTTTTAGGAATTTAATATCAATTAATAATAAAATATTTGTTTTAAAAACTATATTATGTCAATTTTTACACAATTCAATTTTTTTTAAATCATAACAGAATGATTACATCAAAAAAGTTAATTTAATCAATCCTAACATGTCTCATTAACCTAGAAAATTATTGGTATTTATATAAAGTATCAAATTATATTTTTTTGGGTATTTATAATATCAATTATTCTAATTTTGCATTAATTAGGTAATTACTACATCACCATTGTTTCATAAATAAATTAAATTATTTAATGTATAAAAATAATAAATAAAATTCCATTATGTAGGAAATATTTTTATCTTCTTAATGAATATTTAAAATCTAATTTAGCTTTTTGATAACACTATATTAAAAATGTTTTAGTAAATAAACATTGATTTTAACTCTTTTAACTCTTCTTTGAATTAAATAATAATAAATGTCCTAATCTAATACAAGTGGACCTAAATGATAATATTTTACTCCTAAGATTGTTTTTGGTCTAGATACACTTGTCCAATCGAATTAGGACATATGTTAGGTAATATTAATATCATTTTTACCCTTAATTACACTATTTATTTTTAACCGTGGTAAATAAAAATAAAAAGTTACTATTCACCAAAAATTATGTTCATCTCATTGAACCAGATTTTACTTCTTGATATTAACTGTGTCTCTCAGATTTTCGATATTCCACTTACAGAAGCGTTAAAATTATGTTTTGTGAAAAATTTAGTTTTCTTAACTACCACTTAGTGGTTTCACTATTCATAAAAAATGAAAGTTTCCAGAAATATACCAAAAATTAGGCCTAAGCTATAATTGATATTATGAACTCAAAAATGATTTCTATTTTAAAAAATTCAGAACATATCAGTTGCATTAATTAATTTAAAAATTAATTCCTGTCATCAAAAAAAATTTCCTGTTTTTAAGATATAATAACTATCAAAAGATTGATATTGGTTTATGTGTGGTTTAAATGTGAAATTAAATCCAATGACCAACATTATATGAAATGGTAAAATATATTCAAAATATACTTTAAACCCACTCAAATTAATAATTTATCACTATTAATTATTTCTATTTAAAATTTTGTTTTTAATAAAAATTTAGTAATTTTCACTATTCATCAAAATATGAATGTTATCCGAAAACTACCAAAATTTCACCCTACGCTAATTTCGATATCATGAATCCAAAACTGAATTCCATTTCGAAAGATAAAATTTATAAAATTTTAAAATGTAAGTACTACTATTCATAACAGCTAGTTTCATTGGTTGTGGTGTGTTAGAATCTCGATGTTGCATACAATGCACGCCATTGCATTATTCAAAAGGAAACGTATCGTGGATTCTTGGGATGTTTCATTGTAAATTTTTGATGTCCCCATTCTAAAAAGTAAATTTATTTAGTCAAATTGAATATATAAAAGATTAAAATATTGGATTGAAAAAATGGTTCACTATTAAAAGTTTGTAAAAGAGCAATAATCAAAATTAATTTGTTCTTACATTATGTCTAAGAAACTCATAATATGGATTCTAAAATTATAAGGATTATATAATGTTTAAAATTTAGTTAATACTATTCATAACCTCTTTTAAATGGCATGTTTGTTATGTCATGGTGTGCTTGAACTTGGTGTTGCGTGTAGTGCATGTTATTGTATTATTTTGAAGAAATAACACACGATGAAATCACGGGGTGTTACACAAGTCCACCACCAGTGGACCCATGAGTTCACCTTCACATCGGTTCACTGACAAAACCCTTCCCGAACTACGAGGACTTTGATCCACGTCAAGGCATGGTACGTAGGAAGCCTCCCTGAGGTTCAAGCCCACCACCCGTTGGTCACTCCAACCCCCTTCACATCGGTTCGCCAACACCTAGGAAGCCTAGTTTGTAAGCCCCCACACCATCTGGACCAAGGACCTCACTCTAGTTGGTTCGCCGAAAGACCATTATGAATTATGAGGCCTTTGATCCATGTTAAGGAATGGTACGTAGGAAACTTCACAAGATTCAAGCCCATCATCCAACTGGACCAAGGTCCTTCTTCACGTCGGTTCTTCGACGCACCCCCGTACCGCATGACATTAAACCACATCACAATCCAGCGGTAAGCTGTTGTGACAATACCGTCCAATTGTTCTAACACCCCTTCGTGTCCGTATAACACCCCTCTTTTCGATCTATGTGGACATTGATCCTTGCCAAGGCATGGTACGTAGGAAGCCTCACGAGGTTCAAGCCCACCACCTGGTCGTTTCGACCGCATCCATGGAATTATCCACCATCCACCCTGATTTTTACCTAGGACACCACATCCTGGCGAGATCATGCCACCCCATTCCCCTCCACAGTATTCGAGAAGCCACCCACAGTCTGGCCCTGAAATCGGCATTCCCTCAAGGGGGATTACTCAATCTGATCCACTCCAGCAAGTGTTCTGATCAGGCCAATCCGTCTCCACTGGACGTTAAACTCGCAGCATACCCTGTGTTAGACATAGTAAGACGAGGAAAACCTCAGATACATGCATATGGAATACGATTTCCTAAACACGATGTGGGCTTTCTCAGGAATACTCACCCTCGAGAAGCCATATAATAAGATAAAAATGACAGACACGCCAATTCCCCAGCATTTAGACACGTTACTAATGCCTCGACGTGACTACTCCCCCGACTGAAGGTTTCTGCCCTAACTGAAACCTTTTGAATGTCCTGAAAGAAGCATTGTAATTAACCAGTTCCCATAGAAACATGGCACTTGGAAGAGTTTAACAAACAACTTATTAAATCTATAAGGGAGACCCGGACTAGGTAACGAGTTCCGAGGAGGAATCTATGGAAGGAAAGAACCAACATCCCATCATCCCGGTTTCGATAAAGGAGAAGACGTCCCTGAATAAGGAGTGGATGCCGCCCGCCATTGGAAAGCGGGAATGCGGGGAAACACAAAATCCACGATTGTCGCGCTCAAGAAGACGGATGTGCATGCCCCGGTGAAAGAGTCGGAATCAATTCTGGTTATACATTAATTTTTATACATATTTTACATCATGAACATTATTTCCCTGTGTAGATTTATTTTGAGTATACTGGATTTTAGCTATTTCTCCCATTGTTTATGTGGAAATATCATTCCCTCCTTATCCTGAATGATTCGAAGTGCTTGTCGCCATCCCATGAATACCATGAACTCCATTTGGCCTATGTGAGTTCCAACTGGGATGATAGTGTATAAAAGTATCTGATATGGTTTATGAAATATAAGAATAATATATTTGAGGTAGTAAAAGTGGATGAATTTATTTAAAATGTTCAAAAGTCATTAATATGATTTCCATTTTATTTTGGAAAAATAATATATTTCATTGTGGGGAGTTTAGTGGACTGATTAGGAATACCTTGAGCTTGAATAAACTATTTTAAATATGGTTATTATGGATGTTTTAGTGAAATATTGAGATCAAATTGTGAATTATAATAAAGGTACCTTAAGGAGGATGAAGAATGAAGAATTCTACATAAATTAAATTTTTTATATAAGACTTTATACAATATATGATAAGTTGGTTAATTTTTTTTCCATTAAACCCTTTTGGGAATATATTAAAAAGAAGGACCACTAAGAAGATTAATTTTAATGTATAGAGATGAAAATATTAATTGATGTATAGATAAAATTAAATTATAATACATCATTTTACATAATGGATGATCAATTTAGAGGAGTACACCATGATATTTTACATGGTTGTATCTTAAAATAAGGATTTTATCCATGAATAAATATAATGAAATCACTTTTTAATTGATTGGAAACAACTTGGAGAGAAGTGATCCAATGTGTTAAGTGTGTTTAGATAATATTACTATTTGATATTATCACACTATATTTTTTAAAATTATCTTATTTTTTGGGTCCCCATATAAACATAAAAATAGATGTTTAATAAAAAAATAACTACATGATATGATAAATGAATCTTAAGGGAATATTAAGCTATCATCATTAAGATATTTCTTCTCGATGTATAGAGATTTCTTCTAGTCATCCACTACTCATGATTCAGGGTGGTGAGGTTTAGTAGGTAAACCCAATAACACCACAATATTTTTTAATATATTTCTCTTTAAATAAGGTATAAGTGTTTTATAGCTTGTATGACATGTAACACAGAGATTAAAATGAACAATGATTTACTATAATAGTAACTAAATTGATGGTTATGAAACATAATAGCCAAATTTATGATATATATGGAAATATTTTACGTAATTTAACATTTTCAATTAATTAATATTATATAAGTACTCTTTTTTATAAATTCGTTTCATCCTTCAAAAAATGTATTTTATTGAAAAATATTTTTCATTGAATTTTGTGGGAAAATATTATAATTAACTAAAAACACGTCCTGAATTTTATTTTAGAAAAATTATATTATATTTCGATTTTGTATAAAAATTAATCTTAGAGTGAAATTTTGGTGGTTTTCCATAATTTTTAATTTTTTTAATAATGAAATTAATAGTTATTATAAAATATAAGCTCATTCAACTAAATAAATTAATTTAAAAGTATATTTTTTTTGTAAATATTATCTTTATTTAAAATATTTTTCCATTAAATTTATATACTCTATTTATTTACATAGATATCAAAATTATACCTTATTTATCAATAAGTTCAACTTTTAGGCATAAAAAACAATTTCATTAGGAATTTTTTTTAATGTTTGCATTGTGTTTTTATTCTAAAATATTAAATAAATCAATATTTATTAATTATTTTAAGGAAATTTATATATTTTAAATTAAATAATATTCTTTTACATTCATTTAATTGTTTTTATAAGACATGTAAAAAGATCTAATACCGTTTTCTTCTTTAAAATGAATTTTTATAAAATAGAATTTGTTTTCATTCAATGGAATTATTTTTGAATGAACATATAAAAATTATAAAAAAAATAAATTTTACTAAATGTACTATGTATTATGAATGAAGGTGATCAAATTTGGTAAATATGGACCTTTTAATTTCAATCACTATGAATAATTACCATGGTTATTTTTTTAACTCAATAAGAGTAAAATAGGGTTTAAACTATTGTATTTGGTAATTGGATTCCTATAACACAATATTTTATCCTATTTGATGATATTTTTATTTCCATTATTAATTTTTTAAAATGTCAATTTTGTACCATTTTTCATTGATTATTTCCTTCATATTAATTCTATGAAATAGTAAATAAAAAAGTAACTCTCTTGACTATAATAAATCTATTGTTTTTTTACTTTTGATAAAATTAGGTTATTTTAGTTTTTAAATATTTACTTTATATAATATTTATTATTTTTAAATATTTTATTTTATTTTAAAATTTTAGATATGTAATAATTTTCATAAATGCATACATAATGCCAAAACATTATAACATATTAAATAAAAATAAAATAAATGTTTTTTTAACATTTATATATAATAATATTTTGATGAATTATTGTATTGAAATGTTATTTTAGATAAATATTACATAATAATATATTTTTAATTTTTTTTATTTAAAATCTATTTCAATCAGTTAGTCTTTTAAGTAAAATTATCTGAATTTTCCTAAAAACGTTAATTGTATATGATGTTAAATAATAAATTATTAAATGAATTAATATTCATAAAAATATTATATTCATCCAAGTAAAGATGATTTTGTCTATCAAATCAAAAAATAGTTCACATATACGTTTCTTTTTATTTTATATTAAAACAGCACCTATAATTAAAAAATGTAATTGGATTAATGGAATTATATTTATGGTCATCCTAATGTATATATATAAATTTTAATATACTTGAACCTTGAAATAATTTTATATTAACATAATGCATTAGGTAATTCAATGTGAGTCCCTCTTCTCACTTATAAAAGAGAACATCTTCACATCCCTTAGTCACACAGTTTGATCCTTTTTATAAAAAATTCCCTAGCAAAATACCTTGTAAGGTTAAATTTCCTTTTCCTATATATTTTTGTATTTCTAAAAGGAGATCCTTTCAATGTTTAAGGTGTAATAAAAAATATACATCTCAATAAAGAGGTAAAAATCATAACCAAGTACATCAAAATTTATTTCTTTTTCTACCCACTCTAAATTTGGATATTCATTATAAAATAAAAAAATAATTTTATTAAATAAAAATAATTTTTGTAATGATTGTGGAATGTCCATTTTTGACTTCCTTTGCAACCTTTGGAATATGAAACATCACTTTTTCGTAAGTCTGCACTACCACCTCCATGAAGAAATGTGTTTCATTTTTCCTCCCTATTTCACATTTATGGTTATAATTATGGACTTATAAAATATATGTTATTTTTATGATATTTTGATTCTTCTAAAGGGGATAATTATTATTTAATTTTATTCCATTGAACACATCAAAAAATTTAATCATCAATCGAGTGTACATACATAATACAATCCCAAAGAAGTGATATAATTTATTTTTTATCATCTCTTTATGTGAATAGTTAAAAAATTACATAATAATGACATATGGTAGTCATGGAATAATTAACATTCTGGATATGATTAAAGATGATCAAATTATTGATACTTGGACTGATATATAGAAACATACATGAAAATTAAAATATTTATCACCCATAAGAGTGATTTTAGTAAATAAGTGTTAATGATTAGGTTATATGATTTGGTAAATAATTCATATATAGTATGATTTTAAGGAACTACAATTTTATTAATTGAATGCACAATTTTATTATATTTCTATTTTATAGTTAGTAATGTATTATTATATAAATAATATATACCAAATGATAGAACCAAAAAAAATTATTATAATAATTTGAACATTAAAATTATAGATTCTACATAGACATATTAATTATAAATATAAGTACCTGGCCATAAACATTACTTATTATTTAATTAAATGAATAATTCACATAGAGTGTCTTTTTAGGTTTTGATTTTTAGAGAATTAGGACATAACTATTACATGTCAAAGATTAAAAAGTAGAAACATCTACTCAGCTTCCATTTTTTTTCACAAAATAAAAATTCTTGAACAAAAGAGTCATGTCTAGTTCCTTGTTTTAAACAGCCTCTCATTTCCTTGATCCCATCCTTGACCCTATTCAACTTTATGTCCTGTGAAAAACATTTCAAAAAAACTTGGGATGAGAATAAAAAGCTCATTAAGGGTTATAACAATATGTAAAGAAAACTTTAGTCCATGTATACATATGAATCAATGAAATAATACTTTACTCATAAAACATAAGCAATTTAACATACGTCATAAAATCATATGATTTATGAATAACTCATAGAAATCATTTGATTTACGAATAACTCATAGAAATCATAAGATTTAAAAGTAACTCATAGAAATCATAAAAAATAAAGGTAACTTGAGGAATTCATAATAGTCTTATGTAGGGAGTTACCCTTGTGGTTATGTTTGGAATACAAATCACAGTATATTCCCTAAATCTATTCAGAGAAACCTTAGCGTTTAACCAATTCACGTTACCCAATGCATTGGAGAGCAATATTGGGCTCAGCCACCCTTAGTTTATCACGGAACCACACATATTCATAAACAATGCCCAAGAACCATAACATAATCATAGAACATAACTTAAGAATTAATGAAAGATAAAATTCCCATACTGCAATAACAATATAACATTGTAAAATATTGAAATAACAAATTTATTCTAAAAACCATTTTCAAAAACATTAAAAACATTTAATAAAGTGATTTTTTAATCAAAGTGTCCCATACCACATTGAAGCTTTTAACATTTTAAACCATTAATATACATACAAATAAATCCTTAAAAACATTTTAAAAACATGGTTATTAATGATAAATATTTATAAAAATAAATCATTAAAACATTTAAAATGATATTTTAGACAAAATTTTTTTAACAAAGTGAGAGACACTTGAATACAATAATTGATGAATAACACTTAATCTGGACATTAAAATATCATGATAATAAATGGATTCATGATATAAAATTCCAATGAACAGTATATACACCATATAATGGTGAATTGGTGCATAACAACAATGAAGTCTGAATAGAAATGTAAAATGAGATGAAATCCCTTAAAAAGAAGGTATCCTTAAATCAAGGACAAATCAATCTAATAATTATGTGTGAAAAATATAAATACACCCAATGTAATTGTATATTAAGTGTAAAACAACAAGAGTTAATTCTCACATATTCATAGGATGACATATTCAATAACAACAAGTTGATCCCAAAGAAATCGAAATTGGGTTATGAAGTTCATTTGGTAAAATTCGACAGCATAACAACATCACACTAAAATTAATAAAAGTAGTTGATGATAGATAAAATGGTATCTCATCACTTGGACATAAAATTTAAATCAATAAGGATATAGTAGAACATATCCCAACATAAAAATATGTAAATTAAAAGACATAACAAAATAAGTCTTTTAAAAAGAGGAGTGTGAAAGGTTCCTTTACCGATTTGGGCAATTTTCAAAACGTACACCCCATTAAATAAGGGTCATAAAATGAAGATGTAAATTCCATAAATGAGATTATATTATACAAATATTAACATAATGGGCAGTACATACACCACACAAAAGGAAATAGTGGAAAATGTATCGTGAATCTCACGGGAATAAAAAGTGAGATGAAAATCCCCTTGTGAAAATTCGGCAGCCTAACGACGCCACATAAAACATACAAAACTGGATTGATGAGATAAAATAAGTTCTCTCATTATATTATAATAAAATTTACATCAAGATTAATAAATAATATCATCCCCCAACTTAATAAAAAGTATCTTAAAAGAAGTGACCTAAAAGAGAGTACTTAAAAAGAAAGAGAGAGGTTGGATCCCTTACCTCAAGTCGGACTTGTCCTGTTCATTTCTATAAATTCCTGAATAATAAACTTTTGTCAATTTATAATTGCTTAAGGTCCTACTTTAAATATTACTATTCATTTCATATCACATATTATAATGTTATAATAATTGGTTAATAATGTGAAATCATATCAGACGTTTTTGTCAATGTTTGGTAAATGAGACAAAAATGAAATTGTTTGAAAATGTTTATCCATGTAGTTATAAGTAAATCATCTCCATAATAGTATTAATTATGTAAATATAATTTATATCTAGTACATATTCATTTTATACTATTCCATAACATTTGGAGATAAAAATAAATGAAATGCACCGTTCATGGAGAGGGTAGGTTGTATGTACGCATGAATGCTACTTTCATTTCATTGACATATTAATGGAAATAAAACTAATTGAGAGTTATATATATTATAATTCCATTATAATATGTATGTTTTATAGGTCACATAATATCATTAATTTCATTCATTATACATTGCATGTATTGCATGAACGAGTCACATCACTTGAGGGGGAGGTAGTCCACACTTCCTCGTATGAAATTATCGTATTTGCACAATATGAAAAGCATAAAGTTATGTATTAAATTTAAAATATAGAAGAATATGGAAAACATAAATACCATATATATCATATAGAAAATATAGTTACATCATAATGGCCACCATGAAAGGTGTTAAGATAATATTGAACAATAATTGTTTCAAGAGGCAGTAATTCGCCATCCACAGTAACAATATGTTTTTAAACCATTAGATAGAGGTGTGTCTAAGTTTAGCAAGAATACATCACATAACAATATACTAGTATATATTATATACTGTTTTTGTTACAAAATAATGAAATAAAAAGAGTTTAGGGGTTTGTAGATGCAAAATAAAACAAAAGAACACAAGTGAAGACATTACCTTTAAATCGGGTAACAACTCTTGGTTTGAACCCAAATGGTTTCTTGAAGATCATTCTTCCAAAGGTGAGGTTTAAATGATTAAGAGAGGGATTTGGAGAGATGAAATGGTTCGGTGTTTTCCAATCCAATGGCTTTAGAGGTGTGTGTAAGGTGGTATAGGTGGGGGACTTTTATAAGAGAAGAGGAGGGAAACTCTTTGAAAGTTATAAAATATTACTTTATTATAAAATGCTTTTCTGATTTTAAAGTTCCCAAAAGGATATATTTTGAGGATAAGGTGATAAGGTTTATAAGTAGACCCATACAATATGTTGGGACTAGTGTATGACTTATATTTCACCATATTCTCTCATTTTATTTAAATTGATCATTTATGAGGTAATCACTGCATCATCACGGTGTCATAAATAAAATAACATATTTAATCTCTAAAAATTATAAAACAAATATCATGATGTAGGAAATTTTTTAATATTTCTAATGAATATTTATAGTAATAATTTTTACTTGTATGACCCCATGTAAAAAAAATTTTAGTAAAAAAGTACATGTTTGTGAAATTTTATTTTTAACATTAAATAAAAAGTTATTAATGTCATTTTCCAATCAAAGTGTCTCCATGGGGTCCCCAAGTTTACCCATGTATTTTCATGGTCGGATATTACTCATCCAATAAGGGTATGACATGTGTCAAGGTTATTTCATATTATTATATCATTATCGTAACATTAAATTACACTAATTACCTTTAATCCTGATTAATAAAACATAAAAGTTGCTATGGACAAAAAAAATTACATTAATTTCATTGAACCAAATTTAACATCCTAATGACAACCATGTATGTCGTATTTTTGAAAATCAAATAACAGAAGTTGTAATGTTTCATTTAATTGAACAATCAGTTTCTTTAACTACCACTTAGTTATTTCACTATTCATCAAAAATTGAAGTTTTTCAGAAAATACCAAAAATTCAACCTAAGCTATATTTGATATTCCGAATTCAAAAATGATGTATTTTTTACAAAATTTAAAATTTATATGTTGCATTAATTAAATTAATAATTCATTCCCGTTGTCAAAACAAATAACTTGTTTTAAGAAACAATATTTATTAAAAGATTGAGACTAGTTTAAGTCCAATTTCAAAGTGAAATTGATACCAATTACCACCATTGGATTAAATGGTAAAAATATATTCTAAATAAACTTTAATAACAAATAAAAATATAATATATCCATTTAAATAAATCAGATTAAATGGAGGTTTGGAATTAAAATGCCACATTTTCACTAAAAACGATCTTTATCGGAAAAATAAAAAAAATTACACAAACTAAATTTTGAGGTAAAAATTCTAAAGGACTTTATTTTGTCAAATACAACATATAAAATTGTCAAAAGTATATTTAAAAATGGTTCTATATAAAAAGGTGGTTAATCGACCTTTTAATGAATATTAGATGATTTATGCTTAAAATTGGATTCATTTGCATTTTAAGCCTCTAACATTTATTGGATAAAAGTAAAAATATTTGAAAAACATGTATAATCATTTTTTAGTTTGTTCTGTTAATTCCCACCATTACAATGTCTAGGCATTAGCTACCATTTAAAATAATATTATTTTATTATTAGAGTGCAATGTAAGTTTTCAAAGAAACTCGTTTTTGCGTATTGGGTATGCCATAGAGCATAGCGTTCCCTTTAATGTAATATTAATATTTTATTCACAAATATGGATAAATATGAAAATTTCATATTCTTTATTTACCAGGGGTGTTACATCCTTCCCCCTTTTGGGATATTTGTCCTAGAAATTTTAAAATTGGGCTTGGAAACTTCATTGAAAATCCCACATCGGAACAAGAGTCAGTAAAAGTATCACTTTAAAATAAATAAAGAGAAGTACAGAGGTCACCCGAGTTATCCCATACTAGAATTCCATTTAGGAAAAAATGGAGATGTATGGGAAAACAAATGGTCATGTTCTAATGGAGAGTGATAAAAAACATGTTTAGGAGAAAGTTAACTATAAGAAAATCACAAACTTCTGATGGGTTAAATGGTATTTGATTCCCCATTAGGAAAAATTAATAGAATTTTTTTAAGATACTTTTCATTGAGGAATTTATGTATGAGCATTAATAAAACATAAGGAAACATACATACTTGTTATGTTGACATTCAACTTTTACTAGATTTCTTACATGAACACATATTTTCTCCAAAAGACGAGTATTTGGGATGACTTGTTCACATTAATAAAGTTATAATCAACTTCTAGAGAATCACCTAATCCACAAAGGAGAACTATATACTACCCATGTCTTTAGACTTTAACCAACAATAAAACATAAAATGTTAGTATGAGATCAGATAATACCCAAAAAAGATAATCCTTTATAAAAAAATCTATTCTTAATCTCCAAAATTTGTCAAACAATACCCAAAGTTCAACAAAGACCATTAAATAAACATGTATCCATAAAATTCATCAATGTAAACCAAAATAAGATTGAAATCCAAATCTTTTAAGGATTTAATCACATAGTCTACCAAGGTAAATCTTAACATTTTTCTCCAGATAACATCATTTACTCTTAAGGTCTCAACTGAAAAGTAATTAACCTAATCACATATCATCCATGATAGGTTAATAATTTCCATAGATTAAAAAATCAACATACTCTAGATTCACAAGATCATATAATTAAAAAGAATTAGTCAAAATAACCAAGTAATTCACATAGTCTAACGGTAGGTGATAAATACCAGTCGCACTTTGGTTGTGGGTTCAATTCCTGCATCTTTGTCTGACGCGGCGGGTTGCCCACGGTCTGCGTGTTTTCATTTTTCCAAAACTATATAATTCATAAAACATTCCAAAAAACGAATAAAAATATTAAAAAATTACCATAACATATTTTAACCTCAAGTTTATCTCATGAATTTCATATTCCATCATATCATAGAGTACCCCAAAATTACCTAAAAATTAACGATCACATAAACCCTAATGGTTACCTTTATAATTATTACCTGAACTTCCACAATGAGTTAGTTCTCTCATACATTATTCATTAGATAACTCTCCAAGGTTCAAGTGGTTTATCATGACTCCTTACCACAAAATTTCTCATTGAATCCCCCATTTCATCCAGTCTCTTAATCAGAGAACCACCACAGTTTCTTTCAAACCCATTGTCATATTGGTTCCTGCTAGATCAATCCATTTACTAAAACCAAAATGTTCAGTGTGAGTATATCAAAAAAACATCATGTACTAATGAGGAAGATATAATCTAATATATACTTATCCAAGTTATCACAAACTCATTCCAACATTCAAAAATAACAATGACTCTATCTAATATAATAACCATTGCGGTTATAAACAACTTGTCAGTTATTCTTAAACAACACTCTAACCTCAAAAGTTATTTAAACAGACCTCTAATAGAAACTATAAGGACCCATCCATAAACATTAATTATTATTGAATTAAATGAATAATTCACATTGAGTATCTTTTTAGGTTTAGAGTTTTATAGAATTAGGATATAACTATTACATCTCAAAGATTACAAAGTAGACACATCTACTCAGCTTTAATTTTTTTTCACAAAATAAAAACTCTTGAACAAAAGATTCATGTCTAGTTCCATGTTTTTGACAGCCTGAAATTTCATTGATCCCATCCTTGACCCTATTCATCTTTATATCCTGTGAAAAACATTTCAAAAAAAATTGGGATGAGCATAAAAAGCTCAGTAACGGTTATAACAATACGGAATGAAAACATTAGTCCATGAATACATATGAATCAATGAAATCTGACATTACTCATAAAACATATGCAATTTAACATACCTCATTAAATCATATTATTTACAAATAACTCATAGAAATCATAAGATTTACGAATAACTCATAGAAATCATAAGATTTACCAATAATTCATAGAAATCATAAGACAAAAAGGTAACATGAGGAATTCATAAATTTTTTACGTAAGGAGTAACCCTCATGGTTAAATTTGGAATTCCCATAACAGTATATTTCCTAAATCTCTTCGGAGAAACCACTGCATTTAGCCCTTTGGCATTACCCAATGCATTTGATAGCTATATCGGGATCACCCGCCCTTAGTTTATCACGGAACCGCTAGTCTTCATAATCAATCCCCAAGAACCATAACATAATCATAACACATAACATAAGCCTAAATGAAAGATAACATTCCCACATTGCAATAACAATATAGAATTTTATGATATTGAAATGATAAATCCATTCTAAGAACCATTTTCAAAACCATTTAAAACATTTAATAAAGATATTTTTGAATCAAAGAGTCCCATACGACTTTGAAGCTTTTAACATTTTAAACCATTAATATCCATATAAATAAATCCTTAAATAAATTTTGAAAAAATGGATATTAATGAGTAATATTTATAAGAATAAATCATTAAAACGATATTTTAGATAACGGGTTTTTAACAAAATTAGAGATACTTGAATAAAATAATTGAGGGATAATATTTAATCATAACATTATAATACCATTAGAATAAAGGGATTCATGATATAATATTCCAAAGGACAGTATATACACCATATAAGGGTGAATTGGTGCATAACAACAATAAAGCCTCAATAGAAATGTAAAATCAGATGAAATCCCTTATAAATAAGGTATCTATGAATTAAGGACAAATCAATCTCATAATTATGTGTGACAAATATAAATAAACCCAATATAAGTGGATATTAAGTGTAAAAAAACCATAGTTCATTCTCACATATTCATTGGATGACATATTCAATAACTACAAGTTGAACCCAAAGAAATCAAAATTGGGTTAAGAAGTTCTTTTAGTAAAATTCGACAGCCTAACAGCGTCACCTTAAAATTCATAAAATTAGTTGATGAGAGATAAAATGGTATCTCATCACCTAGACATAAAATTTAAATCAATAAGGATATATAATAACACTTCCCAACATAAAAAGAAGTAAATTAAAAGAAATAACAAAATAAGTCTTTTAAAAAGAGGAGTGTGAAAGGTTCCCTTACCGATTTGGGCAACATTCGAAACATACACCCCATTAAAGAAGGGTTATACATTTAAGATGTAAATACCCATAAATGAGAGTATATTATACAAATATTATAATAACAGGAAATTCATACACCACACAAAAGTAAATAGTGGCAAATGTAGCATGAATCTCACGGGAATAAAAAGTGAGATGGAAATCCCCTTATGAAAATTCGGCAGCCTAACGGCGCCACATAAAACATCCAAAAATGGATTGATGAGATCAAATAGGGTCTCTCACCAAATTAACATAAAATTTAGAGCAAGTTTAATATAAAATAACATCCCCAAACATAATAAAGAGGATCTTAAAATAATTGATATAAAAGAGAGTACATAAAAAGAAAGAGCGAGGTTGGATCCCTTACCTCAAGTCCGACTTGTCTAGTTCGTTTCTTTATATTCCGAAATAATAAACTTTGGTAAATTTATAATTGCTTAATGTAATAATTTAATGATTATTATTCATTTCATATCACATATTATAATGTTATAATAATTGGTTAATAATGTGAATTCATATCAGACGTTTTTGTCGATGTTTGGTAAATGAGTAATAAATGAACTGTTTGGAAATGATTGTCCATGTAGTTATAAGTAAATCAAATCCAGAATAGTATTAATGATTTAAATATCATATATATCCCTTAAATATTCATTTAATACTATTACATAACATTTGGAGTTAATAAAATGAAATGCACCGTTCATGGAGACGGTAGGCCGTACATACGCATGAACGTTGCTTTCATTCCTTTGACATATTAATAGAATTAAAAGTAATTGATAGTTATATATATTATAATTCCAGTATAATATATATGTTTTATAGATAACATATGTTCATTAATTTCATTCTTTATACATTCCATGTATTGCATGAACGATTCACATCACTTGAGGGGGCGGTAGTCCACACTTCCTTGTATGAAATTATCGCATTTTCAAAACTTGCAAAGTATAAAGGTATGTTTTAAATATAAAATACAGAAGAATATGAAAAACATAAATACCATATATATCCTATATAAAATACATTGACATCATAATTTTCACCATGAAATGTGTTAAGAGAAGATTGAACAATCATCATTTCGTGAGGCAATAATTCGCCATCCACAGAAACAGTATGTTCTTTAACCATTAGACTGAGGTGTGTGTAAGTGTAACTCTATTACATCACATAAAAATATCATAGTATTTTGAATATACCTTTTTTGTTACAAAATAAAGTAATAAAAAGTGTTTAGGGGTTTGTAGAAGCAAAATAAAACAAAATAACACAAGTGAAGACATTACCTTTAAATCCAGTAACTCCTCTTGGTTTGAACCAAATGGGTTTCTTGAAGATCATTCTGACAAAGGTGAGGTTTTAATGTTGAATAGAGGGATGTGGATAGATGAAATGGTCAGGGGTTGGATGAGATAAAGGCTTGAGAAGTGTGGGCAAGGTGGTAGAGGTGGGGGCCTTTTATAAGAAAAGAGGAGGGGCACTCTTGGAATGATATAAAATATTATTTTATTATAAAATGATTATCAGATTTTAATGGTCCCAAAAGGATATATTTAGAGGCTAAGGTGATAAGGTTTAGAAATCCACCCATACAATAGGTTTTTGACAAGTTTAAGACTTAGATGTCACCCTATCTTCTCATTTTATTTAAATCGTTCATTTATGAGGTAATCACAACATCATCACGGTGTGATAAATAAAATATTTTATTTAATGTTTAAAAATTATATAAAAATTATCATGATGTAGGAAATATTTTTCTGTTTCTAATTAATATTTATAGTAAAAAATGTGACTTCTATAACCCCATGAAAAAATTGTTTTAGTAAACCAATGAATGTTTGCGACATTTTAATTTTAACTTTAAATAAAAAAGTTATTAATGACATTTTCCAACCAAAGTGGCTCCATGGGGTCCCCAAGTTGACCCATGGATTTTTGCGGTCATCCATGACTCATCCAATAAGGGTAGGACATGTTTCAAGGTCAATTAATATTATTATAACATTATCTTTACCTCAAATTGCATTAATTACCTTTAATCGTGATAAATAAAACTAAAAAGTTACTATTCACCAAAAAATTATTTTAACCTCATTGAACAAAATTTTACTTCCTAATGACAAGAATGTATGTCAGATTTTTTAAAATCAAATCACAGAAGTGGTAAAGATTCATTTAAATGAAAAATTAGTTTCTTTAACTACAACTTATTGGTTTCACTATTCATCAAAAATTGTAGTTTTTTCAGAAAAATACCAAAAATTAAACCTAAGCTCTCTTTGATATTCTGAATAGAAAAATGATGTATATTTTAAAAAATAAAAAATATATATGTTTCATTAATTTATTTAATAATTCATTCTCGCGGTCAAAAAAATAGTGTGTTTTTAAGAAACAATATCTATTAAAAGATTGACACTAGTTAAAGTCCAATTTCAAAGTAAAATTAATTCCAATGACCACCATTGGATTAAATGGTAAAAATATATTCTAAATACACTTTAATCTCAATTAAAAAGATAATATATCCATATAAATAAATCAGAATAAAAGGAGGTTTTGAGTTAAAATGCAACATTTTCAAAAAAAATGACCTTTATCGGGAAAATAACAAAAATTTACACAAAGTAAATTTTGAAGTCCATATTCTAGAGAAAGATTTTATTTTGTCAAATAAAACATATAAAATTTTCAAAATTATATTTATAAAGGGGTATCCATCAAAAGGTGGTTAATCGACGTTTTAAAGAATATTAGAAGATTTATGCTTAAAATTGGATTCATTTGCATTTTAAGCCTCTAAAATTTATTGGATAAAAGTAAAAATATTTGATAAACATATATAATCATTTTGTAATTACTTCCGTTCATTCCCTCCATTACAATGGCTAGGCGTAAAGTACCTTTTAAAATAATAATATTTTATTGTTAGAGTGAAACATGCGTTTTCAAAGAAACTCATTGTTGCACATTGGGTATGCCATCGACCATAGCGTTCCCTTTAAAGTAATATTAATATTTTATTCACAAATATGGATAAATATGTAAATGTCATATTCTTTATTTAACTGGGGTGTTACAATAAATATTCATATGGGATGAAAATATAAAATAAAATATTTAAAATACTAAATTTTGTATGTGTTCGATCCACTAAAATAACCACCTAAAAACACTACAAAAATAAGAAAAATATTAACAACTCAATTTTCTTTATGAAAATCAATATATAGATATAACTGAGAGAAAATAGAAAGTAAATATGAGTTAATAAAATTTGTAATACAAGTAGGAATGAGGGAACCCATATTACCATTACAAATATAACTGTTTTAATTATAAACTAATTGTCGAAATTTGATTATTGGAATAAAAATATTTCTATTATGAAATTTAAAATTACATGTGTAATATAATCCTCACTTATTAAAGTTAAAGATATTATTTTGGTTTCAAAGAAAATGAAAATATGTTACATTTATTTCCCTAGAAAACAATAATTTTTTAAAAAAAATTGATAGAATATGAGTTTGTGTTTCTAAAAACAATATATTTATTAATTTCTATTTTCCAAAAAATCTAAGAAATTAAAATAATTTTTATGTACATAAATAGTTTTATAAATTAAGATGAAGATGTATTATAATTATAATATAATTTTATGAAACTATATGAAATTTTTCTAAGGGTCCAGAAATTGATCATAATAATAAATTTTTTATTATTCTAATAAATTAATATTTTATTTAAACATTAATTTTCTAATTTCAATAAAATTATTATTATTATTATATGGATATAATTTTTTGAATAATAGGTTGGAAAATTTTTATTGTTAACATATTTTATTTTTCTAAAATAGATAAATTTTTAGTGAGTGTTGGAATAAAAATAAATATACTATATTTGACTTTACAAGATAATTAGATATTTTTTTATTCATGATTTATGTAATAATCCTTTTGGTAAAAATAAAATGAATAATATACTGAATATTTTCACTATATTCAGCAATATTTGTAGTTTATATCTATTATAAAAGAAAAATTATTATAATATTCACACACACCCCACTCCCCTCAT
This sequence comes from Viscum album, assembly GCA_963277665.1. Classification (NCBI taxonomy): domain Eukaryota; kingdom Viridiplantae; phylum Streptophyta; class Magnoliopsida; order Santalales; family Viscaceae; genus Viscum; species Viscum album. The sequence continues at coordinate 310,035,525 of OY728126.1, forward strand.
AATAAAGACCACCATTTATCCTTACATCAGGAATTACATGGAGATTTCAATTTTTTGAACAAATTTCTGTATTAACCTCCTCACACCCCCCATATCATAGTTTTTTTGGTCTAACCAAAGACTGTTTCATCAAACCTAAAAGGGATCCTAAGTATTGACATCCAAAAGAATAGGTAAAAGTCTTGAAAAAACCCATTAAATTTTATTCTTTTTTTACCACAACCTTAAGGTTTTATCTACCTAGAAATAGTAACATCAGTTTCTGAAAAATACATATAAGTTTTTATTATTGATTAAAATCCAAATTTTACCATCCATTCATCAGATTCTAATAATAAAATAATAATATGATTAGTTCAACACCCCCATGAGAAACATACATTAACATTATCCAACGCCTTAAAGGATTTTTAAAATAATATTTAGATGTAAAAATAATATTTTAATTAGTATACTATAAAAAAATTCACGTTTTTAATGAATATACACAAATAATATTAAATAAAATGATACAACATTGTGATGGTTGGTAAAATATCCAAAATGTGATAACTATATAATGTTACCTTCTTTACAAAATGAATCATACCTAATTTAAAATAAACAATTATATTTGGGAAAAGATCAATTTTTAGTATAAAATTAACTCCATTTCATTTAACTTCTATATTTTTTTTATAGTTTTACATAAACATAAACAATTATTCACTTGTGATTTAGCCATGGAACCATGAAATGAACACCCTTCAACCATGAAACTAAAAATTATATATCATTGAAATGGATATAAATGAACTTAAGAAATTAATAAAATAAAAAATATTTTCAAAATGATTAATATTAAGTAATTAATTTATCTAACGTGATTATCATGTACATTATTTTATGGTGTGGAATGGTTCTATAAACTATGTTATGGGATCTCTCCGAACAACCCTGTTTTTTTCTAGTCATGAATATTCTCTATATAAATTACTTTATCTATCTATTCAATGTTATATAATTTATATAAATGATGATAATATCTTTATTATATATATAAACATATAATTATACCATTATATTATGGGGTAACAAATAATTTTTTTTTAATTTCCCATATCTGTTCTTTGAAATCAAACCAAAAATAATGGAAACATTTTTATACATTAGCCCATTATGTAACACTCTTGAATTTTTGATAATATGAAAATTTTAAATAATTATTGTAATATTTTAAGTATATAAATTATCATTTACCATTGTTTTTCATAGAATATAAAGTATTTACTATTTATTCAACATTCCATTACAAATATCTTATACCACCATTTTAATGTACATTTATATACCCAATTGTTTAACATTTTTCATTGTTTATATTCAATTCATCACCATATTTTGAGACCTATGATTTTACACAATTATATGAAAGTCCAAAATAATTAATTATATCTTCTATTTTGAATCATTATGAAATATCATTTGATTTTAACAGGAGATAAGGTTATGAAACTAATTTTTTCCAAGTGCATTTATTTTTTATTCCAAACATTTTATATCCAATTGTGGTATTAATAGTCATGTACATGTTATCATTAGTGTTCCTAGAAATTTACCTAATGAATTTTTAATGTTTATATATCATGAGATGATATTTTTGGGATTATTGAGTAAACCTAATCTAGGATGGGACTCTGTCTACCGTGTCATTTGTCCTAGTAGATATCCTTGAATTATTCTTATGTCAGGTAACATTACTATATTTCCAAGATCATATGATAAAATTTAAATTACATTATTATATCATGTGATTATTTGTGATAATTATCTTTAATTACATCTCGTTATTCATTTCGACTCACATGAAATTATTTGTTATCATGTTAGTTCCCTTACAAATATTTTTAGATCCTATCTTTTTTATGTATTCCCTATATTCCCCAATTTTGTTTTAGAGATCAATGTTTTTATGATATCATTATGGAGATTAAAATAAATACATAATATTTTAGTTCTAAGATTATGTTTTAAGTACAATGTTTTCAAAAGACACCAGTCCTTTTAATCAATGTATTTTAATTGTTGGAAATTTATATTAAGAAATAAGTAATAATATATTTATGAGACTTGAGTAACAATAGATAGTATTGTTTGAATGTATAGTTATATTTTTTGATTCACACTAGAATATTTATTGGAGAACCCTTAGGATAAGTATAATAATATGGAAAACTCAAAAAATATTGGTAACGTATTGAGCTTGTCATTTCCATGAAATTACATCCCTATCATGATACTAATAGTGGATGCGATTCTTTAAATGTTTTACCTAATGGGGTTAATATAACTAACCATTATCAATATAAATATACATTATATAACATTTTCGAAATATGTAAAACATATATAAAATATGCACCTAAAGACCGTAATAGTTTGGTGCCTTTAAAAACATGGAAACATAAACACTGTTTCATGAGTGAGATACATTCTATTCAAGTAGTTTCTTCAAAAGAATCACAATTCATATACAATCATACTTAATACAAATCTTCATAACCATGGGAATGAAACAGAAAATGGGGTGACCTGAGATAAGTAGATGAGCATAAGGTGATGATAATGTGATCATAATATTATAATATCATACCCTACACATCAAAGATCATATACACGAATCATTACATAAATCGTAGTAGTTTATAAGTCATTAATCATAAGGAAATAAAAAATATAATCCTTGAAAGCATAATTTTAGAATAATCATTGAAATGTGGAAAAAACATAAGCATATAATATGATTCCTCAGTATTCAAATAATTACTACCATGGAGATATTATAAGTATGGGTTCACACCCCATTCCAAAATGGTAGTAACAATTTACTACCTTGTCCATCATTATCACATGGGTTCACTCCTCATACCATCTAGACAGCCATGGTGAACTCCAAGGTCCATCTTAGTAATTATGGTACACTCCCTATACTATCTTAGTCTCTGTCATGAGATATAAATCCTTACCCAATGAATTGGAAGGAGATATAGGTCCCAACCTTCAGATAATGAAATAATACATATATCTTCTACATGATCTAAAAAATAATATCCTAACACATTAAATGAATTGGGTAGTATAAAAAGGTAATAATATCATAACTAGTGTAAAAAGATAATGGTTTGATAATCATTTATTAAAAAACATAACCCATGTAACGAAGTAGGTTTCATAATCATATTACTAGTAAAAGAGATGCTAGTTTCATGATAAAAACATAAACCATTTAGAGAAATAATATTAATGGAAACATTAAATCTTTTTCCAAAAAAGGAACGAGTTAAACCAACATATGTCATATTAGATGGGAAATACTTTTTAAATATCATTTAATAAAATTTATTGATGAAAATATCCTTTATTATTTGTAAAAGTATTTCTAAATCATAAATCGTTTTGAAATTATTTTATTTAAATTAAATTTCAATCATGTATAGAAGTCCTAATATTATTTTGACACGATTTCTCCTTCAGAACATATTATAGATTCATGAAAACATTTCAAAAACATTTTTCATAATAACATATATAATATTCATGAAAACATTTGAAAATCTATTTTCCTTGAATAATTATAAATAAAGTTAGAGAACATTATGAAAACAGTTTTCCTTGAAATGGTATAAAAGAAACGGGAAAACATTTTGTAAATAATTTTCCATGAAAAAGTATAAAATAATCATGACAAAAATTAGAAAATATTTATCCCTGAAAAATTATAATGGAAGATTTGAAATCATTTTTAAAATAATTTTCTATGAATACTTATAAAGAATGTTTGACAACATTTTAAAAACCATTTCCTTAAAAACTATTAAAGGATTATTAAAAAATAAATAAAAAACACTTACCTTGAAATATTATGTGAAATAGTGTAATTAAATATTTAAAATCTTGTGAAAAATTTTCACATAAAAATATATTTAGAAACATTTTCTTATAAATTTACCAGTATTTCATGAAATGGATGATTCATAAAAAAGACAGCTAGTAAATCCATACCTATAGTAAGATATAAGAAGAGAATTACCTTTATATAGAATAAGGATAGAAAAATTCATTATTAGGAAAGAGAAAAGAATATTTATTTTAAAAAAAATTATAAAATGAAAAATGGAAAATTTTTTAATAATATAGATTATTGGATAATAGTCGAACGTTCTTTGAAACACTTCTTAAAAACATCATCTTGATGGAACCCAGAATTTTGATCCGAGAGAGGGTAATGTGAATAGTTCATTGAAATACTTTATTATGTTTATAATGTACCAAATATTATAAAAACTGTACCAAAAAATAAATAATTTATGAATAACCAGTGAAGAATGAATTTGAAGAATTTTCCCAATAAATAGATCATAATATTTCATGAACGGAAGCATAAATAAACACAATCTCGAAAAGTAATGTGAATATTTAAATAATATCTTACCACATTTTTACGTTGATCTATATTTCCAATGTAATAAATTGAAATTATTTAAAGAAAATATATATTTATAATAATTATATTGTGATATATCATTTTAAATGATATTATACAACTCATTAAAAAATTTATGTTCAAAACATTCCATGTGTCTTTAAGAAGGAAAATTGAGACACAATTTCATTACCGATTTGGTAACTAAAAAAAACCCATGGAATAAATATTATAATATTTATATGTATTTAAACAAAAATTTATTTATAATAATTATCTAATACATCCATGGGATGTATACACACCACACAAATGGAATGGGTGGTTAATAAATAATGTATCTTATGGAAATATAAAGTGAGATTAAATTCTCTTACTTGGTGTCTTGACACTCATCATATTCATAAAAAACTACTTTATAATTGATATATGTTTATTATAGAACTATTATATAAACATATTATTATATCTAATACAATATATTTTATTTATTATGACATTATATTACCTTCATTTTAGAAATTGTATGTTATGTTGTCACATCGGGTAATATCCCCATTGTTCTTCACATATGTCATAATTTGTTATATATTTGGTACTTATAATTATATCATGACTTATATAAGATTAAGAATTATATAAATATCAGTTATATTAATAATACTCTTAATATAATAATCTATAGAATTGATATGTATGAATTTGAATACACCATTCATGGATAAGTTCGGTCGTAAGTACATGTGGATGTTGTTTCTGTTTAGTTGTCATATTGAAAGAATGGGTGTAAATGGAATATATGAATATATATATATAAATATATATATCCCCGTAGTATTATAATATAATATATATTATATATTATAAATAAAAAATCCTTAATACATTCCATGTAATGTATAAACGAATCATATCGGTTTGAGGGTTGGTAGTCCACACTTCCTGAAATGTTTCACCAAATGTAATGTATGAATATAAGTGTTGTAAAAGGGCTAAAGTGGATAAAAAATATAAAAAATATATTATATAACATATATAAATATAATTTCCATCATAATGTGCACCATCATAGGGGGTAAATGAAAAATGAACCATCATCATTTCATGGGGATGTATTTTATCATACATGTAAATAATATGTTTCTTACCCATTTGATGGAAGTGTGTGATATTCTAGGTAAAAAATATAGAATAAAAACATCTTAGTATATTGATGAGAATTGTTTTATAAGAATTAAATAAGGAGAGTGGAGGGGTGGATAATGAATATAAATGAAAGGGTCTTGAGGAAGGGTGTTATCTCTTATTAAGGTAAATCATTTTGGTTTGATCAAATGGATTCATTGGAATGATTTATACCTAGAGGGATGGTTAATGTAGGAATTGATGGTTTATGGGATGTGTATTGAGTATATATTGACAAATCTTATGTGGTTTGAGAGGTGTGTTTAAGGGTAATCGGTGGTGTCCTTTTATAGGTATTAGAAATGACACACAAAGTATTATTAAAATCTTGTTCAGTGTACAGATGTCATTAACTAACATAATTCATCCAAAACCAAGAAATATATAATATTAAAGGTTCATGGTTCATTAATGGACATCAAATTGGCGTTTGAAATGTGTCTAGATCATATGGGCCCTTATGTTTGAGGTCTATTCTATTGTTAAGTATAATTTCACTTTAATAATTGTAATTAACATTAATGATATTTTTGGTCAAACAAAATATTGAAATTGTTAAACATTATTAATTTTTGTATATCCAAATATGGAATCAATTTTTCAAAATTCCGTTCAAATAATTTGATTAAATTAATTTCAAATTAATCTTGTAGATGTGACGACACTATAGGTTATAAATGTTAAAAATGATGAAATGTTTTCATATTTTTAATATATAATTTCAAATGGAAATTTCATCCAATGACCTCTAAAGATTAATTGATAAAAATTTAATCTAATTAAACACTAAAACAATTTTAAAATTTATTTTATCTTTAAAAATAAATTATATGAAAAAAAAGTTTTGAAATAAAATTTTGAATTTTCACTAGTGATTAAAAAATGAAACTTACTAAAAAATATAAAAAATTCATTTTAACAAATATATTCTATATTTATTTCAAATATAATAATTATTGTGACATTTTAAATATATGAATGTTAAAAAAATTGGATTTAAAATGTGATCACCATTAAAAGGTGTCAAAACTACAATTATAAAAATATTGGTTTTTATGAATAAAATTTGATATGTAAATATCATATATCTATAAATTTTATTGGATGATTAAAAGAAAATATTTTATTGATTATATTACATATATAGTAAATTAATATCACTACATAAATATAAATAATTTAATTAATTAGGACAAAACACCTTTGGATGAATATAAATGAAAAAAATATCATTTATATTCAATTGGTTCTTATATGTTCTCCTATAATTATTTGGTATCCTATGAATTCATCAAATATTTTTATAAGACATATATTTTCATAATTGTTTTAATACTACTCATAACTGCTGATTTAATGGGTATGTTATATCTCATTATAATATATAACAATATTTTAATAATTTAATATTGTTTGTTAAAAATCAGTTTTTCCTGTTACACAAGAAGTTGAAGAATGTCATTTTCTCATGTAATGTGAGATAACCTTGGTGTCCACGTTGGTAATGGAAACCCTTATGTTACATTTATTGCATTATAATCATGGTTTTTCTTAAATAACATGATAAATATAGTGATTTAATATAAAATTTTTGTTAGTGTTACATAAAATAAAAAATATTGAAAAGATTTAATTAATTTGAAATAAAATATTACAAAAAATCTAGGGTTGTTACATTATATTCCCGCTTAAAATGAATATTATATTTCAAATTATTTTTGGTTATAAATAGTTTAAATCCTGAATTTTTGTTTCATATAAATCCACATTTTAGAAATAAATACCAAAACATCCATTAAACTGGTAATGTTAGAACCATAATGGGTACCCAAAGTAACTAATAACAAGATTCCCAATACGATGACATTTGTGTTAATGGAAGATTTTAACATTTTTGAGAAATGATACCATTATATTATGAAGTATAGTGATAGAGAACTAGGTTAATAAAAAGTTCTGAATAACAAAGCCATAATTGTGTGATAACCTAAGGAACAGTTTGATTCATTAAAAAAATGCAAATGGATAATATTTGTCATTTCAATATACTTTTTCTTGATGTTTAATAACATCCAAAAGGAGGTATACTTAACTGATTTCATTCATTTTCATATTTAAAATGTCATCCTTCTTGTTTTTCCTTGATCAAATCCTAGTTCATCCGTTAGTCCGTTGGAAGAAGGTAATTTTTTTCATTCTTCAAGAAATCATAGATCATGAGATCCATGATATTCAATCCCATTTTCCGTCAATTTTCATCAACAACATTTTTTAGATAATGTTATCCAATATTATGAAATCCTCATGTGGTGAGATAATATCTTAATCTCAAACACAAAATCAGATGTTTAACATAAAATTTCTATAGATTGATAACCTTATAACATTTCCAAAATATTAATTTCATAATATTTAAAAATAATGTCTCAATATTACCTTAGCATTGAACATTATATTTAAAAAAGTACCGCATTTTTTCCACATTGCAAACATTTTAATTCAATCATTGTATATTCCATTGAATAATGGTAATAACCTAAATTACCATAAATACATTTTGAAATCATGCATGATTCTTTATTCCAACGATTATAGGATCGATTCATTAAATCCAAGAAGTTATAAAATTATTCCATGATGAAATAGAAATCTTTTTAAATAATTAGTTATAGGGGAACGCGCACCATCCAATTTATGTATCGATATACAACATTTAGTTATACAAATATCGTTATCTAAACATTATTCATTAATTAAGGGTTACCACCCCATAATTAACAAATCATCCTTCCATCATGTTACTATTCTATGTTTTAATCACCTTTCAATATCTCATTTATAATCCATAAACAATACATATACGGAAAATACATACATATTTCATTTTTCATACAACATATAATTTTAATTAATTAACATAAATACATTATTCATTCAACCGTTTTCTTAAACCATTAATAAGGATTCATCAAATTATTCATTTATTACACTTTTATATAGTATTAAATATTAATAATTACACAAGGTAACTAAATCTCAATTTAATCATGAATATAATTATTTACATAAAATGTACTTGAAGAACATCACACAACTTTCACATGTCTTTTGTGGTATTTATACCTTCGTGAGTATAACCGATACTCTAACCATATTTCTAATTCTCTTTATGAGATTTCAACAAGGAACATAATTTATCATAAATCCCATACATTCAATATCTTAATAATTAAATTATTAAAGTCTTCCTTCTAGATCATGTTGTTGAATAAAACTAGAAAGCATAGGGTGAGAAACTCTTATCATAGTAGAAATCTATATAATCAGGAAGAATTACTTATATAATGTCTAAATAATGACCCTTGTTCATTAATCTATAACACCTATGATATATCCTATGTTATTTATAGACAAAATTAATTGGAATCATTCATGATGGTTTATAAAGATTTTTTAAATTTAAAATGCATATCCCTTATGAGTTTTAAACCAGGTGTGAAACATGGATTGTTATCATGAACTATGTTACCCCGTGTTAGGCTAGACACAACATGTTAATGTTGTTACCCCTACTTACATCTGTAACATAGCCACATCAACATGTAGTATCCCGACTCGGATCTAAGACTATGAAGCATTAACTGCATCCTTTACCAAAAGTCTATGACATTCGATTAAACATTATCTCATCAGTAGATTTATCCTTAGATATATCGATAAACAAATCCCTAGAAATATTCATTGGGATATCTAATGTTTTCTCAACCAACAGTCCGATTTTTTACTAAAACCTCTATATAATTCCAATTATAACAATCAAGTATTAATGTACATATAAATTATATAACATTTTATAAATACATAAAACATTAAACAAATAGGCACCCAAACACCTAATTAGTTTACTACCATTGGAAAAATAGAAATGTGATCACTAGTACATGAGTGATATAAATTATCTCCAACTAGGTTCTTCATGAACATAACTCTTCATTCATTCATCATACATATTATATATATTAATAACCTATATAAGGAAACATAAAAATGTGTGATCTCAGATGCTCAATTTGGAAATACAAGGGAGACATTTGAGCATAAACATGAGCATAGGGGTATGAGAATGTGATCAAAAAATTAAAAGATCTTATCCTGCATATTAGAGACCATAAACACGAATCAAAGCATAATTCGTGGCTGCTCATAACACGTGAATAAAAAGGGGAACAAATAACATAAACCATGATAATATAGATAAATAATAATATATGTAATTGGGGAAAACACATATGCAAATAATATGATTTCAATACTATTCAAGAAATCAGTACCAAGGACATCATGGTAGTATGTGTTAACTACACATAACATATTGTTAGTAATAGTTTACTCCAATTTCCATCTTAGTATCATGTGTTCACTCCTCATAACATCTTAGTAGTCATGGTTCACTACCATGGCCATCTTATAATTCCAAGATATCTCTAATGATCATCTTATTATATCTTCAGAGATATATATATTTACATGAATCATTGGATAGAGGCATAGGTCCCACCCATTATATAATGAAATTATACATACATTATTCACAAGATCATGATGACTAATTTCATAACCCAGGAAATGAAATTATTAAAATAAAAATTTAATAATATCATAACATGTGTAAAATGATATAGGTTTCTTAATTATTTCATCGAATGTGTAACCTATTTAATGATTAAATTTTCATATACATAAAAACCCTTAAAATAAAACGGAGTTTCATAAACAAAACATAAACCATTCAGATAATCAATATGAATGGAAACAACAAATCATTTACCTAGAAAGACATGAGTAACACCAATATATGCCCTCTTAGATGTGTAATAATGTTTATTGACCATTAAAAAAAATTCATGAGTAAAATATCCTTTCATATTTTGAAAAGGATATTTAATTCATAAAAATTTTGGAATAAAATTTTCATTTTAAATACAATGAAAAAATTAAATAAAGGCATTAGATCATTTTGAAAAATATTTTTGTTGAAATATTTTATAATAATATACAAAAATTTTCTAAAATATTTTTTGAGAAAACTTATGAAAAATTACTGAAAATATTTTTAAAAACATTTATCTTCAAAAAATATAAATTGGGCATGATTTTTTTGTAAACAATAACTTTTTAGAACATATAATAGAAGCTTGAAAACATTTTAAAACACAATATTCCTTGAAAATTTATAAAATATGTCTGAATTGTTTATAGAAAAAATTCTTTTGAATACTTATAAATAAATCATTTTAGTCATTTAAAAATAAATATTCTATGAAAACATATCAAGGAAACTTGATAAAATTTTAAATACAACTTTACTTAAAATCATATAATAGAATATTAAATACCATTTATGAAAAATTTATATAAAAAATTATTTCAAACCATAAAATTTAATATAGTTTTTTTTGAAAACAATTTCATTCAAAAGTAATGTTAAAATAAATTTAATAAAAATTAATCTTTTAAACATGTATGGGATGCATCACATAATTGACAATGTGTAAATATTTAAATGACATACAATATCAGAAGAATATTCCTTTTACTAGGTACATGACAAAAAAATTATTTATTTAAAAAGAAAAAAATATTCCATTTAAAAAATATGGATTAGAAATTTTTTTAACAAATCATTTTAATATTATAAGATAATAATTGATTATTCTAGGAATCCTATTTAATAAATATATTCATTGAAGGAACACACATTCCAAACAAGTGAAAGGGAAATGTATTGATTTCTTTAAAACACTTTCCAAACTATAATATCCACCAAAGAGTATAAAAATGTTTCAAATAAATGAATATATCATGAATAACCATAGGATATTAAAATTCATGATTTTCTTGAGAGAAAGATTATATAATTTAATTAATCGATGCATAAACATAAATAATCTTGAAAAGTGATGAAATTGTTTTAGTAAATTCTGACTACTTGGTAACTTTTTACTGTACACTCCATGTTAAAAAATGACATTAAAAAATGACTATAATATCATGAAAAAAATATTATTCCTGATATAATAAATCAAATTAAGGAGATACACCTTTTAGAAATGCATAGGTTAAAAACATGGCATGTGTCTTGATAAAGGGAAATAATGACAAAATTACGATACTAATTTCGCATCTTTTGAAATAGAAACGCCATTAAATAAAGATCATAAAATTGATATTAAAATAAAAAAAATGTATATATAATAATTATATAATATATTTTTGGTTAGTATACACACACCACAAAATGAAGGGGTGGTGAATAAATAATATATCTCACAGAAATAATAAGATAGATGAAATTCCATTACCTTGTCTATTGAATCTCAACATACTCATATAGACCTTTTTTATAAAAAGCATAATATTTTTATAAATCCCTTATAGAAATATATTATTATATGTAATAACATATATGGTTTGATTATTACTTTTTATTACGTATTATTTAACCATTTTATCTTACAGTTTCACTTTAGGTAATATCTATTTTTTTCGTCAGATCTGTCTTAATTTGTTAAATATGTGGTTATTAAAATTATATAATGATTTCCAGAATGTAAAATATGATACCAATATCATTTATATTATTTATAATTCTATTATAATAATCTATATAATATATAATAATGAAATAAAATACATTGTTCAAGGAGATGGTAGGCTGTAAGTATGGATGGACGTTGTTGCTGTTTAATTGTCGTATTGAATGGAAACAAGTAAATGTCAATTTTTAATATATATATATATATATATATATATATATTAAATTAATATTATTATATAAAATATATAATATAATTTCACTCAAAATATCCTTCATTCATTCCATGTTGGGTGTGACTGAATCACATAACATTGAGGGGTTGTAGTCCACACTTTCTCACACGTAATTATTGTATTTAGACCAAATAAAATGTATAATGATATTTTTTGAAAAAGGATTAAATAAGAATAAACAGATAATAAATATTTTATAAAACATATATAAACATATTTTCCATCATAATTTCAAATCAAATAGGCGGTAAATGAAAAATTAACAATCATCATTTGGTGAGGTGGTAGTTTACCGAAAATGTATAGAGTATAATTGTTAAAAATTATATAGAAGTGTTTATAAGTTTATGTTGAATTATTATCATAAAAAATATTACTTCATTAAGGATACTTATGTTTTTTATAACCATGGAATTAGGATAGTGGAGGGGCTGGAGACTGAAAATAAATGAAAGGAGCTTAAGGGAAGGTGTCACGTCTTAATATGGTAAATCATTTTAGTTTTCACCAAATGACTTTCATGGATTTATTTTTACAAATTATATGATTAAATGAGTAAGTTATTGTTTTTGGTAATTATATTGGGTAGATCATGGCAGAGCCGAGAGGTGTGAAGAAGGGGGAGTGGGGTGGCCTTTTATAGGGCATGGAAATGACACACTTGGTATTCTTGAAGACCAGTTAGGTGTAGTCAATTTTTTACATTGAAAAAGTCATCCAAAATCAAATAAAACATTGTAATTTATGTTTAATGGAAGAATACTGGACATAAAATCAGTTTTGGAAATGTTTATAGGTCATTTTGGGCCCTTAAGATTTTGGTTTATTCACTTGTTAAGCTTAATTTCACATTAACCGTACAAATTTCATTCACTAATATTGTTAGTAAAATATTAATTTTACAATATTATACATTATAATTTATGATGAATCCAAATATGGATTCCATTTTTCTAAATTACAATAACATAATTTTCATAAATTAATTTAAAATTTATCTAGCAGATGAAACGACACTAAAACTTTTTAATATAAAAAATTATCGGTTGTTTGCTATGTTTATATATACAATATCAATGTGAAATTTGTTCCAATTACTTAAATTTTATTAATGGATAAAAATTTAAAGTAATTAATATTTAAAAACAATTTAAAATTTAATTTAACAATATAAACAAATTTTATAAAAAAAGTTTTGAACTAAAAGTTAATTTTTTTCTCTATTATTTAAATAAACAAACCTTAATTAAATTTACAAAAACAAAATCCATACAAAATTTTTATTTTAAAAATAAAATATTATGTTCATTTTGACATTTTAAATTTAGAAAATTTCAAACAGTTTGATTTCAATTGTGTTCTCCATTAAAAGATAGTAAAACTACCATTATAGAAATATAGGTTTTTATGAATAGATTTGTGTTCTTTATTATCTTATATCTATGAAATATTTTGGATGAATATAACAATTTCCCTATGAAATATATAATATACATATATTACATTAATAAAACCATTAATTGTAATTAATTTAATTTATAAGTGAAAACTCATATAGGATAATTAAAATTAAAATATATCCATTATATTCAATTGGTTATTATATTTTTCTATATAATTAATTATTAACCTATTAATTAGTCATTAATTTTTATAAACTATATATTTTTATAATTTAGATAATACAATTTATAATCACTAATTAAATTCCTTCATTTTATCTTATTATGTTGAATAATATTATTTTAATAAAATGTTATTGTTTGGTAATACTCAGTATTGCGTGTTACACGAGCCATCGAGGAAATTCAGACTTGTCTGTAATTTAGTCTAACCATGATTATCTATGTAGTTAAATATAAAAATCATGTTATGTATAGAGCACATTTATTATGTTTTTTAGTATAAGGCATGAAAATAATTGTGATTTAATATAACAAACTATTTTGAGTGTTTTCGGAATTGAAAATTAACAAAAAAGTAAATTTAACCAAAAAATATATATTTAAAAAAATAATAGGGTTCTATAGTTATCAGATAAATTGGAGGATTATGTACTAAATATATTATAAATTGGTGCATGATAAATATGATTTCTTATTCACTGGGTATGATAGTCTCAGGGAAAATGTTTGAAACATTCATAAAATAATTACAAACCATTGTGATTGACTTGAATAAATTATAAGGAGAGAAAACATAATGGTGAAATTAATATTTAAAACCTACAATGAAAACTAATGACTCCTAAGTTATGATGTACACATATTCTATATTATTTTCCGTCTATGTTCATAGTTTCCCTTTTAAATGTTTTTTTCATTAAATATTCTCATCCCTATGTTTCCTTTGGATATCAGAAAAGATGAAATCATAATCATATAGTGAAAGGTGTGTTCATTATCCAATAATGAAGTTAAAATTTCCAATATGAAAATTGTTCTTCATATTATTTTATATCTATGAAGTTTTTTAGAATTACTATTACACCACCCCAAAACATGGGGGTTGGGTTATATGTGAGAAAATAAAATTAAACAATTATAATATCCCACGAATATAAATCCTCCCCAGTCAATATATTTAGATTGAACCTATTATAAAATCATTTAATATATCCTCTAGTGTAATTTTATTCTCTATTATAATTCTATTGGTTGTCCTTATATAAATTCAACATTATCTTTAGGGAGAGAAATATCACTCTTCATATCATGAGTCATCATATGATTCATTATAAGTGGTAGGAGGAGAATTAATCTCCTTTTGAATCCAATTCTCATGAATTGATAATATTTCCTTATGAGAAAGATTTTATTGGTAAAATTATTTAGAAAATTTAATTAATCATGATAGAATACAATTCATTATGAGGGTATATATTGACATATTGCATGACGATTGGTCTAGTCATCCTCGTGACTTAGAGGTTGAGTTTTCATTTATACATATACCTAGAGCACTCCACAAATCCAATAATCCTTAAATAATTAACATAATTTAGATGGTTGAGCTAATGAAAAAATTATAAGAGATTATAGAGAAGTTTTTTTATGATCGACTGCTTCACCATGGGGTTCATCGGTCCTCTTTGACATGAAGTGGTATGGGTCAATACACCTATGTATAAATTATCATGAACTTAAAAAATCATGAAAAATAAAAAGTATCTCTATCTATGGATTCAAGATTTATTATATTTACTACATGGGGAAGATTATTTCTCTATGGTGGACCATTGGTTGGGATATATCTAACTGAAGGTAAATATGGAAGATATTTTCTAAACAACCTTTACAATGATGTACAGAAACTATGATTTCATAGTGATTTAATTAGGCGTAAGTAATTCTATTGAAATATTCATCTACTTAATGAATAGAGTAATTATATATTACATTTAAAAACTTTTTTTAGTATTTTTAGATGATATTATAATATAATCCAAAATAATGGAGGAGAATGAGGAGAATTCGAATATACTGATAAAGACATTGTGAAAGGAGTAAATATATGAAATGTATAGAAATTATTAATTTTTTATGGAGGAAGTATAATATTTTTGGAATTTTATAACTAGTAAATGAATTTTATAGGCCCTTCTAAAATAAAGGTAATTTATATGTCATACAGCTGAACATCTATAATTGTGATCGATAGTTTCGTTGGACTAGGTGGTTATTATAGTTGATTTGGGAGAAACCAGTCATCATTTTCAAACACAAAATCAAATATTACTTGAAATATATTATAGTTTGTCTGGAATAATGAATTTATGTGGGAATTAATTAATTTAAAATCATTCTTAACACTAAACCATCCCACGCGATGAACTCAATTAGAGAACTTTTCATAGTATACAATGATTCATAGATGAGGGGTTTGGTATCTATAGTAATGAATAATTATAATTTGATATCCTATTCCATGATGATGGAGATATTTCATTAAAAAATCAACACATTGAAATATCCGATGTTGGATACAGTGACCTTCCAATTCATCACATAGAACTAATCTCTTTATAGGGATGTCATGACCATCCCACATGGCCTATACGTGACTAACCCAAGCCCAAAAAACATAGTCTAGGGGTTAGTGACTATCACTTGAAGGCTTTTGCCGAACATAGAAGGCATTTACATAGAGATCTGTACAAACTAAAAATGTGAAACTGATGTAAACGACCAACAAATGTACGGTATAACCATGAGAGTGATGTATAACCATAATTACAACTGAAAACTGAAAACAGTGGGCCAGAATACAAGCAATAGAAACTAAAAATAAAGTAAACAGATGACACATCTTCCATGGAGATCTTCCTGGAGGGTAGTAGCTATAAGTTTGAAGTCGAAGAAGAGGATCTTGACTGCTCTCATCGCACCAAGATCCACCATGTCCCGTACCTATAAAGTCTTCCTCGGAGCGTTAGTAGTCTGCCCCAGACACACACATTTGGGCGTATTCCGTGCAGTGGGTGAGTATAACAACTCACTACAGGGTTGTAAGACCCCGGAAGGTCTCTCAATATTCCAAAAAGGAAAACATCAAAAGAAATACCACAAAGTTAATATCATAAGCATGATCTAAATCATGAAGGACAAACGAAATAAGACAGTTCACACTAAGGGTATAACTGCAAGGTTACTGGAATTGGGGTGACTAGTCATAAAGCCACATAATTATATCAATAGTAAATCTACTGTTGACCCATATAGGTTAGTATATGTTGACCTATATTGGTCGCTAGATGTTGACCCGTATGGGTTGTGGGTGCTGACACGTATTGGTCATTGGTGAAAACATATATTAGTCATTCGTGCTAACCTGTATTAGTCACCGATGATGACCCGTGTTGCATGCGAATGCTAACACATAAATTTCACTGGTACAGATGTAGGGATGATTAGTCATACTGCTAGATCATCCCACTCTGGAGTTTCTGATGATGACTTGTATTAGTCTCTATTCTTCTTCGTGTCACAACCTACCACTAGATTTCTACTTGAAGCATGCATAACGTCTGGAAGATTATTCTCCTCGTGCCACTGTCCATATTTCAACTAGTAAGAAGTCTCCAAAAATCGTACCCAAAGGATTGCCCCATCTTTGGTGTCCCAAACTGTAACGCCCCGACCCTAGTTACCTAGAGTAGGTGCTTTATTACATTACATTGGCGTGATCATGAGAAAGATCAAGTCTCGAAAGACCGATTAGTTTTGTAGCCTTGGAATAACTAGATACATCAATAAATTTTTACATTACATCATAAACAAAACTTCTTGTCTTCATATCCCCTCATACTATCCCTGCAGGTCATTCATAAATTACTTCTTCATAATCCTGGGAATAAAAATAAAACATTGAAAGGGGTGATCTCAGATGCTCAGTAATGATAACATTATAGCAGAAGCTTTACTAGATAAGCATAAACACTTAAGGCAATTTATAACTAAAACAAAAGCCTTTTAAACTTGAACTTCAGCATAAAATGGCAAAGGTAAAATGAAATAATGCCATTTACTTACTCACATGGATATTCTACTAGTCGAATGATCACATGAAATATCAATATCCACTTTCATAATGATGGAATGCATAATGCCAGACTATCATAACCACATAGCCAAGGCCTCGTGCCAAGACTACAAATAAGATTTTGCCAAGGCCTTGTGCCAAGACACTAGTTTGTCTCATGAGACCTACCGAAGCATCGAGGAGCTATAGCGGGCTCCACCCGTCACTTATTAAGTCCAATGCATTTCTCATATGAACATGTTTAAACATAACATAAATATTCGTATTAAAACTAGCATACGAAATGTCAATACTTTTACCACAAACCATGAATGGTATAAAAACAGCACATCCACAGTCAAACATAACTCATTCGATACAATATGGAAGATTGTATTGTATCACATTAACCTCAATCAAGAATAATGAAGGATGTTGACATAGATGAAAATAATCATCAAGACTATTTGAGAGAAATATCCCCCTTTTCTTGAAAACATTTAAAAGTCACACTATTTGTCAAGAAGCCATTTAAAAGTAGATTTTTGAATCAAAGTGACCCATACCACTTTGAAACTTTTTAAAAGGAGTTTTAATTTCTAAAACTTTAATGTCCATATAAATAAATCCTTAAAACCATTTTTAAAACATGGACATTAATGAGCAAGATTTAGAAGAATAAATCTTTAAAACATTTAAAATGGTATTTTAGTTAGAGATTCTAACCAAAAGGGACACTTGAATACAAATAATTGAGGTAATAAAAACTTTGTAATATCATGAGAATAAAGGGATTCATGATATACTATGTCAAAGTACATTATATAAACCACATAAAAGTGATTTGTTGTATATCAACAAAGAAGTCTCAATGGAATGTAAATTGAGATGAAATCTCTCATAAAGGCCGTATCCTTAGGTTAAGGATAAATCAACGACTTAATTATGTGTGAAAAATATAAATACACTAAATATGATTGGATATTCAGTGTAAAACAATCAAATTATATTCACAAATATTCTTGTAAAAACAACACCAACGAATTGGATGTTTAACTCAACAAATGGTGAATGAGTTAAAATTACTCTTATCAAATTCATATCAATGACTTGAGAATTATCAATGTAGTGATTATGTGTATCAAACTTATATCCACATGAAGGGGAGTGGAAATTATGACATAATCAAATGAATAGTGATTTCACACATAATCTTGGGGTAATATAATCAATGAAATATGCGTAAAACCAAATGAGTGGAAATTGAAATTTCAAATTCCCTTATCGATTAGGTAACTTTCGAAACATACACCCATGAAAGAAGTATCATACCATGATGAGGTAAATACCCATAAATTAAAGTATATTACACAATGAATTCAATCATGGGCAGTACACATACACCACATGCAATAATTAAGTGGTGAACAATGGAATTCTCACGAAATTAAAAGTGAGATTAGAAAATCCCTTACCATGTTAATCGACTGAGTCGTATGGCCAAAAGTAAATAACCACCAAATTATATACAGAATAACATGAATATAAAGAGAATCATGATAATATATATCAAATGTCCATACACAATACACCACTTTCAATAATTTAGTGGTGAATAATGGAAATCTCACTAAATTGAAAGTGAGATAAGAGAATCCCTTACTTTGTACTTTTTCCTTGGTCGATGGTATGTTTACCTCCTGTATAATGGTGAAATAATTGTTATTTAATAATACAAGAATCATTTACTTTAATATGATATCATATATGATCTTTTAACATTGATTTGTTAATAATATCTTAGAATTATCGTCATTTCGGGTGTTAACGGGTTCATTTTACTTTATATTCTTTGTTATGTGAGCCATATTCGTTATTAATGGGATGTATATTATTCATATCCAGAATGATATCAAGTCCTTAGATACTATTTTTAAATCATCAAATTATAATTATACTTGAATGGATATGATGGACAATGAATCTCATCGCGTTCGTGGAGACGGTAGTCCGTACGTACGCACGAACGCTACTTCCATTTAATTTTTCATTTTAAAAGTATTGAATCCAAATGATACATAGGTATATTATTATTCCAGTATAATATAATATTTTATATATGTTACTTAAGTTCATTAACACCATCCTTTATACGTTCCATGTGTGGTATGAACGAGTCATATCATTTTAAGGGGGCGGTAGTCCGCACTTCCTCAAATGAAATTATCGTATGTATATACAACATGAAACAAATAATGATATGAAATAAAATGGAATTACAGAAGCTTATATATAAAATATATATCATTAATATAATATTTAATTACAGTTCCATCATAATGTCCACCATGAGAGGTGGTAAGATGTATTTGAACAATCATAGTTTCGTGAGACGTTAGTTTTCCATCCACAGAAACATTATGTTCATCATCCATTAGATGGAGTTGTGTGTATGTGTAGTTTGAATCCTTCTTATAACCACATCCTAGTATATTTTGGATACAGGTGTTGTTACAAAATAAAGGAAATAAAAAGAGTTTGGGGGTTGGAGAAGAAAAATAAATGAAAATAATTTAAGAGAAATCGTTACCTTTAATCTAGGTAACTCACTTTGGTTGGAACCAAAGGACTTCTTGAAATGCTTTCTGCCTAAGGGGAAGCTTCAAAGAGGATGAGAGGGATGTGGGGAGCTTATTTGGGCAGGTTTTGGACGAGCCAAGTGGCTTGAGAGGTGTGAGGAATGAGTAGAAGTGGTCTCCTTTTATAAGGGAGAGGAGGGGCTCTTTAGGAAAGAGTGAAAGTATTACTTTATAATATAATTATATTCGGTTTATAATGGTCCAAAAATCATTTACGTCTAAGATAAGATGACTCATATTCTAAATAACATCAACCAATAAGAATTGGACAGGTTTTAGCTAATATTTTAATCATTATAATCTTATTTATTTAAATGATTTATTAATGAGGTAAACATTTCATCATTATTGTGTCATTAATAATTTAAATTATTTGATGTCTAAAAATTATAAATAAAATATCATTATGTAGGAAATCGTTTTAGCTTTCTAATGAATATTTATAATCGAAAATCCAACATGTATAACCCTATGTAAAAATTGTTCTTCTAAAAGATATATGCTTGTTTCATTTTTGTATTCATTTTAACTTAATTAAAATAAAGTGTCATTATCACTTACAAGTGGATCCATGGGGTCCCAAAATCGACCCAAAGATGCACATGGTCGACCATGTATCAACCAATAGGGTTAGGACACGTTTTAGTGTAATTTAGTATTATTATAATATTATTTTTAACCCTTATTTACCGGATTTACCCTTAACCATGGTAAATAAAATATTTACCGCAGTAATTATTCAAAATGTCTAAAAATAAAAGTTACCTATTTAGACAATTTGAACATCCTGATTCCAAATATGGAATCCATTTTCCTAAATTCAAAACACAGAAGTGGCAGAAATTAATTTAAAATTAATTCCCGCTGTCAAAACAAAAAGCGTGTTTTTAAGAGATAATAACTATCAAAAGATTGACACTTGTTTATGTTCGGTTTAATTTTAAAATTATGTCCAATGATCAAAATTATATTAAATGGTAAAAATATATTCTATGTATACTTTAAAACTACTAAAATACATAATTTGTCACTATTAATTATTTTGATTAAAAAAGTTGTTTTTAATTAAAATTTAGTAATTTTCACTATTCATCAAAATATAAAAGTTATCCGAAAAGTACCAAAATTTCACCCTAGGCTAATTTCGATATTCCTAATCCAAAAATGAAGTCCATTTAAAAATATAAAATATATATAATTTCGAAAAGTAGGTATTACTATTCATAACGGCTAGTTTGATTGGTTGTGGTGTGTGTTAAAACTCAAGGTTGCGTACAACACACGCTACTGTATTATTCAAAGAAAGCGTACCGTGGAAGCTTGGGATGTTTCATTTTAAATTTTGATGTCGCCATTTAGTCAAAAAGTTTAAAATATTGTATTTAAAAAGGGTTCACTATTAAAAGTTGATAAAAGTGTAATACTGAAAATGAATTTGTTTTTGCATTATATCTAAGAAACTCATAATATGGATTCTAAAATTATAAGGATTATATAAAGTTTAAAATTTATATAATAATATTCATAACCACTTTTGAATGGATTTTTATTGTAATTCATGGTGTGATTGAACTCGGTGTTGCGTGTGGTGCAAGTCATTGAATTATTTTGAAGAAATAACACACTATGAAATCTTGGGGTGTTACATTCTCCCCTCCTTCAATAAATTGTGTCCTCGCAATTTGAAATTGTTCTTCGAAAATAAAAGGTTGAAAATAGATAATATATTTGTGGGAAAAACCACTTCGGAAATTGGGTTACTAAAATTTAGTCTTAATATGAGGAAAAGAGAAATGAAAGGGTCACCACCAAATTATGATCTCGATTAAGAGAACATTGGTGGCAATTTGAGACATATAATTGGAGGAAAAACGTAAATATTTATAGGTAGTGATTGAGGTCATCAATCACAAACAAGTATAAAATTGAGGTCCTTAAATTCATCAATCTATGATGATTTGAAATACCATCGGTTCAACAAAACATAGGGTATTAGGAGAACACATTTTTGACGTTTCAAAATATCTTAGTTGAAATCCCACATCGAAAAATGAATTAATGAGGCCTCTATTTAAAATAAAGAGTCGAAAGTATGAAGATTACCAAAAATAACACATACTAGGGTTCCATGTAGTAAAATATGGATATGGAAGAAAAATCTAACCATCAATTACCTGATGGAGTGTGGTAGAGAACATGGCTATGAAAAGGCCAACAATCCCAAAGCCATAAATTAGTGATGATTTAATGTACCATCTAGGACAACATTTTTTTTAAAGTTATATTACATAAGGAAGAGGAATTTACTTATGATATTGACTAAGAACATTATGAGATATACTTAAATTTTAAGTAGATGTTCATTCTTTAATAAATTTCCACCACTAACTCAATTTTTTTTTAAACGATGAGTATTCAAGAAGACTTGGTCACACAGGAAGAACTAGAATAAACTTCTATAGAATCACATGATCCATGTAGGCTAAACCATATATTTACATTGTCTTTGAAGATTAATCAAAACCAAAATGGTTAGTGAATGATCTAATGATCCCCCAAAAGGATATTCATTGAGATAAATATGCACTAATCTTAATTTCTAAAATTAAACCAACAATTCCCCAAAGTTAAAATAGATACCATTCAATAACGAATTGTCCTTACAATCCTTTAATATAATCCAAACTAATATTGAAACCCAAAACATAGAAGAATTTTATTATGTAGTCTCCCATGTTACATTGTATCTCCAAATGACATCAAATGCTCTTAAAGTCACATACTTAAAAGTGATTAACATCATAACATATTCTCTGTTATAGGTTAATCATTTCCATAAATAACCCAAATCACTATAAATCAACAATAAAAACATAGATAAAAACCCACCATTACTCTACAAATGAAACCTCATTGTATTCTATTTTCCTTGGGCATATAGTGTTCCTAACAAAACGAACATCTTCCAAAATAACTTTTATCACTTAATCACAAAATCATTTTACTATACCAAGGGTATTCATTTGAGATGACATAGAACCCAAATCATCTTATTATTGATCAATAAAATCATATAACAAAAAAAAAGTCACACTAACCAGGGACTTCACGTAGTCCAGTGGTAGGCGATAAATCCCAATCGCACTTTGGTTGTGGGTTCGATTTCCACAGCTTTGTCCGACGCGATGGGTTGTCACACGGTCTACGTGTTGTCCTTTTTCAAAAACTATATTTTATAATATTACCAAAATGAGATAAATTTCTCAAAATAACATAATTTAACCACAAATGTTATATCATACTTTGCATTTTCATCCCAAATTATAATAACTTATCATTTTCTCAAACCCCAATGATCATATAAAACCAAATGGTTATTTATACCTATATCCACAAGAGAAGAGACAATTCTTCCTCAAATATCATTCTCACATGGAAAACTGCGGGGTTACAAATACAAGAGAAAATTATTCCAAAGCAAACCCATCAACAAGGAGTGATAATACTTTTTAAATTTTTCTCCAACCATTTATTTCCACATTGCTTCTTCTTTGACAAAGAAAATATCCTATAGAATAGGACATTCACTCGGGTAATGGCCAGGTCCCCTACATTTACGGCAAATGACTGTAAATGGACTCTTGGGACCATTTTTATCTTCTTCCATAGTACTCTACATTTTTCTTCGGCAATTCTTCACTTTATGTCCTTCATTCCCGCACATAAAACATTTCATTGTCCCATTGAGACAATTTCCTGGGTGTCTCTTTCCACATTTCCTGCATGATGAAAATTGAGGTTTCTTTTCTCCATGGTCTCCATTGCTGGAGATCTTATCATTTATCACCTTTCTCTTTCTTGTTGAGTCTGGGAGTTGGTTAATATATATGTTGTTGATCATATTTTTGGAAAACTGATTTGGCATAAAGACGATATCTTTTACGCCTATCAACATTCCATTTTGTTGCTCATCGCCACCATCGTTCCCACCTTGTACGTCATTCTCAAAGTCAATATGACTTCCTTGGAATCCAGCCATTGACTAAAACCAGAAAGCATTGTGTGAGTAATAGTAGTCGTAAAATCATTTAGAGATTAAAATGTCACCATATTCTCAATTTGAAACATATTAGGATTAACCAAGGTCATTTACTCTTATCTTATGTATATATTACTTAAATCGATTTGTAAAGAAAATGTAAATTATCCTAAGCATATCCCCCGGGAGTGTCGTAACCAAGAGTGTAGCAAGGCCCGTTGTCGTGCACCAGTTCCCGTTCGAGTCTAGCTCAAAGCGGTGTTTTCGGGTTTTACCCCTAGGTACATCTGTTCCAGAGCCGCCTCTACCTGCTCGTATCCAGACAGGGATGTATTGCTCAGAAAACTCACAAAATATCTACAATACCAAAATTCTAGGAAGTTCTTTTATACTAATCCTCAAAGTTCATCTTAGGTCTACGTGCTCTAATCAGAGTTTATCTAAATCTAGCTACCAAGGTTTGTACTAAACTTCCTCTGATACCAACTGTAACGCCCCGACCCTAGTTACCTAGAGTCGGTGCATTATTACATAACATTGGCGTGATCATGAGAAAGATCAAGTCTCGAAAGACCGATTAGTTTAGTAGCCTTGGAATAACTAGATACATCCATAAATTTTTACATTACATCATAAAAAAACATCTTGTCTTCATATCCCCTCATACTATCCCTGCAGGTCATTCATAAATTACTTCTTCATAATCCTGGGAAAAAAATAAAACATTGAATGGGGTGAGCTCAGATGCTCAATAAGGATAACATTATAGCAGAAGCTTTCATAAATAAGCATAAACACTTAAGGCAATTTATAACTAAAACAAAAGCCTTTTAAACTTGAAATTCAGCATAAAATGGCAAAGGTAAAATGAAATAATGCCATTTACTTACTCACATGGATATTATACTATTCGAATGATCACATGAAATATCAATATCCACTTTCATAATGATGGAATGCATAATGCCAGACTATCATAACCACATATCCAAGGCCTCGTGCCAAGACTACAAATAAGATTTTGCCAAGGCCTTGGCCAAGACACTAGTTTGTCTCATGAGACCTACCGATGCATCGAGGAGCTATAGCGGGCTCCACCCGTCACTTATTATGTCCAATGCATTCCTCATATGAACATGATTAAACATAACATAAATATTCGTATTAAAACTAGCATACGAAATGTCAATACTTTTACCACAAACCATGAATGGTATAAAAACAGCACATCCACAGTCAAACATAACTCATTCGATACAATATGGAAGATTGTATTGTATCACATTAACCTCAATCAAGAATAATTAAGGATGTTGACATAGATGAAAATAATCATCAAGACTATTTGAGAGAAATATCCCCCTTTTCTTGAAAACATTTAAAAGTCACACTATTTGTCAAGAAGCCATTTAAAAGTAGATTTTTGAATCAAAGTGACCCATACCACTTTGATACTTTTTAAAAGGAGTTTTAATTTCTAAAACTTTAATGTCCATATAAATAAATCCTTAAAACCATTTTTAAAACATGGACATTAATGAGCAAGATTTAGAAGAATAAATCTTTAAAACATTTAAAAATGGTATTTTAGTTAGAGATTCTAACCAAAAGAGACACTTGAATAAAAATAATTGAGGTAATAAAAACTTTGTAATATCATGAGAATAAAGGGATTCATGATATACTATGTCAAAGTACATTATATAAACCACATAAAAGTGATTTGTTGTATATCAACAAAGAAGTCTCAATGGAATGTAAATTGAGATGAAATCTCTCATAAAGGCCGTATCCTTAGGTTAAGGATAAATCAACGACTTAATTATGTGTGAAAAATATAAATACACTAAATATGATTGGATATTCAGTGTAAAACAATCAAATTATATTCACACATATTCTTGTAAAAACAACACCAACGAATTGGATGTTTAACTCAACAAATGGTGAATGAGTTAAAATTACTCTTATCAAATTCATATCAATGACTTGAGAATTATCAATGTAGTGATTATGTGTATCAAACTTATATCCACAGGAAGGGGAGTGGAAATTACGACATAATCAAATGAATAGTGATTTCACACATAATCTTGGGGGTAATATAATCAATGAAATATGCGTAAAGCCAAATGAGTGGAAATTGAAATTTCAAATTCCCTTATCGATTAGGTAAATTTCGAAACATACACCCATGAAAGAAGTATCATACCATGATGATGTAAATACCCATAAATTAAAGTATATTACACAATGAATTCAATCAGGGGCAGTACACATACACCACATGCAATAATTAAGGGGTGAACAATGGAATTCTCACGAAATTAAAGGTGAGATTAGAAAATCCCTTACCATGTTAATCGACTGAGTCGTATGGACAAAAGTTAATAACCACCAAATGATTTATATAATAACATTAATATAAAGAGAATCATGATAATATATATCAAATGGCCATACACAATACACCACTTTCAATAATTTAGTGGTGAATAATGGAAATCTCCCGAAATTGAAAGTGAGATAAGAGAATCCCTTACTTTGTACTTTTTCCTTGGTCGATGGTAGGTTTACCTCCTGTATAATGGTGAAATAATTGTTATTGAATAATGCAAGAATCATTTACTTTAATATGATATCATATATGATCTTTTAACATTGATTTGTTAATAATATCTTAGAATTATCGTCATTTCGGGTGTTAACGAGTTCATTTTACTTTATATTCTTTGTTATGTGAGCCATATTCGTTATTAATGGGATGTATATTATTCATATCCAGAATGATATCAAGTCCTTAGATACTATTTTTAAATCATCAAATTATAATTATACTTGAATGGATATGATGGACAATGAATCTCATCGCGTTCGTGGAGACGGTAGTCCGTACGTACGCACGAACGCTACTTCCATTTAATTTTTCATTTTAAAAGTATTGAATCCAAATGATACATAGGTATATTATTATTCCAGTATAATATAATATTTTATATATGTTACTTAAGTTCATTAACACCATCCTTTATACGTTCCATGTGTGGTATGAACGAGTCATATCATTTTAAGGGGGCGGTAGTCCGCACTTCCTCAAATGAAATTATCGTATGTATATACAACATGAAACGAATAATGATATAAAATAAAATGGAATTACAGAAGCTTATATATAAAATATTTATCATTAATATCATATTTAATTACAGTTCCATCATAATGGCCACCATGAGAGGTGGTAAGATGTATTTGAACAATCATCGTTTCCTGAGGCGTTAGTTTGCCATCCACAGAATCATTATGTTCATCATCCATTAGACGGAGTTGTGTGTATGTGTAGTTTGAATCCTTATTATAACAACATCCTAGTATATTTTTGATACTGTTGTTGTTACAAAATAAAGGAAATAAAAAGAGTTTGGGGGTTGGAGAAGCAAAATAAATGAAAATAATTTAAGAGAAATCGTTACCTTTAATCTAGGTAACTCACTTTGGTTGGAACCAAAGGACTTCTTGAAATGCTTTCTACCTAAGGGGAAGCTTCAAGGAGGAGGAGAGGGATGTGGGGAGCATATGTGGTCAGGGTTTGGACGAGCCAAGTGGCTTGAGAGGTGTGAGGAATGAGTAGAAGTGGTCTCCTTTTATAAGGTAGAGGAGGGGCTCTTTAGGAAAGAGTGAAAGTATTACTTTATAATATAATTATATTCAGTTTATAATGGTCCAAAAATCATTGAGGTCGAAGATAAGATGACTCATATTCTAAATAAAATCAACCAATAAGAATTTGACAGGTTTTAGCTAATATTTTATTCATTATAATCTTATTTATTTAAATGATTTATTAATGAGGTAAACATTTCATCATTATTGTGTCATTAATAATTTATATTATTTGATGTCTAAAAATTATAAATAAAATATAATTATGTTGGAAATCTTTTTAGCTTTCTAATGAATATTTATAATCGAAAATCCAACATGTATAACCCTATGTAAGAATTGTTCTTCTAAAAGATATATGCTTGTGTCATTTTTGTATTCATTTTAACTTAATTAAAATAAAGTGTCATTATCACTTACAAGTGGATCCATGGGGTCCCAAAATCGACCCAAAGATGCCCATGGTCGACCATGTATCAACCAATAGGGTTAGGACACGTTTTAGGATAATTTAGTGTTATTATAATAATATTTTTTAACCCTTATTTACCGGATTTACCCTTAACCATGGTAAATAAAATATTTACCGCAGTAATTATTCAAAATGTCTAAAAATAAAATTTACCTATTTACACAATTTGAACATCCTGATTCCAAATATGGAATCCATTTTCCTAAATTCAAAACACAGAAGTGGCAGAAATTAATTTAAAATTAACTCCCGTTGTCAAAACAAAAAGCGTGTTTTTAAGAGATAATAACTATCAAAAGATTGACACTTGTTTATGTTCGGTTTAATTGTAAAATTATGTCCAATGATCAAAATTATATTAAATGGTAAAAATATATTCTAAATATACTTTAAAACTACTAAAATTCATAATTTATCACTATTAATTATTTTGATTAAAAAAGTTGTTTTTAATTAAAATTTAGTAATTTTCACTATTCATCAAAATATAAAAGTTATCCGAAAAGTACCAAAATTTCACCCTAGGCTAATTTTGATATTCCGAATCCAAAAATGAATTCCATTTTAAAATTTAAAATATATATAATTTCGAAAAGTAGGTATTACTATTCATAACGGCTAGTTTGATTGGTTGTGGTGTGTGTTAAAACTCAAGGTTGCGTACAACACACGCTACTGTATTATTCAAAGAAAGCGTACCGTGGAAGCTTGGGATGTTTCATTTTAAATTTTGATGTCCCCATTTAGTCAAAAAGTTTAAAATATTGTATTTAAAAAGGGTTCACTATTAAAAGTTGATAAAAGTGCAATACTGAAAATGAATTTGTTTTTGCATTATATCTAAGAAACTCATAATATGGATTCTAAAATTATAAGGATTATATAAAGTTTAAAATTTATATAATACTATTCATAACCTCTTTTGAATGGCTTTTTTTTGTAAGTCATGGTGTGATTGAACTCAGTGTTGCGTGTAGTGCAAGTCATTGAATTATTTTGAAGAAATAACACACTATGAAATCTTGGGGTGTTACACAAACTGACAAACAGAGCATCGATTAGACACCCAATTTGTGAGATATGGGCACCTTTACAATAAGGGCTCGGTTGGATTCATGTCTGATCTAACCCAGGTATCATGTCAAATTCCAAAAAAAATCAATTAGAGTATCTCCAAAGGACTGACTTGTCACAAGGGTCCTTATTCCAGAGGCTACACATCGATCGATCTCTTGGACGATTAGTTACACACCATTCCATGAAATGGGGGTAATCACGCCTCGGTCCGGCCTGGCTCAGTCGGGCCAGCCAGAATATTCCTAAATGGCCGCTTCCCAAAAGGGGTTATAAAGACATTGGTGGCATGTCAGACAAACACTAGGTTCATCAGTTATGAGTGTTTCTTTATTCAGTGGCTGGTTGGGTCTGGGCCCGGTCCGACTTAGTCAGGTTGGCCCGACGCAATGTGACCCGGGGTCTCCCTGACCTCGACCAAGTTCAGACCGTTAAGGGTCAGCTCGGTTCACTAGGTATGGCTTGTCAGGGTCGGCCCGACTGGTTTGCAGGCTTGGGAAGTAGTTGACCAGGCCCACCGGGTGAGGCTGGGCCCACCCGCAATGGCCTCTGGGCGGGTCTGACACATTCGGTTAGCCTGTGTCTGGCTCGGTCCGCCTGATGGAAGTCCGTTTCTCCAGCTATCCCCATATACATGGGGCTATTTAATCCGACTGATGGCGTATTTCCCACACCATGAAATAGTCCGCCATCTGGCTGATAGGTCTTCAGCAGACGCGACACAACGTGGGCCATGCTACCCCCTCCTCCTGTGGTCAATAGGTCGTTGCTGTTGATGTTGGTAGGGCCTGCAAGAACCACCCTTCTCATGCTCAGCCGACTCTGGCTAGCCGCATCTGGACACCACGACGTGTGATGGTGCACCACCTTCCCACCACTCACAACCAGTTGTCCCAGGCTTCCTCCGGCCAACACCGACTTCGCACGCGTGTCGTTCTTTCTGTAGGCCACCAGACCTGCTCTAGTGGTCTGTCCTTGGTGTCACCTATGCCGAAAAACCTCTCGGGTCACTGCCACCACTGCGTAACCCGTATCTCTATCTAACAATCAAATTCTCTAACCATGCAATGGAAACACCAAAACAACAAGATCGATGGAGAGTCCATGTCTTATTTGGATTTTCTAGTGCCCTCCGCATTAACGTTTTAATAACGGGTATTAACAACAAACAAAGAATTTAGAAATAAATCCTAACTTGTATGCCAACATCAACCTCCTGTGATTAAACAATGTTCCATGGATCAACCTATTGGCCGGTTTATCCTCATTCTCCATACAAATAATGTAAGGGGAAGGAGGAATTTTATAATATCAAAAACCAAAACTCGTACCTGTATGATACATCCACTGAAGATGATCAACAGATCCTACATCATTGTTGTTGTTGGTTCATGGTTTGGTGGCACTCGTCACCACTCGCTAAATCTGGTCTCATCTTCTAGGGGGATTTTTTCTCATGACTTTTCCATAGTTTCCTTGCATGAACAAGTGGTGCCAAAACCCCATCCTAGGATCAATTTAAATAGAAAGGGGAAAGGTGAGTAACACATTGAGGGATTAATGTGTCCCAATAAATAAATTAATGAACCTCTTTTAATTCATGTCTGTTTAGTTACGCAGTTGATGAGTTAATCCATTAAATGTCTTGACAAGTAACACGTCTTTCCACTATCGCTCATCTATTGGATAAAAATAAAATAAAATAATAATTACATGTTATTTGAATTTTCTTTAAAATGTCAAAAACTAAATTTTTATCCCAACCTACTACAGTCGAATTGAAACCTCCCAAAAGAGAATCCTTTTTCATTATATTCAATGGTGTACGGGGATTTTTAATCCAAACACCACTTCAAAAGATAGAAAACCTCGACAACACGTTTCTGAACGCACCCTAAAAATTTTTAAAAAAACAATCTAGGAACACCAGGCCTCAAAATCATGTGCTTTAAATTTTTTCACAGACTCTTATTAATCCCAAACAATTAAAAAAAATTACTAGTAATTTTTCGGGTCATTATATTCTCCCCACCTTAGGGATTTACATCTCCAAAATCCAAACATGGCTACACACACAAAGAGGTGTACTGGTCACGCATATGAGCCCCTCGCTCCCACGTGCTCTGCTAGAGATTCATGTGCTACTAGCAAACACATACCAGAGGTATTGACTTCCCATGAAGTATCTAATCCTGTCTATCCTCTATCTCTACTAGGTGATCTGCAAAAGTAACACCATCATAAATCTCCAGCTCCCCATGGTCGATGACATGAGATTGGTCATGCACATATCTCCTCAGCTGTGATACATGGAAGACGTCGTGGATCCACTACAACTGTAGTGGAAGTTCAAATCAGTATCCCACCATTCAAATCCTCCTAAGTATCACAAATGGTACGATAAACCTTGGCAAGTGTTTTCCACCTCAGCCAAATCTTCGTAGTCCACGTTGAGGGGAGACTCACAAGAATACGTGGTCCCCATCATGGAACTATAGTGTTCTCCATCACTTATCTGCATAAGACTGCTATCGGCTCTTTGTATTCTTAATCTGATCTAAGATGACCTTCACCTTCTCAGTGGTAGTATGTACCATCTATGGTCCCCTGAGTGCTGGCTCTCATGGATCTGTACAGCACAGGGGAAATCTTCACGGTCATTCGTACAACACCTGAAAAGTGGCTATACCAATGGTGGAGTGAGAGCTGTTTTTCTACAAGAACTCCACTAGGGGTAGGTGGTACTCCCAAATATGACCAAAATCTTGGACACATGCACGAAGAATGTCCTCCATGGTCTGGATGGTCCACTTAGCCTGACCATCTGTCTGCAGGTGAAAAGTTGTGATCAATCGAAGTTATGTCCCGAATTCCTCCTGCAATATTTTCCATAACCGGGATGTGAAGTGTGAATCATGGAATGATAATATCATCAAAGGAACCCAATCAAGTCGAACGTTATCATAAATGTAGAGATGTCCCATCCTCTCTACAAAACCATTCTCTTGAATACAGAGGAAGTGGGATGACTTGTGGAGTGGTTCAATGATCACACAAATGGAGTTGTTCCCTCTGGACGTAGATGGTAACCCCATCACAAATACCATCTCTATTCCTTCCCACTTCCCCTCTGGTATCTTGGGGGTTGTGTCAAGCCTTCTGGTACATGGTGCTCAAACTTCACTTTTTAGCAAGTGAGGAATCTAGAAAAAATATTCCCCGTAGGTTTCTTCAGACCTAGCCACTAGTACTGACACCAGAGGTCCTGATACATCTTCATCAAGCCTAGATGTACTACCAAGGGGGGTGTATGGAACACCCTCATCACCTACTCTTGAAACGCCACTGGTAAAACTATACATCCTCTAAAAATGATAGCATTCTCCCCACCTTCATAATATCTGTCAGGTGCATGGACTTGGGATATCAGAGCACGTGTAGTCTCGAATCTACTGTCCCTAAGATTCACCTCCTTAACTCACTGATGGAGTGGAGGGGAAAACCCCATCGACTAGAGGTAGATTGTCTCATCTCTATACACATAGGATATCTGAAGCGAGGATAACTATTTTGATGCCTCATTCAGTAGCTCTGAACTTGATCTATGACTATGTGCATCTTCCACTACATTCCCCTTCCCAGAAGTATATACTATCACAATGTCATAGTCCTGGAGGAACTCTTTCCAAAGTTGTTGTATCTGATACATATTTTTATGTGTGAAGATATATCAGAGACTCCTCTGATCTGAGTAAATAGTGAACTGCTCACCCATCAAGTAGTGTCTCCATATATTTATTGGGAAGACTACTGCTTCCAACTCCAAGTCATGAGTCACATAATTCATCTCATGAGGCCTCATCTATTGGGATCGACAAGAAATCACTACATCAACATACATCATGATGCAAATTTGTCTGGTCCCTTATGCATCAAAGTAAACCATGATGTTAGTTCACTCCTCCAGCAATCTAAGGATGGGATTTTTGGTCAAGATCTGCCTCAGTAGATGAAAGCTCAGCTGGAAGGTCTCTGACCATATTATGGATTTCCCCTTGTTAATCATGATATTCATAGATGTTTCTATTCTGGAGAAATTGGTTATGAACCTCTGATAGTAGACTATTAATCCAAGGAAGCTTCAAACCTCAATAAAGATCCTAGGTTGCTCCCAAAAAAGTACTGTCTCGATCTTCGATGGATCCACTGCAACTCCACCCTCTAAGAGGATGTGTCTTAAGAGGTGTATCTTTTGTATCCAGTACAAACATTTCAAGAGACTCCCATATAATTGGTGCTCATAGAGTGTGTCCAGAACTATCCTCAAGTGTACATCGTGATCTTCCTCAGACGCTGAGTACACCATGATGTCATCGATGAAGAACAATACAAATCGATCGATGTAAGGATGAAAGATCTTATTCATGAGTATCACGAACACTATTGGAGCATTGGTCATGCAGAAATGTATCACCATGAACATGTAATGGTCATACGGACATCTGAATCTGGAATTCGGAATGTCCTCATCCCATACCATGAGTTGATTATAACATGATCAGAGGACTATCTTTGAGAACCACTTCGCTCCTTTAATGTTGTTAAACAAATCATCAATCCTCGGTAAAGGATACTTGTTCTTCACGGTCACCTGGTTAAGGCACCGGAAGTACATGCATAGCCTCAAAATTCTTTATGCCTTCTTGGAAAACAACACTGGGGTTGTCCATAGAGAAACACTGGGACTTACAAATCCCTTCTTCTGTAAGACCTCCAACTATTCCTTCAACTCTCAGAGCTCCGTAGGGGCCATCTGATATGCTGGGGTAGATATCGGTTTTGTTCCTGGGTACATGTCAATGTGTAAGTCTACCTCTCTATGAGAAGGTAGTCATGAGACATCTTCTATAAAGACTTCCTAATACAGATCCACCAAATATGGAAACTGTGGACCTGCCACATCCACCATGTTGATGGTCATCCCAGAACACTGATATGTAATCGGTTGCACCCTCTTGAGCACATGTCCATATCGTAATTCTTTGTTTTCCTTCTCACTAATTGAGGAAAACTAGCATCCATATCTACCTATACATCACACTATACATCTCAAGAAGTCAATCTATGCATGAAATTATAATAGCCAGTCCATACATTGAATAATGTAATGGGGATTTAATTTTTTCACTAGAAGATCCCATCTAGAAAACTCTCCCCTAAGAGTAAGACCTCACTGTTGGAACTAGTGTGTGACCAATAAATCTCTTCTCGTAAGATAATCCAAATTCAACGGTCGATCTAAAAGCACATTCGGAATCTCACTGTCCAACAATAAGTTCAGGACAAGGATGGAATGACTAGAAACTATGTCAACAAGCACTAATTCTAATGTAGGGAAGATAGATATTGTACCTCATATCATATTAGGGATGTCGGGATAGTGAATCTCTACTTCCTCTAGTGGGGAATTTCTCCATCCACCTATTCCTTGAGCTCATGGTGGACCGCCTAGGGGTGGTGGAGGTAGTTACTAGTGACCACATCCACCTTCTACTAATCATCATACTCCCCGACCTCTTCCACCACATAACTAACACTCATGATCCTACCGCTGATGCTGCCTCGGTGGCCCCTCCACCATCTTTCTATCATCCACACAGGGAGTCAGACTATCACTAGACTTCTGACCCTGTCCCCCACAGGAAAATAGATCATGCCTTAGTGGTGTATCACTCGGCCTCTCAAGCCTCACACCGCTAACCCTGCATCCCAGGGTCGCTCTACAGAAGGTCTAGCTAACTTGGGATTCTGTGTTGTCTATATATATTTAGTTGTAGATGATTCTGTTACCTGTCATCCAATAGAGGATCTCACTATCGTTCCCTTCTTGACATGGATCATCTCCCTCAGTAAATATCTCTTTAGCACCCTATCATGCATTGGGATGCTGAGAGACACTTTCGCAGCACTAATGTCTTGTCGGAACCCCTACTAAAGGGTTCAAGCTCTGATTTAAGTGTCATGTACCATGTTGGTGGAGTATCGGGATAGGTCTTTAAATCTCACCGAGTAATGACACACAGTCCGGGTTCCCTACTATAGATGTAGCAGCTCCTGAATAAGAATAGAGCATAGTGACACTGGCATGAACTCCACCCTAAAAAGGCTCTCAAAGTCTGGCTAGGTGAGGGTCGTCTCTTCACACACCTAGAGCATCGAGCTCCCCTATTGTCCAGTCAAGCCCTAAAAAAGTCTAGCGACCAAGATCACCATCTGCTCGGTGAGTGTCTCTACTAAATGAATGACCCATGAAACCACCTCAAGACAATCCTCTACAGCCTGGGTGTCCGTATCTCATTGAAACACTAGAGGGCTCTATATCTGGAACTCATGAAACACGCTCAGCCGATGTGCATGATCCACTAGTAGAATCTGCTGCTCTACGAGTGGTGGTACTACTGGTAAGAACATGAAGGTGCCATCACTATGAGTGGTCCATGTAACGATGCCTCATCCCTCGGTGGTCCACTATCACAATCTCTAACTAGAGTCCTAGAAAGATGTATTCTTGGAGGCATCATGGAACAAATAGATGATCCACAATCAATAAGTTATACCTGGTGAGATAAATCAATAAATATCTAGAAAACTTTTCAAAACACTAGCAACTGGGTTCTTCATGTAGCTAGTTAGAAAAAAAAAGAATCCATGGTCCTGGTCTAGGGATACATCGGCCACCACACCAACACTAGACTCCATGTAATGATATCCAAACTCACGACACATTTCACCATTGAATCATTAAATGTAGACTCTTTGTTCTTCTGGTAGAACTAATAGCCCTTTGTTACAACTTTGTCACGACCCGTCCCATGGGGCCCAGACGTGACTACCCCAAGTCCGCCTCTCATAGGCCAGGGGTTGGTGACAAGCACCTGAAGACTTTTCATGAATAGGTAAGTCATTTCTTTAGAGATCTATACACACTCCAAAAGGGAAACTATTATAAACAACCAAAAAATGTAAGGTATAACCATAAGAGTAATGTATAACCAAATGTGAAACTGTAAAATAAAAAAAGTGGGATTTAATAAAAGCCATCGAAACTGAAAAGAATATAAATGGTTGATGCATCTACCCTGGAGCTCTACCTGGAGGCTAGTAGCAATATGTATGAAGTTAAATAAAAGGATCTCATCTGTTCCCGTCGCACCAAGCTCCACCAAGTCCCAAACCACCAAAGTCTGCCTCGGAGCATCAGTAGTATGAAAAAGACATGCACGTGAGGGAGGATCCCATGAAGAGGTGAGTATAACAACTCAGTAGCGGACCCTGTGACACCCAATGCTCTCTCAGAAATCCAAAAAGTAAAACATCACAAGAAATAACACAACGGTAATATCACAAGTATGATCTAAATCATGAAGCACAAAGAAAAATAGACAACCCACTCTAATCATATAACATCATGGTAACTAGGATATGGATGACTAGTCATAATGGAATATCATCATATCCATAGTAACTCTACTGCTGACCCATATAAGTCTCTGTATGGTGACTCGTATTGGTTTCTAGATGCTGACCTTTATTGGTCGCTAGTGCTGACCTGTGTTGATCGCTGGTGCTGACCCGTATTTGTCACTGGTGTTGAACCGTATTGGTCGCTGGTATAGAGGTATGGACGAGTGTATGTTCTACTGGATCATCCCACTATGTATTTTCTGATTCTAACCTATATTGGTCACTTTTCTTCTTCATGTCATAACATAAAAATAGATTCCTGCATGAAGCACGACTGATCTCCAGAAGATTCTTCTCCTCAAACAATCAGTCATATTTCAACTTGTACTAAGTCCCACAAAAAGCATACCCAAGGAACTGCCCTGTCATAGGGATCTCAATGTGAAAGACAACACGTTGATCGGACGCCCGATCTCTGAGATATAGGAACTTTTGTAGAAAGGGCCCAGTTGGATTCATGTCTGATCCAACCCAGGTCGCACATCAAACTCCATAGAAACTCACTTATATTTTCTTAGATATACCTATTTATCACAAGTATCCTTATTCCAAAGATGTCACATCGATTGTACACTTGGACTGTTAATTACACACTTTTACGTGAAATGGGTGTGATCACACCTCGATCGAACCTGGATCAGTCGGGCCCACCAAGAATATGCCAAAGGGACCACTTCCCAAAACGGGGTCCCAACTCCACTGACAACAAGTCAAACAGATACTAGGTTTTTTAGTTATGGGTGTTTCTTTATTCGGGGACTGTTTTGGTCAGGGCCCGATCCAACTCGGTTTGGCTGGCCTGACGCAACGGGTCCCAAGGTTTACCTAACCCTACATGGGTCCGGCTCACTAAGCAACGGCTCAGTTCATAGGGTCCAGCCTATCAGGGTTGCCCCGACTGGTTCGCAGGCCCGTTCCAGTGTTGGTTGGGCAAGCTGGGTGGGAATTGGCCCACCCACGCATGGCCACTGGGTGGGTCCGGCCTGGTCCGCCGGATGGCAGACCATTTCTCTAGATGTCCCTGCAGATGTGAGGCCATCTCGTCCAGCCAGTGGGGAACTACCCCACTGTGTGCACCATCCATCTAGATAACCGACTAGTCCTCAGCCGATGTGGTGCGCCGCAGGGCCACACCACCCCCTCCTACCGCCGCCTGTTGGTCACAGCGGCTGCCGCCGCCTGCACTGCCTTTCTCCTACGCGACATGATCGAGCTGAACACCTCTGGCCACTATGTATCATGATAGAAGGCCGCCTTCCCACCACCTTGCATCCAGTTTCCACGGCCCTCCACTGGAAACTGCCATCCGCCGCCGGCATGGCACACCGACAATTCTTTCAGCGGGCCACTAGACATGCTCTGGTGGTCCATTCTCTGTGTTGTATGCACCTACGAGACTCTCAGGTTACCACCACCGCTACATGACCCCTATCTCTATCTTTCCATCACATTGCATGGCTGTGATCGGGAAACACAAGAACAAAAATATCGGAGGTGGGTCTGCGCCTTTTTCAGATTGGCTTATGCCCTCAGAATTAGCATGCTAAGAAGGGGTGTTTAAAAAATTTAGCGAATTTAGAAATAACTCCCAACATGTAACCTTTTATCAAACTCTTTTGTTTAATGAACAATGTGAGGATCAACCCATTGGTCGGTTGATCCACATTCTTTTTATAAATCACGAATGTGGAACGAAGAATTTTATAATATGAAAAACAAACACCCCTACCTGGATGAGATGTGAACTAATGATGATCGACGGAACCTCCTTCGTCATTTTCATTGGTTCGTGATTCAGTGACACTCATCACCACTCACTGAATCCAGTCTTATCATCCAGGTGGATGTTTCCATAGGACTTCGCATGAGTTTCCACATTTCAAGAAGATGTTCCAAAACCCCACCCTGAGCTACATTTAGATAAAAGTGGTGAAAGGTGAGTAACACATTGAGGAATAAACTAGGTCATTAAATGAATTAATGAAACTCTTTTAATTCATAATGGTGGAGTTACGATGATAATGTGTCAAGCCATTAAATGACCTGACATTTAATTGGTCCTACCACCGCTGCTCATCCATTAGAGAAAATAAAAATAAACTAACAGTTACAAGTTATTTTACTTTTCATTAAAAAGCTCAAAAACTAAGTTTATCTCCAGACCTACTACGGTCGATGTGAAGTATCCCTTCAACGAATCCAGGCACTGTGGATTGAACGATGTCCTCTTATTTTTAATCGGGGCACCATTTAAAAATATAGAAAATGTCACCCCCATGTTAACTGAACATACCTACAAAAAAGTTTGAAAAACCATTCCAGGAACTCCGGATCTCGAAATCACACGTCGTAAATTTTTTGCAGACTCATAATAATCTCAAATAAATAAATAAAATTACATGGAATTTTCCAAGACATTACAGGGGAGAAGTGTGAAATATATACAAAACATAAGATCATCAATTATATATTAATATATAAATATTTTAAAATATTCTAGTGGATATGGTAATTGACGATCAATGACAATTAGTGTTTATTCCATTACAATACTGGGAAAGTAATGAATGTGGATGTTGATCTAAATGTAACATATCTAGAAATGATATCAATGATAAGAATTGTGAAAGATTTAATGTTTATAGAAATGTATGGGATATACACGAGGATCATAAATGAAGGAACATTAACATTAAATTCTAAAATGATTCAATTTTCATCGCTTTGGGATAAAATAATGCATTATCAAAGGGATGATTTGAAAAAATAAAATATATTAGTAACTATATGAAAAGGATATTCCTTAGTGCACCAAAATCATGAAGAAAGAGTTGTAAGATTTTGGTCAACACTATGCATACAATTAAATCAAATGATATCCAGAAATTTAATGGATGAGTAACAATATTTAAACTTATTCATACACCCAGGGATCATGGATATGTTTCATGATATATAAGATAACTATTTATAAACACTATTAAGAAATATAGTTTTTAATATTAATAAAATTTCTTTATATATTAGTTTCTCAAGGATGAAAGGAAAAATTCCATGGGGATTATCGAAGAATTACCCATACCCACATGAAAATGGGAGAACATGAATTTGGTATTTTCAATATTTATATAAATAAATCCCTAAGGAATAATGATAGATGAGTTATGGTTGATCATTATATACATAATACTCATATTATTGAAATTTTAGAGGATATATGACTCGATCAAAATTAAAAGATATATATTATAGAAATGGCGAGTCTTTATGGAACAACACTATCAATCACATTCAATCAATATTTTTTATTTAACACCTTGTTTTGTAAGAGACTTATGTATTATTTCAATACTGATTCAAACTTAGTTATTTCTTATCACCCCCAATACAATGCCCACGATAACAAGGATCTTCAATTACATGAGTATATGTTGAAATATTTCTCGATTGACTTTAATGGAGTATGTGATAGTTAATTTAAAATAGTTTATTTTCATAAGATAATATCTTCCACACAAGAATCCATATTGTCCCATATAAAGCCCTTTATGGTAATTTCTATAGAACACCATTGTCTTGAGTATTATCTTTGTGAATAGATAAATCCATGGTTTAACACTTATACCGAGGAAAATATTATATTGGTCCAATCATTAATGTTGAATGAATAAACTGTTTATGTATTAGTATTTAACAATTATGAAATATAAATGACATATTAATTGTAATCTGGTCATAAAAATAATGAATAATCCCAGGAATATTTTTCTATAGTTATTCATTTAGTATATTAAAAAATATATTGAATGGTAATACTAACCTAGAAAAGCGATTTAGTGGTAAGGTGAAATCCTTGTATGAAAATCGGATTGAGGGGTTTCATGGCATAATATAGTCCTATTATTGAGCTAATAATGAATATTTTGAAGAACAATTGATTGATATTAATAACATAATTTTGATAAAATTTGTTACTATGAAATATATTATTAATTTATGGACATTGTGATATATTATGAAGATCAATTTTTTTTCGAATTTATGGAATACATTGGTGAGACAGTGATTTTCTTTAATGAATAATGAATGATATATGTTTATAAATAATTAATGATTTAATTGAGTTATCATGGTGATATTTATATATTTGGGAAAAGTATTAGTGTGATTCAATAGAAAATATGTTCTTGGTATTTTTATTTTTAAGGTGTTGAATTATGAGCTAATTTTAGTTAATTAGGGATAAATGTTAATGTTGTTATTGTGAAAAAAATATTCAATCAAGCGTTTTATATTTTTGGGGTTTGACTATTTCTGATATTTTTCTAGATAATTCTTATTATTAACTATTGAGGTAATAAATTATGATAAATATTGGGTGATATTATTGATGTTTTATATTTTAGTTTTATATATTTATCTATATTGGATAAAATGATCTAAGATTTGGTGTTTTGGTAAATGTTTAGAATCACAAGGAATGGAGTTTTGATTATTTTATTGATATTTTTATCTATTAAATGTTAATTTTAGTTTTTTAGGGATGAAAATGTCATCTTGAATCTTAATTTCATGGAGTAATAGATGAATTTAAAAATTTCCCAATACACAACCAAGGGATTAAATTGTTATTATTAAGTGGAAATTAATTAAATAGTGAAATATTCTAATGTTCTCTATCATGATAATAAAATAATCTCTATAATCTAGGAAAATAACCATATAGTAATAATGTTTTCTCGTTACATTTATTTTTGGTGGATTAATGTTCTTTGAACCCCACAATCATT
Organism: Viscum album; assembly: GCA_963277665.1. Taxonomy (NCBI): domain Eukaryota; kingdom Viridiplantae; phylum Streptophyta; class Magnoliopsida; order Santalales; family Viscaceae; genus Viscum; species Viscum album. The sequence goes on from OY728126.1 coordinate 310,077,721, forward strand.
TTTTTATTAACTTTATCATGACCATATTTTCTATAACTCACTATTATTAATTCGATATTATTTTATCCTTTATGTAGATATTATAAACTCCCAAAAATTTCCTCCTTATCTGTGAACCTGATTATGGTTTATTTTAGATAACCATTATATTTCTCACTTTCGTATTTCAAATAATGTTTCGTTATTGATTTGTATGACATGGGATATAAAAAATTATATATATAATTATAACCCTTGGATAAAATTAAAGACAATTTGATGGAATAAGTTATTTAAGGGGGGTAGAATATAATACCCACGATTCTAGAATATATCTCCTTTAAATAAATTGTAGTTGTTCAATATCCTGATTGATATGCAATATTATGCTTAAAATGAGTCATGGTATATTATAATATAGTCAATAAATTTATGGGTATGAAAATTAATAGCCACCATACGATATATATATTTATTTAAATAGAATTTTTTTACATAATTATAATTTATTTATTAAAAATAAAATTTGTACTCAATTTTTAGTAAAAAATATTTTTATAAGAAATATGTAATCTAGAAAAATTATTTTTAATTGAATTTGTGTGTGAATGGTTTTATAAATTTCATAAAATTTGACAAATTTTAGGTCAAAAAATTATTTTAAATTTTTTATTAATAAATATCTAATAGATCATAGTCTAATGTTATTTTTCTAAAATAGTAGATTTCTATTGAATAATAAAAAATAACTCTTTTTTTAAAACAACCAATTATATTCATTAAATCAGGTATTTAAAATCCCCAATATGTTGTGAATTTTATGATAAGGCAAATTAGATATCCTTTATTTTGATATAATAAAATTAATTACATAGTAAGAAACATTATTTATTATTTTAGTATAAGTTCATTTTTAGTCTTAAAAACACACTTTTTATAAAAATAGTATTTTTATGTGAATGTTTTTTATCATAAAAAATTAGATAAATAACTACTTATTAAATATTTTAATTAGATTTAAAAAAATATATTCAATAATTTTTATTTTTATTCATTTTATGGTTTCTAGTAGGTATACAATATGAATAAATCCAATTTTCAGTATAAAATCCATTTTTCTAAAATAATGTTTCATTATGTCCTAAGCCCATATTTTAATATAGACTTCTACAAATTATAGAATTTTAATTTAATAGAATTGATTCCATATTTGTAATCATCATTATCAAATTCAATAATTTTTTCCTTTTTATTTTATTGTCAAATTTTTTAATATAAAAAAACATATTTCAATATTTCATTTATTTGGACATTTATATATATATATATATATATATAATGATATATAAAAAATATCAGTCTCTTAAATTTACTATCATGAATATTTTATTTATGGATAAAAAGTGAATAATTTATATTTTTAATGTTTAATTTATGAATTATTTTTTAATTGTGGTAATTTATTTTCAATTATTTTAAATTTAATAAATATTATAAATTCTTAATAAACACCGATACTATATTAGTATATATAATTACAAAATTAATGTTTTTAAAATATTAAAAGTAATAAAATATGGATGAATGATTTTGTTACTGGAGTTTTTTAGATAAAAATAACATAATAGAAATTTTTTAAATGTTTTTTCTAAAAATTTCATTTTAATCACGCTGTCTTTAATTTCAAGCATTATGAATAATCCCAAAAATGAATAAATGGTATCACATGTTAATGGTTATTTTATTAACTAAATTAAAATTGAAAACTATATCATCTTTCTTAAAATTAATGGTTTGTGTTGGATAATTTTATACAACATCCAATTTTTGGTCACTTTTCATTTTATATTAACATTCTTCTCCCTTAAATAGAAAAACAATTTCATAATAATGTAACTCATAAAAAGTATAACCGAGGATAAAACTAATACATAAGGATTAAGACGTCAGATAAAATTGTATAAATCATATTTTATGAGATTAAATTTTCTTATAAGTATCCAATCATTAATATATTTAAATTTCGTTTCATTTAAACATGAATATTAATTTTTAATACTGTAATACTTTATGTAATTCCAAGGGTTCCCCTCCCCTCACTTAAAAAACGAAACATCTGGTCCTCAATTATTATAAATGTTTTATCCTTATAAATTAAAAAAATTCTATTATAATACCTTTTGAGAATCATTTAAATTATTCAATATATTATGGTTATTCCAAAAGACAATTAGTTCTGATATTATGTTACAAGAAATTTTTTTTCTCAATGAAGAGGTAGAAATTTTGAAAGGTTTCATTCCATTATATTTATTCTTATACCTCACCAAAATATATGGTAAACAATCGAAAATAGTGAATTTTGTAACATAAATGTAGATATTTTTTATGAATCAATTGTTATCCACCAACATTCAATCCTATTAGAAAACAAAACATCACCTGTACGTTCTTGTGGACTACCAACTCCATGATGCGATGTCTTTCATTTTACATCACCATTAAAAATTGATGGTTATAATCAATAAATTTCTACATATATTTTATGTTTATGATATTATTATGGTTATGTAAAGTAGAATTATTATTTACATGTATTTCATTCCATCCATTGAAAAATAGAAACATAACTCATGCGTACATATGTACTACCTTATCCACAATGTTTTATGATTAATTTGACATCAATACATTACATAATATTTTTAAAAAATTATATTTTGATAAAATATTATACACCTAGATTAATTATAATTCATTATATGATTGATACATTAACAATGCACAAGGATTTGTACTTCTGAATAGAACAATTCTATAAAATTTAAGCATTTATCTCACAAAATAATGTTTTAAAAAAATGAATTGTAAATAAAAATGTTATAAGATATTATATTTAAATAATATTTGGTTTGATAGATATTGTATAGTTTTTATAAAATATATATAATTAATCTATATTTATTTTATATCGTATTTGAATAGCTATGAAATAAGAAGATATATGTGTTAATGGTTTTCAACTCAAATTTTTTTCACTGACGTATATTTGATCCTAGGGACTAGGTTAAGTTTATGATGTCTACATTGTTCCAAATTGATATGTAATATAATTTATTTTTCTACATTAATGTTATTAAAATTTTAAAATTCAAATTATTTCATCCAAGGGTTTTGGATTCGAATGTTACCATAGTTTTAAGGTTTTCACATCTCTTTGTTGTTTCTATGAGACATATTACAAAATCTCATATTATTTTCATTTTATAGTTTATAAAATTACAATAAACATAAATTATTGTTATTATGATGAAAGTTATGGGTATTTTAAAATCTAAATAATATTATCTCATTCATTATTTTTTATTTATAAATTACCAAAATTATAAGGGTTGATCTTCTAAAATTATCTTTTTTGGGTCATATGTTATGTTATGAGCCAATATTCTTTTATATGTTTTTTATTCATAAATATTTATATTTAATTTCATTATTATATTTATTTTAATGAGATTTAACTTTTCACTTAATTCTATTATTTCATAGGGCTTATGATTAAAATTGTTCCAATGTGGAAAGGGACTTATGTTGTAATTTCATGTTATCTGGGATTAGTTTTTAATGAATTTAAATTGAATAATATTGTAGGAAACATATATCCGAAATACTTTTCATTTTATTCTCATATGTTTATTCATGATTTTTTATTCTAATATTATCACTTTCCTCTCTATTTTAATAAAAATTTTGATTTAAATTATTTTTATAAAAAGTGATCTTACTTCTAATTTGTTGAAAATATAATTCAAACATGTCAATGAAAATTTTAAAATATTTTCTAGAATTTTATTTCAAAAAAATTTTACATTATTTATAAATTTAGTTTTTACCCACATTTTAGTTTTTATAAAATATTTTTATGGTATTATTCTTATAATTTTCCAAATAGGTAAATTTCGAATCTTTATAAAAAATGTGAGAGGAATTCATCTATATATGTACTCCGCATTGACAATATTATTTTCTATCATGAAAAAATAAATAATTTTAAACATAATTTATAGGTTTATATGGTTTTTTAAAAATAAAATGGTCACCAAAAAATTTGGTAGGTTTTTATATTTATTATAAGTCATTTCAAAAAAATGGGAATTTTCCTTAAGAAATATTATAGTGGTCACATAAAGGAATCATACAAATATGATAAAATCCATTAACATTACATATTATTTGAAAGGTATACCATCCAAAAATACCACCCATATTGTTTCTATATATGGTTTTTGACTATGATTATAAAATTACATGGAATCCCAATTATTTCCATGTGTTATTTTGGGATGAATTAATCAATTATTAATGAAACATGTTTTCATTGCACGAGTTTTTATTTAATGATATGAAGAATGTTCTATGATATTATACCACACATACGTATTTATTATGATTATGTGATAGGAGGGGATGGGATTATATAGTTTGGTTATGCATTGGGTAATGCCTTATATCTCAAGAGATAATTGTGGGTAATTAGTTGATTTTAACATCCTTAATGGTAAATATGATGTTATTCCTAGTCCACGATTATATAGGAAGAATGAGGTGAATCATGATCCATTATGATATGGGAAATATATTTTGATAAATGATCAACTGTGATTTTTAAGTCTTTGAAATTATCCTTATAAAATGATATATTTTTAATGGTTGTGATGGTGCCACACTTTTATGAATTCTTTTTAGGATTATTATTTGATCTCATTGTGAATGGAAAATTTATGACGATTTCTTAATCAAATGAATAATTTATTTTTATATGAACTAATTGTATTCCATGGAGAATAATTATGATCTACGAATAAATGGGTATTAATTTTTATTCAAAAAAATTATTCTCATTCCATTGTGATCCTGAGGTGATTACAAATGATTATTGATTTATATCTAACATGTTTACAATTATTAATTATCTGAGAGCGCTATTACTTATTTTTTATAAAAGTATATTTTTAATATTGATTATTTGTGTGAAATATATATTAATGATGATATTTTTAAATTATTATATGCAATATTATTATTTTTTGATTAATTAAATTGATGATAAAAAATATTTCCTTATGAACAAGTAATTTGTCTTCCCATGTTTAAGGAATAGATGTAAATGATATTAACGAATATTCATCTTGTAGGATGTAATATATATGTATATAAATCATGGTTCAATATAGTACTTTTATAACATGGTATGGTTGACCCAACTAGGAAGGATAAGTTATAAAGGGAGAAAATGTCTGGGTTTCAATGTCCTAGAATGGAGAATTATGAGGTGATAATATATGGGTTAGAAGTAGAGAATTTGTTGGAGTATTATGAGATTTATTTCCTCTTAGTTTTTACAAATTAAGCATATCTAAATTTTTTCCCATTAATCTTATGTTGGGATCAATGTGGTAATTTTGGATTTTCCTCTTTTGACGTTGAAGGATGATAAAATTTCATAAGATAATTATTAACGATATTTTTGTAAAGAGTTTTTATTACTATTGATAAATAAGTTGCATATAGGCATGATTTTCTACCCCCAATATATGAGAGATAGAGAATTATAGAACTCATAATTTTATTCCAGTAGTTTCTTTATTTTTTCCTCGACCATTTCCTTTATGATAGTTCTTGTCCATTATGATCATTGAAAGGTATGTTTCCCATTATTAGGTACACAAACACCTAATTTATGTTTATTTTGTAATTGGAGTGGTATATGAAGGATGAGGTGATTGAGAGGAAGAATTTAAAACTAATTCTATATTAAATTGGAATTTATTAGTGCTATCTAATAATAAATTACCTTGGTGGTGGATTTTGGGAGTCCATACCAACAAGGTTTTGACTAGAAGGGAGTCAAACTCAACATTTTTGTTATTATTTCTCTGGGAATCATAGTTTTCATACACCCATATAGATATCTATTTCAAATCATATTGTATTTAAAGGTAATAGAAAATAGATATATTAGTGATCATCCATTTTTATATGCTATTATAAAGGAATGGGTTAGGTTACTTATTATCCCGATGAATAGTTTCATCCAATACCATATATATAGTGTCTACATCAGGCTTCTATTCCACTGAGAGAAGATAAATTTATATGATGTTGGAAATCAGAGATACAAGTTTTCACACAATCATTGTAATGACCTAGTCCCAAGTAACTATGAGCTAATTCCATACATTATTATATTGGTACTATGAAATATTGACGCTATCCCAATGGATCTAAAGGTTTATTAGATTTGGAAAACAAGATACTACCATATGTTTAAATTATAATAGGAAATGAAACGAAACATAATAACTCAATTCAAAATACTATTATTCAATTATCTTATCCTTGAATGTTAATCATAAAATACAACATCGTGTCTTGAGTAGAAAATAAAAATAAAAAATGGATGATCTCTGGTGATTAGTAAGGGTATTCAATATAGTATAAGCTAAAATAAATAAACTTACAAAATAAGGTAAGGTGAATGACTAGAAACACATGTCATTAAAACCAAATCATGAGAATAATATGAAAGGAGTGAAAGATGATTAAAAATTATTTATAAATAATAAAATGATAATTAAAAATAACCATGGATATTATACTAGTCAAATAATCACAGGGATTTATCATTTACTAATATCATATTGAGTGAATTCATAGTGTCAGACATCACAAACATACTATCAAGGCTTCAGCGAAGACAATGCATATAAATGGGTAAAACCCCATCCTAGTTTTTCTCATGGGACCTATCAACAAATCAATTGGATATAAAGGAAACAACCCATAACATAATAATTCCATTTATTTTTTCACATATAAATATGTAAAAATAATAATGATATAAATTCATATTGAAATGAGCTTGTGAAATGTTAATATCTTTTCCCAAATAATAAACATATTCATAACATGAATTGTATCATGTAAAAATAATCACTATAAAAATAATCCTAAAAAACTAAATAAAATAAACTATATAGTTAAATAAGAGTTCAATACCAAAAAAATGATTATACGAAAAATAATGTGTTGAAATAGATGAAATTACTCTAATGATAGCATGAAGGAATTGTTGAGATAATTAAATTTTTTACATTTTAATGATGATTTATTTTTGAAAATAATGTTTATTTATCATTAAATTATATTATAAAAATTTAATCTAAATAGAGAGAGTAAAATTTATTTTTGGGTAAAAAATAATGGCTTTATGATGTAAAAAAATGTAATTTTCTAAATAAAACATTACAAATGAGCTAGATTAGTGTTGTTTTTGGGAAAATACAAACTAGTCTTTGAAATGGTAAAACACATATTATTTGAATAAAAAAGAATATAATATAATATATATGTTAATTATTAAATCATTGATATCATTAAAATAATGTTTTCTTAAAATAGATTATGTATTATACATGATATTGGGTATGAAATTGGGATGTTTTCTTCAACTGGGCTTGCTTATCAAGAAGAATTGGAAAAGGATACTTATGAAACATTTATTTACCTATGAAATAAAGATAAAATGAGAAAAGTAAATATCAATGTAACATTAACATATAATGTACCTGGATTACAAAATATTAATTAATAATTAAATTGGGGTAATGATAGAGAATGCGAAACCTAAATGAAAAATGAAGATTCTAGGGGAATCCCAAAACTTATCTCTGAAATTGTTCTGCACTTGCATTTATTTTCGTGGATAATTTAATTAAATAAATTATTTCATTGTTTAAGAACCAAATATACATGAATTTTATTTAGTTAAATTTTAAAAAGTTTATTTATTGACCTTTTTATTAGATTTAAGGATTTATTTCATCGTTCAAGTGTGCTCATTTCCATTGTTAACATGATTGGTTCACTTGAATGAATGTGTCAAAGATAATGTAAAATCGGAATAGTGACCCAAAATTGTTGTTTTATTTTATTAAAAAACATCCATAAAGAACTTTGTTTTATATATATTTCATTTGATTATAAAGGTTTAGTATGAATCCTTAGCTGAGACGTTAGTGAAAACAGTTTAGATTATTTTGATTGTTTTGTGATAATCACAAACTAGATTACATTAATTAAGTATAATTGCATATATCATATTGTTAAAAAACATAAAAGGGTTATAAGATGAATTTTATAATATCAAACTACAATTATTATTTTTTAATATAAATGATGAATGTAAAGGAAAATGAAAAATTATCATCTTAGAAGGTGATAAGTCACCACCACACAGATTATAATTTCACTTTTATAATTAAATTAAGAGGATAAGTTACATGATGATTGATTTTACATTAACATAATAAAAGTATATTATATATAATATAGTAGATTTATGATTAAATTTTTGACACAGTAGTTGAGGATATTATAAAAAAAGAAAAACAATGTGAATAGAAATAGAGAAAGTGAAATAATATTTTACCTATTGAATTCTTCTCCTTGAGATACTCCTTAGGGAAATAGTTTTTCTCTATTTTGAGACCAAAACCTCCTAGAAAAGGGTAAGAGTATTGGGAAGAGTTTTGAGATAACATTTGAAAATATTCAATGTTTAAGGGGTGTGAGGATAATAGGTTGTGAGAAAAGATATCTATAGACGAGGATATGTGATATTTTTATTATTTTATTCATTAGTTTAATTTTTTGGCGCATGAATATGAAATTTTTTGATTATTGAGAAAAATTAATGTAAATATCTCATTTGAATTGGAAACATGCGTTCTTACATCATGAATGATGTTATAATTCATATATTTTGATTATAATTTAAATAATGTAAATTATAGTATTTCACAGTTCACCACAAATCAAACAATTTGAGAAATATCCAAATATTCCAACCTAAGATTTTCACAATGTTTAAAATTAAAAAACAAACCCAATTTTATGAAAATATATTTTTAAATATTATAAATTTAATTTCTAATTAAAAATATCAATTGTTGAAAATACAGAAATTTAAATGATAAATGATTTTGTGACTCACATAAAATTTTATTGTTTTAAAAAAAATCATCTTATAATAACAAGACAATAATATATTAATTTATGAATAAAATTTAGAGAAAAAATTTCTTTTCATGTAATATATTAATTATATAAATGTAAATAAAAATTTATTTTTTTTAAAAAAACTAATGACTAATTTATCATTTTAAATACATTCTTATAATTTAATATAATTATATGATGTTTTAATTTATAATATGCCTAAATTTTAATTATACATTCATATATGAAGTTACAATTCAACTGGTTAGATTATAATTCACAATTTTTATGTCACTATTCTAATGGTCAAGTTACTATTCATTCGGTATATATTCTATAATTTCTTAAAATACTTCTTATTTTATTAATTTTTTATTATTGATGTTTGTATTGTCTTTTATTTATGATTTAATGTGATTTATACTATATGATAATTAAGTTAAGGGAAAATCCATTAATAATATTTACATTTATTACATTCTCCATGCTCTTAATAACATCATCAACAAAATTTGTTTAATGTCACCTCATTAAAATATTTGTGTAGTTATTCATCAGAACATCCTCTAGTCCACACAACACCTTTTTAATTTAATGATTATTCCAATAAACATTTACTAGATGAGTTTTCTAATTCCTCAAGTCATTTTTTCTAGTTTCAAGAATCTGGATTTGTTGTTCCCAATATCATAGATTATTTTCCAATTCTATTTCCTCAGAGTGTGAACATGCACTGGATCTGGAATGCATTCCTAATAAATGATATCTATAACATATTTTGTACATTATAAATGCTAGGTGGAATCACCAAATGAAAATTCATATCTCCAACACTATCCATAATATCAAATGGTCTAATGTATATGGGGCTTAGTTTCCATTTAATTCCAAATATTGGAACACCATTTCCTAGGGTTGCCGTCAAGAAGAGATGACATCCCACATGAAATTACAAATTTTAAATCTGGTTGCCATTGAAACTCCATTCCTTACATGGAGATACATTGATATGATCCTAAATAACTAATACCATTGATGTTTATTCTTCTACATGATCAGTTCATTCAAGTTCCCATTCACTAATTTTATCCCCATATGTTGGTGTACAACATCACTTTCCATATAATGATTAAAATGGATCCATTAGAAAACATTAATGGTACCTATTTTAGTATGAAATATATATGAAATTTAAATATTCCTCCCACATACCTATGAAGTCAGGTGAGTGTGATATGAACATGTCCTCAAATGATTTTATATTCCATTATGGCAACCAATCAATTTGATTTTTTTATGTAGTGTTTAAATGATTGTTAGTATAGAGATCAATATGATGTATTTTCTAGAATTGGTTTGTAAGTTGTGGATCCCAATAAGGCTTAATTGAAATATGGTCAACAAGATGTCTTACAAATTCATTAATATAGGTTAATTCAAGGTGATCCAATAGAAAATATTTTCATATAGTGCGGAAGTGTTAATATTTGTTTTGTTGATTAATAACAACCCATGTTGTTTCATTAATTCTTGTAGTCTTTGGTAATCTAATGAAGAAATCCATAATAATTTAATCCAATTTCCATATAGGAATATGTATAATTTCCATGACTCAATGATATTTTCTTCATCATTTATCTTATTAATAAACTAATAAACTCAATACATAATCATAAATTATTCACTTCATGTTATCACACCAATAAGGTTACCTAATAGCTCGATATATCATCATGCTACCAGTGTTATAGAAAAATTTTAGTTTTGAGAATAATCCAATAATTACATTTTTTCTCTGATATAGATGGAACAAAGAGTTACTTCCCAAATTTCATCATGCCATATTCATATATGAAGTCTAATAGTTTCCCAACATTTATAGCTTTAATATATCATTGGAAATTTTTGTTATTAGACTATGAAAATTTAATCATTTCTAGTAAAGAATTTGTGGAAACCATTTCAAAAATTAAGGATGTTTCACCTTCCTTAATAACCCCAATATCCATGTCTTCTAGGTCCAAGTACCCAGTATCCTTATCAGTCCCCATTATTTTCACAACTCATTCATCTTTCACGAATAATGAATCTCCTACCATATTTTTGATCCCTGAGTGGTAGTGTATTGTTAAATTATAATCCATTAATAGATTGTTCCCTCTCCTTTTCCACATATTAAGATTCTTTTTTGATAAGATATATTTAAAAATCATAGGAATTATATATATCTAACATATTTCACCACAATTATAGTTTCTCTAAATATTGAATTAAATGATTAAAATTGTTAACAAATGATCATTAGTTAGATAGTTATGTACATAGTTTTTGTCTTCCTTAATTTGTTGGTAATAAGAATATCATTATCCATAAAGACACAACCATGTACTATCATTGATAAATCACAATAAAAAAAATCCAACATTACTTCATGTTACAGTAAATATAAGTTCATTCAATGATCTCCACTTTAATTATTTGAATCATTATTCACATTACATATTCCAAATAAACATAACCCCTTTATGAGTAAACATGGTTATTGGTTTATATAATTTGAAAAAATTCTCAATGAAACACTGATAGTAACATGATAAAATAATGAAACAATATACCTTGGCTATTTTCATTAGTGGAGACCATTCCTAGACATCATTTATCTTTATAGGATCAAGAAAAATTATATCCTCCGAGAAAATATTAACTAAAAAGAAACTATTTAAAGACAGAATTCACACATGCTAAACTTCCAATATTACTAATTTATTTTAAGAGACACTTGAAAAATTCACAAGTGGTTCTTCGGGTCCTTGTAGCTTTTGCAGTACATAATGATATAATAAGTAAATACTATAATAAAAATAATATTATATTCCATGAATAATATATTAATTAAACCCATTAAAATATAGGGTTCAGTATTTTGTAAAAATATAATTACATTAATTTCATAATGTTCATATGCCATTCGAAATGTTGTATTTTAGATATCTTCTTACTCAAAATGAAATTAAGGGAATAAAGAATTAAGATCAATCTTTGAAAAATATTGATCCCTATGATGTTTATCAAATAAGTTACCAATTCAACTAAGAGGATACTTATCATAATAGAAATGACCTCCCAATAAAACATTCAATACATCATAGATCTATCTTTCATCATAACAAAGGGTTCATCGGATTCCCATGGAGAAACACTACGAATAATAATTCCATTAGTAATCAACTACTAAATTTTTTTAGTCAGATCTACTAATTCCACAATGGGGCCTCTATATGTTTTCTTTGATATTGTCCTCGTATCAAGGATTAAATCAATATAAATATAAACTTCTGGATATTGATGATGTCTAGGAAAATCCACTAAATTTTTTTCGTTATATTCTAGAAAAATTATAGATTCTTAATTTTAACAATAACTTTTTACATCAATAGGTTATATATTCTATTCTTCTATAAGAATCTCATTTAGAAATGATATTATTAGTGGATCCAAATATGAACAATATGATGATGTCTCAACTATAAATATAATAAATTCTATATCTCGATCATGAATCACAATTTCTTTCTCCTTATAATAAAAGTTTCCATTATATTTTGAAATATATTCAATAAAAAATATTATATCCAAATAAAAAACATATATTATTTAAAAATTTGAAATTAAAGCATGTTTTTGTTTCATAATAGGAACTCCTCAACGCATCCTTGTTAAAATAAGGTTCCCACATGCTGTTTTGATTGGAAAATCCCTTTTTAAGGTTTAACAGGAAATAACTATTTTTATTGAAAAATGTGAGGATATAAAACATTATGATGATACAAAATCCAATAAAAAATTATCTAATTTTTAAGAGTTAATAAATATACATTCCACTACATCATTTTGAATTTCACCCTCAACTATTTTGATTTCAAAATCATGGTAATGTTCCTATTGCTTTTCTTGGAAATATTCTGCTGAAATTAGGGAAAATTATTTTCATAGTGTCCCAGCACCTTAATGCTAAATAATAACACATTTCATGATTCATTATTGTATCTACAATCATGGTTTAGGTTTCCCTTTTCATAACACATCTAACAAACTCAGATTCCTAATAGACATGTTCTGTGATGTTTATTTCCAGGTATATCTCATGTTGTAAATTATATCCTTTGATTATTCCAATTTCAATTATCTTACATTCTAATGAACTCATCATTCCCTAACTTATCTTGCTTCCCTAATAATCAATATATCATGGAAAATTATTTCTATTTCTTGATGGATCACGATACTATATCATTGTGTGATGAAAATATTTGGTAGACTAGTGCATTGTATGTAATTGGATTTAAACCGTTACAAAAATGATAAATATTTCTTTTTGGATTATATATAGTATGCATCATTCCTTCTTTACCATTAAATGTTTTCTTCATAAATAAAAATTTTTATTCCTCTTTTTTCATCACACTAAATAATTATCTCTCAATATCCATTCATTATTCTTGAGGGAAAGGTTTTTTGAAAAATATTTTCATAAAATCCTTTCATTATATATTTTTATACCTTTATCCTGTTTTTTGTTTTGAATTAGTGGCCACTACTATTCTATATCTCCCCATAAATGATAAAATAACATTATAATTTCCCCCATTCATTACATCCCAAAGAGAGGGATATCATTTATAATGATTTTATCTATTTATCAACTACCAATGATTTTTTGGTCCCAATGAATAATAGAGGATTTTATATCATAAATAATTGAAACATTATAACATCACATTGTGGATATGGATGTTCCGTGTGATTATGGTTATTTTTCATAGCCTGGGTATGTTGTCCAATTATAGTTACAAGACTCCCATCTCTAGTGGAAGAACCTGCTCGAACATTATTTTCTTTTATGGGAGGGATATCCCTAAATGGAGTACTTGTGTTGATATGGTTTACACTCCTTCTTCTATGAACAATTTTGAAAAATTTCATAAGATAAATTAGATCATAAAATTATGAAAAAAATGTATAATATCAGAACATGGGAATTATAAAATCCGAAATTATAAATTTATTATAAAAAAATACCTGAATCATAATAGTGGTTTCTTTTGGATTATTTTAAAAAAAATTCATATGGTTTCTTTCTCAAACATACTTCTTTCAAAACATAGCCTTGAAATTTTGTACTAAACATTATTTGATAACAAAATTATAAAAACCCATCCCCATTATCCCTGAACTGGTACCCCACATTATTATAATAAAACTATTAAAAAGTGATCACTTCCCAAGGGATCAAAAATATTATTTGATTTGGAAAACTAGATACAAGCATTGGTTTTACATTATAATAAAAATTGAAAAATAGTATAGTAACTCAATTGAAAACCCTCATATTCCTACAGCTTATATTTATATGTCAATCATAATATATAACTTGGAAATAATAAAAAAAATATAAAATAATAATTGGGTGATCATAGGTTCTCAGTAATGGTAAGATATACAGTGGAAGGTAAAAAATAAAAATTAGAAATAAGGTGAGGTGAATGACTAGAAACTCATACAATTAAAATATAATCATTAGCATAATAATGTATGATTTAAAGATGATTAAATAATTCCACATAAATTATTACATGAGAATGAATGATAACCATGGCTATTCTAGTATTAAAATACTAACATGAATTTTTCAGTTACTCAAATTATAACAAGGGTCTTCATAATTCTAGAAAACAACAACATGCCATCAAGGATTCAACCAAAAAATCAATACACAATGGGATAAACCCCGGTCTAGTTTGTCTCATGAAACCTACCATTGAATTCAAGTTCAATAATGATCCTCAACCCTGAAATAATATGTCCAATTAATTCAATATATGAAATTTGGGAAAACATAATCAGTATATACATTCACATTGAACTGTCATATGAAATGTTAATAAAATTCCCCAAACAAAAAACAAAATCATAATATAAACGGTATCAAGATAGAACATCAACAATCAAGATATTCATAATCCATTCAATAAAATAAATTATATGGTAACATAGTATATCAATCACAATTAATCATAATATTAAATAGATGGTGTTAAAATAGATTTAAATACTATAAAAAATCATCACTTAAATCAACGGATAAATACACTTCCACTTTATAAAGAATATTTCACAAGGAAAATCATTATTATTTATCAAAAAATAATATTTTGAATTTTATATCCTAAATAAGGGAATAAAATATGTCTCAGGAATAAATATGCACGAATAATGAAAAAATATATAAAATATATTCTTTATAAACTTTATAAATGAGCTACTTTGGTGTGATTTATGGGAAAATATAAAAGTCTTCAAAATAAGAAAAGGAATAATTGTTTACAAATAATAAAAAATAAACTATGATAGACTTTCACTATGATATATTTTATTTCAGAAAAATAATCTTTTCTTATAACAAATAATTTAGTATAAAAAAAAATCTTTATGAAATATGGAATTTTCGTTTAAATGGGATTTTATATTAGGATGAATTGAACTAAGAACCTTATAAAATATGTATTTACCCATTAAAGAAAGAATAATTTTGATATTTACATATTTTTGGAACATTTGAATAGAATTAAATGGGATATATAATATTATTTAATAATTTCATTGATGTAAAGATATAGAAAGCATGACCCGAATGAGAAATTGAGATTCTAGTATAATCCCACACCATATGTAAGAATCTATTCTACACATGTAAATAACATCATGGGTAATTAAATGAAATTAATTTATAAATTAATTCAAAATATTTTCTACAAGAAATTTTTAATAATTTTATTGTGTTCTATTTTTCCATTTTATGTGTTATAAGATTCAATTTCAACGTTATGGAGTGTTCATTTCTATATTTATTACGATTGGTTCACAAATATGCATTCGTGAAATATCATGAAAATTTAGAATAGTTATTGAAAATTGATGTTACATGTTATTAATAAAAAAATGAATATTAAATTATTATATATATCATTTGTTTATATGGGTTGAGGTTGAATCATTAGATAATACATTATTTATAATGGTTTAGAGTAAATTGATGGGTTTTTTTCCTAAAAAACAATGTTTTTTAATTATTTTTTATTGCATACATAATTTAGTTCAAAAACATAAAATGGGTTATAACATTCATTATAAAAAATATACTATAAATTATAGTATTTTAAGAATATCTTTAAAATCATTACTTGAAAATGATAATTTTTCATCCTTGAAGGCCATAAATTTACACCTAACTGTTGATATTTTCATTTTTAGAATAAAATGAAGAAATGGGGATACATGAATGCTGATTTTACATTAAAACAATAAAATTCTACTATAGAAAGGATACTGTATTTATCATTATTTTTTGATGGAGGATATGATGAGATTATAAGAAAAGAAAACACGTTGAAAAGAAATTTAAGTGAAAGATGATTTTACCTCTTGAAATCCTCTCCTTGATATTCTTATCAGGGAAATTGGTTTGGGTATTTTTTTGAGACTGGTACCTCATGAACTAGGGTAAGAGGATATGGAAGTGGATTGGGTAGAAATAGGACAAGCATAAAGGCTTAATAGGTGTAAGGATAAAAGGTTGTGAGAGGTGGTATGTATAACAGAGGAGAGGGATATTTATTAATTATTATATTCATTAGTTTAATATTTTTTCTAAAGACTATGATCAAATTTTATTATTGTGAATAATTATACTAACTAGTGAATTGAGTTCAAAATAATGGTTCTTAAAAAAATTATTGATGTTTTAATTTATGTATTTTCATTACAATTTAAATACCTCTAATTACCATATTTCACGATTCAACATAAATTTAACCATTTTAGAAAAAACATGAAATTCACCATATATATTTATTGAAATTTATTAATTAATATGGAATCTGATTTTATGAAAATAAATGTCTAAATATCAATAACATAATTCAATTTAAAAACATCACTTATTTTATTAATATATATATTATGATTATAGCTCATTTTGCGACATATTTAAAAAATATAATTATATTCTAATTAAATTATCTTATAATCATAGTAAAATGAATATTAATTTATGATAATATTTTATTAAAATATATTTTCTTTTAGATCAATATATAATTTATAAAATTGAAATCTAATTATTATATAACAAAAATATTAAAAAACAAATTCTCATTTTCTAAAAATCGAATTACTTATATTATGATAAAATAATGTCATATTTTAATTTAAAAGATGAATATGTTTTATTAATCATTTTATATGTGAGTATAAAATTCTATTTTCAAGATTATTAATCATTATTGTCATGTTACTATTTTAAGGTTCTTGTTACTATTCCTTCTGTATAGAATCTCAAATTTCTATAAATACATATTATTTCATTTGTTATTTATTAATAATGTTTTTATTGAGTTATTTTTGTGATTTTATGTGATTTATACTATAACATAATTAAATAATGTCAAAACACCGTTGATAATATTTGGGGTTGTTACAACAATGATGTGGTCTCTGATAGTGAGGTGAGTGAGCTAGATTGGGAAAATCCCATGTCATGGAGATGCTAGTTCTAGAGGAATTAGAGATCATTATAGGATCACTATATCTATTATATATCCTATACTATGATTTAATTAAATATAGTTAATATAACCTTATTTTGGAACATACCCTAGTCCAATCAATGGGGATTAATACAGAGTGGTTTCCAATTCCCAAGGGTTTTCTATATATGTAGGGGGTTATAATATTTTTGGGATGTGTTTTGGGTTTTTGAAATGGTAATGTAACAAAATCAAGAAATTTTTTATTTCTTATTGAAATTGATATGTCCCAATTTTTCAATACTTCAATTCAATGAGTTTCTTTCTATGGGCATGGTAATTTATTTCTTTTGGTGTGGAGTTTTGTACAAAAATTAGAAGGTCCAAGATTCAGCGTTCAATGTTGTGTGGGATTAGTGGATGGGTTTTATATATTCATACCCTCTTCTATATAAGCTAGATTATTGGCCTTTGGATTTAGTAGAGTTGTGGGTGATTTTGTTCAATAAATTCATTGAGGAGTATCTACATGTTCTCACAATGTTTCTTTCAATTCTGCCATTCAAGGATATGTCATGTTTTAGAGAGTTTTGTCACCTAGTGAATCTCTTAAATCAATGTACCTTTATTAGTTGAAACATTCCGATCATCAATAGTTCAATATTCTTGTTGATGATCATATTAATAATGGCTTCATCCAAAAAATTATGTTATTATGATGTTCTCACATAGTCTGAATATTGTTTCTATGAAACAATGTTGTACATCCTTGTTCCTTATTATTTTATATCTTTATAAATACCATCAATGGAATTTTTGTATATGTTTTATACTATCACTGGTTGACATAATTAAAATAAAATTCATCATGGATTTTATTAAAGTACATGAAATTGATGAGAATAATGCATCTATTAAAGAGGATTAACCATGGAAATAATATGTCATTCTACTAAACTACAAAAAATATGGGAATTATGGAAATATTTAAAAATAAATGTATAAGGCATTCTAGTAAATATTTCTTCCACCATTCATATTTATATTAATTATTTCAATAAATTTAGAGTTATTGAAGATTTTATGATGGGATAAATAGGGAGTTATTTCTTTTATCTTTATCATTATGATTTGTTTATTGATATGTGTTTTGTAATCATAAATTTATTGAAATTTTAATTATTTAAATCCCATTAAAATGGTAATTAAGAAATTATGATAATGATTTATGGCATTCCATCATTTAGTTACAATGCATTTCATTACATTGTACAAATTGATGATCATATCAATATTATATTTATGAAAATAATTTAAATAATATATTATAATATAAAAAGTTTTTTTATTTCATATCAAAGGCTCTTTCGTTGGATTATACCATGTACATTTATTGTATCTCAAATTCAGGGACCATACATCAAAATAAATGTGTGAGAATATTACCCATTAAAATGAAAGGTTTATATATATTCATTAAGAATATTTATAAGAACATACGAAATATAATTATGGCATTATAAATAGAAAAATATACATATAATAATAAAAATATCATGAGTCAAAACATGGAAATTTGTACAAAAAAATTAAATGATACATCCATAATCATATAATTATGGGTTTTCACTAGGGTTTCATAAAAAATACCAATGGTATTCCCTAATCTATTGTAATACAGGTTATATGTAGATATTAATTTTTTTACCAAATTAATATTTTTGATATCATGGGGAACCATTAATATTTCTTTATTTTCATGTGATCCAAAAATATGATAAAAAATTATTTCACAAAAAACCCTTGGAGAATATGTGATGAATGATTTCTTATGAAAATCACCTAATTTTGGAAGTGCTTACAAAAATTACCATTATGTCATTTTCAACCCATATAAATGGACTTAGAATTTCTTGCATGTTAGTCACATAAACATAAATAAATTTATATATATACTTGAAAACACCTGGAAAATAAATAGGTTTTGGAATTATTAATATTAAAAATGATAATTTATATAGTAGAAGAGAGAAATTTTGAGATGTAAATTCAGTAGCATAATGGGTATAATATCTTCTTTTAGAAAAGGGTAAATAATTATGGAAAAGGGGCATCACATTGAAGAAAAATAATTACCAATAAGGTTATTATAAAAATATAATAATATATTGATATTAAAAAAATTATAGGACACATACAAAAGAGTTTATTGAATTGAAGAGAAAAGACGGATAAATCCCTTAATTTAAGGAGATTCTAAAAACACATGTGAATTTGAACCTTGGAGGATTGAGGGAACATCAGATGGACTCCTAGGGAGGTTTAAAAATATTTATTATTATAGTATGGTATCTAAGTGAACGAATGTGGAGAAACGGTTGTGTATTTATAGGAAAATTGACGGATTTGTTTATTATTTTCCAAATATAGGGCATATAAATCTATATTATTGAAACTGAAAAAATATGGGCTTTACCGTGGTTTTTTTCAAATAGTATTGGACATTTGGGTAATATTTTATATTATTTTAATCCAAAAGTGTTTATCATAACTTTATTTTACTTCTTTTTCAAAAGTAATTTAATGTTTCCAAAAAAATTTTTTTTAATGTTATAGACTATACTTTTGACTTTGGAATGTCAAATATACTTTTTAAAATAAAATGAAATCCATTAAAAATATATATATATTAATAAAATAAAATATTTTATAGGGGATGATTGTGGTTAATTTAATATTACATCAATTTGAAATAATTATGATATAATTAATTATACCGAAAATGTGAAATTGTAATTTAACTATACATTGAAATATAATTTATTTTCAAAAAAATCATTAACTCACCATAAAAAAATTTTAATATGAAGATTTCAAAAATGATTTTATATTTATAATAATAATTATATACATATAGTAATTTTATATTTTGAAAATAAAAAACATTATTTATTAAAAATAATAGTGGGATAAAAATACGTAGTAAATTTGTTAGACATAAAAAATAATAAAAATATTTTTCAATTTATATTTAAATTTATTTTGTTTATCATTATATTTCCAAAATATAAGTATTATTATAAATACATTTTTATATTATAAAAATTTATATAATTTATAAGAAGTTCAATTTGGGTTTGAAAAGTCAATTTATCAAATTCACTGAATTATTTCTTGCCAAATAACTATTTATAAAATTGAATTAAATTAATAATAATTTTATTTATACATTTGAATTAAAATTTATGTTACAAAGTCCTTGAACCATAAACCCTTATAAAACCCATGAATAAACTAAGGGTAAGTTGTGTGATGGTGATAGATTCATAGGGCGGTGGGACTTACATAACATGAGTGGTTATTTTCATTACCAGGATCTTCTCTGATAAGTGATGTCATTCTATCATCACTTATCGAATCTCATATTTTGTTTGGTTAAGAGAAAACCCTAGGGAAGATACCTCCCACCAACATTATATCAAATTTATAGTGACCTATTCCTAACAAAATTGTATATTACATCATTTTTTATGAATATTAAGCATATTACAAAATTACGTGCATGAAAACTGCAATTATTTAGTATCATTGGAATTATGGACCAAAATAATCTAACATAGTTAAATTTATTCAATTTATGTAGTAAATATCTTCCCATATAGTAATTATACTTAAAAACATCCATCATATCCTATGGAATAGAAACATTATAAAAGTTTCAAGTCGAATGATCAGTAATGTTAAATAAAGAAATGCGTAAAAATAACATGAACATAAGGGTATGATAACATGAGCTTAAAATTTTAAGAAAAAAACCTTAATATTAAATATCATAATGACAAGATATAAAATTGTTAATATTTTTTAAAATAACATGAATTATAATAAAATCAAGAGTATAATCCATGAAAGAATAACATAGGAATATGAAATTGAATTTTTAGAAGACATCTGAACATGAAATATCATTCCCTATAAGTCGAGGATAATTGTAAAAAAAACATAATAGTTAACTTCATGGGGTCTACACCTACTGGTTAGGATACACCACCATCCCCCATCATATCCCATTCCTTGAAATGGATTGAAATTCCCAATTTTCTCATCATGGATCTAGTTTCCCTACCTTCCTATAGTGGATAAGGTTTCCCCATCATCCCAGAGTGGATCTGTTTTCCCCATGTTCCAAAAATGAATTAGGTTTTTGCATCATCCCAGGGTTGATCAAGAATATTGACATGAATCCCATCATTTTATCATGATATGTAAATCGTTAACCAATTCATTTGATGGAGATATATGTTCCACGCATTTCATTATGAAATATTGAATACAAGTTACAAAATATAATATGTAATCATAAAATAACCCATAAAATCAAATGGGTATCATAAATATTTCATCATATCAATAAATATAGAAATTATATAAGGGTCATAATCATTTACTCAATTAATATACTAAGAAAATAAGTGTACTTTAACAGCATATAGCATGTGGAAGGAAAAAAACAATCATAAACATATTTCTGTTAGAACATAAACCATAAAAGAAGAAGTATGAATGATATTCTTGAAACTTTTCTCTAGTAGAGCATAATCTATAAAATGAATGTTAGATTACATGGAAAACAATTTAGAAATATATTTTAAAAAAAATTTGGGAAGCAAAAAACGTTTAATCTTAATTTTTTTTTCAAAACATAAAAACTTTTGAAATATATTTTCATTGAAAATAACATAAATGTTTATTAAGTATTCTTTTAGAACATTTTAGAAAACGTTCAACACTTAAATGCTTAATAAATAATATATAAAAAAATTCTAAAACTTTTTGTTAAAATTATTTTGGAAAATTATAAAAAGGAATGAAAATATTTATAATACCTTTTATTGAAATGGATTTTAAAAAAAATAAATAATTCATGAAATAATTTAGATCATTTTCATTGAAAATCACTTTGTGAAAACATAAATTTAGAAAAAAAAATTTTTAAGAACAAATTTTTTTTAAAAACCATTCACATTGAAAACTAGGAAAAAATTGAAAAAATAATATAATCTTATGAAAATAATATCGTAAAAAAAATATTATACTCATAAAATCTAATCTTTATATAAATATATGTAACGATAATGGGTATGTCCATACATACCAAACATTCCTTTTAGACCATCAAATTTATGAAAAGTTCCATGATCAGAAAATGATATTAATAATTCAATTTTAAAAAAATAAAAAGGTAAAATATTTTTAAAAATGAACATTAAGCATCATAGTATAATAAGAAAAATTGTTTTTGAAAATTGTTTAGAATGAAAAATTTTCAAAGAACACATATTCATATCTAAAAGGTGAAATAAAGTTTGAATTTCATAACAAAATATTCTAATTTTTTTTAAGTACCATAGAGTGGAGAATTTTTAATTTTACATGGATTGAAATTTAATTTTAATAGTTTTAGAAAAATTATGATACGTATTGAGAGTTGGGACATAATAAATCGTCAATAGAATTATAATCATAAGCAATCTCAATAAATGATGTGATTGTAAGTGTAGACTGCCACCACATTGGTGAAATTTAATTATCACACAATAAAAAGAATAAAATATGATGAATCATAAACTGTCATGAAAATAATGATATTAATGAAAAAACATTTCAAAGGGTACATATTATATATCATAGATTAATATAGGTGCATAAAATTTCATGTGTCTTAAAGAAGGAAAATTGAGGCAAAATTACATTAATGGGTTGCTATCATTTGAAATGTAATACAAAGAAAATAAACAAAAGAAAATTTATATGTTAAGAAACCTAAATTTACTTATAATAATCATATAATACTTCCATGGGTATTACATGCACAACAGATATGAAATAAGAGGGGAATATGGAATGTTTATCACATAAAATTAATGTAAGACAAGATAACCCTTACATCGAGTCTAACATGTCACATGTATTTTAATATTTATAGATAATAATATTAGGATAAATATTTAAATTATTAAGAATTATTTTTATTTTTAAATATATATCACTTATTAAATTTTTTTATAAAACTACTTATTCAATTACATTTACATCACGTGTTTAGAAATTTATCAATCTATATGTTAAAAGTGACATTGGTAGGACGACTAGGGTCAAAGGGGTCATATGAAACCTCACAATATTAATCATAAAATAATTATAAAATTAATCCATCAATTATACTTTTAATGAAAATCATAAAATATTGTTATTAAAAATGAAACAATGTAACAATCATGGAGATGATAGGTCGTACGTACACATGAGTAACAATCCTATTTTTAAAAAGTATTTATATATTTAAGATATATTACAAATTATATTTCAAAAATAATAATTAAATCATGAATACCATGTTATGTAATCATATATATATATATATATATATATATTAAATTAATGTGATTTAAATGGAATCACATCGCATTTATGAGGTAGTATTCCATATGTCCACAAGCGACGCTATAACTTGTGTGTGTGTGAAAAGGGTAATAACTAAAATGAAATATTATATTTATGAAATTTAATTATATCATTAATATATTATATATCCTATTTATATCCCATTATTTTAATTAAAATCATCATTAATACATTCAATTTAGTTTGTCAATATATCACTTAACTTTGAGGATAAAATAGTCCACATGACAACAAATGATGTTATTATATTAATACCAAACAGAATGCATAAAATTTTGAATTATTTATATATTAAATAATTATTAATAAAATAGAAATATCTTATAAAACAATCATTCCATCACAATTTTCACTTATGAGAGATGCGAATGGAAGAAAAGACAACACCCTTTCATCAGGCTATAGTATTACATGCATGAATGATATGTTCATAAAAATTTTTATCGAAGTGTTTTAAATTGTAAAAAAAACTGATATAATAAAAACAAATTTGTATATTTAAGATTATGAGGTTTATATATAACCATGGAAGATAAATAATTGAGGTGTTGTAGAATGAAAATAAATGAATGGAGCATGAGGAAGGATGTTACATCTTCTTTGGGTAACCAGTTATGTTTCCAACCAATGGGATTCCTCATATGGATATCATTACAAATATATATTTAAGTTCGGGGGGGGGGGGGGGGGGAGGTGGAAGAGTATTTTAGTTGAGGTTGGTCAATCAATAGGGTCTTGAGAGGTGTGAGGAATAAGAACAGATAATACCATTTTATAGTGGTGGATGAGTGGAATTCTTGTAAATAACAAATGGTAAGAACAGTTGGGAACTCTCCCTTAGCTCATCTACCTTAAAAAATTGAAATTTATTAGATTAAAATAAATTTATGGTTTATAAAAACCCCCAACACACAATAATTAGTGCATTTTAATAATTTTGTTCCTTATATTGTAGGTTTTCCCAATTTTATTATTTTGGTTTTTAGTAAAGTAATTTTTTTTCTAAAATAATAAATTTAACCATGAAGTTGAAATTAATTTGAAATTTATTAGAAAATTAACACCCATTAAATTGAATTATTATATCTAATTTTGAAACTAAAAATCCCATTTTTACTAAATTAATTTTAAAACAAGAGAATGTATCTTGAAAAAACAATATTTTAACCCGGACCGTGCTAACAATGATATTAATATATATAGATAGATTTGATAATTATAAAAGTTCAATTAGTCCTTGAATATACCATATTTTATATTAATTTAAAACCAAATATATCTTTAAATGAAGTTTTATTTTATTATTTTTAATCACTTCATAAAATATTATTTATTATATAATGTCATTAATGTCAATTTTGATTTTATTTAATTAACATAAACCTAAAAATATAATAACAATATTGAAATTCAAATATAATAATTTAATAGATTCTTATCATGTTATATTCATCTAAAAACAATTAATGACAATAATTCAATAAATTTACTTTACTTTTAATATTTTCAGAATCATATTATTTCAAAAAATTGTTTACATAAAAAATTATTATTGTTGTTTATTAATCAATTTATGTAACTAAATTACCTCTAAAAATTATTGAAAAATAATTACGATAAAAATAAAAAATCTACCATTCAAAAATATTTTATAACAAAAAATATGATTTTTTCCACATGCCAAGGATTTATAAAAGGAAAAGTTAATTATTGATCTATTTTTTGTTTTTTCTAACATTACATATTATATCGAGAAATTTTATTAAATAATTTAACATTAAATAACATAATTTGATTCAGTAGAGGATACAGTTGAACTATTTTCAAACAATGTCTATTGGACATTTGTTATGGTCATTCTGACTTATATGTTTATGTTTTGGTCCCTTATGAAGCTTAATTTTAAATTAATTGTTTTAATTAATTTTAATTAGTTTTACTTATATATTTTATTTATAAAATAATTTGATATTATTAATTACATCCACTAATATATATTTTTAGGAAATAATTTGATCTTATCAGACTAAAAATATTATACTTATTGAAAACTAGTATTTTTTTCAAAATTCAATTCATAAGAGTGGGAAAATTAAATTTAATGTAAATCCAATTGTCTTATAGATAAAGTGATATTTTAAATTGATGATGTCAAAAATGTAAATAAGATTTTTCACTAAAATTCTTGATAAAAATTATTATAAATACCTATATTAAAATAATATATTTAGAGTTAATATATTTATAGTTCATAAAAAATGAAAATTAAAAATTAAAAATTATAATATTTTAAACAAAAAGACAGTTCTCAAATAAATTGTATTATTAGTCAATATTAATCAAAAAATAAAACCTCCATGAATAATACCATAAAAATAAATCAAATATTATTTTGACATTTTTTAATTCAAAAATGAAATTTGTTTTGGCATATAAAATTATAAATGATTCATAAATTTGATTTAAAATAGGATATCGGTATAAATGTCTTATGACACTATATTCCATGTAACAAAATATAACTCAGTGTTGTGTGTACCAAAATGTAATCTAATTTTTGTTGGTAGTGATATATTAACTCATTTTCTTTCTTATAATGCAAGACAAACATAGATATTTTTTTTAAAAAAAAATTATTCAATATTTTGTGAAAGGAAAAAAATAAAAATATTAAATTTATTTGAAAAATTTCACAAAATCATAAGGTGTTACTTTCTTACCCCCTTAAAATTATTTTCTCCCTAAGAATTAATAAAATACATTAAATATTTATTACATAATATTTACACATAGATACACCCATATCATATAAATAAATACTACAAGATTGTTTTAAAATAAAAATATGGAAATATATCAGTTACCCAGAGTAACACATAACTAGTATATAAAAACAGATAACATTTGAGGAATATGAAAACATTTACCGGGAAAAAATTTAATAATCATGTTTTGATGAATATTGATAGGGAAAATATTTATCAGAATAATAACAATCCGAAATCAATAACCCATTGAGGCTTGAAAAAAGTCATTGATATCCTCAAAAATGATGATAACCTGAAAACATTTTATTTCAAGACCCCATCTTCCAAAAGTCAATTTTTTTTGAGAACATATACTTATTGGATGTAAACACAATATCACCATTTTTCGTCATTGATCATTTTCATGTTCATCTCTTAATCCCTGAAATAATGTTGTATTTATCATTCTAAAAGCAATATCATATCACATGATTCATAAATATAATTATAATTCATTCCATATATCTATTATCATTATAATTAGAGGTTATGCATAAATTCTCATAATGTAAGACAATACAAACATCATATAGATTTTCACATTAACCTTTCCATAAATTGGTAAACTTGTTATCATCCCATGTGAAAAAAATCATAGCCATTATAAATGATTGATCTGAATAATCATAACAATGATCCCCTAAATATCATAAAGAATATCTTGGTTGTAACATTCCAAACATGTGAATACCATCATCATATGAAACATGGTAATAACCAAAATTATAATAAATCATTTTAGAGAAAATCATTTCTATCTTATTCTGAATATTACATGATGTATTCCTTAATTCCAATAATTTTTTATCTTAATCCATGAAACAAAACATCGAAAATATATAAATCCTTAATTAGTCTAAGGTAATCATTATTGTGAAATTTACTTATTTATAACCAAAAAATATTTATGTAAACATCATTGTCTTAACATAAGGAACATATTATTGGTTATCATCCCTTGTGCATTTCAGAAACATCATCTTTCCATTAAACCAATTTTCTATTCCCTTTAATCCATCTAACTTATTCATGTAAATCATTAGCGAAAAACATAAACTGAACAGTACTTATATATCACACAACTCAAAGTTCATAAATCCAGATACATAATGACATTGACTATGCCAATTTATTTTTATTAAATTATCAAGGATACATAATCCTATTACATAATACCTATTTTCATTTAAATGTGACCCATATCATCACCATATTCAAAAAAATAACAATTTCTCATACATCATTACTGATTGCCATCATGATCCTTCCACACGGGACATTGATTTAAATATGGACCAATAATTCCCCACATTAATAATTTAATCAGTGATTATATCATATGGAAACCAATATTATCATCCATTGGGTTAAATGAACTATTCACTTACCCTTTGTAGTTACATATATTGTGTCCTTGTTTTATAAAATAAAAACAACATGTTTTTCCTCTAAGACATTCATTTGGGTGATTCTTTACTCATTCTTGAAAAAAATCAAATATAATAAATCATTCCCATGTGGTCTTAATTAAACAAACACTCATATAACTCCATCAAACTCTTTATTATTGAGTTATATAGATGGTCAAAGTACATGATGTTAATCATTTCCCCTGAAAACTCATTAGGCATGATCATAAGATATTTTACATTAGTTATCATCCCTTTTTATTCCCCTTCAGAAAATAGTATGTCACATTCAACATTAACCATGTACCTTCTATTTCTATTCATTTTCTAAAATCATAAATAATAGTGTGAGAATTACTTATCATAGTGGAAAAATACATTAACTGGGGTATTCACTTATAGGATGTCTAAATTATAAAACCTTATAATGACACCTACGTCGAATACCTAGAGACATCCCTAGGCATAAATGTAGAAATATTGATTAGGATATCCTTAAGATTTTATCATACTAGTTTCCAATGGGTGGATAAACTAGTCCATTAATACCAACTATAGAAATCCCAACATAATTTAAGATGACATTAAATCACTTTTTATGAATATTTATCATATTACAGAAGTACATGCCTGAGTAATATAGTAGTTTATTATATTAGGAAACAAGGAAAAAATATTCTATCATAGTGCATCATCTTCTACTTCTCTAGTAAATTACATCCCCTCATTATCTTCTACCTAAAACCTTCCATCATAACATGGGGTAAGGAGACCTATGAAAAGGGAGATCTTGAATTCTCAATGAGATTAAATGATGGAAATGTGTAGAAATAAGATTTTAATAAGGTTATGAGAATATAATCATAATATTCAAAGATCATACCCTTCATATCAATGCTAATAATCATGAAACAAGACATAAATTTTGGTAGTCACCAATACACGAATTATAGTGGAATTAGGATCACAATACATTAACTAATAACATAAAAATAAGACATGGAATTTTGGATGAAACATTAACTTCTAAAATCATTCCATATGAATCAAGTTGCATTGAAAAAAGTTAATAGGGGACTCCATTGCGACAACACCTACATATAGGGGCACACCACCATCACCATTTGTAGTCCTTCCCATGAAACAGATGGGGTTTCCCTAACTTCCCATAGTGGATCGGGTTTCCACATCCTCACATTGTTGAATAGGATTCCCCATATTCCCATTGTGGATTGGTTTTCCCCATATAATTATAGTGGGTAATATTTCTCCATCATCCCATAGTTCATCAAACCCATAAACTTAAATACCATCATTATCCCATGAGATTTAAATCTATACCCAATTCATTATAAGGATAAATATTTCCCACAAATATCTTTATGAAATCATATATACAAGTTCCAAAATATCATAAAAATTTATTTCATAACCCATGAAATGAAATTGGTATCATAATAATTTCATTATATCATTTCCTATAGAAAGGAGATTGGTCTCATTATCATTTACTCAAATGATAACCTGGGAAAAAAAGTGGGATTCAAAATCATATAACCCATGGAATATTAAAACGTATAATTAACATCATATAATACAAACATAAATCTCCCAATAAGTATAAATGGTAATCTTGGATCATATTATTTGTAGATAAAAAACAGTTGAAAATTATGTCATCATAGAAGGAAAATAATTTTGAAATTTTTTTAAAATAAAATATTGAGGAAAAAAATTTATTTGAAAAACACTTTTTATGCAATGAATCTTTTGAAAACTATTTTATTGAATAATAGAATGAAACATAATGAAGGATTTTTTGAGAACATTTTTGAAACCTTTTTCCCTTCAATGATAATAGTAGAATTATGAAAAATAAATTGTAAACATTTTATTTGAAAATAAATAGAAATTTAACAAAAATTCGTAATAAATTATAATTTTTTTATATAAATTATATTTGATAACTTACAAATAAATCATGAAATCACTGAAATCCTTATAATAGAAAATATCATTTTGAAACTATATAAAGGTAAAAAATTACTTTTTACAAATAATTTTTTTTAAATCAATCTCTTTAATAACCAAATTGAAATCAATATATATCAAATATTTGATGTAGAAATATTTTATTTAAAAATAACATGTTAATCATACATCTGACAATTAAAGACAATTATATCCATAGTGGTGGGTATGTCTACTCATACTGATCATTCCTTTTGGACCATAACATTTCCGATATATTCATTGATCATAAAATTAAAAGAAGATTCATTCAAAAAATATTTTGTAATAGGAAAAATGTGGTTAAATATTTCTCTTACACAATAGAGAATAAAATTAAAAGATTTTTTATTATTTTGAAAATAAATTTTCAAATTAATAAATTTTCTGGAGAAAAATGAGAAATAATTTAAGATTTCATAAAACATATTATAAAATATCTTTATTGGAAAATAGTGGATAAATTGTAAAATGACTATGATATGACATGGATAACCAAAGGGTAAGAATAATCCGGAATGTTCATGAAATTTGGGCCACAATAATTCAATAAAATATACACAATCATAAATAATCCCCATATACATTTAGATTATAGAAAAAATCCACTCCCACATTGGTAACATAAATTAATAAAAAAATTAGAAATGAAAACAATACATGGAGATTTAAATATCATGAAAAAAAGTTGATTCATGATGTTACAGGTTAAATGTTAGTGTATAATCCTTATAGAATAATATAGTTCTGTAACATGGAATGTGTCTCGAAGATAAAAAATTGAGCCCAGACATCATTACCAATTTGGTATCATTTGACACAAAAAAACCAAGAAAAACATCTCACCAAATGGATATGTCAATACAAATAAATTTATTTATAATCATATCACTCTATATCCATGTGTAATATACACAAACCGTATAAGAAATAGGATATTTTCAAGGATTGTGTCTTATTGAAAATTAAATTGAGATGACAAAACCCATGACATGATTCTTACTTTTCATGTGTTTTTATATCATATTTAAGAATAATCATAAGATAATTATTTAATTTATTTAGAAATTTTTTTGTGTTTTTTATTAATTTCACTTCACTTATTACAATTTTTTATATGACTACATAATCAATTACGTATAAATTTGGTGTTTTGACCAAATTTGATTCATGTGTTTAAAATGATGTTGGTAGGTCTTCTATGTTCACAGGGGTCATAAACATATCAACACCTATAATAATGACATAATATTCATATATATAAATAAATAATTCTTTTAAATCCAATGATTAAATATGGTTATGAATAATGAAAAAATGTGACAATCATGGATACTGTAGGTCATATGAACACATAAGTAACGTTACTATTATTCAATTATCATTATTGATAGAATGTGGTTAATATTTAATCCTTCCAAAATGACTATTTTATCATAAATAACATGTTATATAAAAATATATACATATATATACAATTCTTATGGGATGGTATAAGAATCATATAGCATCGAGGAGGTAGTAGTCCACACATCTGAGAATGAATTTTATCACTTTTTTGTATGTGAAAAGAATAACAAAGATATCAATATATTATACGTAAAAAAATGTTATTATTTAACGATTATATGTTTTAAAAAATTTATGTTCTGTATTTTTAATTAAATACTTACATTATACTTTCCATGATGTGTGGGAAAATATCAGATCACTTTGAAGACGAAGTTGTCGACACATCCAAAAACGATGTTATCATATTTGAATTTAATGTAATGAATACAAGTATTTGTTATTTGAAAATTATAAAAGTATGAATAAAATAAAAATATAAGTTATATAATATATAAATTGAGTTCTATCATATATCCCACTCATTATAAGTGGTAATTGAATAATGAACAACTTTTTTTTAGGTTTGTGTTCGTCGTACATTAGTGGTATGTTTCATACCCATTAGATTGATGTGTGTGTATGTGTATGTATAACCCAAGAATAAACACAACTAAGTCTATTGAGGATAATTATTATATTATATAGTCAAGACATAATGAGTATAGAGGGTGGTGATTGAAAATAAAAAAAGGATAATTGGGAAGGATGTTACCTATTCATTAGATAACTCCTTTTGGTTTGAAAAAAATAGATTACTCAGATAGATTTGTAACCAAATTCAGGATCATATGTGAAGGGGATTAATTTTGGGAGACTTTTTTTAGTGATTGTAAGAGCCTATGTGAATTGAGATATGTAAAAATAATTTCTTGTAATGTTCATCATATATATTCCCACCGATTCATTTTATATATTCTTTAGATTGAGGAATTCCTTCTCCAATTTTGTTAACATTGAATGAGATAATATTTTTTTTAAAAAGGATCCCAAGACCTCTATCCAATCAATAGAATTAATCTCTATTCTTGTATTTGTATTATAATTATTTTAAACTATTAATATGATTTCCCATCTATGTGGTACATAACCAAGATTACATTACAATGTTATGAACAATAGAATACTTAAAAGAACTATTCTATTTATCATATGCATTTTTCAGCAATAAATGGGTTGATAGATCCAATAAACAAGAATTTTTTTGGTTCATGATGTACTCAACATATGTATTTTTACATATAGGTTAATT
This sequence comes from Viscum album, assembly GCA_963277665.1. Lineage (NCBI taxonomy): Eukaryota > Viridiplantae > Streptophyta > Magnoliopsida > Santalales > Viscaceae > Viscum > Viscum album. The sequence continues at coordinate 310,110,674 of OY728126.1, forward strand.
AAGTCTCTCGACTTGAGTGATGTTTTTTTTCTATAACTCGTCTTTGTTGATTCATTATTGTCATGATGTTTTCCAATCCGGGTTCCGCGAGAGGTCCATTAGCATGTGGTATATCGGGCCCACTATTTATGTGGTTCTTTATATTTCAATCCTTTTTATAAAATAAGAATAATTTAGTGGGATATGTGTTTATTTTGATAATATTATAACTCTAAAAGAATTTTATGTCTTCATACATAAATCATAAATTTTTTATTCTCTAAAAACAATTACATTTTCTATAAATCCATCATAATGGTTCTTAAAATGATTATGATTATTAAAAAATATCCCCCAGTTGTTTTAAACTAGGAGTTTAGAGATTCATGTTTTTGTGAACCATTTTTTATATGAGTCAAGTTCAATTTGGAGTTTTTGGGTGTCAATAATTGACATATCATTTTTAGATCCACATGAACTTGTTCATATATTGATAGTGATTTCTTTTCTAAGAAACCACATACATAATACATAACCAAATACCAGGATGATTTACAATATTTATACGTTTCCATAGGTTTATTAATAATGTTTCAAAATAATAATTTCTAAAAATAAATTAATCATTCATTGATAGAAACTATTTTATTCCATCTTTTTATAACATAAAATTTCATTACATTGTACAAACCTAAAATATTTTAATATTTATTTACATGAAAAGAAGATAATTAATAAATGAAAAAATAAGATATTTTTCTAATCCATGTGAAAGTGTTATTCATTGGTTAATCCTTTGTAAATTTAATTCATATCATATCTTGGGGACATAAATAAAATATAAAGGGGTGGGGATAATCCCAAGGAAGGGAAAATGTTTACATATATTTGTGAGGAATATCAACAAGAACGTCAGAAATATCATTGTGGCATGAAAATTGGAAAAATATACATATCTTAAAAAAAATTCATCTCATGGATATTTGGGAACAAAATTTCAATGATACATTCATAAGCATATCACTACGGTTTGTCACCGAGGTGTTATAAAAATTACAGAGGTTATTCACAAATGTTTCGTAAAATATGTCATAACTATAAATGAAATTCATTACCTAATATATAATTTCACTACTAGGGAGAACACTTTGTATTTATTTAATTTAATTTGGTTCATATATATCATTTTCAATCACTTTATAAAAACTCACAGATAATAAAATAAAATCGTCTTCACATCTAAACTAGGATGTTTCAAAAGTGCTTAAAATATTCATTATGTCACTTTTAACCCAAGAAAAGGGACTTTAGTTTCATTTATTTTAATCCAATAATTAAATATATCATTTGTAAATATATGTGAATAACCCAAGAAAATAATGTTATTTTTGAATTCATATAAAAAATTAATGAAAATTATGTAAGTGAATTATATAAATTATGAGTAGTAACTTCAGTAGACCAACTTGTATAGAATATTGTTTCATAAAATAGATAAAATGGAGGATAAATGTGTATCACATTTAATAAATATAATTTTTAGTATGTTTGTAATAAAAATATAAAAATATGGAGATATAGTAACAATTAGATAACAGAGAAACAAAGCGATTATTGAATTGAATAGAAAATAAGGATAATTTTCTTTGTCAGAAAGTGTTAGTCCTAAAACTTGAGGATTTGAACCATAGGGGATTGGGGAAACACTGGATGTACTTATTATAATGTTAAAATTCTATATTTTCATTGTTCATGTATTTTGAGTGAATGTAAATGTATAAATGGGTGGGTATTTATAGAAAAAATGGAGGAATTGTTTATTAATTTCCAAATACCGACTGTAGTAAAATGGTTGTGGTAAAATGCCAAACCATGGTATTTTCAATGTTTTTTCACAAGGTATTGGAATATTGGGTTATATTATAATTAAATTTTTTCAACAAGAGTTGATAATAATTTTATATTAATTCATATTTAATGGAAAATTAAATTTTCTACAAAATAAAGTTTTTAATGTTAATGATTAAATTTTATACATTAGATAGTAAAATATGGGTTTGAAAGTTGATTAATATATATTTAAAATCAAAATTTTAATAAAGTAAAATATTTTATTATTAGGATTGTGTTCAATTAAATATTGAACTACTGTAAAATTATTATTATTGTCAATAAACATAACCAAAACATTAAACTGCATTTTAGTTTTTACGGTAAACAAATGTATTTTACAAAATTATCATAAATGCACTATAACCTAATTTTCATATTAGTATTTAATAACATTATAACTTTATAATATAAATTCTCTATAATTGATAATTTTAACATTAAAATAATAAATACTTATTTATTAAAAATAATAGTGTGTTGAATATGTATAGTAAAACTACCGACACATAAAAAATTATAAAATTATTTTTTAGTTATATTTATATAATAGCATTTTTTTATAAAGTTTTATTAAAATATGTATTTTTCATAATTAAGTATTTTACTATAAAAATTAATATTTTCTCAGAAGTGAATTTTTTATGAAATGAAAATTTAATACATTCGTCATATTATTTTACTAAGAAAAAGTATTCTTAAAATGAAATTGATGGAAATGATATTTGATGAAATAATGGAATTAAACATTGAATCACTAAGGCCTCAACAAACATCCATGAATAACACCATTTTATTAGAAAAGGGTAAGGTTTTCAATCGTGATAGATTAATGGGGTGGCTCATCTATCATCATCAGAGTGGAGATCTCCACTAACTTGATCTTTCCCCTTAAGATATTTCATTATAGCCTCACTAGTTGATGCTCAACATTATATTGGTCAATGGAGAATCACGTTAATTCATCCTCCCTCCCTTTTTTAGACAAATGGGATTCTTATTAAATTACTCTACTGGTTTAGGCCATCACATCCCCTTGATGAATTAATTATATAATGTCATTTTTTAGTTTTAAACACTAATTATAACATTAGTTGTTTTATCAAGAATATAGTTTTCAATGTTCATGTTAACTAATGGTCATATTTGACCAATGTTAATATAATGTTTGAATATCCATAGTCACATTTCCCTTTATACCCACTTCATTTTTGAATGCATATAGTTTTTTAGAGTAAATTATAGAAATGGCACACATTATCTCAAGAAACAAATGTTATTTAAAAAAATTTGGGTCATTATAATATTTCACATGCATATCACTTTATGGATATCATAGAAAAACCTGGTTATATATCTCTTTTTTCCTATACCACGTTAGCCTATGTGGACTAAGAGTGGATGAAATATAAGATCTTTTCTAAGAGAAACATGTAATATCCTCCCACACTTAGAAGTGTTCAATAAATAATCTTATAATGTAAGGATAATATTTTAAAAATGTTATATAAAAACCCACCACATGTCTTTGTATATGATTTTTACTATGAGTGGATAAATTGAGAGAAAAAATGAATTTTAAATATGTGAAGTAAAATTTAAAAAAAATTATGATGTGTGATATTTTTGTGAAAAATGTTTCACTTATTGTTAATGATATTCTGGAATATTTTTGGAAATATGAATATGATGCGGTGATTCGTGGATAATTTTTATGGATTTTTAAAAATGAATTAGATATTATTCATGAGAAATTTTATTGTTAATTTTGATGATTAACTGAATTTATCATCAATTTGGAATACTTTTTCTTTGGAGAACACATCACATACAACACGTTGAAGACCATAAAAAATTTTATTATTGTAATAGGAATTAAAATACTGAAAATTAGAATATATTTAAATTTCACATGAACATTTTTTGGTGAAAACAATGACAATAAGAGTAATCATGATTTGTGAGGAACAATTTAGGTAATATAGGATACATTTTTTGTTGGAATATATAAAATATGGGGTAACCCATATAAACCAATGTAGCTATCTCAAATATGATATTATGGGAGGAGGTATCAACCAAACATGGGAGAATGTTAGACCATCCCACAATGTAGATGTGGTTGGACTGGTGTGTATGCCTCTAAGAGTTCACTCAGAAGAGAGTTCATGGTCAAGTGGTTCTAATGATTCATTATAGGTATTGTCTGTCTCGTGAAGTGTGTGTGGTGAAATGAGGGTTCATAACCCCTACTACATTACCATGAGTTGGATTTAGTTTATGAAATATAATTAAGAATGACCCGACGGATAATTAGTTAGATCTGGGATGAGAGAAAATGTATCATTGTAGCCCTTATTTCATATGTTACAGAAAAAACCTAGGATTATCAAATAATTCAATATATGTTTTCTAATAATTATGGGATACCATATATAACTTTATCCCATGTATAATGTTTGCAGTGACCTAGGGTTCTACCAAAACTAATACGAATCAAATGACGCTACTCCGGAAGAAAATATCATCATCATATAAATTCTTAATATAATTAAAGTCATTCAAAATATCTACATCATTCATGATTGTATATAATTTTATGGTTAAAATATCAAATGAAAACGGAGTTGTAGATGGGTGTTTCCTAATACGATAGTCATGGATGAGTTTGAGAATTTAAATATGAGAAACACATGTTCAATATCACAATAATACAAGGATTCCTCATAAAAAAGGGATTCTGTTTTTCCTAAATCTTCTAAAATGATATCCCATATTCAATGTGATTAAGTGTATGATATTTAAGATTAAAAATATAATTTTTATTGAATTAGTTTTTCATTCCTAGAAGACTTTTTCAATTTGGAGGTAAGGAGGTGAGGCAAGAGAACAAAAGAAAATGCTTCTCACTCTATATTTCTTTTGTGATACGTGATAATGTAGTCATTTTTCTATATAAATTCATAAAACAGTGAAAACACATCTCGTTCACAATGAAAGAATCCCACTTGTGATAAAATATTGCATGGTTTTGGATGTCCATCACCAGACATTATACTTCCATTCTAAATATTATTTTTATTTTATTGAGTTTAGAATTTAAATATAGAAGCTACTTTAATATTTTTAATGTACAATAATACATGAAATATTTGTGTCATTTTTTTGAACCTCTTTCTCACATCTAAGGGAGGTCATGACCTCATTAGAAGGAATAGTTCTATCCTGAGAATTTTTTGTACTGAGGAAACTGATCATTTGTAGGGGACCAGACATAATTGAGCAAGACAAACAGACCAGATCAGTTGTTGTGGAAGGATCATGAAGTGTAATTGATAACACCAGATCATGTAGTCTCATTTAGGAAGACAACCATACATAATTATTAAAATATTTCTATCATTGTATCAGACATCATAAAATTGAAGAATTCTTACGGTTGGAATGAGAAGAAAGAGATTATTTTTAGTTGGACCTTTGACTAGGATAATCCTAACCGTTAGATCCATGAGAAGCTAAATATTTTCAGTTTATTTTAAATAAATAATGTCTCTTTGTTTATGGTGGATGTAGTGTAATCACATTGTAAATAGTTAATGATCTACAACATTGTGGAATAACCAATTTCAGTAATGAGTAGTCATTTTCAAAATCAAATAAATATTATTTATTTCTCTCTCCATTATAAAACTAAAAACTAGATTATATTAAAAGATAATATTGATTGGATCATAAAACATAACATGTTCAATAGGAAGAATCAAAATAAATATATTTTTAAATATAAACCATTGATTTACCCCTCCCCTCTCAACAGTCAATCCAATTTGTGTCCCTATTGTATATAATTAACTAGGTCCACCCCTACTAAGAATTGATCAACATTTGGACATTGTGGGGACATATTTACTAATGGGGGGATCACCCTGAAGGTTAGAGGATAAGTGATTCTTTGTGAAGCCCCAAAATCTATTGCACAATATTTGTGGTGGTGATGTGGTTTCTCAAGTTAATGAAAAAATATCCTCAAGGGAGATTCTCTTGTTCAAATAAATTCAAACAATGGACTTGACATGGTGATTTGATCAGGGTCATAAACATAAGGATCAAAGATGATTTTTTTTCATACTGAGGGTTACATATATACACTCATGGGACAGTTTTGTTGCTATAGATGGTCGGTTATGGATATGTTCTAAGATTCAATCTACCATAAATCAAAACTAGGTATTTCGGTGGTTTTTTTAATTATTTAATTCTTTTTGTAATGTTTATTAAATTATTTCATTTTATATTTTCACATACACATTTTATAACATATAATAGTTATTATAGAGATTTTGTTGTTGTTTACAATTGATTTTTATACTCACACCCTGATCGGGATGCCATTTTTCCCATGTACCCAAGAAGAAATCGCATGGTCATTACAAGAACAAGTTGGGTTGTTTCACATGATAGTATAGTCAATTATGATTAATCAGATAATATGGGAGGTAAGGATAGTGTATGAATTAGGGTAATACCCACTCCATTTTGTTATTTTCTTTTTTTATATTAACTATATGTTACTAGCTCAGTGGGATGCTAATTGTATATATGGAAAATTTGTTTGAACCTTCACTACGCATCATATAGCAGCATCCTAATATATATTTATTACATTCAAATTAAAATTTTAAGGTGAATGATAAATAAATAATTATAATTCTCTTGAGAACTTCGATACATTCAATATTCCCTCCCAATGGTACCTCCTTATACCCCACTCATATTTGGGATCCTTTGGTGTTTGGAGAGGAGGTCCCGATGTCATGTTACTAACTAGTCCAACAACTGTTCACAGATTAATGCAATCCTAGGTGTTAAAATGTAATATTAGTGGATTTTTTTGTTTTTTTCTTTCTAATTATTGAGTTGGTCACTAGATATAAAGAGAAGTTACAAATATTTTCAGGGAATTATGAATAGTGCATCATGAAAAACATTTTTGATAGGAGTCAAAGTTAACATGGGAAATGTATTGATTCTTTTTTCCTAACATTTTTATGGCTATTATGAATTTTACCTAATGTTACACCAATGAGGATTTATTATATGATTTATTAGATATTGAATGTTTTTCTATTGTCTCGTTAAAAAGAGACCAGTCATGATTCTTGATCATGGTCTATGGAGGATAAAGTGACTCATGTATCATATCAGGAATGTTGGATTTAAAATATATTATCCTTACCGTGTGAATTTTTTAACTAAATAATAAGTAATATATTTTTCATGTGTCTTAAAATTCTCAAATAGTGTTTCCCTATGAATTTTCTTACTCAACTTCTCCTTAATGGGGTTGATTGTTTTAATTTTTTAATTCTAATCGTAGGCCATATGGATCCTATGGTTGGATTATTGATGAAAAAATGGTTATATGGTCCCTTTGGAATGGGATGCTCCGATTCATCGAGGGGAAGATAAGTGTAATTAATTCCATAATTGTAAAAAAACGAGGGTTAGTATTTTGTTGGATCAATTATTTAAATTTTTACTAAAAAATATATGGTGTTTTCCCATATATCTACGAATGTCACTATATATAAATGAATCATGTGATGGTGGTTTGTGGTTTATGGTTTATGGCTCATCTCAGTGAGATGTTTGTCATATTTATTTTACTAGATATGTGTTAAAATATAACCGGTTATTTGAAGTTCAAAAAACAACATATATTATGTTTTCTAGTATAGTTTTGAATTTATTTCTACCTTATAGTTTATGTATTTATAGATTTCACTTATACAGATCATCTAGGATGATGATGACGACAGTGAAATTTGGGTTATCAGATCCTATATGGAGCATTCTAAGGTCAAAATGCACTGATAGGGTGAGTGACTTGGGTTTGGTTGTTGAATGTGTCTGTAACAACCTATATGGTATTTTCCAATATATCAATGAATGCAATCCTATATAACTGAAACTTTGGAATATGACTTGTTAACAAGTGTTATCCTATATTGTCATATGGGGGATTACATTGTGTTTAAAACACTGTATGGGGATGTCATGTGTTTGGATTCCTTTTCCAAATTAGGGTCAATTATATGATAATGGGTTGGAATGTGATTCTATTATATAGATGATCGACTTAATGGGGTTTTGAATATGAGATTCTATGTTTTTTTGTGGGAACCATGCAAGGTTTCCCATGAGTTATTACCATACTAAGAAATTGGATTGGGATAGGTTGGTCGACCTAGAGATCTTTCACAATGACACTGTGATAAGCGAGGTGATTGTCGACTTTTGGAGAGGGATGCTTGTGAGAGTGGTCCATTGGTTGTATGGGTTCCTTTAAGGAATGAATAATGGGTGAGAAATTTTTTTAATTGATGATCATGAGATGATATCTAGAATACTATAGAAGAATAATGATGACATAGATGTATATAGAATGTTCCTCGGGTTCTAGTTATATGGACACACTATTTTTATAGAGTAAACCCTTGGGGATTAGAAACTACATTAGATGGAGGTGATGTTTATGGGTGTATTGACAAGATATAATCTAACTGATCATGAAAATTCGATTATGATGACATGAAACCCATAGATTCATGTGTTTTGGATGTGTTGTTGGTAATGTTAAAGGCATGTGACCCATGGTGTTTATGAAATCAATGTTGTGTGTACTAGTAAGTATAGTTCCTATTAAATTAAAAATTAGTTAGAGGTTGGGTATAAGAAGCGGACTGATGTTATCGATAAAAAAATGGAAATACTAGTTTATTGAGGGTTGGGGTAAATAAAGAGTTATCTATGATGACATCTGTTTTATAAAAGGATTTGGTTTGGGGGTAATAGTTATCTTGGAGTGGTTAATGGAACATGATTTCTGGTATGAGGTGTGCATTGTTTCTTATGAGAAACAAACTGTTTTGATAGGTGATCCTATTTCGGTTTCACTTAATGAACAATATATGTGAGTTAATGTGGGGTGGGGGTAAAACTTAATAATTTTATTTTGTGAGAATAATTATAGTTTAAAACTTGAAATCAATTGATGTTGTGATAGCTAATTGGTATTAGTGGGCTCATCCATGTCTCGTCATAACATAAGGTAATTTATAGGGCATTGGATATAATGATTTGTTTATAAATAGGTGAGGAAATTATATAGAACCTACTTTGGAGGGAAGTGGGATACCATTCATGGGAATTTTACCTTATATGAGTGGGTCATGATATTATGGGATAGTTCACTGGATAATAATCATAGAATTCTGTTTCTTGTGTGCAATGAATTGGATTTTTTTGGATACCTTGGAGAATCCCTATATAGGGAATTCAAATTTTATTTTCTATCAAGACCAAGGATTGGTCATAGGATTTGTGAGAAATTTATAGGGACCCACGTGTGCTTGGATCAAAGGGGGTTTGGTTGTTTATTTTCTTGATGTTGATTGTGGGGAGTAGAAAACCACATAAAATACATAATTTGGGTTATGATAGGTGATTTCAAGAGTTGGTTAGGAATATATTATGAAAATCCACCATGTCTATGATTCTAAATGGATAAAGGTATAAATCCATTTTTTCTTCAATATTTGGAATATATATGTGTAATAGGGATAGATAATGGTTCTATATTATGTTGGGGTTGGGTATTGGAAACCAAAACAGTATTGTTAGTGGAATGTGAACATGGGGTTTTGATTTTCAATTCGGATGCATGCGGTATTATTGCTTCAAAATTTGTAGTTATGAGGTAAATCTGTATAGTTGGGTGAAACATATATTATATGATCATTCAAAAGAAAATTTATGTTTCATTTGATATGTATGATATCGGGATATCACCACCTAATTATTCCATAATTTTTATGATCATTGTTTTATGGTTTTTCTGTATAAGAGTATTCAATTTGATATAATTATTTAAAAATTCATTTTGTGGTTCGGGTAAAGAAAGGGTTCATTTTTTTTATAGAGATGATTGATGATGGTCACATTGGATATTTGTATTACAAAAAAGATATCTCATTAATTAGTCAAATTGTTTTGGGGTGTTTTTAGTTCATTATGTCAATAAGATAATGGAAATATATAGAAGAAATTTGAGATTTCATTTTGGGGATGGGAATATTATTGTAACTAGGATTTTGAATGGAATACTATTAGATTGATAACCATTGGAGGATTATATTGGTTGTGGTTTAGAGATCATTAGTTAGTATGAGAGATTAGTGGAGATTCTATGGGAGCCTAAGGCATTTAGGTTTTCGGATGACTATAACCAGTAGCCACTGAGAAGCTACTTGCGAGCAATCAACTTGAATGTGTGATAACTAGTATCTTGTCTATATTTTTGGGATCACCTATTAGTTGGTGGTCCTTTAAATGTGGAATATTAAAACTCTTCCCCCATTATATTTTTTAGGGGGAAAAACCATCTCCCCACCGTTTTCTCAATTTCATGACAAGATGTATTTACTGCCTTATCGACCATTATCACTCTTTCGTTAGGATGGAATTTCATGATTTTTACTTATTTATTTGTCGTATGAATATCCCACTAGTGGTCTCAATTTGTCTCGTATATCTCAGGAATAAAAATTTGAGATATTCAGTTAGGTTTCTATGTCAATATACCATTTTAGTATTGTGAAATTTTATGCTAATCATGTGAATTCCTTTCTAACTAATAAGATAGTGATTGGGGATGTATTTTGTGCATAGTGGGTCATCATTTTTGTGGAGTTATATTACAAAATAAATATATTTTATGTTTTTATTTAAAATAACATTGAAATTCCTTTTGATTTTACATTTCTTGTAAGGTACTTCAATTGTAATTGGGTTAAGAGTTTGAGATGGGCCCTTGTTGTATAATGGGTGTAGTTCTGGTATTGAGGAATGACCTAACGAGTAATATAATTTTATACCACAATAGTATTGAATTAATTAATTTTAAATATCATAATTTATTATTTATTGATGATTGGATTGATTTGGGATTGGTTTATTGAGATAATAATGGTTAATCATGGATTTGGATGGAGAATACTATTGATAGACCTTAGTACTAGTTGGTTTTCCATAGCCAACGATGGAAATTTGTACAAGATGGTTTTCCTTGACTATAAATGGTCAAGGCCTTAATGTGAGTTGTTTTTTACTTTATGTGGATATATTATAGGATATGGGAGAATGGATAGGTGAGTGGACATGCCTAGAGTTACCATGAGGATAGAGATGGATTGTGGGCCATCATCATGACTATTTATTTTGTGGAGAACATCATGTAGCTAGTGAGGTCATTCTACCCAATTGATGATTCTATGGGGTGTAATGTCAATATATTATTTATTGTCAACCCGTTGCCTTTGATTAAATTAGGGACACATGTGGGGGTTCTGCAACTATTTTGTGACCTCGAGCACCCTAGTGGGTGTTGTGGTGACTAATCAACCCATAGATGCTTTTGGGTAGAGATGGTTCTCATGTCACCGTGAACCTAAACTAGTGTTTAAGTTTGTTTAGTATTATATGTAAATAGTGGGAATGTGAATTTGACTATCCCCATTTGGATTTGTATATATTATTTGGGATTAAATATAGGTGACTAATAAGGAGACCTGAAATCAGATGTCTGGACTAGAATTCATATGATTGCAAGGGATTTTGTATAATTATTAGAAATCATTGATGATGCCATAGGATTACTGATATGTTAGGGATATGCTCTCATAGTGGATTTTGGAAAATTCTTTGCTTAACTATCATAAAGAGATATGATTTACTCTATATTGTGTTCATAGAGGTGGTTTTAATTATCTAGCATAAGAACCATATTTTTTCACATATATAATAATGAAAAATATAGTAGGGGTTCTTTTGAAATAATGATACCATTGTGAATTTTCAATTTCTAATATTCAAATTTCAATAATAGTATACTGTCATGAATTTTAAAGATGAACATGATTCAAATAAGGGTATGATGTTTTTGGTGGGTGTATAACCTTAAGCATGGATGCCAGACATATAGTTAGTGACTTTTGGATCTCCTTGATCAATGCCTATGACACCTCACTTGGATCGGGTGGATGAACCGGTGATTGTATAGTTGAGGATTTTTTGAGTGATTTTATTCGTAAAAAATTCACCATGGGATCTATGGATGGCATTCTATTTGATTTCATTGGTTTCTTAGGAATCATTATTGAATGTAGGTATAGTATTTCTGATACCCCGCCATGAATCATTCATCATCATAACATTAAGAACTCCAAGTTACTACTATGTGTTTTAGTTGGAGAAATTTAAGATGAGGGATTCCTAGTGATGCCTCATGATCCATTTTTCATTAGTAGATTTGTGGGTATGTGATCCCCAATGTCTATGTAGGTGTTCCTATGTGGTGATTCCCTCTCTTATAGTCATTATTGAGTTATAAAAGTTAGGCGTGGTCTATCAAGTTTGTAAAATATAGAATTAATTATGATTTTTTCTATAAACTATGTTATATATGTATTCCAAAGCTGTGGTGGTGGTTATACAGTGGTACATTCATCATGACATGCTTAGAGGCACTCCAATAGTAGGTCAAAATATGTATCAAGGTGTTGTTTTAGTTATTCATTTGTTTTAAATAGTTTTTTTCATTAATTTCATCATATAATTTCACATGAACATATCATATAATATTCTAGTTGCTTTGGGATAACATTGAAGGTTCTAATATTATATTCTTACCTGCACCATGAACAGGACCGCAAGGTTCAGGGGTACCTGAGCAGCTTTAACGTGGATATTAAAATAAAAAGTTTCAGAAATACTCAGGATAGTATGATACAGTGGAAAAAATTAGATGATAACATAGGTATGGATGAGGTATGTATTATGGTGGTAGTAAATTATTGTTTTCATTTTACTTTTGTTATGTTCTATATATGTAGATGTCCATGTGGATGATAGCTTTTTTGTATGGAATTACTGGTTAGGCCTTTCCAATATTTCAATAAGAACCAATCTTGTTTATTTTTATTTATTTCAATTTATATTTATTAGGATGGATATATATAATTTTTTATTATTTTACTTTTCACTCTAATATAGGGGTTATATCCTCCCACAATACCTCTATAGACACCCACTACTAGTTGGTAGCATCTAGTGTTTGAGGATGGGTTTTAAACGATCCCTGCGATCAGCACCCATGGTGGTTTTATTCTTCTCATAGGCAACCCCCAATATTCTAGACTCAAATGTATAGTATAAAACGAAATAAAACTCACTGAACAGAAGATATCTCTATTCGAACTTGTGCGAATAATTAATATTTATTTAATTAACTATTAAATATTCCTAAAAAAGCTCAAATGGATTGTAATAGGACCAAGCTCATGAATTAAGGTAAAAATCATATAACTTGACAAGTAGAGTGTTTAGAAAATAATTGAGATCATCATACATGATAAATTGCTGTTTTTTCCTCATATAAATTCCAAGGGAGACAAATATCAAATTTATCCTGATTTTTTCAAAATTTAAATATGTGGTTCATTAGGAACAACACAGCATAAAAATTTTCACCCACAAGAACCCCCATTAGTAAAAAAATCATCAATGTTATCACTCAATTAATCAAGAAAACCAACAAGTATCAATTATTAATTGACTGTCCTATAGCACCTACAACTCTTCTACAAAAGGGAACATTCAATCACAATGATTATAATTCTAGACAACACATGGTATTCATCATTTTCATAGCATAAAAACCCCTATGTTAATATCCCAAGCTCTATCCACTATTGTATGCAACGACTTGGTGTCTCCAACTCACATACACCTAAGTGCTAGTATAAATAAAGAACCAATCACACATCACTGTCTCACTTGGAAAAGCCACGCCCGTGATAAAAAACAACATAAAAAGGTCTATATCCTATAAAATCTAATATTTATCTATTCACCATAATAATTTCTTACACTTCTCCTCATGTAACAAACTCAATAGTTCCACAAGAGATACACTATATGAGTTTCCTCAAGACTCAAGAAAATATCAATGAACCTGCCACAACCCATTTGGGTAAACCACAAACCAACCCACAAAATACATAAATTTTGTGCACATTAACACATCATAATAGACATTATAATAAAATAACACAGTAACTGCCAATAATATCCTCATGTAAGAGTGATTATATATAAAAACACATAGGTTCTAAAACTCACATGAGTTTTGAAATAAGAAACCTAGAATCACTCATCTAATCTACTAAACATGCTTTTCACATAGGTTACATCCAATAATATAAAAAACCATCAGTTCTCATTTTCAAAATCTAAATATATCCCCCACATGAAGAGTAACCAGATTACCACTCATTACATAGAATTTTTATTGAGTCATATTAGAATTTATTCATTCTCCCACTATGACACCCAATGCACAACAAAAAAATAACAACGAAATGTGTCTTGCCAAATATTCCAATCTAAGTAATGGGAATTCATAAATCTATACTTATAAATAAAAATAACTCAACAAAGGATATTTCTAATATAATTAACCAATTTTTATTTAATATCCTTTCCAGAAACCTGAAGAGGAAGATCCACTCCTCCCACCCAAGCCACTGGTGATAGATGGTACACAAGGTCCCACTACAGGACCAGAATGAATTCATAAATTATTAAAAGACTACACTCCCCAATGACTTGAATGATACCCATTAAATAAGAAACAACCATGAGGAAAATAAATCCCAATCCCAACACCTTTTGGGAATACCTTCCCTCATAGAGCCACTAATAGTACCCGGGCATCCAACACCCCCACTAATCCACAATTTTCACAGAACATCCAATAATGTGGGGACTGTATTTACATCATCAATTAATATCACATCATTGAATCCAAATACCCTATAATTATTAAAAAACCATTATTCATTTCAAAATAATTCAAATATGGATGTATATGGGACAACACTATATATATCATTTTGTAAACATTTAAATGTCTAAGTCTCTATTATCAGTAAAATACCACAAAAATTAGAATATCTCATTTCAATCATACATTACTAGTATTATGAATGAACAAAAGACTCAATAAAATGTGATAATATCCAAATCTAATAAACCATAAATCCACAACATTTAATTCACTATGAAGGGTGAAATCATTCTACCATAAAAATAGAAAACAAGACAGAAAACCCATCATCAATAAACATGTAATTATTATTGACAATAGTGTTCAAGAAACATTTCCTATGTGAATTTATTGTTATGTCACATCTATAGTACACAATGCTACCAAATCCCTTAATCCTAAAACCAGACTCCTCTAATACGAAATTTTAACATATTGGCCTTGTTTGAGATGATATGTCCCCAAATCTAGATCACCAATAGGTCTTAAAAATGACTCCCCTTGTTAAAAAAGATACAAACTATTGTATATGGTATAAATGATATAGTGGGGAGGAAATAGCTTCAGTCAATGTGAAATAAAAATAGGAACAGATCATAAACATTAGATTATCTAAAATCAATAATTAAAATTGAATCATGTTATAATAAAATCCAATGTGTATATAATTATTTAAACTCACATGAATTCTATTAAACGAATTAATCATAAACATGAATAGTCACAGATATATAATAAAATAATACTAAATAAAAATATACAAGGCTCCAATTCTAGTAATGAGTTGAT
Source organism: Viscum album (assembly GCA_963277665.1). NCBI lineage: Eukaryota > Viridiplantae > Streptophyta > Magnoliopsida > Santalales > Viscaceae > Viscum > Viscum album. Next base: position 310,126,278 of record OY728126.1, read on the forward strand.
CTACATACCCAATGACCAAAAATAGGTAAACTAGTCAAAAGAGGATTGCAAACCCCTCATGCTCTATTCTACCTGACCATACCACACTCGGATTCATACCTTTCAATTGTGAACCTTGTTATAATCCTTGAAGATAACATAAGGTCACTATGGAAAATAATGTGCATGTATAAGGGGTCAGAAATAAACCATTGTACTCCCATTAGTGCACCAATGATAGATCATTTCAACAAGTGAGAAAACACATGATATTTCCACCCAAATTGAAGCTAACAACAACTATAATAAATAAAATAAATTCATAATTAAAAATTTGATGAATAAAATCAATCAAAATACCCATTCTTGGTTTCTAGCTTTACACTCGAGGTAAATCTACCTCTGATTTGGCCCATGCCATAGGACTTATAACACATGGATCACGTAGTCCTATAACATGAAGAACATAAATTTGATCTAATAAGGGTATCCAATATATAAAAAATGAAATATAAATTAATATAAAATATTGATGTATAACCATAGTCATTCATAAGGAAATAAACAACTCTACTAGGGTCTAGGTCTCAAATGGAATGATCCAAATTATTAATAGTAACCTGTCTAACATTGAGATAACCTATATGAAGAATGATAATCTTTTATAATTAACTATCTCTATAAAATATAAAATAAAGGAAGGTATCATCTTATAAACATGGTTTTTATAAATGGGTATAAACATGGAAATTCAAACCCTATATGGTAAAAATCCACTGGCCTATAGGTTGACATCACTCCTCCAGATCATCCATTATCTCCTTTTATTTTTTAGATTATCAAAACAATGGGGGATACAACTAGATAAATCATTGGATAAGAAACAATCTAATTAAATCCCAACGGTCTCATCATGTATATAATATTAAGTTGAATTTACCTCAAATATCCTCAAATAATGGGTATAAAATAAATGGTTGATCAACCATCAAACCCATCATTTAAACTGAAATATCTTTAGCACCAACTATCTCCTTTTTAAAAAATATAATGAATTACATGCTCACCTAGAATACAAATATAGTTTATATCGGCTGAAACCATTGTTCTCTATGTCAAAATGAGGCACATGAAGTCAGAAATTTTGAGAATGCATCATCCCATAAATGGGTTAAATAAGACCCAATCTTCTAATGGTTCCTTGTATTACATATACAATAACATGGGATATTGACAACATATGAAATCTCAACAAACTACTCGACACCTAACCAAACCATGACCATTCACAAACCAACAAGGTAATCCATAAAATATAGAATACAACACTCTATGAGGGGCTCCCTAACATATGTGATATCCAAGGAAAATATCATTATAAGAAATCAAATTATTTCTTTCTCGTTATAAAATCCATACTCATGTGTTACCTATCATATAAGGACATTCATAATAGATCCCCATGACCTAAATAAATATATCCTCAAGATATTATAGCCATACCATCCATCTTATGGAATTAACCCTGCTTGAAGGATCTAATAAGAAAAACCCCACGATATTTATAAAAAGAATCAATACTCAAAACATGAAAACTGGTCTATAATAGCACTAGACATTAATTATTTACTTAGAATTACTATTTGATTTTACTTTTTGGGATATATCTGAAATAACATTAAAAAACATATACCACATCCTCAAACTAAGTCATTTAACAAGATCAAAACCCTCACTCATGACTCACATCTCACATACCAACCCATAATAAGATTGTGATAAAAACAGAATGAAAGTACCCAACAAAAACTCAACCAATCTAAAATACCATCCACATAGAATCTACATACTAAATTCATTCCAAAAACATGATCCTTGTGAAATGAATCATCATATAAAACTCACAAATATAATTATGACATTATGGTGATAAAATAGGCCAAATGTCTAAAAAGGAGACTTACATGGGGAATGTACCCCAAAACCTCAACCAAGTTCATATACACAAGGAAATCCTTGATTATATATCCCAATATAAATAGAATTTGTTAATTCCACTTGGAATATCACTAGAATGGGGTTCATATCTATGTGACATTCAATGATCCCCGCATGAGGTGTAGTAAAATAATGTACATGGCCATTGGTCATATACCTTGAATGGGGTCTACTAATGTACTATACATATCAATATTCCTGGAACCATGGTTTCTTGATGTGTACTTGATAACACCCAATGTTCCCTCTACATTACATTTACCAAAATGAAGAAGTGTGGTGTCCAATTTTTCAACCCTATACCAAATGATAAGAACATATCACTTGTGTACTTTTATCTCCATTCAATTTATAATGGTTTCCCTAAATGGAAACAACTATAATGCCTATGAAACACCTATTTATCTGAAAATAATCCATAGATCCACCCATGATGTGTCCCCATAGAGACATGGAGGGATTTACAAATCGAAAAAATAATTATATAAGGATTTATAGCTAAAACAAATATTGGATTTTTTTGGGTGTAAAACAAGGAGGATTCACTACCGTATATATGGGGTACAACCATTGATATCTCATATATATACCAATTAGATCCTCGTTGCAATCACCTCTCCCTAACCCTGTTTCATTCCTCCCCTCACTCTCAGTCGAGTTTCTCCCACACTAGGGAGGCATATCCAAGAAATAAATAGTGGAATATTTAATAAAAATGGAAAAAGAAAGGGATAGAAAGGAAAAATATTAAAATGGGCATTAGACTATCAATGACACATTTAATAGGAGTATGCATCATCTAGGAAAAACCCCATTAGAGGTTCAACTACTAAGTCAAAATCCCATTTTGGTGCCCTTATTAAAATTTATAATCATTTGAACACGTGAAAAAATTAATATAAAATTAATTAAATATTAAATCTTTCATCAAAATTATAATGGTTCCTAATTCCACAAAATTATAGTACAAGGGTAAAATATTATTATTAATACAATAGAGTGCATCGAAAAAATATCTAAGGCCATATAATAATAGAAATTATTTTATCCCCCTTTAAAATATTAGGAAAAAACTACAAATTTCTTTTAATGTTCATAACACATAATGATGTGGGACATAAAAAATATTCCCAACCCTCCAATAACACGAAAAATGCGAAATTAATGATTTTCCATTCCATTAGTAATATTTTATCAATAATTGGGACTATGAAAATTTTGGCCAAAACCAACATTATTTTTAGCTTATTTCTTATAACAACTCTTACGATATGTTCATATATGTTTATTTGGTTTAATGGGTGTATTTTTATAAATTTTCATCCAATAATTGTATCTAATTTGATTAAAACTTGTAATATCAATTAACATATCATTAATAAAATAATTTTTTTTATAATAGTGATATTTATTTAATAATAATTTATTAAATGGTTATTTAGAAAATCTCATGAAATTATTTTTAAAAATGTTAGTATTTGTAGTCACGATACATAAATACCAAATTTTTTGATTCCTAAAATATTTTCAAAATAACATCTGAAGATTTATCATGTGTAAATTATATAACTCTCAAATTTAATATTAGTTAAATACAATTCATATTTATGGAATTATTCTCACCCTCAACTGATCTCAATCTATAATCCTGTTGTTTATTTCCTTTCTCAAAATAATCGTTGTTTTTTTGGATACGTTATCATAATTAATTACCATGGTCCTAAATTGTTTTTCTGTGATATCTTCTTTGGGGTCCTTGATAAAAATAGTATATATTAAGTTTATTCTAAAGCCTGGAAATTTTATTTATATGTTTTGGTTATCTCAAATCTATAATATCATTATTTTTTTGTTCTTCAACAATACTAATTTCTTCCTGAAAGTATAATAAAAAATGTTCTTTGGACTTTGAATTTTGTATGAGATTCATTCACATTTGAAACATTTTACTCAATTGTTGTTGAATAAATTTTATATCTATTATTTTTTATAATATCTCATAATATTGTTCATAAATTATCTAAAATACATATGTGACAATTTAACAATATTATTCTTTAATTTATCCTTAACATGAAGATAACAATCTTCAACTATTTCAATAGTTAAATTATATCCACCATCTAAACATGTTTTATTAAAAATATCAATCTAAAAAAATTAAATAATGAATTAAAACATAGATTACCGTCAAGTAATTATGTGACTAATATATTATTTTAAATATTTACTCAAATATTTTCATCTTTATTCGAATATTTAATAATAAATTTGGATGAATCTTCGATTTTAGTGTTGTCGGATAAAGAGAATACATTTACCATAAATTAAAGCTATTAAACAAATAAAAATATGCCTTATGGGTGTGTGTGTGTGTGTCTAATAAAACCAACTTGGAATGAAAATATATCTAATCATTGGAAACATAAATTTTCAATGATACCAATTTTTACACCATATGGAATGTATAGTAACCTAATAGATGGGGTGGATATGGGTGATATTTTTTTAATAAAATTTTATTTTCCTAAGTAAAATGTAACCATTAATATTAAAACCTTAATTATTATTTAATATTTATATAGATATTTTTTTAATTACCCATGAAAAATAAATAAACGAAAATAGTAATTAATGATAGATATTATCATGGAAAATTTTCACAAGGTACAACTCCAAAGTGGGAATCCACTCCTCATAATGTTCATTTCATGTCCAATACATTTATTTTAAACTAATATCAATAATTATTGCATGATTAATGGGAATATATCTCATTTAAACCAACAATAAAGGTATTGTACTTAAGAAAAAAACTACTTCTTTACATACCACAAATATCACAGCTAGTATGTAAAGAATATATTAGATCCCTTTAGTCATAAATGTTCTTCCTTATTATTCCTAATCAAGATTTTATTATAGGATTTATATTTCACTATATCAAAAATATTAGATTATATTCCCCAATTAGAGTCTTCAATATCAAAATTATAGTCTATAATAGTATTAATCACATCGACTTCTCCAATTAATCATGATTCTATATATTATAATGAATCAATAATGTAATCTTACTCAACTCATCATAACATGATCCTACTATAATATTCAATCGTTTTTTATCCTCAATATCTAAGATTAATGAAAATATTTGTAACCATTATCAGATGACCTTATTAGTCGCACTATCCATTATAATCTATATCTTCTTTATTCATCTTCATTATTTTAATTCATATTCTATGATAAAGATATATCATTGGAAACGTATTCAAATATTATTCTCCATCTTATTCCTCTTCTTCATTGATACTTAGAGAGTTCCTCTCTACCAATTATATTCTTTTCTATCTTTAAATATACCTCCCCACTAATAGAAATATTATAAATTTCTTATATTCTTATTTTAATCACATAAAACATTATAAATATAGTGTCGAATTTTTTATCATAATCAATTCACTATTTCTGTTAGACTTTTTTGACAATTTTAATCAGGAAAACATTTGTAAATATTAATATGAAAGAAATTACATGTTTATTTAAATATTGATCTTCCCAATAATAATACATAATTTGTTAACTAAATCACAAGAGATTACAGCCCACAATTTCAAAATTTTATCCTAATTTTAATATATTTTCTCGACTCATATTCTAATAATAAAAATATTATTATTAAAACTAGTTAATATTTTTCTCAAGATATCCTCCCTCATTTCTCAGAATAAATTAAATTTATTTCTTTTTATATGAAAATTCAAAAATAATTTATCAGTGAATTTATCCTTTAATGTTCGATTATTTTTTGTATAATTATGGATATAATTGAAGTAGATTTTATTTGATATTTATACTATGATATTATCAGAAAATTATTCTATCATATGATACCAATATTTATAAAAAACTGTGACATTTAATTCTCCTTAATTCATGGCTTCTTCTAAAAATATAAAATTCTCTACACAACATTTATTATTCATAAACTACGTTACAAAATGCTAATATTCTTTATAATGTAAATATAACCTTCTTAACTCTAAAGGTGAATCATAAAATTCCACTAAATAATTCAGATACTGAACACATTAAGGGGAAAATTCTGCATAAACTAACTTATCATTCATAAGTATATTCCAAAATAGATTGAAGAACCTCAATTTGTTATAAATGTAAAATCTACAATACGAAATAGAATTTTTTATACACCACTCATGTGGGATATAAATAAGTTATGCATGCTACAATAAAATTTTAGCTTATGAGTTTTTTATTTTACTTAATTATTTTTTTCACGAGCCTTAGGGAATATATTAGATGTACCCCTATAATAAATTTTTCATTCTATAAGATTTTTGACTTTGAGAAATTTCGCCTTACTATAAAAAATATATTTTTCATGAATTAAAATATCTTATGTATTGCATAAGATAATTTACATTAATGATTTATTGAATTATCATCAAATAAAATCATTTTTATTGACAAATAAAAAATACATTCCGTACATTTTCCATTTTCATAGAATCATCTTATTAGATTTTCGACATATTGCATAATATATTTTCCTTTATCGATTTTCATTATTGTATTCAACAAATGTCATTCATATTTATAATATCTTATTATTTTCTATGATTTTATAAATTTCTAGATAAAATAATGTAGATAAATTTCATTTAAAAGTAATATATTCGTGTATATTCTATATTATTTTATTTAGCGACAACAGTGTGTATATTACTTATTATATTTATTTTTCATTTTCAAACTCAATCATAGAATTATAATACCTCAATAAATTAAATGATAACATATTCAATCATTATTAGGGCGTATCCATCCATTCTTAATCATCTACTAATACATTTAATGTCATTTTAAATATAATAATCTTATTTAAATAACTTTAACATAATTCCAAAAAAATTATTATAGCATGTTAACTCATATTTGAGTATTTAATGAAACTCCACTACCAAAAAACAACATCTATAGACTCCTCAGTTTTTAATAATCATCTACCATATATTATTTAGTTTTTAAATAATTGATTATTCATTGATATGCATCAATTTATTCACAATATTCTAACCATCCCTTGTACTTATTCTATAGTGACATGTTCTTTTCGTAAATAAATAAAAGATCTTATTATAATATTATTCATTACATAACATCATGATTCAGTGTAAAATCATATTGGCCATGTATCTTTTGAATATTGTATAAATAAAAAACTTGTTCATAAATGTAAAAAATCACCCCACTAAGTTATTTGTAACTCGAACCCCTTTTAAACTTATTGTATTTAATTTGTTTCTTCATAAAGTTGGGAGATAGAACATAATATTGGGTGGTCTTATATTTTTATAAATGGTAAATAAGGGACTTATGAATGATCAGATAAACATATCACGAGCATATGTTTATGAGAACATGAGAATAACATTTGGAAACAATACCCTCAATATCATAGATCTCAATCCTGACTCTTGGAATAATTATTTTTTAATTGTAATACATTAATCATATGGGAATAAATTAATATATTCAGTTAGAGAAAAAATTTAGCATATTAAATATATTAAAAACTACACATAATAATAGAAATTCATTTCCTCAGTAGTCAATACTCATTTATGGCCACGTCATTATTGATTATGTTCACTCTGCAATGTATCAAAGTAGTCAAGGCTCACTCTTGAGATTATCATAGTCAACAGATTTTCATACTAAACATGGCTCACTCGCAATTATACTCTTATTTATCTGATGATATATCCTAATTTACCTAATATTTATGAGCAATATTTAATTTCATCCCCACACATCATAAAATGAAAATCATATATATGGCATCCAAAATATCATAAAACATATTCATATCATTACCCTTTGAAAATAATTTTTTCATAATATTTTATTTTGGTAAAATCCATGATAAAATGATTGTTTCAAAATTATTTTGTCAGTGCACCATAGTATAACATCTGAAAATGAAACATGATTCATAAAAATCTTCTCATGAAAGACATAAACCATCACAAAAATAAATAATGATGTTATATTTAGATTAAACCAAAATTAAAACATTAGGAACATAAAATTGTTCCATCTTATATAAAAATTGCATTAAATGATCACATGGTAAATTTATTTGTAAAAATATAATTACCAATGTGAAATAATATCATTAATATTTAAATATTTCTAAATTTTCAATGAAAAAACTCCATTTCAAAATGTAATTTGAAAACCTAAAAAGAATATTCATATAATTTTGGGTACATTATAGAGGAAATTATTATCAAGTAAAATATGTTAAAAAACATTCCTTTAACATATTTTTTAAAATTCAAAAAGTAAATATTATATAAAATTAAACTAATATTCCAATTTAATTTTTTTTATTAGTATGTCATGGGAAAAAAAGAAATTAATAATTTTTTTTAATTAAAAAATTTTATGAATACATTTTTATAAAACATGGTTATGAGAGATATTGTATTTTTAACTGAATGGAGATATAAAGTAGTGTTTCATTAAAAAAAATTAGTGTGGTCTACAGAGATCAAAAATAGAGAAAATGAGGGGAAAAAATAATCTCCATATATATCTAGAGTATATGGAAATTGTAAATTTTCTAAAGAGTTTCATCCTGAAATATCAACATTGGAAACGAATCACAAATAATCATGATATAAAATGAGATTATAACATAGAGCCCTAACGTCGAGTTTTAACTTTTTTAAATTTTTATATCATCATACATAATATTTTTTAGTTTATATAATTATATAACTGAATCATTTAAATTCTTATAATATAATATCATATACATTTGTTATATTTCAACATCGATTTATCAATAAATCCTTATTTAATTAATCATTTCTTCGTGATTAATGCTTCATTTTTATATGAATATTGGTTTTCTGTTTGAAGTCATTGTACTTTAAAAATTGTTACATCATATCTAGATTGTTAATATTGATATTTTTATCATATATATTCATTATATAAATATATATTTAGATTAATTCAAAATAAAGTAGTCACAGAAAAAACGAATAAGAGTATTCATGGAAATGGTAGGTTGTACGTATGTGTGAACTTGGTTTTCAGGTTTCGATGAAAGTCATGAAAGAGTAATTAGTAATTCACCTTCATTGAATTATTATTATATTATATAAATCTTATGTATTAATCAAATTCATCCATATTAACTTCTATATAATGAGTAAATAAAATTCGATCATAAGGGTGGAGAGGAAGGGATTTTATTTTCTCAAAAGATTAAAATATATTAAATTAATTCTAATGAAAAATGATTCTAAATGGAAATGAAATAAAATAAAAATATTCTATAGAAACAAATCATAAAATTAGATTTTTATTTTTTTGGTTTCATTTAAAACCTTACCATTTTCATTTACCCCTTTGTTAATTATTTTTTACCATAACCATAGTAACAACTATTTCATTTATAAAGGGTTAGAAATGCTACCACAATTGGAGATGTTGCTCATGAATGGAACACAGTTGATATTTTAATAGAGTAAAAATATATTATATTCAAATATAAAACTCATTTAACACTATAAATAACATTAAATATTAATTTTAAAGATTTTAAAAATCAGTTATATAATTCTACTTTAAATCGATGAAATATTGTATTAATGTTACATACTTATTTATGGTATTTATATGATTATTATAAACTATAAATAAATCTAATAATAAAAATATTTTAATTATTCTATACATAGCCATTAATTTGGATTCATAACTTTCTTTTAAACCTCTCTTAACACATGAAGGAAATCTAAATGTAAGAGAGAGACATCTTATTTTTTTCTTTAAATAATATATTTGTTATTTTCATCAACTAGATTACCTAAAAAATTATATCTCTATTATAATGAGATATGGGTAAAATTACCTTTAACAAAAAATAATTAATTTGAAAATGGGGACCCTAACTCTTAGTTTTCACCTTTGTTAACTAGATTTACCCTTTTCTATGATTATAAATTCAATAGTTGTTACTATTTAAAATGTTCCAAACTAAAATATACATATTTTCTATCTTTAAAACTTATGATTATAACGATATAAAATGTTTTAAGGATACTATTTCTAAAAATTCATGCGATTAATTTATGATAAAAATACAGAATTCCATGAAGAATATTTTTTTGTTAACATTTATTTTTAGTATTGAATATTCTTTTATAGAAATTTCAACGATATTATTAGTTAAAATGAACTTAATTGGATTATTAATAATAAAATATAACTAATTTTACTATAAAATAATTTAAAAATAAAAAATTAAACTTTTTATATACATGAAATGAAAATACAGTTTTCAAAAAAAATATTGTTTTCCCTATTCATTGAAAAAATTATTTTTAACAAAAATATCAAAAAATCACGATAAGAAAATTCTTGAATGTCGATTTTAAAATTGATTTTAATATACTACAAATAATTTTAAATGTGGAATAAATTAGTTATAATATTTCATAAAAAAAATATTAAAAATCAATTTTGAAAAAAAAATTCGGGCATAAATTTATTTTACAAAATATTTAGTGGTTTTTACCAATAATTTACCAATAACAATATATTTATTAATACCTATACATGTATTATAATTTATTTAATACTATTAATTCCCTCCACTTTTATGTTTATTCTAAAATAGTAAAAATAATATTTTCTGTTCGATTATGCTAGGTGATTCATGTTGTATACATTTTCGAACACAAATTTCATTAAACATTTAGTGCAAATACACCCGGCCCTCTCCTGTAATAAATTTTTTCCTATGAATTATAAAATTTTCTCAATAATAATAGATTTTATAAGTTAAAATTTATTTTGTGATAACCCACATCATAAAAGGGTTAATAAAACATTATATTGAAAAGAGCGAAAGTGAATAAGAAAAGTCATCTAGAATAATACATAACTAGGTTTCTAAATAGAAGAACATTAGTGGGATGTAAAAATACTAATATATAATAAAAAACAATCCATCGATGTACTAATTTATATTAATAGAGAAGAGGATCATGTGAACGATAATTAACACATAAACATAAATTAATTAGGTGTGAAAAAGACCATCCATTCATCAGTAATGATCATAATAAGATAATTTTATTATTTCACGATACTTTTGAGAATATATGAGGGATTATATTATCATGCATACTAAGATCATAAAGAAATATACATACATAAAATGAGTAATTTCTACCTCTAATAAATTTCCTCCAAAATCTCATCTTTTCATCAAATGATCTATATTGAAGTTAAAATTTTAATTCTGATAGCACTAAAAACAACTTATAATGGATTAATAAATCAATAAATGTATATAAATATATAAATAAAATTTTGACTGATAAAAAACCCAAAAATAGTTAGAATAAGATAAAATAATATCTAATATATACAACACTCATGTGATTAAATATTAAATTCAATTCCAAAATTTCAATAATAACTCAAAATGTTCAACATAGATCATTCCACAAATCAATATCCCTCTATAAAAGCTTAACACAATAACCTCAGTATTAATTAATCTTCTAACCTCAAAGGTGATCTCATAACATTCAATATACATCTCTAAAATTTTAATTTCATTCACCCAAATATTCATTCATGTTTAAGTGTGTGTCAACCCTAAGGGTTAAATATACCACAAACCAGAAAAAATTATCCCAATATATAACTAGTAAAAATGATAAGTCACTATATGATCGTATAATATATTGACCATCACAAAAATATATTGACTTATATTTAGATGCTTACCTGAAAGGTGATCCTTATTGTGACCATAAATATCTCTAAAAATCATTCATTATCAATGATTAAATTTTAAACCATAAATATTTTTCATATCCCACTATCAATTAAGAAATAGTTAAGCTAATATAACGTTATGTACTAACACAAGGTGTAATTTTATACTCAATATATTATACTTCAAGGAATCTAATAAATGATTCAAATATTCTCAAAATCACTCCACTTAAAACATAAGGTGTTGATTCATTATATTTAATCATATGACCAAACATAAACTAATAATACCTTTTTGGAATCCATAACACTAAAGTAAACCCCACATGAATAGATATATACTTCAAAAAATTAACACAATAATTACACATCGAATAAAATCCAAGATTATACAATATGTTCAATAAATCTAAAAAATCGACAATCAAACATCATCAATGCGTCCTAAATCAGTTTGTCATCAAATATATAATCAATTTAATGGTCACTAAATCAATTTAATTTATATTATCAATACAATTAATATCTATATCCCATGTAATAATTATTAAATCAATAATAGATACACATTAAGTGTTAACTTTCCCTTAATTGTTCACTATCTACAAATATCACTTTACTACAAATTTATTTTTCTTCGTTATTGGTAATATTTGAAATAGGATAAAAATTAATTAAATAAAAAATACTATAGAATAACATTTTGATGTATTTTGGTTCCTATAATCATAATATAACTAATAGATGACACCTATAATATAATTCTTGAATTTAAAAGCATAATCACTTCAATGATTTCACTTCAAGGATTTTCATGGAAATATAAATTTCTAGAATTATGAGTTAACCCTTTGGTTACGAAATTAACTTGGGTAATTATCATGTTTGGGAAACATAAGTTATTTATCTATTAATGTAACCTTATGAATAAAGTTATATTATTCCTGGGAAATATTTATTTTCATTTGGAAATTGCATGATCTATTCCCTTTTACACACACAAACATCTTCTTGTTATATTTCTATATTTCTCTATGTGAAAATTCCCAAATACATAACATGTATGAAATTTAATTGTTCTCCATCCATATTCAACAAGAAATTGCATTTTTATCTTTCATAGGAATGTTATTAATTTCACTATTGTTGATATTGTTAATTATTTAATGAGGTAGTTTATTATGCATAACCAAAATGTGTCACCTTACATCTCCCATTTCATTTAGTTGATCATGAGTCAAATAACTGAATTTTCCTTAACATTTACTGTTATAATAATTTAACCTAGTTCCAGACATTTACTAAGACAAAAAGAAATCTGTTAGTTCCAATATTCATAGTGAGAAACAATATTATCATGAGAAATAGTTTATATTATGAATAATCGTGACACAATATTTTCAATATTTGAAACCATAGGTTTAACCATGGTTGTGCAAGATCATCATCTATTAAAATAGATTACAATGTTTTGTAATTAAATTTTAAAATAACCCAAAAATATCCCTTAAGAGTGTAAAAAATGTTGTTCTATTATGGAACACTAATTATACAAAATACTAATGGAAATAATATACTTGAACGAGCCTTTTGGGGTTATTACCCCTAGAATAATCTATTCTAAAACCAATTCCACTAGTAGTATCCAAACATGTGTGTTACTCTATGAAAACCACACCTATTTATTTATCATTAATCCAGAAATTATCTTAAACGTTAGATTATGATAAGTGTTAAACTAAATATTTCACATACTAGTTTCAAAAGGTAACTGAAACATTCTATGATAATAACTATATAAAACCATACATTTCAAACCTATATATTACATCATATTTAGTGAATATTCAATACTTAACAAAATTATACATGCTAAAATCATACATGTCTAGTATATTTGGAAGCTTATTTATACATGAAACATTGTCATATGTGGTTCACACTATCTCTGACTAATTTCTTCAGAAATATCACACTTATTAGACTTGTTATAATTAATAAATTTCTTCATTAACTATATAGAGGGAACATAATAAAGGTTGACCCCATTTTCATAGTCTTGATAAGTATGGTATTTATCAATGATCACAAAAATATAACATGGTTATAAGGGTATGAGAATAATAGAATACCATATTAATATTATACCCCATATATCATTGGTCATAATCATGAGACTTCGAATAATTAATTTCACTTAATAAGACTTGAATACAAATTGAATAAAATAACATATTCCACGATATTATAAAATTTGTAATAGAAATATATTTGGTGTGTAAACATAATAATAGAAAATATTTTCCTTATTCGTCAAGGCCTATTGTGAAGATTATAATAGTGGATTGGGTTCAGTCCCAAAACTATTATATTAGTCTAGGTTCACACCTAACACTATCAGAGTGGGTAATGTCCCCTAATGAAATCGGTCCACTACCCATTACAATCCGATATATTTCTTGAGATAGCCATCAATACGCAATGAATTATAGGGATACATAATTTTACGAACCACCATAACATAATGAAATTTATATATATTTTATCTAAAAAATCATAATAATTTATAATATCATACCCTGTGAAAAATAGATGGGTTTCATATGCATTATATCATAGAATTACCCATGGAATGATATGGGTTTCACAATACCTTCATTTATTCATCATAGAATAACACTTGAAATTGAAAAATGCTTCATAAAAATATTTTTATCAAAATAATAAAACATCCATGTAAATAACATACATAGTATCAATGTATAAAAACCCCAATAATTCCTAATTAATATAAAACAATTTCATATTAGATGAGAATTATATTAAAATATCCTTTGGAGGATTTGTTAAAAAATAAAATTTTCAATTTGAAATCATTATTTTGAATGTAAAAACATCCCAAATATTAATGAAAAACACTATTTAAAAATAAATCCTGAAACATTAAAATTAATATTTAATATATTATTATTTCATTATTGTGTAAAATTCTATTCATGTCATATAAGTTAGAAGAAAACATTGTTTTCAAATTTTTTTAAAAATCAAAAAATTACCTCATTCGGAAAAAGGGGAAGAATAATTTTATTACTTTTTTTAATTAGTTCATGGGTTAAAATAAATTTAAAACATCATAGGGTAATATGGAATATAATATTACAATAATTAATTAAAATATTCATATGGTTGAAAAAGTATTGTTGATATAAATGATAAATAAATGTTTTCGTCTTTAAAAACATTCATTCAGTCTATTTTGTTATTAATGAGATAAAAATGAATCTATAATGGATACTATATATATATTAGAAGAAAATTTATTATTATATTTAGATTAAGATCCGGAAATTTTATCATCGAAATCTAATCACAAACAATCCTGAAAAATAATTAGACTGTAACTTAACACCCCTAACTCGAGTTCAACTAGATATTTACATGATCAATATATATTAATAATAAATTTAAATTAATGATAATTATATAATATAATCATTTATATACTTATAATATCATATATTATCCCTTTATAACATTTAGACACCCATTTATAAATAATTCATTAGATAAATTGTTATTTCTGAGTGTTAAATGTTTCATTTTTTAATGAATTTCAGTTTGACAATTCCATTATTTTCAATCTGACCATCCATATTCATATAGATTATTTTAAAAATTAAATTACTTTAATATATATTTATCATATTTTTATATAAATATACATATAATCATGCATTAATGTTATAGAAAAAAATGAATGACACCATTCATGGTGATGGTATGCCACCTGTATGCATGGACACTATTTTCACTTTTAAATATATGAAATGAAAGAATTGAAAATGATAATTAAAATTTTAAGAATTATTATAACATAATATACATAATATGTATTCATAAAAACTATCATTATTAAAATTCATGTTAATTAGAAAGGAAAATCAAATTGTGTCACTTCGTTGAGGTGGTACTATATGAGTACTCACGAGTGATGTTATAATTTTTCAAGGTATTAGAAGGTAAAATTTATTATGTGATATTATAATTAAATAAGAATAAAAATTTAACAAATAAAATATATAAAAACTAAACCCATCATAATACCCATCCAAAAAATATGGTGGTAGAAGATGATTTACGTCGCTATTTGGAGATGATAAGTCGTACGTATGAACAGGAGACACTTTCTCTTCCCATTTGATGTAAAAAAAGGAAAATAAATATATTTTTTGAAAACATAATTACATTTTAGTATACATATGATATTAATAAAATATAATTTTATGATAAATACCACATATTTATGTGTTATAAAAGAATATGTAAAAAATTTAATTGATTGGTTGAGTTTATTAACTATTCTTTGAATGACCTCCTTTATATCTCTGCTTAAGGACCTAAAGGTTAATCCATTGTGGTGGTGATAACCTATAGGATTTGGATAAATATGTTTATATTATCTTATGATGTGGTTTTGTTGAGATATAAGGCACACAATTGAGTAACTAGGAGAATGGGGTGGCTTCCTTTTATAAGGGAGGGAGACAAAATAGTTACACTATTTGAAAAGATTAAATTATAATAAATTTATTATCATTCCTAATTCTTAAAAAGGCCATTATTTAGAATAAAAAAATTACGAGGTCAAGACAACATCATTAGATGAAATATTGATTTATTTTTATGTCGTTTTAAGCCACATATTTTTTATTAATCCCTTTATTAACCATTTCTATCCTTAACCGATGTAACAACTATTATAATATCAAAGGATTAATAATGTTACCAAAAATAAAAAAAGTTACTCATAGATGGAAATGGTTTATATTTTCAACTATAACCCATTCATCACACCAAATTCAGTAATTTCATGTATTTTAAAACATTTAATAAAATATTATTTATTATTAAAAATCATTAATGCCTATTTTGGGACTAATCGTTTACTTTGACATTAAAGACACATAATCAAAGGTGGAAATAAATTTTATCCATTAACAATACTCAAATATTTTATATTCATCAGTAAAATTAATCTACCAATAATAATCACCCAAATTATTTTACATTTAATACTAATAAAAATCATTCATTTTAATTTTATATTAATTGAAAAAATATTTTATTAGTGTTTCAGGATAATTTATGTCAGTAATATAATTACTAAAAATTAGAAATAAATTTCCATTGCTTAAATTAAACTATTATGATGAAAAAAAATTTATTCATTCACAACATTCATTTATCCATCTGTGAACACGTAAAATATATTTAAAATTATGAGAGTGAAATTTTGTATTTTTCACTATTAAAATATTATATATGTCATTTTCATGGAACAATTGCGCTTAAAAAATTATTTTATGAGAATATGATAATAAGGGAAAAATTTACATTACGAAATAATAATCCTGTTGAAAAATTGTGACCTTAAATCTTAGTTTTTAACAACGAAAATCCAATCTACCCTTCACTAAGGGGATAGATTGTACCATGGTTACTATTTATAATAAAAAAGTGAAATAATAAAAAATTCACAACTCATTATTAAAAATATAGAATATTGTTTTCAAAATTAAATATCTATAAATGAGTTAAATTAAATTAAAAAAAGTTAAAACACAATGAAAAATTATTTCCCCAAAAAATTTCAATTTAATGTATGAAAATGATTTTATAGTTAATTAAATAAAAAAATATGTTCTTAAAAATATAATATGATTATTTATAATTTAATTGAACATATTTCAATTTAAAATAATTTACAGAAATATATAGTAGTAAATTCTTTAATAAATTTCAAATTTCAAAACAAAATGAGTATTTTTTACTATTCATCAAAAATTTAATTATTTCTAAAAATACTAAAAAATTCATTATAAGATAATTAATGTATTACTTTTTTAGAAATGTATTTCATTTTTACAAATAATTATTCTAAAAGTTAAAAAATATTTATTTTATTTTTTCTTAAAAAAATTAAATAAAAAATTCTAAAGAAAGCATTTTTTATTTATAAAATTATTTTAATAAAAAATGAATTATTTTATCTTAATTAAATATCAATAAGTTAATATTGAGTATGACATATAAATATTTCTTGATTATTTAATTCTATAAATACCCTAAAATATATTGGCCATGCAGAAACATTAGTAATAACATTTCGTCAATTGTTTAAGATTAGTGGTGTGTGGTGTATATTCTAGTAAATGTAGTGTTATATTAAAATAATAGGGAGTTACATTTTAAACCAAATAAAATTGATATTTTTAATAGAAAACTTCTAAAATTGTAAATGTAATATTTGGGTAAATTTTATTTCCCCATCAATTAACACATTTATTTGATTCTCATTAATATTATCATTATAATCATCATATTTGTTTATTTATTCTTTGAATATATATGTTCATGTACTGCAAACAAAATAATAATTTTCTTTTTCTTTTTCTTTTATTTATTCTATATAAATCATACGAAAACTTATTTTCAAATATATAAATGAATATAGATGAGTATGTTCTATGGTTAGTTGCATCAATATATATGATATACTAAAAAACAATGTTTTATACCACATATTCATATTCATTCAATGTCCTACTATTTAATCACCCAACATAATCAATTATTGAATTTATTAACTATTCATATATTCAGAACAAATAATTCTATTGAAAAAATCTTCATTATAGTCTAAATGGATCTTAATGTAGTCATATTATTAGCAGTCTTTTATATGATGATGATGTAATGGGGTATCCATTTGATAATATGATTCCATTTTTCCATCCCCATGATTCGTTAATTCCTTAAAAATGAATCAATCAACATGAAATACATGTTATATAATAAGATGTAGCTAATGTTCATGAATATAATGTAAACATGAAAAACTCTTCATAATATCTATGTTGAAAATCTATTAATATATACTATAATAAAATTTAAAATAATTATAATTTTAAAATTAATTACATATTTATTATTGATTTTTATAGGATGCATGCAATGATTATTCTTTTTTATATTTTTAATACGATTATTTATATATTATTGATCCAATTCATGGAAATTTGACACAATTGACCACTAAGGATGTCACTTTAAAACTAAAAATATAATTTCTAAACATTTTATAAAAAATAATATGATTATCCATTTTATAATATTTATTATTATGTTACTGTGGGGTATATTTTTTCCTATATTTTATATTATTAGATTAAATTTTTGCAAAATAAACGGGCTCATTTATACAAATATATAATTATTTTTGTTTATGTACACTATAAAATAATTTCTATTTTCCTAAAAGGATATGTTTTCTAGAAAAATTATATTTTTGAATTGGTATATCATTTTACCCATAGATATGTCTTTATTGAAAAATTTTCTATAAACAACTTATTTTAAAATTTATGGGCACAAATAAAATTATTATAATAAAATTATTATAATACTGACACACACACAATTATATCTGTTTATAATAGAATTTTTAAAAATAAAAAATTTATTTTTACATTACCATATATGCTATAAATATTTTTATTATATCTATTAAAATAACTATTATATAATTTTAAATTAAAAATAATTATAAATTTATTTTAAAATATACATTAATTATTATATAAAACATGAATTTTATATTTAAATATTTCAACAATATAATAATATATAATTAAAATTATACAAAATTCCTGATTTGAGATAACCAATATATTTCAAATGTATTTCAATTATCCATTAATAGTATAACAAGGATAATCATAATTAAAATGAATAATAAATAAACCATAAATATTTCCCTATTAATTTATAAAAATTGAATTATTTTATTAAATTTCACAAAATAAAAAATTAAAAGTATTATAAAAACAATTATATCAAATCATCTTGAACCATGTTTTCATGATAACAAAAAAATTAGCATCAAAATCATTTTCTTTTTATTGGATAGAAATCTATTCACCCCTAATATGATATATAAATATATATATATATTTATCAAGATTATAATATATAATAATTATTGAAATATAAATCATTGTTGATTATTTAAGACTGTTATTTGTCATAGAATTTGTAATACACCAGGTAAATAAAGAATATGACATATTTATATTTACCCATATTTGTGAATAACATATTAATATTACTTTAAAGGGGACGCTATGCTCGATGGTGTACCCAATACGCAACACCGAGTTTCTTGGGAATCTTACATTGCACTATAATAATAAAATAATATTATTTTAACTGGTAGTTAACTCATAGCCGTTGTAATAGAGGGAATGAACAGAACTAACTACAAAATGATTATATATGTTTGTGAAATATTTTTACATTTTACAATAAATGTTAGAGGATTAGAAATGTGAATGAATTCAATTTTTAAGCGTAAACATTCTAATATTCTTTAATAGGTCGATTAACCGCCTTTTGATGGAAAAACACTTTTAAATCCACTTTTTGACAATTTTATGTGTTATATTTGACAAAATAAAATTCTTATTTAGAATCAGGACATCAAAATATACTTTGTGTAAATTTTTGGTATCTTTCCGATAAAGTTCATTTTTTAATAAATAGTGAAAAATGATGTATTTTTATTCAAATCCTCTTTTTAATCTAATTTATTTATATGATTTTTTTATCTTTTTAATTTTTTTAAAGTAATATTAGATTATATTTTTACCATTTAATCCAATAGTGGTCATTGGAATTAATTTTACTTTGAAATAGGACTTAAACTAGTGTCAATCTTTTAATAGATATTGTTTCATAAAAACACGCTATTTGTTTTGATAGTTGGAATTAATTTTTAAATTAATTAATGAAACTTATATGTATTTAATTTTGTAAAATAGACATCTTTTTTGTGTTCGGAATATCAAATATAGCTTAGGGTGAATTTTTTGTATTTTTCTGAAAAACTATAATTTTTGATGAATAGTGAAACCACTAAGTTGTAGTTAAAGAAACCGATTGTTTGTTTAAATGAAACATTTCCACCTCTGTGTATTGAATTTCAAAAATCTGACATACATGGTTGTCATTAGAAAGTAAAATGTGGTTCAATGGGATTAAAATAATTTTTTTGGTGAATAGTAACTTTTATGTTCTTATTCGCGATTAGAGGTAATTAATGTAATTTAAGGTATAAATAATGTTTTAATAATGTGAAATGACCTAGACACATGTCCTACCCTCATTGGATGTGTCATGGACGACCGATAAAATCCATGGGTCAACTTGGGGACCACATAGAGCCACATTGGTTGTAAAATGACATAAATAACTTTTTATTTAAAGTTAAAATAAAAATGTCACAAGCATGAGATGTTTCACTAAAACAATTTTTAAATGGGGATATACTAGTAATATTTTTTACTATAAATATTAATTAGAACTCTAAAAAGATTTCCTACATTATGATATTTTTTATAATTTTTAGACATTAAATAAATTAAATTATTTATGACATCATGATGATGTAGTGATTAGCTCATTAATAAAGGATTTAAATAAAATGAATAGATAATGTTAAAACAATAACCTAAACTTGTAAAAAACCTATTTGATTAGTATATTTCTAACCCTTACCACCTTATCCTCGAAATACAACAATGTGGGACCTTTAAAATCCGAAACTCATTTGAAAATAAAGTAACATTTTGTAACTATACAAGAGTGCCCCTCCTCTCCTCTTATAAAAATCCCCCACCTCTACCACCTTACCTACACCTCTCAATCATTTTCCTCGGCCAACCCCTGTTAATGATACCTCTACACATCCATATCTTACTCCTAGAAGCCTCACTTTGGGCAGAAGTCTTCCCAAGGATGCCTTTGAACTCAAATAAAAAAGAGTTACCCGATTTTAAGGTAATGTCTTCACTTGTGTTATTTTGTTTTATTTTGCTTCTCCAACCCCCTAAACTATTTTTATTCATTTCTTTTGTAACAAATAAAGTATTTTCAATATAATATGATGCTTTTATAAGAAAAATTCTAGCTACACTAACACACACCTACATCAAATGGTTAATGAACATACTGTTTCTGTGGATGGCGAATTTCTGCCTCATGAAACGATGATTGTTCAACACTCATATAACACCTTAAAAGGTGACCATTAAGATATCACTATATTTATATATTATATATAATATGTTTATGTTTTACTTAAGCTTCTTAATTTTTTCTTTTGTGGCATTCCATTTTGGTTTCCATTGTGGGTAAACACGATAATTTCATTTTAGGAAGTGCGGACTACCGCCACTCAAAGTGATTTGATTCGTTAATGCCTTATGTGGGATCTATAAAGGATGTATTTAAAGATATTTTATATGATTTATGTTACATGTAAATGATAAATAAAATTATGGAATTAAAATATACATATCTCTCATTTAGTTTTAATTCCATTAACATGACATAGAAATGAAAGTAGCGTTCATGCGTACGTACGGCTTACCGTCTCCATGAACTGTGCATTTCATTTCGTACCACTAAATGATTATTTAATATTATTAATACATGTATATTCTGGATATATATGATATATATGATATCCAAATCACGAATATCATTATGGATATATTGAAGCATTGACCACATGGACAATATGTAATTGTAAGAAGTCCACTTTCGACTTAGGAACCAAATATCGACCAAATAAACATTATTAACATAAATGATTACATAATGTTTATATCATAGCAATAAGTGACATAAAAGGAATAATGAACTTGAAAAAGGTTCTTAGGCAATTAGAAATTAACTCAAGTTTATTATTCAGGACGTTAAAGAACGATCGAGTCAAGTCAGACCCGAGATAAGGAATCCTACTCCACTCTTTCTTTTTAAGTACACTGTTTTATGTCATTCCTTTTAAGCTTATATTTCTTGTGATTGGGATGTTATTTTAAATTAATGTTACTGTAATTTTTATGTTTATATGATGAGAGTCCCTATTCTCTCAAATCAATCCGTTTGGCTGCCGAATTTTCGTTTGAGATCTAACCTCTCTCTTTCTTTTTAAGTACTCTCCTTTATGTCACTTCTTTTAAGATCCTCTTTGTTATGTTGGGGGATTTCCTTTTATATTCCTCTTTCTGTAAATTTTATTTTAATATGATGAGAGACCCTATTTGATTTCATCCATCCATTTTTGGAAGTTTAAAGTGGCGTCGTTAGGCTGCCGAGTTTTCGTAAGGGATTTTTCATCTCACTTTTATTCCTATGAGATTTATGCTACATTTGCCACAATTAACTTTTAGTTGTGTATGTACTCCCAATTGTTTTACTCATTGTGTAATATACTTTCATTTATGAGTATTTACATCAATGTTGTATTGTTCTTCTTTCACGGGGTGTATGTTTCAAAAGATACCAAGGTCGTTAAGGGAACCTTTCACCCTCCTCTTTTTAAAAGACTTCTTTTGTTATGTCTTTTAATTCACATAACATTAAGTTGGGATATGTTCTTATATGTCCTTAGTTATTTAAATTTTATGTCCAAGTGATGAGATACCCTTTTTTTTCTCTCATCATATATTTTTCTAAATTTTTAAGTGACGCTGTTAGGCTGTCGAATTTTTGCAAGGGAACTTCTTAACCCAATTTTGATTCTTTGTGATAAACATGTACTCTTTGAATATGTCATTCTATGAATATGTGTGAATTTCCCCTGATTTTTTTTCACTTAATATCCACTTATATTTTGTGTATTCATTTTTCACACATAATTATGTAATTGATTTATCCTTAATCCAAGGATTCCGTCGTTGTATGCGACTTCGTCTCAATATCCTTTCATTGAGGCATATTTTTTTCTACACAACCTACTTTTATATGGTGTATAAACCCCTTTAACTTTTACATTTATCGAAAAGGAATATTTTTATACGAAGAGTTTTACTAAACGACAAATGGGAATGTTTTTGTCGTACGTATGCGGCGACAACGACTTCTCCGCCATCGTGACCATTATTTCAGTTTCGGCTTCCTCTACAAGCCATACATTTTTTTAATGAAAAATAAATACCATGTTTTACTATTATTTTATTTTGGTATTGAAAATGGTTTTCCTAATGTTTTTATATCAATGTATTGTATTGATATATTTTGATTGAAAAGTGGAAATATTATGTTTCCTTTATGCATGTTTTATGTGATACACTTATGTTATGGTTCTTGGGCATTATTATGAAGACGGGTGGTTCCGTGATAAAATATGGGCGGGTGAGCCCGATATAGATCTCCAATGCATTAGGTAACGTGTAGGAGTTATACATTAAGGTTTTTCTAAAGAGATTTAGGGGATATACTATGATGGGTATTCCAAATGTAACCAAGAGGGTTACTCCCTACGTAAGAATGTTACGAATGCCTCAAGATACCTTTATGTATTATGATTTCTATGATTTATTCATGATTTTATGAGGTATGATAAAGTGCTTATGTTTTATGGTTAAAGTATGATTTCATTCTTATGTACACATGTACTCATGTTTCCTTTCCATATTTTTATATCCCATACTGAGCTTTTTTATGCTCATCCCATGTTTTTGAAATGTTTTTCACAGGTCAAGGGATGGGTAAATGATATGATGATAGTGTCAAGGAAGTGTCAAGAAAGAATCCATGATTTATTTTATATATGTTTCCGTTGTTGGGAAAAATGAATACTATCATTTATGTGACCACTTTGTTTAAATGTAGAATGTAAGGCACGTTTTATGATCTAATTCTCTACAACTCAAAACCTGAAAGGATCCTTAATGTGTATTATTGTAATAACTCAACATTAAGTAAGGTTTAAGGCTGGGGCCTTATAGTTGGTATCAAAGGTCGGTTTAGATAACTTTAGAGGTTAGGGTATTCTCTAAGCACAAGTGATATTACCGTAATGGTTAGGATTTCAGAAAGAGTCGTAGTTTGAGATAATGTGAATGAGTAAGTATATCTTAGTGTTTACCTTCCACATCCGTACATGATGGTTTTTTTGATATACTCACACTGAAATTTCTATTTTTAGTGAATGGATGGATCTAGGAGGCACCAAAGAGACAGTAGGTTTGAAGGAAACTGTGGTGGTTCTCTGATTAATATACTAGATAAAATGGGTGATTCAATGAGGAAATCGTGGGTGTTCTAAACCAACTATCAAGGAGTCATGATCAACCACTTGAACCTTGCTATGATCTGTAATGCATCATGTACGAGATGACCAATCGATGTGGAAGTTCATGTAATAATTATAATGGTAACCATTAGAGTTTTTATGATCCTTACTTTTTAGGTAATTATGGGTTATTATATGTTATAATGGAAAATGAAAGGCATGAGATAAACTTGAGGTTAAAATATATTATGATCATTTTTGAAGATTTTATCTCGTTTTGGTTAATGTTTTAAGAATTATATAGTTTTGGAAAAAGGACAACATGCAGACCATGTGACAACTTGTCACGTCGGACAAAGCTGCGTGAATCGAACCCACAACCAAAGTTAGACTGATATTTATCGCCTACCACTAGACTACGTGAAGTCCCTGGTTAGTTTGACTAATTCTTTTTAGTTAGATGATTTTAGTAATAAAGAGTATGTTTATTTTATGTTATCTATGGAAATGATTAACCTATCATCGAGGATATGTGATTAGGTTAATTACTTTTCAATATGAGAATTTAAGATCAACTGATGTTATTTGGAGATAAAAGATAATTTGTACCTTGGAAGACTATGAGACTAAATCCTTCAAATATTTGTGTTTCAATCTTAGTTTGGATTACATTGAATAATTTTATGGACAAATTGTTTATCAAATGGTCCTCGTTGATCTTTGGGTTTTGTTGGACAAATTTTGGAGATTATGAATAGATTTTATTTTTATAAAGGGTTATCCTTTTATTGATTATCTGATCTTGTACTAACCATTTTGGTTTTGGTTTTGGTTAAAGTCTAAAGACATGGGATGTATATAGTTCTCTTTTGTGGATTAGGTGATTCTCTAGAAGTTGATTATAGTGAACAAGTCTTCCTAAATGCTCGTCTTTTGGAGAATATATGACTTTGTGTAAGAAATATAATAAAAGTTGAAAGTCAACATGATAAGTAATTATGTTTCCTTATGAATAAATTCCTCAATAAAAAAACAAAAATTATGTTTATTAACTTTTCCTACTGGGGAATCGAATACCGTTTAGCGCATCACAAGTTTGTGATTTTCTTGTGGTTAACTTTTTCCTAAACATGTTTTCTATCACTCTCTATCAGAAAATGAACCTATGTTTTCTCCTCCATGTACATGTTTTCCTACATGGAATACTACTATGGGTTAACTTGGGTGACCACTGTAATTCTCATTATTTATTTTAATGTGATTGTTTTACCGACTCTTGTTCTGATGTGGGACTTTCAAGGAAGTTTCTGAGCCCAATTTTAAAATTGCGTGGACGCAATTCCCAAAAGAGGGGAAGCATGTAACACACTAGGTAAATAAAGAATATTACATTTTTATATTTATCCATATTTGTGAAGAAGATATTAATATTTCTTTAAAGGGGACGCTATGCTCGATGGCATACCCAATACGCAACAACGAGTTTCTTGTAAATCTTACGTTGCACTATAATAATAAAATAATATTATTTTAAATGGTAGTTAACGCCTAGTGGTTGTAATGCTGGGAATGAATAGAAATAACTATAAAATGAATATATATATATGTTTGTCAAATATTTTTACTGTTTACAATAAATGTTAGATGATTAAAAATGTGAATGAATTCAATTTTTAAGCGTAAACATTCTAATATTCTTTAAAAGGTCGATTAACCACCTTTTGATGGCGAACCTCTTTTAAATCCACTTTTTGACAATTTTATGTGTTATATTTTACAAAATAAAATTCATATTTAGAATAAAGACATCAAAATATACTTTGTGTAAATTTTTGGTATCTTTCCGATAATGTTCATTTTTTAATGAATAGTGAAAAATGTTGTATTTTAATTCAAAACCTCTTTATAATCTAATTTATTTATATGATTAGTTTATCTTTTGATTTGTTTTTAACGTAAAATTAGAATATATTTTTACCATTTAATCCAATAGTGGTCGTTGGAATAAATTTCACTTTGAAATTGGACTTAAACTATTGCCTATCTTTTAATAGATATTGTTTCACAAAAACACTCTATTTGTATTGACAGTAGGAATTAATTATTAAATTAATTAATGAAAATTATATGTTTTTAATTTTGTAAAATAGATATCATTTTTGAGTTCGGAATATCAAATATAGCTTAGGGTGAATTTTTGGTATTTTTCTAAAAAACATCAATTTTTGATGAATAGTGAAACCACTAAGTGGTAGTTAAAGAAACTGATTTTTCATTTAAATGAAGATTTTCCACCTCTGTGTTTTGAATTTCAAAAATCAGACATACATGGTTGTCATTAGGAAGTAAAATTTGGTTCAATGGGATTAAAATAATTTTTGGTGAATAGTAAATTTTATGTTCTTAATCGCGATTAGAGGTAATTAGTGTAATTTAAGGTAAAAATAATGTTTTAATAATGTGAAATGACCTAGAAACATGTCCTACCCTGATTGGATGTGTCCTGGCCGACCAAGACATTAAATGGGTCAACTTGGGGACCCCATGGAGCCACTTTGGTTGGAAAATGACATAAATAACTTTTTATTTAATGTTAAAATAAAAATGTCGCAAGCATGCGATGTTTCACTAAAACAATTTTTTAATGGGGTTATACAAGTCATATTTTTTACTATAAATATTCATTAGAAAGATAAAAATATTTCCTACATTATGAATTTTTTTTTTATAATTTGTATACATTAAATGAATTAAATTATTTATGACATCACAATGATGCAGCGATTACCTCATTAATAAAGGATTTAAATAAAATGAAAATATAATGTTAAAAATATAACATAAACTTGTCAAAAACCTATTGGATGAGTATATATCGAATTAATACCACCTTATCCTCGAAATACATAAATTTGGGACCTTTAAAATCCGAAACTCATTTGAATATAAAGTAACATTTTGTAACATTACAGTAGTGCCCCTCCTCTTCTCTTATAAAAGGCCCCACCTCTACCACCTTACCCACACATCTCAAGACTTCGGCTCGGCCAACCACTACTAATTATGCCTCTCAAAATCCCTCTCTTACTCTTAGAAGCCTCAATTTTGGCAGAAGTCTTCCCAAGGAAGCCTTTGAGCTCAAATTAAAAAGATTTACCCGATTTTAAGGTAATGTATTCACTTGTGTTCTTCTGTTTTATTTAGCTTCTCCAACCCCCTAAACTCTTTTTATTCATTGGTTTTGTAACAATTACAGTATATTCAATATAATAGGATGTTTTTATAAGAATAATTAGAGCTACACTTACACACACCTACATCAAATTGTTAAAGAACATACTGTTTCTGTTGATGGCGAATTTCTGCCTCCCAAAACGATGATTGTTCAACACTCATATAACACCTTAAAAGGTGGCCATTAAGATGTCACTATATTTATATATGATATATAATATGTTTAATTTTTACATAAGATTTTTTATTTTTTCTTTTGTGGAATACCATTATGGTTTCCATTGTGGGTAAACACAATAATTTCATTTTAGAAAGTGCGGACTACCGCCCCCTCAAAGTGATTTGATTCGTTAATGCCATATGTGGGATGTATACAGGATGTATTTAAAGATATTATATATGATTTATGTTACATATAAATGATTAATATAATTCTGGAATTAAAATATACATACCACTCATTTAGTTTTAATTCCATTAATATGGCATAGAAATCAA
Source organism: Viscum album (assembly GCA_963277665.1). NCBI lineage: Eukaryota > Viridiplantae > Streptophyta > Magnoliopsida > Santalales > Viscaceae > Viscum > Viscum album. The sequence goes on from OY728126.1 coordinate 310,154,962, forward strand.
AGTAGTGTTAATGTGTACGTACGACTTACCGTCTCCATGAACGGTGCATTTCATTTCTTACCTCTAAATGATTATGTAATATTATAAATACATGTATATTATGGATATATATGATATATATGATATCCAAATTATGAATATCATTCTGGATATAATGAACCTTTGACCACACGAACAACTTGTAATTGTAAAAATTCCACTTTCGACTTAAGAACCAAATATCGACAAAACAAACATTATTAACTTAAATGATTACATAATGTTTATAACATGGAAATATGTGATATAAAAGGAATAATGAACTTGAAAATGGTTCTTAAGAAAGTAGAAATTAACCCAAGCTTATTATTCAGGACGTTAAAGATCGATTGAGTCAAGTCAGACCCGAGGTAAGGGATCCTACTTCTCTCTTTCTTTTTAAGTACACTCTTTTATTTCATTCCTTTTAAGCTCATATTTCATGTGATTGGGATGTTCTTTTATATTACTATTACTGTAATTTTTATGTTCATATGATGAGATACACTATTCTCTTTCATCAATCCATTTTGGAAGTTTTGAGTGGCGCTGTTAGGCTACCAAATTTTCGTAAGAGATCTAACCTCTCTCTTTCTTTTTATGTACTCTCATTTATGTCACTTCTTTTAAGATCCTCTTTGTTATGATGGGGGATGTTCTTTTATACTACTCTTGATGTACATGTTATTTTAATATGATGATAGATCCTATTTGATCTCATCAATCCATTTTCGGAAGTTTTAAGTGGCGACGTTAGGCTGCCGAGTTTTCGTAAGGGATTTTTCATCTCACTTTTATTCCCATGAGATTTATGCTACATTTTCCACAATTTCCTTTGAGTGGTGTATGTACTGCCCATTATTTTACTCATTTTGTAATATAATTTCATTTATGAGTATTTACATCAATTTTTTATTGTCCTTCTTTCACGGGGTGTATGTTTCGAAAGATACCCTTGTCGGTAAGGGAACCATTCACCCCCCCTCTTTTTAAAAGACTTCTTTTGTTATGTCTTTTAATTCACATAACATTATGTTGGGATATTTTATTCTATATCCTTAGATATTTAAATTTTATTTCCAAGTGATGAGATACCCTTTTTTACCTCTCATCAACTCTTTTTCTGAATTTTTAAGTGACACCATTAGGCTCTCGAATTTTTGCAAGGGAACTTCTTTGCCCAATTTTTATTATTTGGGATAAACTTGTACTCCATGAATTTGAAATTATATGAATATGTTTGAATGTCCTATGATTGTTTTTCACTTATTATCCAATTATATTTGGTGTATTCATTTGTCACACATAATTATGTAATTGATTTATCCTTAATCCAAGGATATCGTCTTTGTATGGGATTTCGTCTCAATCTCCTTTCATTGAGGAATATTTTGTTTTATACAAAATCTAATTTTATATGGTGTATAAATCCTTTTAACTTATACATTTATCGAAAAGGAATATTTTTATACGAAGAGTTTTACTAAACGACAAAAGGGAATTTTTTTTTCATACGTATGCGGCGAAAACGACTTCTCTGCCGTCGTGACCATTATTTGAGTTTCGACATCCTCTAGAAGACATACCTTTTTAAAATGAAAAATAAATACCATGTTTTACTTTTATTTTTTTAGGTATTGAAAATGCTTTTCATAATGTTTTTATATCAATGTATTGTATTGATATCTTGTGATTGAAAATTGGAAATATTATGTTTCCTTTTTTCATGTTTAATGTGATACGATTATGTTATGGTTCTTGGGAATTATTATGCATACGGGTGGTTCCGTGATAATATAAGGGAGGGTGAGCCCGATATAGCTGTCCAATGCATTGGGTAACGTGTAGGAGTTAAACGTTAAGGTTTCTCTGAAGAGATTTAGGGGATATACTGTGATGGGTATTCCAAACGTAAACAAGAGGGTTACACCATACATAAGAATGTTATGAATGCCTCAAGTTACCTTAATGTCTTATGATTACTATGATTTATTCATGATTTTATGAGGTATGTTAAAGTGCTTATGTTTTATGGGTAAAGTATGATTTCATTCTTATGTATACATGTACTAATGATTCCTTTCCATATTTTTATATCCCTTACTGAGCTTTTTATGCTAATCCGAAGTTTTTGAAATGTTTTTCATTGGTCAAGGGAAGGGTACATGATATGATGATAGTGTCAAGGAAGTGTAAAGAAATAATCCATGTTTTATTTTAAATATGATTTTGTTGATGGAAAAAATGAATAATATCTTTTATGTAACAACTTTGTTTAAATATGAAATGTAATGCAAGTTTTATGATCTAATTCTCTAAAACTCTAAACCTGAAAATATCCTCAATGTTTAATCTTGTAATAACTCAAGATTAAGTAAGGTTTAAGGATGGGGACTTATATAATTACTTAAAATTTATAATCAATTCAAGCTATCTACATTATATATAAATAAAAATTGCACCATAGTCTGTAATCCAGTGAACCCAAAATCACGATACATTCGCATATTCTACCATTCCTTGAATTTATATCATCCTCTTATGGCATTTGGCTTAGTATATCTGGATCATTCATCTTATTTAATCACTTATAATATCGCTTCCATATAATCTAGTATTGTAAAACCTCATGATAAAAATATGTCTAAAAATATATTGATTAAAAACCATTTTGATTAACATTGACTCATGTCTATGAAATACTAATAAACCACTTACATTTATAATCAAGGGCATGTTTATTTATGAGAAGAATTATTAAGTTACCTTTTTAAAAATTTGTTTTATTATAAAAGAGAAATATAATTTCATATAATGAAAAAATGGACAGGGTTTAAAAAACCAAATGGAAGAGTTTTTATCATGTATAATGACTAATAAGACATACATGACATTATAATTCCATGATATAATCTTATATAAATTTTTAATACATTTCAGAATAATGAAAAAACTACTAATAAAATTTCCCATTGACATTTTTTGGACTCAAATAATGATAAAACATCAATAGTGTTGGAAAACATAAGGAACATCTAACATATGGATCCTCAAAAAAAAAGTGTGAGTGAAGTATAATAAAAAGTTATTTCACTTATCACATATGGAAAGTGTATATAGAAGAATATTTCTATATATTGTATCAAAATACCTTTTTATAACAAAAGTGTTATTCTTTTGAATTTTATCTATTTAAACTACATATTAAAAATGATAAGTGTAACATCCTAAGTAAATACAGAATAAATTTTTTTCATATTTATTAATATTTTCAAATTAAATATTAATTTTACTTTAAATGGGTTTCATTGATCTATATTGTACCTAATAAGAAGCATATAGATTCTTTGATATCTTATGTTGCACAGTAGTAATAAAATAATATTATTTTAAATGGTAGTTAACACGTAGCATTTGTATTGGTGGGAATGAATATAAATTACTAAAATATGATTATATATGTTTTTTAAATGTTTTTAAAATTATCCAATAAAGGATAAAGGCATAAAGTACGAAAAGAATTCAATTTTAGGCATATATACACTAATATTCATTAAAGGTCCACTTATCACCTTTTGATGGAGAACCATTTTTAAATATAGTTATGGTCACTCTTATACATTCTTTTGGACCAAATAATTTTTTTCATTAGAATCGGGACATCAAAAATTACTTTGTCCAAATTTTGGGTATTTTTCCGATAAAGTTCAATTTTTTAATGAGTAGTGAAAAATGTTCTATTTTAATTAAAAACCACTTTTTAATATAATTTATTTACATGATTATATTATCTTTTTAATTTGTTCTAAAGTTAAATTAGAATATATTTGTACCATTTAATCCAATAGTGGTCGTTGGAATTAATTTCACTTTGAAATTAGACTTAAACTAGTGTCAATATTTTGATATACATTGTTTCAAAAAAACACGCTATTTGTCATGACAAAGGGAATTAATTATTAAATTAATTAAGGTAACTTATATGATTTGAATTTTGTAAAATAGACATAATTTTTGAATTTGGAATATCAAATATAGCATAAGGTGATGTTTTGGTATTTTTCTGAAAACTTCAATTTTTGATCAATACTGAAACCACAAAGTGGTACTTAAAAAACTGATATTTCGTTTAAATGAAATTTTAACACATATGTGTTTTGAATTTCAAAAATCTGACATACATGGTTGTCATTAGGAAGTAAAATTTGGGTCAATGGGATTAAAATAATTGTTTTGTGAATAGTAACTTTTAAGTTTTTAATTGCGATTAGAGGTAATTAGTGTAATTTAAGATAAAAATAATGTATTAATAATATGAAATGAACTTGACACATGTACTACTCTTATTCGATGTGTCATGGCCGACCACGAAAATCCATGGGTAAACTTGGGGACCCCATGGAGCCTCTTTTGTAGGAAAATGATATTAATAACTTTTTATTTAATGTTAAAATAAAAATGTCACAAACATGTGTTGTTTTACAAAAAAAATTTAAAATGGGGTCATAAAAGTCATATTTTTGACTATAAATATTCATTATAAAGATAAAAAGATTTACTACATCATGATTTTTTTTATAATTTTTATACATTAAATAAATTAAATTATTTATGACACCATGACGATGCTGCGATTACCTCATTATTTAACGATTTAAATAAAATGAAAATAAAATGTAAAATCTAATACCTACACTTGTCAAAAAACTATTATATGGGTGGATTTAGAAATATTATCACCTTATCCTCAAAATATATAATTTTTGGGACCATTATAATCCGAAACTCAAATTATAATAAAGTAACCTTTTATAACATTGAAAAAGTGCCCCTCCTCTCCTCTTATAATAGGCTCCCAACTCTACCACCTTACCTAAACCTATCAAGCCATTGTCTTGGACAAACCCATACCATTTTGTCTCTCCACATCCTACTCTTACTCATAGAATCCTCACATTGGGCAGAATCCTTTCAAGGAATCCTTTGAGCATAAATCAAAAAGAGGTACCCGATTTAAAGGTAGTGTCTTCTCTTGTGTTCTTATGTTTTATTTTGCTTCTCCAACCCCATAAACTCTTTTTATTACTTTATTTTGTAACAAAAACAGTATCTCAAATATACTAGGATGTTGTTAAGAGAAGTATTACTGCTACACCTACACAAACCTTCGTCTAATGGTTAAAGAACATACGATTTATGTGGTTGGCGATTTTCTGCCTCACGAAATGATGATTATTCAATCTTCTTTTAACACCATTCATGGTGGACATTAAGATGTCACTATATTTATATATGATATATATTATGTTTATGTTTTCCTTATGCTTCTTTATTTTTCATTTTTGGAATACCTTTATGGTTTCCATTGCGGTTAAACACGATAATTTCATTTTAGGAAGTGCTGACTACCGCCCCCTAAAAGTTATTTGATTTATTAATGCCATATGTGGGACGTATAAATGATGGATTTAATGTTATTGTATATTATGTTATACTTTAATTATAATATATCCTTATATCATTATGTTTTCACTCCATTAAATAAGAAATAGAAATTAATGTAGCATTCATGCGTATGTACGACTTACCGTCTCCATGAACGGTGCATTTCATTTCATACCTCTAAATGTTATGTAATATTATAAATACATGTATATGCTGGATATATATGACATATATGATAACGAATTCATGAATATCATTCTGGATATAATTAACCTTTGACCACATAAACAACATTTAATTGTAAGAAGCACATTTTTTTACTTAAGTACCAAATATCGACAAAACGAACCTTATTAAATTAAATGATTACATAACGTTTATAAGATGGAAATAAGATATATAAAAGGAATAATAAACTTGAAAAAGGTTCTTAAGCAAGTAGAAATTAACATTAGTTTATTATTCAGGAGATTAAAGAGCAATCAAGTCACGTCGAACACAAGGTAAGGGACTTCGTCTCAATCTCCTTTTATTGAGGCATATTTTTTTTCTAATACAAGGATTTCTTTTATACGGTGTATAAACCTCTTTGACTTTTAATTTTATACAAAAGGAATATTTTTCTACGAAGAATTTTACAAAACAACAAAAAGGAATGTTTCTTTTATTGTACGTGGTGACAACGACCTTTTTCACCGCTGTGAGTATTATTTGGTTTTGGCTTCCTCAACAAGCCGTGATGTTTTTTTTAAAATGAAATAAATACCATATACTCATTTTTGTATTTTGGTATTGAAAATGGTTTTTATAATGGATTTTTTATGTCAATATATTTAAGTGATATATTGTGATCAATGTGTGGAAATTTTTTCCTTCCATTATATTTGTTTTATGTCTTATGATTTTATAATGGTACTTAGACATTTGATGGGTGGTTACGTGATAAACCATTTGACTGGTGGTGCCGTGAATACCAGGACAGGTGGTTACGTTATAACATCCAATGCATTGTGTATGGAATTTGGCCGTATGGCTATTCCATTAAGTGATATGTGTGGAAGTCGACCGTATGGTTATTCAATTTATGTATGTTTATGTCCAAAGTGACCTTTATATGTTATGTGTTCTTTATATGGGTTTTATGGTAATATTTTGGTTACAAAAGGGTAAGTAATGATATTTTATTCAGTGATGAGTAATTACTACTCCATATATGTGAAAAGTATTACTTTGATATAGTATTCACGGTTTACTTCTTTTCTTTCTTTGTGTATCCCTTACTAATCTTTTTAGGCTCACCCCAAGTTTTTTTGAAATGTAGTTCACAAGACTTAATGTGAAATAGGGTCAGGGATGGGTTCAAGGAAAAGTCATGCTATCTAAAACATTAAACTAGACATGTTTATTTTTAAGAGTTTTTATTTTATGGAAACATAGTAGAAGTGTCTACTTTGTAATCTTTTGAGATGTAATAGTTATTTCTTAAATCTCTAAAACTCTTAACCTGAAATGATCCTCAATGTTAATTATTCATTAAATTCAATATTAAGTAATGTTTAATGCCAGGGCCTTATAATATGTGTTATAAATATTTAATAAATATTTCCCATATAAGTAAATATCATTCAAAAAACATAACACAAAATGTTGTTTTCAAATTGAGTACCATATTTTTTTTATGATATCATTTTATTAAATATGATCAATGATTTTCATTATTATTACTCATGTCAACAAAATTCATTATATTACAAAACATTAACTTATTATTTATCTATTGTTTCAAAAATATTTATAGTATTTCAATATATTATTATATAAATATAACCCCTTTATCATTATCCCAAGTAATTTGGAGTGATCATAAGTTGATGATCCCTTTCTCTTCCTCGAATTATCAATATAATAAAAAACAAAACACAATTTAAATTTTGATTCATAAATAAGTTACAAACCTATCATGGAATCCTAATTCATGAACAAATTCAAAACATTGATAAAAAATGAGAAATATTTCTATTAAATTATAATAATTATCAATTTTAATTATCAAAATCTGTGAGATTTAGACTATAAGACTATTTTAATGTGTTATTTCATTGTAAACGAGGAAAATTGGCCTAAAAATAAAATAACGTTCACATAGAAATTTAAATATATATCACTAATTAATTGGTAGTTTTAATAAAATGTATATAATATATATATTTTTGATTAGTAATTTATTAGGGATTGAATAATGAAATGGTCATCTGATTAGAAAAAATATCAAATCAAATATAGAATACCCCAACAAGATATTTTTTTCATCCATTAAGGTTTTATTAATATCTTCTATTGAATGAATTACCCTTTCTGGTGGGAGTTTCATGTACGTGAATAATTTTTGTTGAGATTGGTATAGAGGAATTCCTACTAGATATAGACATTTCCAAATCCATGAGTTCTATAAATTGAAATAAAGTATAAAAAAGTTAAATATTGATGAATATTATAAGAGGGTGGGGGTATTGATATCTTCTCGCAAATCAACTATTATACCATCCCAATACCACATTCTGTGATTCTAGAAACTCTTATATCATGAAATTTTGAATATATATATCATTAATAAATGTAAATAGTAGATAAAAAATAATTTTTTATATTTTAACATTTTAATGAATTTATAATAACATAATGTTCGTAGCGACTGTTAGAAGAAAACCTTAGGATATATTTATTGAGTATTAAATTGTTTGTTCATTAGATATGGGAATTTCCATCCAAAATATTAAATTCAATATTATAATATTAATTAAAACCCTATATATTGAAATTATTTTAAAATTTGAGTTATAATTGGTGTTATAATAGAAACAAGGTAAATCATAACAAATATGATAGTATTTAATACATAACATCAACAATTATTTCAATATAAATTAAATTTTTTATGCATTTGAATAATCCGTCAATATTCTATAATAAAAAATTTTTCCATATAAAATCATTACTTCATTTAAGAATGTTTTCATGATTCAATTTTTGTTGTTTTTTCATTTACATAAGTTATCATTGTAAAATATTTTCACCATGGTTTGTGTAAAAAGGATTAATAAGGGATTAAACTACGGTAAAATTAATAAAATACCCCCAAAAATATATAATAATGATTTTTTATTTTAATTTACACCGTATACTATATTATTATATAAACTATGTTTCCATGGTTCTATTCACTCATGAAAAATCATTTATGATAATTTTATATTCATAAAATTTACATGAATTATACACCCCTCACTATTAAAAACACACTATATCTATACACTTATCCAAATATATTCAACACTCCAACGATGACCAAAATATAAAAAAATAATTTTCCAATTATACAATTAATTTCCTAGAAGTCCTTGTAGAAATATAATACCAAGAACATAATACATATAGCTTAAGTTAAATGATGATATCCATGGAGGAGGATTAGGTCACAATTTAACCCTATCACGCTTATTTTATCTTATAATATATTAAAATATTTCCAATGAAACCTATAACTAAGACACAAGTAACTTCACTATACTACATTTTAATTATAATTATGGAAAACATTATTCCCCCTTCATTATATCCTATCATAAATCGAATATTCGCTCATGCATATGTTCATACTATCATCACCGTAAATTAATTATTTTGTTTTTCACTATCATATCTCATAGATTTACATAATGATGAATTTAATGAATAAATAATCTTTTTATAATAATAATGATATTATAATATTTAACACTTTGAATAAATTTTTTTTCGTATGTTAGGAAAATTCAAACGTCCCTCATGTGTCCATACAAACATATACCTCCATTAAATGATGTGAGTAATTATTCATTACCACCATAAAAGGATGGTTATAATATTATATTGAATGTATGAAAATAAAAATTACCACTTTTTAAATATTATAGACATGATGTAAGCATGACACCCTTGGTTATTATTAACTCAGCTAATCTATTTTTTAGATTTATAACCAAAATATCTCAAAAGTTTGAATGAAATATAAACTAATTTAGTAAAAATATAAAAAATGATAAAAATAAAATAAATGATATAGTGATATTGTAGTTAACAAAATAATTATTAATACATTATAAAATTAATATTTGTTTGTCATTCTAGTGGATATAGAATATATGTAATTATTCAACAATAAATATAATGGATTTTTCATCTCACTTTTTTATCCTTTAAGACTTATTTCATATTTGAAACATTTTTTTGACAATAAAAAGCATAGGGATATATCATATAATTAATTTTCTAAAACTCATATCATTCAACTATCTATTTCATGTTCACTCCATTAATTTTCTTTTGATTCAAAAGTTACTCATGTCACAACAATTTTCTTTTATAACATTAGTCTAAATGTTTTAAATTATTTTTATATTTTTTCTAGTATCATTAAAAAGTTTTATTAAGGTTCATATATATATATATAAATATATATATGTATAATATTTTTGTTTGTCATTTTAAACTATATTTTACATTAATTACTATGGATTAAATACAATTCTTTTAATGTTTTACATTTTGGTAATTTTTTACTTTCTTTATAATAGTGTAAATAAAATGCTTTTTACCATTTATCATATCACCAACTTTTTCCACTAACATATATGTTATACATTATCCATGTTAATATAAAATATTATATGGTTTTAAAAGAAGTATTATTTCCCATTTTTTTATAAATTTTTATATTTGTTATGTTTTCCAAAGAAAATCTTTCTCCACAATTTCTTTTAATATATTTTTTATTATAGAATAAAATGCCAATTATTATTATAGTTATTATAAAAATGAAATATATTATGTGTATAATTAATTTTACTGTTATTTTAAATTTATTATGATGATCGATGTGTCCTATATGTGATTCTAATTAATTGGTTAAATATTGGTTCTTGAGAAAGGTCTTAATTGAATTAATCATAAAGGTTATTTATTTATAGGTGTAATTATAATTATGATTGAAAGCGAGATTCAATTATTTTGTATCAAGATACCTATATTGTTATCATATATTACTATGGTATTTAATTAAGATAATTGATTTCATAAGAAGACAACTGATTTTCAATGTTTTTTTATTATCATCTGGAGGTAAAAGGATTTATTTAAGAGGAACTATTATCATTAGTTATAATGTTTTCCAAAGTGAAATTAATGAATAATATTATTCTCTTACATTCAATTAAAAAAATATTAAATTTTCGTAATTTTAAAATTTTTTAGTGATGAATAAATAGATTATTTAAAATCAAATTATTTTTAAAAGGGAAAAAATACTTAATCTAATTTCATTTTATCAATTGGAATTACGAATTTCTATTATTTTTTATACCATATTAGACATTATTTTTTCATTCGATGTTTTTGAATATTTTATTCACATTACATATAACATTATTGGCTTTATATCATGGTTAATGGTGAAACATCTTAAACGAGGAAAAATGTTTTGTGAACGAAATATGATTTTTAACAAAAGAACATAATTTATAGAAAAAATGTACACTCTATGATTATGTTCCCTATATAAAAAATTGTGTTTGTCTAAATCTACAAAACTATAATAATAAACGGTCAATACTATAAAATAATGTACAATTATTTTTATAAATTAGGTAATTATGGGTTGTTAGTTTTATAGAGTATGGTAGCTACTGTTTTAGAAAATACATAAATGACTTTAGTGATTAAGATGTTATTACATGAAAATAAAATTTTACCATATCCAATATTTAATTAATACACAATCATGATACATTCTCACCTTATACCCTTCATTAAATTTATATAATCCTTGTATAGCCTTTGGCTTAGTAAATCTGGAACACAGGTCTCATTTTATCCCACATCATATCACATGCATAGAAACTAGTACTATAAAACCTCATGATCATTATAGGTCTTAAATTAAATAGATTAAAAATAAATTTGATTAAAATTGAATCATTTATTGGAAATCCAAAAAATCCCATTAAATTAATTAATAAGGAAATGTTTATTTATGATAAGATTTATTAATTATCCTTTTTTTATAAATGTATTTTATTATAAAAATTTAAAAAAATTCTTAGACTGAGAAAATGAACATTGTTTACAAAAAAATGGAAATATTTTTGCCATGTATATTTACTAACATGAAATACATCACATTATTATTCCCTAAAATAATCTTATATAAATTTTTATTATATTTTAGAATAATGAAAAAATCTAAATGAAAATCCAAATTGATATTTATTTTTGACTCATATAATGAAGAAACTTCAATAACAATGGATAATATAAGGATGATATAATTTATGGAGCCTCAAAAAAAAGTTATTGTGATGTATAATAAAAAATTATTTCACCTATCACTTATAGAAGGAGTTTATGAAAAAAATTATTTCTATATATTGAATTGAAATACCTTTTTACAACCAATGTATCGTTCTTGTGAGTTGTATCTATTTGAAATACATATCATAAATGATAACTATTATAAATAGTTGTTTAATATTGACCCTCTATGTATATATCTTTCAATGAAAATGACACAAATTTTATTCAAACTAAGTACTATATTTGATTATTTTTATGAGAACATTTTAATAAATATTATCAATGATTCTCATTGTTTACACCCATATCAACAAACTTCCATATTTTATAACACTTTTACTTATTTAATAACTATTTCTTCAGTAATATTTATAGTATTTCCATATTGTATTATATAAAGATCACCCATTTATCATTGTACCTGGTATTTTTTAATGATCATATGTTGATAATCCCTTTATCTTCCCAAAATTAGCACTGTAATGAAAAATTAAACATAGCATCGATGTGGATTCATAAGGATGTTAAAAACCTATCATGGATCCTTATTCATTAAAACATTAAATTTTGGATACTAAATGGGTAATATAGATATGAAATTATAATAATCATCAATTTTAATTATCAAAATCAATGAAATTTTGACAATACTACTATTTTAATGAGTTATCTCTTTGTAAATGAAGAAGACACGCCTAAAAATAAATTAAAGGACACATAGAAATTTAAATATATATCATTAAGACATTGATTGTTTTAATAAACTGACTATAACATATATTCATGAGATAAGTACTTTATTAGTGATTGAATAACTAACTGGTCATATGATTAGAATAAATATCAAATAAAATATTGAATAACCCTACAATATATGATTTTTCATTCATTAATATTTTTTTATTATCTTCTATTGAAATCATTACCCTTTATGGCTGTAGATTAATTTACCTATACAATTATTGTATTGATTGGTATATAGGAATTCATATGATATATAGACATTCCATAATCTAGGGGTTCTAGAAAATGATATCGACTGATAAAAAGGTAATGGTTGAAAAATATTATAAGAGGGTAGGGGTCTTGATATCTTAACCCCAAACAAGTATTATACTATTATAATACCACTTTCAATTATTATAGACATACTCATATCATGAAATTTTAATTGTATATATCATAAAAAAATGTAAATAGCTGATAAATAAATTATTTTTTATATTAGTACTTGTGGACGAATTTATAATCCCCTAATTTTCATATCCACTAGAGGTAGAAAACCTCATGAGAGATTTGTAGAGTACAAAATTATTTATTCATTATATATTGGAATATCTATCAAATTTTTGATATTAATATAATAATATTAATAATGACCCTACATATTGAAATTATATTAAAATTCAAAGAGTTATAATTGAAATTATTATAGATATATAGTAAATCATAATAAATATGCTAAGTACTGAATTCATAATTTCAAAAATCATTTCAAAATAGATTCAATTTTTGCAGTAATTTTAATAATCCATCAATATTCAATAATCAAATTTTTTTTACCATATAAAATAATTATTTCATTTATGAAAATTATTATGAATCAAATTTTTATGATTTTCATTTACATAATTTATCATTGTTAAATTTTTTCCCCAAGGTATGTGTAAAAAGGTTTAAAAAGGGGGTTAAACTAAGGGAAAATTAATAAAATATCTCTAAAAATATATAAGTATGATTTTCTAATTTGATTTACCCTTATACTATTTAATCTTATAATCTAGGGTTCCTTGCATCCAATCACCCATGAAGATTCTACTAGGATTATTTGATATTCTTAATAATTAGATGAACTATATTCCCCTAACTAAAAAAAGACACCTTATCTTCTTACTTATCCAAACTCCTAGGGCACTCCAAAATGACAAAAATCTTATTTTTTTACAAATTATACTCTTCATTTTCTAGATGTATTAATATCAATAAAATAATCGTCATAGAATACTTATGGTTTAATCTAGATGATGTTATCCAAGGAGGAGGTTTATGTCATAATTGAACACTTTCATGTTTATTTCTTCTTATAAAACATTTAAATCATTCCAAAAAGACCTATTATTAGAACAAAATTAAATTCACTATACTAAATTATTATTATAATTATGGAAAACCTTATTAAAACTTCTTTCCTTCCTATGGAAAATAAAATCATCGATCATGCATATTTTCATACTATCATCTCCATGAACTTTTTAATTTGGTTTTTCACTAGCATATCTCAAGGATTTACATAATGATGTATTTAATAAATAAATATTGTTCTTATATTATTATTATGATTATAAAATGTTATAATTATGACAAAATTTATCCATTTCAACAATTAGGAAAATGCAAACATCTCTCATGTGTCCATACAAACTTATACCTATATTAAATAATGGGACTAATTATTTATTAAAACCATATTAGGATGGTGTTAAAATTATATTTAATGTATAAAAAAATATCACAGTTTTAAAATTTTGGAGATGATCAAACAATGACCCCCTTGATCATTATTAAGTCATCAAATCGAATTTTTTATTGTTAACAAAAAGATCTCAAAAAGAAGAATGAAATATTATATAATTTAGTACAAAATAAAAAATGATAAAAAATTGAAATATATAATATAGTGATAGTGTAATGTACTTAAAAAATTTATTAATCCATTATAAAATTCATATTTGTTTATCATTCAGGTGGATATAAATCAAATTTAATGAGTTATGACTCAATATAATGGATTTTTCTTCCCACATTTCCTTCCATTAAGACTTAAGTCAAATTTGAAAAAAAATTGTTCATAAATAACACAGGGATAGATCATATAATAAATTTCCTAAAACTAATGTCTTTCACCAATCCATTTCATGTACACTCCATTAATTTTCTTTTGATTCAATTGTTACTCTAGTGACAAGAAAGTTTCTTTAAAACCTTATTCTTAATGTTTTAAATTATTTTCCCTCTATTTCTATTTTCAATAAAAAGTTTGATTAGTTTTAATTTATAAATATAAATATATATATATATATAGGATCCTTTTTGTATGATATTATATATTATATATTACATTAGTTACAACGGATTAGAAATTACTGCTTTTAATGTTTTCTATTTTGGTAATTTTTTCCTTTCTTTATAATTGTGTAAATTCAATGATTTTTATGATATATCATATTACCATATTTTTCCACTATCAATGATATTATCCATTATCAATATTAATCTTAAATTTTATAAGGTTTTTAAAAATGTATCATTTTCCCATTATTATAGAAATTATTATAAGTTTAACCTTTTCATAATAAAAGGGTTATCAAAAAAAATTGAATTTAATTTTTATTATAGAATCAAACACAAATTCTTATAATAGTTAATATTAAAATGAAATATTTTATATGTACAATTAATTTTATAGTCATTGGAATTTTTTATGATGATTTGTGGGTCCTATATGTCAATTGAAATCATTGGAATAATATTGTTTCTTGATAAAAGACCGAATGGAATTAATCATGATGGTTTTTTATTTATTGGTGTAATTTTAGGTTTGATTGAAAGAGTGATACTATGATCTTGTATTAATATATATATATATATGGTATTCATATATTACAATGGGGTTTAAGGTAGATAATTTATTTAATAAGAAAACAACTCATTTTCAATGTATTTTTATGTTCATATAGAGGTAAAATGATTTATTTATAATGATTTATTTTGGTTAGTTATCATTTATTCCCAAGTAAAATTCATGATTATTATTTTTCCGTTATTTTTTATTAATGAACTGTTAAATTTATGAACATTTAATATTATTTAGTGATGGATAAGTAGATTATTTGAAATCAAATTTTATTTTTTAAAAGTGGAAAAATTATTATGTATTTTTATTATTAAAATTAAAAGAATGAATTTCCATTATTTTTATATTCTATATTAGACATTATTTTTTCATCCCATGTTTTCAAATAATTTTTTTCAGATTACTTATAATTATTTTGGCATTATACCACGGTTAATGGTGAAACTTCTTAAAAGAGGATAAAATTATCGTGAACAAAATATGATTTTTAACATAAGTACATAATTTTTGGAAACAATTTACACATTATGATTAAGTTCACTATATAAATCCATGTGTTTTATAAAATATACAAAACTATAAGAATATAAGATGAACATAATACAATAATGTATAATCCTTATTAAAAATCAGGTAATTATGGGTTTTTATATTATAGAGTCTTGTATCTAGTGTTAGAGAAATATATATATGAATTTATAGATTAAGATGTTATCAGTTGAAAATAAAATTATACCATATCCATTGTTTAATAAACCCACAATCATGATACATTATCATCTTCTACCCTTAATTGAAGTTGTATCATCCCCATATAGCCATTGGCTTAGTATATTTGTAACATGAATCTTATTTGATCCCACTTCATATCACTTGCATAGAAACTAGTACTGTAAAACCTCATGATAATTATATGTCTAAAAATATATATATTAAAAACAATTTTTATTAACATTGACTAATGTATATGAAATCCAAAAAACCACTTAAATTTATTATTAAGGATTTTTTTATTTATGAGAATCATTATAAATTTTCCTATTATTATAATTTTATTTGATTATAATAAATGAAAATAATTTCTTATAATGAGAAAATGAACAGTGTTTATAATACCAAAAGGAATAATTTTTATGATGTAAAATGACTAACATTACATTCATCACATTATTATTCCATAATATAATCTTATATAAATATCTAATACATTTTAGAATACGGAAGAAAATCCGAATGAAAGTCCAAATTGATCTTTTTTTTCAGACTCAAATAATGAAGAAACGTCAATAACGATGGAAAAAATTAGTATGATATAATATATGGATCATCAAAAGAAATTTGGAGTGATGTATAATAAAAAATTATTTCACTTATAACATATAGAAAGTGTTTATAGAAAAATTATTCTATATATTATATTGAAATACCTTTTTACACCAAATTGATATTTTTTGAATTTTATCTATTTAAACTACATATCAAAAATGATAAGTGTTAAAAATAGATTTTAAATATTGTCCCTATTAGTATATATAATTCTAAGAACATAACTAAAAACAATTATTTTTCAAACTGAGTACAATATATAATTATTTTTAGGAGATAATTTTAATATATATGATCAATGATTCTCATTATTAACACTCATATAAAAAATGTTTCTTATTTTACAACACTTTCACTTATTAAGTATCTATTTTTTCAGTAATATTTATAGTATTTCCATATTTTATTATATAGAGATCATCCATTTATTATTATCCCATGTAATTATAAATGATCATAAGTTGATGATCCCTTTATCTTCCTAGAATTATCACTATAATGAAAAAAAAATCATAGATCCAATGTAGATTCATAAGGAAGTTACAAACCTATCGTGGAATCCTCATTCATTAAAACATTCAAAATTTAGATACTAAATGAGTATTATAGATATGAAATTATAATAATTTTCAATTTTAATTATCAAATTCAATCTATTTTATTTTATACTACAATTTTATTAAGACATTTCATTGTAAATGGAAAAAATATGTATAAAAATAAAATAATGTTCAAATAGAAATTAAAATATATATAACTAAGTCATTGGTACTTTGAATAAAATGTATATAATATATATTCATGTGATTAGTACTTTATTGTTCTATAAATAATGAATTAGGCATATTATTATAAATAGTCAAAAATGAAATATATAATAGCCCTACAAGATATTCTTATTCATCATTTAATATTTTCTGATTAGGTTCTGTTGAATGCATTCCCCTTTCTGGTGGGAATTTTATTTACCTGGATAAGTTTTTAGATATTGGGATATTAGAATTCCTACCAGATATTGACATTCCCTAATCCATGAGTTCTAGAAATTGATATTAAGTAACAAAAAGGTAAATATTAATGAATATTATGAGTGGTTAGGGGTATTGATAACTTTTCCCAAAAAAAGGTATTATACCATCCCAATACTACTTTCAATGATTCTAGACACACTCATAACAAAAAATTTAAATTTATATATCATAAATCATTGTAAATAGTAGATAAATAAATTATTTTTTATCTTCAAACTTGTGAATTAATTTATAATCCCCTAATTTTCATAGCCACTACAGAAAGAAAACCCCTTGAGAGATTTGTAGTGTAAGAAAGATTTTGTTCATTAGAAATGGGAATATTAATACTGTATTTTAAATTCAATAATTTAATATTAATAAAAACCATATATATTGAAATTATATTAAAATACAAGGAGTTATAATTTAAATTAAAATAGAATCATGTTAAATAATAATAAATATCCTAGTATTGAGTTCATTATTTCAACAGTCTTTTCAAAATAGATTCTATTTTTGTATGAATTTGAATAATCCATCGATATTCTATAATCAAATATTTTTAACCACATAAAATATTAATTTCATTTATGAAAAATATTTTGAATCATTTTTTTTATTTTCATTTACATAATTTGTCATTGTAATATTTTTTTACCAAGGTATGTGTAAAAAGGTGTTATAAGGGCATTAAACTAAGGAAAAATTAATAAAATATCTCAAAAAATATATAAGTTTTATTTTTAATTGGATTTAATACTTATGATATATCATCTTGTAAACTAGTTTTCCATTGTTCCATTCACACATGGAAACTCCATTAGGATAATTTTATATTCTTTATGTTTTTAAGAATTCTACTCCCCTCACAAATAAAAAGAAACATTTTTTTATCACTTATCCACACAAATTGAGCACTACAATATGAATAAAATCTTACCAAATAATTTACTAACTACACTATTAATTTCCTAGAGGATCTATTATCAAAAAAAATATCAATCATAGAATACTGAAGGTTTACGCTAAATGATGATATCCAAAAGGAGGATTATGTCACAATTAAACACTTCCCCATTTATTTATTCTTATAAAACATTCAAATAATTCCAAATAATTTCTATATTTAGGACACAAGTTACTTAACTATTCAAAATTGTTATTATAATTATGGAAAACCTTATTCCACCTTTGTTTCATTCCATGGGAAATCTAATCACCGCTCATCCATATGTTCATACTATCAACTCCATGAACGGATTCATTTCATTTTTCACTACCATATCTCATTGATTTACATAATGATGTATTAAATGAATAAAAATTATTTTAATATTATTATTATGATTAAAAAATTTAACAATTTGACTACCATTTTCCTTTTTCATGAATTATAAAAATGAAAATTTCACTCATGTGTCCTTACATACTTTTACCTCCATTAAATGGTGTGATTAATAATTCATTACCCAAATACATGGATGATGTTGAAATTATATATAGTGTATAAAAATAAAAATAATCACTTTTAAAATATTCAGAAGATGATGGAACCATTACCACCATGACCATTATTAAATCACAGAATCTATTTTTTAGATTTCTATCCCAGTGATCTCCAAAAGTAGAATGAAATAATAACTAATTTAGTAAAAAAATAAAATAAATAAAAAAGGTAATTATTTATATAGTGAGAGTGTAATGAATAAAAAATAATTATTAATCCAGTATAAAATTAAGATATTTTATCATTCTAGAGGATATAGAACATGTGTAACAAGAAATGAATCAATATAATATATTTTTCATCTAACATTTCCTTCTTTCAATACTTATGTCATATTAGACAAATTTTTTTGTTAATAAAAATCATAGTGATAGATCATATAATTAATTTCATAAAAATAATGTCTTTCACTAATAAATTTTATTTTCAATTAATTAATTTCCTTTTGATTAAATAGTTACTCGAGTCACAAGAATTTTTCATTAAAACCATGTTCTAAAGGATTTAAATTATTTTCCCTCAATTTCATGTTTCATTGATTTTTTTTATTAATGTTCATTTATATATATATATATATATATAATATTTTTTATGAAATTTCAAATATATTTTACATTAAATACAAAGGATTAAAAAATAAAGCTTTTAATGTTTTCAATTTTGGAAATTTTTTATTTTCATTATAATAGTGTATATCAATTGATTTTTAACATTTGTCACATCACCACCGTTTTACACTATCCTAGATATTATACAATATCAATATTAAGCTAATTTTTTCTCTGTTTTTTTAAAGAAAGTATCAGTTTCCTATTATTCCTGGAATTTTTATAATTTTAATGTTTTCAAAATAAATGTTTTTTATTCATTTATTAATTTTATTTTTATTATAGAATCAAATACTAATTATTATAATAGTTAATATGAAAATGAAATATTTATATGAGTATAAATAATTTTTATTTACTGTAAATTTTTAATGAAGATTAGTGGGTCATATATGTCTATCAAATTCATTTGCTAAATATATGTTCTTGAGAAAATACATAATGGAATTAATTATGAAGGTAATTTATTTATAGGTGTAATTATCAGTTTGATTGATAGAGTGATACATTGATTTTGTATCAATATATATATATATAGTATTCATATGTTACTATCGGTTTTAAGGATTATAATTGATTTCATAAGAAAATAACTCATTATCAAAATATTATTATCATCATCTAAAGTTAAAAAGATTTATTTATGAGGAACTATTCTCATCAGTTATCATGTCTTCCCAAGAAAAATTCATGAATTTTATTTTCCCTTTATTGTATATTGAAATATTTATTTAAATTTTGGAATTTGAACATTATTTAGTGATCAATAAATAGAGTATTAAAAATCAAATAGTACTTTTTTAAAAGGTAAAACATTCGTATGTATTTTTATTTTTTCAATTGGAATAACGAAATCCCATTATTTTTATATCCTATATTAAACATTTTTTTTTCATCCCTTGTTTTCAAATACTTTTTTCACAGTACTTATATTTTTTTCATTATTGTATTGTTAATAGTGAAACCCCTTAAACAAGGAAACATTTATCGTGAATGAAATAGGTGTTTTAACATTAAAACTCAATTTATTGAAAAAATTACACTCTATGATTATGTTACCTATATAAATGCATGTTTTTTCCTTATTTTATAAAAGTTTAATCCTAAAATATCAATAGAATTCCATAAAATATAATCCTTATTATAAAATTGGTAATTATGTGTATTTAATGTTGTAGAGTGTGGTTGCTAGTGTTAGAGAAAATAGATACATTAAATTATAGATTAATATGATATTAGATGAAAATAATTAACAAAAAATTGAAAAAAAATATTGTTTAGTAATATGGTTTCCCTTTCTAAGTAAACAATAATGTTAAATAAATGACATGCATATTTAACTCGTTATCTGATTAAGGATAGATACACCAAATATAAGTATGCATGTTAGTGTTTTTGAGTTAAATATGAATGTTATGGATTTTACCATATTGAGTTAAATATTCATGTCATTATCTTATTATTTTACATTGAATGTTTACTTATGTTTGTTGTATTTAAATTTTTCACATTAACTATGCCATCGATTTACCCTTAATGCTATTGAGTTAAAAATTCATGTCATTGATTTACAATTATTTATTTAAATAATAATGTCATTATATGATTGTTTTAGACGTAATATGTACTATTATTTGTAGTATTTATATTTTTCACACCTAATTATGCCATTGATTTACCCTTAATCTAAAGATATGTTATTTTTATGGTATTTTATTTTAAATTACATTCTATTGAGACTTATTTTTTGTTATACACAAATTCAATTAATATGGTGCATATACCACCGTTTGAAACAATATATCATGAATTCCATTATTATAAGGATATTATAATTGTTATTTAATATTATTACTTAATTATTTTTATTCACGTATTTTCTCATGTGGTAATGGAATCTTTGACAAAAAAAGGATTTAAATGTTTTCATGATTTTATTTTATAAATCATTTTCATTAATTTCGATGATTTCAAATTGGTTTTAATGATTTATTTATATGTACATTCATGTTTAAAAAATAATAATTCCTTTAATAGTTTCAAATTGATAAGGGACAGTTTGAGTGAAAAATATGTTTATTAAATATGTTAAATGGTTTTAGAAATTTATTTAATATTTCAATATCAGTAATTTATTTCTTATGAAAAATGAGTAAAATGTTGATAATTTCAATCTTTTATGTGTTATGATTACGTAACTGTAATTGTAGATTTAATGGGTGGTTATGTCATAAAAAATATGGGTAGTTCTGTGATAATCCTAGGGAAGGTGAGTCTATGATATCTCTCTAATTCATTTGGTAACATGATAGTGGTAAAAGATAATATTTCTCCAAAGAGATTTAGGGAATATAGTGTGATGGGTATTACAAAAATAACCATGAAGGTTACTCCTTATTTAGTTATAGAAGATTCAATTTATAAATGATATGGATGCCATAATTTACCATTCTTTTTAATGATTTCTATGAAATTTTTAAAAAATATTATCATTAGATGATGTAATCTAAGTATTTTATGTTTTATGGGTGAAGATTATGATTTTGGGAAAATGTTTTCATGTGTTTCAAATATTCATAGACTAATGGTTTTATTCCTTAATATGATTTTTCTGATCATACAATGTTTTGCAAGTGTTTTTCATAAGGTATAATGAAGGATATGAGGAAGGAATAATTCAAGAATATTTGTATCATGAAAATAATTCTTGTTTTATTTAAGGAGTTTTATAGTTGTGAAAAAATTGGATATAGTATACATGTCTTCTTTGTAAATATTGAGATGTAATGTTATAGTTATTGCATAATTCTCTAAAACCCTAAACATGAAATGATCCTCAATGTGAATTCTTGATATACATCAAGATTATGTAAGGATTTAATTTTTGGACACATAGTTGGTATATGAGGAATGGTTTAGACTATCTTGGAGATTATGATAATTTCTTAAGAGTTAGGGATATCATTGTGGGTTTATAATTTTAAGGTGTATCATAAGTTCAATGTCTTAGAAACCCATTTTTATGAATTATGATATAAAATATTATTTTGACTAATTGTATTTTTAGAGACATTCACCTATGAGGAAATTATGGGCTATTAGTTTTTGGTATTCAAAATGTGAGGTATGAAATACCATTGGGTTTTAACAATGTTACGGTTTTTTTGGAGTTATTTATAATATTTTTTGAATTTTTTGAGAATAATAATTTTTGTGAAAAAAGGAAACACACAGAGTGTGTGACAACCCATCACATTCGATAAAGCTCTCGGAATCAATTCTACAACCAAAATGTCAGTAGTATTTATCATCTACCATTGCCCCACATGAATTCCCCAGTTTGTATGACATTTAATTTTAGTTTAATTAGTTTATGGAATCATAATAAGTTTATTTTGGGAAATTTTTTTTATCAAATGGTTATACATGGTAATGGAAGAATGATTTGTTGATTAAGTGATAAATGTAATTTTTGGTAGACATTTTCTCCTCAGGGAACACTATATGCATACGAAAAAAAATACTATGGGATTTAATTTGAGGAGTAATTGTTGAATAATATATTTTAATAATCTGTGTTTTTATTATAAACCAATTTAGATTTGGGTTATTTGTTGAAATCATTAACCTATAATAAAGAATATGGGATTATGTTAATAAATTTTATGAATGAGACTTTAAGAGTAGTTGATGTTATTTGAAGAGAAATGTTAAAATATATATTTGATAATTATGTGATCAAATTGTTCTGATTGTTAGTTTTGAATCTTATTTTGGATTATTTTGATGAATATTAATGTCAATTGTTTATTGAATGGACTTTTTTTATATTTAGGTACTATTTGTTGGATTTAGATATTAAGGGTAGTATTTATTTTTGTAAAAGATTACTATTTTCAGGATTATATCATAATTAACTATCCATGTTGGTTTTGGGTTAATGTCTAATTAAAAGGGATTTATAATGTTCATCATGAATACTCATCATTTTTAGAAATCATGATTTTGTGGTAGATATTTATTAACAGATGAAACTCTACTCAACATGTAAGTATGTTTCCTTTCGTTAAAACTCAAGCACATAAATACATTACTAAAATTTATGAAAATAACATTAAAACAAAAACTTTTTCCATTTACTATTCCTTAACTGATCCAAGGACCTTTTAACCCATCACAAGTTTGTGGTTTTCTTGTCGTTAAATTTTTCAAGATCATGTTATCTATATCACCCCATCGGAACATGACACTTAGATTTCATCCATAACCATGTTTTCAAAATTGGAACCCAAGTATTTGTTATCTTGGGTGACCATTATACTTATCTTTATTTATAGTAAATTGGTATTTTTATTGACCCCTTTGTTGATGTGGGATTTCTAATGATCTTACCGAGCCAAATTTTAAAATTGTGATGACGTAATTCTCAAAAGTGTGGAATGATGTCTAATCCTAGGTATTTATAATATAATAATCTTTTTTATATATTAATACTTATGAATAAGATAACAATTTTATAATAATGGTGAAATATTTTTTGATATCATACTCAACACACAACAATGTGTTTCTCTGAAATCCTACATTGCACACAACATTGATTTATTCCAAAAATAATATAATACTGTTATTATCTTAAACGGTAGTTAACATCTAGCCATTGTACTATAGAGAATGAATTGAACTAACAATAATATGATTTTACATGTTTTGAACTATTTTTAAATATATCCAATAAAATTTAGATTCTTAAAATGATAATTAATCAAATTTTAAGCATGAAATACTATTGTATTTTTAAACGGCCATTTTATCATTTTTTGATGGAAAACATTTTTTAAATCCAGTTATTGTCACATTAAGATGTTTTATTTGAAAAAATGAACATCTTAATAGAATCAGGACACCATAATTTACATAGAATAAATTTTTTAAAACATTCTGCTAAAGTTCACTTTTTAATGAATAGTGAAAATAATGCATTATAATTCAAGACTTCCTTTTCATATAATTTATTTACATATTTTAATTATAATTATAATTTTTTTAATGATTAATTGAATCATTTTTTGTAATTTAATAAATGTGGGCCATTTCATGTAATTTCACATTTAAATTGGACATAAACACATGTAATTCTTTTGATAGTTTTTACTTCTTAAAACCACATTCTTCGGTTTTGAAAACAAGAATTAATATTAAATTAATTTCTGAAAATTTTGTGTTTTGAATTCATAAAAATTGATTCCATAATTAGAATCACAATGTCCAAAATGTGAAAATATTTACCTTTTATTTTTGGACATTATGAATAGAAACATCAGTAATTATTTTTATTTACCATGGTTAAAGGTTAAATATAGTAAATAATGGTAAAATTATAATGTAATAGCATTAAACAACCCTCACACATATCACAATTTAATTGGATGATATATCTCAACCCATGGGAATCCTTGGTTCAATTTTATGACCACATGGAGACACTTGGATGAGAAAAAGACATGTTATAACAATTAATTATTGTAAAGGAAAATATAACATAAACATGTTCTAATTAAAAAAAATTTAATTCGAGTTATATAATTGAAAAATTTTACTATAAATTGTAATTATAAATATAAAATTATTTCATACTTCATGTTATTTTATTTATAATTTTTATAAACTATATAAATATATTTATTTCTGAAAAAATTATGTGGTAGTGATTACCATAATAATGAAAGATTCAATATAATGATATTATAAATATTGAAATAAATGTAATTTTATAATTTTTATGCCATAAATTTTTTTTATGGATTATACTGACATATTCTATTTGCGTTATTGATTTTTTACGAAGGAATGTATTTTTTACGACATTATCAAAAAAATTATTAAATAGTTTCAAAATTGCAATAAATGGGTTTTTAAACAAATACTATTTTACTAAATGATATAATAATCCTAAAAAAGTAATATTCATCCAAATTACTTATATAATGTTAAAAATCTCATTTATGTTCCACTTTAAGATCATTAAGAATTTTATAGTAACTACAGTATCCATATTTTACAAAAATACAAGAAAACATGGGAAGAGTTAATGTTTTTAACTAAGGGATAAAGGTAAAAGATAATGTTAATTTTTGTGTTATAAACACGTAAAAAACCAATTGTATGCGATTATATAAACCTGTTATCATATTATCCCAGAAATATATCACTTTGGAACTATTATAATTCAAAAATCAATTTATAAAAAAATAATATTTCAAGACATTCTTAAAGTTCCCTCCTCCCAATTTTAAAAGTACCCCAACTTTATCCACTTACTCAATCATCTAAAGCCCCTTGTCTCATCCATGTTCTACTCAAATAATCTCTTAACATACATTCATTCCTCCTAGAAGACATAATTTGGGCAGAAGGCAATTCAAGAAAACTTTTTGTCTTAAATCAAATGAAGTTACCCGATTTAGAGGTAACATCTTCTCTCAAGATCCTTTCCTTTATTTTCCTTCACACTACCTATGATATTATTATTATTTGATTACATAACAATATAATTATCCTAAAAATACAATGATGTTTTTATGTTAATTAATATAACTACACTTACACACACCTACATCTAATGGATACGGACATTTTGTTTCATTGTACGGTGAACTATTGCCTCATAAAATGATGATTGGTCATTTTCCCCTACCACCTCTCATGGTGGATATTTTGATCGAAATATATATATATATATATATGATATATATTAAATTCATATTGTCCCTATTCATCTATAATTTTTATTTACAACATAACATTATGCATTACATATTGTGTAAATATGATAATGTCATTTGAGAAAATGTGAAATGTGCCCCCATCAAATTTATATGATTCGTTCATTACATACATGGAACATATAAATCATGTAATTAATGAACATATGTAAAATATATAAAATAGTTATTATACTGTAATTACGATATACCTATGTATCAATTAGTTTTTATTCCATTAATATGACAATGATATGAAAGTAGCGTTAATGCGTACGTAAGGACTACCAACCCCATGAATAGTGAATTTCATTTCATATCTCTAAATGTAATGGTCTATTATACATAAATTTATAATATATATATATATGAAATTTAAATCATGAATAATATTATGGAGATAATTTAATTATGACCACATGGATAATTTTCATCAAAATAAGTTTATTTTTTTACTCACGTACTGAACATCGACAAAATTTCTGGTACACACTAAAATAATTAAATAAGTTCTCTGACATGTTAATTAGTGATATAAAATATATTATAACTTTAAAAATATTATAAAGTATGTTTAAATTAACCTATGTTTATTTGTAATGAAATTAAAGATCAAATGGGACAAGTTAGATTCAAGGTAAAGGAACTTCTTATCCCAATTTCTATTCATTGGGTTAAACTTCTACTTCGTGATTATTTCATGATATGATTGTACTATAAATAAATTTTGATACCCTAGAATTTATTTATACTTAATTTATGTGTAGTTATAGTGAATACACTCAATCGCTCTATTTTATTAACAAATTGATCTTCATAATGGAATTTCTAAACTCAATTTCCACTCATTGGGTTTTACTCAAACATTGTTGATTATATTATTCCACGATTATGTTTATAATCAATTTTTATTTATTTATTTTTAATTCACACTTTACATTGTGTGGATATACTATTTCAATACATAATATCCCCATTGATAAATTCTTACATTATTTATATGATCATTTTAAGTGAACTTCTTAACCCAATTTCCATTCTTTGAGTTAATCTTCTACATCTTGATTATATCGTGATATGAATATGTGAGTATAGAGGTTGAAATGTTATTAAATCCCAAAAATGGAATTCTTTGATAAAAAAAGGACATATTTCAAAAAAATGACTTATTAAAGGAGGAACAGATGTACCGCATGAAAAATCTAAAGGGTGCGTGAAAAACAACTCTCTCAAGAAAAAATGTGGGATCTGAAGGAGTAATTAGAGCGGCATGAAAAATCACATGAAGCTGCTACCTGGCACATAAACATGTGCACTTCCAGCGCTGGGCATGGAATATTTTAGGCATCCGATACCGGTACAAGATTTTTCCATTTTGATCAACTTCTGCGCAGACCTGGGGACCCCGAGCGCCTATATAGAGAAAGGTACCCCTTCCACATCTAACCATTGAAGAATATGAATTGTATACTCTATTAAAACAACCTCTCCCACACAAAAAAGATGGAATTCAGGTACGAGATTTTCCACGATAGGTCTCCCAGGAGTTTTCTTTCACGTGGGACACCTCTGGCTTGACCCTCACCCATGTACCTAAAAGTTAGATCCCTTACGTGTAATCCCTTCCCCTTGAATACAAATCCTCGGGCATTTCTTGCATGCAAATCCTCCGACATGCACGCAAAACCTTGGCCACCTTCTGGGCTCCAACATCCTCAATTGTGCACACACCTGGCCTTTTATGCGCATCTGTTTAAATTGTGTGAAAATTGTGTTCAAACCTCTCCTATTGTGCACAAACCTCCAGGGTCCGCTCACCCCGACCATTTCCGCGTAGTTGCTACATTTGTTTGTAAACTACCATCCATGTGCATACTCTTTCTCTTCTTGGTCCCCCTTCCAGACATCATATTCGGACGATTCATATTCCCAAAACTTCTATGCTACACAACCTTTTCTCTTATGGCCCACTAGGCTCATACGAAGTAACTTCAAAGTCCCTTGGGTGATGGTTCCCATTGGATTTCTTTGCCTTTTGCTTATTTTCATAGGCACGATAACTACTATTATATTTTTTCATATCCACGCTAACATGGACCCCGAAATGGATAACAACATAACACCTCCTTACCGTGACATTGTTGATGCCTTCCATTCTCCAAGGGGTCGGAGGTATCAGTTATGTAAGTTCTAAGGGGTGAAGAGAGAACCCACCTCGTACGAGATGTGGGATGTTAATCTACCATGCACCATCGTCATTTGCACATGATGTTAAACTATGAACTTTCCCCGTCCATCATACGTGGGGTTCCCCCATCTCGAACATTCTCTACACCCACTGGTCTCCACAAGAGTGATATCATTCCTGACATGGAATTAGATCCTCTTTATCGGAGTAGTGTCTGTCTACATGGAATGGGAAACCATCATGGTGTATGCCCCTAGACTTTATTGTGGGAGGTATTACCACTTATCTTCCTTTATTCTTCTATTCCACAGACCAAGAGGTGAGAGGGGCATATGGTACTGCGTTACCTTGTCCCTCTCCCACTGGGATTTTTCCCCAATGGGCATCCACCTTGGAGGAAGTCTTAATCTATGTATCCCAAGGCTGCTAACCACGCATAATCCCCTATTTATATTTTGCACTACAAACCATGTGTAATCCCCTATTTCCTCTTTGGGCCACTAACCACATGTAAGCCCCATTACAGATCCCACAGATGCACCTTTCACAACATGATCCTCAAGTCTTTTCAACCTCTTTCTTCTCACACCAAGAATGACTCACGTGGGATTAGAGTAAAAATCGACAATGAAATCCTCTCTGGGAAGCCTAGAATGTAATCCCCACACACCATTCTGAATTATATGGACATTGATCCATTCCATGGCAACGTACATTGGTAGCCTCTTTGAGGTTCAAGCCCAACCCCCATTGGTCCTGACCATATTTGCATCATCACACCAAGCCCCATTCCAAAATATATTGACTTCAATCCTTACCAAGGAAAGGTATATAGGAAGCCTCTCGGAGGTTCAACCCCAACAACCATTGGTCCCGACCACTTCATGGTGGTTCACCAACACCTCGTCCAAACAACATGGAATTTGATCCTTGCCATGGCAGGGTACATAGGATGACTCCTTGAGGTTCAATCCCAATAACCATTGTTCCCAACCACTTTACATTTGTCCACCGATGTCTTGTGTGATGCTAAAATGTACGCCCCTTTTCTCCCGCATTACAATAAATCATCCCCTATTCAGCGGTAATACGCTGTCAACCCCATGCGGCAGTAAGTCGTTGTGATCCCCAACTAGTGGTAAGTCGTTGTGATACCCATGCCGCGGTAAGCCATTGTCAACCGCAACCCAATAGTAATATGTTTTCATCCACTCCATTGGGACCCATATTTCTTGTCTACCCCTTTGGCGTCAGACCAAATCTTAGGCAGCTAAACATGTGTAAACCCTAGTTTATCATCAGGTCACTATCCTCTGTGCACACCACGATTCTATACCCCCATATTGAAATATGTGGACTTTGATTCCCTTCCACGAGGGTACGTAGGAAGCCTCCCTAATGTTCACTATCATCAACCATGTCTCATATTTTTCTTTCCCTTGAGCCTATGTGTTTCAAGAAGTTCATGCCCCAAAATTAGAGGTTCCACTTCTTCCTGGTCCCCCTCATATGTGTCAACTCCTCAGGTGTCTCATCGCCTCACTGAACAAAGTGGACATTGATTCTATACCACATGGATTTGTAGGAAGTCTCTTCGAGGATAAATCCAAACATAACCATCTCCCTCATGCTGGTTCCATCTCATACCCCCACCACTTAATTAATCTATCTATCATCCATCCTAATTATTATCGGGCCACCACATTCTGGTGGGATCATGCCATCTCTTTTCCCCTTCACATCACCCTGCAATATTCATGTAACTAACAACGCGTTAGTCCCAACATGAGTGTTCCATCTAGGTTTTACACCCATTTGATCCACTCCCGTCAGTGTTTTGATCTGTCTGATCAATTTCTACTAGATATTAAACTCATGTCATACCCTATGATAGGCATGGGAAGATGAGGAAACCCTCAGATACATGCCTATGGAATATAATTCCCCGAATTTGACGTGGGATGCCTCAATATACTTTTACCACAAGAAGCCTTATAATAAGGGGAAGATACCCAGTCACGCTAGTGTTCCAGTGTCCAAACACACCAGTGATGTCCAACGGGACTACTCCTCCCACCTAAGGTTGCTACCCTGACTACACCCCTAGGAATTCCCTGACAAAAGCAGTGTAATAATCCTGTGTCAATGATGAAATTACACTGGTATGAGTTTCACAAGAAACGTCTTAATTTATAAGGGTGACCCAGACTTGGTGAATAGTTCTAAGGAGGACTCCATGGAAGGAGAAACTGATATCCCATCATCCCGTTTTTATCAAGGAGCAAACTTCCCTCAATAAGAAACAGATGTCACCCGCCTTTGGAAAGAGGGAATGCATGGTAACAGTCAGCACCTCTTTGCCATCTTGAAATAGATGGATTCACGCACCCCAGAAAATGTGTCAGAAATAGAAATGGTGAACCTGATGTAAAAATCTTATCATCAATGTGGACATTATTATTGTTCGATACATCAGTGGATTAGCATGTCACCAGATCCAGTTATCTCATGCCAGGTCCTTTTATGAAAATTGTAGGCCTGGCGAGAAACTCACCAGAAGTTTGGGAAGTTAAATGTTGGACATCCCGGTCTACGACACTGTATTCATGGATACTTTTTCCAGCCATGTGAGATACAATGGTTCTAGGGAATTGGATATTGATATCTTTTTTTTTCCAGCACTAATGGTTTAATCTCATTGCTTTCAAGGAACCAAGCGGCTGCATCAAGAATCCAATTACCACCCACCCACTGACATAGGGGAAGGTGTATCTAAAGCATGTGAATATTTCATATCTCCACTGCTTCTAATATAGCTTCCACACTTGCATCTACTAGGTGCCCACACCCTATATCACCTTCTGAAAGCATTCAACGAAGATTAATAAACAACCTCATACGCTGATACGAGGAGGAGGGGATTATCAATAATTGGGATACTACCAGCTAGGATTTAGAGGTATCTACACCTTATCACCACTGCTACCCCAATGTTCACGCCGGGAACCACTGCTCCCCACGCCAACGTGTAATCATTTCGACAACCTGTCTCTGAAACACCTCAATGACTCCCTATCTTATGCTGATAAGGTAGGAGATGCCTGGGCCATCCCAGCTAGGATCCCATTTCAGGAGCCCCCATGGAGGGCCCCCACTAGGCCTCACCAGTGCCACCACTTAGTCCCAAAAGCTGATGAGTATGTAAGATATGTACATGAACCACCGGCCCTGGTCCGGCTGACCCGACTCCAGCATTGGACATATGATGAGGAGGACGCCCAACAAGGGGTATCGATATCAGAAAATATTATGGATCGGGCCACCACCGTTGTGTATCATCATCCCCCTATGTACGGTGAGAAGGGCCACTAATTTACATATCCCAGACTGAGGCCCCCACTACCCCACGGGCTAGTTGGGTCGACTCTCTCAGTCACCAAAATAGGGAGAACCTACCGCCGACTGACCCGCGACAGCGACACCCAGTACGTTGTTCGTCCCCTTACCACCACCATGGAGAATGCATGTCGTCCCCACTTCCATGCTCAGCATGGAGGCCCCCCACATGTTACCTTCAATCTGAACGAGGGTCCTCCGCACAACAATAACACCTAGTACGGAATCCTATACTACGCTAATTATGTTGGTTATGGGTTTAGTCCCCCTGCCAAAGGGCACCAGTGTGAGGATGTTTCATATTTGGTCAATACCCTCAATGGGGACCCTCCCCATGTACTCACAATAGCTAGAGAAGGTCCTCCTCACCTTAGTAATCAGAGTGGTGAAGGTCAGCATTGCTTCACCAACACCCAGCATGGTGGTCCTACCCATGCTCATGTCGACTCTAGAAGAGGTCCTACCCCTCCAACACTTCCGGCGGAGGTCCCCACCACACATCATCTAGTGGACATGGATGTCCACCGCGTGTTCCTTTTAATAACTATCCAGGTGCTCCTCACACCCCATCGTACTCAGAAAGAATTCTTCCCCACCCCAACACCAGTATGGCTCAAGGGCCTCCACATGCAAGAAATTCACCGTGTCCTGAAGAACCAACCCGAGGTAAGAGGGAGGGTCCTCGACGCCATAAAAAGAATTCTGGGACGATTTAGACATAGATTAAACCAGTTTTCTTCTCATATTATAAGGTGGAATATGACTCAGCAATGTAACCCTCAACTAGATCCTCTGGGTAAAGATATGGGGTAGTTACAAGGAACATCAGCCTCATAATTCTAGAATGTGAGGTCCATAAAATTCCAACCTACCTTCAAATGTATATCCAGGAAGATTATTATTTAGAAACTCCATAGGATTCAGTTGTGCAATTGCTTCAATCATCACCAGAAGGACTCCATACCTCAACCAAAGATCAAAGAGAGATATTCTAGGGACCAATGGCGGATATACATCAGTGTGGTCCATAGATGGTATTCATAGTCCCTGTGATAGAAATAGAGATCACCAGCCTCTCTTATTGTGAAGTGGTGGCTATGTCACTACACTCTTCGGAGGATAGCCCAAGCTGCAGTGGGTTGTCAGCTTGCTCGATGTATTCTCTGTCGGCCAGCCTTCAATATTAGTGTTCTTCCTTAGTACCACTATGGGTTACCCAACCAATTCCAGTAGATTAGTGGGGAAATGAAGGTCTAGACCTCATATCTAGATCAATGAGTTTGTTGGACATTCTCACAGCAGACCATTTCCCAGCCATGTTTTTTCCAGCTATGTCACCAAATTTCCGGGTTCCAGAAGCACTCACCCAGGAGGAAGATGGATGCTTTCATCAGACCATCTAGGTGGATCATTTCCATCTTCGTCATCGACAAGTGGCATAACCTAAGAGTTAGGAGCACATTGAAGACATTAGTCAACAATGAATTTTGGTTTATTTGGATGCAATCCTCGTGGCCCATTGCACAAAGTCACAAGACCACCATAGGACCCTCCAACAATGATGCGTCTAGAGCTTTAAAGTTCTCTATAGAATAATCAAGGATCCTTCTCCCCACATGGAAATATGTGCTTGGGGGAAGTACGCGGCCCTCAATTTCAGTTTCATATGGCGCCATTCTGATTTTCCATGTGACATAGTGGATATGAATCTAGGAAAGGATATGGTTAACATGGCTGACCTATTGGAGGGAGAGAACGTGATGGATCTCCTTGATGGTTACATACACCCGGATGGAGGGCCACGTCTACTGAATTATTTAGAAAGGGTCACTCACAAGTAGAGAAATATAATGGGTCTTCCCATTCCCACTGAGGTACTAGTCCTTGGACGGAATCCCAATAAGGGAAAGGAACACATCTGAGCTGTCAAACCCTCTAACCCATCCGGCTTAGTGCAGAAGGTGGAAGACGATACCGAAAAAGTTGCATTCCATTAGCAACTCGCCAAACACAACAATATGGTGGATGAACTCCTTGCTGAAAGAATTGTAGAGCGACAACCAAACTGCGGTGATCCTCGACCCGAGTAGTAGGGAATGACACAACTTGTCCTCAACGAATTGCCTTTAGGTGACCCTGATCATCCTGCCCATACAGTTAGGGATGAGGATGGAACTTACGACAACCGGGCACAATATGTGTCGCCAAATCATCATGAACGACATTACAATCCTCGAGACCTAGCTCAGGTTCCCCCATATTCTTTTTAGGTTATTCCACCAACCGCTCCATGAGCGGATGGGCCTACTTTTTCTATTGATGAATCTTCCAATGCACTAGTGGTCGAGGATCCCTGTTAAGACTGGAACCACCACCCATATGATCCCATGGTGGCACTAATCACCTACCTCGATGCTTTAGAGACTCGACATGTGGGAATCCAGCTTGATGGTATGCCTTATCTAGGGAGGTTGGATGATATTCCAGCACCCCCATGTTTTGGAAACCCCACTTATTCTCCCTTCAATGGGACAGGGAACCGACCGAAGCACCTGGCCCACATAATCTGAAGGTGTGGGCCCATGTTGGGAACTCCTACACAACAGGAGACCACCATGATCTATTGTTCAGTGAAGACATTGGAGGGGATTGAGATCGTCGGATACAACCATCTCCCCATTGGATCCGTTGCCAGCTTGGAAGACTTCCAATTGAAATTTCTCTACTAGTTCAGTTCCACCACCAAGAAGACGAGTATCGAGGAACTCTTTAAGTGAATGTAGAGAATTTATGAGCGTGTTGCAGACTTCGTTTCCTAGTGGAAATTGATCACATACTCCCTTGACATTCCAATGACTCAGGAGAAACAGTTGACGATGTGCGTTGGGAATATTAAGATAGAATATGTACCCTAATTGATATCTCAACACTACCCTGGGGGAATCATAGACTTCTCTTATATGGCCTAGCACCTAGAATAAGCCTTGAAATAGGCCATCCAGGCATGCCCACTGCCTCCTGCAATCCTCGCGAGAAGGGCCTCTATGGACGAACCCACACCTGTTTCTTAAATAGAGGCCCCTAGGAACTATAGTTGTTACTAGTAGAGCCTCCTCTATATCCTGGAACAGGCCCTCCACCTCAGGCGTAGCCTATGGCCCAGCATCACACACCTCAGAATCGATAGGTTCCCCCACATAATGCACCACCACTACCCAGGTGATATAACTAGGCTCTACCTCATCAACAAGATCCTCTAGCCCCTTTTCAGGGTCAGGCTCTAAGGGACCCATTTATGGACAGGAGATACTGGACATACTCATTCAATGTGGATCAAGTCCCCAGTTATTTCTGAAGTTCCTTGGAGCAGGTGATTGTATGTTTTCATGATTGCAGGAGGCCAGAATAGGTTAACCTCAATGACGACACTAATTACTTCCCCTATCACTAGATCTTGTGGAACACCCTCAAACAATGCTACATGTTTAATGACTGGATTCAAAACCAGGTGGATAACAACATAGTCAAGTTAGGCCCAACCCCGACATAGGTGGAAAGTGCCTTCGTGAACCAAACAACAATAGTGACAGCAAAGGTGTGTGGCCTTAGGTTTCTAACCATGGGCACTAGATGAATGACAATTGGATGGATCCTAAAACAGTCCCATGTGGCCATGGTTTTATCCATGCACACCTAAATCGACTAGAGCCTTAAGAAGCCACATCTACTACTTCTTCATCGTCATCTCGATAGTCCCCTCTTCAGAATAGAAATCACCAATGACGCAAGGTAAAAATAGTCCATCACCAATGTCGTCATCATCTCATACTCTCAGTAACTTCATGCTTCTAGATATGAAGATTTCTTCTGTAATTCTACTGGTAGTTGATGAATCTTCATGAGAAAACCAAGGGTATGACATGGTTAGTAACATAGAGCTGGTAAACACCTACATGATTCTTTCCGATGAAGAGCACCAAGACGATCCTCCCAATGTCCCCAATCGCCACCAGCATCGACTGAGCTGTAGAAATATAAGTTTTCGGAGTGCCTCTATCAGTACTTACATCCAGGATCTGCATGTGACTGAAATCACGAATCATGCCAAGATCAGATCTCAACCCACACAACCTTCTCATCTAGTTACATTAGGTCCACCTTCGCAGTCGTTCGTGTTGTTGGATCATGCATATCCACCTCAAATGCATAATGATCTGCCATGATTTGCTCCGGACCAGCCTCAGTCATCAGGCCCTTATACAATAGTCACTCCACAGTCTTTGACTAATGGGAAGTGGGATATTCCTATCACTAGTCAGTCGTCAGTCCAACTGGCATGGACCACCATACCTACTATCATAGAAGACATCCTATAAGTAGAAGTTCACATCATTCATAGAAGTATGATGTTCTCAAACATATTTCAAGAATTCCATCAAATCTATCTATCCTTGAGGCCCTTCGCCTGTCATAGATATGTGTGAGGTAACTGATGAGGCTTTAAGAAGCCCCCTCCATTTTGAGATGGATGTAACAGCCGCAGAAGCCTTTGATGCTGAGGTAATTGAGAATGATGGATGTCAGGGCATCATCTCGTTCTATAGAGAAGATGAAGGATCTCCCATAAAAGGGCACATTTTCCCAATGTACATCACTAGACATTTCAATGGAATAGAGGTTCGTCACTGGCTAGTCGACATAGGCTATGGACTCAACCTAATCCCGACTCAGACACTATGAAAACTAGGATAGTCCAAGGATGATCTGACTCACTCTGACCTAAGAATCCAAGGTTATGAGAGGATGGAGAGAACATCGGTCAGAAGGATCTCTTTGATGACCCAATTCAGTGGTCTAATTGCCAGCATCATGATTAGGGTTTTCTCCCAGGACACCGCCTACAATACTTGATGGGTAGGTCATGGATCCACCTTCATCCGTAGGTTCCTTCATCATATCACTAGTGCCTAAAGTACTCCATTAATGGATGATTGGGCGTACATAATGGTGACACATCCCCCTATGCCTCTTGTGAAGCTTATTATCTCAATGATGAATAATAAAAGAGAAAGGACAAGAAGATTCAAACCAATTACTTCGACCATACCACATCTGTAACGGACCCATTGATAGATCTAGATGATGCATACGTCTTTCCTATCCACCGATTGGATCCTACAACCCCGGACATGGGGAAATGATTCATTTTTATAGAATTAGGAGGGAACACAATACCATGTATAATAAATACCATAAGATCACCTCATACTCCTACACACACTAGTATAATGTGATCCTGGAGCCTCCTACTCCCATAACGTATTAGGATGTCCAGCCTATGTCAACGAAAATATGTCATACATGCTTGTTTCTCTAAGAAACAATTAACTAGATCAAGCCGACATGCCACAATTGCTTCAATATCTTCATGTGTGGTCCCTTAGTCCAAAGACCAGATGGGATCAGATCAATAACCTTCATCACTATGGTTGTGGGAGCACATGAGTCCCATGATGCAGTGTCCACTACTACTCATGGTGGTTCTAGCCTCCCATTGGGAGCTGACGACTTAGAGGATACTCCCCCCCACTGAGGATCCCACATCCATAAGCGTATATGATGATTTATAGGATTCTCCCCCACCTTTAAAAAGGGTGTATCCTCCACAATTGATGAATTGGAATATGTGAACCTTGGTAACGAGGCAGACCAGAAACCCACACTGATCAGTGTTGTTATTCAAGTTGAGGGGGAAAAAAGTACATAAACATCCATAAACAACACCGTGATGTATTTATCTAGAGTTATGACAAGATTTTTGGACTAGATCCTCAGGTAGTAGTCCACCACCTTGGTCTCCTAGAAAATCCCCTCGAATTCATGCCACATCCTCGAAAGATGCACCCTTATCACATTTCCATGGCTAAGGCATAAGTTGATAAGATAATGAGACCAAATTTTGTGAAGAAGTCCAATACTCAAAATGGTTAGCCAACATTGTTCCAGTCATTAATTGGAACAGACATATCAGAGTTTGTATCGACTTCTAGGATCTCAAATGTCACTGTTTGAAGGACGATTTTACCTTTCCTATGACAGAAATGTTGATCAACACTACAGCTAGGTTCCAAGACCTCTCCTTCCAGGATAGATTATCTGGGTATAAACATATCCGAATGGCCCCTGATGGTGAGGATTCTACAACCTTTAGGGAACTACAAGGTACTTTATGTTACCATGTCATGCCCTTCAGTTTAAAGAATGAAGGTGCCAGTTATCAATGGTCTATGCATCTCATATTTAAGAGGATCCTCCAAAAATTGGTGAAATGTTATGAGGAGGATCAGTTGTTCAAATATATCTAGCATTAGGACCCTCTAAAAGTCCTTGAGAAAGTGTTCAGATTCTATAATTCCCACAAAAATGAAGATGAATCCATTGAAGTGTCCCTTTGGGGTCACCTCTAGATTGTTTCTGCGCTTCATTGTTAGATACATGGGATTCAATATTGACATAGGGAAGATTGAGGAAATCAATCATATGTCTCCCCTTGGAAACATTCGGGTGCATATAGGTTTCCAAAGCCACTTGGCCTACATACAACAATTTATCACAAATATAGCTAGCAAGTGTAACCCCTTTTCACAGATTATAAAGAAAGGAACTGTATACGAGTTGGACGAAGAGTGCCCGAATGATTTTTTGGAAATCAAGTAGTATCTTCTCCATCCTTTAGTCTTACTGTCACCTATCTCCAGAAA
Source organism: Viscum album (assembly GCA_963277665.1). Lineage (NCBI taxonomy): Eukaryota > Viridiplantae > Streptophyta > Magnoliopsida > Santalales > Viscaceae > Viscum > Viscum album. The sequence continues at coordinate 310,194,009 of OY728126.1, forward strand.
TCCATGGGTTCATTACATGACCGCCCTGGAATGGTGTCTCAGAGCCCATATGGATTAGAAAAAAAACGACGGGGACGATGAATATCCCCTACTACCTCACCTGAATTCTCCTTGATATGGAGACTAGATACTCACCTATCATGAAATGATTCGATGTTGCCCATCAATCTCTAGTTGGACAGTCCTTGGATCACGATTTCCATGATGAAGTGATTCTCTCAGTAGACCAAGCCATACCATACTGGATAATTAACATGGATGGTGGTTCCTAGAGCCCCACTGGTAGGATGCTCAGTGACCCCAGCCTCTATACAGTATGCCTGGGTATTATCTTCATTACCCCACCAGAGGCCGTTCTTCCATATTAATTTCTGTTGTCAGAAGGTCGCACCTCCAATGAGGCCGAGTATCAGGCTCTCGTTATTGGCCTTGAGATGGACCTTGAGATTGATGTTCCCCATTTTCATGTTAAAGTGGACTCTGAACTAGTCATCATGGATATCAATGGTGATTATGTCGTCAGAAAGCCAGAGGTCGTACCATCATTGGAACATCGTCCTTAGTTAATGGACATGTTACCATCTCACCCAAAAGTCACTCATATCCCTAAATCCTAGAATGGTCGAGATGAAACTTTGTCCATCCTAGCTGCATCACTACCAGAGCCGGAACATGATTATCTGATTATACAAGTGGCACACCAGAGAGTTATTTCTCTTGTCACTCCATATGATGATGATAGCTTGCGGGTAATCTACATTACCCCCGGTGCCTCCGGGTATGGACCCCCCGGTTCCCCAGATGCAGTTATTGTAGTGACTACTGACTAGAGGACCCCAATTGTTGAGTATCTTCAGAATCGTAATCTCCCGAAATATAGGGCCGAGCGAGAGGGAATTTGACATCGTGAGTTACATTACCCACTAGGATGGTCATGGTCATGAGAAAATACTATAAAAGTTTGGGTTTGATGGGGTTCTCCTCCAATGCATTCAAGGAGTCGAGATTTCCCATATCATGTAGGAGGTTTAGGTCTGTTCCAACCGGGCTAATCAGACAGGGCCAAAACTATCTCACCAGATCTAGAGACTAGTGACCTTTTTTTCCTTCTTGATCCATTACTACAACGAGTTTTCCAAAAGGTTCCATGCATTTCAACTTCATTTGAACTTCAAGCATAATACTCTAGAGCCTCTCCACTCCACCAAGTACTCTTGGACCTTTTAGATATGGGGACTTGATGTCGTAGGACCATATCCACTGGTGATAGCACACTAGTACAGGTTCATCCTAACCACTACAGATTTCTTCTTCATCTGGACAGATGATGTTTTGCTCAAGGAAGCCAAGGAATGTTCCCTCATTGACCTTGTGAGACAGAACATCATCTACCAGTTTGGAGTCCCTCATGCCATCCTCTCTGATAATGGTACAAACATCCACAAAGATGAGCTAATGAAACTATAAGATAAGTACAACATCCATTATAACCATACCTCCCATTACCATGTGCATGAAAATGGAAAGATTGAGGAGTTCAACAAAATCCACTATAACATTCTTCAGAAAATTGTTGATCAGAAGAAGATGTGTTGGACGAACAAGATCCCCAATGCTCTCTAGGCTTATAGGATGAAAACTCATAATTCCAACCAGGTGACTGCATATTCCCTATTGCATGGGACGGATGCTGTCCTACCCATTAAGATTCAATTTCCCTTATTGTGCACAAATGACTGTGATCAGCAATCTCCAGATAAAATAGCTGAAATTATTCTTTCTGAGTTTTAATCGCTCAATGAGAATAAGCTTCATTCCATCCATAATTTGGAAAGGCATCAGAACAAGATAACAAGAGTGTTCAGCAAGAAATTTCACCACTTATCCTTCTTGCAAGGTGACTTAGTGTTTTACATGAGAACACCAATGATACTCGGAAGGAAACCACCCATGTTGGAGCCCAAATGGGAAGGACCTTATGTTGTTCACATGGTTTAATCCAATGGTGCATACTCACTGGTTACCATGGATTGTGAGCGTATAACTCCACCCAACAATACCAAGTTCCTCATCTAATAATTTTCATGAGTCCCTATGGTCCCACATGAACCCAAACTACATTAGGGTCCTGCATGACCTTAAACTGTCTAGTCCTATATGACCTTAAACTATAAGATGTTTCGCAAGACATTAAATTGTCTGTCGTCCTGCATGATGTTAAACTACATCTCATGATCTATGTATGTATTGATTCTTATCTTCATGGGATACGTAAGAATGTTCGAATGATTCGTATTGAGTCTATCCCCACGCTATTCTCGTTTGGCTGCCCATCCTTGGTGTAGTTCCCTTGGAGGATCTCATATGACGTAGCCAAAGATTCTTTGGGCCCACTTGAAGAAATATTACGATGGTCGCGCCATGTTCCCCCTCCTTATTCCTCTAATCCTCACATGTCCATACCTCATGAAGATAAACTACATGTCCCTTTCAAAACTATGTATGGATTTATTCCCATCCTCAAGGGATATGTAGGAACACCCGGACATTTCGTCCGTAGGCCCAGCCCCAAACATTGGGACCTGCCATTGGGTCAATGCACAAGGTGTGCTGCATGATTTTTCCCTCAATCACATCATGTTCATCCGGCTGGTACCATGTATCCCTCTTCCTTGAATATATCGACAAAATCTTTTTTCTAACCTGATTTAAAATTGCACGGGCACATTTATGCTTCACACACTTCATGTACTTGGGACTCCATATCTTTTCTATCCGAAGGGACCCCCAAATGGCATGAATGCTCGACCCAAGGGCTCTCCTAATATGACATGCAATATCCTAGAGTATTTCTAGCAACAAATTGATACAAGTCTCATGTTGTGAATGAAGTCAATGATATACACTCAATTACCTGCCCCAAAACACAGGCCACACCAGGGCGGATACTATTTTCTGAACCTGGTAAACAATTTTTCTATATCATTATTTCCACTTTGTTTTCGTCTATAGGCACTATGATTAAACCTATCCACTCATTTTTCCCAGGAATATGACATTAAACTAGGTGTATATGGTCCATCCTATATGACCTTAAACAATGATCACAATCTCCCTCACTAAATGACGTTAATCTTCAAACTGGCTGTGACATTCTGTCAGTGGCCCAACCTCAGGTCCCTCGGCCTTCTCGATCCCCTAGCTCGTGTTCTAACATAGGTTTGTATAGTTTGGTATGGGATTATGTCCTCATTCACATCACGTTACTCATCAGGCCGTACACATCCCTCGTAGGGGTATCTTTCCCTTATTTGTGTCCTTGTTGCATAACGATAAAATTCACATCATCCTTCATAATATCTACTTATGGATTCATTCCTATCCTTATAGGATATGTAGGAACACATGAACATCTAATATTCTGGTCCATCCCAATCTTTTAGAAACCTCCCAATCATCGTGGACCTTTTTCCCACGTTCTTCATGAGAGGGGTATATGGTGTGGTACTGGATTATGTCCCTATTCACGTATGGTTTTTATCAATCATGCCACATACCTCACTCTCTAGAGCACTCTTTGATCCATTTCCCTATACTCGTATCTTCAAGTAGGCTGCTCTTATGTCGGGTCCCATGACCCTCTTTGGTGATTCACCAATGTGCCAAAGAGTACTCTAGTTTAGAACCTGGTTTGTCGGATTCTACCTAGAAAAGCATTCACCCATTTTCAGGATTTTTGACCCCCTTACATTAGGTTTTAATTATCTTTCACATCTGAAGGGACCCCCAAATAACATGGATCATTGGACCAAGGGCTCTTCTACCGTTACGGGCTAACATCCTATAGTGTTTCGGACAAAAAATTGATACAGGTCCCGCATTGTAATATGGTCAGCGGTAGATGCTCATTTGTTGTTCCCATTTCAAGTCACACGATATAGATGCTGTGTTTTGGACTTGGTCAACAGATATCCTCCATCATCATGTCATCCACATCAAGAACTAAATTTCAGTTACATGATTCACATCATTTCCCACCGCATCATATCCATGTAAAATTTCAACACTCTTGGTAGTATCCCACAGTGCACATTTGCATGTTAAGAGGAAAAAGTCACGGTAAAGCATCATTCGAGGCTCCACACTGACTTCCACTTTATGTGTATTCTAGTTTTTTCAAATTCCTCTTCATCTCTTGTTTCCCACACCGATTTTGACTCACGTGGGGTTAGGAATTGGAACTAGGCCTGCGCCTACATGGAAGAGTTCCGCTTCTCCATGGTCTGATCCCTAAGATCTTAAACTAATATCTCTTTACACTTCCTCTATTTATAACTACACATGGTGTGATTACCCTAAACATGTGATACATAGGAATTTCCAAATGTCTAATCTTTGGGTCCAACTTGAGTTCCACTAATTTATCTCTTCTATTCTACATTTTAGGCCTCAACTCTTATATTGGATGATGTGGTGTGGTGTGTGTGGGATTATTCCTTTGTTCACATTGGATTTTCAATAGTCATACCCCGTAATCCCCCTCTAGGGGGTAGTCCATCCTACCACATATACTGCATCACATTAAACTGTATGATGTCCCACTTGACATTAAACGGTATGATGTCTCATATGACAATAAACTATAGGATGTCCTGCATGACGTTAAACTGAGCCCCTTTAATGACTATATATGGATTGATACCCATCATTATGTGACTTGTAAGAACACCTAGATGCCTCACCTACAGGTTTATCATTCAATCCTCTATCCTTTTTGGGCCACTCATCCCAAGGATCCTTCCTCAGAATTGCACGTGGTGGGATGTGGACCTCTTCCTCCTTCACAACGGGTGTGCTTTATCACCTCATTCGCATTCCTTCTAATATCCAAGAAATAAGATGTTAAACAATGCCGCTTTGTCCCACATGACTTTAAACTATTTCTTCTTTTTTACACGATGTTAAAATACATGGTTTCACCCACAACATGAACTTAAATAGTGATATTAATGTCTTATCCGCACGATGAAAAATAGTGTTACATCACGAGGTCCTCACCTGAGGGGAAATCATGTTTGGTATTGGTCATCCACCATACCATTTTTCAATGCCTACATCTGGCATGATTCCTTTGGCGATACTAGGATCCCGCTTTGAGGTATATCGCTTCAAAAAAAAGTGAAACAAAAAACTATTCTAAAGGGAAACACGATCTATCAAATTCCACTTCTTTTAGTATGCGGTCTAGACCCTCCTGACCTTATCATCCCTGGCACTCGTACATTACTGCACCATTCCTAAAACTACATGTTTCTTGAATGTCATTCTCATGGGATATGTAGGAATTCCTTTTCACTTGGCATCGGGCCCTGCCTAACTTTCTTTATTGGTCCATCGACCTAAAACCTCCCCACGAACACATGGTAATCTGGACTGTAGGTCCTCATTCATGTCGGGCCTAATTATTACCTTACCATGTGTCTCTCACATTCCCTACCATCAACAGTCCATTCTCTATGACCGTAAACTAAGATTACTCAATGTCCTTGCTTTAAGACGTTAAACTTCACGTCATCTTCTAGAATTATATAGGGATTTATTTCCATCATCAAGGGATACGTCGAAACGCCCGGGTATATTTCTTTCGGGAATATCCCCAGGACTCGTAATTCCTATTCCCCCTGTTATTTCATCCCCTTGGATAGAACTCATTAGGGAAACCTGTAACCACAACTTTACCATGAACACATTTGGGATGCCCCATGAAAATGATGGGATGTGTCCACTTCTTCGTCATAGATGTCTTATATGGAAGTAGGAATGACCCTTGATTAGACTTCTAAATCAACCTAATGTGTTTCCGCCATGGTGGAATAATTTCAGCAGTGTTGAACTCCATTCAAACAATCAACCAATCCACCTTACTCACTTTGTGTTCCATTTATTATGAACCTCATCCCCTTTCATGTCTAAAGGAACCCCATAATAGTTATGATTCGCAGCCTTTAGTTTGGCTATTGTCCTAGGTCAGCATTCTGGAAGAATAATGGATGAAATTCTGAGTCAGGCCCTGTGATTCGAACATGGTTAGCGGTAGGCCCGCATTTGTTATCACTATATCAGGATAATATAATAAGGATATTGTGTTTTGAACTCTATATACACTTATCCTTTATTTTCATGCCACCCTATAATTTTCCTAATTCATTTAATCATGATTTTCACATTACACCCCCTATGTTTTAATTGATTTTAACACCCCTGGCATTACCCCACTCGTGAACTGGAGCATATTGGGGAAGTGACAGTTAAACATTTCCAAGGACCTCATTCTTCAGTAAGGTTTTTTCCTTCTTTTTTGGAAGCACGGATGGGTTTTTCCAAACCTGGGTGTCCAAATAATGGTTTCCACTCTCACATTAAAATGGAGTAATAGTGAGAACATCCATTTTTTCTGACATCGGGCACTACCGAGAATATCTTAGGAATGAATTTCTATTTATTTCATGATTTTGGTTAGAGTGCATTAAAATAGACAAGAAAATAGTCCGTCCATGTATACAGTTCATGGATGGAAGTAGTACAGAAGGATAAGATTATTGGTTCAGCCAAAACAAGGACCTTAAGTATCAGTGGTTTGGATGGATCACTCCAGCACCGCTAACATATGGCTTGTGGGATCTAGGAGTGCTTCCTACCCCTTGAGAACCCTCTTTTCATTAGTGGCTATAGAGTGTTGTTAATTGGACCTAGCATGTTCTTGAACCTATTCATACTGAACATTAGTCATTTGGTGACCCGCTTCCACAATATTCTCTTAGGCATCTGCTAGCTGGGCCCTCAATTTCTTAGTGAGCTCAGATCGGTTTGCAATGAATTCCTCCATTTCTTTTGTCTACTCTTCAAGGCGTTAGACCTCATGCTATTCCTTGAGGAATTCATAGGTATTCCCCATCTCCTTTGGGCCCTGAGAAATTGTCAAAGCGTTGGCTGCTCTCATGTAGCTTCTCAGCCATGTAGTCCCAGATTGTTAGATGAAGACGGTGAGCGTCAACCCCTCTAGAACATAGAAAGTGAAACCAGGTGTGGATTAATCCCATCCATTTTATCCATTCTTCCTATGTCCTACTGAGGAAGAATTTAATACACTTCCACCCCTTATGTCACGCCGTCTGGCTCTCATTGGCTTCTTCCAAATCATAGATATCCATCTCCTCAGGGTCTATATGCTGATAGTCAGGGAACACTACCAAGAGATCAGATGCAGGATCATCTTTTGGTACTCCTCCCAAGGGATTAGGCTCCTCAACATGAGTGAGTCCTTCCTCTATTGCCTCATCCCTGACAACATCACCTTCACTAGCATCATACCCAACTCTAACATTGATATTTTCAATATCCCCAGCTCATTGCAAACCATGTGCCCATGCCAGCTTGGTTTGAGATGTGGGTCCCGGGTGGGTCAGTGTGATCACCATCTAGGAATCCGCGGATGGCCTGGTTTTGGCAGCTTGTTGAGCATCCAATTTTTTGAATACTGCACAAACAATGAACCCTATGTTCGGCCGGGCTATCTAATTTCATATACAGACATCTATGTGATGAAACTTACAAGAACTCAATGCATCAACATCCGGTGTGTCTATTGCCGTAGGATCTATTACTATGGGAGATCCTTTATAACTTGTCAGCTAAATAATGGGTGTTGGCTCTCCACCTTATTCTATCAGTGTGTATTCCCCCCTTCTAGATAGAGTTTATTGGTCAGCGCCAATATGCATCTGAGCATGATAAAAAATTTCTGATTGATAATTACGAGTGATGGAAAAAAGGAAAAGGTTGAATAAGGATTGAGTCATACCTTGAGTAGCTCAGTTATGTTTATATCAGAGCTAAAAATCTCACCATATTCATGAAGACTCTATTTTTATGCCATCCATTGAGACCCTCCACCTTCAATCTCCTCTTCAGCTTCCCCTAATTGTTCTCCTTCTCGTTCAACCTCTCATTCCCCCTCATCCTCTTCTGACTCCCTACCCTCTGGCTCCTCATTGCTATCGTCACCCTAAGATGGAGTTTTTTTGGATCATGCTCCTGGCCGATCATTACCTTCACCAAGAGAGGTGTTTCCACACACTAACCTCGCAAGCGTTCATTCACATCCATGGCCATCAAATAAACATGTTGACGATGGAAGTTCACCTTATCATAAATCCAAATAAATATGACCTCTGGCTATTGGATTTTATCACGAACTATATTTTTCCAAAGGGATTCGGTGGCCATCGACTGTTGTATGGTCAACTAGGCCAACCATAGTGTGGGGAAGATTGCATCATCGGACAGTTGAAGCAGGTTCCTTATCTGCTTCCCAAGAAGCTCCATGACTACTATGTGAGGTTGTTTGTGAGCCCCTCTTCCCATTGACGATGAAGGCACAAACAAACCACATGATGTTCCCATAGCTATTATCCTGGCGTTCCCTAGCCTAGTTTCCTGACATGCTGTTGGCATTTCCTCCCTGACAGCTCCTTTTCTTCTCTCTCGCTTCCTAGGTTCTACAATTTCCACCTTGAGTTGTTAGCCACGCTTATGAAGAGGCCCTTAAGAGTATTCCACATCCCAATGATCAGCTTATTTAATCGAAATGACATCTTCAACTCTAGTGGGTGGTAATGTAATGAATTCACCAAAGCCGTAAATTATAAACCTCAAACAAAATTGGACAAGAAGACATGGATGCCTTTCCTCCCGTACATCTATGTAAAATTTCTTTTCCATCCGTAGGTGGCATCCAAACTGCCTGGAAAATCTTGATGGAACCCAAGTCTCGTAATGAATCTTCCAGTCGACCCTGGCCACAATCACCCCACCTCTGATGCTCTAGCAGTATTATCATAGATCTAGTAATCCTTTCCTATTGTCTATCATCTGGCTAGTTTGGTTAGGGACAAGGCTAAAGGTAAAAGTTCTGTGATTTCTAATCCAGATACTTACCCCCTCTTCATGGAGAGTCAACGTCATGACCCCAAAAATGTTCAACCACGAAGGCCGGAAACTATTTCCTGGGAGAAGAATGGCTTTTTGAAATGTGTATCCACCACAGTGAGCCCCTATCCATCCATGAAGGATTTGTAAAGGGCCACAAATCCTCCTCTGGTGAACCCCATCTTACAATACGTCCTAGGATGGCATAAAATTTGGCCAACACAAGGACACACAATAAAAACCTCTGATTAGAGGCCATAATACCAGCCATCACCAATGTTTCCAGTGAACTCATATCTTTGTGTCCCTTATTGGAAGGAACCACTCGCTCAAGAATGTTTCAAAAAATATTTCATTCCAGACATTCGGGTCTCATCTTTCATTCACACTGAAACCCCTTGATTGATATTATCCCACCACTAGGATCCTCCAGTTTGATCTGCACTTGCTTCTCTATGTCGCAATCAGACAACATCTTCCTCACCCTGACATCTTGACATTCATGTATTTCTGTAGAAACATGATGAATATCTTTGAGTAGGTGATGTCCATAAAAAATTCATTGACCACTAGCCTCTCCATAGATAGGTCTAACAGATGCCCTATCAGGATAAGAGTCCATGATCTTTCTCCCCTGATTTTCCTAGTCTGAAGGAAATCATCGGACTGTTGCCCATCCAAAGGAATTCCCCTGATTTAATGAACGCCCTAAAGGCTGATACCAACCTCCCCATGGTGGAGATGGAAGTTGTTGTTATCGGGGGACCATGGGGTAAAGAGCTCTGACCCAAGTTCATGCTAGAGGTAGAAATGGAACTGCGATGTCCACAGTACCTCGAACAACACAATGTGTTGCAGTTCAGCCCCAAACTGATCACATGTTTGGCGCACCCAATATGCCCAGGCCCACTAACTTGTAAAGTTTCCTCCAAACCTGAAGTCCCAATCCTACAAGAATTATTTAGTATTATGGGTGATGCCCTATCATAATGTACTTCCGTAATGATATGGGAAACCCTCATCGACCAGACCATTTCCCAAGATGGTCCTCGTCTTGGGGTTCAAGATGTAATCATCCATGTGACCTGTCTGCCTAGCAGGATGATCATTGTTAGTAATGTTTTACTGGGGGAAATCATACTCACGGGTCACCCATGACTGCACTGTATCAACATTGAATCATGTCACGATTACCTCCTCCAAAATACCTGAGTCCCATATCGGTAGGTTTTTAGACAGCGCATACAATTTCTGGGCTGGGGTCAACATGTTGCAGATAGTTTTCTTGTAAGATACAATCATCCAAGCACCATAATCATTAGGGTTCACAACCATATCGGCCCTTCGAGAGGCGGCTTCAACTTACCTCTCAAAATCATCCTAATTTGCAGCCATATACTTTCAGTAAGGTCTGAAGGAGCTTGTGCGAAAGGACCAACACAACGCATGAAAAATCAGAAGGTATCACAAAAAACTAAAGTAGTGGTACAAAAAAAACTAATTCTGTGCGAAAAACCATGACCGAACACGGATAATTATGAACAATAGATGTCAGATTATGTGCAATGTGAGGGAGATTTTTTGCGTATGAGATCTCAGAACATATCATTTGAGAAAATATAAACATTATATGGGCCCCATGAGTGTTTTTACAGTCTCAAAGTGAGATTTACACAAGTGGGAAAAGTAGTTTACGGGAAACATCATGGTTTTTTTCTCAACTGATGCATTGTACACACACCGACAACAAGATATTAGACATCTCGACATTTCCCTCAGAATCAGAAAATTTTGTTCCCTCGCAGATCTGATTTTGTAGAGGGGAGGCATTTGTAGAAGCTGAAATTTTCTTAAATCCTATTGAGGTCATTTTATGATAAAAACGAGGACATATTTAGACTAAGCGATTAAATATGTGATGAATGGAAGTGTCAGGAAAAAAATCAAAGTGGTGCGTGAAAAACTTCTCTCTCATGCAAACAAAAAGGCATGATCTGAAAGAGTTTTTCATGTGGATGAGAAACTTGCACGCAGCTACCACCCGGTGCGGTAACATGCACGCCGCCAACACCAGGCATATAATCATTCACATATCTGACACCAAGACCAGATATTTCCATGCCGATCAACTTCAGCATAGACCTGGTGACTTCAAACTCCTATAAATAGAAACATGCCCCTTTGACTTCCTACCGCAGAAGAATTCGAATCGTCTCCTCATCATGAAAAATACCACTCCCGCGTGAAAAATATGGATTTTAGGTATGGTATTTTCCACGAAAAGTCTCTTAGGTGTCCGATTTCACACGGGACCCCACTATCTTGACCCTCACCCAAGTCCCTAAATTTCAGAGCCCTTTCATGCAATCCATTTCTATTGAGTGAAAATCCACAGGAATTTCATTCATGTAACTCCTCCGATATTCCTGCAAACCCCTGGACACCTTCTACACGTCAATATCTACAATTTCGCGCACACCTAGCCTCTTACATGCATATATTCCAATTGCACGCCAATTGTGCACAATCCACTCCTATTGCATGCAATCCTTTGGGTCTTCTCACCCCAGCCTTTTCCGCGTAGTTGCTCCATTTGGATGAAAACCACCCTCCTTGTGCGTACTATTTTGTTTCGATGTTCCTCTCCCAGAAATCATCTTCAGGTGCTTCTTTTGGCGAAAACATCTATTCTATACACCCTTTTCTCATATGGCCCTCTAGGATCATGTGAAGTAACTTCGATTTCCCTTAGCGAGTGCTTTCCATTGCTTTGCTTCACCTCATTCTTCTTCACATAGGCACGCTAATGGATATTGATTCATTGCATAGCTATGATAATGTGGAACCGTAAATGGATCACTCCATAACACCCCCTTAATATAGTGTTGCTAATTCCTTCACTTCCCCAGGGGGTGGGTGGTATCAGTTATGTAAGTCAAATGGGGTGCAACGTTAACCCGCTTGCCCGACCTACAAGATCTCAAACTACCAAGAACCATCATCCTCAGCACATAATTTTAAACTATGATCCCACCCAATGCATCATCTGTGTGGTTTCCCCATCTCAAACATTCTCTACCCCCAATGGTCTTTATAGGGAGAAGGATCATTCTTCACATGGAATGAGATAATATTTATCGAAGTGGTGTTTGTCTGCGGGTAAAGGAAAACCATCTTTGTGTAATCCCCTAGCCTTTATTTCAGGATGTAGTACCCCTTCACCTCCTTTATTATTTTGTGACATAGGCCAAGAGGTGATGGGGGACATGGGACTATGTTAACCCATCCCTCTCTCCCTTGGGTTTGTCTCCACCCAGCCTCCATCCTGGAGTAAGTCCCAATCTCTATCTCCCTGGGCCACTAACCATGTGTAAGCCCCTGTTTCCATTTTGGGATGATAACCTCACATAAGACCCTCTTTCCTCTTTGGGCCACTAACCACGTGTAATCCCCATTCCACTTCCCATATATGCACCTTTCGTGATGTGATCATTAGGTCTTTGCTGCCTCTTGTTTCTCACACCGAACATAACTCACGTGGGCTTAGATTATGCATCAACTATGACATCCCCTCTGGGAATCCTAGAGTGTAATCCTCACGCATCATTCTGAACAACGTGGACTCTGATAATTGCCATGGAAAGGTATGTAGGAATCCTCCCTAACGTTCAATCCCAACACCCATTCGTCCCGACCATCTTCGCATCAGCACACCAAACAACATTCTGAACTTTGTGGACTTTGATCCTTGCCAAGACAAGGTATGTAGGAAGCCTCTTTTTGGTTCAATCCCAACACCCATTAGTCCCAACCACCTCACGGAGGTTCCGTAAAACCTATTTCTAATTATGTGGACTTTAATCTTTGCCAAGGGAGGGAATGTAGGAAGCCTCCCTGAGGTTCAATCCAAAAAAATATTGGTCCCGACCACTCCACGTTGGTCCACCCCTATCAAGCGTGATGTTAAACTCCACGCCCCTTTTTCCCACATTACAATAAATTGTGCCCTATTTATAGGTAATCCATTGTCAATCCAATGTAGCGGTAAGAAATTTTGATCCCCATCCAACAATATGTCGTGGTGATCCCCATCCAGGGGTAAGCCATTGTAAACCCCATCACAGTAGTAAGCCATCGTTGTCCCCTCCATTAGGACCCATATTTCTGGACTACTCCTATGGCGTCAAACCAACTCTTGGACCGCTAACCATGTGTAATCCTCAGTATATCTCCAGGTTGTTGTCCTCTATGCACGCCTAAATTATATACCCCCATCTTGAACTATGTGGAATTTGATTCCCTTCCACAAGGCTAGGTAGGAAGGCACCCTAAGGTTCAATATAGTAACCCATGTCTCATCCTAGTCTTTCCCTCATGCCTTTGTGTTTTGGAAAGGTCATTCCCCCAACTCGGAGTTTCAAATTCCTCTGGGTACCCCTCATACGAGTCTCCATCTAATGTGTATCATCGCCTCACAAAGCTAAGAAGACTTTGATTCCATGCCACATGGATACATAGGAAGTCCCTTTGAGGCTCAAGCTGAACATCACTATCTCCCTCATGCTGGTTACATCTCTTACCCCTACCACTGAATTTAGCTCTCCATCATCCATCCTAATTCCTACGTGGGCTAACACATCCCATTGGGATCATGCCATCTCTTTTCCTCTTCATTGATCAAGCAGTAACTAGGAAACTAACCATGTGTTAGTCCCATCATCAGTGTTCCCTCAGGGGGTTTCACACATATGATCCCCTTCCATCAGTGTTCTGATCAGCCCGACCAATCTTTTCTAGACGTTAAACATGCATCATACCATGCATCAAACATGTGAAGTTGAGGAAAGCACCACATACATTCCTATGTCATATAAGTATCTGCATTCAATGTGGGATGCCTCGGGCTTCCACATCCTCAAGAAGCCATATAATAAGGGGAAGAAACCAAGACGCGCTAGTGTACCAGTATCCAGACACACCAATGAAGTCCAACATGAGAACTCCCCTGACAGAAGGATGCTTCAATGATCGGACCCCTTGAAATTTCCCAATATAAGCAGTGTAATTACCCAGCATCCATGAATATATGACACTAGGAAGTGTTTCATGAACAATGTATTAATCTATATGGTAGACCCAGTCTAGGTGATAAGTTCTGTAGAGGAATCCATGGATGGAGAAACCAATATCCCATCATCCCATTGCAATCAAGGAGAAAATGTCCTTGAATAAGTTACAGATGATTCTCGCATTTGGAAAGCAGGAATTCGGGGCAATTGTTAGTGTGTCGTCGTTGTCCTGAAACAGACAGATGCATGCACCCCGGCGAAAGTGTTAGAAACAGTAACAAATAAATTTTGATATACTATCTTGTATTTATACTTCAGTTATGAGTAATTATAGTGAATACACATAATCGATCTATTTTATTAACAAAATAATAATTGTAATGGAATTTACCACCTTTTTCATTTGAATCACTCCTTTAATGTTATGCCATATTAATTTAAATTTTCTTAGGATAAGATATTCCATTGCATATCCCCCTTATAATAAATATTTTGTAAAAAAGATTATATACCCTTTTCTCTCCTAAACCCATTTTATTAATTTATAAGTGATGTCGTTAGGCTACCGAAATTTCGTAAGGGAATTTCTAAACTCAATTTCTACTCAATGGGTTTTACACACACTTGATTGATTATATTACACAAGGATTATTTATAGAATCATTGATTATTTTTTTATTTTGTTATTTACACATACCTTTTTGTAGATATATATTTTCTACACATAATCCCCCATTGATAAACTATTATGTCATTTATAAGAACTTTATAAGGGAACTTCATGACCTAATTTCCAATATCTGGGTTGATCTACTACTTCTTGATTATGTCATGCTATGATTATGTGAGAAATGATGTTTTATATATTATATTTTATTCACATATTATTTATGGGGATTTATAGTGAATACACATAATTTATCGATTTGATTAATAAAATGATATTTGTAAGGGAATTTATAAACTCAATTTACACTCATTAGGTTTTAATCATACTTCGTTGAATATATTATGCCAAGATTATGTGTGGAATCACTTTTTATTTATTTAGGTTGTTATTTAAACATCCATTTGGTTGGATATAATATTTATACACATAATCACCCAAATAATAAATTCTTATATCAATTATATTAACATTTTAAGTGAAATAATAACTCGATCTCTTTTAATATAGTTAAATATCCATGTCATCGGTTTTGTTTTTCCAAGAATATGTGTAAATGACCTCTTATTGGTTGACACTAAATATCTACTTATATTTAGTGTATTTATATTTGTAAAATTTAATTATTTCATTGATCTAGCCTTAATCTAGGGATATGATCTTTGTAATGGATTTTACCTCAAATTACATTCCATTGAGACTTATTTGTTCTTATGAACCAATTCAATTTTATATGGTGCATATACAGCCCTTTGACATAATTAATCTTGAATCTCTTTATTCTTATGATATTATATGTTTTATTAAAGTTATTGATTAATTATTTTTATTCATGTATTTTCTCATGTGATATGTGTATCTGTAACAAAAAAATCATTTAAATTTTTTAGATATTTGATCTTTTAAATAATTATCATTAATGTCCAGGTTTCTGAAATTGATTTAAGGATATATTTATATGTACATTATTTTTTTAAAAATATTAATTCCTTTACAAGATTCAATGTTGAATCAGACACTTTGATTTAAAGGTCACATTATTAAAAATTATTAAATGGTTTTTTAATGGATTGAATATTTCATAATCTTGAATTGATTTCTTTTGATTGATGAGTGAAATGTTGATAATTTCAATATTTGATATTTTATGATTTTCAAATGGAACATGGAGATTTGAAATGTTATTAAATCATAGAAAAATATAAGAGGTTCTGAGATAAACCATTTGTAGTCGATCCCATGATAACTCTCCAATTCATTATGTAATGTGACATAGGTAAATGGTAAAGGTTCTTCTATGTGATTTACTAGTATTCTATGATGGTTATTCCAAACGTAACCATGAAGGTTAGTACTTATGTAGTTCTGGAAGCAACAACGTAAGTATGATATAGATACCTCATATACCTATATGTTTTATGATTTCTATGATGTTTTGTAGGAATTTTTATTTAATTGACGTAAGTTATATAGTTTATGATTAATGGGGGAAAACTATGATTTTGTGAAAAAAATTAATGGATTTTAAATATTCATAGACTAACATTTTTATTACTTATTTTATATTCCATAAGAATATTTTTTATTCTTATCTGAGGGTTTTGAAATATTTTTAATAGGTTGTAGTGATAGATAAGAGAAAGTAATAATTCAAGAATATTTTTATGAAGAAAATAATTCTTGTTTCTTTATGGATTTTTATTTTTGTGAAAAAATTGGATAGAGTGAAAGTTTATAATTATTAGTTTTTTGAATGTAATGTAATAGTTTTGACCTAATTATCTAAATATCTAAACTTGAATAGAGCCCCAACATGAATTCTTTGTATAACTTGAAAGAACCCGGGTTTTTAGAACGAGTCAAAATCCCCACCCTGTTTAAATATGTGACTTGTTTCTCAGGAAACTGGAGAAAATGGGATGTTTCTAGAAATTTCCAGAATACACACTGTGTACTTTAATTACACGCCATGTATGTGAAGGCGAGTGACTGGCCATGTGCTCACCAAGTACATGCCATGTGATGATCATGTATAAAATTTCTTACTACACGACGTGTAGTTTTTGACACACCGTGTGCACATGACAGTGTGGAGGCCACACATGACGTGTAGGCCTATTGGCTAGGAAAATTTGTTTATACCAAGAACACACAATGTTCCTTTGGACATGTCGTGTAGTCTAGCCGTGTAGGAGTGATATACATGGTCTGTGGGTAAGTCAGCGACGAAGAGAAGGGAAACCAAGTACACACCGTACAACCAGCAGTACACACAGTGTACTCATGTTAGTTGGTTCATAATGTAATTCGATTGAATTTTAGCTGCCAAATGAACAGTTAAATGATATACATGACATGTCATGAAGTACATGTCATGTACTTTTTTTTTGCATTAATATGGGAATTAGCCTCATTTTGAGGTGGAACTTGTTTCTTCTACTGGGTTTCATGAACCAAGCCAGCTGAGAATTCAAATCCCTCATAGTTCTACCTATGAACCCCAATCTAAACACTGATTGTTCCATTGGAACCCCCTCTGTATGGCCTCAATTTCTCTTGAGTCATTTGTTTGATTTTTGTTCTAGAAGGAGTTATAGGGGTTTGAGCAGTTTGGATTATTTTGTAGATCTACCACGTTTTAGACCAAATTAGAGGCTGTTACCAGAGGATTAGCTTAATACAATTCATAGGTAGGTGGTGCATAAATCTTTTCGTGTTTTCATGGTCATTTGGGTAATGAATCCTTCGATGCATATTCGGGTATTATGAGTGGGACATGTTTTATATTTTGTTTCATATTAAATTGATTGTTAGACCTATGGGATGCCTTTAGGTATGCCTTGTTATGAGATTTTCTTGAGCGGGGCTGGGTGAGGGGCCATTGCTCAACAGGGAATTTTGGTTAGGGGATACCAAAATGGTTATATTTTGTATTATATTTATATAAACTATTGATTTTAATTTATTAAAGCCTGATATAAATTGTTAGAGGCATTTAAGACCTTTGTGCTGGTATGGGACATCACCTTGCATAGTAAAATTCAACTATTTAGTTTGTTTTTCCTATTTTTGTTTTCTGTTTAAATATTTTATATATGAAATTACTGAATTACATCCGTTGAACCCTTTGGGTAGTGTTGGGCATGGCCCCGATATTGCTGAGTGATGTCGATCGTGGGTTGGGCATGACTTGGGTTACGTTGGATGGTTTTGACCACATGATGTTGCATCATGGACGTCGGCTTGAGGTAGTACGACTGTCTGATTGGGCATGGACCGGGGTAAAAAGATGGTGATGCCATCAGACTTGGGTGATATGGCCGTAGGGATATGAGGTGTCAGATGTGATGGTGGCTTTGGAACTGTTTTGGTGATTGCTACCTATCCAGAACATTGAGTAGTGTGAACTCATAGATAATCCATGATGAGGTGGTTTTGACCACTCATGTGGGTAGAGTCCCCTATTAGTTTCGGTTTAGGTACTTTGGTTGAGGGTGAATTCCATAGAAAGCCTCGTGGGAGGTGAGGAGGCTATAGATCATAACATTGAGGCTATCGGGTTGGGGGCTGAGGCTCACCGTTATTTGAGGGAAGATATCATTGTCCCTCCGGATATGTTATTTGAAGGAAGATATTGATGTCCCTCTGGAGACCTTATTTTCAAGCAGACATCACTGCTCCTCTGGGCTACAACTTGGCCGTGCCTTTGGGACGTCGATTCTTGAGACACAAGGTGTCAGAAGACACATTGTTCTGGGTTGTTATTTCATGTTCATGCCTTTGGGACGTCGGTACTTGAGACACATGGGGTCAGAGGGCACATGGTGCTAGGTTACATTACATAGATTCTGGCATTGGCCGAAGCTGATGACACTCCCTGGTGGACTCTGAGAACCAGTGGTGTTAGTGTTTATTGTACATTGTTCTGTTTATTGCTTCCATTATAAATGCATGCCTACATAAACACTTGTATTAGGTACACACCATTTGGTAGTATCCTACTAAGATTTGTCTCACACCTTGCACAGGCCATTCAGGACACGTGCAAACTTTATGGATTTACATGCAGGAAAGATGCCAGCTTCTGGAGTTTGGCTGCGTTAGTTGTTTCTTGGAGATGGTATGGACCTGGAGATCTTACCTACCTAGAGTTACTTTTTCTTGTTTCCTTTCTGTATCAGCATGCTTTTTTGTTGTAGTTACAGTTGGTTAGCCATTGACTACCCTTTTGTATTGAACTTCTTTGGATGCATGCTTTGCTATTAGTAGTAGATACAAGTGATCGGCATGCTATTGTGTTTACTATCTGCTGTTGTTGTATATATTTAATTCTTCCACTGTTTATTGTCATTGGTTATGTTTCTTCTATATGGGTCTGGTTAGTGTCTATTGAGTCTTTTATTCTGCTTAATTTTTTTTTATACTCCGACCAGTACCCTTATTATTATTCTCTGAGATGGTATAACCTCCCCACAATAACTAACATACCCTCACTGCTATTCAGAATCCTTTGGTGTTTAGGGATGTACGCCTATGGTAGTAACACTCGACCCGTTTATCACTGCTCGGGTGGCTGTTCTAGCCCGGTTCATTACTGAGTGGTATCAAAGGAGTTCTTGAAAGTGATTTAGTAGCACTGTTTTATTGGATAATAATGGGATTGAGACTTCCCTTTTCTTCTTCTGGTTTTACTATTTGGAAAATGGTAGACTGACGATAGGTTTTTACTGGAACTGAGTTTCTAGCATATGCTTGGGTGCCTGCAACCGTAGGTATGATTTATGGACCAAGTTACCATGGGTGGGAATTTCTGTTTTTTTAGCAGATTACGGTTTATATTATTTCCACCTCGGTGGCTCACTTAGTGTGTGAGGTTATTGATTGTGATATGTGACCCTTGACCTTGTGATGTAAGGGAGAATTGGACCTTGGCCCGATATGGCATGGATTGTTGTTGGATTTTGATAGGCACATTTTTAGGGTATTTCAATTTCATAATTTCACGTATTCTGTGTGAAGTTATAATACTATGTGAATAAAAATCAATTGTCATGCTTTTTATGATTTTAAATGTAAAAGGTGAAATTCCTGATATAATTGCTTTTTGTTGCAAAGTGTATTCCATGCTTTATATTGTAGAGTTTCATGTGATAAGGTTTTTAGGTCTGACTCTATGAGAGCAGGAAAATACTATCAGTTGAGTTGATTTTTATCCCCAGAATTGGGAAACACAGTCATCGGTTTGTGGCAACGATAGTTGTCAGGACGGGCATAGCCTGGGGTACTTTTGATACTTGGCCCGAATATGGGCGGGTAAGGAGGTCATGAGGCCAAGATGCCATGGGACATGGGTTGAAGTGGGGGAGAGTAAGGGTAGTAGTTATGCAGTTCCTTATATAGCTTTCTTATCTACATTGAATATATATATATATATATATATTTATATATAGAATATCTGACCATTTATGGTATTCAGTGGGTTCCTCCTACATGTCTTGATGGAGTGTCAGGCAAGTGACGATACAGTGTCGTGGGTGTAGGAGTAGGTTTAGGATTCGGTACTGGTAGAGCATGAGTTGTATGTATAGGCTCAGGGACAAGATCATGTGCAGGCCGAACCATAGCCGAGTTTGGTATCATTCGGGTCGTGGCTCGATGAGAAGCTCCGAGTGAGCCCGGTATGCATATTGCAGGGGATCGACAGAGGAGCACATGGTACATATCCGTCTATGGAATGTCTAATGCAGGAGTTCCAGTGGAAGCACCAACCACTTTTTCAGGGTGAGGGTGGTCCACAGGTGACTGAGAACTGGATAGAGAGTGTCAAGATTATCATTGAGCAGCTTGGGAGGCCTCCGGGGCAGAGGGTCAAGCTGGTGATGTACATGTTGGGAGGACCGGTGAAGCATTGGTGGGGGTGTGTAGGTTCATGCACGTAGGCACGAGGGACTGGCATGGAAGGTCTATGAGGATAGGTTCTTTGAGCACTTCTATCCAGAGACACTGAGGGAAAAGAGAGCTCAATTGTTCTTATGTCTTCAGCAGGGAGACATGCCCATCATGGACTATGCAGCTACCTTCATAGATTTGTATCGCTTTGCACCGGGTATGGTAAGAAATGACGTGGCTAGGGTGAGGTGCTTTGTGGCTGGCTTATGACATTCCATTCAGAACTAAGTGAATATTTTCATGCTAGGATCCTTTTTGTAGGCGCTGAATCATGCGCTTATAGCATAGGGAAACAAGGGGATTGGCTCTACGCTGTTCTGAAGACAACTTTAGGTGATGGTTCATATAGCAGGAATCGATGACGAGATGAGTTCCCGCAGGGGAGTCGGGACAAGGATTCAGTTGGGTCGCCCCATAGTAGTTCATTAGTGACTTGTTTTCAGTGTGGATAGTAGGGATATTTTCGGACTCAGTGCGATAGGCCTCCAATGGAGTACTGTGCATGTGGGCATGTCAGGCATCTAGAGAGGTTTTGCAGGCAGCCTTCTCAGACAACAGATTGGCAGTGATCATGACAGATGGTGGAATCCAGAGTTGGTTGAGGTTCGGTACTAGGAGTGGGTATCAGGGGTTCAGCTGCATGAGGATGACATGACAAAGACAGTGGGATCCAACTAATGGGTTAGAGGCCAGTGGCTGGTGCATCATCGCAGGGAGGTCAGTCTTCAGACAGCCATACATCGGGCCAGGTGCATGCCGTGGAGCAGCCAGAGGCTGGGCAGGCTGGTGAGCCAACGACGATTAGAAGTACACCGCAGTGTGGCAGTGATCTCCATGATTCCTTATTTGGCATGACCTATCGGGGCATGTCTGTTTTGAATGCACGTTGTTCACATGATCTATGTGGACTGACTAGATGCTAGTTAGTGGGATTGGCACCATATTGAGTGTGTGATATATTCTTAATATACATGTATGAGATTCATAACATCAAGGCATCGAGGATGTGGGTTACTTGAGGTGACATAGGCATCGGGGCTTCAAGGATGAAAGTTACATGAGGTTTTGTGGGCATCGGGGCCTCGAGGATGTGGGTTACTTCAGTTGTTATGCACTAGGACCTCGTGGAGGCAAACACCAATGTGGTGAGGGCTATAATTGGTGTCGGGAGCGACATAAGAGAACCAATGAGGTGAAGGGGTGACGATGCATCACAGAATGACTATGAGTACGGAAAACAAGTCAGTAAACATTTTTTTGGCTTTATGTTGTGTTGGGTTGAGACCGGGTTAGTCGATTCCTATGGTGGGGAACCCCTTGAGGAATTTAGCTGGGACCTCTGAGACTGGGGAAGTTTGGGTTACGTTGAACGAGGTGGTATGTTTGGTGCCATATTAGGGTTTCCGTAGATAGATCGGAGACAAGCTATGGTAAGGTGGGGAGATTGTAAGAAACCCGTTTTTTAGAACGAGTAAAAATCCAAACCCTGTTTAAATTCTTGACTTGTTTCTAAGGAAACTGGAGAAAATGGGCAGTTTCTGGAAATTTCCAGACTACACGCCGAGTATTTTAAGTACACTCCATGTATGTGTAGGTGAGTGACCGACCATGTGCTCATCGAGTACATGTCGTGTGATGACCGTGTAGATAATTTCTCAGTACACTATGTGTAGTTTTTCACCTACTGTGTACCCATGACCGTGTGGAGGCCACACATGGCATGTCGGCCTGTTGGCCAGGTAGATTTGTTCAAACCCAGAACATGATGTGTTCCCTTTGGACAAACCTTGTAGTCTAGCCATGTATGAGTGATATACATGGCGTGTGGGAAAGTCAGTGAGGAAGAGAAGGGAAACCAAGTATACACCGTGTACCAATAGGTACACACGGTGTACTCATGTCAGCAGGTTCAGAATGTATGTCGGTGAAATTCCAACTGCAAATGAACAGTTAAATGATATACACAACATGTAGTCTAGATGTACACGCCGTGTACTTTATTTTCTTTAAAATGGGAAATATCCTCATTCTGATGCAGAACTCATTTCTTTCATCAGGTTTCATGAGCCAAACCAACCGGAACTTTAAATCCCTCCCGGTTCATCATCCAAACCCTGATCTAAACACTTGTTGTTCCATTGGAACCCCCTGGGTAAGGCCTCAATTATTCTTGTGGTATTTTGTTTTATTTTTCTTCTAGAAGTAGTTATAGGGGTTTGAGCGGTCTGGATTATTTTGTATATCTACCGTGTTTTAGACCGAATTAGAGGATATTACCAGAGGAGTAGCTTCATATGAGTCTCAGGTAGGTGGTGCATACCTTTTTTCGTGGTTTCGTGGTCATTTGGGTAGTGCAGCCTTTGGCGTGTTTTTAGGTATTTTGAGCGGGATCCCTTCTATCTTCTGTTTCATAATAAATTGATTTTTGGACCTATGTTATGACTTTGGGTATGCCATGTTACCAGTTTTGCTTGAGCGGGGCCGGGAGAGGGGACTTTACTCATCGGGGAATTTTTTCGTGGGATACCAAAATGGTTATTTTTGTATTATATTGTTATAAATTGTTGATCTTAATTTATTAAAGCCTGATATAAATTGTTAGAGGGATTTAAGTTCTTAGTGCGGGTATGTGATAACATCTTTCATAGTGCAATTCAACTGCTTAGTTTGTTTTTCCTATTTATGTTTTATATTTAAATATGTTATATATGAAATTGGTGAATTACATCTGTTGGACCCTTTGCGTGGTGTTGGGAATGGCTCGGATATTGCTGAGTGATTCAGATTGTGGGTAGGCCTTTTCCTGGGTTACGTAGGGTGGTTTTGACAATGGGATTGGTCATCATGGACGTTGTCTTATGGAAGTATGACTGTCAGGTTGGGAATGGCCTAGGGTACATGGATGGCGAGGCCATCAGACTTCAGCGGCATGGTCGCTCAGACACGAGGTGTCAGATGTGTTGGTGGCTTAGGTACTATTTCGGTGATTACCGCACACCCGAAACTATGAGTAGTGTGCACACATAAATACACTATGATGAGGTGGTTTTGACCACTCGTGTGGGTAAAGGCCCCCGTTAGATATTGTTTAGGTAAATTGGTTGGGGGTGCTTGTTGTAGAAAGCCACGTAGGAGGTTAGTAGACGTCATAGGATATCATTGAGGATATCTGGTTGGTAGCTGAGTTTCACCATTATTTGAGGGTGGATATCACTGTCCCTCCCAATACGTTATTTGAGGAGAGATATTGCTATCCCTCCTGATACATTATTTGGGGACAAACATCACTGCTTCATGTGGGATACTTCTTGGGCCTGCCTTTGTGATGTCAGTACTTGAGACATGAGGTGTGAGGAGGCACATGGTTCCAGGTTGTTACTTCTTGGGCATGCCTTCGTGACATCAGTACTTGAGACATATGGTGTCTGGGGGAACAAGGTGCCAGGTTACATGATAGAGATTTGGGCATTGGTCAAAGTAGGTGACACTCTGTGGTGGCTGCTGAGCACCATTAGCGTTAGTACTTATTGTGAATTTTTATTTTTACTGCTTCCATTATAAATGAATTCCTACTTGAACACTTATATTATGTATGCAATGTTGGGTGGTATACTACTGAAATTTGTCTCACACCCAGCATGGGCCTTTCAGGATGTATGCAAACTTTATGGATTTACGTGAAGGAAAGTGGCTAGCTTCAGAAGCTGGGCTGCATTAGTTGTTGCATGGAGATGGTATAGACCTTGTGGTTTTACCTAGCTGGAGTTACTTTGTTTTTTTTCCTTTCAATATGTTCATGCTTGTTTGTTGTAGCTACAGTTGGTTAGCCTTTGTCTCCCCTTTTTTATTGACCTTCTTTGGATAAATGCTTTTCTATAAGTAGTAGTTATATGTGATCAGAATACTGCTGTGTTTATTTTCCACCGATGTTGTTTATATTTACTGGTTCCATAGTTTATTGTTATTGGTTATGTTTCTGCTCTGCGGGCCTGGTTCGAGTCTGTTGAGTCTTTTATTCTTCTAAATTTTTATTGTTATACTCAGACCAGTACCCTTATTATTATCCTCTGAGAGGGTATATCCTCCCCACTATACTTAACAGACCCTCGTTGCTAGTTGGCAGCCCTTGGCGTTTGGGGAGGGGCCTTTAAGGTAGTAACATCTGACCCGTTTAACACTGATCAAGTGGCTGTTTAGGTCATGGTCTTTATATAACTCGTGATTATGTCTAGTTTATTGATGGGGCCTTTAATTTACTCCTCAAAAGTGATTTTTAAATTTTTAGTGAAACTTTTTATCGAATAAAAAGTAAAATTATGAGTCTTTTATTCCATAATGAGGCACAATTTGAGACCCAAATATTTTTTATATTTCATCATATTAATATTTTTTATGTTATGTACCACGCACAACACCTAGCATAAATAAGTCATGAGGCACTATAGAAATATTATAATTCAAATATGATCATTATTACATTGTTATTGGATTGGTTTGTATGAATATGAGAAACAAAATTATAAAATATACGTAGAAAGGTTTTCATAAAAAATTATAGATTAATTACTAGGAAATAGGTACCCAACATTAGATAATAATAATTAATTCATATAAATATAATAATATATAAATTTTTAAAGAGATGTTTATTTATAAAAAAGGGATATATATATATATATATTTAATAATTTATTTAAATGTTATTAATTTATTATTATTTATATTATTAAATTTATTTAAATATTATGGTTTAAATATTTACAATCATTAATAATCCTTCATACTTTTATTAACAATTTTTATAAATGAATCTAAAATCCTTTTATTGTAAAATTTTATATTTTTAGTAAATAATTTTTATGTTTTCTATAAATTTTTTACATAATAATTTATATTAAAGAAATGTTTAATAATTTAAATGATATTTCAAGATTATATATTATATAAAATTAATTTTAAATCTTATTATCATTGTAACTAAAAAATTAATTTGCAAATTATTCATTTTATACTTCGAAAAAAATTCTTCAAAAATTGGGGTTTACACATTCCGTATGTAGAAATAAAATATATTTTATAAAATTATGAAAAATATTATCTAAATAATATACTTTATTTTTTATATCACCAGATAATATATATAGTACATTTTTTTAATTTTTGGAATTTCCTCAGTATTGGAGAATAGAAAAAAATATATATTTTATGTATACCCTAAATTTAATGACATCATTAGGAATAAATCGTGATATAAAAGTACATATAATACTACTGGAAAAACAAAATATGTGTTTATTGTATAAAATAAATCGTTTAAAACTATTATTTAAAATTTGGAAACATATGAATGACTATATAGAAACAATGTTACATTATGATTCAATTAATAGATATTCTAGTTAATGGACTTTAATAGTTTGAACGTATATTATATTTTAGTATTGGTATTGTTTTAGTGTAAAATAACCTTAATTTATTTATTAATAAGACATTATATTCATGGAGTTTACCACAACCCAATATTAATTTTCCAAAAAAAGTATAAATTCATTTTTAAAAATTACATTAATTTTTTTTCTAAAAATTGTTTTTATGAAATTTTTGGCATTATATTAGAATTAATTTTTACCGATTAACAAAATTTAAAATTATAAAATGTATTCAATATTTTTAATAAACATATATAAATTACTTCATAAATTTAATTTCATATTTTTACCTAAAATTTGTAGCCATGTTAAAATATTATCACCATGGAAAATGATAAAAGGGATAAAGAGGGGGTTAAACAAATAGTTAAGTGATAAAACATCTCTAAAACATGAATAAATATAATTGGTTGATCTTAATTATAATATAAAATATCATATATCTTTATTTGGGTTTCATTCTTTAACTTTCATATTAATATGACATTATATTACTCTAAAGACTTTTTATTTGCAAGAGATCCACTCTCCTCTCATATGAAAGGGAAAAAAATATCATAAAATCTCAAGTTACATTTAGAATTAAATATTGACTAATATATAACAACATAATTTAAATAATTTCCTCTTCAATTCAAAATGACTTGGTCAGGCCAAAAGAAAATTCCTAGATGTCAAACAGTGTAAGCAAAAGGGAGATATCCAATGAGGATATACAAGTACTAACATAACTATCTCATCGTTATTTATTATACTACCTATGTAAAATATATTATACCCCTACTAACATACTTTTTTAATTATATTATATATAATGAAATTTTATTATCATATGTAACAACCTTTTTCAACTACTATTTTATGAGAAATCAAAACATCACTTGTGATTATATACAGACTTCCATCTCTATGAAACGATGCAATTTTTTTCAATACCATCTAATATGATTGATTTTAATGATGAAGTAATATATTTAAAATATTACTACAATTTTGAAAAGGTAATCCATTAACTACCTTATTTATTTTTCATCCATTATAAAAATGTGAACGTCACTCATGTGTTTGTAAACTATCGCCTCCATTAAAAATGTGTTTCATTTTTCATTAGAACCTTAAAATGGATAGTGTTAAAATTAAATGTAATTTATAAAAATATAATTGTAAATTTTTTAATATCCAATAGATTATAGAACATTGACCTTATTGATCATTATTTACACCAAAATATTTTATAGATATTATGATCGAATCATTCTGATCTGATTAAGTAACTAAATAGAACAAGATAATAAATCAATAAAAATAATAACAATGATAAAGTAATTAATATGAAATATATTAATAATAAATTATATAGTTAATGTAATTTTATTATTCCATTTTCTAGAATATTTATCTAAAATTTTGATACTCGGGGTATGTAATTTTTTTCACACTTTAACTTTATTTGTGACTCATTCCATTTTAAAAAATTGTTTTCCTTTTTGGGGTGTATAAACTATCATATGAATTAATATTATAATTTATTTACTAAAATTATAAAGATATAAATATCTGATTCATGATCTATCTTTATTATCCTATTTTTTCAATAGTTACAAAATTATAAAGGGATTTTCTATGAATTCTTTTTAAAATATTTTAAACTCATTTGGATAAATATACATGTTATTTAAAATGATAGAAACTATTCTTGTTTAAAATTAATGTATTTTCAATGATCATTTTATACTTATTTTTAAATAATTTATAATGTTTTTATAAATAATTGTTTCTATGTTTTCCTTATGGATAAATTTTTTTATTCATAAAAGTGAAAAAATATTGATTATTTGAATTTTTAACACATGAATGCATTTTTTTAACTTGAAATAAATAATTTTTAATCAATATTTTCTAAACTTTTATATTGATTATATAATAATATATTGTTTACATTTTTATACTAATTGTTATATTTTAAAATTTTAAGAATAGAATATTATTTATTCTCAATTTTTATGAATGTTTACTGAATTGTAGGATGAAATTGCATTTTTTAGGATTTTTATAAGGGAAATAAAATATTTTATGAGTTTTATTCATGTTAGGGTTTTTAAACATTGGTTATGGTAATGTGTGGATCCAATATATTCAAACAATACATTAGGAAATGATAAGTAATTGTGTAGAGATGTGATATAATTAATAATGAAGGTTATTCCTTTTTTATTTGTAGTATGAATATGATTTACAATGATAAATACATGATTATGAAGTTATACAATGGTTTCTAAAGTAAATATTTTAATTCATAATAAAAAAAAATCATACATACTATAAACTTTAAGACATTCTAATTTTGAAATGTTTGTTTTTGAAAGAAAATATTTCATGAGTACTCTTGTATTCCAAAGTAACATTAATGTTAATGATTTATCCCTTAATATTTTTTTAAAATGTTTTTTAAAAACTTTTGGATTTGAAACATATTTCAAGAATATAAGAATAATTATTTGAGCTTCATTTTTTTTAAAATATAAAACATTTAATTAGTTTTTTTAATGGACAAATGAGATTTCTTAATTTTTTTTATCACTTACTATGATTTTCTTCATATCCAATATTTTCAAATAATTGTTTCAATAGACTTTAGGATGTATATGGATTATAGAACTTTAAATTGAGACAATTGTTCAATGAGGAAAAAGTGTCATGAATTAAACTGGAGTGTAAACATAAGAACCTATATGTGGAAAAATATTCAATGTTGTATAGTTCTCTCTATGTACTATTTTTGTATTCATAATTCTATAAAAACTTAAACCTAAATGATCATGGTAATATATGATAGTATAATTAGTGTAATAAATCATGTAATAATATGTTATTAATGTTACAAAATGTGATAGAGATTATTGAAAATTAAATTTCAGTTTTAGAAAATAATTTTTCTCCCATTAAATCTGTATTGAGAAAAGATGGACACATTAGAATTTTAGAATAATCTAATTGAAAATTTAAATTTCATATGATGTAATTTGTTTTGAAACACTATATTGAAACCATGAGGTTTCATAGTAACTTCTTTTGGAAATAAATGATGTTTTATGAAGAATTTGTAGTTGTTGATTATTTGATTATTATATAGTTGTGAGAAGGATTTGGGTATTTCTAAAATATTGTCTGTAGTTTTTTTGTTCATCAGAATTATGGAAGATAATGTTGTACAAAATATAAATATTTAAAAAAAATATTTAACGATGTTTTATGGATGTAAATAGTAATTAATGATAAGTTATCTTTAAAGATGACATATTTTGGAATATGAAAAATTATAATTCTAGAATATTGAAATAATAATTGATGATTATAATGTTATTATAGAAGAAGAAGTTTTATAAAAGTTATCATTATAGTTAATATAAATTTGAATAATGAATATTAGTCTCCTGGTAATTAAAATTTTATAGATTTGTAGAATTTTTTAAAATAGTGAAGTCTAATACATAAGAGTAACCCAATAGTAATGGGATTATATAACAATAATACATGAGTTTTTGTAGATTATGGACTATGAAATTGGAAACAGCTTAAACTAGAGGATACATAAGAGTATTTTGGGGAAAAAAAATTTTCCATGAGAAAAATGTTATTCGATGAATATATTGTACATAAGTGATCTAGATGAGATGTAAGATTTATCAATGTTGTGATGTATCTACCACTTCATTAAGACTGATAGGTGTATTTCTATGATAATTCATAAATTAAGATATGCACACTATGTGTGAAAAGATTATGCAATAATAGTTTTGATAAATGTGAGTATATATAATTATTCCATAATATCCTTCATGAATCTCACAATAATCTATTTAATTAAATGGAGTTCCATGTTGTGATGTATAGACCATGGAAATGAAGAAATACTCTTGAAATTTTAGATATGGTTTGTAATGACATTCAATCATTAGATCGTTTCATAAATCTATATATCACACCATGATACATCTTGAAGTTTAATAAGGAACCAACCTATCAAATTGTGGTTATTTTGGACTATTAAATTCAAGAATATCGAAATATTAAATACAAATAATGGATTATAATTATAAAAATATTCTAGTGTCGTCAATGTATTGATTAACTACCCATTAGAATATCTATGGTGGTTATTATTTGGATGATGATCCAAGAAATTGATTATAAATTAATGATGATGGAAGATACATATTTCCATTTTGTTGTCAATATTAAAAATATATAAGATATATTTTTTGTGATGATTGAGAATATAGTGTAATGAAAATAACATAGATAATGGATGGAAAATGGAACTCTTTATTCCAAGAAAGAACATAAAAGGTAATTATAAAAATTATATTTAGAAATGATATAAGTCAAAGATGATTTAGTTTTTGTTGAATTATATTTTTTTTGAACGATTAGTCTTGGTTATTTTGAAATAGTTTTTATATATGTGATGGTTATGAAGTTGATAAATCTAATACTATAATTATTTTACCTTGTTTTTTTTCTACTATATTAGGATTATTCAATGATCAAGTTCTCAACACTTCTAATAAGAAATTGAATATATATGTTTAAAAAATTTTGGGCCACCACATGATATGGACTAATGATTAAAACCAATAATTATTATAATTATTACAACTACTAAAGTTTGAGTGGAATTTATATTATTAAATTGATAAGATACCTACAATTTTATAAAATGATATCTTCTATAGTAGTGCATAAGAGAAAGGGAGTTAAAATTTGGATATAGTGAGTAATTCCCTAAACCATTCTATAGGCAGTGAACCATAGTAATTATTAACTTCAGCTAATTTTATACAAGTATTGAGACATAGTGTGGAGTTACCTTACCGAAATATTTTACCCACCCATGTATTGAGTTACAATAAATATTATATTAACTAGTTCTATATTAATTTAATTGTCCTCAGATGTATCCTAGTGCAGTTGAACAATGTAAAATATATGTGTTTATTTTTTTGTACTTCCTAGATATGTGAATGATAAATTATGGAATTTCATTTAATAACAGATAAGGTTTAATTATTTTCTCTATAAAAAGGTTATATGATCTATATGAAAAATGTGGAGTTAAAAATACTTTTAATTTGGTAGAAGCATCAATCACAACTCACCCCTCTCAATATGTCTCAGGTTAGTATATTATCTATTATAAATAAATTAATTTTTAAGGATTATATTTCATTTCAAAATCCCATAACAATTTTACAACTACTGTGTATGTAATTAATATATAATAAATAATAAAACTAAAATAATTTATGACATTGAACTATTTTTTCCAAAATTCAGAGTAATTTTATGCTCTATATTGTAGTGCATATAAGTGAGACTCAATAATTATCATGATAACACATATAGAGTGTGAAATTTTTCTGATTATTAGTATATCTAAGATATTAGAAAATAAAAATTGATATAAATATCATCACTATGGACCTGAAAAAAATTACCTCAATAAATGTGTATCAATATATAATCTGTATATATAAATACAAATATATATTATAATTGAACCAATATATTTAATTTAAACTATAACATCCAGAAAATTTATAGTAAAAACGTAAAAAAATATACCTTTTTATCATTGATCTATAATTAAGAAATAATATAAAATAAGATATATAAAATGTTTCTATGTGTGTGATTCTTTATACTATTTTTAATTTATTTGAATAAAAATTTTAAATTGGTTTTCCTCCATACATGACCATTTCTATATTTTTTATTATATGTTCATGGATCCAATTTAAAACACTAGAAATTTATAAATTAAAATTAATTAAATAAAATAATATCAAAACATGACAATATTTTATATCTGAAATTAAAATAGTTTAAAAAATAACATATAAATAATCGATGATAACAGATTGATTAAAATAGACGAATATATTAGCAATTCTCTAAACAAGATTCATATTAGTATTAAGAATCTTAAGTAAAATTAACAATTCATGCAATCCAAATTTTCATGCTTTAACCACATCAACATTATTTTCTGTTTTTTTATCTCTTTCCTTTCTTTCAATAGATCAACCATATTTATCAAAACATCCTACTAGTATTCTATTAGATACTTTTCAACTAAAGCGCCAAATTAATAAATTCAAATTAACACGTCAATGAATTTGGGGACTGAAAATAATAATATTAAAATATAATTTATATGTATTGTAACGAGATTATTTTATGTTATGATCACTAAAAATCATCCTTTTTCACAAAAAAAAAATTACATGAGACTATAAAATTATCATCACAACAACTATATATTC
The DNA here is from genome assembly GCA_963277665.1 of Viscum album. NCBI lineage: Eukaryota > Viridiplantae > Streptophyta > Magnoliopsida > Santalales > Viscaceae > Viscum > Viscum album. The sequence continues at coordinate 310,226,437 of OY728126.1, forward strand.
CAAAAATAAAATACTAGAACAGAAATATATAGACAAAAAAATTAATAATTATTTTAAAAATACCATTTGTGAATTTCATTCCAAAAAATAAACAATACTGACTATATCTAAAACAACATTCATTTTAAATTTGTTTCATGTTTTATGTTGTAGAAAATAATGAATCATTCCAAATAATGAATAAAAGAAACAAACTAGAGACTCATTTTTTTAAAATTACCCACATTATAATTAATAAAATGAATTTCAAAATTTTAATTCTTTGAAAAATTTTGGTCTAGATTAATCTCACATAACTTATATATAAATATATAACTAGTTTTTAACTGAGAGAGAAATAGGTGAATAATATAGTTTGTGGTGAAGGAGCAAAGAAATTAGTGAAATTATAGTTCGTCATATATTTTAGCAATAGCGGTTTATTTTGATCATTCCTATTTCTATTGGATTTCCATTTTTTATTTTTTTTAGCATTAGATCGTGTAATTAGAGAGATGTAAAAGGGAAAGGAATTATGTGTTGGATCATTCTATTTGAATTCATTCAAATGAGGTTGAGTCACAATTTTTTCATTAATAAATGTGTTCTTTAAATGTTTTCATAGAATCTATGATATATTACATAAATGGAAAACATAAAATGTGTCTAATTAGAAACAATAACTATTTCTGAAAACGATGAAAATGATTGTTCCACGGATACAAGACTTCCCACCCATAGAGAGGTGGAGATCCTATAGAAATAAATCCAAGTTTGTTAAAATGGTGGGGAAAATATTCCAGTAGTAGTAATTCATGTTCTTAATCCATTGATGATGAAAAATTTCTTAAACGAATAAAACTATTCCAGAAAAATTTTTCAAATAAATTTTTTTTATATGTCAGCATTATAAGTAGGTTCATAGTTCATTTCACAAGAAACAATTTTATTGGTCTCTATTTAATGGCATAATTTTTAAATTTGGAAAATAATATTTGATAGTGTATATGACACAAAACACAATTTTTAGAAGATAATAAATAAACATATGATTTTATGATATATATATATATATTTAAATAAATTCAATCTCTCTAATAACTCGTGATGTAAGTAACAACGAGTTTAAACAAAATTTGACAATATTTTAAAATATTATTAATTATAAATGACCACTATGACATAGTAGTTAGGTTAGAGGGTATTAATTAGAATTACTATATTCTAAAAATTATATGGTTGATGGATATATTAAAAAAATGAAATGGTTATTTATTTATTAGATATAAATTAAGAACTATTTCAATAATAATATATGTTTTCTAAAAAATTGAATTTTTCTAATTAGAGGTTCAATAATTCTTTGTATAAAAAATAGAAAATTAATTTTTAAAACATTAAACAGATTTATTTTCAAAAATCAAATTCATTTATTAAATCATCGTTTAAAAATTATCTTCGAGTTAATTATTTATAATTGCCTGGATTGGATTATTTTTTGATTAATAGTGAAAAGTACAATTTTTTTTTGAAAATTGTATTTTCAGGTAAATTATTTATTATGTCAAAGTATATATTAAATTGTTTTAAAAAAGAATTTAGTAATATAATATTACATTTTTACTAATAATTTACAGTTGAATCATTTTCATCACTGATTTTACATAATAATATTTTATCATTTTGAATGATTTTATTTGGAAAGCCCATTTTTTAGTGGAATTGTAGGTTTTAAATTAAATTGAATTCTTCCACTTCTGCGAAATTAATTTGGAGAAAAAAATTCTGTATTTGTAATATGTATATTTAGTTTTAATGTAAAATTTCAAATTATGTTTTAACCATATTTAATAGTAAAAAATTTCAAATATTTAACCACAACTAAAGTAAAAATAGGTTTTCTAGTGGTTAAACTATGATGATAAGGGTTTAAATGATAAAAAACATATAAAACACCAATTATATAGACATATATTGACCATAAAACCTATTGGTTTAAATAAATACATATTTTTTAGTATATTTTCTATAGAAAAATATGGTTATTACTTTTTATTTTAAAAAATACCATTGGTCTCCTCTCGCCATTTATTAGAAGAACACCACATCTCATTTACAATTCACACATCTAAAAACCTTGATATTATAAAATTATACCCAAAATACCTCACGTACTACTTTATAAACTTACATTAGGAGTAATTTTATAATAAATCCAAACTATTAAAGATTTAGGTATAAACATAGATGACATACCAGAAGAATATGTAAAATTCATAAAATGACTATTTTGATTTATTTATTTTTAAACATCCACAAAATATTATTAAATCATGTTAACATAATAAAACAATTAACACCAATATACACAGATTTTATTATGTTAATTTTTTTGACCATTATCCCGCTCCACTTCCATTGAATATAAAATTAAATTACCGATCATGTGTATGAAAGAATACAGCCCCACGAACAAATGTAATTTTGTTTCCATAACCACATTTAATTGAGGTTTATAAAAATGGATTTAAAAAATATATATATATATATATGATATTTTTGAAATTTTTATAATTAATTAATTATTATATCACATATAACTTCTTACTTTCTATTCTATTGGGGGGATAAGATAATGTCTCTCGTGTATACGATAGACTGGCGCCTCACGAAGTGTTGTGATTTGATTTAATCTTATATTTTACATGGAATTTACTACGTTTATGTTAATTTATTTTACTAGTATTTATTACTTAAACAAACTCTTATATATATAATATAACTTCTAGATTCTTACCTTCTAATCTATCATAAAATAATAATATCTCTCATGTAAATGTTTGGATCACTACTTCCACAGAGCAATGTAAAATGTCATTCATTTTAAATTAACATGGATGGTAATAAGAATAAATTCTATTAATATAATCTACATTTATATGGAATATTAATTATAGTGTAAATTTTCACTAACATTTATTTTTCTTCTATTCCAGTAGTCATGAAATATGCAACCAATGTTCCTGCGTACATACAACTTACTATCTCTAAGAATAATATAATCCATTTTCTATACATATATTTTATACCTTAATATTATTTCATATATAATAAATATATATGATATCTTGATAATTGATAACATTATAGATATGATGGAACTATGATTAACATAACATGAAAAAATTTACTAAATAAAAAAATAATGGAAAAATGAATCAATTGTCACCCAAATATGCGATTTAAATAAAAAATATCAATGAGAAACTGATAAAAGACTATAATTAAATTAAACATTGTGGTAATTTTTTGATAATAATTATTTAATAGATTTATAATAAATAATTAATTTTTATACATAAGATTTGGACACATTAGAATAAATATTATCTTGAGGTAAGGGTTTCTCATATCATAATTAATTCTAGGAGATATACCTTATCTTATCATCTTATTCCTTTTTTCAGGTGTATATAATACCCATTATGATATGTTATATAATGAATATAATTCTCATAATTGTATTTAATGTTTCATTTTATTTTAGTTCCTTTATGAGTCTTATGATTCAAATGTAACCAAAGTGGTTTCGGTTTATTTTACAATCTTATAATTATCTAGGAGGGTTTTCATTTATTTAACACGTGAGGTATTTATTTTTAATTTATATAAAAAAAATATTATGTTCCTATCCTATAGTTATTCATAAAATTTTCATGTAATATTAACATTTTGTACTCTTTGGATCTCAAAAAATTGATAATATGTTTTTAATAAAAAACATCATTGTTTCTCTTTTTGGTAGAAAATTATTCTTCATCCAAATCCATGATGACTAAAAAAATATATATATTTTTATAATTAATCAAAAATATATATTAATGATATATTAGAATATTTTTAAATTATTATAATTTTTTTAAAATGAAAATTAATGTTAATTTCCAACCAATCCTGGTTTGGAATTTACCGAAACTATGAACGGAATCAATTTTTAATGTGTATGGAATATATTTTTTTATCCGTATTGGAAGATAAAATTTATTAATCATATTTTTAATGTATCTATGTTTAATTTTGAATTAAATTTTTTATAAAAATTTCTGAATATTTTGTTTTAAAAGGTTATTTTTTGAAATGAAATGGTTATTCTTATCAAGATCTTTTTTAAGAATCTTTTCATGGTATTTATATTCATCAACAACATCATCACTTTATTTAACATTTGATTTAATGGAAATATGTTGTATTGATATAATCATTATAGTTTTTTGGATAATATATGATTTGTTTAATTGATGATGAATATTTTTGTTACCATTCATCATATAACATTGGATGGTGTATGATTCTGTTTTTTTGATTGGGGTAATTGTTATAATTGAATATGTTATTTTTTAAAATACATTTTATTATATTTTTTATGTTCTAAACCATTATTATGATATTTTAATTGGACATAGTTTTTGATGTAGTGAGATCTATTATATATATCCCCTAGATGCATCAACATGACTAATTTGAAAAATCAATTGGCCAAAATAGATCAGTTTATACCCATAGATCTTAACTGTCTTATGAATGAAATGTAAACAATTCCTCAGATATCAATAGTTATTAATTAAATATTTTTTGGAATAATTAATTATTTTCTATTGGTACTCAATTAGTTAGAATACCCGTGGATAATTTATTAGATCATGTGATTTTTATGTGGATATAATTGACCTTCTTTTATTATTTATATTTCATGCACAATTAATTGAATAAAGGGATTATGTTTTATTTATTTAAATTTCCAAATGAATTATTATTATTTATCCATAATAGACTTCATAATATGAATATCCTTATAGAGTATCTAAGATCATCCCTTTCATATGGTTTGTTTTACCCTGGATATCATGTAGGGTTTTGTGACTAATATGCAAGGATTTTCTAAAGTTAATAATGGTGTTCTAAAATAAAAAACATTTTATATTTTCTGTTTTAAATGTTCATTAAATTTAATTATTCATATACTTTACCAATAAATATCAATTTTTACTCTATTGGGATGTGATTAATTATATATAATACCAATGAAATTGATTAACCACCAACTTTTGTATTCTCGGGTCTGGGTCCTTACACTTGAAGAAAAAATGGGGTTGTAGATCAAAAGTTATGAAAATTTAACTTTATAATTTTTTATACATAAATGTTCAGAAGTGCATGCAACTAGATGTTCTATAAATATTTGGATTGAGATGATGCACATGTAAAGAATACCATTTTCTGAAATTCTGTCATAATGAAAACCTATATAGGAAATTTTATGGGAATGTATAAAGTTTTCATAATGAATATTTGTATTAATTAGTAACTAGTAGCATTGTACAACTATGGATTTTTGAAAACATAAAATACTTCTTCAACCCTAGTCCCAAGACAGATCAATACCCCACACCTTTCAATATTTGGGTTTAGAACTTTCATATTATAAATTCAATGCCCTGAAATCATGTAACTAGGACTCCTATGATTCAGGAAACCTCCAAACATGATGATAGATTACAATAGGTGATATATTATATTAATTCCCTCACATATGTTCTTTAATTTTTTTATATATTATTTATATGTTCTCCAAAAATCCTCATCTATGTAAAAAATCATATTATGTGAAACCCTTGTCGTGGTGATACACATAGATTCTTTATTTTGAGGAACTCAATTTCATGAATATTGTGCTATCATTGATCATGAACCTATCTAATCTGATTCTCTTTATGAAAATTCATAGGCATAAATAAATTCATTTACTATAATTTTATTAACATATAATCTAGTTATGAATGGTGATTTGTCCATTAACAATTCTCCCAATAATAGGATGTGTGTCACATCACACAAACAAGTACCACTTATTCTTTATTACATCCTTAGTAGAACCTTGATCATCCTTCTTAGTGTAAACCATAAATATCACAAAATTCACAGAATTATCAATATTCTTTGGGGGCACCTAGGAAACCCATAACACAAAACCCTACTTAATCACTTGTTTTTAAACCTTTCAAGCAAAAATTATATTTACCATTTCATGATAAAGTGAGTGGTATAATACTATCATGAAACCTTAATATGTGAACTCCATCTACATGAATTTTGATACTTATTCTATAATGATACATTAGATTCAAATTTGAGGTATCATAAAAATTCACCATTATCACTTCATCATGGGATGTGGCATCTCTGAATATTTTCCATCTTTTACAAGAATAAAAATCCTCTACTAGAAATCCCCAAAAGTCACCATGAGAAATTAATATATAGGTCATCCAAATAGGATGTCAACCTCTCATCAGTACATTCATGATTAGTGTGTGTAAAAATTCCCCCCAATACATTAAACTACAAACCCCACCCCCATATGTGAAAATCATTTATGGATCTTTCTCAAAATACATTAACCTATGAATTCCATTAGGAGATGAGCCTAATAAGATTCATTTCCCATATGATGATGATAATAATACAAATTTAATAAGCATTGGGGTGACACCCCTAAACCTTTTCACTGACAACTATTAGTTTATTTACTACACAATAACTAGAATACATGATATTATAATCCCTATAAGAATTTTCATTAGTAATTAATATGATTTATACTTAAATTTAACATCACACCCTAAAAAATCACAACATTTGAATACAAATAAATATCCTTTATTAGTATACAATGGGTCGATCATAAATAGTATTCAACTTTATTAAGTTGGGAAATATGAAACAATAGTGAAGTTCCAGATCAAATTTTCAGTAAGGCTGATCATAAAATTAATGGTAACATGTAATAATAAATATAATGGGATTATATAACCGACTAATATTTCATGACATAATCCATTGATGTAAAAGATAGTAATTTTTTAAATGATTACATAATGATGTAAATGTTAAGAATGCATAATATCAAAATTCAAAAACATTTTATGAAGGACATGTATGAAGAAATATTTCATAATAGGTAATGATTTTCCCATTACCCAATCATAGATGTATCAAGTTGCCTACTTGTACAACAGGGGGAATACAAATCTTAGTCCCACCAATCAAATAAAATTCCAATGTATTCAATCACAAACTAAATGATCATTTAAATAAATGTATGTAGTGATAATAACAAAACACTAATCATGACATCATATTTAGGATTTTCATAAAATATATTCCAACATAGAAAGTAAGATTATTTGGTATTGGTACTATTCTACCCATTAAATTTATTAATAAAGATATATAGGTGAATTACTTGGACTAGTTTAAGGGATAACAATGTATTCACAATATTAAAATAATTACCCTTATCAAATGATGAGTATGGATATGTAATTATTGGGTAATTTATATAAATTAGGGTTACTAATGATTATGTTAAGAAAAACTAATGTATTTTTTTATTTAGGGAGAAAAAAAAATTTATTGATAAATTCCAATGGAATATAATCAAATCATTCGTTATGGTTTATAATGATTATTTGATTTATTCATAACATATCTCGATGGATTTTCAATATAGGTGTACAAAAAAGGCCAACATTGTATCCTCATGTGATCATGATCGAATTAGTTTTCCCCCATTCCAAGTTCCCTTCTATTTAAAAATCCTTTTATGTGATTTTTTTGGGTTTACTGTAGACTATATAATAAGTACACACCATGTACCTAAAGTACATATCATATACATAGTGTTGGATTAATGTTGTGGCCTAGGAGACCATGTCGTGATGTTGGAGTTCGTGGTGTGATCTTGTACATATCATGAATGATGGGTGAATATAGTTTTGGGTGAATATTTTGGTTTTTAATCTGAGGTGATGAGTTTGTTGCCATAGCATATCAAGAATGGCCTTCAATTCATGAACCAAACCCCACCTAATCTATAGACACACGTTTGGGAGGTTTTGAATATCCATTACTCCCCAAAAATCATGTCTCTAAACTGTAGACACACCCTATGAATTTTTTAGAGTGTCTCACGTTCTGGATTGATCTGATTAGCTTTAGTTCATCATTTTTTAAACAGTGCCTATCATCGGGTTAGTGTTCCTTCCAATTCTTCCTTATGATTAATCAAAGTAGAACCCTAGTTTGTTGTTATCAGATCTGCTAATATGAGTTGGTTGTTTCTTTTTTGTCCTCATCTAGATCCATTGTGACATATTATCTTGAATGGTTGTTCGATGGATAGATGTGGTGAAGAATACATTCGTTCTTGAGGTACGTGGACTTTCTTTTATTTTCCATCCCCTTGTATTCTAATTGGAATCAATCAATCGAGGTTTATGATTGATTCTAAATCCTTTTTTGATAGAGTTTTTGGGTTTCTATGCATTTTAATTTCATTGAGGGAATGTGTGTACTGAATAATGATCTAGGTGGTTCTGTCTCTATAATATGATAATGAACCCATATTTTTATTGTCAAATTGATTTATAAAATTGGAATGATTGTTGTGTTTTTTGGAAAAGGGTTTTGAAATAATATTGTGTTTTCCCAATCTATGGAAAAAATTATTTTGAAATGGTTTTCAATGGTTTTCAATCCATTGAAATGGAATTGTGAATGATAGTGCATGGGTTACCTTGGGTACTTAGCTGGAAGGTTTAGAATGAAGCCATCGTCCAATCTTTTGTGATTATCAATGAGGTTTTTCCTTGGGGTTTCCATATTTCCTAGGGTCATTGTTCTAGGGGACTGGTATTGAAATGTTGGAGGTAGTCTCATGGGGTATTGATCTACTTCCAAGGCATATTATTCTTCGATCAGTTTTGTGCACTTGATTTTTGTGGTTCAAGTAGTATGTTTCCTAGACCTATAGTATACCATGGTGTGTGATACCAATTCTTCTATTTTGTATTTAATAGATTTTTTTAGTTTTCCTTGATATGGATTTTTACGATTGTACAAAAATGTTATGGAAAATATGATTTGTAGTTGATATACCTGCTTTTGATTAAAACTATGGAAATGGGAACTATTTACCGTATTTTCTATAAAACTTCGATACTGATTATTATTCTATGGTTTATTTTAAAAATTATCATACAAGATTTATTATATAGAGACATGTTATGGAACACCTATGTGGGATCATACTATGCCTATTACCTCACACCCTACACACTTTTTTAGTTGTTTGTGAACCTTTATTTGTCTTCTAGGGAAGTGAAATGCAAGGTTCCATTGTGAGGCTATGGAGTTTATGTTTGATGGGATGGGTAGCCGGTGGTGATATGGTTGTAGTTTGTCTATGCCATCATTGGAGTAGTAGTTTGGTTTTGAGTCCCATGGAGTCACGCTGTCTTTTAGGGTTTTTATCTACTGTTTCTATAACTATATTTCTATTTTTTTCCTTAAACATATGGCATATAAATAAATTTTAGTCATTTTTTAATTATTCTTCTCTCTATATATATGTTGTGTGCTTATTCAGTTTGGGACAAATCATTACCTCAAATTTTTTATTCAATGCCTTGGTACACGTCACCATCCCATGGGGATCGAGAATTCCCATCAGTTATGTGACTAATTGGATCGGGATCCATGTTTCAGGGAAATCAGATTAAAATCATTGTAATTTGGTATTAGAGGAGGTCTATTCTCAAGAATCATTTCTTGGGATGTCGGTTAAACTGGAGATAAGATTGTTGGGTCTTGTGATGTATGTTGCGATGAGTGCATGTCCAGGTCTTGCCGTAATAAGACTCAAGTTACCATGGGATGTCAGGATATGTGTCTCTAGTTTTGGTTAGTTGTTTTAAAAATCATAGTTTTTGTTTACGGGTTCTCTAATTTGAACTGAGATTTGTTTTATGTATGAAAATTATTATGTTCTAGTGTATAACAGTACGCCTCTAAGACATCATCCAAAATTTCCGCAGGAAGATGTAGCATATGATCCTCATAGAAATCCACATATGGATCCGAATATCATCGATACAATCATAAAGGTAGTCTGTTCTGTTGATCAGGATGTCCCATGAGTTCATATGTCAGTGGATGATGTAAAATCAGGAGCTAGAGGATAAAAAGATCAATCGTGGTTGTTCAGGCGTGAGAAGCCACCATCCTTTAATTGGACAACTAAACCTCAAGAGGAAGAGGATTTGATGGATAGGATTAAAAAAATATTTTAATTTTGGGAGGAACAGGAGAATATATTGGTGAAGTGATCAAAATTCAGATTTGAGTGTTCTGGAAAGTGTTGGTGGTAATCTATGGTCCAAGCAGACATACTTGTGTGCTTAGATTTTAAGTGTTTCAAAACCATGTTCTTTTAGTAGTTTTATCTACAGTCCCTGATGATGGAATATTATCATGAGTACCTACCGTTGTAGTAGGGAGAGCATTCGGTGTCATCCGACACCAAACGGTTTTTTGAACTTGGCTGTTTTCACTGGATGTTGTAAGGAATGACCAAATGAAAGCACAAAAGTACCTAATGGGTTTGTGACCGAACAGTATATCACATGTGTTCATATTTAATACTTCTACCTATGTGGTGATAGGGTAAAGTGAAATGATGAGTGATATTGACACGAATGTCAAGGTCATCTCTACTGCCTATTCTCTTCCAACTGGTGTCAACTTTAGTGGTGTGTGTGGGAAGAACATGAATTTGTTGGACCATTGCATAAGCCGTCAAGGTGGGACTCAACATCGATCCTCCTCCGCACCATCCATTATATCAAGAAGTGTGTCTTTGACTTTATACCAATATGGTAAGGGGTCACACAAGACGTTATTGTCCTATACCCAGAAAGACGTTATATATCTGTTGACATGTTGGTCATCTACAGAATTTCTGTTTGGCTATGAATACAACTCATTAAGGTCAGGGTTCATTTTCTACAATGACTATAGTGGTGTAGTCAGAAGTTTCAAATACTACTGGGATCTAGTCACATGCCTACGGAGTGAATAATTTTCATGTAGTATATGAGTGTCCAGTGAACGTTGATGCAGGTCCGTAATAGTGATAGGTATGCTCCTTATTGCAGCTTCAGTAGCTACCACATTGTTTTATACTAGGGCCTACCACTCATTTAAATCTGCAGGTATTTTTGATATGATTAAACATTAAATAGAACCCATTCCAATTAAAATTGAGTTAGAGACACCTCTTGGTATGAAGAAAGAGAAGGGTTCAGGTTCCCTTCATGTTTGTTCAAAATAGCAGACATGGGGTTGGAGTTGGATTTTCTTTTTGTTTATCTATATTTTTCTGATGTCATCATCGGTATGGATTGTATTTTTTCTCATCAATATGAGGTTTATTGTTATCATCAAAATTTTTTATTTCATTCTTACAAGGGGTTATCTCTTTTGTTTCACGGAGATTGGGTCTCAAGGGTAGGTCATGGAGGACCGCCCCACCCAGAGCTGAAATTTTTACTTTTTTATGTCATGTTATAGCCCAATTATGTGTCTTCTATTGAGAATATTCTTATTGTTGTTTGAGACATTACTAATGTTTTCCTTGAAACATTTTCTCACCTTCTTATGTAGAGATAGATAGTGTTCCTAATTGACATGGTGCCAAGTATGCATATGATATCAATGACTTCTAATCATATAGAACCAACCAAGTTGAAAGAGCTCATGATTCAATTGGACGACCTGTTATAGATGGGTTTTTCCCCTAGTATTTCATAATGGGTAGCCTCTATGCTATTTACCATTATATAAGATGGTTCACATCAGTGATTTGTGTACTATCAAAATATGAACATGATAATAGTTAAGAAAAATTATCATTTTCCTCGTGTGGATGTTTTTTTAAAATTTTAAGTGTGAAAATTGGTCTGCATATTGCAATATTTGATCAGGATATCATCAGGTCATAGTCCTAGAGTTTGATTCATCAAATACGGACTTTCAGAGAAAGTATGTCCATTATTAAAATATTGTGATGCCTTTCGATATGACTAATTCTCTTATAGTTTTTATGGTCTTGATGAATTAGATATACCACCAATATCATGATATATTTATGGTAGTGTAAGTGGATGATATTATTGTTTATTCAACGTTTGACCATTCACATGATCACCATATGAGTTGGTTCTAAAGATTATGAGAAATCACTATCTGTATGGAAGGATTCAAAAATGTAGTTTTTGGATTCCATAAGTGATGTTCATGGGGCACATGATTTCTAAGCATGGCTTGTTAGTTGATCTATAGAATATAAAACCAATTTTTTGTGTGTCGAAGTAACCATGAATTTTTTTTGAGATATGATGATTCCATGGTATTTCTGGATAATACTGACAGTTTGTTAATGATTTCTATAAGTTTGCGTCACCTTTAAAAACTCTTACCAATAAGGCAGCGAAATAATCATGGGATGAAAAGTTTCTGTCTTCCTTTGAAGAACTGGTACAACATATGACATTTGAACCTGTTCTGATCGAACCTAATCCTAGTAAGGGGTATACAGTGTTCTATGATGCATTAGGTGTTTGTTGGGGATGCTTTCTTATACATGATGATCATGTGGTAGCTTATTGATCTTTTCAGCTCGAACCACATGAGAAGAACTACCCCACTCATGATTTAGAGATTTATGGGGTGATGCATGCATCTAAGTGTTGATGACACAATCTATTTTGGGATAAGTTCACTATTTTCTCTAATCATATGAGTCTTATCTAGATAATTTACCATAAGGAACTGAATCATATGTATAGATAATGGGTAGAATAACTTTAGACATTTGACTTTGACATAACATCCACTCCGAGGTAAGATAATATAGTTTTTGATTATTTACGAAGGATGTTACCATCGTAATCGGTTTAGGAAATGAAGGAGGAGTGGAATCTTATGGGGATATTCAGTGATTTTCACATGGATTCTTAGGAGGATTTATCATGTATGGTACTGAATAGTGTTAAATTTTCATCATATCTCTTGGAGTCTATCATGAAAATTCATCAAAAAGATGATGGGTTTCATATGTTTTGGGAAAACCTCTATGGTGCGGGGGAATTTTTTGGTTGGTCTCTTTATTTAGATGAAATAATTCACTTTATAAAGCATGTTTTCCTCCTAGTAAATATGAGAAGTTCAATTTTGTTTTATTTTTATAGACCTTCATGGTCCATTCATCCAGGATATAAAAAGATGTATTATGACATGATTAGATGGTTCTGGTGGCTGGGGATAAAGTGTGCCATTGAAGATTATATATCCCACTGTTAAACCTACAAACTGAAAAAGGCAATGAACCTAAATCCCTAAGGATTGATTTAGCCTATTCCACTTCCAGGTTAGATGTTGGATGATGATTCCATGGATTTTGATGCTGCGTTACCATAGACAACCAAAGAGAAAATTTTTATCTATGTGGTTGTTGAGAGGTTGATGATGTCTTATTATTACATTACATTAAAATATTTTACTAAACTTAAAGATCTGGGAATGTTGTATGTGTAAGAGATCATGATGTTACATGGGATTCCATCGGCCATTATTTCAGATAGGGATCCTAGGTTTACCTCAAGGATCTGTAAGAGTCTTCATGATGTAATGCGGACTCAGGTGAAGGTGAGAACATATTACCATACACATAGTGAAGTCCATATGGAGTGTGTAATTACGATACTAGGAGATATGCATTGTTCATGAATCATGGATTACAGTGGATCGTGGGAAAGCCATCTGTGACTAGTTAAGTTTTCTTACAACAATTGTTAACAATCGTAGATTTGAATGGCTTCTATTGATGCGTAGTATGGTTTTCCATGAAGATCACCTATTTGTTGGAAAAATGTGAATGTAGTAGCTTTGCTTAGACCATTCCTTTTCTAGGATACATTGACAAATATTTAGAAGGTGCGACAACATATTCATTTAGCCCAATGTCAAAAAAAATCATATTCAGATCGTTGGTGTCGTCTATTGTGTTATTAAATTTTTGATTGGATTTTATTGAATGTTTCTCCATAGATGGGTCACTGTCGACATGGAGAAAAGGGAAATATGGCTCTGATATATGTTGGACCATTTGAGATCACTGTATGTTTGGGATAAATTTCATATTATTTAGACCATTAGTTTTATATGACAAATATTCATTATGTTTTCCACATACCTCAGCTTAAAAAGTATCACCATGACACCTCTCATGTTCTAAGATGGGATGACATTTTGTAAGATATGGATGCTTCTACTTCGAAGAAACTCGTTGAGATCATTGACTCTCAAAAAATGTTTTTCATGGGAATTTTATTCTGTTGGTCATAGTTCTATAGATACGTGGATCATATTCTCATGAGACTTGTCAACACAAGTTGTTGTTGTGGAAGTAGTGGGATCATATCTTTCCTAATGATAAAACATCCACATGAATTCCTAGGAATGGAATTTATTAATGGTTAGGATTTTGAAACATCATATTACCTTTATTGATTTAGTTTTCCATCATTCAAAGTTCCCTTCTAGTTTTAAAATACATTTATTTGATTTTTCGGGGATTACTGTAGAATGCACAACAAGTATACACCTTGTACCTAAAGTACATCTGTTGTACATGGTGGCAGTTTCATGTCGTGGCCAATGATACTATGTTGTGAAGGGGGATGTCACGTTTGGAGCTTTTACATGTCGTTAATAATGGGTACACATCGTGTAGGGTGAAAATTTTGGTTTTTAATCTGAGACGATGGGATTTTTATGTAACATATCCACATGGACTTCACGTAATGTCCAAGGGGTAGACATGATGACATATCCTATGACCAGTTTAAAGTCACATGTTCTAGAGTTATGCTTGGGAGTTTTGGTTAGTCCATTTCCCTCAAAAATATAAGTCTCTCACCAATAGACTCTCCCAATGTAATTTTTCGGGGCGTGTCACCTTCTATATTGATATGATATGCTCTTGTTTATCATGGTTTCATTGATAGTTTTCACTAGGTATGTGTTCCTTATGATTCATTCTTATTATTGATCATGATAGTTCCCTAACCTTGGGTTATCAGATCCATTAATACAAGTTGGATGTTTCTTTTTTTCATCATCTGGATCCATTGTGAGATATTTTCTCATTGGGTTGTTACTTGTCTTATTGTGGTGAATCGGACATTCATTCTTGAGGTATGTGTGCATTCTTTTATCATCCAAACCCTTTTATTATATTTGTAATCAATCCATTAAGGTATGAGTTTGATTCCAGGGCCTTCATTAACTATATTGTTGGGTTTATTTGCTTTTGGATTCCATTGTGAGTGTGTTATAGCCGAATGTTTAGGTAGGTGGACCCATCTCAAGCATATGATAATGAACCAACACGTTTTTCTTTGAAAATTTCATTATTAATTGATTTATGAAATTGGAATGATTTTTTGGTTCATTAAAAAATAGTTTTGAATGAAAAATGGGTTTCCTTAGACATTAATTAATTGTTTTTGAATATTTTTTGAAAGGGTATCAAGATATTGAAATAGGTTTGTGAAAAAGAGAACATGAGTTACCATGGGTATAAGGTGGATGGTTTTTATTTTGTCCATTATCCATTATTTTGTGATTATCAAAAAAATTTGTCTTGGAGATTTCCTCAATTACCTATGCCCATTTTTCTAGGGGATTTCTATTGAAATTTTGGGGGTGTACACTAATACGGTATTCATTTGCTTCCATATCTTGTTGTCCTAGGATCAGTTTTGTGTACTTTATCATTATCATATGATTACTCTTCGACATATACCTATAACATTATTTAGTGTGTGATATCTAGGTTTCTATTTTTTATTTCATGGATTTATGATTTAGAATTGATATGCATGATTATTCTTGTGGAAAAATGTTTTCTCAAATATGATTTGAAAATGATATACCTTCTTTTTTTGATCTATGGAAAAGGGAAATGTTTACTATATTTTTTATATAACTTATTTAATTATTATCATGTAGTCTTTTATTAATAAAAAGAGAAAACAAGATTTATTATATAGAGACTTGTTTTGAAACACCTCTGTGGGATCCTACTCACACCTTGTGCAGTACTTCGGTGGTGTATAGAAATTTATTTGTCATACAGTGCAGTGAAAGGCAAGGAGACTTAGTGATGAGGTGAGGTTTATTTCAGCTAGGATGGTTAGATTGTGTTGATATGGTATAATTTCATCAGCTCCATCCTTGGAGTATCTATTTATTTTTGAGTCCCATGAATTCAAACTTGTCTTTTGGAGTTTTTATCTAGTATTTTCATTATTTTATTTCCACTATTTTCCTTAATGTTATAGAATATATATATTTTTTAGTCTTATGTTGTTTCTTCATTGCTCTATATATAGTTTTTGTGGTAATTTAGGTTTATATAAATCATTCCCTTGGATTTTTTGTTCGTTGCATGGGTGCTTGTTTCATAACTATGGGGATCAAGAACTCCCTTTGGGTATGTGATATATCGATTCTGGTTTCGAGTTTTAGGGAAATCTAGGCTGGTTCATTTCAAACATATTTTGGACTATGTGAAATTTCAGTTAATAAAAACAATGTTTTTTATGTTCTATTATTCCTATGTTCATCTATTCCAAATCCACATACACCTTTTCATATCCAAATATAGATTTAATTTATAGGAAAAAAGAATACACTTGTATCTTTCAAAAATTAATTATAGTTTTGAGGATATATAAATGTTTTAGGATTATAATTTCTTATGAATGTAGTATATTAAGTGGAAATGGTGATATATAATTGATAAAATATTAATGAATATATATAGTTGATTCATAAAAACATTTTGTATGGAAATTAAAATAAAATAGAAAAATTAACACAATTAAAAAAATCATAGAGGTTTGGGTCCCTAAAAATCAAATTAAACTTTTTAATTCTTGATATGAGAACCATATAGCCCTTGAAAATCATTAGAAATAATATTTATGGAGACATAGAATGAGTAGAAATTCTTTTTCAATTGATTTATTGTTGATGAGAATGGGAACCTAGGAGGTTATTTTAAAAAAATATGAAGTAATGTTTAATTATTTCTAAATGTAGGCCTTGAAAAATAAGGTTATAAAATGTAAAAAAATATTAGATCACCAATGAATTAGACTAATTAATATTTATATTTAATATTTTATTTACATATTTGAGTTTTAAAATCTAACTCCATTATTTAATATTAATTTTTATATGAGAATATGTCTTTCCACAATATGATACATTTAAATCGTTGACAGAATTTTTATACCTTATAATGATATTTATTCTTTTGGAAATTAATTTTAATTAATTAAAAAAATTATATTTATAAAATATTTTTTATCTTGGATTATTTTATATTAATTCTTACATCATTTCTACATCAAAATTATTTCATAATGCATACAATATATGCTTATCTTATTTGACAATTTAACAAAATATTTGAATGGCTTAAAATATTATAATAATTTCACTACTAGATTATTTGGGAATGATTATTTAAAATATGATAACAATTTTATGAAAATTGTTTTATTTATATGAAAATATTAATTTTAAAATAAAATTATTTTGTTTCAAAATTAGGTGTTTAGTAAAAAAAATTAAGACTATTTCTTCTTACAAATCTTGTATTGTTCTAAGCCTCATGTCTGTAATCGTATTTTTAATAATTTATTGCTATAAATTTCATTTATTATTAATGAAATCATTATTAAAAATGATAATCATTTTACAAGACAATTTCATGAATAAATATACCATTACAATTACAATGGTCAGATTTCCAAAGGTTATATTCCACTAGACATATCCCAATGTTCCGATTCCAATGTCAAAATCCAATGAACATATTACCTCGATATATAGAAAATTCATCCAAATATCATTAATATATTTCGCAAATGTACTATGTTTATTCCTATGTTTACTATTATCTATATAATAATAATGTTTCTTGTAATCTTTTAATTAAATATTCTGTTTAAACCTGTATATTAGAAGTTCTGTTATCCCATATATTCCAATGTTTTATGGGTATGGTTTTTGTTGTTATTATAAATTCAATTTATTTGTTTTATGTTGTATTCCAATATGTTTTGATGTATTATATTGTAATAAAAAACTAATTAATTAATAGATGTTTTTGGGATTTATACTCTCCCAATTACAAAAATTTCATTATTCAAAGTGTAAACCATTCAATAGAAAATTTTTTTATGACACTATTATTTCATTTAATGGATCCTATTTTGCCTATTCAAAAATTTATATATTCTAAAAACCTTCATGCATATTTTTATTCTGTTTCACTTTCACATTATTTTTATGTTTCAAAATTGTTTATTAATTATATAAAAATTATATCTCCAACTAAACATGATCCATATTTATAAAATAGGGGGTCTTGAATATACATCCTAATAAGTGATATACAGATGACACCATGATCTTTTTAATGGTTTGGTGTCATGGAAAATGATATTTTATAGCTCGTTCCCACTATAATTTTTCATATTTCTCAATATAGTTGGGTAATTATAATGCCCCAGCCTTAATAATTACTTAATCTTGAGTTATTACAATATGTCACATTGAGGATCTTTTCCGGTTTAGAGTTTTAGAGAAATAGATCATAAAACTTGCATTACATTCCACATTTAAAAAAAGTGATTACATAAAAGATAGTATTCATTTTTTCCATCAACGGAAACATATTTAAAATGAAAACTGGATTCTTTCTTGACACTTCCTTGAAACTATCATCATATCATGTACCCTTCCCTTGACCTGTGAAAAACCTTTCAAAAACTTTGGATGAGAATAAAAAGCTCAGTAAGGGATATAAAAATATGGAAATGAAACATGAGTACATGTATACATAGGAATGAAATCATACTTTACCCATAAAA
The DNA here is from genome assembly GCA_963277665.1 of Viscum album. Lineage (NCBI taxonomy): Eukaryota > Viridiplantae > Streptophyta > Magnoliopsida > Santalales > Viscaceae > Viscum > Viscum album. Next base: position 310,245,324 of record OY728126.1, read on the forward strand.
CATAATCACATTAACATAGCTCAAAAAATCATTAATAAATCATAGAAATCACAAGACATAAAGGTAACTTGAGGCATTCATAACATTCTTACGTAAGAAGTAATCCTCTTGGTTATGTTTGGAATACCCATCACAATATATTCCCTAAATCTCTTCGAAAAACCTTAACGTTTAAACCCTTTGAGTTACCCAATGAATTAGAGCGCTATATCGGGCTCACCCGCCCTTAGTTTATCACGGAACCACCCCTCTTCATAATAATGCATGAGAACCATAGCATAATCATATCACATAAAACAAGCATAAAGGAAACATAAGATTTCCACTTTTCAATCACAAGATATCAATACAACACATTGATAAAAAAACATAATGAAAACCATTTTAAATACCAAAATAAAAGAAAATTAAAACATGGTATTTATTTTTCTTTTAAAAAAAGGTATGGCTTGTAGAGGAAGCCTAAACTCAAATAATGGTCACGACGACGGAGAAGTCGTTGTCGCCGCATACATACGACAAAAACATTCCCTTTTATTAGTTAGTAAAACTCATTGTATAAAAATGATTCCTTTCAGATAAACGTAAAATTCAAAGGTTTTTATACACCATATAAAAGAAGGATGTATATAAAACAAAATATGCCTCAATGAAAGGAGATTGAGACGAAGTCCCGTACAAAGACGATATCCTTGGATTAAGGATAAATCAATTACATAATTATGTGTGACAAATTAATACACCAAATATAAGTGGATATTAAGTGTAAAAAAATAAGTTGTTATTCACACATATTCATAGAACGACATATTCAAGGAGTACAAGCTTATCCCAACGAATCAAAATTGGGTTAAGAAGTTCCATTGCAAAAATTTGACAGCCTAACCGCGTCACTACAGAATTCAGAAAATGAGTTGATGAGAGATAAAAAGGGTATCTCATAACATGTACATAAAATATAAATCACTAAGGATATAGAAGAACATATCCCAAAATAATGTTATGTGAATTAAAATACATAAAAAAATAAGTCTTTTAAAAAGAGGAGGGTGAAATGTTCCCTTACTGACATGGGTATCTTTCGAAACATACACCCTGTGAAAGAAGGACAATACAACATTGATGTAAATACTCATAAATGAAATTATATTACATAATGAATAAAATAATGGTCAGTACATACACCACTCAAATGAAATTGTGGTAAATGTAGCATAAATCTCACGGGAATAAAAGTGAGATGAAAAATCCCTTACGAAAACACGGCAGCCTAACGACGCCACTTAAAACATCCTAAAATGGATTGATGAGATCAAATAGGGATTCTCATCATATTAAAATAAAATTTACATCAAGAGGAATATAAAAGAACATCCCCCATCATAACTAAGAGGAGCTTAAAATAATTGACATAAAGGAGAGTACTTAAAGAGAACGAGAGAGGTTAGATCTCTTACGAAAATTCGACAGCCTAACGACGCCACTCAAAACATCCAAAATGGATTTATGAGAGATAATAGGGTCTCTCATCATATGAACATAAAAATTACAGTAAGATTAATATAAAAGAACATCCCTATCACAAGAAAGATGAACTTAAAAGGAATGACATAAAAGAGTGTAATTAAAAAGAAAGAGAGGAGTAGGATCCCTTACCTCGGGTCTGACATGACTCGATCATTCTTTAACGTCATCAATAATAAACATGAGTTAATTTATACTTGCTTAAGAACCTTTTTCAAGTTAATTATTCCTTTTATATCACTTATTTCCAGGTTAAAAACATTATGTAATCATTTAAGTTAATAATGTTTGTTTTGTAGATATTTGGTTCTTAAGTCAAAAGTGGACTTCTTACAATCACATGTTGTTCGTGTGGTCAATGGTTCATTATATCCAGAATGGTATTCATGATTTGGATATCATATATATCATATATATCCAGAATATACATGTATTTATAATATTACATAATCATTTATAGGTAGGAAATGAAACTCACTGTTTATGGAGACAGTAAGTCGTACGTACGCATGAACGCTACTTTCATTTCTATGTCATATTAATTGAATTAAAACTAAATTTGAGGTATGTATATTATAATTACAGAATTATATTCATCATTTATATGTAACATACATAATATATAAAAACTTTAAAAACATCCTTTATACATCCCACATATGGCATTAACGAATCATGTCACTTTAGGGGGGTGGTTGTCTGCACATCCAAAAATGAAATTATCGTGTTTACCCACAATGGAAACCATAAAGGTATGCCAAACAAGAAATGTAAAGAAGCTTATGTAAAACATAAAAATTTTATATATCATATATAAATATAGTGACATCTTAATTTCCACCCTTTTAAGGTGTTACATGAGTGTTGAACAATCATCGTTTCGTGAGGCAGAAATTCGCCATCCACAGAAACAGTATGTTCTTTAACCATTTGATGTAAGTGTGTGTAAGTGTAGCACTAATTATTATTATGAAAACATCCTATTATATTTAATATACTGTAGTTGTTACAGAATAAATTATTAAAAAGTGTTTAGGGGTTTGGAGAAGCAAAATAAAACAAATGAACACTAGTGAAGACATTACCTTAAAATCGGGTAACTCTTTTTGATTTGAGATTAAAGGCATTCTTGGGAAGACTTCTGCACAATTTGAGGCTTCTAGGAGTAATAGAGGGATGTGGAGAGGCAAAATGAGAAGGGGTATGCCGATCCAAAGGCTTTAATTGTGTGGGTAAGGTGGTAGAGGTGGGGGCCTTTTATAAGAGGAGAGGAGGGGCACTCTTGTAAAGTTACAAAATGTTACTTTATTTTCAAATGAGTTACTGATTTTAAAGGTCCCACATTGATGTATTTCGAGGATAAGGTGGTAAGGGTTAGAAATATACTCATCCAATTGGTTTTTTACATGTTAATTTTATATTTTTAACATTATCTTTTCATTTTATTTAAATCCTTTATTAATGAGGTAAGCACTGCATCATCATGATGTCATAAATAATTTAATTGATTTAATCTCTAAAAATTAAAAAAAATATCATGATGTATGAGATATTTTTATCTTTATAATTAATTTTTATAGTAAAAAATAGGACTTGTTTAACCATATTTAAAAATTGTTTTTGTGAAACATCTCATGCTTGTGACATTTTTATTTTAACATTAAATAAAAATTTATTTAAGTCTTTTTCCAACCAAAGTGTCTCCATAGGGTCCCCAAGATGACCCATGGATTTTCTAGGTCGTCCATGACACATCTAATGAGGGTAGGACATGTGTCTAGGTTATTTCACATTATTAAAATATTATTTTTACCTTAAATTACACTAATTACCTCTAATCGCGATTAAGAACATAAAAGCAACTATTCAAGAAAACATTATTTTAATCCCATTGAACCAAATTTTAATTCCTAATGACAACCATGTATGTCAGATTTTTAAAATTCAAAACACAGAAGTGGAAAAGTTTCATTTAATGAAAAATCAGTTTCTTTAACTACCACTTAGTGGTCTCACTATTCATCAAAAATTGAAGTTTTTCAGAAAAATACCATAAATTCACCCTAAGATAAATTTGATTTTCCAAACTCAAAAATGGTGGCTATTTTAAAAAATTCAAAACATATAAGTTTAATTAATTAATTTAATAATTAATTCCCACTATCAAAACAAATTGCGCATTTTTAGGAAACAATATCTATTAAAAGATTGACAGTAGTTTAAGTCCAATTTCAAAGTGAAATTAATTCCAATGACCAATATTGGATTAAATCGAAATAATATATTCTAATTTTACGTTAAAAACAATTCAAAATATAATCTAATCATATAAATAAATTAGATTAAAAAGAGGTATTGAATTAAAATAAAACATTTTCACTATTCATTAAAAAAATGATCTTTATCGGAATGATACCAAAAATTTACAGAAATTAAATTTTGATGTCTCTATTCTAAAGAAGAATTTAATTTTTTCAAATATAACACATATAATTGTCAAAAAGTGGATTTAAAAGAGGTTCACCATCAAAAGGCGGTTAATAGACCTTCTAAAAAACATTAGAATGTTTACGCTTAAAAATTGAATTCATTCACAATTTTAATCCTCTAACATTTATTGTAAAAAGTAAAAATAATTGACCAACATATATAATCATTTTGTAGTTAGTTATTTTCATTTCCTCTTTTAAAATGGTTAGGAATTAACTACCATTTAAAATAATATTATTTTATTATTAGAGTGCAACGTAAGATTTCCACGAAACTCGTTGTTGCGTATGGGGTACGCCATCGAGAATAGCATCCCTTTAAAGTAATATTAATATTTTATTCACAAATATGGATAAATATAAAAATGTCATATTCTTTATTTACCTGGGGTGTTACATTAATAGATTAAAATTATTTATAAATCAAATGACACCACAATATGGAGATATCCTATGCAAGGAATGGTCCCTCTCATGGACATAAAGATCCTTTATTTAGTTTCCAACATTATGTTTTTTCACTTAGGTAAATAATTTTATTCTCCTAGATGGATCTCACATTCTCTGATGTATGTTCCAGTGGTTTTGGAAAGAATAACATCCATTCTCCAACTACAACAGAACATGTGGGAGTATCACATATCTCTCTATAAAATAATTCATATGATATCATTTGATTTATGTAGTGTAAAGTTTTAATAAAATTAATCTCTAATACTAATAAATTTTTACCCTAACTTATTTAGAAGAAAAGACAACATGACCATATAATTAACTAAAATTATTGTATATTAGATTTATATTGTCTATCTATTTGGGGGTGATAGATTCTTATATGATTAATCTATTTGTTTAAATCGTTTTGGAGACTATACTAAATTTTTGGTTTATAGAATTTGTAATGGTTAGAGACTAAAAAATTGTTCTATGAAGTTATCAAACATCATTTGTAAACATCCTAGTATGATGTTCTAGTGTATAATCTTCTCAATTTCCTAGTAAAAGAGTATACTCGGTGAGATCATTCTTAATTAACCTTATTAATTTATGACCCTTGGATAACATAGGAATCATTTTGAAAATTATATTATAATATAATCCCTCATATGATATGGTTTAATAAAAGGTTATATAATACCCTTGGGGTGATACCTTACACCTTAACTAATTGGTATACTAAGCATCACTTAGTATAATATTGAATAAATAACTTCATATTTCCCCACAAGAAATTACATAAAAATCCTTACATATATTCATAATTCCATGATGTATACATAAATTCTAATTGTGATCTTGATCCAAAAAAACTTCATTATCTGTAGAATTCATGGAACACATAACCTGTTACCAAACCATAAAAAACCATTATATCCAATATTAATCACTAGTAATTTTCAAATATTCACATATAACATATTCTTATGTAAGGAGTTATCATTGATTTAGTCTTTCATATTATTGTAAAAAAATGAATGTTGCGTAACTACATAGGATATGATTTATGTTTCATCTTATATTTTAACCCCCATGTTTATCATTATAAAATCCTTAAGAATTTGGATATTTTTTCCTTAAACATGTATAATATGTCATGTAATTTGATACCTAATGTATCTACTGCCATTTTGGTGTCCTGGGGTGATAATTTATAGAACAGTTATAATCAATATGTATTTTCAACCATCTCATTAATATTCTATGTAGGTATTTCAGAGAAAATATGTATTTCATAAACTTATGGTAAACATATATATTAGTACATTTTTTATAAATGAAATGTATCAATACATTTAATAAAAATATCACTTATATGATCTTTAGATAAATAATTGGATAATTTACCTCAGGATATATTAATTATTAAGATTCAAAATCCCCCACTATATAATTTTATTTCAACATATCGAAGATAATTCCTTAATGCATCACTATAATACAAAAAACACTATTTACCAAATAGATCTGTTGATACATATAAACATACCGGTATCCATTTGAAATCCTCACACATATCTTTAATTACTTATCTCCATTTGTTTTTCACTACCTTACATGATTACATGGTTAACATATTAGCTAATATCGAAAAATATTTCTATAATCCACTGATAGCGTCCTACTAATCCATAGAAATAACATATTTTTATTACAGTGGTATGTCTTGTAAATTCCATGAAATCCTTTGTTTTTGAAGGATCAATCAATATATCATCCTTGGATAAAATATTCAATGAAAATAAATTAGTTAATCCCAAATTCATATATATGTATTTTCCATATAACTCATTTATCCATATAACAATAAGCACAAAGAGTAGATGAGTTTTATTCTCCTCAAAGAACTATGATTACATAAGTATATTAGTAATAATTACCACAATAACATTACAATAAAATCATTTAATAGTCTATTAAAGAATTTTATAAATACAAATGGTGTATGGGTTAACATAAAATGCATTACAATGATCATATAATGACATTACATCATATGAAATGTCAAAAGTAATATTTTCTTCTTCTAAACTATTAATTGATGAAAAATAGAATGAAGAAAAGTCTTTAAGAATTATATATCCCATTACTATTAAGAAAAGTTGTCATAAATATGAATCAATCATCAATTTTTTAGTAGATTAAAAAAATCAATTTCCCAATTAATAACCTCATTGGTCTATCTTTCATATACAAAAATAAAATATGTTCTTCTCATGGGGAAACAATTGGATGAATGAACATTTTTTCACCTATGTAATGTAATTAGTTCTTAAAATCATCCATATATACATTATTTATTCTATAGAGTGTCATATATATAGGTATGGCATTAAGGATAAGTTCAATACATGATTAAGCAATGAAACCAAGGGGAAATATTGGTAATTCATACAAAAAGACATTATTATTATCCTAAAATATGGGTAGATAATCTTTTTGAGAAAACATTTACCAATTATCGAATTAAATTCTTCTATATCAACCAAAAGGATATCATATAGATGGGCAATCAGGTGTAGTTCTAGAAAATTTTGAGGAATTAAAATCATCCATTAAAAAATATGTAATTCCCTACATGACACTCTAATTATAACATCCACCTACATAAAATAAATTAATCATTTATAATTCAATATCTAGTACATCCCCAATATTAATTTAAAACCCACCATCAGTGTGATGATTATATTCAAAACTTGAAGACAACCATGTTTTATAATTTTTATATCCTAATATATCATTGTTTCAATCAGTGTTTCAATTAGTATTCTAGGTGATATATCATTAATTAATGAAAATTGTTATTATTAATTATTCTTATTATCGATTAATTATATAAACATGTTTTTATTTCAATAATAAATTAGTTAATTAGATTAAATTAAGTGTATATTCATAGTACATGATATCACACCACTCCGATCATAAACCTAAACTATAATTATTTTAATGACCCGAACCCGATCTACAAGATTATATTCATAAATATTCACTTGGGATTCAGTTAATTGATTAGAGGGATTCCCTATATCCCTAAATTTGAGTCATTTAATAATTACCACTTTTAACATTCTTTTAACTCCTATGATTTATGACATTTCTCTCAACAATTAAATCATACAACTAACCCATTTAATTAATTTATTGTGTTAGTATTCCCTCATTTGTAAAATATTGGGAACTCCTCACGTTATATCATTTACAATAAATTTATTATTAGAATATTGTGATCGTCTTGAAAATTTTCTCCAGAATTCCATTGTAACTGAATGGTTTTGAAAACACTTTTTCATCCTTAATACAAAATAATATAATTTTCTTATATGACTAACATGTTTAAGATACTAAGGGCCCTCAATGACATGGATTTAATACATGAAATAAAAGACAATACATACATAATAAATTTCATAAATATTCATCTACATGACTCACTAATCTTATGTGATTAGCAGCACACTCAACAACTTTTTATTATTCCTTTTGACATAAATTTATGAAATACTTTTCCATATCATCATGTTTATAATCAAGAAAATATTTACCACTAAATAACATTAAATTTAGTTCACTCCATGTCTTCTATTTCTACCACCTTATTAGTATTTTAATTCAATAACCTCTATTGGACAGTATTTCCCCTTAAATGATACACATTATCATCATATCATTTTTCTTCTTAGTAAACCACACAAGAATATTGATATTTTTTAGGGACCTAATACCTTTATTTTACACAATGGGATTACAAGACACACCAAATGATGTAAAAATTTTCCTCATAAAATGATCTAAATAGGGTTGTTCAATATTATCAGTTAATAGTTTGATATATGTCATGAGAGTTATTTTTCATAACCAAATTAAATTTCCATAGGATTGTAATAAATTTTTACCACCAATGTAACCTAAATTATTTTATTTATATATAAAATCCCAATATTTTACACTATTATTGAGTTGTTTTTTCTTTTATCAAATAACTTCAAGTATTAATAAAATATCTTGGATTTCATAGTAACTTTATAAACAACCAATACATTAGGAAAGACTGATATTTCATGTTTTTCTTAAAATATGGTTATTCACATATATCTCATTCTATAATAAATATTTGAATATTTTAAATATATGATCTATTTTGTTATGATATAATCATTTAAATAAAATTCCAATGGTTTAGACCAAAAAATTATTGAATAAAAAATTTAACCCCCTTAAATGTGATTACTAAGATATCATTAGATATTTATTACATGATAATTAGAATACATTAGATTACATTCCCAAAACATATGTTTTGTAGTATTTAAGATTCTTGACACATAAATTTTAAATTAAATCATTAAAAGTACAATCAGTTGAGTAAATATCAGTATTCTGTACTGTTATCCATAGGAACCATCGAACAATGTATTCCAACTCATTACCTTTGAAAAAGGGAAAAAATTAAATGGTGTTTTTGAATTCTCCGCAAGGTACATCGTATAGTGGAATATAACATGGTATAATCAGTATAATTAGAATATATAAGAATAAAATTCCATTTAACCTAATATATCAGTTTTAATGTTAATATATGAGAAAATAATTAAATAATAATGAAAGTGTTATGAATAAATAATTGCATATATTATAAACAAATCATCAAGGACTTCTTCTAAGTCATCATAAAAAATGGTAAGGATTGACTGATTAAAGTATATTAGTTGTCTATTGATATCTCTTATTTCATTGATAGGCTATATATTTGATTGCCTCAACTATAAAAATAAAATATAATTCCATCAATCTTTTACTAAATGTTCAGGGGCTATATCTGTCATAATGAATAATATAAAAATATACGTAGCATGACATCTCAGTGAGGTTTATCTCATAACATATTCCCATAGAGAATAAATTATTATATATTGATCAAAATAGATATTCCATTGAAAAAAATTAATATGTATGTCTTGGTAAATTCACTTAACAAATGTAATGAGTAGTTAAGGATTCACAATGTTTACATAAATAACCTAATCTGGTTGTGAATATCGATGTCTAGATATTTGAAAAATTATAAATATTATGGTTATCATTTAGTTTTATAATTATATGTAATGTATTTAAAATATCATGAGGAATTTGTTTTGTAAATATCTCCTTGGGAATATAATCACAAGATTTATTATTATTGGTAACGACATGTAAATCATCCAAAACTTAACCTAGAAGAAAGTAAAATGAGGTATGTAGTTAGTCTCCCTTCTTATAAAATGTATGAGGAAATTATTAATATTGATCCAACCTTTTCAAGTTTATTATATCTATATGAAACTATGTTATAGACATACCCACTTTTTTATATCAATGCTGTGATTTTATTTCTAGGAAAAACCTTAGATACTCTTTTCTTTAACAAAAATCATGACTGTTTTACGAATATGGAACATATTTAGAATTATAACGGCTTATTATTGTAGTATAATGAGAGGGGATGTTCCTCTCTCATTCATAATACAATGGGGAATTTATATAAATGGTTTATAATAATATTTCATAGGTAAATGAATTAGAAATGTAATTACTAATACAATTATTGAAAGATAAAAATTTTTGGAACCATACTTAGAAATGTAATGCCCTAAATCATGATATTAAAATATTAGAGCCTTATAAACAACATTTAGAAACTTATGAGAGAAAAAATAAACTGATCCTTAACTTAAATGGATTTTTATTGGACAGTAATGGATTATTGGGTGGGTATTTTTATAAAATTTCAGAGGACTGTTTATATATTTCTTATCCTAGGCCTTGAAAAAATGGGTTTTTAAAATAAAAAATAATTACATTACCATAGTCATTTTTTTCTCCTCCTTGAGATGGCGGCCTCCACCACACCTGTCCCTCCCCCACTGATGGGGGAGGGAGCCTTATTATTCACCTACAGATTAGTTTCCTCCTTTTTCCCCTTCTCGAATCATGATTTCCTTTCCTCATTCCCTCAAGTACCGCTCAGTCCACTAGTTCCATAGTAGCTTGATGGGTTTCCCTAATCATCTATTATTGACTTATGTGTTATTTGAATATTCAGATCTACAGAATCAAACCTTGTTTTCATGGTTTTAAAAAAACATCCTTTTATTGACTTATTCAATAGACACGTATTTGGAGCATGAGAGTGATAAGATAATGTGATAGTGGGTCTTATGAATAATATTCACATGATGGTTTTTTTCATCAGTGTCATATCTCGTCATGACTTGGTCATGTGCACGTCAAAGGTACAACTGATTCCGCTTTTACCTATTATGGTGCTCCTCCTATTTTCATATGATGCAATACCCTCCTACAATGGTGACCAAGGTACACTTTACCAATCATCACCTACTATTTAAAAACCATTATGTTATTTTTATAATAGTTAATATAATATTTAGTTATATGTTTTAGTATATTATCACTATGAATCTTTCTAAACATGTCAATCCGCATGTATGTGTTGGAATGGATGTTTCCTAAGTTCTATTTGAGTATGTGTGGATTACTGTGGGTGAGTAATATTGTTTCAAAAAATGTGTGGTCTATGAATTTTAGACTGATTTCTACACTAGATGAAAGAACCTAGGATACTCATTGGATGACTATAATAGGAGGGATTGGTTGATTGTGTGAAGGACGGGCAACGGTTGCGGCATGGAGTTGGAGGTACATATTGAGGCCTAGACATTGGATAAGAAGCCTGTTGTTTTAGAACATTATGTGGGTAGGGTATTGTTGTGGTTGTTTGTGTATATAGGATCAGTGCTACATTAGTCATCCAAGGCTTTGGAATGCACCATCTAGTGAAGGGACTGGAAGAACAACCCAACCTCAGTCGCCTGAGAAGAAGGCATCGGTGCCTCATGAAAACCCGATGATGTCTAATGTTTTTTTTAGGTTGAGGGACGACATGGCCGATCCTTCCTCTTGGAAAGTGTTTCTCCACAATGATAGTGTGAGGTAAAGGTATTGGTTCATCATGATATGTCTTGTGTTGAAAACTAGTTGAATGTGAGTAAAGTTGTGGTGGTGCATATTGAAGATGTTGTTGACGATGTTTTTGCTGAGGTGTTAGGTTCTGGTTATGGTGATATGTGGAAGGGGTTGTTGGGACATTATATGGGGGTGGCCTATCAAAAAAGTAGTGGTAAACCGTGGGAATCTATTTCAAGGATCTGGACCCCAGTTCACTTGAGCAATAGATTTGTAGGACCAGCATTTTTATGTATGAGTTCTGATCTCGCTAACTCGTGTAATCTGTTTGGGGGATGTGAGATGAAATTAAATGGAGATAATGAAATTAATTTAGTATGTGAAGATTCATGTGTGATATATTATAAGAGTAACAGGAGGAGAAAGGGTAGGAAATAATACTCTATTCACCACATCATTTGGAGACTTGATCAGTAAGGAATGTAATTGTCAAACTGGAAAACTCTGAGGAGGTGAGCCATTAGAGACCAGGGGACCCGAGTGACAAACCCTTGGAATTAATCTTATGCTCTGAGGAATAAATGGATGGGATGGTCTTCTTACTTAATGAATCTTTGTAGGAGGTGTCTAAAATGATGTAAAGGTATTTAATAGAGACCCTTAATGAGCATAAATATGGCTGGGTTGAAAAACATGACCCAAGGATTCTTGTGGGGTTCAGAAAAGGGAAAATTAACATTGAAGAGGACACATAGTATTGAGACCAGCTGTCCTATGAGGGTGAAAATTTAGTGGTGGAGACACAAATATTCCTTGTAACATCAATCTTGTAGAATTTTTTTAGGGAAATTGATTATCGTAGTCTTAAATTACTTTTCAAGGACTCTATTAAAAATTTGTAGAATATGTTTCTTGGTTTTCTAGGTATCTGGCTTCGGATGTAGTCATCTTTTGGGCCAGTTTTTTGTGAGATTTGAGGTAATGATTTTTTGGATTGGAATCTATAATTATTTTTGGATCTGATTTAGATGGGGTTCATAGAATAAATTATTCACCTAATCATGTCATTTGGATTTAGAAGACTTAGAGGGTATGGCTATGCCATTGGTACAGTTCATGTGCATCCTTGAATGGGGAAGCTATCCATGTGGTCATGCAATGGTAATGGTTTTCTGTCACAATGCTGTTTTTGGGGAGAGGCAGCACATGTGTTTTTTGGGTTTTATTCTGTTATGGTTTTATTTGGTTGTAGCAATGGATTTTATTTTTTCTCAATTTCCCCTCAAAAGTGATTTGTTAATAAAAAAAGATATTTTTTAGTCAGTCCATGTTATTGGCTATCATATTTTTTGATATTTTTTGAATATTTATTGAAATATTTTATTTTTTAGAACCAAATCCTCTATGATATATTAATTGGGCACTAGGAATATAGATTTTTAACAATATATTTTCTTTTAAAATGTTCATTTCCATTTATTAGTTTGGAATGTTATTTATATAATTATATAATCATTTTAATTATTTAATATGTAGTATATTAAAAGAATTTTTTTTGGTTATGAATTTTTTTATATTAAATATTATATAATTTCTATGTCATAATTATCTTATGATACATACTGTATATCCTACTTGTATTTTACAATTTTTCAAAAAAATTGACTATATTAGAAAATTTAAAAAAAATCAAAATTGGATAATTTTGACATGCTGGTCTCAAATATAATGTGATTTTTTATCAAAAAAAATTTCATTTGAATGATAATGTTAATTTTTATATAAAACTCATAATGTTTTTTAAAAAGAGACTTTTTGGTGACACAAATATAGGAAGTCTTTATTCTAGTAAGACTTATTTTTTTTCTAAATCATTCGTTAGGGAATATATTAAAATTAATTTGTTATCATTAATTTTAATAATAATTTGTCATATAATCATAAAGTTAATTTATTAATTTTACAAGAAACATGCATGAATAAATATTTAATTACCATTATAATGTTCATGTTTCTATCATTCATGTTTTAACAAATTGATCCCAATGGGAAGATTAAAAATGTATTATTACACATTATATACATACACATCATCCTAAGACCAATCATATTTGATCATTATATACCAATTCTATTTCAATGACTACTTATTATTTATAATTAAAATGTCCTTATATATATTTATTCAGTTATAGTGTGATCCTTTGGAGTATAAGATTACAGTGTTTCCCTATATATTTTCTAGTGTTACTTTACTATTGTTGGATATTATAATAAATATAGTTTCCATGTTTTTTATTCCTATATTTTTTAATATATAACATTATAATAAAACAATCATATTTATTAATATAATTTTATGGGTAATATAATAGGGTTTTCCTTCAGTTGTAATCCAATGTTGAATATTTTCTTCATGTGATCAGTATAAGGAATATTATGTGTCAATTATAGGGAATCACATTCATTGTAAATTAGAAACCCATGCTTGCTTTTATGATGAGAATGGAATGTACCAGGTGATGAGAATATGGATCCTTAGGAGGCGAGATTTAGATTCCTTATGTGGGGATTGTTAGAGTACAATGTGGTTAGAATTTAATATCTAAACACTTACCTTAGGTGAAAAAACAAATATTCTAGCTATCTATTTATAAATTGAATAATTCACCTTTTTAATGATCATATAAATCCTTTATTAGGGAGATAATAATTACATTGATGGTAATCCAATGTTTTTTTCATTTGAAAAGCATGATATTGCTTATTGGAAGTGATTAAGTTCCCTTATGTAATGGGTATATTATACCTTATGTTATGAGCTTAGAATGCCTCATGTGATGTGCATAAGTTGACTTGTGTGATGTGAAAAATATCTCTCGTGTATTGGGTCTTAGAATCCATATGTGATAAACATATGATTCCCTTATGGACTTTCCAGGGGAAGATAATTTCATATTTACAATGAACATTACACACTCACCAACTAAAATCTCAAATTGGTTTCCTTTCTATGGAAAATATAAGTAATTAATAGATATGGACATGAAAATAAAAATAGGATGAATGTTCATGATAGTGAAAAAAAGTTATAATGGAATCCTAGACAAGGCAGTTAATACTGTGGATGAATACATGGAAGGAAGAGATTAAATCCCATAATCAAATTCTGATCAAGGATTCTACACATCCAAACCTAGTTTTGATAGACTTCCCACCATTGGAATAAAGGAATGAGTGTCTCAAATAAGAATTTTCCCATAATGAATGTTTATTGAAAACAATGGTCTTAGTGAAATGATTCAAAAAACATGAATGAATTTATAAATTGATTGATATATGGGTGTATAGTGGAATGGTATATAGAATAAGGGTATAATGGTTTATATCACTGTATTGTTCCCTTGAAAGGTGGAATTGTTTTTTCTGACTGAAAAAACAAATCTCTACAACCTGGTAACATGATTTTCATAAAAAGATTATTTAATGATATAAATTTATAACAAATTTAACGTAGTTTTTTTAAAAAATTTATAAGGCAAATAACCTTTTTTGGTTTCCAAAAAAAATCCAACACATACATAACATATATACCTGAATGGAAAACTAAGAAATATTATTTTGTTAAAATATTAAAATGAAATTATCTTCACATATATTATTTTTAATTTTATAAACATAGATCATTTTACTATTTTTACATAATTGACATAGTTAGTATGTGAATAAAATTTTTATTGATAAAATGTGTTTTTATTATCTTTTTGATTCATTTCACTCTCATTAAATTGACCTTTTTTAATTTGTTTATTATTTCAATTTATAATTTATCACACAAAAATATCCATATATATATATATATATTATATAAAATTTATTAAAATATAAATATTTTATATCAATATATGAATATATATATTTAGTTACAAATGATATACTGATATTAAACTATTAAATATATATATTCATTTTTTAAAAAATATTTTTTAATATTGAATAATTTATCTCAACATATATTACTAATTATGAAACACTTCTTAGTGAAAATAAATTATAAAAATAGATTAATATGATACTAAATTTTTTTTTTTATGATATTGAAACCAATTTATTTGGTAATAAAATATTTATTTGTTTAAATAATTCTTAATAATAGTTATATCTATTAGTAAAAATTGTTTTTGGAAATTTAATACAATACTGAAAAAATATATTTTCTGTATGAAAATCGAACTTACTAAAAATATATATTATTACATAAAATTTAAGTTTGTACCATCAATTTATTATAGTTATAATATTATTTTAAAATCAACATTAATGATCCTTATGATCTTTTTATAACACATTTTGAAATTTTTTTCAACATATCTTCGTATGAATTTTTTTATATCTCTATTGAGAACGATTTAATGGTGTTTTTAAAAAAAATAATTCACATGACATGTTGAAGGAGGTTAAAAATGTTTTTCGTAACCATTTTATAAAAACATTCATGATTTAAGATGATATGGTGTCATTACTCATGTTCATAACATAAAAATATTATAATTATCCATGGTGATGGTGTAACCATTCATAAAACATTAAAGAAGATTTTTTTTCACAAAATAGACTAGAGATGAATATTTTACATAGGGATTTAACTGATGTTGGAGTCTAAGCCAAATTTTTTAATGTAAAAAATTTCATTAGGTGACCAATGTATAATTCAATAAAATAGAAAAAGTAAATAATTACATGGTGTAGGGGAAAATGTAATTTTATGTAAATATATTATATGATTTTTAAAAAATTAACATATTTTCATGAGGGGAATATAAATTCTGTATGAGAAGTCAGTGTTTGAATGTATATATGAAAACACAATAGGGTATAGATAAAAGTTTGAGATATGATAAGATAATGTGGTAAGTAATTATTCGATAGAGGTAAAAATTGTTTTTGAAATAAAAGTATTCAATGTTGAAGAATTTGGATTCAGTATATCATTAGAATAACTATCAACCCGAGATTTTAAGAAATATTTTTGTTTCATCATATAGATCACATGAAATTTCATCAAAAAAGGTCTTCAAGGAAGTTCATCAGATGTAGAATATGAATTATCAATGAAGAGTTTATAATAATATTATAAAATTCATATGATCTATTTGTGATCCTTCTAATGGATGAGCATAAAAAAATTACAATGCCTTCAAACAGATGATTCAATAAATATATAGGAGTATGTTTTTAAAGAAATTTTGATATTTGTACTATGGAAGAGGGATTAGATGGATTCAAGATGGAATTCCATACATATAACATCCAATGGGTATATTTAAATATGATCATTCAGAGGATTGATTTTAAGTGAACCTATCAATGAGAATCTATATGATAGTTGAATAACAAAATAGATAAGTTTTTAATTGTCCTAGGACACTAGAGTTCCTAACTAATCCATTTAGAGAACAACATCTAGAAATAATTTATTGATCTTTACATATCACATTATATCACTTTTATAATGATGATGTTGTGATTTTAATTCAATATTTTCTTATCTATAATGGTAAATATGATTTGAAGTATTTTCTAAATACAGAGGATATGTAATTTCAAATAAGGTTGAAGATGTTGGAGTTTTTCCAGAGCATTAAGAATATTCTTGTAGAATTTTGTATGATCCCTAAAAATGAGTTGAGTTGGAGTTTTGAAATATTTTTTTTATTGAGTGCGATAATGAATTTCAGTTCAAAATTTTTTTCCCAACAATAGCAACAATAAATTAGGGTAAAATTAAATTATATGTTTATGAAAAAACTATTCATATGTGTTGAAATATGTGAGCCCGAAATGTTTTATGTAAGTGTATGTTTATAAAAAATATAGTATTGGGTAAAATTTCACTTGAGACAACTGTATTAAGAAGCATTAAAAGATATAGGATCTTATCAGAGACATTGAAATTATTAAATAATCCGAGACAAATGACATAATCATTGGTTTGAGATACCGAATATATGGTGTATAGGATAATGTTTTCGAACAGATTGTGAGCGGTTGTTTTGTAAATAGTGATATAAAATGTAATTATTCATATCTGAAGAGAGATGTAGTATAAATGTAGTTGGATTAATAATAATCATTTATATTAGGAGATAGAAGAATTCTACTGTGAGTTGAGTTGTGTTTTATTCACTTCTAATAATTGACAATAACATGGTCCAATATGAGGCTATTTGGAAAAGATTCAGTCACCCACAATGGGGGATAACCATATAAATCTTATGATTCATGATATATATTCTTATCCAATAAGAATTGTGATATTTTTATAGAATTTTAATATGTATAAAAAATCTATCAACTTGGAGGTGTTGATTTTTTTAAACAAATTAATTTATAAAACGACATTTCTGATTAATATACCCACCCTAATATTGGTTCTAATTGATCCTAAATAAATTGAATTATTATCAAAGGTTATATTTCCATTTTTTCCATATCATTTATAATCTCCACTCTAATGATAAAAGTGTGATTCTTATCATTAATAGTAAAAAAATTAATTTTTAAAAAATAAAATGATACCTTATCTACAATATATTAGCCAAAATGTGATTAATGAACATATTGTTGGGCTTCTGCACATTAAGAAATACGATCCTATGATATTGAAAAAAAATCATGAGGTAGATGGGTAATGATGAAATTATTTTTTAATTCATTTTTTATAAAACATTTTTATGAAGGTGATGATTCTTAATAATGCTAAGAAAACATGGGAAAAATTGAATATATATTCAATGGAAATATAAATGTAATGGAAGAAAATATACAAATCTAGATATGTATGTTCAATTATATTTTAATGGAAGATGATGATACTGTTAATTAGCACTGCTCTAAAAAGAATTAATTTGGTTTCAACATTACAGTTTTTAGTAATGTGATGGATGATGCCAAAATTATTAATTAACACATAGGAATCAATCCAAAATGATTTTATTATAATATTTACAACTTAAAAGATAAATATAATTTATCTTTTTATGAATTACATAATATTATTTTCAAATAAACAATGACAAATTCCCAAAAATTCAAAAATAATACCAAAGATGAAATGTATATTAATGTTATGAGAAAATTTAAAATATAATATGTTGATGATAAAATTGTTGAATGTAGTGATTCATATGATAAGTATGATCTTGAAAATAATGAAAAATATATTGTCGCATATCTATAAATAATACTTAATAGTTAATTAAAAATATAGAGACAGAATCCTAATTATATTTTTTTAGAGTAGAGTAATTGGATATTTTCTTATGAAACATAAAATTATGAAATGGTTATAATATGAATAATATTATTAATGAAATATTCAATAGAGCAATTGAATATTATTTTTTATAAATATTAAAAATGAACTGAACTTATGAAAAAGCATAATGGAAATGAAAAAATATGTCTATCGTGAATGAATTATTATAATGACTCTATGAAAAATATTTATTCATAAGATGAAATTCTAGAGAAGACCAGAAAAATATTTTCAATATTTTTAGAAATTAATATTCCTCAAATATTGATGGAGAAGATGTAGAATGTAAAAAATCTACAGATAAAATCATATGAGATAAATCATTGTTCCATTTCTTGATAAAAACAAAAAAATAAGGATGGAAATTAGTATGATGAAGAAAGAAGAAGAGAAAAACAATTAATTGATGAATTCACTTCTAAAAATGGAATATGTGACCAATAAAGAGAATAAAATACACAAAATAATATAGGGAGAATAAATAAATATGGTAGAATATATTTTCTTGGTGGTTACAACTAAAGATATTGTGATTTTTAACTTAAATCATGACTTATATAGGATTGAAGTACATTACGTTATATAAGTGAACATTTCAAAAAGTATTCAATGGTAAAGGCAATAAAATCATGATCTACTGAAAAAACCCATTCAAAGAATTAAGTAAAATCTATTCCCAATAAACATAAATTTTTATTTGATATTTATAATGATGAAGGTGTTACAAACAATGAGTAATAGTTGATTGACGATGGATTTTGAAAACATTTCAAATCATCAATATTTAAAAACAACATATGAAATAAAGATTCTACATTATGAGGGATATAACTATAGAAATATGATATGATCCTTTGAAAACATTATATAATAAAATATTTTACTTTTATATTAGATCTATATTCGGTTTATATTTCTAGTGTTTTGGTATAAATGGAAACATAGAAAATAATTTTTTTCACATCATTTCCCTCACTGTGAATAAGCAAGAAATAATGGGAAAAAATTTTCTAAAAAGATAGTAATTTTCATATGTTTCATTAGGAAAGAAAATTTAATTAATCATATGAATGAATGATTCTAATGGAAAACTGATTTGATTTTTACGAATAAAATTGATAAAGGCATGACCATCTTGGTTACTATCTGGACTAATGAATAAAAATATAATGGAAAAGTTTTATATATTAAGAAAGAAAAATAAAGTTAAAATACAATTATTGAGGAAATATATTTTCTTATAGAGACTACTCAAACATCTATAAAAAAGAATAAACCATTGAATCTAGATTGTGGTTATTCGTTAGATATGAAATTTGATACAAAATAACTGAAATATATTAATGAAAATTAATGAGGTGTATCAAATTTAGGCCATGTGAATTCAATAAAAATATGATGATTATGAATTGATGAGATTGAATCTCAGAAACTAAAATTGACATATGTTATATATTTTATGGGATTAATCATAACATCATGACTATTATCCAAATTATTAATGATGTTAGGGAATTTATCTTTACCATTTTTCTTGTATCATAATAAAAATTGAATGAATAAAAAAATTCATTAAGTGAGAAATAACAAGTGGAAATATTTCCCAGATGGGAGATATTTTTAAATAATGTTACATAAGTACAAGGATTTAAATATATTGTTGCTTTGAATACATTGTTATATTGGAAGAAAGGTATGAATGACACTTCCAAATTCATTTCCATAAGAAACTAACTGTCACATAAAAGGAAGTAATATTTTTCTTTAAAACATGTTATGAAGGAATATAGTTAGTATAATACATAAGAATGTTGAAATCCAATCAACTATAACACTTAGGCTCATTCACTTTGATATATTTGGACAAATGGGTAATCAATCAATAAATGGTGACATATTCATTAAAAATTAATTAGTTATATCAGATTAATGATCAATATAATTTTAATAAAACCAAAATCAATGTTTGTAACTAAGATTATATATTTAAAAATGGATTTTCAATGTTATATGGGATATTATATACTTCAGTTGAATATTGAAAATTGAATTAACAAGAAAATAAATTCATTTGAATCATATCTGAAAAAAAATATATTAAAAATATATTTTTCTTCTCCAAACAGTCATCAATAAAATAGAGTTTCATAAATTGAAAACATAAATTTTGTGGAAATGAGAAGAATCAATCTTGGAAAATAAAATTGAAACAAAATCTTCTAGGAAGAAGATATAAGTGAATACATTCATTTTAAAAATATGATTGTGGTGGATAGAATAATAAATGAATTTCTATGAGAATTAATCTAAGAAAACATGTCTCGTTAAACAATTAATATATTTGGGGAATCATTTATTAATAAATATAAAAAATATAGAACGCGAAATTTATGATGATCACTTTATGAAATAATTTACATGGGATAAACAATTATTGGAAGATGTAACCATAGATCAAAGTTATATCAATTAAAGTAAGTTAATTCATGTGTGGTGAATGCAATTGAAAACCAATATTCTTTATTAAAATTTATCCAATATAATAAGGAAGATATTGTGAAAGAGAGAATTATTAAATTTAAATAAGATAATTGAAAATATGGTTACACACATGCCACTGTACAAAGTGAATTGAATCATTATTTAGATAGGGAAAGTGATATTGGTTGAAACAATATAAAATTTCATACTTTTTTAAAAATAGGATTAAAATAACTACATTATTAGAATTTAGAAATATCTAGTTAAAATAGAAAGATTTTGAGGTTAAAGAATCAGACATAAATTATCTCATATGGTGGAACTCAAACAATTTTTGTGGTAGTTTAACATAAATAATGCATAAATGTGATGAATGAAGTACTATAACAATTGAGAAAAATGACCCATGGGATATTGTTCTATGACGAATCATTAATAATATTATATGTGAAATGTGGGTGTTTACAAATAAACTCAATGAACAAGGAGAAATATTATGAAACATGTTTGAATTTTTTTAATGGTTTCTCATATGTGAAATTTTTTTATTTTAAATAAATAATTTACCTTTTTTGTGAGAAATAAAATAGTAATAATATTCTTGGAAGTTACTAAAAATACTATCTATAAAGGATATTAGGTAGTTATTATGTTAGATTTATTGAACAAATAATCTGATAATGTATCTTTATTTAGAACCCTAGTGATTCCAACCGTCATAAATAAAAAATCATGGTGCGTAAGATAATGAAATCATTATATCAGTTGAAATAGGTTACACATGTATGGTATACTAGACATGAAAGTTACCTTAAGTAGTGGTAATTTTCTAATGGTAAATTCTATAGAAACATGTATATTAAGGGTTATATTTTTTCAATTTTTATCATTTATGGTTTAATTTTTAATGGATAAAAGGATAAAACATATGAATCATTTTCTAAAAAAACGATGAAAAAATTGAAATTGAAATTGAAATTCCCATAGAGTAATCATTCACTTACTATATTGTATATTAATATAAGGAAATATATATCATTATATAATAGGAAAATTATTTGAAGGATTTATAATAGAATTTTTAAATAGTGGATTCCATAGAAGTTTCTACTCAAATTTTTTTGGCCTGCTGACCATTAAGGATGATATTAGGAAATGTTTGAATCAAAAAGAAATACCTAGAATTATATGTAGTTTACCCTATCATACCACCTCAATACAAGACATTTTTTATTTTGATTAACAATGTGAAATATATATAATTTCTCTTACGGAATCACATGAGATGGTAGAAAAAAGAATTTTCATATTTATTTTATAGTAACATCATCTTATAACCAGTTGTGGAAACATAGTTGTGACATGAACATTCTTGGATAAAACAATGCTAACTAGTATAGTGATTAAAATGGTAAATATTCAATATTATGTGGAAATTTTAACATATGATAATGTTTTTTACAAATTAAAAGTAAGAAAAAATTTCATTTTTAATTGTGTATAGTGGATGAATAATATGTTACCAACACTAAATATTTATTACAAATGATATTATTTAAATATCAATTAGATGAATTGACAATTAATGATATAAATTAATTAAATATTATTTGTGATAATAATTGTTTAATTTACTTTTCATAAAACTATATACAACATTCCATATTAAATAAAATTGATATTATGAATCATTTTATAAACTAAAATATCATTTCTAGAGATTTTAACCTTTATTAAAATTTAAAAAACAATAAAATTTCAGAATATTTTTACCAATGTTCTACGAATGGAATGATATGAGTAATTAAGGCTACAACTACATATTAAAAACACACCAATGTCTTCCTTAATTTCATAAAAATGTCCCCTATTATCCTTTTTATTTTATTTTCAAAATAATAAACCCTGTATAACTCTTTACCAAAACATTTTTGTATCATATGTGGGTGTTGTTAAAAAATGGGGGCATATAAAATATTGAGGGGGTTTAACATATTAAGACCATAAAATTCTGTGTCACCATGTTATGTAATTCCTAAAAAATATGTCATACTATATTGTAGGGGCATGGAACTCATTTTGAGAATGGTTGGGGTGTGATGAATGATTCAACAATTCCGTAAGATATAAATAGTTTTCGACATTTTTCCAAAAAATCAAATGGTGGGGATTGAGGATCCTTTTGATATTTTTAGAAGGTAAATTATTAATGAGACTTCTTGGGAATGTTATTCAAATATATGTGATCAGTCAGATTTCTATCATATGAATGTTAATTAGGAAAAAAATTACAATAAATAATGATATAATATTGTGATTTTTAAACTATTTGGGTTGTTATTGCCGAGGTAGGATGTACAAATGAAGTGATACTAACTCAAATAAAAAATCACATTATATGAAAATAAATATGTTTTTTAGAAAATGTATTCATTTAAATAGAAATTTTTTTAGAGAAAATGAAATTCATTTTTATAAAATAGTATGGAGGTAGATAATAATCACATAATTATGTTGTAACTAAAGAAACAGTCAAAACAACATCAAACAAATAGAGTTTTCCAGAGATTTTAAATTAATTTTAAATTTCATTAACAATGAATATGTATTATTGTTTACTCAAAATATTCATATCAACAATGGTCAATATGGATTAGATTTTTTTATTAATTCTCCAGTTAATGAAAATAAAATAAGGGTTCAGATATAATATTTTTCCTATAATAATCAACAATAATATTAAATACATATAAAGAATCCAGTAAAATTGATTTGAGTCAGAGTTTTGAATTTTTAGTTTTAATTCGAAATGAAAATGAATATGAGTTCTAACCTTTTATATTATGAGTGAACCTATAAAAAAGGGTAATCATATAGAATAATTGTATGAAATATAAAATGCTACTTCTTAATCAAAGTGGAGATGTTTTAAAAAAATTTAGGAAGTGATTGTTTCCAATAATTTGATTCTATGGTTGAAAATTTACTCAAATGATATGTGTAGTGAGAAGTGGTCATGGAGAGTTTTTCTGATTAGGAATATAAATTAGAGTCATTTATTATATAGATTAAATAGAATCATCTTTAAATGTATTTGGTTAAACGATGTATATGATATAAAATACAAATATATTTTGTGGCACATTTTTAATCATTATACAGAGCATAGTAAATAGGAATAATATCACGTGGTTGAACAGATATAGTGTACTATAAAAAGAAACAAGGAACACCCGGTGGTGATACAAAATTGAGACAAATGATAGATTTTTTTATGAATCAAATTCCTTTAACTAATTTGAAAATTTTATTATTTGATTGTTGCTCGGATTCATAAGAAATAATGTTTAATTGATGTAACTCTTTATAATCATTACTATCAAGATTTATAAGAGTCAAATGGTATTATATCACGTTTAATAATTAGTATTTGGTGATAAATGGAGACTAACAATATTTTAATCAAGTTTTATTCACAACATTAAATAATTAATTTATATGGATTGCTGGGAGTCACCCTAGAAAGAATGTGATCATACACACTGGGTGTGAACCTTGTAAATATTTTATTTCCTTCATGACTTTATTATCATGGATTTCTTGTGAGATTAATATATATAGATTATATGAAGGAAAACACTAACAATCTGTAGGGGTTAATTTGATGACAATTTAAATTTTTAAATAACACAACTGATTTACCCCCCATTGGTTATTAAGATCCTAAGGAACACCAAAAAAACATTTATAAAAACATTTATTCTAATTTTAAATGTTTTTTATAATTAGTAATAAAATTAATTACTATAATTATTGTTAATATGTCCATAATTTAATGTAATATATAATATGTAATAAAAAAATGTGTATCCTAAAAGATGAATTTCTATGATTAAATATGGTTTTATTCAAAAAATATAACTATTTCAATATTTATAATATTTAAATACAGAATGAATTCTAGAAAAATTACATGTTACGATGAGGAAATAATTATATTAGGAACTTTTGGGATGATTACATGCTCTTTATTTTTTTATAGACAACATAATGCTTTTTTCCATTACATGTGTAATAAATTTTATTTTTTAATTTAACATCATGTGATTATTCATTATCAATATTAAAAACCATTCTATTTTTTCCCCTAATATTCTATAATCCATATAATGTAATTTCATATCTATATCTTATATTAATAAATTTCATAAACAAGAAACACAATATAATAATTGAATTAATTCAGGAAATTTCATTCAATCTCGTTAAACAATTATGAATATATGAGGTATTTGTTACCCAGATAAATTATTAAATATCACTATATCATGATAATATTAACAAATAAATCAATGTAAACAATATTGAATCCCAAAAAATAAGATAATTTTTTATACTGATAAGTCATTTCCTTTGGTGTAGAAAGGGGAAGTTATTATTTTCATCAGATGACCACTAATATAAAGACATAACTCTCCAAATTCAAATGTCACTCCAATTTGAAATTTTAAAATTTTATATGGATAAATTTTATTATCAAATAATCCCTCATAATTCAATAGAATATAAATAATAATACATTCATGATGTATAACATGTCCCCATTGTGAGTGGTATCTAAATGTTTCAGGTTAGGGAATTAATATTAGTTTTTTATTTAATGAACCATTCAACCAATACAACTTTTTACACATGAAAAAAAGTACAAATGAAATTTCATTATGAAGTTATTTATAAATCAATCCCAAAAGAAGGTATACATTATAATTTATTACATGAGAGAGAATGGTGTGAACAATATCATCAGGTAGAGGGAGATTGGGAACATCATGCTCCCCAATATATTTTTTCATAAAATAAATCATATATTTCCCGTTCATGATAATTCATTAAAAAATAATAGTTTTTTGGAATTTCTCTCCAAATTTCAAATTTCTTTTCTCCTACTATTTTTTGAAATAAAAAATATCAAATATATCCAGTTAAAAAAATAATACGTTTAGTCATTTTGATATTCACATTACTATGGACATATATAATTTTATAACTAATTAACCTATAATGATATCTCTTTAAAAAAAATCTATGATCATATCTCTGAACATATCATGTATTAAATTATATTTTTATTCAATCAAATAATTGAAATTTATATTGAATCGATGTTCAATTTCACAACAATAACCAATAATTTATTTTTGTCCTATAAAAGTAAAATACACAACAATATAATGTGTGATGTTATTCGAAGATTAAAAGTGAATTTTATTTCTCAGTGATCATTGATCTGATAATAAGAAATGATTAATTTATTTCATATTTTTGTAATAAAATATAGTAATGATCATTAATCAATTGATAATTTATAGTAAATAAATTATGGGAAGTGAATCTTATTTATTTCAACCTATGATTTTTATAAAAAGTGAAGAATAAGATGTTGGGTAGGTATGATTAGTTCAATGGAAGTGGAGATCTTTTATTAATAAATGAATTGTAAGACTATTGATCTTTATGATTATTACATACTTTATAATATTTAGTTCACTGGTCGATATGAGTGGTTGTTCCATTAGTTTATCATTCTAATACTTCATCCTCCGTGTTAAGGTTCCAGATGACATGGGGTATCATCAATCATTAATATCAACCAATTGATCATCAAAGAATTGTGGAAGGTGGTGCTACCAGATGACTAGTTTTCCCCTCTATAAAAGTGTGGTGGGACTACATGTACATGATTCCTTTTGACATGAAATATATTTTATTTGAGTAAGAAAAATTATTATTGAATGTAATTGAAAACTTTTTATCAATATAACCTATGAATTATTGAAGTTATGTTCACTCCTGAATGTAAGACATAATTATCTGAATAGTGGGAAAACAAATTACTCTATTCTTATTTTTATTTTTGTTTTATTATTTAATTTTTTTGTTGTGTTTTATTGAGTTTATTATTTGGTTTGTGAAGTTATTAAGTCATTAAGTTAAAATGTCTTCCTATCTTTTAGTGCATCAATGTCTAAAGGGATAACATTTAATTAGGGGGGATGTGTGGTAGATCTATATCAAATAGATTATTGGTACATTTTAAACCCTATTAGTCAGTATAAATGTTTTTTCTATATATTGGTACTTCACACTTGACATTAACTAGGATAAAATTTTATTTACAAGTTATTTTCGTATTGGTAGTTTGAATATTTATCAAAATGATTGCATCAGATGATTTTATGTTTTGGGTTAATATGTTGAATGAGAAAGTATTATGATTTTGAAGATTATATATGATGGATTGACATTTTCAAAAATAACTAGAATAGTAATTTATTATATTAAATTCTAGAAAGATATATACAGTGGAATGGGAGAGGAAGAATAGAAAGGTCCTCAGAATATTTTATATTTCATTGGATATGAACATTGCATTTAAAATATTAATGTTAAATACAATCATAAAATTTATATATAATATGGAATATATCTATGATAATGCTTTAATGTTGAATAATGTGTTAATTATGTAGATACTCTTCAACATGCAGTTTCATCCAGGTAGATATTAAATTAATAATATTAAATATTTTTACTTGTATTGGTGTCATATTGAATCTTGAAATATGATATTGATTGAATATATAGAGGAATTGTTGCTATTTTCATCAATTTCACAAATATTGGATGAAATGGTAACTTTCAGGGGAAATTATTTCAAGAAGTATATTACAATTTTTACAAATGATCAATGGATCATTTTGAATGAGAACATATATAGTGCGATTTTTGATCACTATTAAATAATCCATTATTGTGGATTGAAGAAAAATCTCACCTCATCAAAAGATAATCTAGAGGAATTTAGATGACATGTTATGTTGATCAATCTATGAAAATATTTTAGGCCTAGTCTAGTATGATGTAACATTGGTAAAGAAGTACATATCAAAAACTAATACTGGGAATGAATAGGGAAAACTATATGAGTATAATCCAAAATTATGGGTTATTTGAAATTTGTGGCATCTTAAGTAAATTATTAATTTACTACACATTTTGTAACATCTTTTAGAATCACTTATAATCTATTCTAGGCAATCATTGCACACCTCAACAGAGAATGTATGCATGTAAAGTTATGCTTATGGGATGTTTCAAAAGGTAGAATTTGTCGGAAATAAGTATATGATGATCATGGTGAAGGATGACGTAAAGATATGGATGATGAGAAGAGCATTCCCAAATCATAACTAAGTTCATTAAAAAATTTTCAAAATATTTTGACTTATGTTGGATTACTATATGAATAATAGTTGGCTGAAAAATTCAATTATAGTGTCTGCAAGATAATTTCAGGTTCAATATTTTTTTTATTGGAACAAATTATGGTACTATATATCTGATCGAATGATCATATTGAATAAAAAATATTGGAACTACATCATCCAATATCACTCAAATATAGTATTTTTGCCATTGGTTTCTAAATTAAAATAATATTAATATTTTAATATCTAAAGTCATAATAATTAAGTATAACATATAATTTAGGATTTGTGGGAGTTTTATATTGGAGAAGAGATGAAATATAGTATTCAATCTATTAATATACACAATAATGAACCAAAATATGGATTTAGTTCAAATTGATTTTTTGAGACCTTACCAAGCCTAATTTCATGGAGTGGTATAATTTAATTTTTATATTAATTGATAATTCCATGAGGTTGGTATGGAAAAAATTTGATAAACCCATATTTTAGGTATTTATATAATATATCAGTGGTAGGAAATGGTGGATAATGATACTAGAGACAGGATGGGGTGTCTAATGTTGGTCAATGGTATTGAGTATTGTGGAAAGTGATTTCAGAAAATCTAAAAGATCAAAGGGATAAATTATGAGAAGATTGTACTGAGGATTCGTGAATAAAATTGAATTTCTAATATAATGAACCAAATAATTATGAAGAATCCTGGGGGCATGTGGTTTCATTCTAGGATTTATATGGATATTTCAGAAGAAGTGTTCAATAGTGTAGAATACCATGATAATAAATGTCTTAAAACATTAATGGGGTGTCAAATTTTGAATGTTCCATGATCCAGAAAAATAATTAGACACAATCGCCTCCACATTTTCTAGAGTATTCTATATGTCTCTATAGATTAAATATATTAGGATAAAAAGATTAAAAATTCAAGGGTTTTTTCTTAACTAGATATAGATATAAAGTCATTGGATATATAATTGGGTGAGATAATAAGAAATAATTGATCAGAATCTGGAATGATCCCTTCATTGAGAAGGTCATGTATAAATAATATAATATGAAGGAAAATGAGGTAAAGAATATGATTCATTTGGTAAAATTGATGTTGATATGAATGACAGATCAAGATTGACATAGATTTATGAATATTCAAATGGTATCATAGAGGGATTGGTTAGCAGTCCTACGTATGGTATACATGTGTATTCAAGGGTCTGTAATCCTTGAATGAGATTATTAGAAGATATGGATCTATACAAATGGGACTCAGATAAAGTATTTCATGTTAGAGAGAATATATAGGAAAATTTATAGAGTTATTCTAATGATCTATAATCGGTTCAAAGGAATTTACCTAACATGCATTATCTACTTTTAACATATTATTGGAAACTAGAGAACCTAGAAGAGGTGACTAATGTAATTGATATTAGAATGTGGGAGTTATATATAAAGCATTATTTTTATTTAATAGAAAGTTTAAAAACATTTTACTTAATAGACTTACTATAATAGAAGAAGGATCTATAAAACAAATTGGTTTTTCTTTTAATGATTGAAGATGATGGGAATAATGGGTATAAGTCAAGGCTTGATGCGAAAGGTGTTTGGTAAAAGGGAAGTTGAGAATTTAATTAAAAATATTCAATTATTATATAACATAAACCCATAAGGATTCTGAGGGGAATAGTCTCAAATAAATATTTTCTGTTAGAGAAAATTTATGTAAGGATGACATGTCTCTATTGTGATTTAGAGGAAAAAAAATTCATATAGTAACAAGTTTTTTTTATCATCAGAAAAAGGATGTGTGGTGAAGGATATATAGTAGTCTCTATATTTTTAAATAATAACCAATATAGTGAAACTAGAAGTTAAATATATTTATGTATAGTAAATGTTTGATGTATAGAAATGAAAATAATTGTTACTAAAAGAATATGTTGAAAGTCAAATCTTTCATACTGTTGAACTTAAATTCTTATGGAATTCATAAATAGGGTTTATAAAGTAAAATGATTCGAGAGGTGAAGAATGATTTTGATGGTATATTAGAGATGATGGCTCACAAGGATGAAAATAAAATCTTCGGCATATAGTTTGACCAAGACATCTAAAATATTCGGTTTATTTTATAAGTATTTTATCTAGAATGTTATCAATATATTAGGTATGAAATGATAAAAGCCTAAATCATCCCCTCTTTTTGAGGATATCATGTTATATAAATATTATGAATAAAATATAGAGGATGAAATGAATATCATGGAAAATATTTCATTTTCATTAGTTGTATGGAATATGATATACACCATGTTGTGATATAGTCCATAAAATGGAAATGTAATGGATGTTTTTAGTCATTTCATATCTAATATAGGGAATGAAAATTGAAAATTATAAAATAGATCATATGTAATATAAAAAAACTATCGAGAAAACATTATGATTAATAACATATGATATATTTTTTAAAAAAAATCATGTAGCCTTTGTGAGAGATTTGAACACATGGATGAGATTAAACAGTTTTGTGTTCACACACATATGATGAATGGTGAACCGAATATTAAGATTGTAACTTTTGGTATCGTTTTCGAAAACAAAATAACAATATCTTTAAGATATAGATGTATGGAAATAGCCGATAAGGATTAGGATTGCTTTAAAGGAACATGGAAGAGAGAATAAAATATTATTTTTTCTATGATAGTTACAGTGAAATTCACATATCCCAAATTATAGTTTCTTGTGAAACGATGGAGAACATTGAGTTGATGTGTCACTTCTTTATGCTGTTCTTAGAGGAGAATTATTTGGAGTCCACGAAGATTCTCAAGAATAAATATAAAATGGAAACAATGTCATTGGTCTATGAAATCCTAAGGAAACATTGTTACTCTATGGGACGTGGTCAAATATACACATGTAGATACACAACTACTGATATGAAGAGTTTGGTCAAAGTGTTTGGGATATTTTTTAGAGGATACTTGAAATATTTTTAATGAGGGATATTGTTGGGATGTGAAGCATGTTCTGTTCAATAGACATAGTTTACTAGAAGGTTATGCATTATAAAATATCTCGATTATATCAATGAAATAATAGTGGAGATTATTTTTGTTGTGGGATATTGGTTAGATAGTAGCTACCTTCAATATTTGTGTATTAGTTAGTTGTAAGTTCACAAGTCAATAAATGTGAAATTTTCCTTCAATATCTCTTTTAGGTACACCAGCATTAGGGGTTAGATGTTGTATACTACAGGTTATCGACCATTGTCAAATTAAAGTGGTGGGTCATCCATGTACTGAATATGTAATTGTAATGGGATAAATAACAATTAATTACTATAAAATGGTGGTTTGACCACTAGGATATATATATATATATGTCTAGAAAAAGGATTAATTGGTTATAAAAATATATTTATAATTATCTTATATCTATCCAATTAATGAAAGATGTTACTAGTGCTCCACCATGGATGTATGTCCTAACTATCCCAATTACACAAATCCAATGTTTTATTTTAGTGATTTTTTCCGCTAATCATGAATGTGTGCGTTGAGCTATATGGAGTGTTTTTTAATATTGTGAGACATTATTGTGTGATTGGGGGTTTTTTCATCCTATATTATGCTACATCAATGTTTGAATATTGTAATGACCAGTTGGGGTGGAGTATACAATGGTTCTAAATCTGGATGATTGACAGTGAATTTTCATCCTCGATAATAAATTCATTTTAAATAGACATTTTATTTAAATAGAGTGATATGAAGTGTCTTTCTTAATATTAAAATCTTTTCTACTTCCATAAATGTTTTCCACTGATTATTATTTTCTCAAACCAAAAATATATATCTCATATTGGTTTTGAAAAATCAGAACAAATTTTTTTATCAATTTATGAATTGTTTAATGAAAAATCATGCTAATTAATTTTTTTTATTTATTATTGATGGTTTATAATAAATTATTATAGTTATATTTAGTTTTTTTGATTGAATAGATTCATTTTTTATATGTTTTTTAGGAATTACATTTTAATTTTTGTCTAGTGTTACAGATGAGGGGTGGTCAGTGGCCGTCCAATACATTCATTAAGTGATGGGTTCAAACCCCGATCGGTGCAGGTTCTATTATAGTATTATGCATGGGGTGATGTAGATGATAACGTTGCGAAGATGATTTAGGTATGATGATGCATTGGGACATTGGTACATGTAATGGGACACGTGGACACTTGGACATGGGAATATGTTTTATGTAATGTGTCTCAATATGCACAGATAGAAATATGTATTAAAATCACAACAAAAAATGATTTAGCCAAAACTATGTTATCATTATTTAATATATATCATGTCACTTAAGGAAAATATGTGGTAAATAAATTATAATTTATCACATATTAAAAAAATAATTTGTAATTTATTTTTATTTCTCTATGTAGGATTAATTAATTTAACATTAATTTTTTTGACCACATGCTATATTCTCACAAACAACCCCACTGGGGATCTTCTGGCCAAGGATAAGCTAATTGGTAGACCCCAAACCCACCTTTAATAGGCTTGGGGTTGAAAATAAACATCAAGTATGAAATTCTGAAATTAATGGAAATATCCTAAGTACCTTTTTCACACATTCTCAACAATGTCCATGAAACTGTACAATGATAAATACATGAAATAACATCTAGAGTACATACCATGCATGAAATAAGCTATAGGAATATATCAAAGACAACAGTGTAGTATAAATTGTATAATGTGGAATAATGAATTCCCAACAAGAAAAGTTGTTCCAACATATCATCAACTAGAAAAGGGGATTGTAAATAGATATCAGATAACAATATCCAGGGATGAACACCAAACAAGGACATCTCTTCTAGTTATATCTATACTACTATGAAACATGGTCCATCGATATCATCGATGATTTTTTATGCATAAGACACAAAAAGTGTGAAAAATCCATATAGGGGTAGTATATACATACTTAGTAGGACACCCTAAATACCATTAAGGGAGTAATATATATACAAACACATTATCTCAAACAATAATAAAGAGGGAAATAAAACTCATAATACATTATTATAAAGAACACAAATTGAGAGAGACATGAGATATCTATCTCCACAACCCATATTTGAATAATGAGACATCTTAAAACTCCAATGATACAGCTATTATTCCTAGAATCATACAAAACTAGAAAATAATCCATCTATAGGGATCACACCTGACCACTACCCTCCATATTCGTGGGGAACTATCTCCAATGGATGACTCAATCCTCACTTGACCATGAAAATTCTTAGGGTAACACAACATATATATTAGAATCACAACCTCTATTACAAAACTGTCATGACATGTCCCAACAAGGGACACATGAGTGGTGTTATATAGAGCATCACACTACAAGATTTCCTCCAATAGGTTTGGGGAATACAATGAGATATATGTCTAAAATAATGAAATGGGAGGCCTTACCAATGTACATGTACATAGCCAAACAACCATCTCCATGCAATGGTAGAGTGATAAAATAAAATAATGAATATATACACTTTAAAAAATTAATTAAATATACTTAAGAAAGGCATCAATGTAAAACAACATTATAATTTGTTTATGAAAAATACATTCTAGTACATAAAAATGATTAAAATTGTAAACATTTCGAAAAAGGGAGACTTAGGAGAGCATATCTCAGAATATATAAGGATAAACTCTAAACACATTCATCTCCTCTAGTTATATGAATTATATATTACAAATTGTTCTAAATATATCATCGTTGATCTATTTTTCATCTAAAAAAAGGAACAACACACGCTGTAAAAGTGCAGCCTAGGGTGAGTATATACATACCTAGTAGGACAACCCAAAAACCAATAAGTGATCTTTAAAAATTAATAATTGTCATCTCACTCCGTAAGCAAGAGGGAAATCTAACCCATCATATTTGACCATATGTAGTCCCATGAAAGATAGAAAGATGATCTCCACCTCCACAACCCAACTATGAATGATGATTTATCCTGAATATAAAATGTAGTATATCATATTCCTAGCATCATGAGAAACCACACAAGAACTTGTGTGGATGGATCACACCTCCACAATGTGGTTTATATCCAATGTAGATTATCTCTATTGGAGAACCCTATCCTCTCTAGGGATCAATAACGAGGGTATCATACCACAAATATATTGATTGCTACCCCTCTAGTATGGGTGACTACTGAAACTACCTGTATAAAAGTTATTGGTTAACTTCATTCTTGTACAATAGGAGGTATCACTCCCTGTGTCTCTCTAATGATCAAACCATTTCACTGCCACTAGCTAAGAGTTATTTATAGATTTTTACTACATTAAATACCATGTCTCAAATCTAAAATTCCAAAATGTAGTCCACTATCACATAATATGAAGAAAAAAACTCATGATAGGATACTCATAGAACCAAATCCATTTTTTAATTAATGAGATATAAATTGAGGAATTTCCCGAGGGATGTACATGGAATGTACATATTTTCATGTGGCATGTAACCTCTCCTAGACAACAAATCATTTCTTCACTAGTACATAGCTTGGATAGAAATGTTTAATTACCCATGTATATATTCAGTACAAAATGTTCTTTGGATACTTATGGTATGAATATGTACAATTATCTAGTTCCTAGGTATTTTTATCCATTCCCATTTACTCTAATCATTCCCATGTATAATGGATTTGTCAAGGTATCTTAGTTACGTTTGAGTTCATGGTCTCACCCATGTACTATGATTTTACCCATGTACCTGGTTGTGTCCATGCTTGTGCACACTTGGGGTACATGTTGGTCCCCCTAAACTAGGTCACACAACATGTATGGGTCACACACATTTTGATATATTACCACTTTATAAAACCACAATGTCCACATCCAGGATACTAAAAAATATATGTTCCTAGGTAGCACAATGTGAATGTATTTATTTTCCAAAAATTAATAACACCTAAACACATCATAATAGTACTAATGTTAATGTCATTTCCACATTAAATCATGATATGAAACATAAATCAAGGTTAGATCACAAAATATCAGTCATAGTGGCCATATTTCGACAACATGAACCTTATGTTGTTCATCCCCATCACACCACACTCCATCATTACCTCACCCATGTATGGAAACCAATGATATAGCCCGGGAGCCATCTCACCAACCCAGGAATCCTGAAATACACTATGATCTTTCTAGAAAACCCTTATATGTTTTTTTTCATCCATACTCAATGAATAATGGTGTTCAGTCAGGCTCAAATTAATCTTGGAAATTTCATAGCACAACCATGTGGGACAATAAGAAATAATGCAAAGAATATTGGTGGGATGAACATTAATGAATTGAAAACCCATAATTTTCCATTTTGACATTTTCCATAAATTAAGAAAATATAACCCAACTATTAAAAACAGGAACAAAAATTACAAATAAATAACATCAATAGATTTTTTCAAATCAGGGCTAATGGGATGTATGGAAATCATAAAACATATAAATAGATATACTATCGATGATTATAAAATTAAATAAGGGGTAGAAGTCAAATAAAATTTATTCCCAACCATTATTATAGATCAAATTTTTAAATAAATTCATCTGATATCGATTATGGTGATGATTCCACTATGTTATTCATTTGAAACATGATAACCCATGATCGTACATTGTCAATCTATGATATTGATATATCTATTAAGAAAAATCTATCCTTCTATTTTACATACAAGGGTTATGTGGATAATGTTGGGGATATTTTATAACAGAATATTTATTTTTAGGGCTATGGTTTCTGGTCATAAAAATTATTGAAAATAATTTATTTGTTATAATTAACATGATACCAATTGTTTCTCCCAATTAGTATAATGATTTCTATAAGGACATAACCATAAAAATAAATATTATATTTTATAAGTGAAGAATTAATATTTATTCATTCTGAATGATCATTTGGGATTAGTTTTTTTAATAATTAGGATTGTTCTCTTACATAAATAAGTGTCACATAACAAATTGGACCCACATGGTATCAATTTTATCCAAACAAAAACAAAACCTTTAAGAAATAACATGTCTTCATTTCATGTTATGTCTTAAAATTTTATTAATCACCTCATCCTTATACCTAATCATCATTAAAATCCTATGAATTTTTTTTAAACGTAGCATGAGGCTAAAAAACATAGTGAATCACATAAAAAAGGAAGAAATAAACTATTATTCCATAAATACTTATAAAACATTTCGTTTTTTTAATCAAAATTTTTGGTTTGAAATAAACCTTTATTTAGATATGAAATTATCTTATCTCCAAAAATATTATCAAAAAACTTTTCAGAAAAAAAACTTAAATAAAAAACTAATAGTTTTTTCATTTAAATCATGAAAATATTATTAAATCATTTTCAAAAATTTATACATTTTACCATTAATATGTATAATATTCATTCCTAAAAAAATATTGTTTCTTACAATTCTGGAATAATAATATTTCTAAAAACATTCCTTGGAAATCATAGATATATACTATAGGTAATTTGAGTTTTAGTTTACCTATCACTCTTACATATGTAATAACATTCATGATTATAAATGGAATAACCTTCATGGTTAGAAGTATAATAATATTCATGGTCTCAAATAAACTTCATACTGAAAAGTGTAATATGTATTACAGTAAAATATAAGCATAAATCATAACCAATGCATTATAGGGATATAATATACCAAATAATACATGATTTATAAAAGAACCACCAATCATTGTAAAAATTTATATTGAACCATTTCAAAATCATAACAGAAAAAAAATACTATTTTAAAAATTTTCTTTTCATGCTTATGAAAACATTTCCATAAGTTGATAAATCCATTCCACTATAAATAGATGTTTGAAAGTATCAAAAACCCAGGGAAAGAGTTTTATTATTCAAAAAAACACTAGAACATATAAAATAATTAAAATATAAAATAATGGTTATGATGGGGGAAAATTAACTGTCTCTATATATGTGAAAATAGAACACTCCTTTTTTATTTTGAAATCAAAATTATAAATATTACATAAAATGATTCATTTCAGAAACACATTGATACAATGTGAAAAAGAGATATAAATGTTCCATTATAATTCAATTATTCCAATATAATTACTTCAATAAAGTAATAACAAAATTATGGACATGGAAGAAAATATGTGTGAAAAGAAACAATGAATAATGATTTCATTAAAATAATTCTCATTACAGAAAACCATAAAATATTCCCTTTTTATAAAACTATGAATCAAATAAAACATGTTCAAAAAATATCATTGGAAAACATTGAGTCATAAATAATAATTTACTAAAGATATATAGAAGAACATGGACATAAGATAAAATTATTAATATAAAAACTCTTTAAAAAAATTAAAATAACGCTTTTAATGTAATGTGTCCCTTACCATGAGTCTAACATGAACAAATATTATTTATTGTACTGAATAATAAATTATTGTTAGTTAATAACATGATTAGTAAAAATTTATAAGTTTAAAATTTCATTTATTTTAAATCTATAATTTTTTATTTATTTTCATAATCATCTGAGTTCGTCTCAGTAGTTTTGAAAATATTAAGCTCATATGTCCAAATTGACTTTGGTTGGTTTACTATGGTCAATTGTTAATTGTTACATAATCTTATGAATAATAATATATACATAATTATCATTTATATATATCAATTGTATATTCAAAACCTATCATGAGAGATTTATATTAAAATTAACTACATTGTAATCTGGGACATGATATGTTGTATGTATACATTAGTAATGTACAAAAAATTTTAATGATCATTATAGAATAAGGATAAGAATTAAAATTTTATTTAAGTTATAATAATAATATCTTAAATAATAGATGATTTCTATAAATATAAATATATATATCATCCATCATATTTGGTGGATGAAAAATGAATCACATCACTTCTGGGAGGAGGTAGTCCATATGAACATATCGACGAAATTGACTTATTTTAGTGAATTAAAATGAATTAAAATAAATGATATATATTATTTAGATACTTATAGATATTCCATGAATATTATATATATATATTCTTTAATTTAAACCATCCATAAGAGGATGTGATAGAAAATGAATTACAGTGGTTCATGAAGCTCTAGTTTCTCGTACATATGAACAATGGTTTAATTTCCCATTTAATCCAATATAAGAATAATATAGGTTATAATATTAATATAATAACATCCCAATATATGTAAGATAATATTTTCATAATTTTCTCATGGTTTAGGATTATTTTAATGATAAAATAGATGAAATGATATAAAAATTATTGGGTAATAACTATACCTCTTCTCTTGTTAACCTCTTAAGGTTTCCACCATAAGCATTCATAAAATGATTTTATGATAATAAAAGTTATCTCAAAAATTGATTTGACTATTTTACAAGAATATGGGAAGGTATTTTAATATAAAAATTGTTTGGGAAGTGTTTCATAATAGAATAATATGCTCCCTTTTATAAGTGGTGGGGGGGGGGTAAATCATGGAATTTCTTAAAATATTAATTTATTATAAATTAATTTTAATATTCCAATGATTCCAAAATGATAATATTTTAAGATATGATAACTTTATTTATATATAAACTCATACATAAAAAATTGGACATGTTTTGGTGATTTATTAACAAATATCATTTTATTTTAACCTGTTTTTATTCGTTTTGACAATGACTATGATATTAATGTTTATACACATTAGTTGTTGACAAAGACACATAAAAAATAGGTTAATAAATGGACCATGTAATATATTATAAACAATATACCCTTAATTTCTTTAAATATTCTGTTTTTATAAATTTTAAATCATTTAATGAGACATTATTTATTATAAAATATCCTTAAAGACAATTTTGATACTTGTCATTTAATTTGAATTGAAAAAACATTAAGAAAAATATGGAACTAAAGTATAAAAATTTATCACATGAAAAATAATTTATAGTTATCAATATTTTAGAAATATAATTTATTCAAATTATATTACTAATAATATTTTTAAATCATTTATTTTATTTTTCTATTAATTAAACAAATATTTTTTCACTATTGCGTGGTAATTTAATGTATTTATATAATTTCTAAAAAATAGAAATAAATTTCCATGATTAAAAATTCTTTTATATTTCAAATAAACCCTTATAATATAACATATATTTTTCTTTTCTTATATACAATATTTATATATAACAAAACAAAGAAAATGACATTTTTGTCTTTTCATTATATACTATATTATAAAGGTCATAATCATGACCATATGGAAAAAATGTAAAATAATGGAATATTGGATGATTTTTTTGGAAATATACTCATAAAATATAGTTAAGAAAAGTGTTACAGTTACTTTTCAGTCCTTAAATATTATTTTCACCCTTAAGTTGTGAAAAATATTTACTCTGTTTTAATATTCATAATTACCAAAAATAGAAGTGTAGTACTTTATATATTTATAACACTAAATTACAAATATATAATCCATCTATCATGATTTAAAATATATTATTTTTATAATTTAATTTAAATATCAAATCATAAAATCATGATGAAAAACAATTTTTCATCAAAATGCCTTTTTAAGTATGAAAACATTTCTCACCCAATTTCATTTATAAAATTGATTCTAAATACTATAGTTAGATAAAATTTAATAAAAATTAACATATTAAATTTAAAAATTAATAGGAAATATAATTTTACATAGAAAATACTTGAAAAAAATAATATTTTCAAAAAAAATTAAATTTTAACACTATTAATTGAAAATTACAAAATCTCAAAAAAATTCCAATATTAAATAATTTTTACATTATGGATTCAAACATGAAATAATTTTTATAAAAGACCATTTAAAAAAGTGTTACAAATTCATTATATTATATACTGAGAACAATCAATAAAAATCCATTTTGAATAAAATGTTTCTCTCAAGCATAATATTATTTTTATAAAAACATTAACTAACTATTTACAAATAATTTAACAATTAATTTGTATTTAGAGTGACCATTATATATATTTTATAATTTAGTTAGTAATACTCATACATTTGAGTCTAATAGGTATGTTATAATTACCATATTAAAATATTTCATGCATTATTTATAGTCAGTGTTGTACGTGGTTTAAAGTATCAAAAATATTTCTCATATTTAAAACATAAGGTATTATATTCTCCCACAATTTAATATATTTTATCCCAAAAATATTACCTTAATTAGATAATTAAATAATTTCTCATTTGAATGTATATTTTTTGAAATAACACATCATAATAAGGGTTAATAAAAATTCTTCTTGAAAAAACTGAAAGGGATATATGAACGTCATCTATAATAACACATAAAATGGATTCCAAATTGAAAAAAATTAATTGGAACTGAAAATATGGATATGGAATAAGATTAAAATATCTAAATATTTTTTAGATTGAATGAGATCATTTATCATAAGAATATAAATGATCATGAAAATGATAATGACCATAAAACTATAAACCATAGAGATTGGAAAATACAATTATTTCATTAAAAGAGAATTTAATTGTGTTACCTGTTTTTTCTGACATTTATTTCTTATTTTTTAAGGATTCCATAAAATATAGACATATAAAATATTTAATATATACTTACTTGGAAAGTATAATATCATCAATTTTTACAATAATATCACCTATTATTCCAAAAAATATATATTCAAAGAAAATGATTTTATATGTTTACGAATAAAATTAACTTATATGGAATCATATATTTCCAAAAAAGGATGAAAATTAAATCCTAATGTATTTATATATTATAAAAAATTGTAATCTTTTTAAAAAGTTAGGATAACTCCAAGAAATGAATAATTATTCATATGAAGAAATAGTACATTAATCTCCATGATTCAACAGGAATATTAAATGTTCAAAAAATCACTCTATAAAAAAAATCCTATAAATTTATGAAGAATTTTATAACTATGATTAAAAAAAATATTAGAATTATTTAAATATATGTTTTTTCAAGATAAGTTTCACATTTTTCTCCATACAGAAACAATGACTTTTAATGTCGTATACCAAAAAAAATTTATTTAATAGTTATATAATCTTTAGAAAATGATAATCATTTAAACAAATAAAGTTAATCACCACAAAACCAAGTAAAATTCATATATGATTCAAAAATAAAATTTAACAATTAATCCTCAGGTAAAACCATATAATATTTAATTTACCTTAGTTCTATAACATTCCCCAAAATATAATGATACTATAACAAAACATCATTAATCAAATAATCACCAAATCATTTTTCATTCCCATTTTGATCTATATGTTAAAAAAAATATTCCTGAAATCAATGTAATGCTTATTTTTCAATTCATTTAAATAATTTTAATAAAATTAAGTTATCATATAAGATAGTGGTAGGCATTAAACCCTTATCGTCCTTTTCTTTTTGGATCAACCCACATGGCCTTTGTACATTCTATGGGTGTACTTTTTACTAAAACTGTATTATTATAACTCTTATAAAATTCCAAAAATATAATATGCATCCTAAAAAATACAATTAGTCATAAAATATATATTTAAACCTCAATGTTATTATAATATATTCATGTTTGAAACATCAAATAATCTCAATTTATTATAATAATGTAATTATAAAATCAAATGTTCGTTTTCCCATTTATCATATGTCCATAAATGAGTCATCCAAAAATTATCACAATTTTATACATCACAATAAAAAGTTATATATTCCATATAACATATGTTTCAAAATTCTGAACACAAAATATACAATATAAGGTTTCATAATCCACATAATATTTTTAAAATATCAAAATATCATTGATAAATACAAATTTTTTCAAATTTTTCATAAAATATTTCCCTTTATTTTTCATAATATTTCGTGATAGGAAATATGTCAATATTATTACTCAAAATCAATTCAACAAGGATTAATAATTATATAATAACAAAATAATTTAATCATTAATATAAACATAATGGTCTTATTTTATTATAATTATATTACCTTTATTTTCTATTCGAAGTCAATATATCCACAAAAGAAATAGTGAATTATTTAAAGGGATTTCCAATGATAATTGAGATGGTTCCAATGAAATTTTCAAAATAAAATAAATTAAATACCATTATTTTGTTAAATTTTATAAATACAAATTGGTGTATGATTGATCAAATAGTATCTTGTAGGTAATTTGGATGTTCATAAATAATTCAAAATCATTTGAACAATATTTTCCCATAATAGTGATGATTAAATAATATGGAAGGGATAACATTGTTGTATGAGATACTTTTCCTATTATTTTGACTAACAATCATTAATATATAGATAATAACTCTGGTAAAACTTAAAAAAGGTATTCTGTGTTAAAATTAAAATGGTCCCAGTATAGGAAATACCTATATAAATTATTTAATAATTTGACCCTGAAATTCTCAATAATCACCATAATAACATTAACATTAAATAATGTTTTATCATAAATGGTTATATCATAAAATTCCTCTTATATCCCTAAAAATGGAAACACCATTTTTCATAAAAAATAATTCAGGATAACTTTATGGTTTATATATATATCAACCCAATAAAACATCACCCAAAATATAAATAATCACATTAAAAAACTATCACTAAAAATCTAAAAAGGTGTGAATATTTCATTTAAATTATAATAAAACATTAAATTATAAACCCAAAATTGGATCCATAACTCTTTAGTTCACCTAAAATTAAATCATCCAAATCTACAGTGATATCTAAAAAATTTCTCTAACTAGAAATATATGAACCCAGCTGTAAAAAATACACATTCAAGTGTTCT
The DNA here is from genome assembly GCA_963277665.1 of Viscum album. Lineage (NCBI taxonomy): Eukaryota > Viridiplantae > Streptophyta > Magnoliopsida > Santalales > Viscaceae > Viscum > Viscum album. The sequence continues at coordinate 310,288,893 of OY728126.1, forward strand.
TGAAAAATAATTCATTTTCATATATTCATGAAGATATTATAACTTTATAGTTTTAGATTATTAATACATCGCCCATAAAAAATAAATCATATATCACAATGTGGACACTTCTACTTAGTATCCATTTTTTCCACAAAACCAATATTTGAAGAAATAAAACTTTTTTTTAATGTCATATCATAACCATTTTCATCGTGACCTCATCCTTTTCCCGACCAATCATTAGAAGCATTTAAAAAAAATTATTTTTTGGTAAGGTCAATAAAATCTAACAAAGGACCAAAAATTCAATGAAAAATTATTATTTCACAACTACATAAAAAATCATTTTTTAAATTAACATTACATTCTAAATAAGTATTTTTTTAATGCATGAAATAAACTAATCTTCCCAAAGATTTCCATAAATCATTTCTTAAAAATTAATGTAAAAAATAATTATTTTTTCTTTAGAATCGTGAATATATTATGAATATATTCACATATCTATTTAATCACCGTTAATAAGTTTCATACACATTAAAAAAACTCATTTAATGTCTTTTTGAAATTAAAATACCTTCACCAAAATACATTGAAATAATAGAAAAATCATATAAGTTACATGAAGTATTATTTTTATATCAATATTATATATAGAATAATATTTTCAGTTATAAATTGAATAGTGTTATTGGATACAAATACAACATCCTTCACAGTAATAAATAACATTCACGGTTCCAAGTGGAATAACCCAACAGTCAACTGCCAACATAAATCCTAATCAATGTATTGGATAGATGTCAAAGGGTAAATATATCAATAGTTTGGAATACAACTATTTGTCAATATAAATAATTCCTAAATACCAAAACATAATTATAACATATAAAAAAATTTATTTTTCAAAATATTCATTACACCCACATGAAAACAAATCATGATATTGAAATATAAATTCAATTTTAAAAAACTATTTCATGATAACAAAAACATATCGAAGGAGGTATTTCATTAAGGATATCACGGATGGTAATAATGGAATTAAAATATGCAATAATAGTTATAATGATAGGGAATATCAATGTCACCCTATATGTTAAAATAGAACATTTCTTTCATTATTTTGTAAATAAAATCAAATCATTCTGTACAAAATATGAAAATTAATCAAGTGTAAAAATATATGAATGATTATAAAAAAATACATACAATATCCATCACAATTCATTTATTTCATTATAAATACATCCATACAATAATTTTTAATATATGGACAAGAAACAAAAAAAGATGGTATGGAAACATTAAAATATATATTTTTAAATAAAAGTCTTCTATGAAAACCCATAAAAATATTACCATTATAAAACATTAAAATAAAATTCAAATATGTCAAAAAATATTGTTAGAAAACATTGACTCGTAAAAAATATTATTTAAGTAACATTTATAACAAATTTGACATAGAAGTAAACGATTTTGAAAATAAGCCATTAAAAATTTTAAATGACATTTCCAAAGTAATGTTGTAACGTCCATGTTCTAGCTGCTGCCAAAGGGTGCCTCGTATATGGTTTGTCACATGACATCATGTGCATTTCCCCAAATTCCAAAGGCTTCCGAATAGTAGTGAGGGCCATGGTTTGATAATGGGGAAACTATGCCCTCATTGGTAGAGTATACAAAGTGTAATAACAATGGTAAACAATAAAAGAAGCAGTAATACCAACAAATGTTGTAAACAACATAAGAATAATATGAATATAACAAAAGGTGCACATATATATATATGTGTGTGTGTGTGTGTGTGTGTCTGTTTATATATAAATGAAGAATGTCAAATGTAAGTTGGAAAACATCCAAATAAGTTACCATAATGTAAATCAATACTAAATCCAAAGTACAACAGAAAAACAAGTAAACTCTAGTAGCATCGCAAGCCTCAGCTTGTTCCCGTGCTCTCTAACTCCAATAGAAATAAAGTACCTGGTGAAGAAGGGTGCTTTCCCTTGCCTATACCTGAAATCATATAACATGTTTAGGTCCACCAGCATGACCCAAATATTGTGTGAGACGAATCCCATTTGGAAACCACCCGAATATATTTTCCTAACTATTAGTGAATATATATATATCATGTAATATGTCAAAATGAAGTAATAAACTAGGAATTACAAATAATTAAACAATCCTATGGATTTCAAAATACATTCATTTATATTTATTAATTATTCAAATCACTGAGTAATGAAATTCTAGGATCAAGCATAATATATGTATCACTTGTGTAATAGTAACAAATAGATGTCTCTGAAGAACATATAAACAATAAATTAATATCAAGTCCATACTTGGGATTTGTCTTGGAAGACCCATCAAAATCATTCTTTAATTTAATAACAACCCACTGGAAAATCTCTCACGATTTAACCCCTTTTTTCCATATAGTGCGAAATTTTTTCAAATGACCACCTGGCCTGCTCTCTCGGTCAATACCCATGGATCATAATGGCATTAATAACTTATAAATTATCTCTAAGTAGCTCTCACAATCAATACCCCTGGGTCAATATAGCATAAATAATCATAAAAACCCTCCTAGGTTGCACTCACATTCAATACCCATGTGTCAAAGTGTACACCAAGGATCTCATGGTCCTGTGTAAATAAACATGGAATCCACCATAGTTTTTCTAGACCATGGATCTCACGGTCCATTGGAATATCAACATGCATATCATAGTGAGGAAAACATGTATTCTATAACTACTACATGGATAACATTCACATGAATAACACATGAAATTCATTTAATCAAATAATTCTATATTCAATACAACTCAAGGCATGGAAAGAAGGTATTACTCGTAGTAAACCTAGGCCAAAAGTCCATAAATATTCAAACTAGGTAAACACACTCATTGGGTGTCTAATAAACAAGGAATCTATCCTTACACATGTATAGAAACACCTCTTCAAATAATTAAACCAAATGAGGTAAATTATAGGTCTAAATTCCAAAACACATAATACCCCAAACATGGGTATTAATCAACTTAAGCATATATAAGGAAAATACAATCAAATAATTGCACAAACCACCAACCTCGATGATGTACGTTCAACAATCTCGATTGTCATCGCTTGAATATATACAGAACTGTGTAGATCTATAAAATTGGTTAAAACAATCATCATTGAAATACTCACAAGAGAGGAGGAATATAGAAGAATGGTCATTGGGGAAGTGAGAAATATTGGTGGCGATCCAACGCATCTAGCGGCATCTCAATTGGAGGTTGGACAAAGAGTCAAGAGGATCTTGAAGTTCATTGGCCATTCTTCACTCTCATGTATGAACTGAGAGGAGAAGAAGTGTTTTCTAGAGATGAGACACGACCTCGGTCCAATCAATCAATTTAAAAAGTAAATTACATGGCGTGTTCATTTAATGTACACACCATGTACAGGCCTCAACCAGTCCTAGCTTTAGGTGGTCTGCTATGTCACCTACATGGCCATGTACTCGACCGTTACATGACTAGTAGAGGGATACATGCCGTAGTTGGGCACACGGTGTGTACACAAAAGTACACGACATGTACATAGAAAATTTCAAAATCATCATTTTCCTAAAAACAACATGAATTAATGATCTATAAATAAAATGGAGGTTTGGGTTCTTACAAATGTGTCTCCTACCATGATTTTGGCTCATCAAGTACATTCATAATCTTAATTAATAATAATCCTATATTTATTACCTAACTAATTAAGAAAAAATTTAATGTTTATTATAATTATTATTATTATTTTATAATATTTTATATTTATTTACATGATTATTTGACTTAATGTGACCGGTTTTGATGATAATTGACTCATATATATATAATGACATTGTTAGTTTAACAATGTTCATATAAGTCATTATTATATATTATAAAGATGAATTATCATGTTATAATTATCTTTTTTTTACATAAATTATAATCTTAACCTAACCTATGAGATATGGTCCTAAAAAAGAACAGTGTTACAATCATGGAGTTGTTATGTCAAACATATGCATGAGTATCAAGTCTATTTTTCAGCAATCATTATGGTATGAAGGTAAATAATTATATTATCATTACATAGTAAAAATAAAATAATAAATCTGTTATTATATCTTTTAATAACATTAAATATATTATCCATGTGATGGGTTGATGAAAAATGAATCACATAACTTTGTGGAGGTTGTAGTCGACACGTACGCATGAATAAGATTATCATTTATATCTGTGTGGAATTGTAATGTTGTAAAAAATAAATTACCTTTTAATAATGATATTAATGTATTTAATATACTATATATATAAAAATTAAACAAATAATTACAACAAACTATAAGTGGATGTGATAAAATATTAATTACATCAGTTCGCGAGAAGGTAGTTGACCATACACATAAAAGATGATTCACATCCCAATTGTTGGAAGAGGATAAGGATATATGTTATTGAATATATATAATAACATAATAGTATAAGTTAAAAAAATTTTATTTTTATGTCATCATGGTTTAAGAATATTTATTTAAGGTAAGAGAATAGACCATATGAAAATGCTTGGTTAAGAACATTAACTCTTCTCTGGAAAACTGCATAAGATTTACACCAAAAGCTTTCTGAGGTTCGTTTTATGATAAAAAAGTATTCTATGAAATGAGAAGGTATGTTAATAATTTATCTGTAAGGTATTGTCCAAATAATGGTTCTTGAAGATTTATGAAAAGTGCAGAAGATGTTCGTTTAATAAGATATAGGAGGGAAACTTTAGGAATTTATAAAAATATTAAATTAATATAAATTTATTTTCACATTAAAATGGGACCAAATTTATAATATTATAATATAATATGAGGGTGAGTAAAAATACTCCCATTTAATAATAATTTAATAAGTTTATGTTATTATATCATCATCATATTATTTTAACTCAATAAACACTTTTTGAAAATTACAGTGGTATTAATTCTTGTACACTTTTGGGGCCATGAAAGTAACTATAAACGGAAAAAAGGGCATTAAATGTACTATGGACGAGATATTCAGCCATTTCCAATTAAATTAGATGAATATAAAATTTTTCTTTATATTAAATCTTTTAATGAAACATTATTTAATATAAAAAATAAATAATGTTAATTTTGATACAATTCATTTTATTTTCCATTAAAAACGACATCATAAAGATGAAATTTCAATATAAACATTCCACAAGAAAATAATTTGTTATAATTATATAAAAAAATGTAACATGATAATTCAAGAGAAGTATATTACTTTTATTATCATATAAATTCTTCTATTTTACTTCTCTATTAATTAAGAAAACATTTTTTCAGTATTTATTAGTTACTTATGAGAATTATTTCATTAATAAATATTTTAGATTATTAGTTTTTAAAAAAATAATTTTTCATTGAAATAACTATTTATTATCAAACATGGATACCTATAATATCTATTTCAAAAATTAAATGTCAATAAAATAAATAAAACAAGACATTATCTCTTCTATACATATTGTATTATAAAAGTCATAATCATGTACATTTAAAAAATTGTTGTATTTTTTAATAAAATAACCACTCAGATAAAATAAAACCATTTAATAAAATTAAATCCACTGTTAGTGTTACTATTTAATACATATAAATAATTTTTACCCATAATTTATTCATTTTACCTTTACTGTAGATACACAAATTTATTACGATTACTTGTTGTCATGTATGAATATAATATAAAACAATTAACCAAATTTATACCTCATGTTTCTATATATAAAATTAAATTATTATGATTCAAAAATATGTGTTCTAGAATTTAAATTAATGATTAATCCGGGAAAACCCAAATAAAAACGTTTTTTTGATTAAAGTGTATTATTTATAAAAATACCATTATACCAAATTCATGTAAAAATTCAATCACAATAATATAAATTTATTATTTTAATATAGAATTTATTAACTAAATTTTAAAAATGATCAAATATTGATTTTTATATCATTAATACTTGGAAATAGAAAATATTTTTTTTATAAATCATTGAAAAGCAAACATTCGAGAAAAATATAAAAAATCCACTCTAATAAAATTTTGACATGCTAATTTTAAGAAAAAGTTACCGTTTTTAAAAATATTATTTTCAAAATTTGGTATAAATTTATTATATTATCCACTCAAAAAACTGAAATAAATTAATTTATACTCAAAATGATATTTTGAAGTAGAAAATGAATTTACTAAAAAATGTGACTAATTTTCCAAAAAGAACTTATTAAAAAATTCGTTTTTTTATTAAATATTTGTATTGGATAAATCTGTTAAATATATCCACTACTTTTAATTTAATTATAGTGTTATAATTGTCAAAAAAAAATATATTTCCTGGTTTATTGAGGATCAATGTTTAATGTTGTGTATTCTATCAAACATACTTTTTAATTTTTTAGAAAAAATTATCAGTGTTTTACACTACCAAGAAAATATATGTCACATATAGGGTAAATTTCATATTTCAAATTTAACTATTGTCACAAATATCCCACACTAGATCCTGATATATTGGAAAACCATTTTTTCTGAAAATATGCATGCATTTAAGGTAATATCTATTAATATTTTTAAAATATTATTTCTACGGTCATTAAACACCCAAAAATAGCACCGAATCTATTGAAAAATGTAGATACATGTTGAAATATTCAATGAGGTAAACTAACAATACCAGAGTCATTATAAAATTTATTTAGAACACATTAATCCCTAAAAAACATTTTTATATAATATATAAATTTTTTATGTTGCATTTATCTTATAAATATTAAATATTAATAGAAATGTTGTAATAATTATACTGAAATTATTCAATGTAAATATTTTTATAATGAGATATTATGATGTAGTTATATTATTTATATTTTTTAATATTATTTCTAACTTCTTTATAATTTTCAAAATGATTTTCTATTTTATTGGATACCATATTTAGCTAATATACAATAATAAATTGAATCCATTTGTAAATGATTTTTTCAATACTAGAATGATGTACTTATAATTATTGACATTTTTCAAAGCTAAATAACTAATATTAAAAGCATCACATTTTAAGTATTAACCTAACAATTAATAAATATTAACATTATCGGTGAATTTAAAATCCTGATATAGGCATATCTATTATTTATAAAGGTGAAGTGTATATTATTTTTAATACAAAACATAAAAATATATTTATTATAAGAATTTATGTTTATTATTTTTTATTTATATTTTCTTTAGCAAAGATATTTTTTCCACTTAATAGTTCTTCACATTTTTTTTCATATCTATAAAAAAATACAAAAATATTAATATTGAATAGAAAATTTCATAATATATAGGTGGAAAGTAAATTATTACTATGTATTTAAAATAATTCCTTTTATCATGAACCTAAAATTCTTCATTAAGTCTAAATATGGACATTTAATGATAAATTTGATCATCTATTTTGATTTTTTTTAAATTTTATAAGATGAATATTTGACCTCAAATTTTGGAAATGATGGTTAGTTGTTATAAAAAGTGATGGTCGATAATGTATATATAGATATAATGTTTGTATGAGTGCATACCATACACATATTCTACACAATAATAAACTTCAAAAAGATCATGTGGGCATCATGATTCATGTAGCTCATGATTCAAGAACATAGATATATATCCCCCATGAGGATCAAGATGTTCATATGGTCATGATTTTCATTGTAACAATCATTTAATTGCATTTGATATTGTAAAAATACATGATGATAAAAATGTATGAATTTCTAGGTTTTTAATGAAAACCCAATAAAATTTATGAAAAAAATCTTAAAATTATATATTTTACAATATATTTATAAAGGGTAGCAAAGAATAAGAATATAAAATTTAAATAATCTAGATGATCTTCAGATTTATCGAAAAGATCATAAAATTGTATAAAGTTCATCTTTTGTATTTAAAAGCATTATATATTCATGTGAAAATAGTGTTTAAAAATGGTTGTAGTATCATCATTGATTTTTAATAACAAATTTATAGAAAGGACCTTAAAAAAATTCTTGGTTTTCATAATGTTGATGAAATTCTCATTAATGGATAGCTTGGAGTCTCAGTTTTATATGTATACAAAAGTTGTGTTTTCATAATTTTTTTATCAAACTGCTTATATAAAATTTTAATTAATGATAAAAACGATTTTTTTAAAGGAATATATAAAATGACAATTTTAATGGAAAACTAAATGAACGCGTTTTTTTGACTCATTAGTCAATACATTACTTCTACATGGAAAACACATTGAATGAAGAGGAATATTTTTTAACAGTGAAAAACATTCTACAATGTTTGGAATCAAACTTATAGATTATATTGTCTTCTTAGTACCCCTGATATAGGGTTAAATATATATAAATTAATCATATCTAATATATTTTCATTCCACTGATAACTTATGGCTTTTAATTTAATTTTGAATAATTTTTTTCTCATTTAAATACTTTTTTATATTCCAATGATTTATTTTATAGATTAAATTCATGGATTACCAAGAAATAGATCACATGTGCTAACAATAAATATTATGTAATATAGTACGTGCATTATTTTTCAAATAAAAATAAAGTAATAGATTTTATATTATTTTTAATGATTATTTAAACAATAGGGTGATGGTTAGATATTATCAAAATCAGGGAATTAGGATAGTTCATGATCATAAAAATCTTATCAATTTCTAAAAGTTGATAATTATTACTATAATTAACATATTTGTTTACTATCAAAGCACATATCAATAAAAATTACTTATTTTTTCATGGTTTTATCAGTTTCATAAATAATATAATGGAAACGAGTGTGTTTATTACATTTGAGAATTTTATGAAAGATGTCATATTTCATCAACAAACTAGCATCCTAGAAGATGCATTCCTAATAATAATTAAAATTTTATTTGATTTAAGTATTAATAATTATTTTACTTATATATTTCTACTACTACCAATACTGTAATAATTATTCATCTTCATAATATAAAATAGATTTATTTTTAGAGTAATGAGAGACATACACGGTGTGATATTGTATTCAAATATCACGAAAAGGTTACTTCATACATTTATTTAGATAATATTTTCATTCTTTAATATGGTTTTTTATTGATATATTTTTAATTTTTATCTGAAATTTATTTAGTGAAAATTTTAGGTGAATATATAAAAATTTCATTAAATTTTTTTTTTCATCTATTTTTTTCTCTATTAAGAGAATGGAATTATTAGAGAAAAATATCAGGAAAAAGTATTCATCAAGGAAAATTCAGTCATCTAATATTTGTATTCTTTATAGAGTTATTTTTTCATTATTTATTCTATTTAGGTTCAAAATTTTCTGTTTCTATTTTAGAAATTCTTCAAAGTGAATATTTTCAGTTTAAATTGACATTTATTATGGAAATGATAGAATGCATAACAAAAAATGGGCAAGGATGTTCACAATTTTTTATACATTATAAAATTGATCCTTAATTATTTGTTTCTTATTAAAACTACCCACATATCAATATGACACATAGACTAACTATATGACAAGAACTATTTTTTATCTTAAAAAATATATTTTAGTTTATAACTTATGTTTCTCATTGAAACCTAAAAAACATTCTCGATTTATTTGGATACATTTGAAAAATTATCCATAATTAAATTTTAATGTTTATGAATGAATTTCACAGAAAAATAACACATGATGTGGCTATTATGAATCAAACAGTTTTCCTATTGATTATTAATGACATTTTTGTTAAAAAATGTCACCCACTAAAAAACTAGAAAACACACCAGAATTTTCTTCATAGATTAGGGGGAAAATTTATAAGTTATTTCTTGATGTGCATGAATCATCCATACATAAACCTAATACATAGTGTGACGAATATGACATGATGTGTGTTACTTTCAGAAATTGTAAATTTAGTCCAAAAAATACATCACATGCACAAAAAGTGAGAAGAAAAATTCAAATTATTTTTTTACTTTGTTATATTTTTTTATCAGTAATTTGTGGCATGTAGGAATCACCCACACTATAATTAGATACATGGTGTTCCCTTTATGACTCAATGTGTGCATTTTAGATATTAAAATTACATTTTATTTAAAAAAATATGTCACATACAAAAAAATGAGCAAATAGATTCATATTGTTTTGATAAATTTGGGAAAATATTCATAAGTCATTATTTATATTTATCCACACCTAAATCTAAATCACGTTGTGACTAGTATGACTATAAATGTGTGTCTTCAATTTAGAATTGATATTTTAGTTAGAAAAGTGTGTCACCAACTAAAAACATAGAAAATATGATTAGATATTATTGTTACATCACTGAAATGGTCAATAAGTCATTTTGACAAGTTTAAATAAGTCGAATGTCAATAAAATAAACGATTTGGCTGTTTTGAATCAAAGTGCATGATTTCAATTAAAAAAGTCCATTTTAGTTGAAAATGTGTTTCACTTGTTTATATCCAAGACAACATGCTCATATTTTCTTAATACATTAGGAAAATAATCCATTTTCCCTTTGGAACATACAAGAATCAATCACACTTCAACAAGATGAACAATGCGACTAGTTTGGCTTGAAGTGTATTTTTTTACAAGTTCTATTTTAGTTCAAAATAAATTTCAAATTCTAAAAATTAAAAAAAACACATTCACAATGATTTGATAATTTTTAAAAATGATCCATAAGTTATTTATGATGTATAGAAAACAAATACAGATAAATTTGATACATTGTGTTACTATTATAACTCGAATCATATGTTTTTTTTAAATTAATATTTTCTTTCAAAACACATGTTACATACTCAAAACTATGTAAACTCAATCAATTTAGAATGATATATTTGGAAAACAATTAATAATTAATTTATGATATTTATATATCATTTGTACTACAATATGAAAAACAATGTACCTAGTATGACTCAAAGATTATGGTTTTAGATTAAAATTCACACATTATTTCGAGACACATGTTACATAATCACAACCAAAATAACAAATTAAAATTGTTCTAATAAATTAGTGAAACTATCCATTATACGGGTATGAATCATCTATAAATAAACATGATACATAGTGAGACTGAAATTAGTCCAAATGGGTGGTATTAGATTTAAAATGGGACATTATTAATACATTGTTTAATTTTTATTTTTATTTATTTCTGTATAGTATTACTAAAATTAATATTTATTTTCCAATACAAGTGAACATTTGTTTACGAGATTAGGTTTTTTCAGCAACAGATAGTTTCCTTGATATCATTTGAGAGGGGGTTGGGGGAAAAACACATTAGAACACTAATGTTTTTGAATCTTCTAGAATGATTGTACTTATCAATCTAATTTTATTATAAAAATGTTTGAAAACTCTAAAATAGAGTGTTTTATTCTTATTTTTGTGATTTAATTCTTATTTCAATTAAATTGCATATTTTTAGTTTCATTGTTCTATAATATAGTATCACACTATAGTATCATTTCATTTATCAATGAAATTTCTAGTACTAATAAAAGTTATCATTTTCAATTAAAAAAATCCCTTCATAAAGGTACCCTTTTTCAGCGATAAACTAGTATCGATAAACAAAAACATTAATTAGTTTTTTTTAATTGATAAAGGACAATTTATTTTTTCATTATTTATCTCTGATAAAAGAAACATAACTCTATTAAGGCTTAGAACATCAGCGTAAATAAACAGTTTTTCTAATAGTAATAAAATGTAGATCTATAGTATTGAATGATTAAATATATATATATTGGAAGTCAAATACTATATAAAATGTAGAATTGTTTGTTTAATTTCATGAAATATTTCCTTTTTCCTTTATAAATTGATTTATTTTTTTAAAATTGTATGGCCACTACAACTGGATATTAAATATTGATATAAGTTGAAAAAATGGAGGAATTTGTGTTCATCATACAAAATTATTTCAAATTTTTTTCCTCTTAAGAGTTCTAAATAGGAATTTTTTAAGAACAATACATAATTTTTTTTAAAATTTTAATATATAATAAAAAAACACCTTAAATAGAGATGAGAAGTAAATTATTACTAAATATTTAAAAAAGTTACTTCTGTAACATGCCTAAAATCCGTCTTTTAATCCATATATGATGGTCAATAAATTAATTTATTCTTGAATTTATATAGGTCTTTCTTCTAAATTTTATGATAGGAAAATTTGAAATAAAACCAACAAATGAATTATTATTGGTAAGGAAACTATGGGTCAATAATATTGACCTCATGATATCATTTTTTGGTGTTTCTAACCTTCATATATTACTTGGTGTTTTTTAAGTATTCAATTGAGTCATATGTGATAATTTAATAGTACAAAAGATTCATCCCTACCTAAACATGTATAAATTGATTTTATTCATTAATTGTTTTTAAAGAAGTTACTTTAATACATTATGAAAAAAACTATTTACACATAAAATATTTATAATATATCATCACATATAAATTTTAAACTTATGGAACTGAATATATAATATTTTAAATAATGGTTGTGTAATATTATAATCAAATTGAGATCCATTATTTATGATTGTGCATTATTTTTCTATAATAAAATCACATCATTTTTTATTTTAGCTAATTATAATTTTTTAATAATTCATGAGGAAAATTCCACATGAAAAAAAGTTACGGGCTACTAATGACATCAATAATGACATAGGTGATGGAATTAGTGATGACATCAGTTATGACATCAGTGATGGTGTTAGTGATGAAATTATTGATGACATCAGGGAGTTGTAAAATAAATTATCCCCCTAAATGTTTTTATATAATAAAATACCACCTTTTTGAGTTAATTATAATAATTTATTAATTGATCCATGAAATTCGAAATGAAAATACATAGTTTGTTACATATAAAATTAATGATGACATCAGGGTGATGCACCATAGAGTATGACCCTAAAACTTAGTTCTATCATTGACAAAATTATGAAACATATTTATTATTTAAAAAACAAATTATAATTGAAAAAAACCACAATGATAATAAAAAATGAACAGATTTAATATATCTAGTATGAAATGTTATATTTGGCCTCACATTGCATATTTTCTCCAAAATATAGTAGAATATAGCTTGGGATACTTGTATATTTATAATCTATAATGGTGTTTCCACTCCAAGATGGGTTTTTATAGATTATCTATGAAATATATATATTTCATTCAAAAATATATATATCCCAATGAAAATTCATTATCATCATTTGAGATAAAACCATTGAAGCATTGACCACTCTAAATATATATAAATCATCAAAATAACATGGTATCCTAATAAATATAACAGCATTCTCTCTATAATCTTAAATATAATCATAAAATGATGATAACAAATATCATTGATTTAATGATGGGTGATAACATTACCATCCTAAAAAAAGTGGTTCATTCCATCAAACAAACACAGTTAGATTGAATACTAGAATTCATTGCACCAACCATCATCTTGTATAGAAAATTTGACATCCTAAATTTTCAAATATGGACTAATAAAAAATGATCCCTATATAGAATATATTCAAACATAAAATTATAGCATAAAATTATTTTTATTTTCCTATAGATCTTCATTTTAACAAATAAGATTTTGATTCCATATAATATATATTAAAACATAATCTAAAAAAACATGAATTAATTTCCCCTTCTAAATATTACTATATCATTTATATAATTATACCTGTCTAAAATTTCTAGCACATCACCACAAACCTCATCTTTAATCATTTTATAACAATTTTTACTCACTATTGATATAAAACTATGTGTAAGATATAAAACTGCTTCTAAAATCTTATTCAGATTCCAAACCATCATCTTCATAGTGAGATGACATTTGTTCACACAAAACGATCTCTTTTAGAATAAGTATAATGTTTTATTCTCTAAAAATACATTTATTAATTCATAATTTACAGTATTTTAGTCATGTTATATGATTCAATCACCCTTCCTTGTTAATACATAATTGATCATCTTAAAAACATGCCTCCATGAACTTGAAAATCCATCATTATCAATAACACAAGTAGATAAAAAATTATAATTCATAACTAATACATGTTGGAAATCCTGCAATATAAATTTATAATGGATTCATATTGATATTAATTTTAACAAACCCTTTAAAATCAAATACTAGCGCATACATATGGAATATCACTAATGTCTCGACATTTGTCTTTGTCTCTCTTGCATTTAATAATTGTGTGTTCCTGAGTTTTTTTCCTCTTTAGTGGATCAACATACACCTCTATAATGCAATGTATGTGATTCTCAATCATATTAAAAAAATTAATACATCCATATATTTATATAAATTTGTGTACAACATGTACATATAAAAAATTAATATATTCAATGTTCATTTTTTATATTTATTAATATTTACAATAACACTAAATTTATGTTGAGAGACAAAATTATCTTCATGTTTTTTAAAATAAATCTAAATCAAAAAATTTCATTCTCTATATCTCCAATAAATGGTCAACATCCAAATCAACTTCATCTTGAGAATTGTTTTTATTTTTTAGGTCCAAAAATCTCCTACTCAAAAACAATTTTCATGCTCATAACAATGTTGAAACTGATCCACCATCCCATCATTTTTCTTCTACTACTCCCACAAGGTAATCCATCACGTACCACATAAAACTTCTAGTATACATGTGAAGTAGCCCCTCATTAATATTTTGGAACCACAATTTAAAAAATTTTCTATCTATGTGAAACAAATCTGAATGCCTCCAGGTCAAAAGTCTCTAATGCTTTCTGGAACGAGTTCCCATCTTTTGATTTTGTTTTAATTCTAGTCAATGGGGTTCATTATTCACCATTTCCATAGACTCGATCAATCTAAAATACATCCATTTATTCAATACACTACCACAGATTGACAAATATTTACTGTTATCCTTTATCTTCTCTATATAAAAAGGCGCTGATTAAGTGTTGACATTTATCAATGATTGCAAAAATCACTGATAAACCAGAAATTTATTATCATGAAAAAAGAAATAATAAAATCCCAAAAATCATTAGTTCTTTTTATCTAATTTTCCATCCTTTGTCCTAGTTATTGCTTTCCTTAGGATTGCATCCGTGTTTATCTATTATTTTCTTTAGGTTTTGTTCTTGTTTTTGGGTGTTCTTTTTTCTATTTTGGGTGATTTGGATTCTATTTTTGTTCTGTTTTTGGGGGTTCTTGCTGATGAGCTCTATCATGGTCTTCACCTTCCTGTTTCTCTGCTCTAGCTCTAGGTCTCCACCACTAGCTCTGAGGCGGAGTCGCATGGTGGTCTCCCCAGTGTTTTGGGATGTGAGTTCGAGCGGTCTTGCGACTCGTGGTGGTTTCATCTTCGTTGGCCCCTTGAGGATGAAGGCTACCTTCAGTTATATAGATTTGGGTCTTTCGGTTCTCTGTGTGTATTTGTCAACAATGATGGAAAACATTGACGTTGATAATGATTTCTGGAGTGGCTGTGAAACGGTACAGATTGGCTCCAACAAAATGTGTCTTCCGACATACGAGTGTGATGAAGAACGGAGAAAATGATAGCGAAGATGGGTTGGCATCGACGACAGATAGTTTCTGGTGGTGATGGCTCCTGAGGCGTGTTTGGAAAACGTCTTCAGTGTCAGGTGTGCATCCCGAGATGACGGTGACTGAGGCGTGATGATAGTCTGGCTATCTTTCAAATTTCAAAATTTGAAATGGCTCTTTCATTTGGAGGCATTGTGGAGTCATGGTCGGTGTTGATGGTGGAGGATGGTTTTTCTGTGGACCGGCTTAGGTATGCACGTGACAACTTCTATATGGATTTTGAAATTATATTACTACTTGATGTCATGTTTGTTTCTAGCTTTTTAAGTTGTCGAGTTTTGATGATTTTAAATCTCTTTAATGTTTAATCTAGATGGATTTTTGTAAAGCTTCACACATTGCATTTAAAAGTGTTATTAGAAAATAAAATATATTGATTTGAGGTCTAATATCTTGTTATTTTTTGTATTTTTTAATTTAATCATTTTACCTATTTATTCATCATTAATATATACTTATTCTAATCAATTCATCATTAATATATATATATATATGTGTTTAATTTATTTTATTTTTATTTACTTTAATTTAATTTATTTCAATTTAGTTTTATTATTATTACTTTTGTATAATCAATATAAATCATTTTTATAAATATTCTTATGTGTATAAGGTATATCATTTATTTATTCATCTTTCATTATTTTTATGTGTCTGTAAGTATGTTTCATGATATTAATTCATTTTATAAATATATTTTTAATTTATTAATTATTATTTATTCATTTTTCTACATTTATTATTAAATATTCAATAATAATTTTGAATATATTTTGATATAAATATATTTTTAAATAATCATTGGTAAAAAAAGTTATATATATATATTTATTTATTTATTCCATGTTAGCGTGAACCATGGGTTAAGGTCCAATGGTCCGAGAATATATTCAATGGAAAATAAAATCAGCATATAAAATGGAGTTAGAATGTAAAGAAATTGAAAAATACTCCTACAAGAAAAAAAGATGACCCCCTTGGGGATAAGAGGTAATCATTACTAGGAAGGGATACCACATATATGATAGAAACTCTTCTATGTATTGGGTTATTTCCATGTCTCATCATCCATAGGATTCTCAATGTGATCATCGAGTGATATGAGCTCCCTTTTTGGACAAGTAACCTATTATATAACTGGCCATAACTTGACCATCTCAAATCCTGATAATTGGCCTTCTGTTAGAATATTTTCATAATAATTTTAAAATTATTCATAGAAATACTCCTTGCTATTATATCTATTATGTATTTAATTCAAACTAATATCTATTTTACTAGAGTCTAATTCATTAGTCGTATCATAAATGATATCAACTATGGCAGTTTGGGCCTTTTTGTCATGAACCATCCCTATAAGCCTGTCAAAATTCTCTATAATGAATATAGAATCATATAGAATCTTGGTCACCAACTATGGGAGTCGATATTGAATACCCATTATTTCATTCCAATATTCTGAAGAGTTTTCTGCCACCCAAAACTGAGAGCCCGCATGAGATTGGGCCTAAATCCAAAAAAAATCACTTGGTAGTTCTTATGAAGGGGATTATATTCTTGTAATCAGAACAACATAGAAGGAACAACAAAACTTATCATTTTCATTTGCTTTGGATTTTTCAAATTTGTAGAACTACTATGTGAAGAACATATGGTCATTCGATTCTAAGAGACCCATGCCTTCACCTCTTACAGCCCAAAAGTTGAACCACCAATCTTATTCGGATGTTGTAAGGGTTCCAGTTCATTCAATACCACTTATTTAGTTATACTGGAATATGGATTAAATTATAAAGACTTATATTTGGCTATCATCTTCTTGGGAACTGTATCATATATCATCCCCTTGAAGTAAGTATCAATATGTGTCTTCACCTTTCCTATATTTAATGAGGCGTGGTTTTTTCTCCTATTATTGATTAGAGGTGATCATTTACTTATTCATTTTAATTTTCCTCACCTTAATATAGTCTTCTATATCATTCTCCACCAACTATAAATTTTTTAAAAATAATGGAATGTATGTTTATTCAAATCCAACCTCTAATTTTAAACCATTATCTACTGATGCGGCATAGTTTGGTTGAGTTTTCATCATAACCACATTCTAAAAAACACTAGAAAATTAACCACAATTTTCTTCCAAATTGTGTTGAACTCTTTCCATAGGTGTAACTATGAATAAAAAAAGATCAATCAAAATTAATGGATTCTAGGGCACCCATATAAGACAATGAATCATCTCAAATATCATGGAATTTGATTTCTTTATTAAATAGGGGTTGAATTTTATCCCCCATGATGAAAAAAATTTAGATATCAGGATTATGTGATAAATACCCAAAGATCAATGGAATTTATCTATTGAGGGAAGATGTAAAAATAAGGTGGATGTATCCTCTATCAATACAGAAAATCTTCCAATTTATGGTTCCCCAATACCTAGAGGGACTGGTTTCCAACTCATTGATGCTCAACGGTTTGTAACCATTTGATAAGATTAACATCCTAATCAGAGAGTCATATAGGCTAGAATCCATTCATTATGCTCCATAGGATGGGAAATTACCATAAATTTACTATCATCAAATTTTAAAATCTAAGGATCCTGAGCATCATTGAAAAATGACGAGATTCGAGAGATTTACCATTGTTAAGGATTCCATGAGTTAAACAACATTCCAAGTGGATTTCAAAGGAGTTGAAATAATTGAATCCCCAGTCCTATTCATAACCAATGTTTTTGAGAAATCATTTTCTAGGTTGGAGGAGTCCAAAATGTCAAGTATCTCTGATGCATTTTGGAAGGATCATGTCCAATACCATCTAATTACTGCTAGGCCAAATATGTCCCATTCCCTGAATCATGCTTTTCAGATCAATCACTAGTAGAATTCCATGGATATCCTGGTTCATAACTCTCCAACACATCCATATCATCTACCCGATCCTCTTTATAATGCTGCCCCAAATGAAGTCATCCACCATGACCAGTGAATGTAACACAATCAATCTTTTTTATCCATAATGGACTTCCTCCAAGATTCAATGTCAATTCCCCAAGGATATATAATGAAACTGTTGTAGCAAAATGGCATGAGAACCATATAAATATCTTTATAAAAATATGTTTTCTATATTTTTAATTTTATGTATTTATAATTATAATATATTGATATATTTTTTAAAAAGTGTTGATATAATTAAATGTAAATAATTTTATATTTAAATATTTAAAAATAAATAATTATATATTTAAAAATTTAAAAATTTATAATAAATATATTTCATATATTTGTAATTATATGTATTTATATATTAAAATATTTATAATTATATATTATTACATAAATATGTACAAATATATATATATATATATATATATATATATATATTTAATTATATATAAATACTTATTTATGATTATAGGTATAAATATATGTCTATATTTATATATATAAATCCATATTTATAATTATTTAAATATATTTAAATTTGTATAAAAAATTAGTAATTTATATTTATATATATTTTATTTCTTTAATTATAATTATAAAATTATATTTATAATTCATTAAATATAATTATAATTATGTAAAAAATTATTGATAATTATTTATATTTATATTATCTGTATTTATATACAATTTATTGTATAAAATTATATTTACAATATTATTAAATATTTAGTAATGCTTTTATTAGAAAATTAAATACAACTCTTATCAGTGATTTTTTTGTAGAGATAAAAACTCGTCACAACTACATACTAATAACCATAATCAATCAATTTAGTCATGTCTTTCAAACTCATTTATATGTTAAATGATGTCGTTGTTGTCCATGTAGGTTTTAGGTATAACAGATGAGTGTGATGGGCAGTGTCTGACTTCTCTTTTTATCATAGTCGATAATAAATCCAAGATTTACTTGATAATAATCCTTGTGAGCAGTGGAATTCAATCAAAGAATACATATACTGGATGAAACATAGAAATGAAAACACGATATTCTCACTAGTTATTAAAAAAAATTACAAAATTAAAGAATTACATTTTTATTAATTCTTTCTTCATTGGCGGATCTATAGGTGGATATTCATCATAACGTAATTGTGTTGTGGTAATCAAGAATATATTCCCTAAAGTGGTGATTCATACAAGTACAAAAAATAATTTAACATTTCCATATGAATCTCCAAGTGTTATCCCAACAAAACATATATATTGCATCATTATCCCTTGATTTCCTAGAAAATTTCACCCAACCGATTATCTTTTATCTCTCATAAAATTGGGGTTGATGGTATTGTAAGATAATTAACCATTATTGGGAGCATTATTAGAGAATAGACATCTTGGGGTATTTTATAGGATTATCCATATTTCACTGTGCACAATCCAATAACTGAATGGGATCTCTTGAATGAACATATCATTGAGTTTATATACAACTATATATAGAAATAAATAATTGAAAAATTCCATTTATTGAAAAAATATTTCATAAGGAACCCATTTTGTAAAGTAATAATATTATTATTATGAATTATTGACATGTGAATAAATGAGGGATTACATTAAATATTATTTAATAAAATAATATTCAATATTTTCTTTTTTAACATACCATTAAACTCATTCATCCACTAATACACAATTTTTATCATGTCTTGAATAATGATTCTATAAATAAATATTAAATATTACTAAATTATTCATCAATAAATAAATAATTAATATATTTACTAAATAGTATTTAAATTTTTTTTAACCATTCCACACAAATTATATTCCATTGAATAACTAGTGATGGATTAAATATGATCAATAAAAAATGAATTACTATTTTTCTATACGGATGAATAATATTTATTCAACTTGTTAAATAGTTAATAATAATATATTATATAGTTGAGATTCTAGATACACTTTGTGTTTGACCGTCCAGGCCGCTTTATTAGTGGCATTAGGAGAAATAACCCAAAGTCTAATGTAATCATATAGAAACTTTCCAAGGCACCCATAGAGAAATAATTTAATGTCGTACTGACATAATTCCTCATATTGTTTCTTAATGTGTAATATAATTTCTTTGTATTAATATCTATAATCAAGACAGTTGTGCGTTTGTGCAATTAACCTCTATGATTGGTTTATTTTTTTGGAAATCTATCTTTACTATTTAATGACATAAAATGGATTTATTTGGGCTCTATCATTTACATAAAATGAAATTAGATATCAACATATGTAAAAGAATAGATGGCTAAAATCCATTTTCACATTATTACTTAATGAAATATTACTCATTACGCACCCAACTTATTCTACACCACTACAAACATATGTTTTCATGGTTCTCTTAAATACATCAAAGTACATAACTTATTATACAGATTATTTATAGTTTTATAATATACAGATCGATACATATGTCCATATATTGGAACATTGAATCCCATATATTAATGTGGTTTTCATATTAGTGTGTCTCATTCTCATAATATCACACACTAGATATGACCAAGGGCGTACACAATGAGATGGTTCCACAATGTTTTATGTGTATCCACCATGGATATCATGTATAATTTGATTCCAAAAAATTATTTCATACATCTATAGAACATATATTTAATAATACTACCATGTAACTTCTAGGTTCTCATCATAGTGGGGAACTGTTATGACCTTTCTGTGTGATAGCTACTCATAGGATATTATCACATACTATTTCCTGAAAAATAACAACTATGATGTGAAAAGGAGGTTTTTAATATTTGAAATAATGAATAAATGTTATCATAAATAACATATAAATTATATATAGGGTATCAACTCAGAAAGGATCCCACTTCACTATAGAAAACTACTAATTGCTGTCAGTCCACTAACTCTAACATGATACAAATATTTTTGTTCAGGATGGCTTCGAGTAATGGGGTCTAACACATTTTTTCTATGGGAATTATGCTAATTGTAACATCACCCCTAAAGGAAAAATCATTCAAGATGCGATACTTCGATTGTAGGTTCTTTTTCCATTGCCAGACCTCCAATCATTTTTAAGATCCACCACCGTAGTAATGCCACAATAAAATGTGTTAGGGTTTTAATACTATGTACCAAATCAAGCTAATAGGTAATGTTATGTATCCAAAATGATTCATTTTTTATATCATACTCCAAAATATACATTGTCTCGACTATAGAATTAGTTAAAACTAACTACATTGGACTCTTCTAGGTCACAGGTCTTCCGTTGAGGCAGAAATCATATATTGACAATATCTTTAGATAATTCAAATATATTTTTAAACTATATTCAATTTAACCCCTGATTACTTCCTTCTCATCTCATCCATATAGTGTGAACATATCCTTAGTTCATCTCAGATACTTGAGGATAACCTTAACAACACACCAATATTTTTCTGCTATATCATCTTGATATCTTTCCCCCATTCTCAATGAAAATGAAACATTCGATGTAACACATAATAAGGAACAAATGGTTGATCTTATCACTAAATCATAAGCGATATTACTCATTATCTCTATCTTCTATTGTTCTAAAGGAAACATTTTCTATTAATGAGGTATACCATGTGAGACTAGAATAAATATCCTCTTGGGTTTTTCTATATTAAATATCATTATTTTTTTAAAATGTTTGTACTATGACATAGTACAAGTAGCCTCATTGATATATCACAAATGATATTGATCATTAGAATATAGGCTGGTTCACCTATGTCCATCATGGAGAAATAATTGTTTTAACATTCATTAATACACTCTAATACATATATTCCATTTCCCGTAAGTAAAATTTCATTAACATATAAAAATACACTAATGAACTCATTACCACTAATCCTATTTTCAACACATGAATGACATTCATTCTTAATGTAACCAAATTATCATATAGCATCATCTAATAAAATATTCTAGGACCTAGATTATTTCTTTAATGTAGAAATGGATATCTGAATCCTACATATCATTTTGGAATCATAGGGTGTCACAAATCCTTCTAGATGTTTCATATAGACATATTCACGATGGATCCTCTTAAGTAATAAAGTCTTTTCATGCATTTTAAAATTTTCCAAGTGATGTTAAACCTCTATATCATGTATTAATATAATGGATTTATACATTGAAACCGGTAAAAATGTCTCCTAGTTGTCAATTCCATGATGATATTTAGACCCTTTTACAAATAGGCTTTTTATTGGTATTTACATTAACATTCTATATTTTATTTTCAGTTTAATACCCATTACCACCATATGAAATTTATACCAACATTCACATCAACCAGAACCCGAAGAAGTCTCTAATATATGAAATCCAATTTAGAATCCATGTATTCATTCCATATTGTGGCTTCAGATATCATTACCACCTATTTATAGGATATATGTTCATCATTGTTTACTAATAATGAGTCACCAAATTCTGTAAATAGAAAATGATATATTTATGGCTCTCCTACCTCCATAGTTCTCCTTCATAGTACTTATGTATCAAAAACAACTTCTTCCTTGGGACCCTATGGAATATGATATCATACCAACTATTTTGTATCATTAGTATTAACATAATAAAAATGAATATTACTATTAATACCCTTTTGGATGATTTTATCCTTCTCAATGAAGATGGCTTGTCTTGAGATTATAACATTCTTATATGAGTGTGTTTATAGGTTGTATCACTTTGTTTCATTAGGTTTCCCTATAATGATACACAATTTCCTTTGGGTTGATATACTGTTTCATTATATTTCCTTAAAAAATTCCTTGGAATGCAGTACATGTTTATGTGAAAATAAATATTCTTTCCACTCTATAACTCAATGGGAATTCATTTTCACAATATATTTGGTACTCATATTATTATTTTTCTTCAATTTTTAATGTATATCCCCAAATGAAAATAGATGATCTTCACGACTCATCATCAACATTAACATATCTAAGGATGAATTATTCATCCTTTCACTAAAACAATTCCATTATATTGTTTAACGTGTAGAGATTTTATATTGAAACACAAACTCCCATAAATAGTAGATAAAATTATTTTTATGTTATTCACCACCTCAATTTGATTAAATCTTCTTTATCATTTATCCATGATGATTCAATACTTCATTAATGCAGTATTTGTATTTTTAAAAGGGCTTAATATTATCCTTCATCAAGTAAACATATCCATATCTACTCAAGTAATTAGTAAATGTTTTGAAGTAATAATAACAACCTATATATTCTACTTGAAATGGTCCACACAGATCAATGTGTACCAATCCTATAAGCTCTATGGACCTTTTTACCCTACCCGAAAAATAGAAGATTGGTCATTTTTTCCTATAATAAAATATTTCATATTTCATGTGGTTTTATATTTGATGATTATAAATATCCATCATGATAGATCATTTCAAAATTATTCTCATTTACATGAACAATATAGTGATTCAATATCAAGGTGTTATATGAGTTTTGTTAACTAGATTTATTATCTATTTACATCACATGTTTTTCCTAATTTATTATATAAAGACTTAAATTTAAATGTGACATACCATAAAAATGATTCCATTATAAAAGAAACATGTTTTCATTCAACACATGAAGAGAAAACCATAATTAACTTGTAATGAGACATAAATTATGTTTATGGGAACAACGACTACATAATAACAATCCCTTATATCCAATGTCATTCTCATTGGTAATGAAAGGTGGTAGTCACCAATGGACAGAGCAACCAACCTCACACTATTGGCATCTAACAAATCAATATATCCTCCAAAAATATTGGTGAATTTACATGTTTCATTCATTTTGATAAAATTTTGAGAACCAAACGCTATATCAAATACCCATGGCATTTATAATGAATGATTACACAAAATATTGAACATGCCTTTAGCTTCCCCTTGATTATTGGTGTTGTTTCTCTTCAAATAGAATTTATTCCACATTCAAAAAATACTTCCACTTATGTTATTAATATTATCACAACTTGTTAAATACTTTCATTAATGATTTTATATGAACTGTTCATAATTTGTGTGAAATATTAACGTTTAAATATTGAATATAATTTTTTAGCACTATTTCAATTCATCCAATTTTATGTCTCTTTAATTTTTTAATAATAAATATCACCATACTGATCCAAATTGAGTTGTTATTATTATTTAACATTCTTTATTCAATTCCAAAAATTTCATTAGAATAAATTATTGACCAATTCTTCCATTTTAAGGGTCATATTGACCACACAAGAAGGCCCACAAAATATGTGAAGAAATTGAACCATCCATTAAGATTGAAATACTGAGTTAAATCTAAATGTAGAAATTCATTTATTCTCATCCAAAATTATGGTAAAAATTCAATAAGGGACATATAAAAATTTAAATTCGCAAATATTGAAAAAGGGACCCAACTGATTGTGTGAAGTCCATCCCACGATTCTGGCCGAGAATAAAAATCCATAATCTAGTCCTAAATTTTCTCCTCATATACTCTTCAAAACAAGATGGGATATTTCACTGCGAAATATAAGATATGGAATCCAAAATTTGAGAACAAATTATTTTTATTTTAGGGCATATTTCCATTTAAAACCCCATTCACATTTCAACCTTAAAAAAATGTTGATAAAAATGGACAGGTGAAAACTGGTTAGTAAAATAACAACATATTTGGCTCCAAAAGTCCAATGGCCGCTGAATTTCATGTAATGATAATAAAAAACAATATATACAACTTGTAAGAAGTTAATATCTCATTATTATGCTACCTGGATTTCCAAATTGGTGATGCAAGTGGATGGGCAGATTTGGAATGCAAATAGTCCACCTCCTTGTGCAATTAATACAACCCCCTCTACTCCATGCATGTGGTTCGAATTTCAAAAGAGGGGAGCATACAATGAAATGAAAAAAGACTTCAAAATGCATTTTGGGGACCTAAAATACTCATGTTTGTAATTTAGATACCATTCCTCCTCCTGGTCATTTCATGTTCTTTTCTTTTGTTCTAATTGGTAATCGTGTAAGTCTGTTTTCATTTTAATAGAATTTTAATGCATGTTTATTCTTATTAATATATTTTTATCATAAAAAATATATCAAATAAAACTAATGGTATTAA
This sequence comes from Viscum album, assembly GCA_963277665.1. Classification (NCBI taxonomy): domain Eukaryota; kingdom Viridiplantae; phylum Streptophyta; class Magnoliopsida; order Santalales; family Viscaceae; genus Viscum; species Viscum album. Next base: position 310,314,874 of record OY728126.1, read on the forward strand.
AATAGTTTAAATACATTTGAATCCCCTTAACTTCTTTCTCTTTCTCATTCAATATAAATTAATTTTTAATTCTTATCATCATTCGTGTGTGTGTGTTCGGTGCACAACCCTTTTCTTATCACATTATTTTTGTTATATTTATAATTAATCACAAATAAGAAATATTAACAGATTAATAACCATATTAATATCATTATAAATATACCATTGGGATGAGTCATGATTTGGGGATGTTAAGTGATTGATATCTTTTTCTCGACTAATGTTCTTTGAATTAATATTGTGTATGTTGGACTTAACATGTCATGGATTAATGACTTATTTTGTTAAACATGGGGATTACATGGATTATTGGAACCATAAATACAATAAAATAAACTTGTACTAATTGAAATTATAACCCTATGTTAATTTAAGGCTTGGATTAATTCCTTAACAATTTGGAATTCCAGTCATCCTCATCTTCTAATGTGGGTGTGAAATTATTTCAATGTGAAGAAAAGTTCAAGGATATCACAAGATTAACTCCATAATAATTGAATCACCTCAACATTTATCAAATTTTTAAATGAAACATCATCTTCAAATTATTTCATAATCTAACAAACAAACCCACCAATCAAAATATAATAAACTAAAAATAGTAAACTAATAAAATGTGTCATCGCCGAGGATTCAATTTGAATGCGGCTACACACATTAGTAGACCATCAAAACATTGAATGGTCGATAGGTGAAAATCATTTGTACTTTCAAATGGGGCTGTTTCAAGGGATTATTCATTATGTAGTAATTAATTTTTGGTTGTTGTTAAAAAAATTAAAAAAATTAGATAAATTGAAAAAAAACACATAGAAAACCCCGTCTTCTCATTAAAATCATCAACGGGAAAAAATGCCAAGAAAAAAATATCTTACTCATTCTTCCAAAACCATTCTGAATGCATTGTTCCCTAAAAAACAATACCTTAATTTTTTGACGCTGATATTGATTGAACACTTCGCCAACTTAAGAGAAACATAAGAGATAATGAAATAATTCAAGAACTAGTCCTGGTACAACCTATTGAATTAGATATTAATATTACCAGGGAAAAGAATTTAAAGAACATGTTTCCCCTGATATGAATTACCATCCCATTTGTATTCAATATAAAAACAAAGAGGGTGAGTTATAACTCAAATCTAGTTTGATTCATCTTCTTCCTCATTTCCATGAGTTTTCCAGTGAGGATCCAAAGCTTCGTCTTAAATAGTTTCAAGTGGTGTGCTCTACCATGAAGCATCCAAGGGTTTTTGAAGAACAAGTCAAACTCCAAGAATTCATGTTCTCCCTAGCTGACATTTCTATGTCATTAATATACTACCTCGGTCCTGGTTCTATATCCTTGTTGATTAATATAAAGTGACTTTTATTAGAAACATTATTTCTGGCTTCTCATAATTCTTCAATCTGAATGGGAATTAGTGGTATTTGACATTTCCAAAATGAGTCACACCATAAATACTAGAGAGGTTCAAAAATCTTGTTACAACCTGAACACATCACCAAATCCCTAACCAACTCTTGATACAATACTTCTATGAGGGGTTATTGGTTATGGATAGAACCCTTATTAATGTCGCATGTGGCGATACTCTTGTTGATAAAACTCCCCTTGCTACAAAAGATCTCATAAGAAACATGGATGAAAACACACAAAAATTACATACTCAAGAACATGATCAAGTCACAAAAACCCAATATTGTTAATCAATAGAGCCAAACAAGATAACTGAGAGAATGAGTGAACCTACAAGTCTTGTGAGACAACTACTGGTGGCTTCCAAATCCTCATGCTCATCTTATTCACAATCTATATTCCATAGACCTATCAAAAACTATGGAATTTGTAGATACCAATATAATCCAACTGACACCTATCTAGAACATAAAGAGTACACAATCTGATTCATCCAGAACAATAGAGCTCAATGTAGCATATGCTCAGAGGAACACCAACCCTCTAAAGCCAGGTCATTTCATTAGAAACTTCAGCCAACCCCACTCTGAACCCTTCTTTTCTACCTTCATCCAAGATTGAGGTATTGTAATACCATTTCTCATCCCCCTAAATTACTTCCACAAAACCCAAACCAATAAAAATATGATAATAGTTTTGGTAATTTCCAACAATGTTACTCTTTTGTTCCATAAACTCAAAGGATCAATCCTCCTCTTTCTCTTCTTGGATTCCACTATCCTTGTGAGACTTCCCAATTCCCAAACCAATAAAATCTATTTCCCAAGAACCAACATCAAGGTTATCCCAATCCGGGAAAAACCTCTTCTTCCATGTAACAATGGGATAGTGCAGTGGAATATCTTTCCTCCTTCACCTGTTTCATCCTCAAAAACATTGAAACCCAAATTGGTCAACTTGCATCCCACCTGATCCAGGGATAACAATAAAATTTATCTCCACTCCCAGCTCAACCATTTCCCAACCCCAAGGGTAATATAAGTGGAATTTCACTTAGATTAGGAAATAAAATTTTTATGACTCATGTTGTGTCCTCCTTCCGCACTTTAAATTTTGACCATGAAAATGAAAAGAAAAAGAAACCTAATAAGAAATCTGAATCCATTTCATAACTTCCTCCTACTCAACTTTGGAAGACAATTCCATTTTCGTCAAGGTATTTCTAAACCAAGGAAGTCCTTTGAATCCAATCCTAAAATATATGACATGTTTAGAGGTGTTGAAGTTATATTAACCTTCTTAGGTGCCATAAAACAAATCAATAAGAATGCTAAGTTTCATATGTCATTGTGAACCCACAAGAGGAAATATAGGACTTTCAAAAATGTTTCCTCCGATAAATCTATTCCCATAATGGACAACGATCCCGGGACCATTACGGTTCCATGAAAAATTGGATGTTCCAAATTCGGTGATGCACTCATAGACCTAGGATCCTCAATAATTTTCAGGCCCAAATCCATCTTCTCTAACATTTGACTAGGTCGTTTACATCCAACTGGTGTTGACATTAAATTGGCTAATCGAAGAACTGCTAGTCCTGATGGTATAATCGAGGATTTCCTTGTTCATGTGAATGATCTTATCTTCAGTTATTATTTTTTTCTTTTACGACTATGGTGAAGAAAACTCTCCATGATCTACCTTCATTCTAGGAAGGACATTCATATTGACAGAGAGAACAAAAATTGATGCCCATTAAGGAATATTATCCTTGAAATTTGGTGACTAAATTGTCATGTTCAACATTTTATAGGCCATGTGATAACCATCTGAGGACCACATTTCATTCTCAATCCATACGTCAAAGGACATTAATGAGAGTCAATTAAACCTCATCCCATCATGTTTGTAAGAACCAGGATATTCATTTTAGGTATGTTTTTCCTATTCTAGTCATTTTTGAGAAAAGAGGAAAATCTGGAAATATTCAAAGTACAGGCCGTGTACTTTATGAGTACACACCGTGTACATTGATGCAGCACCAGGCCGTGTGATGTCCGTGTCCGGGCCACACATATGGTGTGTAGGGGCAATGTGGAGGCCGCATAAAGTGGAGTACGAAAAATCCATGTACACGCCGTGTACCCCAGAAGTACATGCCTTGTAGTTTCTTATTTTTAATTAAATGGACCAGGGTCATGCCTAATCGATGAAAACATCTTCTTCTCAAGGTTATTTGACCAAGAGCGACCCATACGGCCACGAACACCCTCTGATCCCCCAAGCCTCTATCTGTTTGACGAATTGATCGGCATAAATTGTGTTGGAACCACAGTGGTGAGCTCTTCCTTCATCTTGTGTCTCATTCCATGATTTTACCTCTTTCTCAAGATATCATGTGTTGAACATTTTGTACGTTTTTGTAGATATATTCCATTCTATGGATAATTATGCCTCTTGTTTATAGTAATTTGACCTCCTAGCATCATGGTAGGTGGCTTGTTCCTTACCTTTTGATGTATATGTGTTTTATTTGAAAATTCCACCAATACCCCTGAATATGGTATTGCGTGTTAACCTGTTTGACCCTATTGTTTTCATGCCTTGCATGTATGCTTGTTTATTGGTAATTTGATCATGTTTGTGGATATTTTACATGCTTGGATGTTTTTCCCATGAATTTTTCTTGTTACATCCTTTGTTTATTGTTACCATTTGGATGATATACCTGTTTTCCATGCCCTGTGACCATAGGATGGAATGATATTCTTGACCAACTTGTTATGTTGTAGACTGGTTAGCCAAGTAGCTATGTAGGTCTACATTGGCCTTATAGAATTATCATGAACTGATTGTAATGGGACCATGAAAACATGGTGCTATATACTATAAGGGATTGACTGTGTGAGCTTCCCAGAGAGTCTTGAAAATTACAGACCACATGAGGGTAGACCACGTGAGCTTCCTCAGAGGGACTTAAACATTGTAGACTATGGGGGATAGACCAACTGAGCTTCTCAGAGACTCATGGATATTATATACTACAGGATGGTAGACTGAGTGAGCTTCCTCAGAGAGTCTTTACTTTTTTTGAATTTCGTTAACACCATTCAAGGCTAGAGAATAAATTGACTGAGCGGACTTCCCTAGAGAGTATGTGATAGACCTGAGACTATAGGAGAAATTGACCAAGCGAACTTCCTTAGATAGTTTCTAGACCTTGGGGATATAAGAGGGTTAGACCGCATGGTCTTCCTCAAAGAGTCCCTAACTACTGTAGACTATAAGGGGAATTGACCGAGTGATCTTCCCCAAAGAGTCTTGTTGTTTCTTATAGCCATACCAGAGGGGTTATACTGAGTGTTGTACATAGAGGGTTGTTGGTATTTGTTGGATATGAACAGAGTGTTTGGCTATGAGTACTTCCTATTGGGGTTCCTATTGTGGTTAGCTATTGCATCTCTACTACTTGTTGTTCTGTGGATTGATTACTAATGTATATCATCCTGTTACTGCTTACTGATTACATCCTGTTGTTTGCTGTTACTGTTTACTGCTTACTGTACTATTACCAGCCATATAATCACTAATTGTTAGGCATAGATCTTCGGGTGGATTCCAATTTGGATTTAGTATCACAGCCTGTTTGGGACATGTTTTTGCGCCCAAGAAGACTATGTTATTGAAGGTATAGACAAGGGAAATCACCCTTCAACTTTTGGTACTTGATTTCATTGGAGCAGGAGAGCATGGGACCAAGCCGAGGTTTGAGATGCTGAGGAGTTACTTTTTGTCTTTCTTTTGTACGTTTTTTGATACAGTTTGTATTTTCAGTATTGTGACATGTTTGGCTGATTTCCTAGATATGTATCATGAATTATTTCATATATGCATATGTTCTCTAGTTGTTTATTGTTTTAGTCTTCCATTGTTTATTGTTGTTGGATATTTATTACTTCCAATATTTCATGTTTTATTACATCCAATGTGTACTCTGCAGATGAGGGCATAGTTTCCTAACTATCACACCCAAGGCCCTCGCTGCTAGTCGGCAGCCTCTAGGATTATGGAAAATTATTTTGAGGACATGTGACCAACCCTGTATAGGGCACCTCTAGGTGGCTTCCGGAACCAAGGCGTTAAAAAGTGGTATCAGGGGAATTCTTTTCTCTTGATTTATTGTTTGGATCCTTTAGCCAGGGTTTGGATAGATTCATTATTTGCTAATAAGTTGTGCATGGTAGTAGCAAACTGTTGTACAGGGAAAAACCAATCTACCTAGTTTATTGTAGTTTTATGGTTTTGGGATTTTACGGTTGATATGTTTTCACCTAGAGTGATTCATATGCCTTGTGTTGTTATTGATGTGCTATTGCGGTTCTATTTCTGTCGCAACCCGATGAGATGAGGGTATGTCGTCTTAGGCATCATATTAGAACTTGTTAAAAATCACATGCCTTACATTCTTTACTTTCCATCTAGGGTTGGATTAGTAATTTCATGTCGTGGTGATAGAAGTAGTTTAGATTATGCATGTTGTTGTGATCTATGCTTTGATATAATCCCTGCAGTTTGATAGAGAAATTGTTTGTATTGTACCACTTCTTAAATTAATGTCAAATATTGATTCTTGAGGTGCTATGGGACCCCATGAATCGTAGTTTGGTGGATCATTGACTTGTTTCTCATGAATTTGATATGTAGTTGATGCCACGATTTGATTCGCGGGGAGTATGGGTCCCACAGATCGATAATCGGCACCTCCACGTTTGTTTTTTAGTGTTATATGTGCTCCGGTGTAGTTTCTGAGAAACTACCCGGAAAAACCCAGAATACACAGTGTGTACTTGACTACACGCCATGTAGTGTTAAACAGTGTCACTGACTGTGTGAGCAGAAACATGGAGTGCTGAAAATATTTACAGAAACACGCTGTGTACGGTAGTTACACACCATGTAGTAGTGATCCGTATACCCGACCATGTCACTAACAACACAGGTTAGGGAAGAACGTGTAGTATACATCATATTTTGTATGAACATGCCGTCTAGCCTTGATCTAGGTACCCGGACCTATCACGAACAACACGAGAACTTGTAATCTGTTTTATACATGCCATGTTTGTTTGGAACATGCCATGTAAGATTCAACTATGTAGTCGGCCGTGTAACTAACAACACGGGCCCCCAAAACCTTGTCTGGTATATGTCGTGTCCTTAGTAAACATTTCATGTAGTATAGGGTTAAGAGGGTCATGTGGGTTAACCGTGTACGGAGACTCGAGCATGGGAGTTGAGTTCAAGTACACTTCGTGTGTTGGGAAAACACGTCGTGTAGTCGTGGGTGTTACACTACCAGAGGTGGCAGAGCTACATGCCATGTGTCTAGCTTAAGAGGACACACCATGTAGTTTTATACACACCGTACCATGTTTCGGTTTTGAGCTCTTCTGTTATCTATCCTTGATAAAACTGATCTAAGGTGTGATTTCGATCATTCAGAGATATGCCTCTGAGACATCCTTCAGTTGTACATCATCTTCCAGATGATGATCAAACACTAGATATCGCCGAATATTGTTCCCCTGTAGATCCTCTTATTGTTCCAACCATGGTACCAGAATTTATACCCGTTGCAGGCACTGATGAGAAGTTCAGGGAAGAATTCCTCAAGATGATGCATACCTTTCAGGGAGCGCCGCCTCCTGCACCGTCGATGGCTGAGTGGATGCAGGTTTTCCAGTAGCAGCATCCTTCTACTTTCTCTGGGGATGGAGGACCCCTGAGTACAGAGTCATGGCTAGAGGCCACGCTGACGATCTTCGAGCACCTTGAGATACCTCCGTAGAAAAGGGTAAAGCTTTCTACTTATATGCTCTGAGACACCTCCAAGAGGTGGGGGAGGTGATCTAGTGGTCAAGGCACCAGCAGAATATTACTTGGGTTGAGTTTTGTCAAATATTCTACGATTAAATTTATCTAGATACCTTTATTGCTGACCAAGACCTAGAGTTTATGAGTCTCGAGCCGGGTACTCTTTATTTTATGGAGTACTCGTCTCATTTTACCGAGCTGAAGCACTTCGCGCCTATTCCTTTAGGTGATGAGTTGTTCCTTACTAGGATGATTGAGGATGGTCTTAGTCAGGAGATCCATTCCAATGTTAATATCTTTTGGTTGAATTCTATATCATCTATTGTCAATGAGATGCTGATCACTGAGCAGAATCTGAGATATTCTAGAGCATTGATCCTGGGCGGTTCAACATCCAGAGTCAGTGTTCCTCCTACTTATAGCAGGAAGCATCACAGGGAGTCTTCTCAAGGAGATCAGGATTGGAGGAATTTATCTTTGGGTAGCCATGAATTATGTTACCAATGCGGTAGGAGTGGGAATACTAGGCCTCTATGTCAGAGAGACCTGATGGAGTGCCGATCTTGTGGAAAGATGGTCCATCTTCAGCGTTTTTGTCAGATCTTATTGCCTACAACTAGTGGTAGGGGTTCTTATATGACCTCGTGTACATGAGATGTATTGCCAATTTCTCACCAGTCTAGGAATTAGAGTTCTTCAGACCATTCAGGCCGAGGTGGAGGTCGCGGTCGTGGAGGTCAGTCACCAGGCTATCAGCGACAACAGAGTGGATCAACTCAGAGTAGACAGCCAGGGGCGTAGGGCTTCGATACGTGCCAAACGTTCTCCGTGGAGTAGACCTATCAAGAGCAGGATATCGTTACGTCTACAATTCTAGGTACGATCTTTGTAGCCTCATTTTTATCTTCATCACTTTTCGATACTAGTTCCTCGCATAGTTTTATCTCTATTGTTGTTTTGGAGATCCTTGACCTCTGTATCTTTTCATCTGCAGACATGTTGACTTTTGATACAACATTGGGAACGAGTGCGTCTAGCATATGTCATTGTAGAGAGTTCCCTTTGGATGTTGTAGGTTTTCATTTATTATGGGACCTCTATGTCCTAGAGATGACAGGCTATGATGTCCTTCTTGGTATGGACTGGTTAGTTCCCTTCGAAGTAGTCATAGATTTCTTTCACTACAGGGTGAGTTTCATATCTCCAGATGGTGGATCTTTCCTTCATAGAGGTGAGTGTGATGTTCAGGCGGGTAGAGTTGGACTAGAGAATCATGGGATATGGGGAGTTACCGACTAGATTTCCAAACTTTATCTGGATGGCCAGGGGACTTCACAGTTATAATTTCCTCAAGTGGTGGATCATTTCAGGGATGTCTTCCCAGAAGACATTTCAGGTTTGCCTCTAGAGCATGAGGTAGACTTCTCGATTGAGCTCATGCCAGGAGTGGCACCAGTGTCCATTCCTCCTTATAGGATGGCTACACCTATGTTTCAGGAGCACAAGAAGTAGTTGGGGTGTTTCAGGCAAAGGATTTCATCTGACCATATACTTCTCATTGGGGTTCGCCAGTCTTATTTTTGAAAAAAGCAGACAAAACACTTAGGCTTTGCGTGGATTATCGGAAGCTGAACCATTTGACAGTTATGAACTGATATCCATTGTAGAGGATCAATGACATTTTGGATCAGCTTCTAGGAGCCAGGGTGTTCTCGATGATCGATTTGAGGTTTGTTTATCATCAGTTTCACGTTAGACTATCAGATATTCCTCTTACAGCCTTTAGGAGTAGGTATAGTCTATACTATTATACTGTCATGACATTCAGTGTCACGAATGTGCCAGATGTTTTTATGACACTGATGAACTGAGTGTTCCATCCATACATAGATTCCTTCATTGTGGTTTTCATGGATGACATGATGGTGTACTCTCACAATTGACATGACCATGCTACCCATCTTGAGATCATTATCAGTACGTCGAGTGAGAACTAGTTATATGATATGCTCTCAAAATGCCACTTTTGGATGGATCATATTCATTTCATGGGTCATGTTATCTCAGATACATGAAGTATCAGTAGACCTAGAGAAAGTGAGAGCTGTAGTCTCCTAGGAGAAACTGAAGAATGTCTTTGAGGTTATGAGTTTTCTAAGGCTGGATGGATACTATAGGAATTTAATACAATACTTTTTACACCTTGCATCACCGCTGACAGGCCTGACTAAGAATGGTGTGAAGTTCTTATGGTCATATTCTTGTGAGTCAGCCTTTCAGGAGATGAAAGGGAGGTTGATGTCAGGGCCGAAACTAGTCTTTCCAGAGCTTGGAAAGAGCTATAGAGTCTACTGTGGTGATTCAAGTGTCGGATTGGGAGTTTTTATTATGCAGGGAGATAGAGTCATTGCGTATGGCTCTCGGAAGTTGAGACCGCATGAGAGTAACTACCCGACACATGATCTGGAGTTGGCAGCTTTTGATCATGCTTTATGTTGTTGGAGACATTACATTATGGGAGAGCACTTTATGGTTTTCACCGACCACAAGAGTCTCAAATACATCTTCACTCAGCGTGACCTGAATCTGAGATAGAGTAGGTGGGTTGAGTATCTTCAGTCCATTGATGTTGATCTTTCCTATACTCTAGGAATGGGAAACGCAGTGGCTGATGCGTTGATCAGGAGAAATCATATTCAGGAAGTTTAGGAGTCCATTAGTGATTAGAAGCTTATGGATCTATTATCTGAGATGCACTTGGAGGTGCACGACAGACTTGGACAAAATATTCTTTCTTCTACAGCTGTTACCTCTACCCTTCTTGATCAGGTGCGGATGAGGCATATATCAGACTCAGAAGGCCTAGTCCTACGGGAGAGTGTGCCAGGAAGGGATCCTCTTCTTGGGTGGAATGTGGGTGAGGATGATATCTTGTGTTTCCAGAGACGTGTAGGGGTGCCAGGAGACATACGTGAGAATCTGATATGAAATTTTCATTCTTCAGTTTTGGCAGTTCATCCTAGCGTCACCAAGATGTATCTGATCTACACCCCCTATACTGGTGGCTAGGTATGAAGAGAGATGTTGCTGGGATTGACATGAAATGTTCTACTTGTCAGCATGTGAAAGAGGAGCATCAACGACCAGCCTGGATTTTACAGTAGTTACCCATTCATGAGTGGAAGTGGAATGATGTCGCGATGGACTTCGTGACCGGGTTACCGAGGTCACCTCAGTGGAGTGATGTTGTTTGGGTTGTCATCGACAAGCTTACGAAGGTTGCTCATTTCTTTCCAATCAAGGAGATCGTCAATGTTGATGAGCTGGGATGGTTGTACATCCGAGAGATTGTACATCTGCATGGAGTTCCACACTCTATTGTTCCAGACAGGGAAGCACGTTTTACTTCTCGGTTCAGGCAGGGGATTCAAAAGGCTTTGGGTAAACCGGTACTTTTGAGTACAACATACTGTCCCTAAATAGAAGAAAGTCAGAGCATATGATCTAGGATCATGAGGATATACTACGAGCTTGCATTATAGACATAGGTGGTTCTTGGGAGAAGCATATTCCTCTTGAGGAGTTTTCCTATAACAACAGTTTTCCGATGAATATTCAGATGGAACCTTACAAGGCTTTGTATGGTAGGCCATGCTGATCACCTTTGTGCATGCTAGAGGCAGGAGATGCATCCTAGCTTAGACCTCATCTAGTTCAGGATACTTCAATATAGATAATGTTGATTTGGAAGAGGATGGCTACAACACCGTCTTGACATAAGTTTTATGCTGATCTGTAGAGACAAACTCTGGAGTTCATGGTCGGGGATCATGTTTTCCTACGTGTCGTGCCGAGGTTGGGACACAAGAGAATTCAGAGGCAGCGTAAGATTTGACCATTGTAGGTCAGGCCATTTTAGGTGTTGGAGAGTGTTGGACCAGTTTCCTATTGGTTGCAGATACCTCGGAGGTACCAAGCTATGCACAACGTCTTCCTTGTATCTTAGCTCCAACGATACTTTTCAGACCCGCCTCAAGTCATTCAACCCGAGGAGGTTGAGCTCGAAGAGGATGCGTTGTTCGAGGAGCATCCTATCCGGATTTTCAATCACAGTACGAAGGTTCTCCGTGGCTGGTTTGTTCCTCTGGTACGGTTGCTATGGTAGCACATGCGAGTACATGATGATACCTTAGAGTGGAGGCTGATGTATAATCGCAGTGGCTGGAGCTGTTCGGGGTTCCTTCTTGTACGCCTCATTGGGGAAATTCGGGAACAAATTTCTTTAAGGGGGTAAGTTTTTAAGAACATGGATATTCGTTTCAGTTACGTTTTTGCTTTTCTGGTTGTTTTTTAGAAAAAAGGAAAATCTGTAAATTTTCAATGTACATGCTGTGTACATTATGAGTACACACCGTGTACTTTGATGCAGCACCATGTCATGTGTTAGCCATGTTTGGACCACACACATGGTGTGTAGGGGAGATGTGGAGGCCGCTTAAAGTGGAGTATGGAAAGGCCAAGTACACGCTATGTACCCCATAAGTACAACCCATGTAGTTTATTTTTTTTCATTAAACGGACCAGGGTTGCGCCTAATCGACGAAAACGTCTTTTTCTCCAGGATCATTGACCGAGAGAGACCCGTACGGCAATGAACACCCTCCGAGCCCCCGAGCCTCCATCTATCTTCTGAATCGATCGCCTTCGATTGCATTGGAATCGAAACAGTGAGCTCTTCCTTCTTCAAGAGTCTCATTCCATGATTTTCCCTCTATCTCAAGATATCATGGGGTTAGCATTTTGTGCGTTTTCATAGATATATGTCGTTCTAAGTAGAATCAAACCTCATGGTTCTAGTATTTTGATCTTCTAGCATCACGATAGGTGGTTTTTGCCTTACCTTTCGATGTATTTGAGTTTTATGTGAAAATTCCACCAATACCCGTGAACTGGGTATTGCGTGTTTAACTTTTTGACCCTTTTGTTTTTCATACCTTGTTTGTATTATTTTGTAGTGGTAATTTGATCATGTTTTTGGATATGTTCTATACTTGGATGTTTTTCCCATACCTTGTTCTTGTTACAACATTTGGGTATTGTTAGCCTTTGGCCGCTATACCTGTTTTCCATGCCTTGTGACCATAGGGTGGAATGATATTCTTGACATTCTTGTTATATTATAGAATGGTTATCCATGTAGATTTTTGGTTTAATTTGGCCTTATAGCATTATTATTCACTGATTGTCATGGGACCTTGAGATGATGGTGCTATATACTCTAAGGGATAGACCGAGTGAGCTTCCCAGAGAGTCTTGAATATTACCGACCACATGAGGGTAGACCGCATGAGCTTCCTCAGAGGGGTCATGGACATTGTAGACTACGGGGTATAGACCAATTGAGCTTCCCAGAGAGTCTTGAATATTATAGAATACATGAGGGTAAACCAAGTGAGCTTCCTCAGAAAGTCTAATTTTTTTTTATTTCTTTAAAACCCTTCCAGGATATAGAAGGAATTGACTGAGTGATCATCCTTAGAGAGTTTGTGATAGACCAGAGACTATAGAAGGATTTGACTGCGTGAGATTCCTTAGAGAGTTTCAAGACCTTCAGGCTATAAGAGGGTTAGACCGCATGATCTTCCTCAGAGAGTCCCTGACTACCCTAGAATATAATGGGAAATGACTGAGCGAGCTTCCCCGGAGTGTCTTGTAATATTGTATGACCAAACCAAAGGGGATAGGCTGAGTGCACTTCCCAGAGGGTTGTTGGTATTTCTTAGATAGGGCCAGAGGGGTTGGATGTGAGTACTTCCCAGAGGGGTTCTTGTTATGGGAAGCTATTTCTTCTCTACTGATTGTTGCTCTGTGGATTGATTACTACTGTATATAATCCTATTACTTCTTACTAATTACTGCCCACTGTTTACTGTTACAGTTTACTGCATACTGCAATATTACCTGCCATATACTCACTGACTATTAGGCACAAATCTTTATGTGGTTACCTATTGGGATTTATTCTCACACCCTATTTAGGCTATGTTTTTTGGGCCCATGTAGACTATCTTTTTTCAGGTGTAGACAAGGGCAAGCGCCCTTCATCTTTGGGTATTGATTTACTTGGAGAAGGAGAGCATTGGACCAAGTCGAGGCTTGCGATGCTGAGGAGTTACTTTTTTTCATTCTTTTGTACTTGTTTCGGTACTGTTTGTATTTCCCGAATTGTGACCTATTTGGCGGCTTTATTAGATATGTATCATGCATCATTTCATATATGCATATGTGCTCCAGTTTTTTATTGTTTTATTCTTCTGCAGTTTATTGTTGTTGGATATTTACTGCTTCTGCTATTGTGTGTTTTATTACTTCTGTTGTGTACTCTCCCAATGAGGGCATGGTTTCCACACTATCACAACCAAGACCCTCACTGCAAGTTGGCAGCCTCTAAGGTTTGGGGAAATATGCTTGACGCCATGTGACCAACCGGGTATGGGGCACCTCTGTGTGGCTTCTGGAACCAGGACGTTACAATGTTCATCATGTTCTAATGACACAGGATCTTGTGAAATCTACACAATGATGAACCATGTAAAAAATAGTTATGTTTATGTGGACCGTTCATTTATATACTCTATCAGTCTAGAGGATCTTGGAAACTCTCTTGAATCCCACATCAACTCTACTCTCTACTGCTCCAACTTGGACATTATTAAGGATAATGAATCAAAACCAACTGAAGTCCCTTATTCTATTCCTGAGTTGTCTAACCTACAAATGAGAAATGATACTAGTTTGAATCCTTTTCTTGAACATATGAAATATTAATTCCTTTTCCATGATCACTCATATCCTGTCATTATCGTGACATCAATTACCGAAGCAGAGGAGTCCAAACATGTTCAGGTGTTAGAGTAAAACAAAAATGCCTTTTGGTGGACACTATATGACATACCAAGAATCAACCCTGCTCTTTTCATGCATCACTTATATCTTGAGGAATCATCCAAACCAATTAGACAACCATAATGATGACTCAATGCACTCATATTTGAGGTAGTTAGAGAAGACATCACTAAGATTCATCAAGATGGTATTATCGACAAAATTTTTGATAGGGAATGGGTTAGTCCAATTCTAGTTATACATAAGAAGGGTGGGATAACTATTTTCTCAAATGAACATGGGGATGTAGTCACAACATGAGTGAAGAACAAATGTCTTGTGTACATCGACTATAGGAAATTGAATGTTGAAACAAGAAAATCTCACTACCCTCTTCCATTCCCTGATCAGTTGCTAGAATGATGGGCTGGAAAGTCACACTGTTGATTTGATTATAGAAAAATTGGATACTTAAAACTCCCAATATCACCTCGGGACCACGGAAATACTAATTTCAATTTTCCACTTTGCAACATATGAATATAGTAGAATTCCATTTGGCCTTTGCAATGTTCCTGCAACATTCCAGAAGAGTATGATGAGTATCTTTTCTAAATTCATTGAACTTTGAATGGAGGTCCTAAAGGATGACTTCACCATTTGTGGTGAGTCATTTGAATCATGTTTGAATTCACACTATATGGTCCTTCAAAATTGTGTCAAGTGTAACCCTATATTAAATTTTGAAAAAATCCACATGATGGTTGCAAATGGGATTGTTCTCGAAAACGTAGTTTCAAAAGAGGGTATTGAAGTAGATTTATCCAAAATTGAAGTGATCCAATCACTTTGTGAACCCACTTTATTTGAGACATCTGTTTATTCCTTGGTCATGCCAATTTCAATCAATGATTCATCCATAAAATCAGTAGGATTCCCCCCCACTAACTGGGTTTCTCCAAAATGAGGACACATTCCATTTCAATGAGATTTGAAAGAGAGACTTCATTTAATTCAAAAAGGCTCCTACATCATCTCTGATAATCCAACCCCCATATTTTTACTTACACTTTGAGTTATTGTGTGATGATTTAGAGAGATAAGTTGGGGATGTTCAAGGTTAAAGAAGATAAAGTATTCCTCATGTAATCTATTATTCCTAAAAAATATTTTATAAACCTCAATCTCACTAAACTGTAACTTAAAATGAACATTTAGTGGTGGTTTCTGCCTTAGATAAATTCTTGCCCTATCTCTTATGTTACAAAATAATTATCTTCACAGACTATTCATTTATATATTTCTTACTCAAGAAAAGTTATTCCAAACCGAGGCTAATAAGATGGATCCTAATTCTCCAATAATGAGACCTTGAAATCCATTATAGACTAGGAAAAAAACTGTGTGGCTGATATCATGGGTAGGATTTCTAATTCTTCTCATTCTAAAATTATTGATCCATAATTTCCAACTGAGAACCTTTTATCTCTAACTCTAAAAATACCATGGTATGCCCCAATTTTAAATTACTTTGTTTCTGGTAATTTTTTATGAATTTTTTTTCAATAGAACAAAAAATGAAGTTGAAAAGTGATTAAAAATATTTTTTTGGGGAAGATAATAATCTTTGGAAAACTAGTGCTGACATGGTAATTTGGAGATGCGTTGATGAAAATGACCATTCTTCCATCGTTGAATTTTTTCACTCAAGGCCCGGTGGAGGCCACTTTTGACCACAATAGACATCTCGAAAGGTCATCGACTATGGATTGTTCTAGCCGTCACTCTTCAAGGAAACACATGAGTTCTCTAAATCATGTCCCATTTTCCAATAGTTTGGAAGAATTTT
This sequence comes from Viscum album, assembly GCA_963277665.1. NCBI lineage: Eukaryota > Viridiplantae > Streptophyta > Magnoliopsida > Santalales > Viscaceae > Viscum > Viscum album. The sequence goes on from OY728126.1 coordinate 310,330,947, forward strand.
AAAGAGAAATGATATTCCCAACAAGCCATTATTTTTATGTGTGATATTTGCTTTTTGGGGCATTAATTTCATGGGAGCACTACCCGTTCCAATGGATCTTAATACATTCTTCTTGTGGTTGGTTATGATTCTAGGTGGGTTAAGGCCAAACCCGATAGACAGGATGATTCACATTTTGTTAGTGAGTTCATAAAGAAATGCATAATCCACCTATTTGGAACAACACATGCCTTGATAGGTGACTTAGGAACACCTTTTTGTAAAAGATCCATAGAATCACCTTTGAAAAATAATGGGGTTGTTCATAAATCGTCAACTGCATTTCCCCCATAAAAATTTCATGGATGAACATTCTAATAGATAGGTGAAAATAGTTTGTGACAGAATTGTAAAACCTCACAGAAAGGACTGGCCTGAAAGACTTGGTGAATAACTTTGGGCTGATCAAACTGCCTATAAAATACCCATTGGGATATCTCATTTTACTCTAGTTTTTTTGGTAAAAATTTCCATTTTCCAGTTGAAATCCAAAATAAGTCATTTTGGGATATGAAAAAAAAATTAATTTTGATTTTAAAAAATCTATTGAAGATAGATTGTTGCAATTTTCTGAACTGTAGGAACTTCGACTAGATTCTTTTGAGAATTATAATCTCTACAGTGAAAAATACAAGTCACACCATGAAAAAAACATCATTAGAAATGTATTTCATGAAAGTGAAAGGTTAATTCTCTTAAATTATCGATTTAAAATTCACCCAACTATGATTAATTATCTTTTGGAGGGTCCTTTTATTATTTCTCATGTTTATCCATTTGGTTCAGTGAATATCCAAGGACACTCTTGCAAATTTACATTCACGAATAATGGACTTTGGATAAAGAATCCCCATGAGAGGAAACACATCACGATAACCACCTCGACTTCCATCTGATCCACAACTTCCACTAAACCACCATTGGATGGATATGGAGACCCACCAAATCCAATCCAAGGGCACCTATTCCCACTTAAATCCCTCTTTATCTCATCTCTCACTCTCCCTTTTTCTTATTCTACCACTATTTTTCGTTTTTTACCATGATCATCATCAATTTTTTTCTATAATTTTATTTTTTATTAGTGATTATTTTAAAATGTTTAGAAAACTAGAAAAAGAAAAAACATAAATTAAAAGAGTCATACATACTAACCATCCTGTTTTGAAATTTTCTCCAGCCATTTTGGGGACTCAAAAGCCAAGTTTTCATATAAATTTTTTTGTATTTTCATCATGAAGTTGGATAAAGATTATTATGTAAAAACCAACAAATTCTTAATGCTCAGTTTTATATTTGGAAAATGATTTTTCTCCAAATGTGAGGAACATAATTATATTTCATGCCATGTCCACCTATGTCTATATTTTGAAAATACGTGTTTTCAATCCTGATTAGGTGTCTTGAGTTTTTGGACCATAGAGATGAATTTACTACTTTTGTTTACATTAATATGAGAGAGGAATTTTCATAAACACAAGGGAATAACAATAGCCGAATATCCCCCACACCCCACTACCCTTACATTAATCATCTTTTTTGAAAACCCCTTTGAGCCTATGAAAAACCATTTTTTTGATATCCACATTGCAATCCAAATACCTTATCACACCACATATCTAAATGGATTTAAATTTCATTATTTATTGAAATTTATTTGTGGGGAATTGGATTTCATTTTTGGGTGCTCTTTTATTGATTTCGAATATTTTATCATATGATTAAGGACAACCATCCATTTTAGTGTGGGAGAGAGTTTGTCATTTAGTGTGTTTTGGGGAATGTAATTTCATTTATGTAATTATGTGAATGTTATTGAAAAGTGTTCAAAAAAAATCAAAAAAATGAAAAAAAAACTAATTGGTTGTGTCTTTGGTGGTTTAAAAATAAATCTTCCTCAACCATTGATCATGTCACAACTATTTTAATTAGTGTCATGATGAGATCAAAAATGGATTGGAATATGATTGTGAGATATGTTTTAATTCAACATTCAGAAAAAGAAAAAAAAACACTTATGTCATTGGGAGAAGTTTTATGTTTTGTAAATATCCCATCTTCTCATTCCCTGCAATTGTTTTTACAATTTTGTTTCTTGATAGAACAATTTTTACCTTGTAAATATGTGTTTCCATTTCATTCAATGTTGTATTTTAAAAATATTGTGCATTGCTTTTTTCCTTGTTGTTGTTTTACCCCTCTTTATACTCTTTTGAATATTGAATTCAATCCATACCATAGCCATAGAAAAAACCATTCTAAATACCTATTGATTGTCGTGAACATTTAGATATGGAATTTAATATGAGATCTCTTTCAAACATTATGATTTTGTCTTTGGGTTGGTGATAGAATGAACTCCCATAAATTAATTTTATCATCTTGAGTGGAGTGAGTTTTGAAGGACCACATTTTCCACTTCTAAATTTGAGGATGGAAAATGAATTTTTTTTAACATGATTTCAATAACAATTTGTTGTGGAATTCAAAATATATGAGTGATGTGGTCTAACCTTCCCTTGATTGATGAAAACAAAATTTTATTATTTATCATCCAGTGAGAATGTTTTTTTTTTGTTTTTTTATTTATTTCACATGAGGACATGGATAAGACTATGTGTGGGGGATTTGATGTCATTAATGCTTTAATAACTTATTATATACTCTCTTTACTTATTTTATATGAAATGTTAATAATATGATTGAAATATTAATGTTCAATTATTAAATATAATTTTTGTGCATTATTTGAATTCATAAAAATTATTGTTTGATAATTGTTTTAATTATCACTATCACCCTAATTATTCAAATTGCATTGTTGTTATTTTTTCGAGTTCTAAATTCAATTCCCCCAATATCATTACAAGGAATTTTCGTCCAAATCTTCCATTTGAAGGGTTATATAGACTAGAAAAGAAGGCCCACGGAATCAGGGATGAAACTGAAACATCCATAAAGATTGAATCACTAAGCACAATCTAGATGTCCAATTTCATTTAATCTCATGATTAATTAAGGTAAAAATTCAAGGAGTCAGTTATAAAAATTGAATGACCAAATCCAAAGCCAAGGGGACTAATAAATTCTTTGAAGTCCAGCCCACAATTATATATGAGAATTAAAATCTTGAAACTATTCCTACATATTTTTCTGATCAACTAATAAAATAAAGATGGGATTTTTCAGTGTGAAATCTATGATATTGTATGAAAAATTTTCAGAAGAAATTATTTTTATTTGAGGGATTATTTCTATTCCGAACCCCATTTACATTTCTGCATTTGAAAAAGTGTTTATAAAAATATATAGGTGAAAATTTTTAGTAAAATAGCCATATTGTTGGCTCCAAAATTCCAATAGTCGACAAATTTCAAGGGATGAAATTAATCAAAAATATATACAACTTGAATGAATATAATACCTCAATATTCAGCTATCTGGATGTCCAAATCGTTGATTCAAGTGTAGGGGTAGATTTGTAATGAAAACATTCCACCTCCTTGAGCTATAAATACAACCCCCACATATCCATGCTCATTTTTGGCATTTCTGAAGAGAGTAGAATACATTGGAATAATCAATTCCTTGAAAAAGTCTTGGGAGGACCTTCCATACTCATGTTTTCACTTGAGAAGCCCTTCCACTAATCTTTATTTTCATGTTCGTTTGTGTTATTGTTGTTTTTAATCATTTAAGTTTATTTTCATTTCAAAATAATTTTAATTCGAGTTTCTTCTTATTAAGATATTATTCTCAACCACCTTTTATTAAAAAATATTAATGGTCTTAAAATATTTTAAATAATGTTGATTCCCCTTACCTTCTTTCTCTTTCTCATTCAATTTAAAGTTAGTTTTTTATTCTCATCAAGGTTTATATGTGTATGTTTGTTTCAAAACCCTTTTATTATCCTATTATATTTCTTTTATTTATAATTTTCCCCAAAAACAAATATAACCAAACAAATAAACATCCAAATTACTGATTAAACCAACCACTTGGATGAGACATTATTTGGGGATGTTATGTTATTGAGAGATATTGTTTGATGAATATTCCTTGAATTAACATTGTTTATGTTGGACTCAATATGTAATGGATTAATGTATTGTTGTGTTTAACATGTGGTTTCCATGTATTATTGGAACCATAAATAAAATATCATTAATATGTACTGATTGAGATTAGAACCATATGTTATGTTACAGATTGGATTAAATAAATAACACTTAGGAATACCAGTCAACTTCATTTGCTAATAATGGTGTTAATTTACTGAAATATAAACCAAAGATCAAGGATATCAAAAACATAACACCCTAATAATGAGCTCACCTCAATATATATCAAATTGTTAAATAAAACATCATCCGTAAATTATTTCATAATCTATGCAAACAAGCCCCTAATCAAAATCCAATCAACTAAAAACAATCAACAGTTAAAAAGTATCATATCCAAGGATTCGACCCAGGTACTAATATACACAATAGTAGGGAATCATAACCTTTTGCAGTTGATACAAGATAATTGTATGTGTATTCATCTTCCTTTTCCATTCCATACCTCTATATCTTCAGTTTTGTAAAGAAATAGTTCTTGTTAGATTACGATTTGTTATGAGCCTTGGGCCCCTTTTCCAAGTTATTAATTATATTATTTTATATAATAAATGATGAATTTTCATGCCTATAAAATTTTACACATGTATAATCATAATAATATTTTATGATTGAGTATTTTCATTAATCATTATGTCATAATTTACAATAAAACTATGTAATGTCTTCTGTGGTGTGGACTGTATGATATAAGTGTGAAACTCATCTAGATATTTAATCCTTATGATGTAATATAGATAAATGTAGCATATAATCATGATCCCATGAGGTCAGTATAGCATAGACTATATATGATTCATTTTAAATTGACCACTTATGATCTCAAATTTCACTTTTCTCACATTCTTCTGATAGAGATCCTGAAGTTCAATCATCATGACATATACATACATGTCCTTATGTTGATTTAAAATATCATTGTTCCTAAATTATATAATGAATCATTGATCATATAAGAGTCATTAAAATGTTTCTCATATAGAGAAAACTCTTCCTCACTAGCCTCATTATACAGACAATACTTAATTGGTTATTCATGCCCATTCAATTTACATTCATGATGTAGGATACCACATAATCACCATTTCCATTATTAGAATTTTTCTGTATTGATCATTTTATCCTTATAAATTATGGATCACATTGTTATATTTAAATTAATTTTATTTTTGTTTTTAAAAATAAGAGGGTATGTGTTTAATTACATTTTTGATGAAATTTTGATGAAATAAAAAATTATATTTATTTATTGACGAGTTTTTATATCACAAACTGATATCCCTCACCATGGGATTTATAATATCTTGTTAATTGGAAATTATAGTGGAACTAATAAATATTTCCCTTATCATTACCAAAATAAATTGGTAAAGAAATTTTATCGGTTTTATGTAGGAACTCATAATATTATCTACATTAACTCACATTTCCTTGATCTGTTGAGTGCGCTCCCAAATCCTAAAATCCATAAATTGTTTTTTATCCCTTTTCTCTTAGTTACACAATATACTTCTTTTAAATTCAATACTTTATGCGATCAAGGTTATTTCATCCAAAAAAATCATGTTATATTTCCCTAAAAATAGAAATCAATCAATCATTGGAGGGTCAAACCCATTGAACTATGGTTCGATTTTAACTGAAACGATGGGAATTATATACTGAATTATTATATATAACTATGGTATTTATATTTTATGAATAAATTAAAAATTATTAAAATTATTACGTTTTTTAATGTGAAGTGGATTTACTTATGTTATTAACCATTTCATAGAAAATATTTACACATATTAATGATTATTTTAGTTCTGTCTTGAATCCTGATTAATTCATTAATTCATGTGATCAAGACATAATGACCATAATGAAATAGCTATGAAACCTGATATATAAAATAATAAATTGGCATGGTCATAATATATTACTGATAGTTAGCTTATATTGGAAATGATAATGTAACCATCGACCTAGGGTAAAACACATTGTACCATTTTTGGTTCGTGTTGTTGTTTTTCACCAGTCTAACTATGTATCAACATTTGATTAGTTTTTCCTATATATAAAACATGAATTTTATACACTATATTTTTATCTCCAACCATTACATAATCATTTACAAACACAAATTTTACTGGAATGGGTCCATATAAAAGAACCCATGGGAATGCATTCCCTTACACAATATGAGGAGAGTTGGAACGCATGAAAAAAAACATAATTTAACACTAAATTAAAGGAATACAACAAAATGTTGTTTACTAATGAGACATGTGGCATACACAAAAAAATCATATATTATCATGACATGTACTATTAATATAATGATCACATGGTTTTCTTGATTCCATTCACTAATGTTGATTTTAATTATTTAGTGCGTAGAGTAATAATTATAATATTAATTACAAATGTTATATAGATCCAAAATTCCTCAAAAAAATAATTTTATACTTATATGTATTAAAACACTTTGCATGTAAGATACATTCAACCTAATGGAAAAAATAATGAAAATATTGATGTGTTTTATAAATTAAAATAAATAAATTTGAAATTATATATAAATTTTTATAAGAACATATAATGTACAAGATAGCTACATGACATGTAATATTCTCATTGTCTATTAAATGAACACACATATAGACTCTTTTTGTAACTATTCCATAGAAAATATTAGAGTACATTTCACGTACATGGGATACATTTCATGTTTTCTCCATGTTACACAGTCATAAGTTAGGTAGGATTTGTAATAGGATACACAACTCATATTTGTCTAAGTACAACACACCTTGTATGAGACATACATGGTGTGTAATCTGTATGATTATGTTCCAAGTTGAAATGATAAACACGTAGTTTATAAAAAAAATTACTGATTGTAATAATGGATTTTTTCAGGAATTAGTACATAGTTCATGAAACCCATGTACATTGTTTGTACCATCTGGTTACACCGCGCCTGCTCTCATGTTAATGGGCCAAATTCATTGGCACCACCAAATGAGATATTTGATTTCATTTTGTCAAAAATCTTATTTACTTTAATATATATATATATATATATTTGTGGGTGTGTGTGTGAAATTTATAGGAACAAGAAGACCATTAAATTCTTATTTAATAAAGAACAAACATGAATAGAAACAAAAAAGAAGAAGTGTAATTAAATAAAAAAATTAAATTATTATAAATAATAATAAGACCCACTCTGATACCACTTGTAGGTTATGTGTGAAATTGAATTTTGTGATGGGTCATGTCTTTTTTTTTCATGTACAATGATCACTGCAAGATTGATATGATGATAATTTATGTTATCAAAATAAATGAATTAGATAATACATACTTTGAAAAATCACTGGAACTTAACAACAAGATCATCACATGTCATTTATAATTCTTTTAAGAAATTATATAATTAACTTTTTAAAAAATTATTTCATAATTTATGGATTTAAGAATGGATTTATATCATATAAATGGTGCATTGTAGGAATGAGGAATATATTATATCTATTAGTGATCTGAAATTTTTCCATAAATATCTGAATTTCATTATAGGAATCTCTGGGTGCTCGCATGACATACCATACTGATTGCTTCAGTTTCAATTGATTGCCCTAAAAATTGATTCTAATTGATTATATTTGATCACTCTTGACTCATTATTATACCTTGGAAGAAGATAACTCTCCATTATTGGGATAGATATTGGATAAAAGAGAACTATGGTGCATTAAGGGAAATATATAGATTTCGTTGAGCACAAACAAAGAACTGAATTGGTCCTCTTGAAATTTTATATAACTGGGTTTATATAAAACTAGGGATATAAAAAAATAATTTCACGTGTACCTTTTATTATTTATTTTTTATATGCATGACCCCATGTCTTTGGTAATAATAATAGTATTATTATTTTACATCATACACTCAAATCATGAATTAAATAAAAAATTAGTTTATAAAATAATAATAAATGTCTATTATTTCTCCTCGCACAATTACCCTTGATCGACCATCCCCCAATAATTTTTAACAACTCTTAGAATAATGATGACCTATTTAAAAAATAAACATCACTGCATTATTCTCTATAATATAAATAAATATTTAAGTAATATTAATCTCACATAATATTAAATCAAATTACTCCTGAAGAAATATATGCAATCATGAAAACATGAATAATTATTAATGAAACTATGAGAATATTTTTTTTCATATTGATAAATAATAAACAATAATATATGATTTAATAGAGATTTTGGATACACGTACTATGTGACCCTCTAGCCCCATTTACCAGTGGGATTAGGTGAAGTAGGACAAAATAAATGGTTAGAATCTAGAAACATACTAAAGAATCTATAGTGAAATAATATATTTTGTAAATTACATAATTCCTCAAAAAGATTCTTAGTTTGTGATATAATACCTTTATCATGATATATCTAATTAAATAGTTTTCATGATAGTGCCATCAACTGATATGAATGATTTCCCTTTCATTGAATTTCTATAAATCAAACATTCCTATTGAACACCAAGGCCATGGATCTATATGGCTTTATCATTTTCATCAATGGGAATGAGATATCAACTCAGGTTAATGAATAGAAGTGAAAAATCCTTTATCTAAATATTCAATAATGAATGATTACTCATGACATGCCCAAAATATCCTACATCACGTTGAACATATGTCATCACAGTTTTCATCAATATATAAAATTACACAACATATAATACTAATTAAATATACTCAAAAATTATAAGGATCAGTACATGCATATGTGGATAGGAGCATCCAAGAACACATAAATATGGATTTCCTACAAGAATGTGTAATTATTATAATATCATGGGTAGTATATTACCTAGTTCTCCCCGTTATAAGGTTCATAAATTTCCTATGATTCTCCACCCAAGATAGACAATATCATTTGTGTCCCAAAAATTAATTCACATGATTATAGAACGTATATTTTAGAATACTATCATAACCCTTCGGGGTTCTCATCATAGTGGGGTACTCCTACAACCATTTAGTGAGATATCTAATATTAGTACATTATAACATAATATGTAATGCATAAGAAAAATAATGACATGATAAGAAGAATATTAACAATATGAAAATAAGTATAGGTTATTATAAAGAATGAAGTAGTTGATTTTAGGGATCCAACTCCAGCACTTCCTTCTTCATCGCTGATCTACCTCCCTTGCCACCCCGAGCACCCAGCGCCACTCTCCCAACATCCAGTCATCACTACTTCACTCTATCTCTTCCCTCATGTACATTACACTACATATTCACCACTCTCCCTCCCTACCACCCTCAAAACTACGCACAATCTTCGCTGCTCGTCCTCCCTATAACTGCTATTGTTGATCTCCCCAGCTAGTGTTATACGCCACTACTCTCCATCATCATTTTATTCTCTTCCTCTGTCCCCCCCTCATTCCCTCTTAGAGGAATTTATATCTTACATTATATGTTTTGTGAAATTTCATTATTAATTGAGAGATTTTAATTTTCCAAAATAATTTGAATGTCGTTTCACCTCCCTCACGTAATTGGAAGGAGATTGAATATTTGGGAGACACATACTTGACATGTGTAATTGTAACGCCCCGACCCTAGTTACCTAGAGTCGGTGCATTATTACATAACATTGGCATGATCATGAGAAATATCAAGTCTTGAAAGGCCGATTAGTTTAGTAGCCTTGGAATAACTAGATACATCCATAAATTTTTACATTACATCATAAAAAAAACATCTTGTCTTCATATCCCCTCATACTATCCCTGCAGGTCATTCATAAATTACTTCTTCATAATCCTGGGAAAAAAAATAAAATATTGAAAGGGGTGAGCTCAGATGCTTAGTAAGGATAACATTATAGCAGAAGCTTTCATAAATAAGCATAAACACTTAAGGCAATTTATAACTAAAACAAAAGCCTTTTAAACTTGAACTTCAGCATAAAATGGCAAAGGTAAAATGAAATAATGCCATTTACTTACTCAATGGATATTCTACTAGTCGAATGATCACATGCAATATCAATATCCACTTTCATAATGATGGAATGCATAATGCCAGACTATCATAACCACATAGCTAAGGCCTCGTGCCAAGACTACAAATAAGATTTTGCCAAGGCCTTGTGCCAAGACACTAGTTTGTCTCATGAGACCTACCGATGCATCGAGGAGCTATAGCGGGCTCCACCCGTCACTTATTAAGTCCAATGCATTCCTCATATGATCATGTTTAAACATAACATAAACATTCGTATTAAAACTAGCATACGAAATGTCAATACTTTTACCACAAACCATGAATGGTATAAAAATAGCACATCCACAGTCAAACATAACTCATTCGATACAATATGGAAGATTGTATTGTATCAAATTAACCTCAATCATGAATAATGAAGGATGTTGACATAGATGAAAATAATCATCAAGACTATTTGAGAGAAATATCCCCCTTATCTTGAAAACATTTAAAAGTCACACTATTTGTCAAGAAGCCATTCAAAAGTTGATTTTTGAATAAAAGTGTCCCATACCACTTTGAAACTTTTTAAAAGGAGTTTTAATTTGTAAAACTTTAATGTCCATATAAATAAATCCTTAAAACCATTTTTAAAACATGGACATTAATGAGAAAGATTTATAAGAATAAATCTTTAAAACATTTAAAAGTGGTATTTTAGTTAGAGATTCTAACCAAAAGAGACACTTGAATACAAATAATTGAGGTAATCAAAACTTTGTAATATAATGAGAATAAAGGGATTCATGATATACTATGTCAAAGTACATTATATACACCACATAAAAGTGATTTGGTGTATATCAACAAAGAAGTCTCAATGGAATGTAAATTGATATGAAATCTCTCATAAAGGCCGTATCCCTAGGTTAAGGATAAATCAACGACTTAATTATGTGTGACAAATATAAATACACTAAATATGATTGGATATTCAGTGTAAAACAATCAAAAGATATTCACACATATTCTTGTAAAAACAACACCAACGAATTGGATGTTTAACTCAACAAATGGTGAATGAGTTAAAATTACTCTTATCAAATTCATATCAATGACTTGAGAATTAACAATGGAGTGATTATGTGTATGAAACTTATATCCACAGGAAGGGGAGTGGAAATTATGACATAATCAAATGAATAGTGATTTCACACATAATCTTGGGGTAATATAATCAATGAAATATGCGTAAAGCCAAATGAGTGGAAATTGAAATTTCAAATTCCCTTATCGATTAGGTAACTTTCTAAACATACACCCATGAAAGAAGTATCATACCATGATGATGTAAATACCCATAAATTAAAGTATATTACACAATGAATTCAATCATGGGCAGTACACATACACCACATGCAATAATTAAGTGGTGAACAATGGAATTCTCACGAAATTAAAAGTGAGATTAGAAAATCCCTTACCACGTTAATCGACTGAGTCGTATGGCCAAAAGTTAATAACCACCAAATTATTTACAGAATAACATGAATATAAAGAGAATCATGATAATATATATCAAATGGCCATACACAATACACCACTTTCAATAATTTAGTGGTGAATAATGGAAATCTCACGAAATTGAAAGTGAGATAAGAGAATCCCTTACTTTGTACTTTTTCCTTGGTCGATGGTAGGTTTACCTCCTGTATAATGGTGAAATAATTGTTATTGAATAATACAAGAATCATTTACTTTAATATGATATCATATATGATCTTTTAACATTGATTTGTTAATAATATGTTAGAATTATCGTCATTTCGGGTGTTAACGGGTTCATTTTACTTCATATTCTTTGTTATGTGAGCCATATTCGTTATTAATGGGATGTATATTATTCATATCCAGAATGATATCAAGTCCTTAGATACTATTTTTAAATCATCAAATTATAATTATACTTGAATGGATATGATGGACAACGAATCTCATCGCGTTCGTGGAGACGGTAGTCCGTACGTACGCACGAACGCTACTTCCATTTAATTTTTCATTTTAAAAGTATTGAATCCAAATGATACATAGGTATATTATTATTCCAGTATAATATAATATTTTATATATGTTACTTAAATTCATTAACACCATCCTTTATACGTTCCATGTGTGGTATGAACGATTCATATCATTTTAAGGGGGCGGTAGTCCGCACTTCCTCAAATGAAATTATCGTATGTATATACAACATGAAACGAATAATGATATGAAATAAAATGGAATTACAGAAGCTTATATATAAAATATATATCATTAATATCATATTTAATCACATTTCCATCATAATGGCCACCATGAGAGGCGGTAAGAAGTATTTGAACAATCATCGTTTCGTGAGGCGTTAGTTTTCCATCCACAGAAACATTATGTTCATCATCCATTAGATGGAGTTGTGTGTATGTGTAGTTTGAATCCTTCTTATAACAACATCCTAGTATATTTTGGATACTGGTGTTGTTACAAAAGAAAGGAAATAAAAAGAGTTTGGGGGTTGGAGAAGCAAAATAAATGAAAATAATTTAAGAGAAATCGTTACCTTTAATTTAGGTAACTCACTTTGGTTGGAACCAAAGGACTTCTTGAAATGCTTTCTGCCTAAGGGGAAGCATCAAGGAGGAGGAGAGGGATGTGGGGAGCTTATTTGGGCAGGGTATGGACGAGACAAGTCGCTTGAGAGGTGTGAGGAATGAGTAGAAGTGGTATCCTTTTATAAGGGAGAGGAGGGGCTCTTTAGGAAAGAGTGAAAGTATTACTTTATAATATAATTATATTCGGTTTATAATGGTCCAAAAATCATTGAGGTCGAAGATAAGATGACTCATATTCTAAATAACATCAACCAATAAGAATTGGACTGGTTTTAGCTAATAGTTTAATAATTATAATCTTATTTATTTAAATGATTTATTAATGAGGTAAACATTTCATCATTATTGTGTCATTAATAATTTAAATTATTTGATGTCTAAAAATTATAAATAAAATATCATTATGTATGAAATTTGTTTAGCTTTCTAATGAATTATTATAATCGAAAATCCAACATGTATAACCCTATGTAAAAATTGTTCTTCTAAAAGATATATGCTTGTGTCATTTTTGTATTCATTTTAACTTAATTAAAATAAAATGTCATTATCACTTACAAGTGGATCCATGGGGTCCCAAACTCGACCCAAAGATGCCCATGGTCGACCATGTATCAACCAATAGGGTTAGGACACGTTTTAGGGTAATTTAGTATTATTATAATATTATTTTTTTACCCTTATTTACCGGATTTACCCTTAACCATGGTAAATAAAATATTTACCGCAGTAATTATTCAAAATGTCGAAAAATAAAAGTTACCTATTTACACAATTTGAACATCCTGATTCCAAATATGGAATACATTTTACTAAATTCAAAACAAAGAAGTGGCAGAAATTAATTTAAAATTAATTCCCGCTGTCAAAACAAAAAGCGTGTTTTTAAGAGATAATAACTATCAAAAGATTGACACTTGTTTATGTTCGGTTTAATTGTAAAATTATGTCCAATGATCAAAATTATATTAAATGGTTAAAATATATTCTAAATATACTTTAAAACTACTAAAATTCATAATTTATCACTATTAATTATTTTGATTAAAAAAGTTGTTTTTAATTAAAATTTTGTAATTTTCACTATTCATCAAAATATAAAAGTTATCCGAAAAGTACCAAAATTTCACCCTAGGCTAATTCCGATATTCCAAATCCAAAAATGAAGTCCATTTTAAAATATAAAATATATATAATTTCAAAAAGTAGATATTACTATTCATAACGGTTAGTTTGATTGGTTGTGGTGTGTGTTAAAACTCAAGGTTGCGTACAACACACGCTACTGTATTATTCAAAGAAAGCGTACCGTGGAAGCTTGTGATGTTTCATTTTAAATTTTGATGTCCCCATTTAGTCAAAAAGTTTAAAATATTGTATTTAAAAAGGGTTCACTATTAAAAGTTGATAAAAGTGCAATACCGAAAATGAATTTGTTCTTGCATTATATCTAAGAAACTCATAATATGGATTCTAAAATTATAAGGATTATATAAAGTTTAAAATTTATATAATACTATTCATAACCTCTTTTTAATGGCTTTTTTTTGTAAGTCATGGTGTGATTGAACTCAGTGTTGTTTGTAGTGCAAGTCATTGAATTATTTTGAAGAAATAACACACTATGAAATCTTGGGGTGTTACATTCTCCCCCCTTCAATAAATTGCGTCCTCGCAATTTGAAATTGTTCTTCGAAAATAAAAGGTTGAAAATAGATAATATATTTGTTGGAAAACCCACATCGGAAATTGGGTTACTAAAATTTAGTCTTAATATGAGGAAAAGAGAAATGAAAGGGTCACCACCAAATTATGATCTCGATTAGGAGAACATTGGTGGTAATTTGAGACATATAATTGGAGGAATAACGTAAATATTTATAGGTAGTGATTAAGGTCATCAATCACAAACATGTATAAAATTGAGGTCCTTAAATTCATCAATCTATGATGATTTGAAATACCATCGGTTCAACAAAACATAGGGTATTAGGATAACACATTTTTGACGTTTCAAAATATCTTAGTTGAAACCCCACATCGAAAAATGAATTAATGAGGCCTTTATTTAAAATAAAGAGTCGAAAGTATGAAGATTCCCGAAAATAACACATACTAGGGTTCCATGTAGTAAAATATGGATATGGAAGAAAAATCTAACCATCAATTACCTGATGGAGAGTGGTAGAGAACATGGCTATGAAAAGGCCAACAATCCCAAAGCCATAAATTAGTGATGATTTAATGTACCATCTAGGTCAACATTTTTTTAATGTTATATTACATAAGGAAGAGGAATTTATTTATGATATTGACTAAGAACATTATGAGATATACTTAAATTTTATGAAGATTTTCATTCTTTAATAAATTTCCACCACTAACTCAATTTTTTTTTAAACGATGAGTATTCAAGAAGACTTGGTCACACTGGAAGAACTAGAATAAACATCTGTAGAATCACATGATCCATGTAGGATAAACCATATATTTACATTGTCTTTGAAGATTAATCAAAACCAAAATGGTTAGTGAATGATCTAATGATCCCCCAAAAGGATATTCATTGAGATAAATATGCACTAATCTTAATTTCTAAAATTAAACCAACAATACCCCAAAGTTAAATAGATACCATTCAATAACGAATTGTCCTTACAATCCTTTAATATAATACAAACTAATATTGAAACCCAAAACATAGAAGAATTTGATTATGTAGTCTCCCATGTAACATTGTATCTCCAAATGACATCAAATACTCTTAAAGTCATATACTTAAAAGTGATTAACATCATAACATATTCTCTGTTATAGGTTAATCATTTCCATAAATAACCTAATTCACTATAAATCAACAATAAAAACGTAGATAAAAATCCACCATTACTCTACAAATGAAACCTCATTGTATTCTATTTTCCTTGGGCATATAGTGTTCCTAACAAAACGAACATCTTCCAAAATAACATTTATCACTTAATCACCAAATCATTTTCCTATACCAAGGGTATTTATTTGATAAGACATAGAACCCAAATCATCTTATTATTGATCAATAAAATCATTTAACAAAAAAAAAACAAAAAAAATAGTCACACTAACCAGGGACTTCACGTAGTCCAGTGGTAGGCGATAAATCCCAATCGCACTTTGGTTGTGGGTTCGATTCCCACAGCTTTGTCCGACGCGATGGGTTGTCACACGGTCTACGTGTTGTCCTTTTTCAAAAACTATATTTTATAATATTACCAAAATGAGATAAATTCCTCAAAATAACATAATTTAACCACAAATGTTATATCATACTTTGCATTTTCATCCCAAATTATAATAACTTATCATTTTCTCAAACCCCAATGATCATATAAAACCAAATGGTTATTTATACCTATATCCACAAGAGAAGAGACAATTCTTCCTCAAATATAATTCACACATGGCAAACTGTGGGGTTACAAATACAAGAGAAAATTATTCCAAAGCAAACCCATAAACAAGGAGTGCTAATACTTTTTAAATTTTTCTCCAACCATTTATTTCCACATTGCTTCTTCTTTGACCAAGAAAATATCCTATAGAATAGGACATTCACTCGGGTAATGGCCAGGTCCCCTACATTTACGGAAAATGACTGTAAATGGACTCTTGGGACCATTTTTTTCTTCTTCCATAGTACTCTTCATTTTTCTTCGGCAATTCTTCACTTTATGTCCTTCCTTCCCGTACGTAAAACATTTCGTTGTCCCATTGAGACACTTTCCTGGGTGTCTCTTTCCACATTTCCTGCATGATGAAAATTAAGGTTTATTTTCTCCATGGTCTCCATTGCTGGAGATCTTATCATTTATCACCTTTCTCTTCCTTGTTGAGTCTGGGAGTTGGTTAATATATATGTTGTTGATCATATTTTTGGAAAACTGATTTGGCATAAAGACAATATCTTTTACGCCTATCAACATTCTATTTTGTTGCTCATCGCCACCATCGTTCCCACCTTGTACATCATTCTCAAAGTCACTATGACTTCCTTGGAATCCAGCCATTGACTAAAACCAGAAAGCATTGTGTGAGTAATAGTAGTCGTAAAATCATTTAGAGATTAAAATGTCACCATATTCTCAATTTGAAACATATTAGGATTAACCAAGGTCATTTACTCTCATCTTATGTATATATTACTTAAATCGGTTTGTAAAGAAAATGTACATTATCCTAAGCATATCCCCCGGGAGTGTCGTAACCAAGAGTGCAGCAAGTCCCGTTGTCGTGCACCAGTTCCCGTTCGAGTCTAGCTCAAAGCGGTGTTTTCGGGTTTTACCCCTAGGTACATCTGTGCCAGAGCCGCCTCTACCTGCTCGTATCCAGACATGGATGTATTGCTCAGAAAACTCACAAAATCTCTACAATACCAAAATTCTAGGAAGTTCTTTTATACTAATCCTCAAAGTTCATCTTAGGTCTACGTGCTCTAATCAGAGTTTATCTAAATCTAGCTACCAAGGTTTGTACTAAACTTCCTCTGATACCAACTGTAACGCCCCGACCCTAGTTACCTAGAGTCGGTGCATTATTACATAACATTGGCATGATCATGAGAAAGATCAAGTCTCGAAAGACCGATTAGTTTAGTAGCCTTGGAATAACTAGATACATCCATAAATTTTTACATTACATCATAAAAAAACATCTTGTCTTCATATCCCCTAATATTATCCCTGCAGGTCATTCATAAATTACTTCTTCATAATCCTAGGAAAAAAAATAAAACATTGAAAGGGGTGAGCTCAGATGCTCAGTAAGGATAACATTATAGCAGAAGCTTTCATAAATAAGCATAAACACTTAAGGCAATTTATAACTAAAACAAAAGCCTTTTAAACTTGAACTTCATCATAAAATGGCAAAGGTAAAATGAAATAATGCCATTTACTTACTCACATGGATATTCTACTAGTCGAATGATCATATGCAATATCAATATCCACTTTCATAATGATGGAATGCATAATGCCAGACTATCATAACCACATATCCAAGGCCTCGTGCCAAGAGTACAAATAAGATTTTGCCAAGGCCTTGTGCCAAGACACTAGTTTGTCTCATGAGACCTACCGATGCATCGAGGAGCTATAACGGGCTCCACCCGTCACTTATTAATTCCAATGCATTCCTCATATGAACATGTTTAAACATAACATAAACATTCGTATTAAAACTAGCATATGAAATGTCAATACTTTTACCACAAACCATGAATGTTATAAAAACAGCACATCCACAGTCAAACATAACTCATTCGATACAATATGGAAGATTGTATTGTATCACATTAACCTCAATCAAGAATAATGAAGGATGTTGACATAGATGAAAATAATCATCAAGACTATTTGAGAGAAATATCCCCCTTTTCTTGAAAACATTTAAAAGTCACACTATTTGTCAAGAAGCCATTTAAAAGTAGATTTTTGAATCAATGTGTCCCATACCACATTGAAACTTTTTAAAAGGAGTTTTAATTTGTAAAACTTTAATGTCCATATAAATAAATCCTTAAAACCATTTTTAAAACATGGAAATTAATGAGAAAGATTTAGAAGAATAAATCTTTTAAACATTTAAAAATGGTATTTTAGTTAGAGATTCTAACCAAAAGAGACACTTGAATACAAATAATTGAGGTAATCAAAACTTTGTAATATCATGATAATAAAGGGATTCATGATATACTATGTCAAAGTACATTATATACACCACATAAAAGTGATTTGGTGTATATCAACAATGAAGTCTCAATAGAATGTAAATTGAGATGAAATCTCTCATAAAGGTCGTATCCTTAGGTTAAGGATAAATCAACGACTCAATTATGTGTGACAAATATAAATACACTAAATATGATTGGATATTCAGTGTAAAACAATCAAAGGATATTCACACATATTCTTGTAAAAACAACACCAACGAATTGGATGTTTAACTCAACAAATGGTGAATGAGTTAAAACTACTCTTATCAAATTCATATCAATGACTTGAGAATTATAAATGGAGTGATTATGTGTATCAAACTTATATCCACAGGAAGTGGAGTGTAAATTATGACATAATCAAATGAATAGTGATTTCACACATAATCTTGGGGTAATATAATCAATGAAATATGCGTAAAGCCAAATGAGTGGAAATTGAAATTTCAAATTCCCTTATCGATTAGGTAACTTTCGAAACATACACCCATGAAAGAAGTATCATACCATGATGATGTAAATACCCATAAATTAAATTATATTACACAATGAATTCAATCATGGGCAGTACACATACACCACATGCAATAATTAAGTGGTGAACAATGGAATTCTCACGAAATTAAAAGTGAGATTAGAAAATCCCTTACCACGTTAATCGACTGAGTCGTATGGCCAAAAGTTAATAACCACCAAATTATTTACAGAATAACATGAATATAAAGATAATCATGATAATATATATCAAATGGCCATACACAATACACCACTTTCAATAATTTAGTGGTGAATAATGGAAATCTCACGAAATTGAAAGTGAGATAAGAGAATCCCTTACTTTGTACTTTTTCCTTGGTCGATGGTAGGTTTACCACCTGTATAATGGTGAAATAATTGTTATTGAATAATACAAGAATCATTTACTTTAATATTATATCATATATGATCTTTTAACATTGATTTGTTAATAATATCTTAGAATTATCGTCATTTCGGGTGTTAACGAGTTCATTTTACTTTATATTCTTTGTTATGTGAGCCATATTCGTTATTAATGGGATGTATATTATTCATATCCAGAATGATATCAAGTCCTTAGATACTATTTTTAAATCATCAAATTATAATTATACTTGAATGGATATGATGGACAACGAATCTCATCTCGTTCGTGGAGACGGTAGTCCGTACGTACGCACGAACACTACTTCCATTTAATTTTTCATTTTAAAAGTATTGAATCCAAATGATACATAGGTATATTATTATTCCAGTATAATATAATATTTTATATATTTTACTTAAGTTCATTAACACCATCCTTTATACGTTCCATGTGTGGTATGAACGATTCATATCATTTTAAGGGGGTGGTAGTCCGCACTTCCTCAAATGAAATTATCATATGTATATACAACATGAAACGAATAATGATATGAAATAAAATGGAATTACAGAAGCTTATATATAAAATATATATTATTAATATCATATTTAATCACATTGACATCATAATGGCCACCATGATAGGCGGTAAGATGTATTTGAACAATCATCGTTTCGTGAGGCGTTAGTTTGACATCCACAGAAACATTATGTTCATCATCCATTTGATGGAGTTGTGTGTATGTGTAGTTTGAATCCTTATTATAACAACATCCTAGTATATTGTGGATACTGGTGTTGTTACAAAAGAAAGGAAATAAAAAGAGTTTGGGGGTTGGAGAAGAAAAATAAATGAAAATAATTTAAGAGAAATCGTTACATTTAATTTAGGTAACTCACTTTGGTTGGAACCAAAGGACTTCTTGAAATGCTTTCTGCCTAAGGGGAAGCTTCAAGGAGGAGTAGAGGGATGTGGGGAGCTTATTTGGGCAGGGTTTGGACGAGCCAAGTGGCTTGAGAGGTGTGAGGAATGAGTAGAAGTGGTCTCCTTTTATAAGGGAGAGGAGGGGCTCTTTAGGAAAGAGTGAAAGTATTACTTTATAATATAATTATATTCGGTTTATAATAGTCCAAAAATCATTGAGGTATAATATAAGATGACGCATATTCTAAATTACATCAAACAATAAGAATTAGACAGGTTTTAGCTAATATTTTAATCATTATAATCTTATTTATTTAAATGATTTATTATTGAGGTAAACATTTCATCATTATTGTGTCATTAATAATTTAAATTATTTGATGTCTAAAAATTATAAATAAAATATCATTATGTAGGAAATCTCTTTATATTTCTAATGAATATTTATAATCGAAAATCCAACATGTATAACCCTATGTAAAAATTGTTCTTCTAAAAGATATATGCTTGTGTCATTTTTGTATTCATTTTAACTTAATTAAAATAAACTGTCATTATCACTTACAAGTGGATCCATAGGGTCCCAAAATCGACCCAAAGATTCCCATGGTCGACCATGTATCAACCAATAGGGTTAGGACACGTTTTAGGGTAATTTAGTATTATTATAATATTATTTTTTAACCCTTATTTACCGGATTTACCCTTAACCATGGTAAATAAAATATTTACCTCAGTAATTATTCAAAATGTCTAAAAATAAAAGTTACCTATTTACACAATTTTAACATCCTGATTCCAAATATGGAATCCATTTTCCTAAATTCAAAACACAGAAGTGGCAGAAATTAATTTAAAAGTAATTCCCGCTGTCAAAACAAAAAGCGTGTTTTTAAGAGATAATAACTATCAAAAGATTGACACTTGTTTATGTTCGGTTTAATGGTAAAATTATGTCGAATGATCAAAATTATATTAAATGGTAAAAATATATTCTAAATATACTTTAAAACTACTAAAATTCATAATTTATCACTATTAATTATTTTGATTAAAAAAGTTGTTTTTAATTAAAATTTAGTAATTTTCATTATTCATCAAAATATAAAAGTTATCCGAAAAGTACCAAAATTTTACCCTAGGCTAATTTCGATATTCCGAATCCAAAAATGAAGTCCATTTTAAAATATAAAATATATATAATTTCGAAAATTAGGTATTACTATTCATAACGGCTAGTTTGATTGGTTGTGGTGTGTGTTAAAACTCAAGGTTGCGTACAACACACGCTACTGTATTATTCAAAGAAAGCGTACCGTGGAAGCTTGGGATGTTTCATTTTAAATTTTGATGTCCCCATTTAGTCAAAAAGTTTAAAATATTGTATTTAAAAAGGGTTCACTATTAAAAGTTGATAAAAGTGCAATACCGAAAATGAATTTGTTCTTGCATTATATCTAAGAAACTCATAATATGGATTCTAAAATTATAAGGATTATATAAAGTTTAAAATTTATATAATACTATTCATAACATCTTTTGAATGGCTTTTTTTTTAATTCATGGTGTGATTGAACTCAGTGTTGCGTGTAGTGCAAGTCATTGAATTATTTTGAAGAAATAACACACTATGAAATCTTGGGGTGTTACAGTAATCTTTTTCCATAGATAAGTATTGCTCACCGGAATATTCCCACTCATAAAACATTACTGTGAACATCTTATATGACCAATTTTTTTAATATATATGTATATTTTAATTTTTATTTTAACGATATTAATTAAAAAAATTATGCACTTAATATATGTTTTACATATTAGAAAATTAAATTTTAATAATATTAGTCATTATGAGAAGGTAATTAGTTAATAATATAAAATTTATCTCTATACATTATTTTGGGTTGGAGTATTTAATTTATATGAAAATTATATTTAACTATATAATTAATTTTAAAATATATTACAAATTATAATATCATATTTTATATCTTCGCATATCACAATTATTTCATTGAAATTTTTTCGACAACATATCAGTAAAATTTTCATTGTTAATAAAATGAATATATTCGAAAAATAATGATGAATAATATTGTATTTTTTGTATCATGTTATATAAATTTTTTATTTTAAATAGATATTTAACTCGTAATAGTAATACATCATCAATTTATTAAAGAATGTGTACGAGATAATTATAATAGAAAGAAGAGAAAATATTCATAATTATAAAATTGGATATTAAAATATGATTTATTTAGTTTAATAAAAATTATATTTGTTTGAAATAAATTTATAATTACAATAACAGGAAAATTAATTTTTCTAAGTTACCAATACTGTATTGTACTAGTCAATATATTTGGTACTATAAGTGTAATTGTAAAAATGGAACTATTCACTCGATTTGCAATTTCAGGCCCTGGGTCATTGAGGACACCCATATCCTTCATGGAATAGGGCCTAAGGGAAACCCCACAACAAATGGTGAAAAAAATTGAACATCCACTCAGTACGATGCATCTGGATGGTAGTAAATATTGGATTCAATTAGTATGACTATGTGGGTAGATCAAAAGTGTGATATATCTTTTGGAACATAATATTTATTCCTTTCACCACTTGAGAATGAGGGGTTATCATCCATGTAATTGAAATTGGATGCATCATGTGTTTGTACATGGTAGAGGGGTGAAAATTGGGTGAATTATGACAAATAGGCAAGAAATGTCACATATCTTAGAGGAAGTGTGGCATAGAGACATGAAGTGGTTTATGGGTGGCTATCATGAAAGATCGATGGGTGTGATTGAATCTATAATTTTTTCCTTTACTCATTTGTGGGTTAAAGAGGGGTTATATGGTATGTATAGTCCGTGGGGTAGTTTAATGAAATAGTCAAATGTAAGGGGGAGTAGTTGCGAGAAGGCTAGAATCGTTATGTGAAGCACAACTAGTCTGTGTGGGATTTCTGGGTCACAAGGACTTTGATCCATAAATGATTTTAACGATCCATTGATCCAATGGTCAATCAGTTCATATAATGTTTACCACTGAACAATATATAAAATAGGGTTATCACTCCTTAAGAAAAATGGGAAAATTTCCCATACCTATTACAAAAAATACATATATTGGTATATATATGTATATAAATGTATATTATTGTGTGTATATATATATATATGTTTATATATATATTATATAAGGATTATATATAAATTTGGAGAAGTATAAAAATGGTCTGTTCTTTAGAATGATTTCCAATCCATATAAATTATTACTATAAATAATTATTATATATAAGAATATTCTTAGTAATAATAGTAATTATTCCAAAAAATATTAGTAAAATAAGTAATAAAATGGAAGAAAGATAATAAATATTTGTTTATTGAAATGGGAAGAATATAAATTTCAAATTTCCTATGATTCTCCTACATAACTGAATCCAAATTTACAATTGGAGAGGTGGAGAAGGTTTAACATATACTCTTACATTTCTAGACACTGAAACTCTACCAATCCCTCCACATACAAAAATAAACATTTAATAAACATCAACACCCTCTTCATGATGAAATACCAACTAACAATTTTCCAGAAACCATCATTACCACTTTATTTTTCAGTAGATGAAAATATAATTATATTCTTCACAAGATTAGATATCACACATTCCATATATCTTATGAATTTCACAAAAGAAAAAAACAATGTCAATACAAAATGCTAGAAAATTTTTAAATTAGATAAATGACCTAATGTAGTTTAAGTGATACTTTGTAAATGAATTTTTTTGGTTCTAGGAACATATGTTTTTGAGTATTTTTTTATTTTGTTAAATATGAAAATTACTGAACAAAATATGATAGATATGAATAAAAAATAAATGGATTCCAATAATATTATAATATAGAATTAATTCAGGGATAAATACATCATCATGTTAGTAAAATATCAAACACACAACCTTTCAAAACACCCTTTTTCATGTTTACACAATTTTTATTTACTAATAATTAGTCTAGTGATGTCGAAAGAATAGTTGATCTGTCGAGAAATTGATCAGAGTTAAAAAATATGACTAAAAATGGGAAAATACTAAATTTAGCTAGTGACTATGATAATAATGAATTTATTGGTATTTTTATATGATTACATGTTAGGAAAATAATTACCACCATATTGAGGATATGATTATAATTGTGAATGATGATGGAGATTTTATTGAGGAAATGAACATGATTGTTCATGGGGAACTTCGTGATTGCCCAAAATTGTATGTAAAGACGATGTTTGATGAAAATATGTCATTATATGCTATTTATAATAAATATATAGAATATTCAGGCTTACTAATGTTGTATAACTTAAAATCAGGAAATAGATAGAGTAATTCCAATTTTAGTGGTCTACATTCCCCAGTTAATGATATCATCCTCGAAGATAAATAGATTCCTTTCAGAAAATATGACATAAAATAAATGTTCTATTGAATGGGTATGATCTATTAAAGAATATATGTATATCAAAATGACAATATACTATTTCTCAATGACTAGAAATCAGTTAAAATTTTCCCAATGTTTTGGGTTTTTTTATTCATGAAAGAATAATCTTGCCTTCTGAAATTTGTATGTTACATTACAACTATTCAAAAACATCGGAAATTATGTTAGAAGTGAAGAAATTGTAGGTTAATTTATGTAGAATTAATATAAAATGAATAATGATTGTAAAATTCATCACCAAAGACACTATCCTCTATAGAAATAATTTATGGAGAGTATCCGAAATTTGGAAATTAGCTGAAAAACCTTTGTATTGTGTTATATATAGATAGAGTGAATTGTTTTGGGTTTCAATGAATTACTCACAGTACAAGGAAAACTATTATTTAAAATAATAAATTTCCACCTTGGGATTGTATGAAATAAAAATATATTATTATTTTTTTCTTATATTATGACAGAAACTCCCAGAAAATGATATTGATTTTTATTTGTCTCCATTAGTTGAATATTTGAAATTATTGTGTGGTTCAGGTGTTTAGTCGTCAAAATGATAAAAAAATTAATAAATGAAAATTCCATTATTATAATTATTCCAAATATTATAAAGATAATACATAACATAGAAAACCTAATAAAAAATATTCTCATAAATGAATAAGGAAATAAGAAGTATTTATTGAAATGTAGGAACCTTGAGGAACGGAATAGTAACTTGACTGTTGGAATAGAAAGGATACAATTAAAAATTGTAATCCTACAATAATAATATTACCTCCCTATGAATGTATAATTATTATTTAGGCATCTTATAAATGATAACACTATATATTTATATCAAGGAATAAGTTTGTAAATGTTTTGAAAATGATAAATTAATTATTATACATTTTTGAAACAAAATTCATTATTTACAATTTCATAATAAATATAAAGATATAAAACGAAATTAATTTGAATAAAATATATTCATTAGTTAATATTTTATTTTCTTGTAATTATAATATATGTTTATGTGACAATAATTAATTTTTCAGTGTCTTATAAAATCGATTATAATGTTAAAATTGACATTTATCAATTAAATGATTATTTTAGTTAAACCAAATTATCATATTTAAAATAATACGTCCATGAAATGTACTATATTTTTCATATCAACATGTCTAAAAGTGTTTGTGGGTGAATTAATGGTATTTTTCTGAAATATATTAATTTTTTATGAATAGTTAATAATGGTAATTTATTGTATTTACTTTTTTTTTATAAAAATACATGAATTTATGAGTTATAGATAATATATGTACCCATTATTTCAAACTGACATGTACTAGTTTCTTTAATTAGTCATAATAATTACCACTATTGATATTTTTGTGAAAAATTAATAAATTAATGAAGAAATTAATAAAAAACACCCCTCTCCCACATTAAACATCACCCTTAACACCTCTTCTCCTCATGCATTCTAATAATTGGAAAATGATAATATTATACCCAATCCATCTCCCATACCATTACCCCACATTATTGAATTACTGGTCTCCCAAAATGACCATTTCCATGTTCCTTATAGAGGTTCTCAAGGAATCAATATTCATGAATGGAAATCCTTTTTCTTTCCTTTTTAGTTTCTTTTTATTTCATACCCTCCCGTCACCCCCCTTTCAAAAGTGATATTATAGCTCCAATATCATACATATTCCAAGATTTTATTATGTTAATGTGATATACATCATCATGTATATTCACTTCTATTTTAATTTTAAAAATGAAATCACAAACCATAATGTGTCTATTAACTACATTCATGGATGGTGATTTTTTGTAATCTATTACTACCTTCATGGCTAGTAGTAAAACCATTGTAATGGATAAAAAATTAAAAATTTATATTGAATTTTTTTTATGGATTGAATATATTTGCAAAATATTTGAAAATAAAACCATCCATCTTCGTGATGATAAAAAAATACCACAAAAACTAAATGGTTATCATTATCATTCTATCAAACGAATCATCATTATAAAAAATAACACAATTACATATCAGGCCATTTAATATTATGTAGGTTCACCAATATCACAAAATTCCACACATAGAGTTTTTATTCAACTTGAGAAGAACTCCTATATTTGTACTCAATGGATTCAATCACATAATGAGGAAAAAACACACCCCAAATAATGAATTAATAAATTTTAATACATAAAAATAACCAAAAATGAACTAAATAAAATTAAAATAAATATAATAATTTTTTAATAGGTTATTAATTAATTAATGTATCTAATTGTATTGTCTATTAAATTTGTTCAAGTAAAAAATTATTTCACACATAATGTGTGGGATCTATCTAAGCCTCCAAATTACCATTAGGTTATTCTTTATCTCTCATTAACGAAATATTTATCATCATTTTTATTATTTAATTATTCCAAATTCCTTTTTATATGTTCAAAAAATAAGTATTTAAAAAAATTCCTTTATTTGATAGGTGAAAGCATGTTTTATGTTGTTCCAATCTCAATTCCTCCTAATATGAAATCCCAATTAAAGGGTACATCCCAATTTATAACCATTATCATGCACAATGCATATTCTATTTTGATCCAATGTTATGTTTTTAAAATCAGTCATCTTGTCATGAAAAGGTATTTTTTTTCTTTAATGGTTTTATTTGAAAAAATTACGACTCTTTCCATTTTAAAGACTCTTTAATATTTTACCTTAAGAAATAATAATGTGGATCATTTCTACGATTCATAAACACACTTTTACAAGTTTTCTAATTCACCTTGACATAATTTATCAGTATCTATAACAATTTTCTCTTATGATTTTCCATTAGTTATTTGAATTCATTCTCTCATGTACACCATTTAGATGCATCTATTTGTTATGCCTTATGACATAATTATGATATCCATTTATGTCTAGGGTTAACTGTTATGTTTAGTCCTTATGTTTTATCATTATATGGAACTCATATTTATTATTATTTATTAATGGTTTATATGAGAATGTTCTTCAATGCATTGGTAATTGTCTTTATCATGAGATGTCTTGTTGGGATAGGGATTAATGATTATTTCTTTTTAATGCATTTTCCACCATTTGATATAGTCTTGGAAGTTAGCCTTGACTCTAGTTTATTTCATGGTATGTGTTGTTTATACCTTCCTATTTTTCAATGATTACAGGATTCCATATTCTACATGTTATGATTACAAATTTTATTCACATTCCCTGCCTTTTTTTCATTATTTTTCTTTTTCTAACTCAGGTGATGTTATTGATTCATATGTTAATTCACGTAGTAGGATTTTTAGCTCATCCATACATTCATGCATTCCCCATAAATCCTATGATTATCTATTAGCAGGACGGATGTTAGGATATCATTCGGCAGTTTAAATAAAATATTTTATTATTTTGGTTTCATTCTTTCTAATTATATACCTAATCGTCTAAACACATTAGTCTTTACGATCAATAATTTTTTAATGGTTAAATATGATTAAAAACATTCAATAATATGTTCAATATTCTACATTCTGTATAGTTGATATCACAGTACCGTCTAGTTATTTTTTTTATTAAGAATATAAAAAATTAGTAATAACCACAGGGATAAATATATCACCGTGAATAATGTATATTGAATCATAGGGAATCACATGACGTGATATAATTTTCATTTATAAGTTATTTCTTTTATATTCAAAGTTTCTTTTTTTTATTCTCATTATATATGTATTCAAACCACCTAATTTGATTTTTCTTAACATGTTAATAGTTGGAATTTGGAGAAGTAAAATCACATGTTTGATTCATTGTTTATTAAATGAAATTTTGGTTGAGAAATAGCATAAAGGGTAATAATGTAATGAAACAATTTTTATTCAATGTAAATTCACATATAATAATAATTTTATATAGTATAAAGAACATATATCACATACTGAACCCAATAATAACTCTATTCTCATAAATTAATAATGAAACAAGTGGTATTTATAGAAATTAATGAAACGTATCCTAATGAAATATTAACATGACCGTTGAAATAGTAATTTGACATTTATGATTAGTAATTTGGCCATTAGAATACTAAATTTCCCTATAAAAGTATAAATAAAATTTTGGTGTCTTATAAATGAAAACATGATATATTTATGTCATGGAATATGTAAATAAATGAAGTAAAATTGATAATTTAATTGATGGAATTTTTTTAAAATGTAAATGCAAATTTACAATTTCGTTTTAATAGAAATATATAAAACAAAATTCACTTTCATTAAAATTTATTTCTAAATTAATAATTTTTTTAAATAATTATAAAGTAATTTTAAGAGTCCATAATAATTTTTTCAAAATGTTATTAAATCAGTTTAAATATTAAAATTTGTATTGTTCTAATAAATGATGATTTAAATTAAAAATTAAAATTTTCATATTTAGAAAATTATTTTCAAAAAATAGATTCTATTATTTAAATAAATAAATCAATAATTGGTTGGCCATCGTTTTTTCTATTGTTATAAAATGGAAGAATTTTTCTGAATAGAAAAATATAGTAATTTATGGTATTTGGAATTTTATGGAAAATAAAACAATTTTTTTGTCCTGGATGATGTAAAAACACATTAGTTCAAACACACATGATAAATTTGTTGTAATTGGTCACATGAAGTAATATTATTGATATTCCAGAAAAAAAAAATAAGAAATTAATGACTAAAATAATAAAAAAATCCCTATCATCCCCCATTTAATTAAACCTCTACCCACCTTTTATTGTACCATTCCATCTTTTTCCAATGAATTATTTTCCAATTCCACAAATATTTTATCTATGAAATGATATAATAAATGCCTTAAATTATTTTAAAAAGAAAAAATTTCCAGTTAACAATTTGAAATATTTAATGGCATGTTTTAAAATTTATTCACTATGTTGTGTGAGATTTTTTGCCCATTAAAGCCTTAGTGTAGACAGATTAAAAATATTAATTAAATTATATTAATCGCGAAATATTTATTCAAAAAAATTGAATAAATCCAAAACGGTGCATCATATAAAAAATTTGAGACTATTTTTCTGTTCATAATAGGGTGTTACCATAGGAATTATATGATACATCAGATGTTTCGAAGCCTCGCTCGCGAGAAAACATATTTAAATATTTATTATTTATTTTGATGGAGAATTTATTCAAAATAATTGAATTACAAAAAGGGGCATTGTATGGGAAATATGAGACTGTTGTTGTGTTTGGAACATGGTTTATACCCTAGGTAGGGTATGTCATGT
Organism: Viscum album; assembly: GCA_963277665.1. Taxonomy (NCBI): domain Eukaryota; kingdom Viridiplantae; phylum Streptophyta; class Magnoliopsida; order Santalales; family Viscaceae; genus Viscum; species Viscum album. Next base: position 310,361,186 of record OY728126.1, read on the forward strand.
TTAGGTGTCCGGTGTTTGGAACCTTCATTTGACAAAATAACACTTTTTATTTTAATTAATTATTTATTCCTATTTTTAAAGAATAAATCATTAATATCACACAAACCTTGCGTCATGCACGAAATTTGAGACCACTGATGGGTCTGGAATGGGAGGTTTACTCTAGGCAGGGTATAATTAGTATATGGAACAAACATATTAATAAGGTTCCAAATTAAAATAGTTTTATTTAATGAAATAATTAGCTAAAATAATTAATAAAATGGGTGTACTTACAATCATCTTCTCCGACTGGTTTCTTCAAATTTTGACCACCGAAGATTCATGAAGCTTCATTTATGGACAATTTTCATAGAAATTCATCATGAAACTTTATTTAGGGGTGATGTAAATCACTCCTCCATCAAAGATCGGGTGATATGGTCATCAAATTTTGAGTTTCAATTTAGGGTTTTTATTGAAGATAAAAACTTCGGGACCTCTTCTTAAAATATTGATTTTTTTTGTTTCAGGATAGATAGGGATTACTGAGAATGTTATGGGTTGTTATTTATGTAATCCTTCCTTCATATTCTTCCTCGAAAGAGAACTGGTGTGCCAAAAAACCCCATGTGTAACCTGCCTGTGCACCTCTAACAAGTTCTCTATTTTTTATTTAATTATTTTACTATATTTATTCCATACTTTTCTTTAAATCATTTTTCTAAAAAAGGGGTGGATTTTAAATTGGAAAAAAAATATATTGGGTTTATAACATGATAATTATAGTTTTTCTAAGGACAATTTCATTGAAATTAAATGAAATTATAAAATAATAAATTGACAAAATTATCTTTAAATAGTTATCCTTGTCTTATGGTTAAATAATAATTGCACAATAATATCAAATATAATTATATATCAATACAATGGAATTATCGCATGATAATTATATATGATAGTATTATAAGATATTTATTAGTTAATAACATGCATTTTTGGGGAGTTCGTCTATTCATCATCTCCGCTGAAACTAAATTTCAATAATCAGTATCTTTTGCGATATTGATCAATTTCATGTTCCATTAGTGGGATTGGATTTTTTTTAAGAGGATCATGTGTATCAAATTTTTTTCATAGAAAATGAATTATTTTGAGAAGATTTTCATTTAACCAGATATGATTATATATTTAATTTATCCATTGATAGTGATTAGAAAAACAAGTCATGAGCAATGTTAGATTTATATCATTTGTTCATCATATTTAAGGTAGGTGGTATAAATTTCAGTCCCATATTATTAATATAATTGAGCAAATAGAATTGTAGAAATTTTATGATACAATTAACAATTGATATTTTTTCAATATTTAAATAATTTATTTTTTAAATTAATTAATTTGGTGGGATTGTGAAATTTGAGAATAGAATTGGTTGATGTAAATAATTAATTTATTGATTAATTATGAGGATTATTTGATGTTGGATTTAGTTAATTAATTTTTCTATTAAATAATAGTCATGATGTGATTAATTAATTTAGTTAGTTTAAATTATTAATTGATAGATTAATTATGAGGATATTGGGATGGTGGAATTGTTTAATAAATTTTGGAATTAATTAACGGTAGTGATATGTTTAATTAATTTGTATTTTTTAAATAATTAATTGATTAATCAATTAATTAAAATAACATTATTATTTAATTGTTTAACTAAATAATTGAATTGAATGAAATAATTAATTGGTGGATTAATTGAAGATGTGGTTGAATATGAATTAATTAATTGTTAATTAGTTAATTGACGTGAACCATTTATTAATGAATTAATTAATGGACTGAGTTAGATTAATTAATTGAGGAATTAGTTATTGAGAATAATTTGAATTAATTAATTTTTAAATTAATAAATGGATGCAATGTTAAGATTTTTGAATTACATTAATTAATTGGAGAATTAATTAATTGGAATATTCCAGTTTACACATTTTAATGAGTTAAGGTAATTAATTAGAAATTTAATTATTGAGGATTATAGTGTTATAATAGTTGGATGTCCCAGATTAATTAATTGAAGAATTAACTACTGGATTTTATTGTTTTAAAAAATGGAATGTATTATATTAATTAATTTGTTAATTTATTAATGAAATTTCCAATAATATTGTATTGAACAAATTAGACTAATTAATTGATAAATTATTTAATGAAGATAGTTGACATATTGAATTAATAATATTTAACAATAAATGGGTAAATTAATAATGGGGAAAAGAGATTTATGTGTTGAGTAATTAATTGTTGAATTAATTATGTGATATTGAAAAAGATGATTCAAGATAATAAATATTATAATTAATTATAGGTTATTGAAATTTTGATTGAGATAAATAAATGTATAATTAATTATGAGATTTTCAGTTGTGGATATTGATTAATTAATTGTTAATATTAATTAATGTGATGGTATGAATAATTAATAATGAATTAATTAATGGGATAATGTGACTAAATAATTGTTAAATTAATTAATGGTAATATGTGAATAAATTATTTAAGAATTAATTAATATAATGAGGTAATTAATTAATTGTTGTATTAGTTAATGTCGTGATATATTAATTAATTGATGAATTAATTAATGGGACTATGTGACTAATTAATTTGCAGATTAATTAATGTGATGTTATAATTAATTATTTGTTGTATTAACTAATGTGATGTTGTTATACATGTGAAATGTAAAATTGTGAGAAAAGATTAATGTTGATTAATCTTGAATAATGTGATGTATGTGATATATGTTCATTATCGAGAAATGGGTTATGAGATAGGGACAAATGATCCAAATAATAATAGGGTGATTGACCTGGAATTCAATACCCATTTACATGAAATTATTATTATTTGGGACATGGACTGATGCCCCAAATACCCATGGGTTGTGAGACAGATACTGATGCTATAAATACTCACGAGGGTTCTAGACATGGAGTTATACACCCATTAATTGTCATTGGACTATGGTTCCAATTATAAGTGATATTAATTTAATTGAAATAGAAAATTAAAACACATTTGTTTTAATGAAATTTTAATTGATAATGTAAAATAGTTTAGATACCTGTATGAGATGAAGCAGGGATTGATATACGGGTGTCCATGGGATCCCAGAGGTTTATGCAATTAAATAAGGGATACTTGAATAAATGTAAACCCTTTACATTATTACTTGTTTTTATTATTTATAAAACTTCCTACACTATTATTTACTGGATTTGTTTTAGATGTTGTTGGTGGTAGTCTACCGGGTTATACTCATACCCTAATCAGATTACCTGATCGGTACCCAAGTAGACTTTTTTTTTCTGGATAGGTTAAGGGAAAAGGACCTAGGTTTCATGGTTGAATTAGGATGGAGCATGGTGAGGGGACCAGCTGTGGTTTGGGACCCACTTGGGTGTCAGCTGTGTCTCTACATTCAGTTTTCATTTTAGCACTAAACACGTACTTCAACAAGACATGTTTTCTGTTTTAGTTTGATATTGTATTTTCTTGCTTCATAATCATCAGATATGGATTTTTTTATGTTAATATATTATTTAACAATTGTTTATTATTATTTCTGGTGTTTAATCCGATAATATAGGTTATAGTCTCCCCATGATTGACTTACCATACCCTTTCTTCTATTCGGTAGCCTCTTGCATATGGGGAGGCACACATGAGGTCATTTGGTTGACTGTCTTGGGGAAGTGGTTCATGTAATCCTATCTGGGACGTTAAGAAGTGGTATAATATTATGTTTAATTTATTTTTCATTTTTCTAACTATTTGGAAATGGTAGAAAGGAGACATGGAAGAATCGGGGATTGTTTATCAGTATGTGCTTGGGCATAGCTAGCTCATGTATGGGGGATAACCCAAGTACCTTGGAGGGAATTTTTTATTATTGTTCATTGTTACAATTGAATATTACTTCACCTTGGGTAACACAATTGTTGTCTAATGTGATTATTGTTGTTTTGATTTTCTGATATTCACTTGTGGCCCGGTATAGCATGAGGGTTGATTTTTCATGAATCATTCTAGGTACTCAGGATTTTTTTTCATGACGTACATCATTGTAGGAATTCATGGGAAAATTAATTTTTTGTATGTTTTTGAATATAAACTATTTTATCATGCATGTGGAATTAAAATGAAACTGGTTCCAAATGTTAAATTTATTGATATTGTTAAATGACACTAGATACGGTTAAATCAGTGTTTAAATGAAAAAATTGAAAAATGATAATGTGTATACCCTTGATAAACAGGACCTATGTATAATATAGTTAATTTTAATGATAGTGCCTCTGTTTTGACCGTGTGGCGGGATTTATGGGGAATACATGATATAGTTTTCTGTAAAATCCCTATTTTTTACTATGCTAATTGTTGTTAAAAAATTAATCATTTTTATTGTTTGAACCTATATGCTGATAGTTTGGGTAGAGAAAATTCCTTGGTTTTAGAAATCAGTTTTGGGTTTTGTAAATTATTGTATTGTTTTGAATCACTATTGTGAGATGATGGCGAGCAGGGGAGGAGAGTCATTAAAACAGGTTATGGTGTTTCCATTGTGGGAGGTAACATCAATGATGAATGATTTGTAATGGTATTTATAGATGAATTATTAGTGTACTGTTATTTAGTGATGATCATGTCCCCTATCATGACATAATCCCAGGTACACTGAGAAATCTCTGGCATTACGCATAGATAAATGAATGTATTTTGGTTCGATATGGGGACCTTGGAGGTTATGGTTATGAATTGGATTATGTGGTAGCTGATGGTCAATGGTATTCCATAAATAATTTATGGATGTGGTTCTTAGGATTGACCCTAGGTTTATAAAAACTATAGTTACAGAGATACATAACAAGATGGGTTAATAAAGCTCCAATGGTGGGTATATTTTAAAAAGTCGGTTTTATATAAATATTCAAGGGATTACAGATCAATGAAGAGTTTTTATAAGGTGGGAAGACTGTAATATTACATCAATTTACAAGGTATTGTTTTTATTTTTTCTCTTCCGTAAATGTTTTATCTGAGAAATGACTAAATAAATGGTACAAATTATTTACAAAATAAAAAATGACCAGTTAACAATTTGGAATAATTAATAGAATGTTTTGGAAGATATTAACTATGTAGTGTGATATTCTGAGGCCTGAAAAGCCTTAGTGTAAGTGAATTAAAAATATTAATTAAATTATAGTATGCATGGAACATTTATTCAAAATAAAGGAATAACTCCAAAATGGTGCATAATATAGGAAATATGAGACCAATTTGTTGTTTGGAATAGGTTGTTTACTCTTAGAAGGGTATTACATTTGTAGGCATCAGACGTTTGTAAAAATTTCTCATGATATGAAGTTTCTAAACAATGCTTATTTTTTTCACAGACAATTTATTCAAAATAATTGAATTACATAAAAATGGTTCATCATATAGGAAATCTGAGATTGATATTTTTCTGAAACATGGTGATTACCCTAGGTAAGGTATGAAAGGTGTAGTCATCAGGTGTTTGGAGACCGTCATCAAAAAAATAATACTTTTTATTTTAATTAATTAATTATATCTATTTATAATTAATAATTTATTAATATATCACAACCATTGTGTCGTACAATAAATTTGAGACCACAGATGGATCCAGAACGAGAGCTTTACACTAGGCATGATATAATTATTAAAGGAAATAGAAATATTAATATTCTCCCAAATTAAATAGTTTTATTTAATGATGTAATTCAATGAAAAAATTAATAAAATGGGTGTACGGTACAATCACCTTCTATAACTCGTTTCTTCCAATTTTTGACCACCTGAGATTCTTGAAGCTTCATTTATCGACCATTTTGACCAAATGAAATATGAAACATAATTGAGGGGTGAAATAAATCACTCCTCAAAAAATGATCGGGTGAAATAGACATCAAATGATGAGTTTTAATTTTGGGGTTCAATTGAAGATAAACAGTTCAGGATCTATTCATAAAATAGACCATTTGTTGTGTTTCTGGTTGGATCGGTTCTAGTGCCAATGTTCTTGGTTGTTCTTTTCATATGTCTTCCTTCATATTCATCATCGACAGAGAAATGGTGTGCCATAAACCCCATGTGTGACCTACATGTGTGCCTTTATCAAGTACTCAATTTTATTTAGTAAATATTTTACTATATTTATTCCATCCTTTTCATTAATTATGTGTTTTTCCAAAAAAAGGTATTGGATTTTAATTTGGAAAAAAATTGATATAGGTTCTATAAAATGATAATTCTAGTTTTTTAAATGATAATTTCATGGAATTTAAATGAAATTATCAAAGAATAAATTGATGAAATTATCTTTTTATAATTATCTTTGTCTTCTTGTTAAATAATAATTGCAAAATAATATCAAATATGACTATAAATTAATACTATGGAGTTATTGCATGATAATTATATATGATACTATTATAAGATATTTTTCATTGAATAACATGTGTTTTTAGGGAGTTCGTCTATTCATCATTTCGCTCAAACCAAACTTTTATAATCAACATCTTTTTCGATATTTATCCGTTTGATTTGATATTAGTGGAATTGGATTCGTCTTGATAAGGGGATGGTGCATATCAAATTTTTTTCATAGAAAATGTTGTGCTTTAAGCAGATTTTAATTAAACTAGATATGCTTATTTATTTAATTTCTCATTTTATTGTCATCAGAATAACGCTCCATCAGTGATGTTATATTTGTATTGTGTGTTCATCATATTTGAGGTAGGTGGTCTAAATTTCAATCCCATTGTATTGATTCATTTGTGCATATATAATTATAGAAATTTTATAATATAATTAACAATTGATTTATTTTCTATATTCAGTTATATAATTTGGTAAATTAATTAATTTGGGGGGATTTTGAAATTTGGGAATATAATTGGTTGGTTTATATGATTATTTGTTAAATTAATTATAATGATTTTGTGATGATAGATTCGGTTAATTAATTTTGGAATTAATTAACGGTCATGATGAGATTAATTAATTTTATAGGTTTAAATAATTAATTGATAGATTAATTATGAGGATTTGGTGATGGTGGAATTTTTTAATTAATTTCAGAATTAATTAGTGGTCATGATTTGATTAATTTTTTTTTGTTTTTTTATATAAATAATTCACAAATTAATTTATGTAATGTAATTGATTACTTATAAAACTAAATAATATAATTTAATGATAAAATTAATTGGTGGAATAATTGAAGATTGGGATAAATGTGAATTAATTAATTATGATTTAATTAAATGACATGTAAAATTTATTGGTTAATTAATCGAAGTATTGATATAGATTAATTAATTAATGAATTAGTTATGGATAATATTTTGAATTAATTAATTGGTATATTAATTAATTGTTGTAATGTTGTGATTTTCGAGTTACATTAATCAATTTGAGTATAAATTAATGGTAATTGTTGTGTTGATAAAATTTAATGAGTTAGGTTAATCAATTAGAAAATTAATTAATTCTGATTATTGTGATATTATAGTTGGATGAGTAAGATTAATTAATTGGAGAACTAATTAATGAAGATTATTGTGTTAAAAAATGTAATATGGAAGAATAATTAATTGATGAATTCATTAATGAGAATTTTAATTAGATTCAATTGAATGAATTTGACTCATTAATTGATATATTAATTAATTTTGTTTGAGGAGATATTGAATTCATAAGAATAAATAATTAATGGTTGAATTAATTATGAGGAAACGATATTTTTAAGTTGACTAACTAATTATTGAATTAATTATGAGATATTGAAATAGATGAATTGTGATAATTAATAGTATAATTAATTATAATTTATTGATATTTTTAATGATATATTTAATTGTATAATTAATTATGTGATTTCGAGTTGTGGATATTGATTAATTTATTTTTAAAATTAATTAATGTGATGGTTCTATAAATTAATTGTTAAATTAATTAATTGGACAATGTGATTAATTAATTGTAAAATTAATTAATGGGAATATGTGATTAATTTATTATTTATTTAATTAATTTAATGAGTTAATTTATTAATTGATGATTTTAGTTAATGTGGTGATATTATTAATTAATTTTTCAATTGATTAATTTGGCTATTTAATTGATTAATTGTTGAATTAATTAATGTGATGTTGTGATTAATTCTTTTATGAATTATTTCATGTGATGTTGTGATATATGTGACATGTAAAATTGTGATAAAATATTAATGTTGATTAATCTTGAATAATGTGATGTATGTGATATATGTACATTATTGAGAAATGGATTGTGAGACAGTGACTGATTCTCTAAATAATTATGGGGTGATTGGAATGGAATTCTATACCCATCTTGCATAAAAATATTATTTTATGGGATATGAACTAATGCTCCAAATACCAATGGGTTGTGATACCGGGACAAATGCTCCAGATACTCAAGAGGGTGGTAGACATGGTGTTCTACAACCATTAATTGACATTGGATTATGGTTCCAACTAGAGGTGATATTAATTTAATTGAAATGGATAATGAAAACAAATAGGTTTAGATGAAATTTGAATTGACACTATAAAATGGTTCAGACAACTGCACAAGTTGAAGTAGTTATTGAGATACGGGTGTCTATGGGAACCTAGAGGTTTAAGTAATTAAATAAGGGATAATTGAATGAATGTAAACTGTTTAAATTATTAGTTGTTTTTATTCATTTTAAAACAACATGAATTATTATTGACTAGATTTTTTTTAGATGTCGTTGGTGGTGGACCACTGAGTTGTACTCAAACCATACTTGAGATATCAATTTGGTATCCGAATAAACTTTTTTGGTTATTTAGGATAGGTTAATGGAAAAGGCCCTGAGATAGATAGTTGAATTGGTATAGAACATGGTGAGGGGACCAGACGTGGTTCTAGACTGGCTTCGGTTTCAACAATGTCCTTATTTTCTGTTTTCAATTTAGGCACCTAAAACATACTTCAAAATTATATGTTTTCTACTTTAGTTTGATATTGTATTTTCCTACTTCATAATCTTCAGATATTGATTTTATTTCACAATATATGCATCCAATAATATATATTAATTCTTCTAGTGTTTACTCTAATAAAAGAATGTATAGTCTTCCTATTATTGACTTAACAAACCCTCGCTACTAGTTGGTATCCTCTGCCATACTGGGAGGTGTGCCTAAGGACATGTGGCAGATCGGCTCTTGGCACCGGTATGTGTCACCCAGGCCAGGATGTTACATTTATCCTTGAAAATTTTATTTTTTTAAAAATTATAATATTCTTCCTAATACCTCTTATTGGAGTCTTTATCACGTACTTATGTTTCTGGTCTCAGTAAAATACCATTTCCATGTTCCTTATGGTGGATATTAAAAATATGTTATACAATAGGTAAAATCTGCTTTATTTTTATTTTAATTCCCTTTAATTTCTTATCATCCCCTCATCAAACTTATCCAAAGTGACAAGATAACACCAGTATCATTAATATAGAAGACATTTATTATATTAATGTTATATCCATCATTAAATCTATTCTCTTCATTTTTTATCTTAAAAATGAAAACATCATTTTTGATATGCCAATTCTCCACTTTTGCGGATGTCGGTTTTTTGTTTTCTATTACCACCTTCATGGATTGTCATTAAACTATTATATAGCTTAAAACACATTTTAAAATGTATATTATGACTTGTTTTCGGTTTTGGATCTAATTTATAGGAATAATGTTAATAATTAAAAAAACTATTTCAAGATTACCGTAAATCTTCCAAAAATCCAAACATTTATTATTATCATTTATATTGAATCATCCCCATAATTGAAATAAAAAAATTATATATGAGTCCATTATAAAATTTGTATGTGCATCAATATCATATATTCCCATGTTTTTTGTTTTTATTCATTTTGAAAATATAGCCAATAATTAAACTCAATAAATGTAATAATAAAATCATGAAACAAACACACTTGGAACAAAACAATTTAATATTATAGTGCATCTAAATATACATAAATGGACATAAAAAAGGTATAATAAATCTAGTAAATTTTTAATAGGTTCTTAATAAATTAAATAATGGATCTAATTAGATTATACAAGATATTAAGTGAAAGTGATGAAAATTTTCATACATATGGTAAGGGATATTTTCGAACAACCAATTTACATTTGGGTTTTGATTTTCTATCTATAAATTAACATATTCATCCATTATTTTTTTAAAATCTTTTAATTTTTTTGTCTATGTTCCAATTTTTAGTATCTAGATCTATTAAACATTCTTGGAATGGGAAATACATATTTTTATAATTTTCCCTTCTCAATTACTCATTATAAAAAATCCATATTAAAATGAAATTCCCCAATTCAATATCCATTCTCATGGACACCCCATAAATTTTTTTAAGCCATTAATTTTTTTAAATAACCGATATTATCATTGAGAACTGTATTTCTTAATTTCTCATTTTATCCAATTTTATGCCCTTTTTAGTTTTAAGGACTCTTTAATAATTTCTCCTATACTGCACCAAGAAGGTTCTTTTATAAAATTTCTTATACATTATTTTTTTCACATTTTCCCTTTAGTTAGAAATAATTTATAATTATATATGCCTATTTTACCTTATAAATGTAAATGTTTTATTTAAATCCACTAATTGATGGACATCTTTATAATATGCCCATTTGTTTTCTCTTATGACATCATTACGATACACATTTCTTTCCATGGGTAACCCATAACTATATTCCTTATATTTTATTCTTTGTGTGGATTTCATATGCATTATCATATTATGATTGGTGCTCCCAGATAGTTCTCCAATTCATGTGGTAATGTTATGACTCATTATCCATAATGTTGGAATAGAGAGTAAACCTAATTCTTTTATGGGACATTGTCCCCTGTGTGATACTATCTTGGCAATAGGCTGGACGCATATTTATTCCATGTTATGTTTTATTCCTAATTTCCAATGTTTCCAATATTACCTGATCCATTATAGAAAATTTTATGATTCCTTATGTTTATTAAGGTTCTATTCCTTTTTATGTCATCAGGTTATTCCATGTATCTCCTATGTCATTATTTATTTATATTTTTATTCCCTTGCTAGGTTGTTTATCTCATCCCTTTGTTATAGTATTCCATAGGATATCCTATGAGTATGTAATATCACAAATGATATAAGGATCTAATTATAGATTTAAAAAAAATATTTATTTATATTCGTTTTATACTTTCTAATTATCTTCTTATTTTTCCAATTATACATTAACTTATGAACATTGGATTTCATTTAATGGATATTTAATCTTAAAATCTTGTAATAGTGTCTGCAAAATGTTAGGGTTGTTATACATTGTATGGTACCCATAGAAAACAATATATTAGGTTGAGAGCCTATTGAGATAGAAGATAATGGCATTGCTGTTAATTTTTTACGGTATAAAATTAAAGGAATTCAATGTTGTCCCATTTTTTAAAATGGTACATATTTAATTAGTTTGAATCACATTTCAAAGAAAATTTTTCTATGACATGTCATATTTATAGAAAAGTGACATAATTACCGATAATAGATGACATCATTAAAGGGTATTTCTAATGAAGGTACATAACTATCTCCGCTAATAAGTGATCAAAACATTGAGAAACTAAATGATAAGGACACTACATTTATTAAAACTCATTCAAAAAGACTTACAAAAACCGTATGGAAAAATGATTCTTTTTTTAAAATACCACACTAGATTTTATTTTTAACGTCAATAATTTTTCTAATGATATGAATGTTGAAAAAAATTATGTCATATTGTCATTAGTATGTTACTAATATCACCCATAAAAATGATGGGATTAAGGATAAGTTTTAACTGACTGGAAAATATAAAATTCCTGACTGGAATTAAGGGATTATTTAGCTCCAATGAAGACTTGAAAATATAAAATTCATCCTCATGTTATTTATACTCTTTCAATGATGTAATGATATTATTTTTTAATAATCATGAATAATGTAATTATTCTTAAGGGTTATTTATAAAATATTAGTGATATCATGCCAATGATTGATTTAATTTTAAAGGGTTTAAAATCAAATGAATATCATGTTTTTATGATGAATCTAATGTCTCATGATTTATGTGTCAATTTTCCTGATAATGTTCTTCATATATTAACCAATCTATATTTCTTTTTAAAAGATATGTGTATAAAATATATACACTAAAAAAATTAACAACTTTGGAAAGGGATTTTTTCATATTTTGTTTATTTTAAATATTAATTCATTAAAAATTCATTAATATAATTGCTCACACGGTAATATTTATTTGACTATGTGGTCATGTACTTTATAGATTTATATACCCCATTGAATAATGTAGGATTATTTTTAAAGGGTATGCAAAAAATTTATGCTATCTAGAAGGTCTTATTATTGAGTGACATATTTTTGAGGAATCTGTTGAAATTTGTATAGACTACATATCTAATGTAGAAATAATTAGTCTATCAAAATATCCTAAAAATGGGTGGATTGTGGGTGAAGGAATTTCTAGAATAATTGTTTTCATAATTACTATCACAGATCAAGGGCATCCCACCTTTATATTTTACATAATAGTTTTTAGGTTTTGTCATATATTGAAATCCACATTTTAATAATAATGTATTTTAATACATAAGGGAATACAATTTGGATATCAAATACACATAATGTATATCTTATCGAGTGGACATAATAACATATTTTTTATATAGTCATCTAAAAATCTAGATTCAATTAAGAATGACTATGATGGATAGCCAGAGGACCAAGTGAGCATGTATCATCTATTAATGGTTATGTAAATAATAATAATATGTTCTATATAGATTAACATTATGAATTTATTACAATAAAAAATAGCGGTGTTATAGTTCTTGATTATGTGATTCTAGTATCAGGTACCATTAAAAAAACCCAATTTATGAGAATATGTCATTCTTTGGAATCGTCAAAAAATATCAGATAAAGGTTATTCAAAATTACAAGTGTCTGTTTTTCAATTCATGTGGGTTGATAATAGGACTACTTTTGAAATAGATGAATTGGGACTTGTGATAGTGGATTTTAGTAATAAATGTTACAAATAAGAACCATTTTATTGGCATTATTTGTACTAAATTTATTTTATGTTCCAAATCCTACAAACTTAATGTCGCTAATTGTTATGTTATCGACCAAAACCACTGAAGGGCCGTATGTTCATTTAATCGAGGTTGCCCCTTTCATTGGGTCATCATATTCATTTCACAACGTTCCCATTGTAGACAAGGTCTTATATGTCAGTGGACACAACAATGAAGGGATTTGGATTCTCAATAGAGGGTTTAAATCCCTTCAACCTTAACAAAATTTCGTATAATAATCAAGATATATTTTTCATGTAATATTCATGATGTTACCTCATATTATAATCTATTCACTACAAAAAAAATTTAATCTAAATTAAATTTTCAACTACTTTTTCATATAATGGCTTCGACACATGTTAGTAATCCAAATACTAAGAAACAAAATGTTTCTCAATATGTTGTTTCTCTCAATGTAAAGGAACAACAACATTTTTTCACATGCCAATGCTATGAATCTAAGTGAACAACATTTTGATAATGTAGAATTCAGGGAAATAGAATCTAGGGAACAACATGTGTCCCACAAAAAAAAGGATTGTCTTAGAGAGTAAGTTTTATAAAAAATTAATTAGGTGATAAATAAAGGAATCAAATCCATGGATGGATTGAATGAACACGACCATCATGTTAACCCCAAAAGGAAATTTTTTGTAGTTACATCTGTCTTACAACTCGCAACCGTGATTTATTGTTTTATATTTGTTGAAGAATGATCTCATCATACATTATTTAATGATTGGGAAGAGATTAAGGTAAAATTAGGATAATATTTATTTATTTTTCTAAAGAAAAAATGATATATTAACCTACAAATTATTATCGCTTTAATATAGAATTTATAGTAGAAGAACCTAGAATGAAATTTTTTTAATGCTATATAACACCCCAACCTTGCATTCCAGATTCAATGAATAAAAATGCTCTATAATCATTTTTATAAAAGAAACTAAACAGTTACATGATGAATAAAATATTCCGGGACCCCTTCTGGTCTATGATCTGGAGAATTAGACAAGAACATACATATTATAGTTGTTTTAATAAAATAAAATATATAATTCCCTACATGTGTGTTATATACTTATGTGACACCACACATATTAGAACTTGTAAGATACTTGTGAAAATCATTTTGAAAAATCAGATGAGCATTAGATATCCCAATAATGTGTTTTAATATCATTTAAATGTATTTATTAAGTATAAATTTAAAAATAACATCTTAAAATTACTATTGAACATTATTTTGATTGTAAAATAGAACATAATTTTAGAAATACCTTTTAAAAAATATCATTGAAATTATTTATGCAATGAAAATACCATAATAACTTGAAATTACATATGTTAAAAATTTATTTAAAAATAAATCGGTGGTTATTTAGAAAACATATGACATATTAAGAAAAGAAAACATTGGGAACACCTGAAACAATTAAAAGAATTCTTGGACCTACCCACCTTCTAAGTGATGGGTTCACTACCGAATTCCATACCACCTTTACATTGATGAAGATCATAATTTAATAAAATTATTTTAATCTTTCATTATATATACACAATTTCATTGGATTAATTACTTTAATAAAATGACAACATGTTTACATACATGTTATTATATTAAAATATAAAATTTATATATACACATTCTTCTGAAAATTCCAACTAGATTGGAGAAACTAAATCCAATCACCTTTAGCCACTTCAAAAATACATGGAATATTAATAATTATTATTCTTGTATTGAAATATCATTCATTATACTTATCAAAAAATTATTGAATAAACATGAATATTTATAAAAATTAATAATACTTTTATATAAATACATTATATGTCATGAATATACCTTTTATTTTTTTCATATTATGTATGATGTTCATTGAAATTCATCTAATTGTTTTTAGAATAATAATAATATTTCATTCAATTATATAGTTTTAAAAATATAAAGAGTTAAATATCATTTCATTACTAATATATAATATTCATTAAATAAATAACATGAAAATAGATATAATATTAATGTTACTTAAACATAATATTGATGAAATATTTTTTGAAAATGAAAAAAAATGTTTTCCATTAGGAATTACTTAATTGGAAATATAAATATAAATAAAGAAAATATCTTTGTAGTAGTAAAATAAAATAGTGGATCATAATACTCAAACCAAAATGTGTTTTGAAAAAAATACGTGGTTTCAACTAAAACATCGCATAATAATAGAGAATAAATAGAAATATATTAATTTTAAATATTAAATAAAATAGTACATGAAACAAAAATTTTCCCCTTACACAATTTTAGTTCCAATTAATTATAATTTTATATATTTAATTTGAATAATAATCTCCATCAAATGAAAATTAATTTTTATAAACTTAAACACAAAAAATAATACTTAAATTGATTCCCTTACGTATAAAAATATACCCTAAATTATAAACATGTAATTGGAAAATAAAAATATTCCATTACATATAAAAATAATAAAATAAGTATTTGGAAAAGTAAAATTCCATTACAATTAAAATTTCAATTAATTGAAATAACAAAATAGGTTATCCCATATAAATAAAAAATGCTCATAAAAATAAATAACAATATATTACCATTAATTTGCAGAAAATAATTATTCTTCATGTGGTTGACTTCATTCAGACTCTCTCAATTTCCATCACTCTAAAATATCCCAAACTAGAAGTGGAATTCTAATGGAAAATCATAGGAAAAGGGAAAACAATGCTCCGACCATCAAAAAACTACCTTCTCCCATTACATAACTATATATATAATCTCCAATTCAGAATGTGGCTATGACATTATATGAAATGATATCGTGTATTTTAAGACACGACATATCCTTTTTTTGTAATCAATGCATTTTATTTTACAAATTTGGTAATGGATATACATATAACGGAATCCAAAACAAAAAAAAACAAGTTATTAAATGAAAATTTTTTTATTCAAGGAAAGATATTAGATTTTGTTAAAGAATTCCATCACATTAGGAAAATATTTATGGGACACAAAATTTCACAAAAATTGGATGTTTACAATTTATTATATTAACTATACATCACCATAATGCATCAATGAAACAAATATTGATATTTAAATTTACTGAAAAAAGGAGTTTAAATCTAATTAATAAAAATAAAATAACTATCATTGGTCAAAAAACCAATGTAATGAAGTAAAGATGATAAAAGGTAGAATATTTGACTGAATACACAAGAATACAGCCTGATTGAAGTATATTTGGACAAAAAAATAATATTGAACATTCCCAATAAACATCAAATAAAAAATCCCAAAGAATAGAAGAATGATAAACATGTTTCCCTTCATTTTTAACCTTACTACATTCTAATTTAGGGTATTTAAAGAACCTTTTCCTAAAAAAACCATGATTGAAATCAGATATCTTTTGTTCAGTGGTCAACCCTCACCTTGAACCCCTATTCCATGTTGATATTTCCATCCTAGAGGGATCTTGGGCATGTTTTCATAGACATTGACTGCTCTCAAATAAAAACCCCCAAAACACATTCTACGAAGCGATACCCTTATTTTATTATATATTTTGATCTTTAACTTCATCTCCGATCCTTATCATCATCCTCATAGAAACAAGATCATAAACTACTCAAAATGAATCCCATATCCTATCAATTATTCTTTCTAATTTGTTGTAACATTTCATTTTTTCAGTTTTTATTGTTTTACATTTTTTGTTAACTAGATATTATTAATATTATTATCATATATTTAATAAAGATTCTGTAATATTCCAATAAATATTTTCATATCAAAAGTAATCATAATTATGCTTCAATATTTTATAATCAAATATATAGTGTAATAATTCTCATATATTTTATAATCATATGAGTTTAACAAATTTTAAATTTAAATAAATTTATATGATACAAAAATTATCACTTTCATATGATATTTTAGTAATATAAATTTTATAAACAAATATATATTTTATAATAAAATTTATTTATTTAAATATACTAAAATATTATTTATTAAAAATAATACTCATATTCTAATAATATATACATTAAAGTTGTTTTTTAATTGTAGTAATTATTTTCCTTATTTAATATCATAACAGAATTAAATAATATATTTTATTTTAAAGTTATTTTTCTTAAAAAATATTCTTAAATGTATTTTTTTATTTTATATTTATATTTAAATAGATAATAATATAGGGATTTTGATATTTAATTAATATTAAATATAAAGATATCCCATTTATAAAAATCGTTATTATGTTATATTTTAATATATTTTTTTAAAAATCATTATAAATATTATAAAATACTATTTGAATGTAATGTTTTTCATGAATGTATAATTGATATACAATATTAATAAATTATTATTTAAAAATTTGAAATAAAATAATACAAAGTATTATTATTTATTAAAATTTTTTATGAATTATTATATTTATAATAAATATAAATAACTTATAATAAAATTTGATTTTGATTAAACTAAATTACTTAATTTGGTAAATTATAATTCATTGTTTATTTAAATTAAATTTATTATTCACTTAGGCATATCTGTGATGTTACATTCTCACTTGAAGTGCACATAGTGACCTTCAAACATTTTATAAAAATTAAAATCATAAATATGCTGAAGGGAAATTAAACCTACACCCACCACATATATACACAGAAAAACACAAGAGATAATCCAAAAATGATGGGATGTGTTTAATACTCAACATGAGAGGAAATCATCTCAGGTACATTTTTACTGGTAATATATTGCTCGAAAATACATCTATTAGTCACAGTAATTAAGAATTTCGAATTTGTGAAACAACAACTAACTACTGAAAATAATA
The DNA here is from genome assembly GCA_963277665.1 of Viscum album. Classification (NCBI taxonomy): domain Eukaryota; kingdom Viridiplantae; phylum Streptophyta; class Magnoliopsida; order Santalales; family Viscaceae; genus Viscum; species Viscum album. The sequence continues at coordinate 310,379,356 of OY728126.1, forward strand.
AATGAGTAGAAAAATCGACATACCCCTTACTTAAGATAATAACTGGGTATGCCTCAGTTGAAATATATTTATTTACATTAAATATATCATTATACATTTATCTGACATGAAACAACAACATAGTTATATTCATCTATTTATATATCGATTGATCAATATATATGAAAATACACTTCCGGCCTATATCACATGCTATAATAGGTGGAACATGTAAATAAATAAGGGAAAATTGTAGCTGAAAACACAAAAAATGGGAATCATGTTTAATTATAACATAATAACAACTATTTTGCTTAGAATAATTATTCCAAAAATATGATTACTTATATTTTTATCTTTTTTATCTGAACAAGATACGAGAATAGTCATTAGTTGTACCCAATTAAAATATACTACCAGTGTCCTTGATTTGTTAGGAACTGTATGATTGCGTCAAAGGTGCATGTTTTTTTGGAGCAACCATAATCAAAATTTGAGAAATGAAATGAATCGGGGAATAAAGATAGGAAAATTGAAGAGTTTCAGGAATTATAATATCCTCAAGAAGAAAAAACATAACTTCCATTCATATTTATTAGAACATATTCTGGGGAGGAATCTATCGAAAGAAAAAAATATTAAAAACCACTACATGAAGACACCCCCACACAATCATTGAGATAAGTCATTCCCTTTAATGAGATATCTTAGTAGTGGTAATCAATATAGTAATAATATCTTCTATTAACTGTGAATCAGGATGAATGTTAAACCCTTGTTATATTGTTATTATATAGGTTGAAAACAATTTTGATTTATATCTATCAATCCCCATCAATACTTATATTATCAGCGGTTCCATGTAATGTATACAAAGACATGTTATACAAAAAACAATCAAATTCCAATATATCATGTGAGTGCGAGGATTCATGTAGCCCATGGGATAATCATTGTCGTACCTATTTGATGTGATAATACATAGATTTAGTAGTTCGGACAAGCAATTGGGGAATTAATATCATGTTAGGTAGTTATTTTAAAAATATATGAATAAAACTAGGTATTTATTTCTATTTTTTTCATGAAAAAATTTTAACAATTAATTATAAATTCCTTAACCAATGAAGGGTTTTAGAGACTGAAAATACAAAGATAATGAATTTGTTCAAATAAAAATGATCTAAAGGATCCTTTAACCAATAAAAAATCTCTTCAATATATTATTACCCCACAAGTATAACATCAACATTTACTAATAGTAATGGATATTGTGGATACTATGTTAAAAAGCGGTGATATGATAGCAATTGATTTGGAAATATCATTGTATATAGAGTCTATTATAGACTATATTGGTCATCAGAATGTAAAATAAATCCCCATTAATGAATGGATAAGAGACTCATTATAAAATGTATTTAAGAGGTGTGTATTAATCATATTTTTTTACAATCACTGACATACTATGTTAATTATGTCTAAATAATAATCATAATTTTTGCGATCAAATATAAATATAAAATTTGATGGTAAAATCCAATAGAAATAAATTTACACACATTAGTCCTCATATCACAGCAATAAAAGAATTATTATTGGAAGAAAATCGATACAAATGAATAGTATAAAAAATAGCCATCGTGATTGAATGATATTTTATAGATGACCTACACTTAACAATACCCACGATGTAGTAGTAAAAAAATAAAATTTAATCATACAAAATATGATTTCATTCATTTAATTATATGTTCCTTTTTGTTTTTAAATCCTCTTTGCATAATCATTGAATTCAATTTAGAATCTAAAAATATTTATTTTCAGGATTCAATTTCCAAATACAGAAAAAGAAAACAACATGTGACGATGTTGATCAATTTTTAATACACTATATAAAAAATTTTACAAATAAACGACATGTAAAGTTTTTAATCTTACTTGAATTGAGGTATTATTTATAAAATGGTGATGTTTAAATATCATCAATTTTATTGCATGAGGACATTCCATGTTCCTAATGATCCTATAAAAATCTACAAGTCGATAAGTATTGAGGTATATATATTAATATTTCACTTTCAAAACATATATCAATACAAAAAAGTTTTTTTATTGTTTTTGTAGTGTTTGAAACACACTAATTTGAATGATTATGGTTATTATGTCATTAAATTTATTAAAGATATCATATACCATCAACAAACTAGAATCCCTGAATAGGTATTTTTGAATTAAAAAAAAATTTAATATATAATTTTTAATAAATTATATATATATATATATATATATATTCAAGTGAAACTACGAATTCCGATAGACCTAGAATTCAAAAAATGAAATACATATATTTTTAAATTAATGGGTAGTATATGTGGATTCATTATTTTCATAGAACACATGGAAAGGTGACTTCCTACTACTTATTTAGGTGATTTTATCATAATTTTATCTTCTTTTTTTTGTGTAATTCCTTGTCATTTTAATTTAATACTTCACAAAGACAATCCAGAAGTAATTAGTGACATATTTTAATTAACCAAAACTTAATTTTATACATGATGTGTTTTTTATGACTAAATGATTATATTTTATTATTAAAATGTTCATTATAGTTTAAAACACACATCTTATACTAAAAACAAATATTTTTTTTTGTTTTTAGACATTTTTAAAATGATACAAAATTCATTTTTGATTTATAGAAAGTAAAAAACCTTTATTTGATATATGGTTCATCCAATATGACTCAAATTATTTTTTTTATGTTGTAAACATCCATTTTAGTTCAACACTCAGGTTACATACTGAAAACCAAGAATCCAAATTCAGATTGTTTTTTACAATATTGAAAAATGCATTATAAATCAATTTAAATGTGTATGAATCAATCAAAACACAATTTGATAAAATGTGGACCTATTAGGTCTCAATGTGTCCATTATCAATTTAATATTTGAAATTTACTTAAAATCATTTTTCACTAAATGAAAAATGGGAAAGAAACGTGAATTTTCATTATTTACAAGGAAAATGATTCAAAATTCATTTTGGACATGTAGGAATTTATCTCATTTCAAAATAACACACGATGAGACAAGTATGGTTGATTGTGAATATTTCAATTTTAATCAAAATTTTTTCATAAATGACACATGACATACTCAAAAATGTGAAAATAATCTTGTATTTAATTGATAGTATTGTAAAATTATACGTAATTACATTGTGACATTTAGGGATTAAACTCGCATAAATATGATTCAAGGTATGATCGATATGAATCCATGTGTATCATTATATTTTTAATTTAAATATTTGTTCAAAAGACACATCACATACTAAATACCTACAAAATGAATTAATTTTTTATTGACACTTTATTAAAATGATCATAATGACATTTCTGATGTTTGGGAATCAGAGTTTCCTCAATGTGATATGTGGTATGCTCGATAGGACTTAAAGTATTTATTTTTAATTTGCAATTTAAAATTTAAACAAAAATATATATCACTCATTGAAAACCAATAAAATTAACTTTTATTTCCATGATACATAAATAAAATGATTCATAATTCTATTTTCATGTGTAGTAATTAGTATCACATCAAATTTGCAGATGATGTGACTATTATGAATCAATGTGTGTGTCATCATTATAAATTTACATTCTAGTAAAAATGATACAGATATTCTCAAAAGTGTTAAAAAACATTTGTATTGTTTTTGTTATTTTGGAAAAATATCATCAGGTTATTTTTTACATGTTGCAATCAACTACTGATTAATCTATTTCATAGTCTAATGAGTATATCTCCTTGTGATTCCAATTATTTAAAATTGACATTTTTATTCATTGCACACATCACATACTCAAAACTGAGAAAACAACTTCAGATTGTTTTGATATGTCAAAAAAATGTTCTATAAGACATAATTTATGTGTATTAATAATGATCACCTCAATTTGATACATCTAATGCATGGTATAACTCAAAGTATCCATTACCATTTTAAAATATCAATTCATCTAAAACTGTATACCACCAACTGATAACTGATAAAAATATCACAAATTCTCTTGATACATTATTAACAAAAATCACATGTTTTTATTGGTTTATTGAATGTTTACTCGTAATAAAACCACACATGATGTGATGGGTATGAATCAATGTTCATATTTTCATATCAAATTGAAAATTTAGTATACAAGGCATGTTACAAAATGATAAATGTGTAACCACATTCAAGTTATTTTCATACATTAGGAATCAAATGAATAATTATTTTGTGACATGTGAGAGTCAAAAAAATGTCAAAATGATGCATTGTGTGACCATTATGAATCCATGTGTGTCCTTTTATATTAGGTTGGAATTTTAGTTCAAAAGACACTTTAAAAACTGAGTAATGGAAAAATCAATTATGATTTATATGATACATTCGTAAAATAATCTTTATATAATTATTCATTATTATGAATTAGGCATAGTAAATCCGATACTGGGTTTTACATATATTACTGAAAATGTCCATTATCAATTTAAAATTTAAAATGTAGTTAAAAACATGTTTCACTAACTGAAATCTGAGAAAAAATAATTGTATTGTATTGATACATTAGTAAAATTATTCATAAGTAATTTTTGACTTGTATGATTCAGCATCATGTAAAATCAACACATAACCTGACCATTGAGACTCATAGTGTGTGTTTTAAGATTAAATTAACATTTTAGTAAAAAAAAATGGAATACCAAAAACCCAAAAAAATCAATCATATTGTATTAATACTTTTTAAAATTTATCCTTAATTAATTTTTGATATGTATGAATTAACCACACGTCAGTCAAATGCACTGTGTGACTGGTATGGATCCATGTGTCTGCCTTTATGTAAAATTTTCTTTTTGGTATATATCACATGTCACATAATCAAAATTGAGAATTTTTTTTTATATTTTTAATACTTCATGAAAATAATCCATATGTCATTTTTGATATGTAGAAATCAACCTCACCTCAATCTGATACACGGTGTGCCCAGTAATATTGAAGTTGTTCGTTATCAGTTTAAAAGTGACAATTTAGTGAAAATATTGTGTCCCTAAATGAAAAATTAGTAAATATTCTTGGATTGTATTTATATATTAAAAAAATTATTCATATGTTATTTTTGATGCGTATAAATTAGTCATTGGTCAAAATGAAAACAAAAATATCTATTATTTCTTAAAGTGTGGGTTTTATATTTTCATTATCATTTTATTTATAAAAACATATTAAAAGATCAAAATAGTGTAAATTCAATCATACATTTTTGATGCTATTTAAAACGTTCCTATGGTCATTTTTCACATATAAGAATCAATCCAACATCAACCTAATGCATTGGGGGACCATTGTGAATGAATGTGATTCGGTCTATTTAAAATATTTATTTTTGATCAAAACAAATGTCACGTACTCAAAAATAAGAAAACACATTCTGGATGTTTCGATACATTAGTCTATTGATCCATAAGTCTTTTGTGATGTGTAATAATTAGCCGCACCACAATCCTATACAGGGCCTTACTGGTATGACGCAGAGTGTCCATTATCAATTTTAAATTTTCAATTTCGTTCAATGTTTATTCCACTCAATGAAAACCGGGAAACCATGCTTGAATTGTCATAAAACATTTGTAAAATAATTCATTAGTAATTTTTAATTTATTCTTTTTAGTCTCAAATGAATTCATCACATGATGTGTTTGATATGAATAAAATTTGGTGTATTCAGTTTAAATTGAAATTTTTGTAATGAAAGTAATAGATAGACACAACAACATGAAAAAACTCTCATATTTTTTAGATGCATTTGCGAAATGTTCCAAATGAAATTTCTGACATTATAGACCATATAACATGAGTTAGCAGAATAAATTTCCACCATGTTCTTACTATCACCAACAATGGATCACACCTCATAACTCTCGTAGGTCATTCAGATATTTGATATCCTAGAATCACCTCTATTACTGTCATTTAAATATGATAACATCCTTCATTGTCCTTGAATTATAGCTTCACCATATGATTTCCACCATGTTCTGGAACAAAACACTTCTTCCAATCCCTCAAATACAATGTTCTGCGGAGTTATTCTACAACCAATGCATCGAGTTTTCACTAGATCTTGTTCTATTACCCATATAGACCTTATTCCAAGTATTAATCACAATAAAAAGGAGAACATGACAAACAAATATACATGCAAGAAAAATGTTAAAAATAATGGAAAATTATATCACATTGTTTAGATATTAATATCAATTCCATTGGAGAATGGAAGAATCACTTCCATTCAATGGGATGATACCTTTATCTTACAACTATTACAATATTCTAAAAATCTACCCAGATCCCGATAATATGTTCAAACGTGATATTTTTATTGTCTCATCTTCTATATCCCACCTTGTCATCTCCATTTCCATTAGTATTGACCTTTCCCTTTTTATATGGTTACTTGAGTAATTTTTGTATGCCAAGGATGGATTCCTTGTAAGTGGAGTCACCTCCACTAGTTTCCAAACATGTTAATTATGAATATTATATATTAAGAAAATAATTACTACATCAATTTATATAAAAAAAAGTTCCATATTTACAATTAATCCAGTCATATTATTTTTTCTACATAATTAATTTTTGAATATATCCCCATAAATGTCGATAGAAACTCAAATATTAATGTGAAGAAAAATTTCACCATTAATAAATCCATATCCCTCCAATAAATGGGATTCTACCTAATCATTTATGAATTAAGAATTGAATTTTTGAATTATGTACCAATCTCAAACCCTCTACACAACTAAAACATTTGAAAGATACACAATAATGTCGAGATAGAATTCTAAATTCATAAAAAACAGATACGAAAATTATCAGAGGCCAAGGATCATTTCTCAGGAAACACTTCAAACTTATAGCATATATCACCCAAATGTAGGTTACTTCAATTCTAGTTTCATAGATCATTGACAAACCATAATTTAGTTTATTCTATCAATATATTATAATCACTTTTAAAAAAATTGGAGAAGTTTTATGACATGATTATCAATCTCATCATAGTAGGATAATAGTTCCAATGAGCCACATGAAAATTCGAACTCATCTAAACACATTAAGAAACCCATTAGTAATGATCAACTCTCTCATTTCATTCTATCCATCAATGCTTAAAATAACCAATCAACTAATCAATAATACAACACTACAGTTTCAATTCCATTGAATAACTATGTATTAAAAAATATCCACTGAATCAAAAAATATGTTTTAGTTAAAGTTTTATGGTATGGTTTGATAACAATTTCTTGGACAAGTACAGAATGTTCGGAAATTAAATACTCCAAAATATAAACATGTGATATTTAAATTGAGAAAAAATATTATCTCTGTTTGTATAAATTAATGTAAAAAAAATTAAATCACAAATAGTTCATTACTATAAATGGATGAATGAATTTAGTAGAAGAAATTAAATTAAAGTAGTTCACTGAATGTAATTGATTGATTCCCTTGTATGGGAATGTAGATGAGTAATTTTCTATTCATTCACTTGTAGGAACTGTTAATGTTATCGATAAAAGAGAAATGTTTAAAGATGGGTAAAATTATATAAATAACATGAATATCCATGGTTAGGGATTAAAAGCATGATAAATATAGGACATATCTTGAACTGTTCATCAGATGAAAAACATTGGTGGTGGCTACCCTGAATAATGCGAGAGGTCATTGCCAGTGATCATAGTGGATTGGTGTATGACCCGTGAAGAACAGATGGTGGAAGAATACTAGTAATAAAAATTAATTTTTAATATATATAAAGGTTTTGAGATTATTTATAGAGAGGATTGAATATAAAGGCATTGAAAGTTGAAGGCTGAATACCTCAGTTTCCTAGGCGGAACATTGAACCATGGGCTATGGCATAAACAATAATTAGAAGATAAAAAATAGTTCATATCACCTTATTCATCAATATTCATGATAATCATTATTTTTGTGGGATATTTCAATAGATTGGGTTTTGGTATTCTATGATCCATTTATTCTTGTTTTTACATGAGTATGTCCTTGAAACATGGATATACCTAGTTCTGATGAAATAAAAGATGCCAAATTGTTCTCCCATGGATGTATGACATATTATCTCAACTATTGATGTACTTAAAATAACACACACACACACAGATATATATATATATATCTGTGTGTGTGTGTGTGTGTGTCTGTGTGTGTGTGTTATTTTTTTGATTCAATTTTCCCATCACACCAATTTTGTATTTTTAGGGTAGCTATAAAATTTTAGGTTTTATTAGTAATTTGAGCTTATATGTGAAATTGTTGTGATTTTGGTTTTAAAATATTTCTACATCAGTTTGGTATTTGGGACATAAAATTTCAAAAACTAATTGAAATCAAGAAATTACAACAATTTATTATGAAAATAATCATGGGATTTATTTTATTTTACCCGAACCAGACTTCAAAACATCATCTTAAGGCCCAAAACCATCTTACAATCTGGTCACTAAAAATTATTCATAGGTTTAGATACATGAAATGATGGTCCCATGCCTCAAAAATTATTTTCCTATTTGCATCTAAATGATTAAGAGATATATAGAAAATCATAGGAAACAACATCATTAACATTAGTATGACATGATTATGTTGAATTCAAGTCAATTAAATGTTGAGTAACATGTTGTATTAGAAATACAATAATCATAAAAAATTAAATTATTTCCAGATTAAAAATATCAAAAGTGATACAAAAATATTCCAATGGATATAAATTTTTTTGTTTTGAGAGAGGATACATATCCAAAAAAATTTCCCACATCCACTTTTTAATCCATTTAATATGGAAAAAATTATGACTTTTTATTTTGATTTTGTAAGAAAATATGACCACCATTTACCTCAAAATTGAAAGGTGTGTCCATTTTTAATATTTTATGTTGTATTTTTGTTGTTGTAATGGATGTTCACTATTTGAAATGCATATTATTTTAATTATATTCTTCATTAAATTTTTTTTTATTTCATTGTTTCACCAATTGTACTCTTTATAATCTCCATAAAATGGAGAAATAAATTTGGTTTTTGCTTGAGGGGGGGAGTAGAAGTTATCGAGTTCATTACACTTAAATTATTCTCATTATTCAATTATGAGATTCACTACCACTGATTGCATGATATTTAGTTCTTTCCATTATTAGCACTAGACAAAATGTTCTTATAAATGGATTATTTTTATCATTACTCACATAAATAATAGATAAAAATATCTTTTATCAAATCTAAAAGAATAACTGATAAAACTTTATCCTTTTCAGAACTGTTTTTTTTAGCACTGATAAAATTATCCCATTTTCAGAATTTTTTTGATCTAGTAAATATTTTACATTTATCAACAATTTTTTATCAGTAATAATGGTTGTAGTGAGTAATCTAATTTATATATAAATATTTATATATTTTTAAGGAGTTTAATAAATATATATAAATAAATTTAAAATAAAAAAAACTATCTTTCAATATTAATTATATTTATAACAAGTAAACATTTATAAATCTATATATTAATAAATATATATATAATTATCTAAATATATTTTTAATTATATAAAATCTTTTATAAATATATTTATAAATAAATTTATTTATAACCCTGGTTATAAATATTTATACTATTGAAAAATACATATATATAATTCTCTAAATATATTTATAATTATATAAATAATTAATAATTTAAGTTATAGATATAATATTCTTTATTATATCCATAAACAGGTATTTTTAATTAATTGAATGAATTTATAAATATATAAATATTTATTTTATTATTTACATTTATATTTATTTATAATTATATACAATTAAAAAAATTAAATAGATTAAATATATTATTATATACTAATTAAATTGGTCTTTATCAGTGCATATCAAGTACTAATAATGATGTTGATTTATCATCGCAATAATATTTAGAGATGATGAGACATATTTTATCATCCTTAAAAATCTAGATCCAATATAGACAGATATTTATCAGTTTCTTTTCTAAACCGAATAAAGAGGTCATTATCAGCACATATAATTTTAGCACTAATGAAACCCATCTTTATTTGTTTTTATTTAAAATTGCCGATAGAACCCTTTAGGTCTTATAAATGTAACTCTAACCAAACGAATTTCTCTAATTCCATTCAATCCCTCGTAGAATTCCAGTTCTGGAGCCCCCCCACAATCATCTCTTGAGTGAATTAACCTTATCAAATCCGATGGTATAATATCTTTTCTCCTTTTCTACTATTAATATAATTCTTTATACAATCCTTGATGTTCACGTATCACCTCCCCCAAAAACATTGATATAGAAAAATCATCCATAGACACCTCTCTAAAACCTAATATTGCTAAACTCATATTTTCTACATTCGAAATGAGATTCTTTAATTATAGGTGAATGTATTTATTCTTTCCCTTTTTCACGAAACATATAGATCCAGGATTCTGATTATTCTCTATGTTGATATATAATTATTCATTTTTATTCAATTTTATAGGCTCTATTTTTCTTTATGAAATGTTATCCTATACATAATTGTAAATATACTACACAAATATTTTCATTAAAAATTGGTGGAGTATGATTTTTAATAATATAGGATTGCTTTTTCATTTTAGGAAATGGGAGGGGAGAGTGGAATTTAATTTGTCTATTACTAGAAAATGGGTGATCAATTTTTTTCAGAGGACAAATGTCCCATATTATTTCAATTTCTTGTTTCATTTTTAGGATCTCCAAATTAATTATACCTGACATTTGGACACAAATAGTTTGCACCTAAACATTCCCACCCAATACCAATCCTAAGGTAATTTTCGAGTGTGTTTTTGAATTGAAATTAATTTTTCTTTGAGTTTTTATCCTTTCTATTCATAAGTAAATGAACCATTTCACACATTGAGGTTATTAATATAAGATTTATACACTTATAAATATTAATAGGGTGTAAAAAATCATATCATTTCCCATTAATCATTCCTTACCTTCCAATATAGACTTATTAATTTTAAAATTTATCTTGTTTTTATGATTTACGATTTCTTAAGTTATTTTAAAAACATTTCATAGTTCCTTTCCATTTTAATTAACAACCTCTTTCATAACACACAAAATTATCTCAAAAAAAATATCAAATTCAATTGATAATTCTCCAATAATAACATTAAATCTTTTATAGCATGTGATGAATAAATATTTATTATTAATTGTTTGATTGTACACATTCATTTTTTTCTCGATATAAAATATTAAGTATTTAAAAAAAATCTTTCAACTCTATGTTTAGAAATAACCCATTTCATATTTTCATCATTTTAATCACCCATAAAATTTTTACAATAGAACTCGTCATCATTCACTTTTTAAGGTTATAACCCTACCTATGATTTACATAATGTTTCAAATTCAGTATCATAATCGCAGATTTCCTCATCATCTGATTTACATAACAATTTTATGTTTTTAAATATTTTATAAATTATTATACATTATCTATGAGGAAAAATTTAGTCTTACAAATATTTTAGTTTTCATCTTATGTAAACTTGTGTTTAAGTCACATTTATTTTCACATTAATTTTTTACAAAAAAGGAACATTGAAAGTGAAGTGTACAATGCATCATAATTTAAATAATTACAATGGAATGATATATTACAATTTTCATATTACATTTCAAAGAAAAAAATATGTTTCCAAAAGTTGAGGGAATATTTTATAAATAACAGGAAAATTTTTATTTAAGTTCATAGAGCCTTCATCCTAGTGGAATGAAATGACGAAATTTAAAGCAATCATGAAACCCCATTAAGATTGTTCATTTAATTTTATAGTATCATGGGAACCCCAATCCAAAACATCTGGTTCATTGGATTTAAATTCATTTGTTTCCTCAATTATTGGGCTCTAAACCACATGTAATTTTCCCCTATCAATTTTTTCATCATCTAATAAAATATAATATTCTATTCTTATTCACCATATAACCAAAACATCAACTAGCCCACTGCATACCATGTTAATAACTAAATAAAAAATATCCCCAATTATTATTTTTCCTTGGTCAATAATTTTTATAGGTAATTTTTGTTTATTTATTAATATGGGATATCATCGAATTACTTATACATGAGATATTACTTTGAAAATTTCTCATTTCGATTGTATGGAGATCCCAACTAAATATGTTTGTGGATGTAAGGACCATCTTTGAACTGTAGAAAATCTTTAAACTAATCATGTAAGGTGGAAATTTCAAATGATAAGTTATCTGGGATTTCACATTGCACAGACAGAAATATGCTCCATGTTTTTGGTATACTTCCAGCTCCCCTAGATTAAAATAATACAATTATTAACATTTTCATCCATTACTAGGAAGAATAACCTAAATAATTTTTATATTTTAATATATATAAACATCAATAATAGACCTCCATGATCATGAAGAGGACCACTAATCAATGTATCCCTAATTTTTCACTCCATCCTATTAATGTTATAGAAACCGTATTGGATCTTTGTATATTGTAATAGATTAAAATTTTCATTTATTCATCATAACATTTTATATATCACAAATTACATTCCATGAATTATTTCTACCATTAAAAAACAATCGAAATAATCATTATTCAAGTGTTATAATTAAAAAATAATGGATTCATGTAGTACACATGATTTAATAAGAATGAATTTTAATGGATTCTAATATCATACATGTAATATATTAATTTATATTGTTAAATATTAGTATTACTGAATAAAATATGAGGGAGATGAATTCAAAATTGATAGATTCTAATCATATGACAAAAAGTTTATGTGAATTAGGTTAATTTTTTTATCATGACTGTTAAAGATAGTTAATTTGACCCTTCTCAAATCATTTTTTATGTCAACTCTATAGTTATTATAGACTAATTAGTCTAGAGGATTCTGTATAATAGTTTATCAATCAAGGAGTAGATCGGAATTATAAACATTGGACTAAACATGTGTAAAATGTGAATTTAGCTAGTGAATAGGATAAAATTTCATCATATTCATTTTCTGATATGGGTAACGATGTCAATAATAATGAAGCTCGTATCAAGGATATGATGATAGGAGTGTACAATGATGAAAATTACGTTGAGAATATGATAATGATAGTTGAAGATAAACTTCATGATTTTAATATATCATTTGAAAACATTAATAATGGTTCAATGATTTCATTAATGATGGTTGTACTAAACCTTAAAAATTTTCATCCATATTAATGCTACATAATCTGAAATCTAGAAATTAATGGAGTGAATACAGTTTCACTGAATTGCATTCTCTCATTATTTATATGATTCCAAAATATAATGAGTTTTTTTATTGGACATATTATGATTGAATAATTCTATATTCAATGGGTATGATCTATAAAAGAATACAAGCTTGTCTATATGATTTTATACCATTTTACATGGACTGAGAGTCAGTTAAAAAATAATATATTTTGGTTTTCTTCAATGTATCAATGATGAATTAGGTTCAAATAATGTTGTACGGGACTTTCAAATCATTCCATGGTTTGAGAACCTATATGGGAGTGACAATATTTCATAGAAATTGAAATGGCACATAGATAAAAAAAATGTGTGAAACATCATCACCTACTATACTCTATTCAATATAATGAAAATGATCACTATTATACTGAATTTGGAAACAATCCAAGAATACATTATCTAGAACTATATACTTCTGTAGTGAGTCCTTTGGTATTTCAAAGAATCATTCAAATTACATTGTAAATTATGAGAGAAATTTTTATATTTCCACTTTAGTTATTCGTAAAAGGAAAATACATTTTGTTATCTCAACTTATATTTAGAAAAATCTATGTATTGATATTGATTTTTATTGGGATCTATTGATATCAGATATAAAATTATTATCGAATTTTTTGTTTTACATTGTATGATGATTATTCATATGAAGATTTAATATTGAGAGCCACATTATAATGGATCATAAATGAAATTCCTACTTAAGAAATATTTTTATGGTATAGAATAAATGTAACTAAATTGTGTCCCATTTGTGAATAAGGTACATAGTCAATTAGGTTTAAATATTCATCCTAGAATATGTATTCAGAAAATTTCATATTTCTTCTATAGTGACTTAAATGATGATCTTTTTTGAAAACATTATATGGGAGATATAAAGAAAGAACATTTCCATCTCCACTAATCTGTGAGAAACATTTCATGAAATTTAATGATATTGACAATACTTTTGGTTATCCTTTTTTAGGAAGGTATTAAAAAATATTTGCATAAATATATTAGATCTTTTGATTTACCTTACCTGATTGTTTTGTACCTCATGCCTTTTATTGATGTTATGAATGTGAAAATTATATTTTATAGTGTCATTGATATGATAAGAAATGAACCTAGAATAACATTGGACTGAATTATTTATATATTGAGGGTAATAAAAATAGAGATATAAAAATAGTTAGACCTTGTGAGGAGTGAAAAATGGATTTCTATTCTTCCAACATCAAACTCTATATAAGAAAGAGAGATTTTAGATTGTCATTTTATTGAATGATGTAAATTTTCTATATGGTTATTCATCAAATATCAAGAACATCAAGTCATTGGATGATTTAATATTAAAGGGCCTTCAAACATCTGAATGTAATATTTTGATGAAATATCTAATTATTTTAGTGTTACATTTAATTTTGTCAAAAATGGACAAGATAAATTTACTATGATCTATTTTTTCAAATTCATATGTAGAAAAATATAACAATGATGAAATTTACACTAATGGAAAAGGAAATTTCTTACACATTATTTGAATTTAATATCTTCATAATATTTTTATTATATGATAAGATGGTTCATATGATGTTTTTTAGGGTAAGACATATTCTAATATCTGGTCCTATACATTATAGATATATGCTTCCCATTAAACGATATATGATGATTTTGATTGGGTGTGTTGAAAATCAAATTCGACAATATGGTCTTATTTTGGGGAAATATATTGTGGAGAATGTATTTGATTTCTATACATAATACCTATTTTAGATGAATATAATTTTCCTAAAAAATTCTTTTCAAACCAGGTGACTTGTCGGGAACTGAATTTTCTGAATACATGTCATCACAATTATTATTACAGAGTTAAATCATGATCACCTTTACATTTTATATAAAATTTTAGAGGTTTTACCATTTTTTGAAACCCACAATGTAATTATTAGTAGAATGAATCATTATTTTTCATATATATCGATATCAAATTCAAATAAAAAATATTATATATGGTGGTTTCCAGAGTATATTTTTTTGGAACAAACTAGAAGTCTAGATTAAATATTAGAACAAGTTTGATGTCTATCCATATAACCAAGTGTGTATATATTATATTATAATAATAATGTAATTAATGGTTATATAACAAATATAAATGAACATGGTGAATATTTTATAATGTAAAATATGTGAGAAATACTTTTGTTTGATGAAATGTATGTATCGTGGACCATGGACAGAAATCTAGATTATCTAAATATTCCTTACATCGAAATCATTAAAAAAGTTTGTTAATATAATTATAAAATATTCTAGGTTCCAAATTTTCAATGAATGTGGATTGATAATAGGTTAGATAAAAAAATGGAAGAATTGGGATTCATGAAGGTGGATTTCATTAAAGAAGTGTACAAAGATAAGCTACTTATAATGGAATCACATGAATAAAATGTTTCTTTATTCCATATCCTACATACTAAACGTGATCAATTTTTATGTTATTGACTGAAACCACAAAAGGGTCACATATAAATTAAAATGGTTAGGACCATTTCATTGGGATATTATAATCATTTCATTTTATTCTGATTATATGTGGGGTCTTTTATATCAAAGGATACAACAATGATGAAATTTGGAAACTCAGTAGAGGGGTAAAATTATTCAACCATTAAATAAGGGAATAATAATCATGTTGTGATTTTTTAAATATTAATTTTTTTAAATCATATTATAATTATTTCATTGATTAAATTACATAATCTAAATTAAATATTCAGTTACTTCTGCATATAATGAATTACACACCTGGAAATGTTACCATTCCTGAGAAACTACAAGTTTATCAATATATTGATTCTACCAATATAGTATAATAGAAAGATTCTAAATATTATGATGATAAAAATAGCTTTGACCAACATATTGAAGATATTTAATGTATTGAATTTTTTTATGGTGATAAAATTGTATCTAAAAAAGAAAGCAATTTCATATCAGTAAAAGGATAACAAAAATTATTATGTCTAATGAAAAAAATATAATATTCTAGGTTGGATAGAATATAAATGACTTGCCTATTTTCCCCAATGTTCATGTTCAATATCTACATTGGGATCACCATTCGAATGTATATTTAGATATAAATATATTCATGCATCAATGTCATTCCAATTCTTTTGGAACTAGTATGGGAAGAGATTAGGGAAACATTATTATATACTTTCTTTATTTTTATAAGTTTATTTTTATTTAATATTAAATATCAATTTAAGATATCATGTAATATAAATTAATAATGAATCAGTTTTTATATATTACTCACTTGAAATGATCATAGAGGATTTAATACAATTCTTATGAAGCATCATCGCTGATATCCTTGAGGTAAAATAAATCAACAACCAAAATAGATGTATGCTCACCTGATAAACCAAAAAATTGTGGAATGTATTTATTAGTATTTCTTAGAAGAAAATTTTTATGGTAAATTGTTATTCATAAAACATTTTAGAAAATACATATATTTTTCACATTGGTTAAGAATTACTAATTTATGAAATAGAACCTGAGTGTTGAAAATAATCTTCATGCATCAAAATCGACGCACCCCTACAATAATGTATGGATGGAGTATGCTTTACTTGAAAAAAATGGTTTCTATTTTAAATATATAGTAGTACATATATGTGACATTAAATAGAAACATTATTATGTTTTGTTGTTTATATTTTTATTAATGATTCAAAATAAAAATCCAGATACATCCCACATTATATTCAATGGACGGAGGTTAATTTATATAGTAATGGGATCCTAATATATTAAAACACATAAGAACTATAAGAATCATGTGTATGCTTGAACTAATACAAAGTTTAATTAAATAAGTATTACATATCAATGAAAAATTATTTAACTATATTTATTTCTGACAAAGACATATGACTTATATTTAGCTATATCCGATGGATAACTACTATCACTGGCCTCAGAGCGACAAAAAAATTATCCCTATGTCAAAGTTGCATGTTTTAGGCTGTCAACGAAATCATATTTTGATGAGACAAATTAATTGGAGTGAATATAAGAAAATTGAAGTGATATATGTAATCTTATCTACTATAGAAGAAAACATATCTTAGTATTCTGAGTTAGAAAATTTTATGGGAAGGAATCAATGTGAAAACACAACAGAACAACCATTATGGGATGATCTCCCTAAGCCAACCCCACTATAACTGATGTGATTCATTCACCACAGATGGATTCCTTGGAGGATATAATCATTTGTTCCATAATTGTATCTTTGAAATGTTAATAAATATGTCATTGATATATTTTATGAACTTATGTTCTATAATGTGAAAATGATTATTGTTTATATCTATCATCACATAACACAAACCTTGTTGTGTTGGATACATTTAAAATATCCAATGATATTTTCTATATAATAAAAACTCCTCATATGTCCTTTGAGAGTGTGGATCTATATATCTCATGAGTCAATCATTGAGCTACCTTTTCCACATAATGATGTTGAAATTCATACGATTGAGCTATCATTAATTTATGAATGTTATTATAGTTGGTGAAAGGGATGCAGTGAAATTGAATATTGAATCAAAATGACCAAAAAGATAAAAAAAATAAAAAAATATGATCAGTATAAAGTGTATTTACCCTTTCCATTCACATTTCACATTTAATACAATTAATTTTTCATGAAGATAAAACATTAAAATGTTTCCATAAAACCATAATTTCTTTTGAATAACATATATATAGAGCGGAAATTATAGAAAATGTTTGTGTTGATATTTTAATATAAGTCCTAAATCATTAATGGATAAGGGTGATAGTTTTAAATGTATACGTGAGGTGTGTTTTTATGATTTGTTTATCAATAAAAAATGAATAAAAATCATATAAATATATATTTGAACTCATTATTACTCAGACCACTTCTACGTAACTATTCTCATTGTATCCAAAACAATATGAATAAATAGTGAAAAAACCCGATGAATTACCTGAAATAAAACATAACGGTGAATTAATATTCTGAATTCCCATAATGTAGCAGAAAAATGCAACAGTTTAATCATAAAAAGTAATTTTTAATTCCATTAATTACATTATCCATTTTTTGAATATCGGATTAGTTTTTTATTGAAATTGGTTTTGATAATATATGGATTTATTTTCAAGATGAAATCCATGGATACCAAACAAACCGACCACATATGATGACGTTGTTAAATTTTCAATAATATACATGAAATATATTACAAATATAATTCATGTTATATATTTTATACTAGGTTATAAGGATAATTCATTTATTATAGGGTGGTGTTTATATATTATCAAAATCATGGATTTATTATTGTTACATGGCACAAAAATTAGATTCACTCCTAAACCTGGTTAGGTATAATGGTATATATATAAATATTTCACTATAATAACATTTATCATAAAAAAATACTTAATTTTAAAACATTATTTAATGTTCATAAAATTCTTGTGTTAGATATTATTGTTATTTTTATCATATTTATGAAATATATCATAATCGATAAAAAAAGGAGCATCTCTGAAGAGGTATTTCCGATGATAAATTTAAATACATTTATAATTTTTTTATCCTTTATTTCATTATAGTCTTTTTGTACTACAATGAGTAAAATTAATACACATATTCAAAAGATGAAATATAATTATTTATAAACGAATGGAAAGAATACTTAGTGTGATAATGAATATAGTCATTATGAATAGGTCACATCCTACTACATACATATTCAATTTTCTTATCATTTTATCTATTATTTTTTCATAATTTCCTAATCTTTTTATCTCAAATTTATTTTATCAATTTTCATATAGATCATAAAGAAATAGAATTTCATAGAAGGATAATTCAATCATGATGATGATCTTTTATTTTTATTCTTCAATGCATTTTATATTATAGGATATCAAACAACAATATTTTAAGATATGCTCGAATTTGTAATGCATTTCAGAAAAAAGAAAATATATGATGTGTTGTAATTAAACACTCTTTAATCGTATACATGATATGAACAATATGAACATAATTTTATATTTCTAATTTCTAATTTATTTTTTACTTCAAAACACATATTAAATACACATGACTGTGGAAAAAAATTAGGTTATAATGTATGAAAATTTATGAAAGATATCATATTTTTTCAAAACAATATCACCAATAGAGATTTATTTACGATGATAATTCTAATGTTATTTAATATTTAAATTAATAAATTTTTATTTTTATTATTTTTTTATACTATCTTTATCAATAGTCCATATATCCAAAATAATAGATTTATTTTTTTTATAAAATAATGGGATGAATACATGGTTTCAATGTATATATATAGATATCTTGAAAAGGTTACTCCATACTACATATGTAGTTAATTTTCTCATTATTTTATCTAATAATTTGTTTTTAAATTCCTTATCATTTTTATTGCATACTTATTTTGATAATTTTAATAGAGTTCATGAATAAGAAATATACATTCATGACTATCATGACCTGACTCATGCAGAGAAGCAATCCATAACTACCCCAATCATACATCCATAGGAAAGGTTGTGGATAAAAGTGTTGATGTCATATCTAAAATTAGGAGGCCTTTTCCTATGATCCTGTACACACTCACATAGCAAACTCAATGAAAAAATGGAGAGGTAAATAAGAAAAAATGGAACACTACTATAAAATTAACAAGAATTCTTGAACCTCTAGAGAGTATAGAAATTATGGGAGGGTATACTGAAATGAAAATGATAAAAAATACATGGCCAACTTGAAAAGTTTCCAATGATGAAAAAACTGGAATATAGTTCTAGTTGAGTAATCATTCCTCATATATCCCATGACACGGCCATTGAATGTGGTCTAAGCACATGATACCTCAATGATCCTTAGAATTCATTGTTGACATTTCCACTATCTACAAAAGACAAGACACATGTAGGAAATAAAATGACAGGTTCGTATTTAAATAATCAGTTGAACATCATGAAAGAGCTGAAGGGGTACAAATAATAGACACAATAACTAAGGTATGTAGTAGATAGATAAGGTATGGTAAATTAGTACATACTGACCTAATAAAGTGTGAATGAAATATCGTCCAAGAATAAGGGGATAAACAAGGTGAGTAGATAAAATTATCACTGAGTCTTCACCACCTATAGTAGTAGATATGAGTCATCCAACAATGAGAAGTTGGACAAGGAAATCACATGGGATACCCTGCATACCTTCACATATCTTGGAATGAGAGTATCTAAATACAACGAGTCAATCCAAAAAATAATATATATATATATATATCTGTGTGTGTGTGTGCTTAGTCAATGATTCCGAAATGAGTGAGTAAATGGATATACATCTCATAGCTCTGCACTAGAAAATTATTATCCAATATTTCCCAAATAAATTCAATCGATGATACCTAGAATTCCATCCATCTTCCCTGAAAACAAAAGTATAACGTACACAATAACCACCCCATGAAACAATCTTATTTCAGAAGGTTTGACTCACCCTCATAGTTTTAGGCCATGTCTCGATAAAACATCTATGTTGGTAATGTGTCCCTATTCTAAATTGTTTAAAAGGTACATCAAGTCATGCCACTAGTGCAGAAAACGTTTTTTACATCACCATTTTTTACGTCGGTTATATAAAACCAACGTCATAATATGTAAAACGAGGGTTTTTACGTCGGTTATTTAATAACCGACGTAAAAACCCGTGTTCGGTACACCTATAACGTCGGTTATTTTTATAACCGACGTTATAAATCGCGCGGATTCGTTTTTTACGTCGGTTATTTTTATAACCGACGTAAAAAACTCGGTTTCCGAAGGCCTTTTTACGTCGGTTATTTTATAACCGACGTAACAAAAGAATCCGCAGATGTTTTCGATGTCGGTTATGGAATAACCGACGTAAAAAACGCGGATTTGGAGCCCTTTATAACGTCGGTTATTAAAATAACCGACGTAAAAAAAGAATCGGAGGAAGGTTTTTACGTCAGTTATTGAATAACCGACGTTATAAATGTTTTTAAAAAAATTATAACGTCGGTTATTGAATAACCGACGTGATAACTCATTTAAAAATGTGGATTGTCATTCGCGAGTTTACCTTCGACAGTCGCGACTCGTCTCTCTCGCGCGTAAACCCGAATCGGCTCGTCCATTTCATTGATTTAGATTCGTTTTGAGATCATCGTTTCTCATATTTAATCTCCTCGGATCAATCATCTAAACTCGCAGCACTCAGGTAATCCCCCCACTCGTCCGTTTTTTTTCGCAGATAATATATATATATGTGTTGTGATTTTTTTGTTGAAACTAGCTATGATTCTTCGATTGTGAACCCTTTTAACTCGTTTTGGCACCATAATCTTATTTATCATCCCTAGATCTATTTGTTCGACTTGCAATATTGACTAATTTTATGATTTCACTAATTTTTCATCGTTTTCTATAAATCCCCGAGAGGGTTGGGGCGTGTCCAGGGGGGTGTCCATGGGGGTGTCCAAAGGGTTGGGGGTGTCCAGGGGGGTGTCCAAGCAGGTCGGGGGTGGGGGGTTGTGTCCAGGAGGGGTGGGGGGCTGTCCAAAGGGGTCGGGGGGTGTCCAGGGGGGTTTACAAGGGGATGGGTGGGTGTGGGGGGTTGTCCAAGGGTGTGGGTGGGTGTTGGGGGGTGTCCAGGGGGTGTCCAAGGGGGTAGGGGGTGGGGGTGTTTAGGAGGGGGGGGGGGGGATGTCCAGAGGGTTGGGGGGTGTCCAGGGGGGTGTCCAAGCAGGTCGGGGTGGGGGGTTGTGTCCAGGAGGGGTGGGGGTGCTTTCTAGAGGGGTCGGGGGCTGTCCAGAGGGGTCGGGGGTGTCCAGGGTGGTGTCCAAGGGGATGGGTGGGTGTGGGGGGCTGTCAAAGGGGGTGGCGGCCTGTCCAGAGGGGTCGGTGGGGTGTCCAGGGGGTGTCCAAGGGGTTGGATGGGTGTGGGGGCTGTCCAAGTGGGTGGTGGCCTCTCCAGAGGGTATTTGGGGTTTTCCGGGTGGGTGGGGGCTGTCCAGAGGGTTGGGGGATGTCCAGGGGGTGTCCAAGGGGGTAGGGGGTGGGGGGTGGTGTCCAGGAGGGGTGGGGGGGCTATCCAGAGGGGTCGGGGGGTGTCCAGGGGGGTTTACAAGGGGGTGGGTGGGTGTGGGGGGCTGTCCAAGGGTGTGGGTGGGTGTTGGGGGGTGTCCAGGGGGGTGTCCAAGGGGGTAGGGGGTGGGGGTGGTGTTTAGGAGGGGTGGGGGGGCTGTCCAGAGGGTTGGGGGTGTCTAGGGGGGTGTCCAAGCAGGTCAGGGGTGGGGTGTTGTGTCCAGGAGGGGTGGGGGGCTGTCTAGAGGGGTCGGGGGGTGTCCAGGGGGGTTTACACATCGATTTGTTTTATATTTCAAAATTATTTACATTCAAATTATGATTTTTTTTCATATAAACATATATTTATCTTATCTAAAAAATATATATATTTTTACTATTTGTTAAAGGTAATAATGAGTCGAAGTTAGATTACGGCACATCGAATGAGCAATGAATATGAGGAAGGTGTTGATGCTTTTTTGGAATTTACTAAACGAAATGTTCCAAGTAGTGACATTTTTTTCTGTCCATGCCTGAAATGTCTGAATATGACGAAGTTGAAAAGTATAGAGATAAAAGATCATCTGATTTGTCATGGTTTCAATCCGAGTTACAAACCTTGGATTTGGCATGGCGAAACTGGACAGAATGTCACTGATGATAATGAATCACAAGATGGTAACTCCGATGGAATTGAAGAAATGATTCGCGATATTGTAGCAGAACGAATTGAGATAGAACCGACAGTTTCACGTCTCTATGGTGATGCCGAAAAACCATTATATCCTGGTTGTACAGATTTTACGGTTTTGTCGGCGGTGTTAAGATTGATTAACCTGAAGGCGAAACATGGATGGAGTGACATAAGTTTTACAGAGCTGCTACAATTGATGAAAGACATTCTTCCAAAAGATAACGATCTTCCAGATTCACATTATAAGGACAAAAAAATATTATGCCAGATGGGATTGGGATACAGGAAAATACATGCCTGTCCGAATGACTGCATTATATATAGGAAGGAATATGAATTTCTGAAAGAGTGTCCTAAATGTGGGACATCACGGTATAAGGTGGAAGAAAAATCACAAGCTGATGTAGAGATTACAAAGCTCCCTTCAAAGGTATTTTGGTATCTTTCTATAATTCCTCATTTCAAACGTTTATTTGCTAATTCACATGATGCAAAAATGTAATTTTGAATATTGTCAATGTAATTGTGTATTTCGTAGTCGTTTAGGTTGGATTTAGTTTTTTTTGAAGTTGACAGTGTTAGTTTTGAATGTTATATAAGTGAATGTTTAATTTTTCTCTACTTCTTGTTTTGGTCTATTGTTGATGGTTTTTCTGGTCTGGATTTTGGTATGGGGGGAGAGGTTCCAAGGGGGTGGGTGGGTGTTTGGGGGGTGTCCAAGGGATATGGGAGGGGTGTCCAAGGTGTGTTTGGGGCTGTCCTAGGGGTCGGGGGGGGTGTAAATGAGGGTGGGGGTGTCCAAGGGGTGGGGGGTGTCCAAGGGATATGGGAGGGGTGTCAAAGGTGTGTTTGGGGTTGTCCAATGGGTGGGGGGTGTCCATGGGGTGGGGGGGGGGGGTGCCCAAGGGATATGAAAGGGGTGTCCAAGGGGTGTTTGGGGCTGTCCTAGTGTTCGGGGGTGTAAATGAGGGTGGGGGGGCTGTCGAAGGGGTGGGGGGTGTCCAAGGGGTGGGGGGTGTCCAATGGATATGGGAGTGGTGTCCAAGGTGTCTGGGAGTTCTGTCCAAGGGGCCAGTTGGGTGTAAATGGGGGTGGGGGGCTGTCCAAGGGGTGGGGGGGTGTCCAAGGGGTGGGGGGTGTCCAAGGGATATGGGGGGGGGGTGTCCAAGGGGTGTTTGGGGCTGTCCAAGGGCTCGGGGGGGGGGGTGTCCAGGGGTCGGGGGGTGTCCAAGGGGTCTGGGAGGGCTGTCAAGGTGTGGGGGGGGGGGGGTGTCCAATGTGTGTTTGAGGCTGTAATAGGGGTCTTGGGGGTGTAAATGAGGGTGGGGGTGCTGTCCAAGGGGTGGGGGTGTCCAAGGGGTGGGGGGTGTCCAAGGGATATGGGAGGGGTGTCCAATGGGTGTTTGAGGCTGTACTAGGGGTCGTGGGGGTGTAAATGAGGGTGGGGGCTATCCAAGGGGTGGGGGGGGGTGTCCAAGGGTTGTGGTGGGGCTCCAATGTGGTGGGGGAGAGCTGGCCAGGTTGTTAGGTGGGTATAGATGAGGGTGGGGTTAAGTTGGGCCATGGGGGAGGGCTGGCAGGGTTATTTTAGTTGTTTGGTTTCTGGTTGCTTTTTGGTGAGAGCAGTGAAATTATTTTAAAAAATATATATATATTGCTTTAACGTCGGTTATTTTATAATCGACATGGTAAATAAATCGGTAGGGGTTTATCACGTCGGTTTTTTCGAGAACCGACGTGCTAAACCGTTGTCGGGCCTTTTATCACGTCGGTTCTTAATATAACCGACGTGCTAAAAGGCCTAGGAATCGATTTACCATGTCGGTTATTGGACAACCGACGTGCTAAAACGTTTCCCAGGCCTTTTTATCACGTCGGTTATTTAAGAAGCCGACGTGATAATAGGCCCGGGGAAGGGTTAATCACGTCGGTTATGTCATAACCGACGTGATAAACTATATCCCAGGCGTTTTATCACGTCGGTTTAGAAAATAACCGACGTGATAAACCCCCCCCCCCCCCCCCCCGCGCATATTTATCACGTCGGTTATTATATGAACCGACGTGATAAACACCGTGATGTTAGGGATGTTACGTCGGGTTTTAAATAACCGACGTAAAAAACGTTATTTATAACGTCGTCCGTATTAACGTCGCCTAAAAACCGACGTAAATAATGAAAAATAACCGACGTAAAAAATGTTTTCTACACTAGTGTGCCTAAAATTTATTCCACACAGTCAAGGTGACACAACACTGGGTAAGGACCCCATGCCCTTGTATGACATGAGGGTCCTACTATGATAGTCAATACTTAATAACAATTCTCAAACCTGGTAGAGGGTAACTATTGGGAAAAGACATCTGTGATCTCCTCTTCACATTCTTATTGAATGGTACAATGTGGAATATTGAGGAACTCCACTACACATCCCAACTAGAGGGTAATTCAGAAAGATCATCAGAGAACTCCCATACCAATCCCTACAAGAGTGTAAGAATAGTATGTTCTTTTTGGGAACTCCATTACCCATCCCAGATAAAAGTTACTATATGAAACATCTAGGAAATCAACTACCTAGAACTACTAGTGTATAACTCTATATGATTATCAGGGATCTCCACAGATGAATCTTGTTAGAGGGTACCACCTCAAAAGGTCTCTGGTGATCCTACCAAATCAATACCATTGTTGAGCATCTCCAAATTAAGTTTCATGATCCAAGAATTTCACATCATATTTCAAATGCGGAAACCAATGACACAATCAGGTTCTATTTGGAAGAACACTCAGGATAGACTACCCAAAGGTCAAAATCTGAGTTCAAACAAATAAGATAAAGGTGATTGAAGTCTCTTGATAAGACTACAAATAGAAACCAACATGTGAGTGGAACCCCAAATCAATTTTCATGCTTCACCACCTTCACATGTCTCTAAATAGTAGATGTTTATCTATCCATGTAGTGTTACACATAATTTATGTTGACTACACAATGTGTCCCTACGACACAATAATTAGTTGTCTTAGTGGCCTTTTCCATGAATCATACATCATGTACATGTAACAGAAAATGTGTCTATGTGGTTAGAAACATATTGTGTGAAACTAGGAAGATGATACATGTAATGTGAGGGAAGATTAAACTGTGTTTCATCCTTAGCTTCCTTAAAACCGAAGCAGTGCCACTGAGTGATGATACACACGTTGTTATACATCATGTACATCGCGTGTAGTCAGGTTTTCAATACAAAGTCCATAGTTCTATATATATTATATTTATTCACATATGGTTGGACAACACCAGTTCCAGTGATATCTATGTTCAAAGGAAGATGATCTACCTTAAAATCTTTATTCTAGGACATTGCTCACTAGAAATCAGTCATTATAATGCATGATGGTTTTGTTGGGTTATCTGTATGTCGTCATTCATTTATCCATTGTTTATTTATATAATTCCAATAGATTAAGAATCATTGAATCAAGATGATTCTAGATCTGTACTTCTCTCACACAAAAAAATCAGTATTTCACCAACCCACCGTGAACCTGGGAACCTGATCGATCTCGTGTCACCTAACAATCATTGAATTTGGACCTCGGGGATTAACTGGTGAATAAAAAAAATAATTGAGGTAGATAACCACCATAAATGTATTAATGGACATTTTCCATGATTTTTTGTCAAAAAATAAAGAATGTGATCCATTGTTTGATAATCAAAGTATGTAAATCAAATTCCAGAATATTAGTACTTACAATGGTTGTAGGATGGTGTATAGATCGATAAAAGACTATCAATCTACACAAACATTTATTCCAACAGTTTAACACAAAAAATAAATAGTTTTAATACTGTTTTGGATTGATTAGTGATGATGAACATTCTCGTACAATTATTGGAATATATTCCATGTTCTTTGTGTCATGAACCTCTTGATCATGAAGTTTCGTCATCGTTCTTCAAAGAGAGAGGGATGGGAGATATTATCATCAATTATAGAAATATTAAGTCAACCCATAGAAATATTTTTTAACAATATTTTTAATAACAAATTATTAGGTCAAAAAAATTAATCAATTAATTATATAAATGTATTAATTCACTTAAACACACCGCCAATGAGTGAGGGTTCTGAACATCACTTGTCAACATATATTTTGTCATTACTAGAGTAAACACTATGTTCTAAACAAAACCATTATCATAGTTTTATATTATTATCAAACACTTATTATTTATCCAATTTTTATTAATATGGTACATGTGTGTATTATAATAATATATTTAACATTTTTATAGAATTAATTCTACAAAACTGATCCGTGGAGTTACACATTTCCCCAGCCTCTGGATTTCAAAAATATATATAGAAATAATGTAAATCCTTATAAGGATGTAATTGGGTCACCGAATTTATTCTCTTATATACTATGATGATTCACTCAATAAGGATGATTCAGATGTGATTTTTCACTTTTACTATTATTCTAAAATAATTCAATTTGATACAATGTATTACTTCTGTGACTTAGTGTTAATTTTTTTTCCATTAAACTTAAATATATTATCAAAACACATATTAAATACTAATATATGAGAAAAAACTTTTATATTGTTTCAATACATAGAAAAAAATGAGAAGTAATTTGTGATTTTTAGGAATCATCCACACATCAATCCAATACATGGTGTGATTGATATGACTTGGATTTTTTTTTAAATTTTACTCATTAATTCAAAACACATGTAACATGCCCATGAATGAGAAAAAAAATTTATTGTTTTGATACATTAGGAAAATAATACATATGTCATTTGTGATGTGTATAAATCTTCAACACTACAATATGATACATGGTGTTCCTAGAATCACTCAATGTGTATGTTATTATTGTAAAATTGAATGTTTTTCTCATTAAATGTGTCACTCATAGAAAATAGATAAAAACTATTCAATTTAAATTTTACTTTAGAAAAATTATTCATTCGTCATTTGTGATGTTTAAGACACTATCTCACAACAAAATAATACCTAACTTGACTGGTATAACTCAATGTGAGTGTTTTCAGTTTTAATTGAAAAATTATTTAAAAAACAAATCCTACTCAAAACCATGAAAAAACATTCAAATTTACATGAAACAATATGAAAAAGATCCCTATGTCATTTTTTACATGTACAAATCAACCTCATGTAAATCTGATGCATGGTGTGACTGGTATGACTCCATATGAATATATTTATTTAAAATTGACTTTATAGTTCTCAACAAACATTACATACTCCAATACATAAATAATATACATTCATACCACATTGATAATTTAAAAAAAAATATTTATTCATTTTTTATGTGTAGGAATCAACCATACAGTAATAGAATGTACTGTGTGACTAGTATTACTCAAAGTGTCTTTTAATTGTTAAAAATTGATATTATAGTTCAAAATTTATGTCACTCATTTAATACTGAGAAAATGTTCTCAAATTTCATTTCTAATTTAGTAAAATTATTCATAGGTCATTTATGATGTGTAAGAATCACTATCCTGTCAAAACTATAAATGATGTGGCTGGTATGACACCAAATGTATGTTTTTAGTTTAAAATAAAATTTTATTAAAAAAGGCATGTGACATAATCAAAATTGAGAAAACACATTCAGATTTTCTTGATACCTTAAAAAATAATCCTTAAGTCATTTTTGACATGTATTAATAACACTCATGTCATTATGATACACAATGTGACTAGTTTCATTCTAAGCGTGTCACATTACTTAAAATTAGAATTTTATTTGAAAACACAAATAGATATTAAAACCCAAGAAACCTCAAATGTATTATTTTTGATTCATTTGTAAAATTATCTATAAATAATTTGTGATATATACAATTTTTTTCTAT
Source organism: Viscum album (assembly GCA_963277665.1). Lineage (NCBI taxonomy): Eukaryota > Viridiplantae > Streptophyta > Magnoliopsida > Santalales > Viscaceae > Viscum > Viscum album. The sequence goes on from OY728126.1 coordinate 310,408,599, forward strand.
ATCAAACGGGTACATTATGTGCCCGATATGAATCAAATTGTCAATTTGTAGATTAAAATTGAAATTTTAGTTCAAAACATGAGTCCCACACTGAAAACTATGAAAATTGAATCATATTATACATATTGATTATGGAGATATTTTATAAGTAATTTTTTCTTTTTATGATTCATTCACATATCATACCTACATATGATGTGATCAGAATAACTCAATGTGCATGTTTACTATTGAAATTGATATTTAAGTTGAAAAGACATGAGAACAATTAAAATATAAAAAAACACATTCTTATTGTCTTTATACTTTATCAAAAATATCCAAAAGGCATTTTTATGTGCATTAATTAACAACATGTCAATCTAATGCTTGGTATGACTAATTTGAATCAAACTATTTATTCTTTTTAAAAATTATCATTTTATTTCAAAACACAATTAAAATTCATAATGTCAATAAAAACTCATTTATATTAATTTCATTGTTTAGGAAATTATCCCATTAGTCATTTATGTAAGTGTGGTAATCAATCACAATTCAATGTATTACATCATGTGACCAATTTAACTGATTGATTCTGTTGAAAAATTGAAATTGAAAATTTAATTTAGAATGTGTGTCAATCACTATCACAAAAAAGCTTGATTATATTTTCAAGATTCACTATTAAAATAATTTATAAGATAATTTTGATGATTACGAATCATTTTAATGTCAAAATGACACCCTATTTGACATGTATGGCTTAATTTCAATGCTTTAAGTATAATTTCACATTAAAAAAGACATGTGACATACATAAAACGGAGAAAAAAATTATATTATTTTGATAATTTATTAAAACTATACATAAGTTATTTTTGACATATTAGAATTATCCACACATCAATCTGATAAACCGTGTTACTATAATGACTCCATACATGTCTTTTTATTCAACATTTAAATTTTACATCAAAACACAAAAAAAAAATACTCAAAACTAAGAATTTTTTTGGATATCTTTGAAACATTTGTAAAATTATCCATTCATTGTTTTTAATATTTTTTAATTATCCACATATCAATCTAATACATGATGTTCTTGTTATATCCCAAATTGTGTATTATCAGTTTAAAATTGAACTTTTAGATTAAAATATGCGTCCTACACTAAAAACATTGAAAACATGCTCAAATTTAAAAATAATTTTGGAAAACTATTCATAAGTCATTTTTTAAATACTGAAATTTGTTTCATGTCAAACCGACACATGGTAGCACTGGTAATACTCAATGTGTGTATATTACGTTAAAATGGACGATTTATTAAAAATGAAATGTTACACACTCGAAAATAAAAAAATTTACTTGGATTATATTATTACTCTATTAGAAACAACTTATATAATTTTTGTCATGTACGAATAACCAATCTTAAAACTGATGACCAATTTGACCATAATGACATTAATTATTTATTTTTATTTAAAATTGTAATTTTAGTTCAGAACACATGTCACAAAAAAATTACAAAACTCATTTGTGTTGTTTTGATATTTTAGGTCAGAGATCCAGATGTCATTATTGACATGTAGGTATCTTACTAACCTCTATATGATACATAGTCTACTAATTATGACTTAAAAAAAGTGTTTTAATTTTAAAAATAAAATTTTATTTCAAAATATACAAGAAATACTCAAAATGAGATAATGTATTCAGATTGTTTTATTTCATTAGAAAAAAAAACTCCATAAAACATTTCTGACGTGTAATTACCAACACCACCTAAACCAAAACCAGGGTGTGGCTAGTTATGAATCAATTTTTTTGGTTTCCATCTAAAATAACTTTTTATTAATGTATAGTCACATATTTATGTTTAATTTATTTCATTATTGTATTAATAATAATATAATTGTTTTCTTATATAGGTGGATTATTTTAATTGGGTTGTAGTGGGCTTTTTTGAAAACTAATAAAAACTTTCGACTTTTATAAGGGTTTCTGGTGACAAGGACATTGAAACCATAAATATTTTTCAATGTTTTTTATAAATTGTTATTTTTAATGTAATTATAGAAAAAAATTATTGAAATGTATATAATATTGGTATTTTTATTTTATCTATTAATTTAATTTTTATTACATCGAAATTGTGAATTTTACATATATGTATATTTTATACTAAAATGTGTGGTAATTTTAATAGAAAAATATTGCATTATGACCATTAATGGTGATATTTAGAACTATGAAAAAATGGATCTATCAGTGCTTTTCTAGCCATGAAAAGAGGGTCCACCTTTTATCTTCTCTATTTAAAAAAATTGTCCTGACCAAATAATTTCTAAGAACTAACTATATTATAATTTATAGTAGTGAATTTAGTATTAGATAAATAGGTTTTTCTAAAGGATTCACCTCAATTTATTTTCTATTATTTTCTTCATCTCCCTTATTGAGGTCATTCATCATCACAATGTTATATATGCGGTGGAGTAGCATTGTGGAGATAATGTGATGGGGTATTTTAATTCATCTAGGGGGTTATTGGAGAATAATAACAAATCAAAGAGATCATGTAGAGTATTTGGCTTGATATCTACACTAAATAAGATAATGAGATTACTTTTTATAGAAAAATGGTTGAATATTTTTGACCTCCTAATAATATAAACCTCATTTTACTAACATCTTTGTGTGTTTTTTATTTTTTTGGATATTTTTTATCATATTTATTTATTTATTTCTATTTGTACCAATCATTTTGAAACCCATCATCAAAATATTAATTTGTTATTTGTACTAAAATACTAGAATGTAAATATATTTTTTATATTTTAATAAATATTTCTATGTCTTTTATAAATTTCTAAAGGATTTTCTATTCAATTTGATATTAAAATTGGCTATTATATGAAAATATAAATTTCATGAATTGATAAACGTTTTGATGAGTTCTATACTTTATTCTTGAGAATGTAACAACTCATATTTTCCCAAATGTAAAGAACATTAATTTATTTATTTTTGTTTAAATTACTTAAAACAATCCTAATAATTTATCCTAATTGAGTGATAGTGGTATAAGGTGGGGCATGGGATCATTTTGATCATGGATCCCTAAAATGATGTTAAAATTATTGGCTTCATGGTTAGAAGAATTAACGTTAACCAACCTATATAATTTCTCTGAATTATTTTGTTGCAGAAAATGGGGACTAGGGGGCCACATAGTTTGTCTACAATAATGAGATCCAATGATATAGAATGTGTTCCTAATCTAATGTTTTGGGAATTTCGGTTTACAACAGTTTTCACATGTTTGGTTGAACCATCTTACAAACCATTTTAGGATCCCCAATATAGAAGTGTCTTATATCATGGTTGGCAGATTACATGTCCAACCAGGTGACAAAACTTTTTTCCCTTTTATGTAGGTTAAATTTTTAATTTTAATATTGTTAATGATTCCCTTTTATTTTTTACAAAAGTTTTAACCTCCTTTTCCACTTATTGATCTCCCTCCTAAATATCTATTGGATTTTTTCAATATCGATCATCCAAAACCAATTCCTTATATCTTGATAGAAATATAAAGACTTTGTAAGATCCCACATCCTCTTGAATCTATTTCAAGGTTCCTCATCAATATGTTGTTCTATCATGATGTGACACATTTCCCCCTATTTCGAGAGTGTTGGGTGAATCTATTGATTCAACCAATTCATGGTTGATTAAACACTAAATAAAAAACATTTGTATTGCAACTAAATTAAAGAATGTGCACATTTCATTACTTATTATTCATCACTTTTTAAATGACACACCATTGGGACATTGTAACGACCCAATGTTATTCAATGTAAATTAACTTCTTATAATTATGTCATAAAATGACATTAAAACACCACATAATGAACTACTAAGTGCTAATTGACCTTTAAACATAATTTTGTCACTTCTGTGTTGGGAATTTCAAAAATTGGACATACATGGTTGTGTTCAATATGATTTTTGGTGTCCAATGAAACAGAAATATTTTTTGGTGAATAGTGACCTACCCTTATGAATAGTTACATACCCTTATTAATATTAATATCACCCTTATAAATAGAAAATCATCCAATATAATAGTAACCTTACCCATGAATAAATAAATAAAATTTAGACATCTTAGAAAGTGATAATTTAACCACAGTAAATGTTTTCGATTTTTGTAAGTCATAAATAAATAATTATAACTAATTAATTAATTTAAAGGAAAATTTATTTTCATTAAATGTATTAATTATTTATCAAATTAATTTCTTATAGTTTTTAGATAACTTTATAAGACCCTACATAATTTTTGAAAGAAGTATAAAATCAGTTTGAATCATAAAAATGTCTTCTAAATTAAATTATGATTTTAATTAAATATTAAATTATTAATATTTGAAAAATTATTTTTGAAAAATGGAATTCATTTTTGGATTCTACGCATCAAAAAAATTTTGGGGTAAAGTTTTTGGATTTTTCTGAGAAACATGAATTTTTGATGAATAGTTGAATCTAATAATTTACAATAAATGCTAAATAATAAATTAATTGAGCCATCGATGATGGTCTGATGATGTAAGCCCACTCAGTTCGGTATCATGTGAGAAAATTTGTTTTTTTGGTCTTTCATGAAACACTATTCCTTGACACTGGGTAAATTAATAAACTAATGAATTTTATATTAAGGAAACCCCTCTCCCCTCCACTATAAAAGCCACCTTTCACACCCTCATTTCGTCACACCTCTCAAGCTCCAAGACATCACTAAAATCTAGCCAAAAACCATCCTTAGCCCCTCCACCACGTCCAAGAGCTTCTGTTGTCATCAAAAGACCAAGCTTAGGCCCTTGAAGCGGTTCTTAAAAGAAGGATTCAAGAGGTAATTTCTCTCCCTCTTCTCCTTTAATTTCCTTTCATGTTCAAGTTTATTTGGTGATATCTCCCCACATATATTAATCCAAATGGTATTTTAACTCCATTATTATAAATATAATGTAATATTATGATTCTAATGTGATATTATATCTTCCAACCCCCCTTCCATCTTCCTTTTATTTAATTAAAGAGAACGTTAATCGTGAGATGTTAATTTATCACCTTCAAGAACGACATGCTTTCTTCTTACATTTCTACCTTCATATATGGTCATGAAACCATTTTTATGGTTTTAATATAATATTTTATACATATTATGTCCAATTTAAATTTCTATAACTGACTTATGTACATATTACTAAGTGATAAATTTAAACAACTTCATTTTGACCGAAACCCGCCCAAATTAACCCAAATAATCATCATTTAATTGTTATCTACTGATTCATCAACATGGATATAATATAATTCATTATATGATCATTAAAACTCATGTAATATCATTTATGACTTGTAATATCATTTCTGGGTGTTTACCCATCTTCTACCCGAACTTCAATTTATTAATACAAGTGAACCACCAAAGAAAAACCATAAAAACGAACATCTCTGAACAATGTTTTTAAACTCTATAAGTCATCCAAAGGAACACAAAATGTCATAATGAAACCATAATGAACCCTATTAATGTATAAAAGGTTTTTAAATTTCTAATTAATGAATAAAATGTCATTATACAGGACATTAAAAAGAAGGAAGCATTCAGATATAAGGTAAGGGGAAATCTCGAGCCCAATTATCATCCTTCAGGTTCTCCCTCTTTCACTCCATTTTTTTATGGTTACTCCTTAAAGATAATTTTTTAACAATATTATTTACTTTTATGGAAAATACATGTTTTCGCTATTTTATATGTCAATCCAAATGTTTTCCAAACGAACTCCTCTTTTGAGAATGCCCATTTTACTTCCCACCCAATGCCGGCAGTTCTTGTAACATGTATGGTATTGCCTCTTTCTTTTGGGAATAAAAAACTTATTAATGTTTTATTATGATAATAAAACCATTAAATTCCATGGTTTATTTATGTAAATTTTTTATATGTGTTCTTTGAGGCATGCATGATGATGATCATGTTATGATTTGATGGGTGCGCCCGGAAATATATTGTGCAATATGAATGTTTCAATGTGATGGGTGCGCCTGGAATTATACAGCGCTCCAATGCATTGGGTAAACTGATGAATCTCAAGAGTAAATGATAAATGAATTGTAAAGATGATTATAGGTTGGTTTACAAGTATTTGTGGTAGTTATCCACTAAGACATGATGTTTCATTTTTATGCATTGCCACATTTCAAGTCTTTTATTTATGCTCCTCTCATGTTGAAGATCATTTTCCTATGTTATAATTATGCTCACCCCAAGAAATATTGTTCTTATATATCATCTTAATGGACTTATATCTCACCCCTTTGATGTATATCCTCAGGTGGATACATGTACTAAGGAGAGGAAAAGTGCCAATAAGAAGCTAGATAAGAAGAAAATAAATAAATCTTTATACTTCTATTGAATTTGTTATGTATGGTCCTAGTATTCCCAAGACACTAAACCTTTCGATCCTCTATGTGTTATATTATTCTGTAGTTTATGTTTACAATTATGTAATAGTAATTTATGAAAAGGCTCGGGTCTCTATAGTTGGTATCAGATTCATGGTTTAGTTAATTTGGGAATTAGGATTATTGAACACTAGAGAAAACCTCTTGTATGAGATTAAGTAAAAATATTCACACAAGAGTATTTACATAGGGATCAAATATGTTATTCATTTAGTATAAATTGTTCAAATGAATAATTTATGTATTCATGACTTGTTTACTTATGTTTTGTTCTAACCATTTCTATTTTATAAAATGGTGGGAACCAGGAGAAATCTGGCCAACAACTCTTGCGAGTGTCAATGCAACGATTGCCCGAACGACATCCCTAATGATGTGGGAGGTGGAGTTCAAAACATCATGGCGATTCATACCCAATTATCTCAGGTTATTAAAAATAACCATAATAATGGGGAACATCCTCCTTCGCCAAAGAGGGAGAAACTAGCTATCGAATGTTTTATGTGGCAACGACCACCGATGTTTAGTGGATCTTCCGATCAACTAGTTGTAGAACAGTGGGTCAACTCCATGGAGAAGATATTTTCTTTTCTTCATTGTTCTAAGATTGAGAAGGTGACCTTATCTGTTTATCATCTAGGTGAAGAAGCTAATCAATGGTGGGATTTGAATTAGAACACCAATCCAATGGAGGAAATTGAAGAGATGGAATGGGAAGACTTTAAGATAATGTTTCTTAATAAGTACTTCCCAAGAACTATTCACATGTATATGGAGAGATAATTTATTGTGCTCAAGGAAAAATGAGGATAATCTGTCACATCCTATGAAGATAATTTCACAAGGCTTGCAAGGTACATTTAGAGTATTCATATCAACAATGATAGCAAAATAGATAGATTCTTTAGTGGACTAAAACCACATCTTCAAATAGATATTGCAATTAGAGACTTTGGGAGTAATGAATAAGTTGTTAGGTGTGCTCTCAAAGTGGAGATGTAGTTTGGAGAATGGTATCATGGCTATAGTTATAAGAAAATAAAGATGGAGTTTCAAGATGTTGGATCCATTGACAAAGGCGGGAAGAAAAATCAAAGACCCACATGCCAAAAATGTGGGATGTTGCATCATGGGAACTGCCTCAAATGGATAGGGAAATGCTTCAAGTGTGGGAAAGAAGTACACCACACTCAAGAGTGTCGAAAAGACATGAAAAGGAAGGACAATGTATCTGATGAAAGGATAGAACCTCTCATTGTTCAATGCTATAACTGTAGGGAGCTAGGGAACTATGCAAACCAGTGCACTAAACCTTGATCTCTTGAGGGTAATCCGCATCAGCATCCACCAAATCCAAAGGAACAAGGGAAGGAATATTCCATCACTACTATAGATATTGAACATGATAATGAAGTCATATATGGTACACTACCTATTCCCTCAAGAATGGAAAAAGTCTTATTTGATTCTGGTTATACGCATTCCATTATATCATGCAAGTTTTCTATAACTATAGAATCAAAGCCTCAAATCCTTGATGTAGATATATCTGTAAAAACACCGAGTGTTGCAATCATTGCAGCCCATGTTTTTGACTTTTCTCATGTTGGATTGTGTGGGATGATTCTTCTGGAAAATATCGTAATACTTCCCTTGGTGGAATTCGATGCTACAATGGGAATGGATTTTCTCTCTTTATATAGAGCACATATCAACTGTCCAGAATAGGAAATATTTTTTCATATTTTGAACCATCCAATGCTCCTCTAAAAATGAAAGGAAGATCATGAATCTCCCTCGAGAAATCCTTCAATGGTGTGGGTGATGATACCCTATAAAGAGGCATACCTCTCCAAAATGGTTGAGTCAAAGGAAATTTCCAACCTTGAGGAAATGCCTATCGTGAGGGAATACAGTGACGTATTTCCCAAAGAGTTACCGGGAATTCACCCGGATCGTGAGGTAGAGTTCTCAAATGAAATCTTTCCTGAAGCTACTCCAATATCGATGTGTCCCTATTGGATGGCTCTTATCATACTAGAGGAGTGAAAGAAGAAGCTTCAAGATCATCTATACAAAGGGATCATACTCCCTAGTGCATCACCTTGGGGTGCGCTGGTGCTCTCTTTGAAGAAGAAGGATGGAACAATGCTGTTGTTTATCGATTATTAGGAAATCAAAAAGATCACCATAAAGAACAGGTATCCTCTCCCAAGGATTAATGACATGTTCGATCAGTTAAGAAGAGTTCAATACTTCTCATTGGTGGATCTTCATTGTGGATATCATCAGGTAAAGGTGAATAAAAAAGATATTCAGAAGACTGCCTTCTGTACAAGGCATGGGCACTATGGGTTTTTGGTGATTCTCTTCGTACATTCTAATGCCCCTGCAATCATCATGGATTTGATGAATAGAGTCTTTAGACATTACCTCAAAATATTTGTGGTAGTTTTTATCGATGATATTTTCATCTACTCAATGAGCAGGGAGGAACAGGAAGAACATCTAAGACTTGTGTTGGCAACATTAATAAAGGAGACATTGTTTGACATGTTCAGAAATTTTGACTTTTGTATGAAGAAAGTCACATTCTTGGGACATGTGATCACAAGTGAGAGAATTTCTATGGATCCTTCATAAAAAAGGCAATGAGGAATGGCCCAGGCCCCCTAATGTCACAGAAATCCGTAGTTTTCTTGGATTAGCTGGGTACTACCAACATTTTGTGAGAATCTTCTCATGAATGTCATGCCCGATAACTAGGTTATCAAGGAAAGGGGTAAAGTATGTCTGGAAGGAAGAATGTGAGGGATGTTTCTTGGAGCTAAATTGAAGGCTGATCACTGCACCAGTCCTCACACTACCAAAAAGTGGAGAAAGTTTTATGATATACATTTATGCTTCAAAGAACATCTTGGGTTGTGTACTCATGCAAAATGACAATGTGATAGCCTACGACTCACAACAGTTGAATATCCATGATCATAACAACCAGACGCATGATCTAGAGCTGGCAGTCGAGATTTTTTGATTGAAAATTTGGCTGCACTACCTTTATGGAGAGAAGTGTTACATATACACCAACCACAAGAGCCTAAAGTATATATTCACAAAAAAGTATCTCAACAAGTGTCAATGGAGATAATTTGATCTAATCAAGGATTATGATATCTCTATTCACTATCATCTAGGAAAGGCGAACAAGGTAGCTAATGCTCTTAGCAGAAAAGAACCTGCTACTCTATCCATGCTGCGGATTGAGAAAGACCATATCTACTTAGATATGAAAAATATGGATTTGGAAATCATAAGGGCAGGGGAAACATCCTACCTTGCCCAAATGATAACGCAGCTATCCATCCAGTAGAAGATTAAGGAACCAAAAAGGGATTATGTGGACATTCAAAAGATGGTGAATGATGTAATTGAAGGGAAGCTGCAAGAGTTCCATATCGATGATTATGCTGTGATTTGGTTTGGAACGTGGATTTGGGTGCCTTCATCACCCGGGATAAAGAAGGGGTTATTGGAAAATTCACATAGATCAACTTTCTCTATCCATACCGGGAGTACCAAGATATATTGTGATCTCAGAGAACACTTCTGGTGGGATAACATGAAGAAGCATATTGCGGAATATATTTCAAGGTGGCTGGTATGTCAGTAAGTTAATGTTGAGTGACAAAAGACCAAAGTAATGATGCAGCCATTACCTATATCCATGTGGAAATGGGAAATTGTAACTATGGTATTTTTCACGGGTCTCCCGAAGAGGTAAATGGGAAATAATACGATATGGGTTGTGGTTGACCGACTCACCAAGACTTCCCATTTTATCGCTATTTAGGAAGACCTCTCTATTGAACCACCTGTAATGATATATGTGAAGGATGTTGTGATAAATTATGGTGTTTCACTCTCAATTGTCTCTAACCATGATCCAAGGTTCACATCTATGTTCTGGAAGAGCCTTCAACATGCTTTGAGTACTAAATTAAATTTCAGCATGACCTATCACCCTAAAACTGATGCCCAGTCTGGAAGGACTATTCAGATGCTATATCTTATGCTAAGAGCCTGATATCTTGACTTCAAAGGTGGTTGGGATAAGCATCTCCCATGGGTTGAGTTCTCATACAACAATAGCTTCCACTCGAGTATTCAAAAGGCTCCATTTGAAGCTCTGTATGGAAAGCGATATATAACTCTAACCTGTTGGGATGAAGCTGGATAAAGGAAGCTACTTGGACCCGATCATGTCCAAGAAATGATAGAGAAGGTACAAGTCATCTAGAAACACATCAAAACTACTCAATGTCAGCAATAGAGTTGTTCTAACAACCATCGAAGGGACATATAGTTCGACGTTGGAGATAAAGTCTTCATTCGAATTTCTCTATGGAAGATAGTCATGAGATTCGGGAATAAAGGGAAGCTAAGACCAAGGTATATTGAAACCTTTGAGTTCCTTGACCGTATAGGAGTCATGGCCTATCATCTTTTACTTCAGCCAAATATGGATCAAGTTCATGATGTGATTCATGTATCACTACTGAGGATGTACATACCAGATCCCTAACATGTACTAAACTCAGAGGTGGTGTAGTTGGAAGATGATCTCTCTTCTAAGGAGGATCCATTAAAGATTCTAGATCGAAGAGATAAGGATCTATGCAACAATACAACCCATCTTTTCAAAGTGTTTTGGATGAACCATATGTTTGAGGAAAAAACTTGGGAACCAAAAGGGGCAATGAAAGAGAATCACCCTCACCTGTTTGTGTAAAGTGAAATTTTAGGGGTGAAATTTCTTAAGGGGGGAACAATGTAACGACCCAATGATTTTCAATGGAAATTACTTTCTTATAATTATGTTATAAAATCACATGAAAACAAAAAATACTGAACTATTAAGTGCTATGTGACCTTTAAACATAATTTTTTCACTTCTATGATGGGAATTTTGAAAATTCGACATACATGGTTGTGTTTAAGATGATTTTTGGAGTCTAATGAAACAAATATAATTTTTGGTGAATAGTGACCTATTCTTATGAATAGTTATATACCATTATGAATAGTAATATGACCCTTATGAATAGTAAACCATCCAGCATAAGATTAACCTTTCCATTGAATAAATAAATAAAATTTAGACATCTTAGAACGTGAAAATTTGACCTTTGTAAACGTTTTGGAATTTTTTATGCCATATATAATTAATTATAAAAAATTAATTAATTTAAAGGAAAATTTTTGTCATAAAATGTATTAAATAATTATCAAATAAATTTCTTATAGTTTTTAGATAATTTTATAAGACCCTACGTAATTTTTGAAAGCACTATAAAATCAGTTTTAATCATAAAAACTATTTTTTAGTAAATTATGATTTTAATTAAATATTAAATGAATAATAATTATAAAATTATTTTTGAAAATTGGACTAAATTTTTTGATTCTACATGTAGAAAAATGGTTGGGGGAATTTCTAGGTGTTTTTTTGAGGTACATGAATTTTTGATGAATTGTAGAATCCGATAATTTACAATAAATGCTAAATAATGGATTAATTGACTCATCGATGATTATATGCTGATGTAAGCCCACTTGGTTTGGGATCACATTATAAAATTACTTTTCTTGGTCTTTCAAGACACACTATTCCTTGTCTTAGGTGAAATTAATAAACTAATGAATTTTATATGAAAGAAACCCTTCTCCCCTCCACTATAAAAGCCACCCTTCACACCTTCATTTCTTCACAACATTCACGCTCCAAGCCTTCTCTAAACTCTGACCAAACACCTTCCCTAAACCCTACCCCACGTCCAAGAGCTTATGGTATCATCAGAAGAACAATCATAGGCCCTTAAGGAGGTTCTCAAGAGAAGGATTCAAGAGGTAATTTCTCTCCCTCTTCTCCTTTAATTTCCTTTCATGTTCAAGTTCATTTCTTGATCTCCACCCACCTATATACATCCAAATTTCATTTTAACTCCATTATTATACATATAATGTAATTTTATTATTCTAATGGGATATTATATCATCAAACCCCCTTTCCATCTTCCTTTTATTTTATTAAAGTGAACGTTGTCCGTGAGGTGTTAATTTATCACCTTCAAGAACGACATGCTCTCTTCTTCCATTTCTAACTTTAGATCTGGTACTGAAACCATTTTTATGGTTGAAACAGAATTTTCTATATGTATTATATCCTATTTAATGTTCTAGAACTGAATTATCAACATATTACTAAGTGATAAATTAAAACAACTTCATTGTGATAGAAAAACCGCTCAAATTAACCCAAGCAATCTTCATTTAATTCTTATCTAATGATTCATCCACATGGATTTAATATAATTAATTATAAGATCATTAAAAATCTTGTAATATAATTAATGACATGTAATATAATTTTTGGATGTTTAGCCATGTTCTACCTGAACTTCAATTTATGAATACAAGTGAACCACCCAAGACAAACCATAAATAGAACATCCCCAAAAATTGTTTTTATACTTTATAAGTCATCCAAAGGAACATAAAATGAAATAATGAAACCAGAATGAACCCTATTAATGTATAAAAGGTTCTTGAATTTGCAATTAATTAATTTAATGCCATTATACTGGACATTAAAGAGAAGGAAGCATTCAGATACAAGTTAAGGGGAAATCTCAAACCCAATTTTCTTCCTTCGAGTTCTCACTCTTTCACTACATTTTTGATATGGTTACTACTTAAAGAACATTTGTCATCATTGTCATTACTTTTATGGTATTTACAGGTTTATCATTGGTTTTTACGTCAAAAAAAATGTATTCCAAAAGAACTCCACTTTTAAGAACACCCCTTATTGCCTCTTTCTTTTGGGAACCCAAAGCTTATGAATGTGTTATTATGAGATGAAACCAATTCCATTCCATGGGTTAGTTATGTAAATTTTTTATATGTGTTCTATGTTGAAATCATGATGATGATAATTTTATGATGTGACGGGTGCACTCTAAATTATAAAGTGAAAAATGAATGTTTCAATGTGACTGGTGCGCCGGAAATTATACAGCGCTCCAATGTATTAGGTAAAGTGATGAATCTTTTGAGTAAATGTGAAATGATGTGTGAACATGAAGATATCATGGTTCACAAGTATGTGTGGTAACGAACCACTATGAAATGATGTTTCATTTTTATGCATTTCCACATTTCATGTCTTTTATGTATGCTCCCCGCATGTTCTTGATCTTTTGCATATGTTATGTTTTTTCTCACCCCTTGCTATATTATTCTTATCTATCCTCTTACTAGGCTTCTAGCTCACCCATTTTTATTTATATCCTCATGTGGATACATGTACCAAGGAGAGGAAAAGTGCCAATAAGAATCTAGGGAATAATAAATAAAATAAATGTTTATGATTGATGTATCATTTTTTATATATATTCCTAGTTAGACCAAGACACTAAACCTTTGGATCCTCTATGTGTAAAACTATTATGTTGTTTTTCTTTAAAATGATTAAGTAGTAATTTAAGAAAAGGCTCAGGTATCTATATACAGTCATTGGACCCAGCTGGCGAGGCAACAATTTTTCTAATAAATTTATTTAAGGGGTTTCTCATGTTATATAGTACCATATCAGTTGGTGATACTCATCTATATATTTTTATGTATCTTCATTGTCCACCAAATTAGGTGATCACTCCTTGAATGGCCTATTTCCAAGAAATTTAAATTTGAATCACCATATGTTTTGTGTCTGTGTGTGATTATTATTACAGTTATCTAAATTAATGAATTGAACCATGATAAATGGTTTTCCATGAGTTATGATTTATGCCTGATTCCTAGTAAATTATAATTTAAAATACTATTCTATATAATTAGTTATTTTGGATCAATCCTCTTACTTATGAAATATTCCCATTTTAATTCCAAGTTCTCATTATTTAATTTCATTACATATTATTATTTCATGATTCAAAGTGATCATACCTTGTAGAGTAGAGCTTATGTATGTTCTTAATGTCTAATCCCATTGTTTATTGGCCTGAATTATATAAACTGGTTATCTAGTTAGCTTTTGATATTGAAAATAATTTTGATGAAATTTAATTTTATATGATAAATGCCATGGTTGTAATACTCACCTAATTCTAGTCGGGATAGAACATGGGTCTCAATTCAAGGAAGTTGTGGATAAACTCTCAATGCTAAGTTTGGATCAATTTGACACACCATGAGTGCTACATTGGCATTCCATGTGTGAACCATCTGTGTGGTTTATATATACTCATGATTAAGAATGGACCCCAAGGTGATCAATGGAGGATATATCCATTTGAAAGATGGATATGCCACGCCTCGGTTGATAATTAGTCCCCCATGTGTGGTATGTGGTGTGGAATCTGAGTTCACCATTCCATGATTTATTCAAGGGATGTCATACATGTTTCATTGGATGGACATAGTAGAATTTGTTATATAGGAGACACTTTTAGTGACCCTTGGTATTCTTATAGATCACCTTTTATGGGATTGAGACTCCACAATTGGATTGGATGGATTTCTAGTTTGTTCTTTATGTGATGTTATTAGTTTTATTCTGATCACACTATTATAATGAGATGAAGATAGGAACCTCATGTAAATATAAAATCTTGCAATGTATCTTTTATGGTGGCATGTTTCACAGTTGCCCATATATCAATATTATTTTTTTCAAAAGTGCATGGATTTAGAAATCTTTATTATGCTGAAGAAGGTGGTCTTATACGTGAGTAATATTTGGATCTCAGACCAAGTGTTTATTATTTATTCACAAATTTAACTACATTTATCTTATTGGAAAACATGTCATTTATTTATTTAAAAAATGGAATGGCCTAGGAAACGTGGTTATATTCTTAATAAGAGTTTATCTCACACCCAACATGTGCAAAATTTTGGACACAATAAGACTTCATGCTTATATATATAGATTAAGTGAGTGTACAGATTCCATTGTTTGATTAATCATAATTTTAATATGGAGTTGTGGGTAGGGTACCAATCCTATGTTGGAGATGATTTGGTAAAAATTTTTGTATTTTTTTATATTTTTCCAGCATGTAGTATATTAATATATCTTATGATCCCTAATAATCTCATTTTGAATTGCATTACCTTTATCACCATATTTATATCTATTTTTATATTCAAATTCGTGTAGTTATATATTTACACTGTATGGTTTATTTCATTTTTTCCACTACTAAATGATTACCTTTTATGCTTGTACTATTTATTATATATCTTATTCCATTACTCATACTTTGATCTATGAGGGAATGGTCTCCCCATGGATACACCATAGGCCCTCACTAATAATATGAAGTCTCTAGAATTTGATAAGGATAAATTGAGGTTTTTTATCATTGTCTTAGGTCTATTTTAAGTGGAACAATGCATGTTATGATGAAAGGTTTTATTAAAGGGTATTCTTATTTTTGTCCTTGTTTTTGTGGTTAGACATGAGACTAAGACACTAGAATTTGGTAATGATCATGTTTCTAGTAATATCGACCCCACATACAGGGGAATCCTTGAATTTATTAGTATGACTAAATACTATTATTTCTTTTTCTATTAATGTTTTCTTGATTACATTGTTGGGTGATTTACTTATTCTAGTTTTTAATATTATTTATGAAATTAATGATATTTTGGGATTTCTCTTACCATAGATTGATTATATTAGGGTTTATCAAGAATCCATCATACTAAGAATCATATGATTGAAAATTCATGAATTATTCCATGCCATATTTACTTTTCAGCATGAATTTCATGTTTTCTATGTGATTGTTATGTGTGAGATGATTTTTATTCTCTAAATGGTTCTTGTGATTGTAATTGGATCATGAAATGCTTATGATTAAACATATTTTATATTCAATATATAAGGATTATGGACACTTATAAATTGAATATGGTTATCCTTATAATTCAATCATTAAGAATTGTATTCATATACATAAATTATTTAAAATGAATAACCCCCTAAAATGAAATATTTATCTGATATATAGGTGATATAAGACCTTGAATCTGACCGAATGTACTTGTGGTATGTAGGAAATATCACTTTTGTTTATTCTTTGACCATTCCACTCCACCCATACCTGACTCTAGATGTTGTAAGTTGGTTGTGTTTCTTCAGTAGGATGTCCTTGTGCATGTATTTCCTAACTACTTATTTTCCAATCATCCTTTTAAATCTATTGTTAATTCATTTTAGATGAGTGATCTGGGAAATTTCCAAGTTATACCACTATGACGTCCTCGATATTTAAGCCAATAGAGTAGGGATGGCCACACTCTAGATGTGGGGGCCTTGATCCACATGTTATCCCTCATGTTGTGCCACCTACATAACCTTCTATAGATAATACCTTGCATATTGATGCTCAATTTCATGAAAGTATTCTATGTTTTATACAACTGATTCTATGTGCTCCCCATCCTGCCCCTAATATGGCAGAGCTATCTCAAGAATTCTAGTAGAAACATTCTCTATCTTTCTTAAGGGATGGATGACCTCATGATTTTGAGTCGTGGAAAAAATCCATAGTATCTATCTTTGACCATGTAGATGTTCCTCTATATTTGAGGGTTATGATATCTACATACATGTTACATGATTCTTCCGATCATTGGTGGTACATTATATATTTTGATTTGTATCATCAGGGTATGGGTTGGGTATCCTTATAGAAGGCCTTCTACTATTTCTACATTTAGACAAACTCTAAGATCGGATCAATCCAATCAGATTATGCTTCTCAGTAAAGTACTATGATTGATATAGTTTATTATACACACTTAATTATGCTTCAATGTTTAACTTCTTCTCCAATCGTTGATGAGTTAATGAATGTGATACATTTTGAGGATGGGCTTGGTTACACTGTTTTTCCATTAGTGAATGTCCTTTGGTTGAAAAACAATAAAAGATATTGATCATTCCCTAATTACATAATGTAATATTATTAATGATAGAAGTGTGATATAGGGTGGTGATGTTACATGGATGAACAATGCTTCTTCTTGTAGTAGATAGTGTTTTTTGAGAGCTCACATGGGAGAATTTCTAGCCATGTGACACACACTGACAGCACTATTGTGTGTCACCAATGTGGTAGGTTGTCCATAAGAAGTATCAATTCATAGTAAACCCAATGGATTGTTGAGAATGTAGAATTATGGGTCACATTTAATAATTATACTAGTATTTTTCTTTAGCATCTAGTGAGAGGTGTTCCGTAGAAAATCCTCATTCTAGTAAGGGATATAAAACTCCATGTAGGGCTAGGAGTTGGTATCCTACTATCTGATCATGTTGATGTGGAAATGGCCATGGTTGTAGAAGTTATGATTTATAATTTCACCATCAACACATTGGACCTACTCAAGCAAGTTATCCTGCATATCAAGGACGTAGTTAAGGAAATATCTATGCAGTGAATCGTATTATTTATTATAGGATTCTAGGGCCTTCTATGGTCGTAGGTAATACCCGGGTATAATATACATATGTTCCTTCCCTTTTGAAATATTTTCTTCATACTCATTAATATCTACTGAGGTTTTGTAATATTTAGGTCTTAAAATTTTGCACTTGTAAGGTTTTATGTCTCGTTACACACCACAATGTGTCATAATTGAGGGAATATTATAGTTCAAGGTATACCCCAATGAATATGTAGGGTTCCATTTATTATGGGGTTTTGATTCTGTTGATGACAAGTTTTGATGCCATCCTCATTATTGAATGTCTTATTCCTTATCATTACAAAGTGGATTTCTATTTCCATCAAGTATCATTTACATCACCCAAGGGAAATTAATATATTCCTATATGAAAATGGTATATCCAAGGATGTCATATGGGACCCAATTGTACATGTCTTAGTGGAGTGACAACATAGTTGGTGGGTATACTCAAAAGTGATCAATGAATATCATTAGTATAATTTCATTCTAGTTCGGATAATCTAAGGGATGTTTTCCTAGACGAATTCTCTGAAATTCCTCCTAAGAGAGAGGTTGAGTTCACCATCAATCTAGTGCATGGTGTGACACCAGTGTCCAATCCTCTTTGTAGGATGGAACCAGTATATTTATAGGAACATAATAAAAATCTTAGAGATCTAGATTTTGATGGTTTTTTCTAACAGTGTATATCTTTATGGGTTCCACCTTTACATTTTCCTTGAATGTAGATGGTAACAATAGACTCAGCCTAGATTACAACTGGTCAAAGTAGAATTTGGTTAGGAAAAAATATTCAATACTACCTATAGATGACCCCTTAGATTAACTATGAGGAGAAACTATTTTCTCCAAGATCGATTTGAGGTCAGTCTACCATCAAGTGTGTGTGAGTAAACCCGACACACCACATAATGATTTCCTGAGTAATTAAAGATTGTAGAAGTATTTGGTTATGTCATTCAGTCTGAAGGAAATTATTATAGTCATTATGGATATAATGGAGTGGGTATTCCACCCATACCTTTATTCAAATGTGGTATTCATTATAGATAAATGTAGAGAGTATTCACACAACAGAAAAGAATATTCCAATCAACTTGTGGCTGTCCTAAATAAACATAATTGTGAAAAAATATATGTGAATCTCAAAAAAATGCCACTTTTGGATCAGCATGGTTCACTTATTATATCACATCATATCTTAGGTAATAGTATCTGCAGACCCAGTGAAAGAGAGTGTAGTGGTTTCCGAGGAGCATGCAAACAACAGAACATGCCTCAAAAATTCTGTTGGTCAATTACAATTCTAATATCCTAGAATCACCAATATTAATATCATTTTAATTGGGAAATTTTCTTCCTCATCATTAATAAAATACCTTAACATATACCTTACATCATTTTCTACAACCAAACATATCATCACATCCCTCTAATAATACGTGTTGGGGATTGGGGTAGGAAGAAAAAAATGTTGAACATTTCTTTGGAATATCCCATGAAATTTGGTCTCTAAAACATGTATGTTTAGAAATCCCAACCACCACAATGATTCATCCCTTCATCAAGTTTATGTTCTCATGAAGAGTTTATTTTGAAAAAAAATAAAACCAATCATGGATCTTGAAAAATAAAAAATTCCTGCATTCATAATTTGAAAAAAAGGAACAATAGAATTACATGGTTTGAAAATTCATCCCATATATATGGGATAATATTAAAATCAGGTTCATTCAGGGAGAAGAATCATCTAGGAGACAACAATTACCATCATACATATCACTATGAAGATCTCGTGATGATATTCCATTAACACCATCCAATCATTACATCTTCCAAGTCCCTCCTTTTGGTCTTCACCTATTTGGGTATTGACATCTGACTCTGGATCTTATTCCTCCAGTTATTAATGAGTGCTTAGTTTGGAATACCAGGAATGGTAGAAACCTCATCCACTATCTGGCCCTATCAGAGGACATCCATTATATAGATGAAAAATTTATTGCATCAGATTTTAAATCCCCCAACAACATATGGATAATTACATTAATCATAAATAAATTTTAATATATTATTATTTAGAATAAATCTATATTAAGGATGATATAAAAACAATTATTAATGTTGAGGAAAATATCTCTATTAATAAATTTATCTCTCTCCAATAAAAGGTTAAAAAACAAATCGATTTTGTCTTGAGAATTTCTTTCTCAAGTTCAGTAATAGACTAAAACCATACATACACAAATAAATCATAAAAAACACACAATGAAGGCTACAAATCATTCAAAATATAACATGATCTCTAGAATGTATATAAGAGTCGACTACAAATTTTTGATGCAGCTATGATGAAAAAAACATATATGCTCAAAATATAAGTCATCCTAACACTAGATACATAGATCCTTCACTAACCACACTTTAGTCTATACCACCAACTCAAGCTAAATAACTTTATAAGAAATTGGATTAGTGGAATGAAATTCATTTCAAACCCATCGTAGTACTATAACATTTTCAGTGAATCACATTAAAATCCAAACCCAAGTAAATAAAAAAAAGAAAACGTATAGTACTGCTCAACTGTCCCATGTTAGTAGAGAAAATATCATTTCAACTACCCAATAAATTGATCCAAACAGGGAACTAATGTTTCACTATTAGTGAAGATCCAGCTGTAGAGATCAAAACACTACATTTTAAAATTGGATTTTGGGAATGTTTTTAGGTTTTATGTGATAACCATGATATGGATTAAGTGTTGAAGGATATAAAATTAAATCTTTGAAAACAATAACAATTTTAAGATAGTTGGAGACATCATCGGCCTCTATTCTAGTATGAGTTGTGTATAGTGGAATAAGCCCAAAATATCATCAACAGAAATAGTAGAGGGAATTTAGTGAATGAAACTAGATGATATCAGCTTGAAAAAGGTATAACAATGATGCCTAGGTGTGAGAATATTGAGAAGGAACATTCTATGAATTCACATGGAGGACCTATTCATGATCTAACGGAAGGAGGTATGTGGATGAAAGTTGATTCTTCTGGTAGTATTAATAATTCAAAATGGTAGTAATCGGATGGATTATAGATTTTATATTTATCTTTCATTTTTCCTAAATTTTACATAATGAGGAAGGGGATAACTTCAGTAATGAGGAGGTCATATATAATCACCAGAGAGGAGTGGGATTTTACCCACAAATATTATAAGGTTCTAGATGCCTAATGTCATGAATTTATAATATATATATATATATATATTGATTTTTAAAATATTTTTATAGAGGATGTTATGTAAAGGCATCTTATGTTAAAATCTAGAGACCTCAACGTCAAAGGCGGAACATCAAAGGATTGGAAGATCCATTAATAAGATGGAAAATCTATAGAGGAAGTTGCTACCTAAGGGATCATGTTCCCTCATTAATGGATATTAAAACAAATAATTATAGATATAGGACATTTATATAGGCAAGGTTTTCATATTCTATGTTACATGGAATCTATGTTGGCCATGAGTTTGTCCATATAACTTATATGCACCTTATCCCAAGGATATGAATGATGTAATGTGTTCTTCCATGGATGCAGGTCACCTTATATAAAAAATTTATGAATCTCAATATCTAACAAATATTTTTCTATAATTCAATTTTTTTATCCCATAAAATTAATCATTTTTGTGTAATTGTAAAAATTTTAGTTTTTATAATAATTTGAGCATAATGATTAAAAGGAATAAATTTTAGTATATACATATTAATACATCAGTTTGGTATTTATTTATTAATCTTTTATAAACTAAATTAAATCTTGAAATTATATTTTTATAGGATCAAAAAAATCAGTGGATTCATTTAATTAAACTAGATCAAATTCTCAATCAAATATAAAAGTTCCCAAGACCAGATCATAATTTCACCTTTATGATTGATGCATGAAGCATGATGATTTTAAAAATGGACCCATATATCTCATAATGACAACCCATTTCAGATAAATTTATACAAGGATATATAGAACACATAGGGGAACTTGTTGAGTGGATTTTACAGAACCTGACAATTCCTCCTTCAAGGCTATAAATATAATGTTAATTTTTACATTGGTACTAAAATAGACTCTATATAAAAAAATATTTTCAATGTAAAACTATTGTAATTAGGCCTTAAATTGTCGGATCAGTTTTATATTTTTTGAGTAGAGTGGTTATATATATCCTAACAAATTTACACTCTAAAAATTTTCCATCATTCATCCATTAATTAGGATTAAAAAATGAAATATTTTTCTGAATGGTTTTAGAGGGTAATATGGATGACGTTCTACCTATAAATATGGGACTCGTTTTTCATTCCATGTGATAACCATTTTAATTTCATTAAGGTCGTGTTCTGTTTCAATAATAGTTATTTCTATTTTAAATATAATTTACTTTTGATCTATTCTTATCAATTTTTTTTATTTTCTATTCTATGATTCCCACACCATGATAATTCTTATCTCAATGAAAATAGAGAACTAACCCGATAGTTTTTTAGGGGTTAACTAATTTTTCTTGAATTAAACATTCTTAAGTTTTTCAATTTATTCAATTTTGATAATTTTTTGTTGATAAACTTGTTTTGGTGAAGGTATCATCTAATTTTATCTAATATTGTTTTCTTCTTCTAGAATATTTTCCCCCTCAATCTTCATCATATTACTGCACATAGTGGTGGAGTAGCATTGTCGTCATATTTTTACGAAGTATATTACTACATTCAGATGGATGGTGTAGGAAAATTACTAATCAATTATATATCTTGAGTGATAGGGTTGATCTACATATTTAATTAGATAATTGGATTATATTTTTATATTATAATTATATAATCATCAAGAACTCCTACGAATAACAATATTTTGTCACTAACATCATTGTGTGTTTATTTATATTTTGTAAATTTTATTATTTTATATCATATATAAATATATATAGTCAGATTTATATCATTAATTTTAGAATGACTAATAGTTATATATTTTTTAATATTATATTAGTTATTTAATAAATAATGATAAAAGGAAATTAGTTTCTGTGAGGGACTTCATCGAATGACGGACCCAAGAAGTGAAATATACTGAATCCTTATGTAAACATGAAATTATTAGCGACGGATTAATTAAAAATACCTACCATAAATTTGGTACCATTTTTTGGATTTACAATACCATAAAATCATTTTAAAAAAACTATGAAATCTTAAATTTTAGAAAATAATAACTTTATTGAACATATTTATTTTCATGGTTAAAATATTGAATTTCATTTTATATTTTATTATAGACATCGTGTTGATAATAAAATGAATGATAACTACATATATGATTTTTTTTTAATATTAAATTAAAATAAAATTTAAAATTGATTGAATAAAATTCAATGATGTTTGAAGAATTTTGAAACAAAATTAAAATCCTATCAACTTCTTTTGAGCGAATAAAATATTGGAAGTTGGAGAAAAATAAAAAACTTTCATGATGATGTAAAAGTTTTTACACTAATATTAAGAGTTTATTAATGTAATTAGGTATTGAATAAATCCATATAAGATCCATCTATCCATGCCCATCAATATATAGTGGACTCTTCTGAAGAAGCCATGCCAACTAATGCACTTGTGGGTGATCAACATTTTTTGAATGAATATTCATCATAATTTTTTAAAGATGAAAAGGTCTTTAATACCCCTATGTTTTATAATGAAAAATTAGTACCTATAATCCTTATCCCTATTTTAATTATTATAATTAATATTACAATACATTGATCATGTTTACGATTGATTTTCCTAAAGAAATCAAGTATTAAGTGGACATGTTTATAGTAAAAAATTTCATTTTTAATTTATAATGTATTAATAATATTAAATTATAATTATTTTCTAACATCCTATTTTCTATGTTTTTTTAATTAGTGTCATAATATATGGACATATATGTTGAACATGAAAAGGCCACACAAGTAATGTTCATAAAGGAAGTGGAAGAATTCATTTTGTTTTCCCTGAAATTAAAAGTTGTACTACATTTGTAATGGGATCTAATTATATTAAACTACTTAGGGAGTCCCCCAAAACCATTATGAATGAGTTAAATTTTTAAGGAAAACAATTTTTTAGTTCAAATCACGTTATCCACACCCACCATCAGATTGCATATAATGTGTTGAAATTTTCACACTAGGTGAAGTAAAAACCTATCACCCACGTGGGGGGGGGGGAAACCAATTTCCACCATATATCCATTTATATATATCTTTTAATTATTTAGTTATATTTTAATTTCATATTTTTTGGTATATTTGGTAGAAACTAGAATCATAATTCATGGAATACAGTGGAAAAATAAATATACGCTGTATATTTTCATCACTTTTCATTTGCTAATTTTATTTATTTTTTAAATCTAAAATTAAATATAGTTAAATATTACTTTTGGGGGAAGTGTCAATATGATTTGGGTTCATTGGGTCAAACTCTATTTTTATTATTTATTTAGTTTCTTTGAGCTTCAATGAATATTTTTTTCCATTTCTCTCATATTTGATTTTTGTGTGTATTTTCAATCTAATATTTGATGATTCCCTAAAAGTTTAATGTTTATATGTGAGGGATTTATGAAACTCAAAATTTCATATATATTATTATATTATACTACGTTTTAATCCCAAATGTTAAATATTTTATTCAATTAAGATAATTTTATATTTGTATTAATAATTTGAGTTTAATTTTAAATTTGAACTAATCTTGGTATTTAAATTTTTTTAACATAATTTTGGTATTTTGAATATACATTTTTATACTCTAACATAGATCATTATATTCCTTTTTTAGTAGATAACAATAAAATGGATTCATTTTTTTCAAATGGTATAAAATCTCAATCAAACATCTTAAGGCCCAAAATCATCCCATAATCTAGGACTCAAAATCTGTACACATCTCTAGATATGTTGAGTGATGTGATAATATTTTATAGAGTGATAGCTCAATTTATATGGAATTATAAATATAGATTAATATCATTTTGGATAAAAAAGCATTAAATATAGTTATACTTGATTATGCATCCTTTAAAGCCATAAATTCAACGTAACTTGTTTTATTAGAATTCGAATAGTCTCTTATTCATAATATATTTTCAGATAGAAACTGTCAAAACTCAATATAATACATCCCAGTGGATCACCCCTATCTATCTACTATTTGTTTCAACTTCCCGTACATTTGTATTCCTCTTATTAATTATCTTATTATTCCAAATATTATGTAGTGAAATTATGGTGAATATTGGGGGGGGGATTTCCATCATGTAGAGGGTATGTTTTTTATAATAAAAATTTAATGTAAATTTTTAGAGTTATAGGGTTTGTCTCGACATTAAATGGGATAATGGAATTAAATTTTAATATAAAAATGATAGCATCGAACTCAACTACTGATAAAAAGATTATTTAAACTAACATTTTTGTGTTATTACAAAATTTTCAAATATTTTTATATCATATATATTTTTGAATATTTATATCATTAATTTTAAAACATTCTATCATTATATTAATTTTTTGATTTGTTATTATATTATATAATTTATAAATAGTGTCAATAAGAATTGTCTTGTGTGAGAAACCTACTATAGAGACTAATTATAGGTGGTCAATGTACTTTATTCTAATTTAAATAAGAAATTATTAGTGGGTGATTCTCAAAAAATCCATCTCATTAGTTATCACTTGTACAGAATTATGGTGTATATTTTCTATTATGTTATTGCCACTATTTTTCATTGGATTATTGGAGTATTTTATAGTGAACATAGTGGGGACTATAAATAAATATTAACAACTATATGTGGGTAATAAGATGTGTTTCTTCCTAGGTTAAGTACATAATTATTATGAGGGATATTTTGATCACAAGATGTGACAAGGATATATTCTCCACAACATATCTTAAAGTGGGTCACTTCTTCTTGTTTAAAAGGTTATCTTTATGATGGTTTATAGAATTATTTTTGGGATCAACAACTTGTTTTATAGAACATGTTGATCAATTTTTAAATATATTAAATAAGATCTTGGATGGAAGACTGTTAGGTTCCCTAGGTGAAACAATTGTTGTGTTTCTATGATGATGTCTACTGGTGTAGATAACTAATGTACTGTGGAGTTTGGGATGTCTAAAATAATTTAAATTACCATTATCTGTCTAATGTCATGTTTCCTTCATTGGGATGGAATATATTAGTTTAATGTAATCTAATTAAGAGTTCTATAGATTTTATTGATCCATAAGTTTCCTGATAGTAGTTTTCAGTCTTGATGAAATAATATTTAATTGGATAAGGTATTATTTGTGGTATCATATTGGAAACAAAAAAATAAATGTATGTTAGTGTTGTTACCCCTAGAGTGTTTTAATCTACTTATAGGATGAATATTCAACTAAAATTTAGGCGGTTAACAAATTATAGGCCATGATTTTAAGAAAAGTGGTGTTCTAGATGAAATAATCTTATAGGAGGACTCATGTTCTCATAAGGTGGCCTCAATAATCAATTTAAAAGGATCATGTGGTTCATTCAACATATGTATTGTTTTAATTTGTCTAGTTACATTGATTAAATTTCCGATCATTAAAGGATGGAATAATGTGATAAAATAGAAGGACTAATAGGACAAAAAATTTAGGCCTAAAATGAAAATTCTAGAGGATTCAAAAATTTCATAGTAGGAGGGGGTGGTTTTCTGGTGTATCATGTCAATTTTTGGTGAAGATTCTCTTAGGTTCATCGATCAACATCCAAGATGAATTTGGTTTCATGTTCTAGAGAACTGAAGTATGAGTTTGTCATATAAAAAAGGGTGTGACATGGTCCCTATTGTCAAATGATGATTCTAATGTTTATTGGATGGATCGATTTTATGTTGATAAATATTAAGATAGTGGTAGATTCATGCATGGTGATAATGGTTATGGTAAATTGTAAAAGGTGTATGCATATTTAATATAGTTGGAGTTGTGACATGGAAACAAGATATATAATGTGAGAAGGATGGTGAAAACATTATGTTCCTATAGGATTCTGAGAACATGATTTTGGGAGTACAAGGAATTTTCAAATTGAATACATTGTAAGTAACTAGAGATATTATTTTTTAGAAAAAGGATGGTTGTTGACTAAAAATTCAGTCATGTTCTTGTTTGTTACTAGTTGATTCTTTTGTATCATCAAAGTAAATTCTTAAATGAGGTTCAACAAATGTGTTGGTTTTGAATGTCATGAGAACCATGGTATGTTGTGGTTTTTAGCAGATGGTTTTGGGATAAGAGTAATTGAGAAACTATAATTTGAGGAAACTTGAGCATAACATACATATATATATCTTCATTTTAGATGATTATTCAATATATTTCACAATAATAAATGCCCTTAAATAATACAAATTTATTTTTTTAGAGACTATATACATAATAAACATATTTCATGAAATATCTTCAGTGTCTAACACAAGTAACATCCATGATTGTATTCTTCTTAAAGATATCCTACAATTAAAAATTCATAATAAAAAGGGGAAATGGAAACCTAAAAAATACGGATCACATATTCATAGAAAAGGTAAACATGATAGTAAAAAATTGGTGATTATATATATGAATAAAATAAAGCACAAGGTTATGAGATCATTATCATTACATTCATATTATATTCCAAATCAATCATAAATCATTAATAATGATTAATGGAACAATTATTTATCATTTTAAAAAACATGGGACATAAGAGTAAGGATTAATTATTGATCAATAAGTAGTCTTAATAGAATATAATAAGCATAAAATTATGGAAGTGAAATTTTTATGCATTCATAATAATAGAAAATAAATTTTTAGATAATTCTCACTACGAATAAAATCATAACATAGTGTGTAATGTCCTTTAAAAGATTTTGTTCACTCCCTAACTAATTTTCATTCTCATAATGTGTTCACTCCCAATCAAATTTTATAAGTTATCATGTGATATAAATCAATACATGTTTAATTAGAGGGATATATAATTTCAGTCCCACTTGTATAATAATGAATTACATATATATGTCTTCCAAAATATCATAGACACATTCGTCATTCCATCATATCACAACTCATGAAATGTATATGAGGTTCATAATGAATTTATAATCATAAAATAATATAAAATGTAGGGAAAAAATATGGTTGATATCATTATATTACATACCTAATTAAGCATTAAAAACATAAAAGGATGTTTACAGAAACAAAAAATTCATTTAAAATAACATTTGAACCTTTCTTTGAAGACATGATAAATATAAATTTCCCTACGGAAGGCATTTAAAATAAAAATTTCTAATAAATTGAAAAAAAAAATCATGAAAATATCAATTGAAACATAAAAATATTTCATAAATTCATATAAATTTTTGAAGGATGAAAAATACAATCATTTAGAAAGTGTTAAAATAGTGATCCTTTTCACACATTTGATAAAAATTAAAAAAGTAAATCAATTGGATATCTAAAAGAATATAACTTAAAAAATTAATAATAAATAATATTATTATTTATATATATCTAAATAATCATTTCAAAATTGAATAAAACATTACAGAAATCAACTTAATTAAAATGGAAATGGAAGGAAATGTTTTTCAACCGATTATAGAATAAGTATTACATTTCATAAAAAATACTTCATTAAATTTTTAATGTTTAAAATATAAGAGAAAAAAATAAATTCATAATACCACATAAATAATCATAGCATAAGAAAATTGATGGGGGTTTCAGAGATAAAAAATAAAAAATTCTCTAAATGGATATTCATGTATAAGCAATCTTGATTAAAAATGTGATTGAAATATAAACCCTCATATAAATTCAACACATTATATGTATGTGCTATTATGTTCATGTATAAAATTTTATATTTTATATTCATATACACCTAAACCATGTTCATTATTATCATTAAATATATAATTCTTTTATAATTTCCAATTACACAGATATAGATAATTCATCATTGAAATCCACATTCTTGTGAAAATTGATACAATTTTCATGTATAATGATGATTTATTATTATTTTTCTTTGAGTGATTCATGAATTAAACAAATAATATTTCATAATTCACAACTGGAATTCCAAAAAAATACAGACAAATGATCTATAGGACTATTTTTTAAAATATTAGAAATTTAAATACATCATCTTAAATAAAAAAACTAATATTATTTAAAACACTAAATAGTGATCCTAACTACCATGTATGTTTTAAAATTTAATAGGATATGGTGATGAAAATATAATATGAAATTTTTGATCGTGAATGCCTAGTAAGGGAAGAAACATGCAAAGAAAGCATTACATGAGAGTCAAGTTTCATAACATGATATCATAAAGAGGGTGATCTTAATAATAAAGAAATAGAAAAAGGAAATTATTTCATAAGATAACAAAAATGTTGAAATAACAAAAAACAAGATATCATAAACATAATTCAAGGTTCACTCCCAAGGTCATAATCATAAAGATGAAGAAGTCACATATTGGATTTTTCCCTCTCCCTAATCCCTTATATAACATCTCATGATATATAAATCTTTACAAAATGATAGTGAGGGATATATATTTCTAGGGTGATTCCTAAAATAAATTAAAATCAAATATATGCATTCCATATAAGCAAAATAATCCTTAAATAAATCATAATAAAGCTCAAAATATGAGAATAAAGTGGGTTTCATAATTTTAACTCAAAGAATTACCACTGACTATATCATAAGGATTGGTGAGGAAATAAGTTATTAAAAAATTTAGATTTTTTATATTTTAAAAATTAACAATGTTCAAAAAAATATAGTACAAAAATATAAAATTTGATAAAAATTATCATGGAGAAGAAAGAATTAAAGAAATCCTTTTTTTCTGAATCATTATAAGTACATGATTACATTAAAGAAGGAAATACTGATTTTTATCATTAAAAAATTTAACCCATAGGGTATATTATAATGTAATTAGTGTTTTATAAGATATTAGTGGGCCAATATATTTCAATTTAGGTTATTATTGACATCAGTAAACAAGAAATATAATTTATTTTTGCGGATTTTCATAAAAATTAATATTTCAAAGGGAAAAAACATATATTACCCCAATAAAGAAAAGGATATTTATCTAGGTATACATGTAAGAAAAATATATATAATAATAGGTTAATTTTATGGAATAATACTATTTAAAAATGGTTAAATTATATAGGGAATGTGTAAATCAATGGCAATGAGTGTGTTAAAGAGTATCCATTTTATGTTTTTAAAAACCACTATTGAATACCAAATCAGAAAATTAATAGTAATTTTTTTAAAAATGTTTACCAGAAATATAATATTCACATGAAATATAAAATAATTAGGGATCCATTTAAAAATAATTATTTTTAAGGGAATTGATATTATTGACATGGAGGGGAAAATATTTTGGAATTGAATGAGAATTATTCATAACCTAGTTACATTTTATATAAGGAATAGATCAAGTCAATAACAATGATTTTAATAAATTTTTATATCATGAAAAATATATATTGTATACCATTTGAAATGAAATACGAATCCCAGTGTTAAAAATTATAGTTCATGGGAGCATATTGAGTTATGAAAGACCCTTATATATTATTGATAATTTCAATGAAAAACCCAAAAAGGGAATACCATGAATGAAATTGAATATTCAATGTTCAAAAAAATTCTGATATTTTATTTCAATGGGGTGGTAAATGCACCCTAAAAATGAATAATGGAAAATAATATCAAATCATGCCTCAATGAAGGGTGATTGAAAGTGAACCCTAAATTTGTAGGAAACATTCAAATAACCAACCCTTGGAATGAAGATAGCTTTAAATTGAACTTAAAATACCATCAATTAAAATAAAACGTGAAATTAAAAATTACAATAGAATTATAAACTCAATTTAAATTAAATTAGTTGTATAAATGAAAATATTTCTAATATAAGTAAACATGGAGGTGATGCCCTTAATGATTTGGTATTTATGGAATTATAGGTAATTAGAAACCATGAAATAATATGGTTATGAAAATAAAATTAAATGATAATGAATTTTTTTAAAACTATGAACAAAAAATCTCAATTGTTTAAATATTTATAATATATCATTAATGATAAATACTATCCTCATATAAATGTAGAGATAATGGTAAAAATAATGACTATGAAATATTATAATAAAATGGAGATCGTTAATTTTTGTTTTTGTTCTATTATTTTTCTAGAATAAAATATACCACCATTTTATTTATTGAGTAAATTATAATTTAATTTTAAATTATCTATAAAATTCCTCATACGATATACATTGCAGAGTACACATGACATCACAAATGATATCTATGCAATGAACCCCTACGGATTCCCCTAAAACTAGTTATTTTTATTGTGTTATAGGTGGCCTTTTTTTCATTATAAATAATGAATATATTTGATAAATTAAAATTGAAACATTAAAATACATTTGATGCATGTAATATGAAATGCCAAATTTGGTCATGCATTGTATACTTTCTCAAAAATAGAGTTGCTTCTAGAATTTGTTTCAATTGAAATAATAATTCATACTGGTGAATATACTTCATGTTTGTTTTGGTTGGATATTTTCATAGTAATAGATACATCTCATGAAACAAATATATTTCCCACTATAAGAATCTTCTCTTCCTTAAATATTATTCCAATAAAACCTTAACACATTGACTTATCTTAATATATATAAAACATCAAAATAGTAGAGGATCCTAAAAACATTAACCAGCTTCTCTGTCTAATATTAAATATCATGTTAATATAATGATAATAAATATAATTTATTTAAAACCTAATCTAAGCCTTATCCATCTCACCCTTCATCATATCAAAGAAGAAATATCAATTAAAAAAACAGTAAGATTGAAAACAAGTTTTCATTTCACTTACTATTATATTTCACTAAAAATGTTTTTTATACGTTTTTTTACTATGGAGAAAAACAACATCACCCTCTATAAATTAAATTCAATCATCAACGTCATTGTCATACTTGTGTCTGTATTTTCCTATCAAGTATGATTTGATGTAATAAAATATTATTTCCCTATTAAAGTGATCACTACATAATTTGAAGAGCCTATAGAAATAAATTTTCCCCATACTCAATATTAGAATAGAAGATAATAAAATCATACCCATATAAATTATTTTCATAACATAGTAAACATCAAAATTAACATTTTAATCAAGTGTGGTTCTCTCTAGGGAGATAAGATTATGTCATTAATATAATACCACTTTTAAACACACCATTGTCTTATAAACCAACCCCATCCATGTAAATGGACATTTATTCAATTGAAATGGCAATTGTTGGAATAAATATAATAAAAAATTCAATAAATACTTCCATCACATCACCACACACATTAAATTAGTCTTGTAAATTGTGTTAATCACCCAACATCACATAGGAATCATGTATCCTCTTGAAAATTCCCATGAATGAACTTTGAAATCCATCATAACTAAGAAAATAGGTAGATAAAAAATAATTTTTTAAGCCTAATATGTGTCACATATCCATTAATATCATTATATATGATATTTAGACTGATTTTAATTTTACTAATTCAACAATGTCAAATTATAGTGCATTCCAAAGACATGTTTCTCATGTCTCAACCTTAGACTTTGGATATGTTTCCCTTGACCCTTTTAGTGTTCCTAGGTTGTCATATAGGGATGGGGAGCCATATCTTCCTTTATAAGGCCATGTCAAAAATCATCATTAATATAAACAAAATTCAGTACATCTATTTCTTTAGAAATTTTGTCTATATAAAATATATTTTTTAAGCCTCAACATGTTCAGTGGAAGATTCTATATACCAATGAAAACAATACCACATACAATTCTAGTATGTATTCAGTAATACTCGATCTCAATACCCCTCGAACACCACTTGGGGATGCTACCACGAATCTTCTCCCATGGGGTAGTCACCAAGTCCATATTAACAATTAATATAGTTAACATTAATTTTTTCACCCATTAATAATGATACTAACTCTCCATTAATGTTGAGAGAAAATCTTATACTAATGTTTTAAAAAATATAACTATTAATACATTTCTCACTCTATAATAAATTTTATAAATCCAAATCAATAATCTCTTGAAAATATATCATACAAGTTGATTCCTATAGTATTCCACTCAAAGACTATTCCCATGATCACGATAATGTTGAAACCAATCAAACATCCATACACTGATATTTTATATTTCCCAAATAGTTATCTACTCCATGCCACCTCAATCGTCCATACACCAAAAAATTCCGTGCCTAATCAGTTTTCTGAAACCATAATCTAAATGTTACACTGATTATGTGAATCCAATTTAATAATGATATTGAAAATTTCTCCAAATATATCAGCAATGAGTTTTCATTATTAAAATATATTAAAATTTCAATGAAGAAGCTACATCATTCCTGATGTTCATAGTATCACTATATCAGACATCTGTGAAATTAGGAAGGCTCCACTACCATGTTTCTGCACTAGAAATTAACATTCTAGTACATCGTACTCCTATGAAACAATATGAATATACTTCCATCTGGTAACTATTACTTCCAAAATTTTTGACTTAATCATCATGATGAAAACCCAAAAAAATTTTATTCACTGATACTAGGTAAATAATGTCATTTTCCATAACTACATACATCCTAGTTCCTACTCTTTGTGATCCCATCAATAACATAAATAGAACATCAAATTCTCTAATGAACATCCAAAATATGGTAACCATATGATCAAAAGTTACACCCTCCCCTATACATAAGAAATTATTTTCATTACAAGGGATCCAACTAAATAATCCATTGAAATGAACATAAAACTGGAAGTTTCATAATACATCACATTCTAGGATCTGGAGTTATCTTTCAACAATCATCAACTAATAGAACAATCCTTGTGTTCTTTATGTCATGTACTTTTCCTTTCACTTCATTGATTTGGTATGACTCAAATATTTGTAGAATATGAGTTGAATTACACCAAAATCTAAATGTCACACAATGAACAACTTAGTCTACATAAATCATGCATCCATGAATACTTTTGATATTCTAGAAATACCATTGCCATCATCTGGTATCATTATTCTGGACCCTAAATAGACCACCTAACAAGATGAACCCCTATAGTTCTACACCATTTTCTAACTATCACCAACAATGGAACATTCCTCATTAATATATTGGGTCAATCAGAATTTAAATATCCCAGAAACACCTTTGTTACCATCATTGTATTATAGTAATGTTTTTCCAAATCCTTGATAAATGGGTTCACCAGTTTCCTTTCAACATGTTCTATATATAAAAACGTCAACCAATCCCTTTCATACAATGTGTTAGGGAACATGGATTTATGTGTAAATATGGAACACATCCGAATAAGAAGCCCCAAAAATTTTGGGCTTGTAATAAGAAACTAATGACACCCTAGCCACTATATCAAATCATCCCTTCATCATATTATAATCCCACCTAGGTATCTATTATAATCAATGAATAAAAGTAAAAATGGAACTTGATAAAATACATAGAGGCCTGAATAAATCAGAAAACCATAAAAAACTTACATTTTTCGAAATTTCATCCCATACTCATTTGATAACAGTATAATCAATTTCATTCAATGAGGAGAAACATCAATGTTACAACATTTACCATCTTAGGGGAAATTACATAGATAGGTTGATGATGTTCTACAAATACCATTTAATAATTACATATATCATCTCCTTGCATCTGGAATTTTCCCTTGTGGTGATTTAATTATGCATTAGTCTTTAGTACCTGTGGTAGTTTGTGTGTTCTTAGGTTGGAATCCTTGGAAAGGGGTCCACCTCCACCTCTATCTGGCCCTTTCGGTTCCCATCAGTTGTACTCAAAAAAACCATTACATCCATTTATATTGAAACTAATTCCATATAAATAAATAATATTTTCAATATTGTTTTTTAAATATAATAATATTGACAATTACTCTACATTATTTTTATTATAAACACCTCTTTTGAGGCTGGAGAAAATATTTCTGTTAATATGTTTATCTACCAACAATAAAAAGGTTAGACCCAAACTAGTTATATATTGATAATTGTTTGTATGATGAGTCAACAAAATATAACACTCTATGGACCAATAACTCATAAAAACACTGAAAATGTTGGCATTAATTCCAATTGCATCCAGAACTATTATAAATATTGTTTCAGGGAACTATAAATTTTTCATTCTACTATGCAAACTAATAGCCTATATAACAAAAAATTAGGTCATTCAAAAACTAGTTAAATAAATCTTTCAGCAACTAAACATTAGTTTATTCCACTAAATCATGTATCATAACATTATAATAATGTCTAGTAATGGAATAACTTGCATACCAATCTCATCATAGTAGCATAATAGTTCCAATGAATCACATGGAAATCCAAAACCAACTCTAAAAAATAATAATAAATTAATTACTACTCATCTCTTCCATGTTAGAATAGTTATTATCATTTAAGCTACCCAATAAACTAATCTAAAAAACAGCATTGAATTATCACTTATGATGAACATCTAGTGATAGGTAATAGTTATCTGAATCATAAATAGATATTTGGTGAATTTTAATAGGTTTTTCGTGGGAATTAAGTTATTGATCCTATGTTGAATGTTTTGAATCCAAATACTCCTAAAGATACACTTGTGAATATATGGTGGTGGAAAATTCACTATCTATTGTTGTATGAGTTTAGGGTAGTCGAATAATTTCACAAAAAAATTATCAG
Organism: Viscum album; assembly: GCA_963277665.1. Classification (NCBI taxonomy): domain Eukaryota; kingdom Viridiplantae; phylum Streptophyta; class Magnoliopsida; order Santalales; family Viscaceae; genus Viscum; species Viscum album. The sequence continues at coordinate 310,444,681 of OY728126.1, forward strand.
CAAAATTTTTTCGATGATTTAAATTGAACAAAATAGATTATATAATTTCAAAAAAATTATCACATAGATTCCTAAGTGTGGGAATGTTGAGAATGAAAATTCCATGAATTCACCTATTAGACTTATTAATATTCTAAAGGAATGACTGATATGGCTGAGAGAGGGAACAAATGTTAGTATAATGATGTTCCAGAAGAACTTATGTGAAGTGATATAGATATGATATATATCTTCTAATATTCATCAGGTTCACCAGTTGAGTTAGTGGCTACCCTCAATAATTGGGGAGGTCATTTACACTAGTCAGAATAGTGTCTAAGTGAAAAAATGTATTTTAAATATATAGAGATGTTTTGAAACTACTTATAGAAATTATGGGATGTAAAGGCATTAGATGTTTATGGTTGGAGACCTCATGTACAAAGGCAGAACATCTATGCATTGGTAGAAACATACAATAAAATGAGAATCTATAATGGGAGGTGGTTCCTAGGTGATCACATCCATGCATTCATGGATCATATTTATATGCATTCTTGTGGTAAGATATTTCCATGGGGAATGAGTTAGTATGTTATGTTCCATTGCATCTAGGTAGGGAAATAGATTGTCTTCGAAACTCAAATTCACCCTATTCAAATGAAATGATATATTTCACATGGTTTCAAATTGAGGTATGATATATTATATAATTCATTGATAAATAACATAATTTCACATATATTATTATTTAATTTAATCTTTTCATCCCACCAAATTCATATATTTTCAATATTTTTTCCATTTTTATGGTTTATTAATATTTTGTGCTTAATTGTTAAAATTACCAAATTTTATAAATAAAATATTTTAAATCAACTATATATTTCATCCATAAAATTTTCTAAACTAATTGAAATCATGAAATTAAATCTTTCTTATTACCTAAAACATCACGGGATTAATTTAATTCAACATTATTTAATACACAATCCTACATATTAAGGCCCAAAACCAGCTCACGGTCTTGGTTTCGAAATATAATCCCATATCCTAATACATTTAATTACGGACCCATAAATAATAATCTGATAACCCAATAAATATTAAATTTTACAATTATATAGAGAACATATGGGGGAACATCTTTAGTAACTATGACTGTTATGGATTATTCCCCTTCATGGTTAAAAATTCACTGGTACTCGATATATTAGAATTAAAAAAATCTCCAAATCATAATTTTTTTAATAAAACTGTTATAATAAAGAATATACTTCTTCAATTGATCAAATATTTCTTATATATATAATGAAAACATATCCTAACAAAATTATAGTTTATCATATAAATATATTTATAATTATTTATAGTTAATAATTGAAACTGTTTTAGGACATTTTTGGATAGAAATATAGACACCCTTATACCTATAAATACATTCCTACACTCTCATTCCAGGAGAAAAAAATTTTCAAGAGTCTATGGGGGATTTTCCTCAATAATAATTATTTATATTTTCATAATATATTAGTTTATTTCTCTTCTTATCAATTTATTATAATTTCATTTTTATATTTTTTACCCAACGTGCTCATTCAAATATCCATAAAAATGGAGAATTATCCCTTTTTGTTTTTCGAGGTGGGGAGAGTGGTTGTGATTGATATTTTTACACATAGATGATTATATTTACTAAGTTGTAATAATTTTTTAGTACTAAAATGGTTTGTTAATGGATCACCCAACCATATACACTATTGTTTTCTTCTTACAGTCTATTCTTATTCCTCTCATTTATCATCATAAGGATTCATGCAGTGTGCATTAACATTGTTGTTATAATGTGAGGGAGAATTTTACTTCATGTGTATGGTCACTGTGGGATAATAAAAATCCAATGAGGTGTCTTATAGTTATTGGGTTGATATATATAATTAATTAGATAATGAGATTAAACATTTATAGAATAATGATAGCATCATCATGAACTCCTATGAATGACAACATCTTCTTAGTAACATTTCTGTATTATACATTATTTCATATTATAAAATATTAGTGTATTATATTATGTATATATATATCATGAATTTTAAAACTCACTATTATTATATTATTATTTTTTATCTTGTACAATATTAGATATTTTAGAAGTAGTAGAAATAAGAAATCGGTGGGTATGTGTGGTATCTGTGAGTTATTAATCCTTCGTGTTACTATATATAATTATTAAGTATATAAGAAAAAAATATAATTTGATTTATGACAAATACCTATAATATATTCATTATTATTTTCTAGGAATCTAGTAGCATAGTATTAGTATTTTTTTAAAAACCCAAAAAATAATAAATTGGTAAAATAAAAAAACCTTTTTCATATATTTATTATCATGTTTCAAAGATGGAATTTAATTGTGATAATTCTTATCAATGTCATGTTGAAATTCGAAAGTATACGAAGTTAATGGATTATTATACAAAGAATCATGGTTAGAAATATATAATTTTAGTGTATAAATTTCCATGATCGTTGAAGAATTAAGAAACCAAATAATGATCATTTACAATTCTGATGAAGAAATAAATTCTATTATGTTTGAGCACCAAAAAAACACATTCAAGATGAGGTAAAAAATATAATCTAAAATTAATAGTTTAATAACCTCAGTATTTATAAAATTAATCCATAGAATATTTATCTACCCATGCCCAACAATTTATAGAGGTTGTTTATGATGATGAAATAGTAACTGATGTGCATGTTGGAGATTAACAAGATTTTGAATAATACCTGTTTAGAATTATTAAAGATAAGTTTTTTTGTGATAAATGCATCATTGATAATGAATAATTAGTACCTATATACATATATTTTTAATTAAAATAAGATAAAGAAGATTCCCCAATTGATATAATGTTTATACTATCTTTTCCTGAAGAAATCAAGTATCAATCTAACATACCTGAAGGGGTTAACTTTTTTATAAATTATATCTATTTTAATAATATTCAGGTTGAATTGTTTTCTGACATCCATTTCACTAATTTTTTAGAAAATGTATCTCAATACATGTCCCAATATGTAGAATTTGAAGGGGCTATAAGAGTAGATTCATTAAAGGAAGATGACCAGTTATTTATCTTTCCCAAACATTGCATGTTTTACTACGTTGATAAGGAGATGAAATTATTTTACATTATCCATGTATGAATATGAGTGTTTTTTAAAATAATATTATTTGGAAGCAGACTAATGGGGTGGCTCAAATTCAGGATACCACACTGACCTTCTTTCTGGGGATGAATTGACAAAACTGCCAGACTAGGGGAATGAAAAACCATGCCACCCTTTGAAGATAAAACCATGTTATATCATATTTTCTAAGTAAATTTATTTTTTTTGATTTTTGATGTTTTCTTATACATTCTAGGTGGAATTGGTAGAATCTAGGAGAATAATTCAAGGATATCATTAGGAAAAATTATTTATCTTGTATATTTCATTCCCTTTAGTTTTTCTAACATTATGTTTTTTAATAATCATAAAATAAGGGTAGTTAAATTTCAATTTTGAGAGGATATTCATATTGACTAGTGGAATTTGTGAATTTTTTTGATTATATTAATTTTTAGGTACTTTTATCTTCAATGAATATATGTTTTCATTTTTGTCACTGATGATTTTTTAGTTGATTTTGATTCAGATGTTTGATAATTTATTGGAAGTAGAATGTTATAATTTGGTCAATTAATGAATATCAGAAATTCACATAGATTATTATCCAATTCAATTTTTTAATCCAATAAATTTCATATTTTTAATATAAATTTTAAAATTTAATATTTTTTTGAAATGTGAGCTTAATGGTGAAAATGGCCTCATTTTGGATTTTTCATATTTTTTATCGATTTGGTATTTTGGTAATAAATTATTCTACAAAAATTTAAATAATTAAATTACCTTTTCTAGGATCAATTTTTTTATTTATTTCATTCAATCAGATCCACTTCTCAATATGTAATCATTATCCCCCAAAACCCACTCATTATATGGACCATGAAATCTCTGCATGGATCTATCTACTTATAAATATAAGTCTATATCTAATATTTCCAATTTCAACTTTGGGTGAAGTCCTATAAATAGATATATTAGAACTGTGGGAACTACTTCATTGACTATTTCTTTTACATATTATGCATCTTTAATGTCCATAAATTCATGGGTACCTTGTGAATTGAGATTCAAATAGTCTCCATAGCATAAAATATTTTTTGTCTAAATTTTTCATAACTCAGGATACAATTTCCTAATGAAGGTAACATTTTGGGGGTGAATATATAATACATATATTAAAAAATTTTCATTTTCCACTTCACTATATTTTGTAAATTAATAGGACAAAAAATAAAAACATTATTAAGATGTTTTGAGTAAGAAATATTCCTACACTTCTCCCTATAAATAAGTTCATGCAATTTCATTCCAAGGGATATACATTTTTTGTCGGATAAGATGGTTTTTTCAATATAAAATGTTTTTTTATATTTCTCATATATAATTGATTTATTATCTAGTTCTTTATTTATCTTCTTTTCATTTTTATTTTTCCCCTATTATTCACTTTCTAATCTCAATGTGGATATGGAAGTAACACTCAATGTTTTTTGGGGGAGGAGTTGTTATTGATTTTGTTTCACATAAATAGCTCTCTTTATTCAATGTAGAGAAGTTGGTAATAGATCATCTAGTTTTGGGGAAGTGATCACCCAACATTATCCGCTATTGTTTTCTTCTTCTCATCTACTTTCATTCTTCTCATTCATCACCACAATGATTAATATGGTGCTACATATCATTTTAATGTTGAATTGAGGTAGTATTATATTTCACGTGGATGGTATGTTTGGGATGATATCAATTATGTGGTGGGTGTAGTGGGAATGGTTTTTTTCATAGAATAAGATATTGTGATTAATTTTTTATAGAACAATGATGACATCGTCATCAAATACAATAAAAAATAACACCTTCCAACTAAATTTTGTGCGTGTTTTTATATAGTATATTATGATATATTTATATAATATATATATATACATATATATAAACTGTAATGTTCTTGGCGAGGAACCGCAAAACTGGTGATTTGATCATGTTTTAGACATGACCTCTAGCACCCCTCCACATATGCCAGAGGCTACTTTGAAGCAGTGGGGATTTAATGTGGATATTTGTAAAGAATATAAAAACATATTAGAGTGATTATCCAGAAGTAAATAACTAAATATCAAACACATCGTAGTACCCATGATGAAAAAATAAAATAGAACTGAAACATACTTTAAAAAATGAAATCCAATAAATATCGAAATGACGATGTCATACATAAAAATAACTTCCCACAAGGTTGGTTACATTACATAATAAATTAGTGAAGCTAATAAAGGCTCAACATCATCACTGAGTTGAAAACGTCTAGTCATATGATATTACTCATGCAATCCAGGTAGACCTAATAGTAATGAACACTACCTCAACCAAAACCTAAATTAGTAGTAATATGTTAGAGATTCTTGGGTACCCAAGATCAATTGCGAACTGATCAAGATATTTTTAAAACATAGCAGGAAACACCCACGGATGTTTACGGAAAATACCAAATATATAAATAGTGTATACAGAAAAATAGTGGAATAAATAAATAGTATTGGAAAAGAGACACAACCTTGGAACAATCTAGAACATCAAGTACTCATCGATCCATGAGTTTCTCTGTTAGGACCAGACCAACCAAACATTCAATGACCGAATATAGTCCCCTATAGAATAAATTAAGAGGTGGATTTCATATAACAAAAAAATGGGTTTCTAGCGATTAATTCAACTAAAGGATGAATAAAACATACATCCACAACATATGTGTCATGTACCTAAGTTAGTAGAGCCCAGAACTTTGGTTTGGTAATAAAATCAATTTTCCACATCAATATCAATCATTTTGGGAACATCCGTCCAACACCTTAACATATACCATCTATCGATACAAATTCTGAATATTGTATCTATCAAAATAAATGAAAAATATAATAAAAGAGAATGAATCCTCAGTCTATCTACCATATATACATGACATTAGTAATGCCTTGAGAAACATTCTGGCCCAGTCCAATGAGAAGGATAATTATTCTAATATCCAATACCACAGTGTATACCATCATCCCCCTGACAATTAGTTTGGTGATCAAACTAGGAATTATACTATTAGTGTATAGATCCTCAGTCTGACGCCATGTCCATAGTATACTTCATGTTCACGGAACATTATTCCACCATCTAATCCATTCCATATATTCTAAAATACCTTTTCCTAGAGCATCAGTCCCACACCTAAGACATTCTTCTATTTCATAAATACCATTCCTTGACATAATGATTACCCAAATTGTACAATAAAAACTTAAAAACCATTTTTTACAACTATTTAATACTAAGCTCAATATGTGACATCAAAACCAAAACCTTCCTTCTAAAATCCCAACCCTTTTTTACATTCAAAAAGAACTAAACCAAAAACCCAAATTAAATATTTCAAAACCACAATTTTAAAAAATTATATAGTCCCTGTGAAAAACAAACAAGGCATAAGGCCCAAATTTCCATCAAATATCACATTTGAAATTAAGGAATTTTTAAAAATTAAATCTGCACACACCAATTTCAAATCATCATTTGAAATCCATTAAATTTTTTTATAAATAACATGGATGATATCACCTCATTTACAAACATGGATCATTTGAAAGCATCTCCTTCCCCATTTGAAACCCAAATCAAACTAAACTCCCAACACATATAGTTTAAATCCAATTCAATTTCTGCATATAAGTATCACAAAACTCATCCAATAAGATACAAGAATTTTATCCACTTTCAAGTTTTTACCATTTATTTCCATGTTCAACTCATTATCCCTTTTTAATATTTAATCAAACCATCCAACAAGCATAACCATTTTTAGATCATTACCAAACCTCATTACTCGTACTATGAATGAAAAAAATTCCCCTCAAAATAATTAATTCACAGACCACAAACACATGAAAATAAATTAAACAGACTATGGGTGTAGCTCTTATACCACCTACCTTATCAAATAATCATTCCATCATATTTCCCAAAGCATGGTGTCCCTTAAAAAACCAATCTAAGCATCATCCAAATTAATCATCACTCAAATAATATTTTCATGATAATTAAAGCCTTGATATCACACCAAAATACAATGATCAATCAATTATAAAAATTTTATTAAATTAATTAACCAAAACCCTACTTATCATAATGCAAGAAAGCTCACTCGGCCATCTCTATACACCGAAAATCAATCAGTCCACTGAAAAAATACCCAGAACACAAACTCAACCACATTATATGAAAATTAGATAATATTTTTCTAAAATTTTACATATAAATAAAATAATCATCAAATAAACCCTCTGAAAATACACCATGGCTATAGGACATGCTGAAATTCCAATAAAGGATGTATGAATTTCCTTTGATGTTCTCCTTTACCCAATAAGTCAAAAATCCCCATGAGAAACAGATGACTACACCATGATTTTATGGAATCATCAACAATAACTAAACCATATAACATTAAATTTAGATATAAAAAATAATATAATTAAATGTAATAATTAGACGCGGAGAACTAACCAAAAACACAAAGGAATCTCCATGAACACATCGCAAAAAGAATGTGAGAGGACGAGGAAGGAGTTTACGAAACCCATAATCTACATGCTTCCAATGTAGAAGAATATATGTAGAATGGATAAAAAATAAATGGGAATTTTTCAAAAATATCTATTTTATGATGTGTGGCAAGTCATAAAGGATTCAAAACCTTGCACCGACCATGCGGTTTGTTCTGTAGAAGGAATACCAACTCACAACATTTAGACAAACCATTGGCCAAATCATCCTCCATCTTTGCACACCCACACAACCCAATAAACATTCCCCACATGGTTTAAAAAACTATCAGCCGACCATGTTGTAATCACATTCCTCTTCTATCAAAGGTGAATAGTTTTACTAAAACCATGTGAAGTTAAACATCCATGCCTTAGAACCTCCTCGTACATGCATAGTTTCTCCTTTTCCCAGCATTGTTTACCCCAAAAAATTAACAATCCATGAAACTCAACCATGCCCAATGAAAATTAAAAAATAACCCTCATAAGCAATAAGGCTTCACAGGATTTATACTAAACTTTGCACATCAAACCATGAAACATGGGAAGAGGTCTCCAACACTAATAAAACAAGACCTAAATTTTCCATAGATCAACCTAACACTCGAAATGAATCTCAATTATCATTACTAATATAAAACCATCCTTTTAAGATGTTAAAACATTCGACGATCAATTTCAATCCTTGATTCATGATTTCACTTCTATGGTAAAAAAATTATTATTCCTTTAAAAACTTCTAATCCATTTAGAGGTGGTATCTTACAACCACCCATCCATAATAATTCTTATCCATGAGAAGATTCAGTAGCCATTCTTTTGCAAAAACAAACCTATTTACTTCACCATATATTAACAAAACACCAAAATCATCTATTGGCTTCCAAAAACACTTCTATGACACATCCTCCATCTCAATGACCTAACCTAGCCAACACTCAACACTAACAACCATTTGATAAACTAGAATCATTGATTTTGATTAAATATCTCATCCCATGAAATAATTTATTATCACATCACCAAAGTATTAATCGAGCTATGGTGATTCCCACCATAAGATCCAACTTATAAACAACAATATCCTATTCATAATACCCTTTCTTTAGGAAAACCCAACTGAACCTCAACTCTTGCACCCGAAAAGTACCAATCATTTCACCCTAAATAACACACCACAACATGCATGATAATTTGAAGAATCATTAGAAACCATCATCATCATTAAAAATAAAGTAAATTGGGTTCATAACAGTGGTCCATGCACGAACTACGTGAATACATTGATATCCTTAAAAGATCAACAAAAACACAAACTACATATTTTTTTTCAAATAACACATCGAACATAACTTGTATCCTTTATCACCCACATTAACTTCTAACTTCTATCATACTATATTGGAAAACCCATTTCCAATTCTCCTGACTCCATATTATTGAATATTTCAATCTCATTTGATTTCAATGCCTTCGCTCCATGTAGACTTCCATAATCGCACAACATGCCCACCCGAATCCAAAAATAACCCATATCAAGATTCAATATTTAGATTGTATACTGAATAAAAACCATGGTTTTTTCCTCTAATATATCAATAATTTCTTATCCCCAACATCTGTGAATGGAATCCACGGCATTCGTCAAAATATGGACCATCCCAAGGACCTCAGCTATAAAATTTCAACAATGCACTTCCAATTATATGACCTCACATTCACCAATCCATGATAATACCCTTTAGGAGACCGCATATACAACCAAATGAAATTATTGTGTCTTAGAATATATCCAATAATCTCCCAGTGTACTCAAGACAATATTACAGTTTTGTGAATGATCATATCTTGAATTAGAGTATGTTAAGGTTCTGTCAAGAGACACCACTACAACCCATCAATTCATGAGTAAACCTCTTACTATATGTATATAAAAACACATGCAATCCCCATACCACCATGCACACAAGAGTCTTATCACATCAACAATGTTTCTTAAATTATTCATGTATATATTTACTACTCCAACAAATATGGTGTCTGATCTTGTAACATCTGATCATTAAACCAAACGAAACAGCATGTTATCATCCTCTCATGCCATTGGGATCCTAGTAGAATTAAACCTTCACACCAACTTTTTTGTGAACCCACCACAAAACATGATTTTGACCCCAATGGGACAATATTTTTGAGTCCTTAGTTTAAAATCCCAATCCACTGGCCATGCCTACCATGCATGTCCTTATCACTAATCATATATAACCCATTATTCTATTAAAACCCATAAGTAACTCACCATACCAGAACCACTTGCATGACCACCCATGTCTTGAGCAGCATTCAAAAGTTACACTATGACCATGTACTCTATTTCCATATTCCTAAAGACACATCCAAATCTAACCGATAGAGGAACCATGAATGTTCTATCCTCTGAAACCACAAAATCCACCACTACAATTTCACTCTAAGTATTTACCATTTTATGAAAATAAGAAAACACAATTAACATCATATAAATACAAAATGGCCTACATAATTTCCACCAATGGTGACCAAGTACACCTAAAACTACATTTCCTTAAGCACCCCATGTGATCTCAAACTAATTAATGACCACCAAGCAAACTCACATGAAAATACACTAACTAGACTAAGATCCCAACAAACCAAGACTAAGAGAAGCCAACCATAAGTATAAACCACTATCACTCAATTGACACTTCTGAAAACTAATGGAATCCTATACCCCAAAACCCCAAGCTAGGTTAACACTCTGTAAGCTATATTCATGTTTCCAAAGAATACATATATTCCACCTAAACCTAGAGGCACTTGTAACCTGATTACCCCTCTCAAGCATCACCCTCAAAAGCTACATGACACCTCTTTCAAGACAAGAGTCGTGTCTACAGGTTTATAGGTCCAACCACCCATGTTCTAAACCAACTCATAGAAGGTCAAAACACCAGGGAATTGAACATACATCCATCTCAACATCACACAAAATCACTATGTCATAGCACCATCCTATAATTTCTAACACTATAATGGTGTAATTTACCAACCATAAATAAATAAAATGGCTACTCATCATCTCAAAGCATCTGAAAATCAGACCTCTCCATAGATGACTTGGCCATACCCAATCTTCAATACAACCCACTCATATGGGGTCCAATGTTAATATAAATAGTCCATAATTCCCCACGAGAGTCACAATACCAACCATGAATAAAATAACACTAACATCTTCTTCATGCATCTAACTATAGTTCCACATCACCTACCTTCAAAAAAAATCCCCAAATCACAAACCAGTAATCCTATAAAATGTAGATCATGTGTTCCTGGAATGATTCATGGTGTACTTATTTTCATTTAAATCTAATAGTCAAAACCAAATTGTTGTCCTCTTTCCAATGAAAAAGAATTTGAAAATCATAATAATAATTTGATTACAAATAACATGTGTGTCACTTGAAGTGAAAAGAATACATAACTATAACATCAAAAATCTGAACACAAATCAATCACCTAGTAACATGGAATTCTTATCGAAACATGTGTTAGAGATTAACCAACATGATATCCATATGAAGCTCTGAAGAATACATGTATCCATTCTTTATAATGTTTCAAATATAATTATTTTAGGAATGTAAAAAACCACTAATACTAATTTTAAATTTCCCATAATGGATACACTAAACTGGTTCTCTGATTGTGTTCACCACATGAACTAATGTGTGCCTACATGTATGCCAGAGGCTGGTGACTTATAGTGGGGGACTTAAGAGTAATAGTGAGGGGACTACACCCCCATATCAGGGTGTGCAACCAAAAGTAAATAAATAGATATCATTCATGTAATAGTACATGATAAGAATAAATATACTACATCTGAAACATACTATAAAAATGAAATTCAATAAATAAATGGATGGATATATCATACATACAACTAACTTCTAGTTGTACCAGTTAAATAACATACACAAATAAAAGAAACTAAACAATTTCACCATACCATCATTAATCCATGTCATACCGGTCACCTGATATGACTCAAGGAATCATACATGACTTGAAATTAATCAACATTGCCTTTGCCGAAACCTATGCCCCCAAAACAGTGTGACAACTTCTTTTTTAACCATGTGTAATGGAGGCCTGAGCATGGTGTGACTAAAACACATTAGGCCCCTACAAATGGTTTCTTAGTCAAATACCTATAATAGTAATGGTGTATGCATTTAAAAAGTGGAATAAATAAATAGTACAGATAAATTGATATGATCCAAACAAATCACTATCTATTATAGTTCCCACTTTTCCATGGGTTCTGTGGTGACACCCAGACCAACCAAACATGAAACAACCTAAACGATTCTCCCAAAGAATAACATAGATGGTGCATCACATATAAGACCAAAATGGGGTAGAATTCAATTCATTATTCTTAGGGAGGAATACAATATACATCCACGGTATATCTCTCGTATGCAAAGCCATTAGTGCCTAGAAAATCGGTATGGCATCTAAATCAGTTATCAACATTTATATCAAACATAGATGGAACCTATATCCAAAATCTTAACATATACCATCTATCCGTACTGATAATTAAAATTGTATCCATCATGCTGAAAAAAATATAACAGTAGTTTCTAGATCCTCATTCAAGCATTGATCTATGCATGACATCCCTGGTTCCTAGTGCATAAATCTGGCCCATCATAAGGATGAGAAAAATCAGTACAAAATCCTATCCCTCAAGGTATACCATCATTTCTTATAGCACAATAATGGAGATATAACCTTGACATATACTAGAAGAATCCCTATCCACAGTGAGACAACATATATGTAGTATACATTTTGTGACTAATGCATTTGTAAAACACATAAACCATTCCATAATTTCATAAATACAAATTCTCAATATCTTAATTACATGAATAGTTTAGGAAAATCACAAAAAGACTTTCTAACAACTATCCTATACTACAAACCCTAAATATCATTAGAAAAAATGCAATCCCCATGAATTCCCAACTTATTTTCACATGTAATATTACTAAACAAATCACCCTCATTAACTATAATAAAAACACTCTTTTTAAACATCATTCATTCTATTTAAAAATAAAACAAGTCCCATGGACTACATTTCCATTAATATAATCACATGATCCATTATAGAATTTTCATTATGGACTGCACCACCATACCAATTTCATAAAAACATTTGAAATACAATTAAACCCCATTTAAAACTCACTTAGTGGTTGAATCCTCATTTCAAAACAAGAATCATGTAAAATAAGACCCTTCAAACATTAAAACCAAAAAACCATTTCATAGTTTAACACATAAAATTAGACCCCTTTTGATGAGCCTGACATGCATTTCAAAAAACACAACCCCTAGGACACCACATTTTTTCCACTAACAAGTAAAACTATTTTATTTCAATATTCTACTTATTATCCCATTTTTACTATTTAATCAAACCAACTAATAAGATTAATCTATATAAGATCATCACCCAACTACATTACTCAAACCATGAATGATAAAATTACACTATTGTGATTTAACTAAAAACCCACAAGAACATGAAAATAAATTAACACGACTTTTTGTACCGATCGTTGACCACATAACACTTCAATGAATATTTCCATTGAAATTACAAATGTATGATGGCTTTGTCGAATCATATCATGGCACCATCCAAATCCCTCATATCCCAACTGAGATTAGCATTGACCATAGATTCCTTAACCACAAAAAAATATATCAATTATATTAAATAAGAAATTAATTAACCAAAACCTCACATGGAATAATGCCAAAAATAACCGATCCATTGTTCTGTTTAGATACCAAATATAACCACTCACAGAAGACCTATGGAGAAACCCTGAACACATTCTAATCCAAATAAATAAAAAGGAAATAAAAAATGGAAATCTAAATAAATTAAATCATTTAAGAGAAACTAATAAATTTAATAATGGTCTCATTACATGATGAAATTCCACAAAACAATGTTTAGAATCATTCTTTGGACCTCCTCCATGAAAGAAGTCCAAAATCCCCATGAAAAAAACAGATGATTCCACTATGATATGGTTTAATAGTCAACAAGACATAAACTGAAGATTTTCAAATTAGTTTTAAAAAAGAAGAATAACAATGTAAATCATTAGAGGGGGATAAATCACCACAAATTCCAAAGAGTATCTATCTACTCTCCCCAACAAAATTGGATACAAGGGGAGGTATGGGGTTTGGAACACCCTAGTATATGCAAATACAAGGTAAGAGAATGGTGGTGGAATGGATAAAACCTTGAGGGGTTATTTTTTGTAATATAACCATTTAAAAAAAATTAGAACCCACATTATTTGGCTGCATGGTTTTCCAAATCATGCAACAACCATGTGGTTGGATCTATTTAATACCAAACCACTCACATGTTATGGCTTCATGGTTTTCCAAACTATGAAAACCCCTAATATATAACACGCATTAATCAATTGGATAGGCCACATAGATTGATAAACAGTTTTCAAACTATATTGTTAGAATTGGGTCCCTTCTATAACAAGGCCCACTATTGTTATGAAACTATGTGTAGCCCATGAGATAGGGAAAAAATTCTCCTAATCCTTGAATGATTTCTCCTTTATCCTCACATACATTACCCATACTTGTTTTCAATGCCTTAAAATAAATTATTCTTAGTCCAAATTGAACTAAAAACCTCCTGAGAATCATATAGTACCATGATTTCTCCTAAACCATGTACGCCAAACTATGAAACCTGGAAAAAAATATCCATAACTCACAAAAAAACTAAATCCTATATGGATCCACAAAATACATAGTCTACCACTCATGTATGATTCCCCATATAAAAACATCATTTTGAGACATTCCAACTATTAGTGATCCATTCTGATTCTTAATTCAATATTTGATCAGCTGATAATGAAAATCCATGTTCCTTTGTAAATATTCAATCCATCGGAACATAGGATCTTAATATTTTAATTAATTTTCAAACCCACATAATTATATTATTTTTATATTATTATTGTATTATATATTTTATAAATCATTATAATAGTAAATTAGTGTTTTTGATCAGCCTCTTCGAGTTATCAATCTTGGGTGTGCACTATATTCATGAATTGGTAATTATAAAATTATTAGTGGTGGATTTGTGAAAAATATTTCTCATCAGTTATCCCATTAATGTAATGTTTTTTGGTTGTTTCATGGGTGTTCTAATCTTTTATGATTATTCCCTAAATGGATTGTCTTATACTGAACTAGGTTGCAGATCTGGAATCATAGAATTAAAACTGCATGTTGTTTCAAAAGTTTCTTCCTTCCTATGTTTTTGGTCATTAAGATTATTGGGGATCTGTAAATAACTACATTTTCAATGTATTTGTTCCATAATCCACTAATTATAGAGGGTTAACTTTATTTTATTGAAGAATTTATCCTTGGGCAGGATTACCGATTGGTTTCTAGGATCTATAAGAGGTTATATTGAGGTTTGGGTAGAGAGAAACTATTGATAAGCATATCAATCTATAAGGGACATACAATAAACATTGAAAAATACTAGGATAATCCAATAATGTGACATTATTTCACATCATGGATCCTTTCATGTTTATATTATTAGATAATTAGGTTATAACTCACACCTGACAAAATATATATTTCAAATTGGAAACTTCTACTCTATAAATGTTTTTATACAATAAAAACTTTTAAAAATAAAGAGTTTAATTTAATTTGTAAACCATAAATATATTAATTCATACTAGCAATTAATATATTCTCATTTAAAACCTATGAAAAAAATTTCAATACATTGGATACAAATAAAAATCTCAGTAAAGGATACATAATGAAAGACAATTGTTATTCCTAAAAAACACAAAAACAAAGATTGCATTATCATGAAGTAATACTTTTCACCTTTACGAATTAATAAATAATCATCACTGAACATAACCTCATTAATTACACATTTTTTATACCAAATAATACCATAAAACTATATAAACAAATATATAACATATAAAGGTAACTTGGGAAATAAACATACTTAAATGGAATAACCAAACAGTCAACTTCTAAATGTATCACTAAATGGTATGTCCATTGGGATTACATCCTCACCAAATGCATTGGATGTTATAAGATAACATACCATCCTTGGTTTATCTGTCAGGACCCGTCCTCGGGGCACGTGCCGTGACTACCCCAAGCCCACCTTCCATAGGCAAGGGGTTGGCGACTAGAACCAAGGCATAAACCCCGGAAAAAGGGAAGGCATTGCCTTTGAAAAGTAAGCAAGCACCACAGAGTAAGCAAGTAGAAAAGTAAACAATAAGTTAAAACTGTAACAAGCTGTGCTGAAAGTAAAAGGGGACGGAAATACAAGCACAAATGTAAAGTACAACTGAAAGGGGAAAACAGCAACTGAAAAACAAAGTTGTAGCGCCGAGCTGTCCTCTAGAAGTCCCACCTGAAGGGTGGTTACAGATAGCCTCCACTGCTCCTCGGTCCACCTGACGGCTCCGAGTACGTCTCGCCCAGTGGTCCACCTCCAGGTACCGTCTTGCTCCGCAAGCCTCCAACACGATCAGCGATGTCCGTCATCTGCAACCAACACAACGTAGTGCGGGCATAGCCCGTGCAGGGGTGAGTATAAGCTACTCGGTAGGGACCCCAATACCCCCGAAGGTCTCCCAGAATCCCTAAAGGTTAACCACAAAGAAAGAAACAATCACAAAGTAACATCCGACAGGGCTTAAGTACATGCCCATACATATACCTAAGTCATCAATTCTCGCTTGGCTCCAATGTCCGAGCTCAAGCACAATCCAGTCCACACAGGAAAGAAAGATGTATACCCACACCGGAAAACACAACACAATCCACAAAGGAGAGATAAAGTAATCCACATAGGACAGCTCAAGACAATCCACAAAGGAGAGTAAACAGAAAATCCACACATTATAGCTCAACACAATCCACAAAGGAGAGTAACATAGGATTCCGCTCACACAGGTATACTTCTTCGAATGAAGAAAAGATGACCACAGATCCATCTAAGTCATTGGACCCACAAAGGATCGATAGGTAACTAACCCCCGCAATGACCCACACAGGATCGGGCCCACACAGGACATGTAGGCGTTGGCTTACACAGAACCGCTGAGTGCTGACCCACACAGGATCCGACCCACACAAGATTGGGCCCACACAGGACCTGTAGCACTAATCTATGTAGGATCGCTGAGTGCAGTAGTCGTCGCAGTCAACTGAGGACCTCTACACAGCTGTCTTCGCAGTCCACTGAGGATCTCTGCACAGTCGTCGCTGTCGAACAAGCAATCGCAGCCAACACTAGGGTTCCCGCACACAGCAAGCTTGTTCGGGAGGGTCCGCTCCACGAGCCGAGAGGCTGTTACATCAACTGACACAATGTCCAAAGTTGATGTATCCAAAAGTTCTGTATCGCCAGCAGGAACTCAACGTCGCAGACAGCGCGTCAATCGGACGCCCGGTCTGAGTGTTATTGGCTTTTTCATCCCAGGGGCCCGGTTGTATTTTATGGCAAAACCAACCCGACCGTACTCCACCGGCGTCCAAACCTCGGGCGGAGTGATCCAAAAGATCCGTCTCACTTAGAGGAATCCATAAAGTTGACGGCACATCAATCGGACGTTCGAAGCTAAAGATATGAGCGTTTTCGCTCGCTCTGCCCGAGGTTTGGATGCAAGTGGAGTATGGTCATGTTGGTTTTGCCTTAAAAACCAACCGGGGCCCAGGGATGAAAAATCCAATAACTCTCAGACCGGGCTTCCAATTGACGCGCCATCTGCGACGTTGAGTTCCTGTAGGTGATACGGAACTTTTGGATAAATCAACTTCGGACATTGTGTCAGTTGATGTATCAGCCTCTCGGCTCATGGAGCGGACCCTCCTGAACGAGCTTGCTGTGTGCGGGAACCCTAGTGCTAACTGCAACTACTACTTCGACAGCGGCGAATGTGTAGAGATCCTTAGTGGACTGTGATGACTACTGCACAAAGCGATCCTACGTGGATCAGTGCTACAGGTCCTGTGTGGGCCTGATCCTGTGTGCGTCATTGCGGGGTTTAGTTACCTATCGATCCTTTGTGGGTCCGACGACTTAGATGGATCAGTGATCATTTTTATCGTCATTCGAAGAAGTATACCTGTGTGAGATGAATCCTGTGTTACTCTCCTTTTTGGTTTGTGTTGAGCTATCCTGTGTGGATTTACTGTTTAATCTCCTTTGTGGATTGTGTTGAGCTATCCTATGTGGATTAATTTTTGTCTCATTTGTGGATTGTGTTATGCTATCCTGTGTGGGTATACGTTTTGCTTTCCTGTGTGGACTGGGTTGTGCTTGAGCTCAGACGTTGGAGCCGAGCGGGAATTGATGACTTATCTATATGTATGGGCATATACCTAAGCCATGTCGGATGTTACTTCAGGATTGTATCTTTCCTTTGTGATTATCCTTTGTGGATTCTGGGAGACCTTCAAGGGTCTCAGGTTCCTTACTGAGTAGCTTATACTCACCCCTGCATGGGCTATGCCCGCACTACGTTGTGTTGGTTGCAGATAACAGACAGCGCTGATCGTGGTGGAGGCTTGCGCTGCAAGACGCTACCTGGAGGTGGACCACTGGGCGGGACGTACTCAGAGCAGTCAGGTGGACTGAGGAGTAGTGGAGGCTATCTATACCCACCCTTCAGGTGGGACTTTCAGAGGACGGCTCGGGGCTGCGGCTTTGCTTTTCAGTTGTTGTTTTCCCCTTTCAGTTGTACTTTACAGTTGGGCTTGTATTTCCGGCCCCTTTTACTTTCAGCACAGCTTGTTAAAGTTTTTACATAGTGTTTACTTTTCCGCTTTCTTACTCTGTGGTGCTCGCTTACTTTTCAATGGCAATGCCTACCCTTTTTCTGGGATTTACGCCTTGGTGCTAGTCGCCAACCCCTGGCCTATGGAAGGTGGGCTTTGGGTAGTCACAGCACGAGCCCCGAGGACGGGTCGTGACAATATCATAGAACCACTTATCTTCAGTTTATCACATAACCACCCATCAAATGGCAATGTACAATAACAAAATCATAACAGAAAAAAGAGGATAATAAAAAAATAACATTTCCACATTGCATTCACAAGAGACCGTGTTACGATATTGATATAATAAATCATTTAAAAAACCAAATTCAATTCCAAAATACCTAAAAATGGTATATGGTATTTGTGTTTTATTTTAAAAACATTACATCTAGTTGGGGAATCTGAAATACCAAATAATGATCAGGGTTGCGGAATTGTGGTTGTCACTGTATATGTTTAAAAAAATTACATATATCCTTGAGAAAAATGCTTCATATAAAATTGAATCCTTTTGAAAAACTGTTAAATGAAATTAAAATTCATATGTGTTGATTGTACACCATATAATAGAATGTGGTGTATATTTTTAAAATAATCATTAATGAAAGGAGATTGAGATGATGTCCCTTACAAAGATCATATCATTAAATAAAGATTCAATCATTGACATAATTATTTGAGAAAAATATAAATACACCTAAATATAAATTGTTATTAATTTAAAAATAATCAAGGGTCATTCACACGTATTCTTGGAAAAAAACAAATGGCATGGATATTTACATTAATGAATAAATATTGAGTTAACATTTTTTCTTACAAAAATCATATTGTTATTAAAATAGATAGATTGTGTGTATTCTCTATAAATAAACATAAATAAAATAAAAATAAAATAAATTTTATCAAATTTTATTTCTCATATACTCATAGAAGGACATAATCATGAACTAGAAGATTAACAAAAAGACTTGAAATTAGGTTAAGAAGTTCCTTTACCTTGAGTTTGACTCATCATGTACAATAATTATGTTCATAAATAATAAAAATATGTTATTTTATTCTTCCCTGATAACCTTTTTATGATTATTTTTCCTTTCATATGTGTTGATACCATGTTATAAAAATTAAATAATTATTTAAGTTCATTTCGTATTTTTTATCGATATTCAGTACCTGAGTCAAAAATGAACTCGTTTTGATGTAAATTGAAAATGTGGTCAAAATTATATAATCTAAAATTATATTCATGATTCACATATAATATATATCTATTATATATGTATTTGTAATAATCAATAATATTTTAAGATATGAAATGAAATGCATCGTTCATAGAGATAGAAGGCCATACTTATGCATGAACGCTAATTTCATTTATTTGTTATATTAAAATATTTATAATTAATTATATTTTGTGAATTATATTAATTTAATATATGCCTCATAGGATTACTAAAACTATCTATTATAAATTCCATGTATACTGGGAACATTTAATATCACATTGAGTGGGTGGTAGTCCAAAATTCTATGAATTAAATGATCGAATAACAACAATATGTAAAGCATTAAGGTTTGACTAGTGTAACATATGATGAATATTAAATAGGTTATAATATATTATTTAATATATTATTTTACCATAATAATGTTTTTAAGACCATCCATGAAGGTGGTAATGAAAAAATAATAACAACTTTATTCAGGGAGGTGATTGACACACATAACATGGACAACAATATCATTTATTTGAATAAGTGGAGGTGAGAAATGAAATGGATGTGAGATATTCCATTAAAAATATAAAACTACAATATATAAATGATTATGGATTAATCGTGCATTTATGGATGAAAGGGGTGATGCTAAAATCAAAAAAAAAATTACAGAGGTACTTTAATAAAATTATCTCTTGAATATCCCCCCACCTTGAATGACCGTTGAGGACCTAGGATTTTTTATTTTAGTGAAACCATTAGAACATGGACATGATTACAGTGAGGAGGAGAGGTTTAGGTAGAGATTTTAGTAGCTAAAAGGCTTTTTGGGTGGAAATAGTTTAGTGGAGAGGTGTTATTTATACATGAGGAAAGGTGGGTTCAAGTGATTAATTTATTGATTTTTTTATATTTAAGGATATCCATATAAAGGTGGAATTAATTTAAAAGATATTTTATTGTTATTATAGATTTTTTTATGGTTATATTTGATACACACCTCAAACAACCATTAAATGTTTAACTTTTGGGATGTTAAGCTATAAACTTTTACCTTTTACCCTTGTCGAAATTTTACTTTTACTATGTTAAATAATTTTTTACCACGATAAATTTTTTATAAATAAAAAATAATTTCAACATAATATGTAATTTTTAAACTATGATTACAAAAGTGTAATCCATTTTATCAAATTATATTCATATAATTGGGTAAATTTTGTTTATAATTTATCCCCCAAACAAAAAAAAAAGAGGTTTTTAAAGTGAAACATTCAAATGATTGAAATGTTTCTATATCTATATTGAACATTAATTTTATTAAAAATAATATAAATTGTATTAAATGATAAAAAAATATTTTAATTAAACTTTAATAAAAATAAAACGTCAATCTAACTATATTAATAAAGTTAATGAAAAAGCTGTTTTGAATTAAAATTCAGTTTTTTTCATTGTGTAATAAAATATGAAAGTTAAAAGAAAAAAATATCCAAACTAAATGTTGTTGTCCCGCATCCAAATAAGAATATTATTTTGTAAAATAATAAATTTAAAATAATAATAACCTATATTTAAAAAGGTTTCTCCATTAAAAGGATGTAAAAGTTCTTTTTTTAAAATGACTTCTTTATTCCATAAAATTGATTTTGTTCCTATGTCATGTATAGAAAACATATAAGATGAATTTTAAACATTGAATTACATATATTATAGGTATGTGGAATTAATATAAATCTATAAAGTGTGATTTTATTATTTAAAAACAAAATTATTTTCATTTAAATTGCTTTTCAGAAAAAAATCATTTTAATTAAATAGAGTTATTTTCATTTATAAATAATTATTCACAAAAATAATTAAAAAAAATTTCAACCATATTTTCATAAAATAATCAATATTTTATATTCCCTAAATATTGACATTTTTGTTATAAGGTAACATAAAAATATTTAGTTGTTCTCTTATGTTTGACATGGTTTATTATGTACACTATCGAACATACTGTTTCTTTTTAAAAAACAAAAGATGTTACATTCACCACCCATTTGGAAATTGCATCATCATAATTTAAATTTGGGGTTGGTACCTAATATAGGCCTTTTCCAAACTCTTTTATTGTTATCCCACTGTTGGAAATGGGTTAACAAAACTACCACATTAAAATAATGAAATAGGAGTATAATGGTCACTCGATATAACAAATAAAAGGATTCCATATAAAAAGAAATAGATATTTATGAAAACAAACCATCTTGTTCTGAAGAACTGTGATATAAAACATGGTCCGAATAAATTTATCAATAAGAAAACCATAAACATGTGATGGGTTAAACGGTCATTGATTTTTTAGTAGGAAAAGTAAACAGAAAATGTTTTTGTTTTAAAATCCTTTTCCTAAAGTTACGAAATTTATTTATGAGCTTCACTAAGTTCGTAAGGATACTTAATTGAATATTATAGTTTCATACATTAAACAATTTCCACAAAAAATAATCTTTTTTTTCCAAATAATTACTATTCAATATGAATTCTGTTTTTCACCTGAAGCATAAGAATTAACTTCAAGAGGATCACATTATCCACAAATTATTAAATATAAATTTATTATATCATGATATATTAACAAAATAATGGTTAGTATAAGGTAAAAAAATCCCATAAAAAATTATAATCATTTTTAATAGGACATACAACTTTTAATCATCAAAATATAACAGTAAAAAATAATTTCTACAGAAACCACTCACCAAATAAGTAACCTTAATATTCCAAAAAATAATTCAAAAAAATTTTTATTCCCAAAATTATGAAGGATTTTATTAAATGGTCTTCTAAGATAAATCTAAACATTTCTCTAAAAATATCATCGATCGCTCTTAATGTAACATACTAAAATATAATTAACCCGATCACATGTTCTCCATAATTGGTTAATCATTTACATAAATATGTTAATCCTCATAAATCCATAATTAAAATTAAATATTCTTTAAAAAATATAATTCAACCATTACACTCTTAAAATCACATACTATTCTTTTTACCATAATCATATATAGTTCCCAAAATAGTGAACGGCTTCCAAAATAACATTTATCACTCAATTCCCAAAACATTTCCCAATTACAGGGATATCTGTTTGATAAAATGTATGTTACCAAAATAAAACTATCATTTTTCATCAACTTGTTAGACTAAAAAAATGTCATAATAACCAGGTACATCATTTAGGCATGTGGTAGTTGATTCAAACTTACAGCCCTTCGGTTGTGGGTTCGATTCTGATGGCCTTATAAGACACAATGAGTTTTCATCCATCATGTGGGTTTAAAATTTCGTAAAACTATATTATTCCTTTAAAATACTCCCAATATGAGACAAAATACTCAAAACTAACTATAACATGTATTAACATTAAATGTTGTCTAATACATCACATTTTCACTCTATCTCATAATGTCGTCAACATATTAATTCATGAAGTCTAAAATCTATTTACATATTTTTTTATTTCACGACAAAATGATTTAATACAAATATTCCAAAAATAAAGAACATCATACCTTGAAAAAGGTATCAACTAAGTTTCATCGCCATTTTATTCACAATGATAGATAGAGAAAGCATTGGAAATATGATATAGCATTCCTTCAAAATCAATCACTTCCATTATCAAAATACTCCTTGTATGACATGGTTCATATGGGTGTTCTAAGAGATATTGTTTTGTAAAATAATCTTGTATGTCATATAATTTAAAAAAATCAGATAATACTGTATTTTTATAAAACATTTGTTCCATGTTTGATTTGACACATTCAATAAAATATTATTTTAAAATATCATTTTATATGTGAAAGACTATATTATAAAAGAAAATATAAATTGGTTTCACAAGGGTATCCTTCATTAAAAGAGTTTTAAAAATCATAATATGCTTCATAATATTTTGATAAGTTAAAATATCTAAAAATTCCATTCTAATATTTCCCATTTTTTAATTTTGATAATATTGAGAAAATAATATTTGATTAAAAATAAATCCTGATCCACTATGGTATCGATGTATAATAGAGGTGTTTGGTATCTCTAGAAACTACTTGCAAGTGATTTATATTTTATGAAAAGTATCAAAATCATTCAAACATGAATTATCAATAATTATTACAAGAAATTCATCAAGAATAGATTGAAATGATGTTTGATATCCTCCTTCTTCCATCTATAACTAACATTACTAGATTTGAAAAAATTATAGAAATATGATTTAACAGAATAAATAGACATATAATATTACCATATGTTTTATCAAAACTCATTTTCAATGATGTTGTCTAAATAGACCATTGATTCTAGCTATATGGTCTTGGCCTTAAAAATTAGTTAATCTTGTGATAAGTCAAAAATATAACATTAATTTACATCAAGAACCATTTCAGGTTTAGAGTATTATATAATTTGGTCATAAATGATATATAAAAACATAAATATTAAAATGTATACACAACTACTCTCTATCAATTTTTTCATAAAATAAAATCTTTTAAAGAGAAACATGGTTTCATTTCAAATTTAAAGGTCATAAAAATTCCTTGATCCTAGCCATGACTCTACTATCCTTTAAAACCTAAGAAAAATATTTCAAAATAAAGGATGAGCATAAAAATATTAGTAAGGTAGACAAAAATAAGGACAACTATTTTAGTTTAAAAAACATTAAAACCATGATTACATTATCATAAAGTATTACTTTCCACCTTTATGAAGTATTAAATACTCTTCACTATGTATAATATCATTTTGTACCCTTTTTGTAACCAAAATATTACTGTAAGCCCATATAAAGGAATGTATGAAATATAAAGGATACATGGGACATAAACATACTTAAGTAAAATAACCATATGGTCAACATCCACACATTTCACTAAATAGAATAGCCATACGTCCGACTTCCCCAAAAAATACATTGGAGGTTATAGTGTAACCACCCTTCCTTATTTTATCATAGAACCACTAGTCTTTGTATTTTCATGTAACCACCAATTTAATTTTTAGGAACCTCAATATAATCATAAAACATAAAACAAGAATAATGGAACATTAAAATTTCCACATTGTAATCACAAGAGTTCATTTAAATATATTGAAAAAATAAATCCTTTCTCAAAACCATTTTAAAAAATATATACATGAAAAGGGTATATGATATTTTTCTAATAATATTGTGGTTTGTAGAGGAAGCCAAAATTCCAAATAATAGTCAGTGTGGAGAAAATTTCATTTTCACCAGATATGTTAAAAATTCCTTTTTTCATTTATAAAACAACTTCATATAAACAATTTTAATTTTTTAATCCATTAAATGAAATTAAAATTAGAAGGGGCTGATTATACAGCACATAAATAATATCAAAATACACCTCAAAGAAAAGAGATTGATATAAATTCCAATAAAATGATCGTATCATTAAATCAAGGATAAATCAATGAAATGATTATTTTTTAAAATATAAATTCACCCAATATAATTTGATATTTAGTGTAAAACAATCATACTTATTTCACATATATTCTTATAAAAACAAAACAAAAGTCATGGATATTTTACTTAAAGAAAGGAGATTGAGTTAAGATTTCCCTTACAAAGATCATTTTGATAATAAAATAGTTCTATTATGTGTATTCATAATAAATACTCATAAATAAATTATAAATAAAATAAAATATATCTAAATTTATTTCACATATAATCATATCACGGCATAATCAATAAGTAGAAGATTAGTCCAGAGAATGGAAGTTGGGTTACAAGTTCTCTTACATTGAATTTGACTCATCACGTATAATCTTTATGTTGATAAATAATAATATTAGGTTAATTTATACATTAATGAGAACCATTTCTACATTTATTTTGTCTTTTATAAGACATTTTACCATGTTCTACAAATTATATAATTATATAAGTTCATATCGGATGTATAGTCGATATTCAGAACTTGAGTCAAAAATGAAGTTGTTCCCCTATAAATTGTCCATATGGTAAAAATTACATCATATACAACTATACTCACGAATTAAAAATCATATATATCCATTATATATATATTTATAATAATAAAAAGTATTTTGAGATATGAAATGAAATGTGTCGTTCATGGAGATGATAGCCCGTACATACACATGAATACTACATTAATTTTAGTTTACTATTAAAAGAAGAATAATTAATTATAATTAAATTATTATATTAATTTCATATATTTATAATAGTTTTAATAAAACCATCCTTCATATGTTCTATGTTTAGTGGGAATGTGTAATATCGCTTTGAGGGGCGGTAGTCCACACTTCCTCCAAATAAATTATCATACATCAACAATATGGAAATCATGAAGGTATGTGTAATATTATATATCTAGAATATTAAATAGGTTAAAATATAAATGATAAAATTTTATTTGACCAGAATAATGGTTTTAATACTAGCCCTGAAGGCGACAAAGGAAAAAAACAAAAACATTATTCATTGAGATGATTAATTAGGATAACATGGACAACAATTTCTATTATTTGAATAAAAGTAGGTGAGAAATTAAATGGATGTGATATGTTCCATTATAAAAATAAAACACTAGTATATACATGATTCTGGAGTAATTATATATTTATGGATGAAGTAGGTGAGTAGAAATTAGAAAAAGATATAATTTAAGAGATGTAATATGAGACAACTACCTCTAGAATATCCTCTCTTTGAAAGACCCTAATGGACCTTGGATTTAGACTTTTAGTGATAATAAAAGAACTTTGAGGTTTGAATATTGATGAGGAGAGGTTTGGGTAGAGATTTGAGAATCTGCAATGATTATTGGGTCAAAATAGGGTGGTGGAGAGGTGGTATCTATAGTTGAGTAGAGGTGGGTTCAAGTGATTAATTTATAGATTATTTAATATTAAAATCCAACCATATACAGGTGGATTTTATTTCCACGTCTTTCGTTTGAAATAAATTATTCATAGGTTTTTTATTATCAAGACAAAACTTCAACAACCCATTAAATCTTTTAGTTTCTATGTATGTTATGATTTTAACTTTTAACTATAACCCTTGTAAAAATTCTACCTTTAGTAAAGTAAATAATTTTTTTTACATTGGTAACATTTTTATAACAAAAAAAATAATTTCTAATTAATACATAATATTTAAATTATTATTCAAAATATATAATCCATTTTATCAATTTCAATTAACATAATTGGGAAAATTATATTTAAAATCAATTCAAAAATATACAAACTAGATTTTTAACATGAAACACTGAAAAGCTTTAAATGTTTTTGTATATATTTTAAACATGAAATTGATTCTAATGACATAAATTGTATAAAAAGATAAATAATTAGTTTAATTACATTAAAAAATTAAATTAAAAATCTAACTATATAAATAAATTATATTAAAAAGTATTTTTGAATTAAATTGCAGCATTTTTCACAACACATTGAAATATAAAAGTTATAAAAAAATTTAAAAAATTTATCCAAACTGAATTTTGAATTACATATTCAAAACAAGAAGATAATATTTTCATATTGGATATAAATATATAAGTGAAAAAAACTATATTTTAAAACGTTTCACCATCAAAATGTGGTAAAATATTATTTTTTTGAAAAATACATTTTTATCTGAAAAATTGAATTTGTTCTCACATAATGTCTAGAAAAAAATAAGATGAATTTTATACATTAAATTTAATATATTTAACTTATATTGGATTAATAAAAATCCATAAAGAGTTATTTTATTATTGTATAAACTCAATTATTTTCATTTAAATATTTTTTCAAATAAAACATTTCCTTTTAATTAAAAGGGTTTTATTTTCATTTATAAATATTTTTTAACAAAAATAATTAAATACATGTATATAAAATAAGATCATAATTAAATAAATGTATTTTACTCCCTCTATTTTAACATCAATATTTTAAGGTAACATAATGGTATTTAGTTGTTCACTTATGTTTGATGTGGTCTATTATTTGTGCCATAAAACTTAGTGTTTCGTTTAAAAACATAGAATGTTACACAATTGATGAAGGATGAGCTTAATTTTTAGAATATTTGTAACCAAAAATAATTGATTTTTTGAGTTTCAATAAGTATTTATACTTATGTTAATGGTGGTGATACTTGAGATTCTTGGTATGATGAATGAATTTTCAATACCATTTTGTGTCTAATGGAATGATTCGTTTATCGAGAATCCATATTTTATATATGTGGAAATTGTTAGGGACTTACATGTATACTCTTGATCCTTATATTACCCAAGATCAATTAAATTTTATTTTAAGATAGTGTTCCAGGGGGTATGGTCATCTTGATTGTTCGATATTCAATGCTATGAACATTATAGGATATTGGTATTGCCACACCTCGAGAGTTTATAAGTTCCATTAGATGGTATGCCAGCTGATATCTAGGAGGACGAATCAATAAATCCCTAAATTTAAAGAATATTTATTTTCCAAATGTTATAGTGTGTTGTCATAACTCATGTTCACAGAAGGGGTATTCGATGGTAATGTTGAAGTGATCACTATGTTTATTGAGGTGAAATGTATGTGTATTTTTGTTGGTTCCCCTTATTTATGTGACAAACATTGCATTGAGGAATAATGGTTTATTGTAGTAGGACGTATAGATCATGAACAAAAATCTAAAATTTTCACATTTAGTGGATTTACATATTCTATAGCTAGAGTGGTTGGTTTTCAGGGCTATCAATTATTCATTGGCATATATCTAACTGTGGGGAAGATACTCTAGGGTTCATCGATCTACATCCAAGAGGAATCAAGAAGCACATTAAAGATAAATAGAGGATGTAGTGGTTCATTAAAAAAATTGTTCCATGGTGTTATGAAATTTATGGTGTTAGTCCTTAGGATGATTGTGGTGTGTTGTATTTTTCAGACGATAGTTTTGGGTTTAGATTTATAGAGAATGTGGAATTCTAGGAAACACAATCATAACATATATAAATATTTCATCATTTTAGAATAATATTCAGTGCATTTTATAGTAGCATATTCCCCAAAACCATAAAGATATAGTTTCATTAGAGACTATATACATAAAAGAAATATTTCTTGAAATATCATTAACATATCCAATAATTATATTTTCTCATTAGACACTAATTAAATATATCATTCATCAAATATTTCCAAATAACCATGTGAAAATGGAATCATAGGTGAGGGTGATCTCTGATTCATAATAAGGGTAAACATGAATGATATGAATTTATGATTATATAAAATTATAATATAAGAATAACTGTATCATTTCATATTAATTACATGAACACTTTATACCCAATCATTCAATTATCAAACAGCAATATTCTTAGAATAATGATTTATTGTTTCAAAATTCATGATTAAGAACAATGAGAAATAATTATTGATCAATCCTTAGTTTTGGTAAAATATAATTAGTATAGGAGTGTGTCAAAATGAATTGTGGAACAATCATACGAATAAATATAACACCTTAGTCAAGTGTTATTTCCAATATTTTCATCATATATTGGACAAAGTCACATAATGGTTTAGGTTCACTCCCCAACCAATTGTAATTTTCTGATTGGGTTCACTCACCATCCTCATTAAGAATATATAATTAGATATTAATAATTAAGCAATTTATTATCGGTAATATAATTCCAATCAAAAAAATTATATAATTGAAATAAAACATATATGTTCTATAAGATCACATTAAATTTCATCATTCTATTGTTGCATAACTAAGGTAAATGAAATTATTTTCATAAATATAATGTCACCAAATAATAATAGAACACATATATGAAGAATATAGATGGGAAAATTATATTTTATCCCTAGTGAATCATCAGAAACATCAACCTATGTTGACATGGATGAAAAATATCTTTAAATGATATTTCTAACCTTTCATTGATATTGTGTAAAAAATATCATCTACTATGAAACATTTTTAAATAAAAATTCTTTTAATTATTAGAAATATATTTTTATTGAATATAAACATGGAAATATAAATAGGTTTCTTTTAAGTAATTAAATATTATGAAATAAGGAAAATTAATTCATGAAGAAAGCATTAAAATAATGATTCTTTTTACATTTTTTAAGTCAAAAAGTCCCTCATTTATAAAATGATAAGAATGTATACATAATACTTTAAAAAGAATCAAAAACATTGGTTGAATTAATTTGAATGTTCATTTTTTCAAAAAAAATGGAATAAGTTTAAAAAGAATGCACGTAGAAGAAAAAAAATTTGATTGAGAGAAAATAATGTTGACTTGTTATAAATACATTTTTCCAACATTTTAAGTAATAAAGCAGGTATATTGAATGAAAAATGTGAAAACCACATAAATAAACATAATATGAGAAAATATGTTGGGTTTAAGAGATAAGAAGAAATTAACTAGCCCAATAAGGACTCAAGAACAAAAAATTCGAATTAAAATGTTATTCAAACATAAACCCTTACCTCATGTACTGAAATTATTTTTATTCACTTTCAGATTCATTCATAATTAATTTATTTTTATTATACAACTATACCAGATCAATATTCACCAATATATTTCAATTTACCATTATATTATAATTTTCAATTACTAATCTATTTATAAATTTTTATTAAAATGAACATTATAGTGAAAAATTATTTGTTTTCAATACGTGTTTTAGTTTGATGAATTTTTTACATGAATGGTAACACAAACCAAAAAGTAAAAATTTATTATTTCATAATTCATAAAACACTTTTCCAATAATTTAAAGTCTAGGATAATGAGTTTTAGTACATTTGGAAGATAAGACATAAAAAATATATTGTTCAAAATAAGAAATAAAATTTATTTAAACTGAAAATAATTTTCCTAAATTTCATGGATGTTATAAGAATATATAAGATATCTTATGGAAAATACCTAAGGCGATGAGTTATAATGAACAATCATTAATGGAATAAACTATGAAATAAATCATAACATTAGATTGAAGATTAAAAACCTGATTTCATTAAAAGTATTATCATAATCATAGAATCGTGGAAAAAACATTATTGAAAAATATCCTAAATTATTTGAAGCAATATATATCCAAATATCATAAAAAATGTGTGTCAAATATGAAATTTTAAGTCGAAATTCATACAATAAACGAAATTTTTAAATCAAAGTCAATGTAAGATTAAAAATAATATGGGTTTTTGCATCATAGGAACTAAATAGTGGATTATTTGAATATAAATTCTTGGAAAATATATAAACCATAAAATTATAATATTTTACATAACATTAAAGCAGGTTTCTATAAAAACAAATTTTGACAAAAATCATTACCTTGTGTTTGAGAAAATTCTATAATTGCAATTAAATTACCAAATAATTAAATTAATTTCATTATATATATATAAAATAACATTATTCATCCATATATTATTTTATAATTTCTATTTATAATATTTTCTAATTATTTTTAATATCAATTTTTCTTATATTGGTTATTCGAGGATCTCTGATAATTTTTTATGTAACAGCTATTTATATTGACATAAGAGAAATCATTATAAAATAGATTCATATTAAAAATTATATTAATATTTTTATGGTCATATTTTTATGTATTATGAATAATTTTAAATATAACCTTGATGGGTGGTGATGGAAAATGAAACACTTTTCTCGTGGAAGTGTTAGTCCGCAATACACTTGACTAATGATTCCATTTAAAAATGTATTTGAGGTAGAAGAATTTCATGATAATTTTAAAAATATATAGTAATATTTATTTCATATTTATTCATCCATTATATACTCATTATCATCAATTATTGACATTGATGAAAATTGGGAGATTTATCTTTGTGGAGATAGTAGTCCATGAAATGCACTGACAATGATTTCTTTCATAGATGATGGATTGGAATAAGAATAATCGTTAAAATAATATAATAAAAATTCAGTAAAATTAATATTCTCAATCCAAAATATTTCTATATGAATACATATTTTAATAGTAAATATTTTGAATAATAATTTAGGAAGTAAGTAATACATACTTCTAAGAGTGATTATTTTTCTTAGATACTTCAATAGAAGTGAAGGCTTGATGATATATTATAGATTCAAGGGGATGAAGAGTGAAAAATATTAATTCTAGGATATTTATTTTTTGTATAATTTCATGGTAAATTTAATGATATTTTTAATTGTTGAGTGGTGGAACTATTCCCCATCTACAATGAAATAAAAGGGAATGTTTTGGAATAACCATTAAACTTTCTTGATATTAATACACTATTACATGGTCAATAAATAAAAACTCTAATAATAATTTAGTGTGGGGTTATCTTGGGTCTATAGGGCCTCCTCCAAAACATTCCTCCCACAATTTATACAATTTTTATGTCTGTTAGGTTAGGTTTTTATATTTTTACATTCTGATTTTAACATTAGAAACTATTTTTTACTATTTAATTCATCTTTTATTTCAAAATATAAGGTTACACTACCTAAAACTGTTTTATGTTTTTATGAAAAATATATTCATCATTTAGTATACTTTTAATTTCTAAATATATTTTAAATCATTTCAATTAAATAATATAATATATCAAAAATAGTTTTTTTAAAAACATTACGTTTAGCCATTTTGTATTCTTCACATAATTTGGTATTGATTACAAATTTAATGAGTATTCATATAGTAATATATATAATTAAAAATAATATTTGAATCATAATTTAAATAATATCAACTATAATGATTAAATATAAATTACGTTAATTAATAAAAAACTAATTTAATAAAAATTCATTTAACCATTGTAATGGTAATGGACACTAATCGTACCTATCTTATCTTTTTGGATAAAAATTAAATTGAAATTATTAACTAATATAGAAATGTTGAACTCAAATATTAAATAAAATTTTTATTTTTAATTTCAAAGTGTGATAAATTCTAAATTAAATTATAAGTTAAAAGGGTGGTTTTTTCTCAATCTTTTCATGTGATTCAAAAATGATAAACATATTATTTTAAAATTCAACATATTATTTTAGAATTATGTGTATAAAATCTTAAATATAAATTTTTTATATAAAATTTTATTCTAAAAAAGTGAATTCCTTTTAGATTTTAAATGTTAGAGTTTCTAGATGAATTGGGATTTTTTATGTTAACCAAAAAATAAATTATTTTACAATATATAAAAAACATAATGTAATAATGTTATTCATCTTCTGAAAATGGTGCTCCTTTTTTCAAATTGATATTATAAAATTTTTAAATTCAATTTAATGAAAAAATAATAAAAAATAAAGGAAACCGATTTTTATTAGAAAATGATATTTCAAAATATTAATTATTTTTTTAATTACATTTACAAATTAAATAGGTGATAAAAAATTATTAATATCATAAATAATTTATAATCATTAATCACATTTTTTTGAAATAAAAAATGATATATCATATAATAAATAAATTTTGAAAATATACTTTTCCACCTAAAAAATCATCCTATAATTTATTTTAGGAAAAGAAAATGAATTTATTTCCCATTAAAAGTATCCTTTTTTTCTATAAATTATTCATGAAGTGGTTGCTAAAATTTATTCCTATAACTTCAACGTCTTGTTTTAAATAGTGATATATGAATATTTTTATTTTATCTATTTATAACACACTTTCGTTTTTGATTGGTGGTGCATGTGTAAAAACTTATTGAACACAGAAAAAATTTTTGAGGATAAAACGTTATATTATTAGGTTGATTCACTCTCCCACTTAAGTAAATTTCATCCTCATACTATTATTTATTACCCACTATGGAATGTAATTATGGATTTATTTTAGATAGACGTGACTCGAGATATAATTTCTATGTAGATATCAACCTTCCAAACAATGGAAACATATATATTTTTGTTGGATTGGATTATCCTTATAATTGAGTTTTTATCCAAAATTATGTACCAAGGGTCTATCATTGTTTAGTATTGAGAATCACATTATTTATTTTCCTAATAAAGTGTGTAAATAATTATCCATGAATAGACTATCATAGGATGATATAAAATGTTATATCCTTGTTCCAAATAATTTCTCCTACATGTAGAGTGAATCATTACATTTATAAAATCACATTAAATTAATATAATGTAAGGGAAATAGTTTTTTTCACAAGATTCATTACTATACGATTCATCTTATAATTGAAATTCATGTTATAGGGTATTATTAACATAAATGCCAATATCCACAACAAGTGTAGTTATTTCATAATATTTAAATTATCCACATGGTCTAGGAGGTTGGTAATTCTTATCAACATGGTTACTCTATAGATTAGGGTATTGAAATGGATAATTCCCAATTTACCAACATATAAGACATTGAATTGTTAATTTTTCTATAGCATTAAATCTATTTATTTCAATAATATTTACTAAACTATTTATTTTCATATGGTATTTTGATACTCGATGAAACCCCTTTCCATAAGGAAAAAATCGTTCCATCCCCATGCAGGAGTCAGATTTTTTAATATTATCACATTATATATAAAAGGATTTTTATGTCCCATCTCTAATTAAATTCATTGCTTGAATTTTCATTACCCTAAATTCTTCTCTTTATTGGTACACCCAGGTTTCTATGGTTATATTGTTAATATTGTTTCATTTTATATGATTTTGAATATTAATAATAATTCTTAGTCCACCTCCCATTATAATGGATATATAATGTAGTTAATCATCTCAATTTCACCAGCAAACAAGTTTAACATGGTTCTATATTATTCTATTAATAACAAAAATCAAATGAGTCAATATAAGAGATTAAAATTTATCATCATTGGGGAATTATCATAATTAACAACATAAAATAGACTCATCTTTAAAACCTTTTATCATTCACAACATAGTGTATCCCAAGATTCCTTTAGTTCAACTAACATCCTTATTCTATTATACAGTGTTACGTTATGTTGGGTTATCTGATACATCCCTAAAAGTAACTAACTAATCAATTGATCATAGCATTTTATAAAGATAATATGATCAACTAAATCATATCACCCAGGAGTGTTTGTCTAAGTATATAGTTGCGCCTCTATCCCATTATCTAGGTCCTAATTGAGTTAATACATAACACTCTATCTCTATATTCCTTACCCCTAAGTAAAAATTTTTCTGATCCTACATTCACATTAAAATATAAATAAAGGGATCTAATTGTAATGGAAAAACACATTATTTAATTTTAAAAAATTATAATTTTATCAAATACATAGGTTGATCCCATTGAAATCTCAATAGGGTTTTCACTAAGGTTATATCAACCTAATCTCAAAAAATTATTTGACCTTCCTCTTATACAATCTATGGATACCCATTCCAAAACAATATTATTTCATAATTCTTAACATAATTTTCTAAAAATATAACATTTATGATCTAGATGTCAAGTGACATTGGAGTATTAGACATACGAATACATCATATTAAATATAAAACTATCATATTTATTTATTAATCTACATTGTCCTTATGACGACTATAGATCTTCTGAAATTTCTTATGATATCATAAGAAAAATACGTAAGAAATATATGATCTAGAAATCCTAGAAAGGGAATAAAAATGAATATGAAGAATAAAATGAGAGTCAAGAGGCATAAATGCTATTGTAAAGAGGATATCATGACCATAGGAAACTGATATAAGGAAAGCATGCCATATGTTCCTAAAAAATTATAATCAACCTAAATCCATATATCACATATGTAAGTCAATATTCACTCATAATTCCATTATTATAATGATGATAATGTCACATTGTGGATTAAATTCCCTCCCTATTTCTATAAATAACATTTCTTTACATATAAATATTTACATAATTTGTTGGTGGAATTTATACTTTCCATTTCACCCATCACATATATTTCGATCACACATATATGGGCCACAGGAGGAAAATAAACAATATATAATTCTTAATAATGAGTGTAACAAGTCATCCCAAGTCATCTATACAAGTCACCTAAGGGGGCCTTCTACATATAGAGACAAACATTATAAAATAAAAATTAGTCTTATGTGTAATAAATTCTGGTTATATCACCATATTACAACATACAAGAAAGATAAACATCAATGATACCAATAAATTCAAGAAAAATAGATTGAACCAAATAATATTAAACATGAAATGTCTGAAAAAGTCAATGTGTGGAAATTTGTCACCACCAAAACGTCTTGAAATGAAAATGATGGCCAGTAAGAGAAAATGAAATTACACACAATGCACATTTCATTATTCGAGTCCTATAAAACAATATATATGGCCTCTAAAAGGAAAAAGTAGGGTCTAATAAAAAATCCATATAGAATACCACCATAGAATATATACAAGTTTAAATATCCTGAATGAATTAGATCTAACATTAAAATAAAACCAACTTACAATGAAATTTTATATAACAAAATCATTTTTTTAAATGATCCAATACTTTCCATAAAAGAATAATTTATTCACTAAATATAAGAATATATCATTTACATTAAATATCGTATGAACTCAAAATAACAAACAATATTGGATTCACTATAAGTAAGAATGTGATCAATTAACCAAAAAATATACCATCATGTGGTAAGTCAACCATAACTGAAAAAGCACACATTTAGGGCACTAACCTATGGGTATGCATGATAGAAATGAAATAAAAGGAAAAATCTAGGCACAAGGTTGATCCATCTTATATATAATCTAGTGTAATTAAATACACTAAACTAACATAAATCCATTTATGTAAGTACACACACAAAAAGTGAAAAGTCTATATTTTGATGTACCCATGTTTACAAAAAGTTTCATGTCTATCTACATTATTTAAATAAAACTATTTAAATAATTTAATCTATCACTTGGTGCATGAAAATCCAATTTTAAATTAAACCCATTTAAAATCATGTATATTTCCCAAAAAAATCTATTAATATTTTAAATATATTGATTTCAACAGAAACCCCAAATGAATTCAAAATAAGATAAGGAAGTTCACGAATTAGAGCCAATTGTATAGATATTACAACCTCTGGAGTAGGGGAATCATAGTATCCTTTGAAAATAGATATTTTAAAAATGTAGTTATCCCATAAAAATAATTAATGATGGGGAAAATTATATTATATTCAAAAAATACCAACCATTTACAATCTGATCCACAAACACATCCAACAGTAATGTCGTGACAAAAATCAATTAATATGTGGAAATATGGCTTGCTAGAGAGAACCGATGTCGCAAATAAAGTGATCAAAAGCTTAATGAGAATATTATATTGGATAAAGATAACACAAAAATAACCAAATAATACCCTAAGGATCAATACACAGAAAATACATCTAATATGAGAAAAATCAAATGTGCAACATGATTAGAAACCAATAGTCCTATAAAATTCACAATGTGAACCCCTTTCACATTTGGAATTCCATATATTACAAATATACTTAAAATGGGTTTTAAAAGGGTTAAATTAAACCAAATCGACCCATTCTTGAGCTAAAAACTTTTTACGGCATTTAAATTTTCTTGCTCTAATACAAACTCATAGTTTCTTCAATGTAATGGATTTACATCGTTTATACAGTTCATGGAATGAAAATTACAAACGGGTACTTCCTACTAGTGTACATGTAGAAAATAATTTAACAATCTATGAATATCTCTTAAGGCATGGAGTACCCTGAAAAGCCTTTGAAATAATTATACCAAGACTTTAGTTCATTTTCTGTGAAAAAATATATTCATCCCTATATGGCCTAAACACACCAAATCAAAAATGGAGAAAAACAATAGTCAAGATGTACCTTAAATAAGGTAACAAGATGTTAAAATCCACCCACTATAAACACATTTTGTCCCTAGAAATACCTAATAATACTAGGCTCACTAACAGGGAAGGACACTATTACGTAATCAATAATTCTTACTCCTATATCGGATTCATATGTCATATGTACTGCCATAATGAACAGACTAGGTAAAATTTTTTACAATGAAATACCCTCCCTCAACAATTCATAATTAAGACTTTTTTCTCAACCAAAATTGTTTCAAGATCAAGATTCACGTCCTGTATTCAATCACCTGGTAAGGATCTAATTGAATCATTCAAATGTGAGAATCATAGAGCATTTCATGTATCTAAGTCAAATGACATGAAGAGTCTAACTGATCAGCCACCATATTGAGATGCTTCATAATCTCAAAGGGACATAAAAACATTGTTTCCCACATACCATGTATACCAAACCAAATGTGTCCTATGAAATATAATACTCTGAGAGAACCCCAATCAACAACAACAAACTCTAGTGGATGGCGATGATGGTCTTCATTTTATTATCATTTACTAATAATTGAATTGGAGTCCCAACTGATTAAATATCCACTTTTCAAGGACTAGAAATTTAATCCTTGAATTAAAATGTAGGGGTTCTCTATATATTTTTCCATGATTATTATTGTGTTGTATATTTGTTACAATTATTCCAAACTCATTAAATTATTGGATTAAATGATCCATATGAATATGATGCATATTGATATTTATAGTATTATATGGATTTTATTTTCGAATCTGTAACACATAATGTTAGTTATTTATTGAGTTTCTAATTAACATTGATTTAACATATTAATTTAGAAAAAGGAATAAGGAATCAAAAATTAAATCTCTAAAATCATGCATACATATATATTTATACTTGTGTTAAAATGATTACATGGGTTTTAATGAATGATAGTATTGGTGATATAGAGAAATGGTGAGACTAAGAAGACCCTTTAAAATGTTAAGTGTAAGATTACTTCCAAAGCATACACATATTAAGATATCAATGATGTAAAAGGGTAGTTCATACCAATGTTTGGTTCTCTAGGATTATCCGATGTTAGATGTTTTGGGAATGTGGACTTTTAATTGGAATTGATGCTCATATTACTTTTTATTCATTAGGTTACACTTAGTTTGGTGAACCTAATATTATTTTTTCAACAAAGGAATAGAGTTAGGATAATTCATATGTTGAATTGGGAAAGTAGATACCCTCCAAGAACTATAATAATTCTTATACCACCTTGTTTTATATATTTTTCATGTTTATAAACATGGATATTATAATTACCCATATTAAAGAAAATCATAGAGAAATTAGGTGATAATAAATTTTATTAAATGTATAGAAACATGGCTAATTCACTCACACTCAAAAAACATGGGTAATTGAAAAATATCTTAACGTTGTTTTTATTAAATTTGGGTAAGTTAGTTTTTTAATTCAACATGTAAATTATTAATTTTTTAATATAATTTTTTTATATTTTCCTACCTCCTCACCCATCAACCTCCTCTTCAGGTTTTTAGTTTTCCATTCCATTCCCTCTAACCCATGCTAAGACAACTAGATGAGGAATCAATTTTATCATATATATATATATTATTTATAACATAAATATAATTATATGTATGTAATTATAATATTAATACATACATACATACATACATATATATATGTGTATATTTAAATAAAAATTTGTTAAAAATACTAAATATACACACTTTTAATTAGAAAATTTTAATAATATTTCTTATATATCATCTCTGTTAAATATATTAATACATATAATTATAAATAATAATCTTATGATATATTAGATCATTATTTAGTGGATGATATTTTATCATGAAAGTTCCATTTTGACCTAAAAAGTTTTCTCCAACTGATGCCAAAACATGATTTATTTTATTACATTTCTGAATTAGAACAAAAAATTGGGCACGTCACCATAACAACAATATTTTTACAATTAATATTTTTATATTATATACATAAATATAAAAACTGTTATTAATATTATAAAAATAATAATCAAATAAATAAATTGATTATTCATAATTATTTTATTTGAATAACCTTAAATGTAAGTAAATAATTTTCTATAATAATTTTTATATAATTAATCAAAAACAAATACATATCATAAATTGGGATATTTAATTTAATATAATTTATTTATTAATATTAATATATCTTTGAATGTGTTTTATTTATTTATTTTATAGATATATTATTTATTTTAATCAAATATTGAAAATAAATGTAATAATACAAAATGAATTGTGAGGTATATTCAATAATAATTTTTTGGTTTATAAATTACACAATACATTAGTGTATATTTATGTATTCATATATAGGTTTGATGAAACTTCACACCAAAATGCCGCAATATATTGGAGATGTGGTTATATATATTAATTTATATATATTTATATACCTTTTCTTTTAATGATGAAAGTTCCTAAGGAGCCCAAATTTGACGTGCAAGGGGCCTCATTTACTATGTACCCAAATCCTCTAATATTACATAGGGTGTTTATTCTTTTATTCATCTTCATAGAGATCTCACTGGAACTATGTCATCCCTCTCCCCAATGTTGTTCAATGAAACCCTAATCAGTTCGTAGTTTGCATGAAATATAGCCATTCTAATTGATATTGATTGTTTCCACCAAAAAAAGGAACCACAATTCCACCCAGATAAAGCGAATTGGGATGTTTATATTTCTCCCATGTGTAAATGTATAAATTTTTTTATTTAAATATATTAAATATATTATTTATTATTATGATCATATTAATATAAATTATTAATTAATAATAATAATATTTTGACATTTAATTAATAATAGCCTCTTTAGATAATTTATATCTTTATACACACACATACATACATGTGTCAATAAGTTGTATGAAAATAAGTTTTATTAATCAAATGCAATATTTTTTACTATGTACACATCGATATATTATATAAATTAAAATATTATTTTATTTTGATTTTATATATTAGAAATTATATTTTGGTGTTATATATATATATAGATTAATTTTATTATATTGATTAGGTTCTTAACATATTAATTCTAGTATGTGAATCTAGGGAGGATCATGGAAGGTCTTGTGGAATTGTTTTTACGGATGCACATACTACTACTAAGGGAAAATTTAAAAATCCTATATTTTGGGATACGGGGCAATTGTTTTATAGTTTATCTTCATATGAAATGAATGGGATAGATTCACCGTGGAATATGCATCATGTTTTTCCTTCTATGTCAGGAGAAAATATCACATATTTGGTTTCTATATTTTATCGTACTCTACAATGATGAGGTTCAACCATTTATAAAACTATTGGAGAGACAAAATTTAATTAATGGATTATGTATTAATTTCCTTCAATATAGGTGACACCCTACCATAATGTCACTATTAAATTTGATGAAATTAATTTAATTAATGTGAGGATATTGGAGGGTAATTTAATTCTAAAAGAATAGATCTTCCCCAATAGTTATTTTCCTCAAAATCATAGGAAAACAACATCATCATTGATTGTAGTTATAAGGCCCCGACCTTAATCCTTACTTAATCTTGAGTTAATACAAGATTACACATTGAGGATCTTTTTAGGATTAGAGTTTTAGAGAATTAGATCATAAAATTTGCATTATATTCCACATTTAAACAATGTGGTTACATAAAGATAGTATTCATTGTTTCCCATCAACGGAAACATACGTAAAATAAAACATAGATTCTTTCTTAACACTTCCTTGACAATATCATCATATCATGTACCTTTCCCTTGACCTGTGAAAAACATTTCAAAAACTTGGGATGGGCATAAAAAGCTCAGCAAGGGATATAAAAATATATGGAAAGGAAACATGAGTACTTGTTCACATAAGAATAAATGAAATCATACTTTACTAATAAAACATAAGAACTTTAACATACCTCATCAAATCATGAATAAATCATATAAATCATAAGACATAAAAGGTAACTTGAGACATTCATAACATTCTTACATAGGGAGTAACCCTCTTGGTTACGTTTGGGATACCCACCAGAGTATATTCCCTAAATTTCTTCGGAGAAACCGTAACGTTTCACCCCTTCGCGTTACCCAATGCATTGGAGAGCTATATCAGGCTCACCCGCCATTAGTTTATCACGGAACCACCCGTCTTAATAATAATTCCCAAAAACCTCAACATAATCGTATCACATAAAACATGCATAAAGGAAACATAACATTTCCACCTTTCAATCACAAGATATCAATACAACACATTGATATAAAAACATTATGAAACCCATTTTTATTACCAAAATAAAATAAACGTAAAACATGGTATTTATTTTTCTTTTAAAAAGATGGTATGGCTTTTAGAGGAAGCCAAAACTCAAATAATGGTCACGGAAGCGAAGAAGTCGTTGTTGCCACATACGTATAACAAAAACATTCCCTTTTGTCGTTTAGTAAATGCTTCATAGAAAAAAGATTCCTTTGGAATAAACGTAAAATTCAATGTGGTTTATACACCATATAAAATAATGTTGTGTATAAAACAAAATATGCTTCAATGAATGGAGATTGAGACGAAGTCTCTTACATAGACGGTATCCTTGGATTAAGGATAAATCAATTATATAATTATGCGTGAAAAACGAATACACCGAATATAAGTGGATATTAAGTGTAAAACAATCAGAGGTTATTCACACATATTAATAGAACAACATATTCAAGGATTATAAGTTTATCCCAAAGAATAAAATTTGGGTTAAGAAGTTCCCTTGCAAAAATTCGACAGCCTAACGGCGTCACTTCAAAATTCAGAAAAAGAGTTAATGAGAGATAAAAAGGGTATATCATCACTTGGACATAAAATTTAAATCAATAAGGATATATAATAACATATCCCAACATAATAGTATGTGAATTAAAAGACATAACAAAAGAAGTCTTTTAAAAATAGGAGGGTGAAAGGTTCCCTTACCGACTTGGGTTACTTTCGAA
Organism: Viscum album; assembly: GCA_963277665.1. Taxonomy (NCBI): domain Eukaryota; kingdom Viridiplantae; phylum Streptophyta; class Magnoliopsida; order Santalales; family Viscaceae; genus Viscum; species Viscum album. Next base: position 310,487,675 of record OY728126.1, read on the forward strand.
ACATAGACCCCATGAAAGAAAGACAATAAATCATTGTTGTAAATACCCATAAATGAAATTATATTATACAATGAGTAAAATAATGGGCAGTACATACACCACTTAAATGAAATTGTGTCAAATGTATCATAAATCCCAGGGGAATAAAAGTGAGATGATAAATCCATTATGAAAACTCGGCAGCTAACGGCGCCAGATAAAACATCCAAAAATGGATTGATGAGTTCAAATAGGGTCTCTCATCATATTACAATAAAATTTACAGCAAGAGGAATATAAAATAACCTCCCCCATCATAACAAAGTTTATCTTAAAACATGTAACATAAAGGAGAGTACTTAAAAAGAAGGACAGAGGTCAGATCTCTTACGAAAATTCGGCAGCCTAATGGTGCCACTCAAAACATCCAAAATGGATTGATGAGAGAAAATAGGGTCTCTCATCATATGAAAATAAGAAGTACAGTAGGATTAATTTAAAATAAAATCCCAATAATAATAAATATGAGTATAAAAGGAATTACATAAAAGAGTGTACATAAAAAGAAAGAGAGGAGTAGGATCCCTTACCTCAAGTCCAACTTGTCTTGTTCATTTCTTTATATTCCATAAAATCGGGTAACTCTCTTTGGTTTGAGCTAAAAGGCTTCCTTGGGAAGACTTCTGCCCAAAGTGAGGCTTCAAGGAGTTATAGAGGGGTGTGGAGAGACAAAATGGGTAGGGGTTGGCCGAGCCAAAGGCTTTGGAAGTGTGGGTAAGGAGGTAGAGGTGGGGGCCTTTTATAAGAGGTGGGGAGGGGCACTCTTGGAATGCAATGAAATGATACTTTATTTTAGAATGAGTTTTTGTATTTTAATGGTCCCACATTGATGTGTTTCGAGGATAAGGTGATAAGGGTTCGAAATTCACCCATACAATAGGTTTTGGACATGTGTAGGTCTTAAATTTTACATTATCCTTCCATTTTATTTAAATTTTTTAAATAATGAGGTCATCACTGCATCATCATGATGTCAAAAATAATTTAATTTATATAATGTCTAAAAATTATAAAAAAAACTCCTATGATGTAGGAAATATTTTTAACATTCCAATGACTATTTATAGTAAAAAATATGACTTGTATAACCCCATGTAAAAATTGTTTTAGTAAAACATCTCATGTTTGTGTCATTTTTACTTTAACATTAAATAAAAAGGTATTTATGTCATTTTCCAACCAAAGTGACTCCATGGGGTCCCCAGGTTGACCCATGGATTTTCTTGGTCGGACATGACACATACAATGATGGTAGGACATGTGTATAGGTCATTTCATTTTATAAAAACATTATTCTTACGTTAAACTACACTAATTACATCTAATCGCGATTAAAAACATAATAAGTTACTATTCACCGAAAAATTATTTTAATCCCATTGAACCACATTTTACTTCTTAATGACAACCATGTATTTCTGATTTTTGAAATTCAAAACACAAAGGTGGCAAAATTTCATTTAAACAGAAAATCTGTTTTTATAAGTAATACTTAGTGGTTTCACTATTCATCAAAAATTGAAGTTTTTTAGAAAATTACCAAAAATTCACCCTAAGATATATTTGATATTCCGAATAAAAAAATTATGTCTATTTTTCAAAATTCAAAACATATAAGTTGCATTAATTAATTTAATAATTATTTCCCGCTGGCAAAACAAATAGAGTGTTTTTATGAAACAAAATGTATCAAAAGATTGACACTAGTTTAAGTCTGATTTCAAAGTGAAATTAATTCCAATGACCGCTATTGGATTAAAAGGTAAAAATATATTCTAATTTCACTTTAAAACAAATTCAAAAGAAAATCTAATAATATAAATATTCTATATTAAAAGAGGTTTTGAATAAAAATACAACAATTTCACAATTCATTAAAAATTGAACTTTTTCGGAAAAATAAAAAAAATTTAAACAAAGTACATTTTGATGTCTCGATTTTAATGAATAATTTTATTTTGTCAAATATAACACATAAAATTGTCAAAAAGTGGATTTAAAAGAGGTTCTCCATCAAAAGGCGGTCAATCGACCTTTTAAAGAATATTAGAATGTTTACGCTTAAAATATGATTCATTCACATTTTTAATCCTCTTACATTTATTGCAAAAAATAAAAATATTTGACATACCTATATAATAATTTTGTAGTTAGTTCTGTTCATTCCCTCCATTACAACGGCGAGCCGTTAACTACTATTTATAATAATATTATTTTATTATTAGAGTGCAACGTAAATTTCCAAAGAAACTCATTGTTGCGTGTTGGGCACGCCATCGAGCATAGCGTCCCCATTAAAGTCATATTAATATTTTATTCACAAATATGGATAAATGTGAAAATTTAATATTCTTTATTTACCTTGGGCGTTACATCCTTCCCCCTTTTGGGAATTGCATCCTTGCAATTTTAAAATTGGGCTTGTAAACATCATTGAAAATCCCACATCGGAACAAGAGTCAATAAAACAATCACTTTAAAATAATGAAAGATAAGTACAAAGGTTACCCGAGTTATCCCATACTAGGATTCCATGTAGGAAAACATGGACGTGGTGGAGAAAACATAGGGTCATGTTCTGATGGAGAGTGATAGAAAATGTGTTTAGGAGAAAGTTAACAAAAAGAAAATCACAAAATTGTGATGGGTTAAATGGTATTCGATTCCCCAGTATGAAAATTTAATAGACAACCTTTTTGTTTTAACTTACTTTTGTGGAGGAATTTATTCATAAGGAAACATAATCACTTATCATGTTGACTTTATATTTTATTAGATTTCTTACACAAACTCATATTTTCTCCAAAAGACGAGTATTTAGGAAGACTTGTTCAAATTAAGAGTACTATAATCAACTTCTAGAGAATCACCTAATCCACATAAGAGAACTATATACTTCCCATGCCTTTAGACCTTAACCAAAACCAAAACCAAAAAGGTTAGTTCAAGATCAGACAATCCAGAAAAGTATAACCCTTTATAAAAAGAAAATATATACTTAATCTCCAAAATTTGTCCAACAAAACCCAAAGTTCAATGAGGACCATTCAATAAACAATTTTCCAATAAAATTATTCAAAGTAAACCAAACTAAGATTGAAACACAAATATTTGAAGGATTTAGTCACATAGTCTTCCAAGTTAAATCGTAACATTTATCTCCAAACAACATCATTTGCTCTTAATGTGTCATATTGAAATGTAACTAACCTAATCACATATCCTCCCTGATAGCTTAATAAATTTACATAGATAACCCAAAATCAACTTACTCTAAATTCTTAAAATCATCTAACTAAAATGAATCAGTCAAACTAACCAGGGTCTTCATGTAGTCCACTGGAAGGCGATAAATACCCGTCGCACTTTGGTTGTGGGTTCGATTCCCACAGCTTTGTCTGGCGCGATAGGTTGTCCCACGGTCTGTGTGTTGTCTTTCTTCCAAAACTATATAATTCTTAAAACATTCCCCAAAATAAGATAAAATATTCAAAAATAATCATAACATATTTTAACCAAGAGTTTACCTCATGCCTTTCATTTTCCATCATAACATATAATAACCCATAATTACCTCAAAAGTAAGGATCATATAAACCCTAATGGTTACCTTTATAATTATTAAATGAACTTCCAAATCGATTGGTCATCTCATAAATGATGCATTACAGAACATACCAAGGTTCAAGTGGATGATCGTGACTTCTTTGATAGTTGGTTTAGAACAACCACGAGTTTCCTCATTGAATCCACCATTTTATCTAGTATACTAATCAGAGAACCACCACAGTTTCCTTCAAACCTGTGGTCTCCTTGGTGCCTGATAGATCCATCAATTCACTAAAAATAGAAATGTCAGTGTGAGTATATCAACAAAACTCTCATGTACTAATGAGGAAGGTAAACACTAAGATATACTTACTCATTCACTATATCTAAAACTAGGACTCTTTCTGAAATCCTAACCATTATGGTAATGTCACATATGCTTAGAAGATACCCTAACCTCTAAAGTTATCTAAACCGACCTCTGATACCAACTATAAGGCCCCGACCTTAATCCTTACATAATCTTGAGTTAATACATGATTACACATTGAGGATCTTTTCAGGTTTACAGTTTTAGATAATTAGATCATAAAACTTGCATTAAATTCCACATTTAAACAAAGTGGTTACATAAAGATAGTATTCATTTTTTCCCATCAATGGAAACATACTTAAAATAAAGCATTGATTATTTCTTGAAACTTACTTGACACTATCATCATATCATGTACCTTTCCCTTGACCTATGAAAAACATTTCAAAAACTTGGGATGAGCATAAAAAGCTCAGCAATGGATATAAAAATATATGGAAAGGAAACATGAGTACTTGTACACATAAGAATCAATGAAATCATACTTTACTCATAAAACAAAAGCACTTTAACATACCTAATCAAATCATGAATAAATCATAGAAATCATAAGACATAATAGATAACATGAGGCATTCATAACATTCTTACGTAGGGAGTAACCCTCTTGGTTACGTTTGGAATACCCACCATAGTATATTCCCTAAATCTCTTCGGAGATACCTTAACATTTCACTCCATTGCGTTACCCAATTCATTGGAGAGCTATATCGGGCTCACCCTCCCTTAGTTTATCACAGAACCACCCATCTTCATAATAATGCCCAAGAACCTCAACATAATCGTTTCACATAAAACATGCATAAAGGAAACATAACATTTCCACCCTTCAATCACGAGTATCAATACAACACATTGATATAAAAACATTATGAAAACCATTTTCAATACCAAAATAATAGAAATGTAAACCATGGTATTTATTTTTCTTTTAAAAAGAAGGTATGGCTTGTAGAGGAAGCCGAAACTCAAATAATGGTCACGGCGGCGGAGAAGTCGTTGTCGCCACATACGTATGACAAAAACATTCCCTTTTTTCGTTTAGTAAATGCTTCGTAGAAAAAAGATTCCTTTTGAATAAACGTAAATGTAAAAGGGGTTTATACACCGTATAAATGAAAGTTGTTTATAAAACAAAATATGCCTCAATGAAAGGATATTGAGACGAAGTCCCTTACATAGAGGGTATCCTTGGATTAAGGATAAATCAATTACATAATTATGTGTGACAAACGAATACACCGAATATAAATGGATATTAATTGTAAAACAATCAGTGGTTATTCACACATATTCATAGAACGCCATATTCATGGATTACAAGTTTATCCCAAAGAATCAAATTTTGGTTAAGAAGTTCTCTTGCAAAAATTCGACAGCCTAACGGCGTCACTTCAAAATTCAGAAAAAGAGTTGATGAGAGATAAAAAGGGTATCTCATCACTTGGACATAAAATTTACATCAATAAGGATATCGAAGAATATATCCCAATATAATTGTATGTGAATTAGAAGACATAACAAAATAATTCTTTTAAAAAGAGGATGGTGAAGGGTTCCCTTACCGACTTGGCTTACTTTCAAAACATAGACCCCATGAAAGAAAGGAAATACAACATTGATGTAAATACTCATAAATGAAATTATATTACACAATGTGTAAAATAATGAGTAGTAAATACACCACTCAAAGGAAATTGTGTCAAATGTAGCATAAATCCCATGGGAATAAAAGTGAGATGAAAAATCTCGTACGAAAACTCGGCAGCCTAACGGCTCCACTTAAAACTTCTAAAAATGGATTGATGAGATCAAATATGGTCTCTCATAATATAACAATAAAATGTACAGAAAGAGGAATATAAAATAACATCCCCAATAATAACAAAGAGGAGCTTAAAAGAAGTAACATAAAAGAGAGTACTTAAAAAGAAGGATTGTGGTTAGATCTCTTACGAAAATTTGGCAGCCTAACGGTGCCACTCAAAACTTCCAAAATGGATTGATGAGAGAAAATAGGGTCTCTCATCATATGAAAATAAGAAGTACAGTAGGATTAATATAAAATAACGTCCCAATAATAATAAATATGAGTATAAAAGGAATTACATAAAAGAGTGTACATAAAAAGAAAGAGAGGAGTAGGATCCCTTACCTCAAGTCCAACTTGTCTTGTTCTTTTCTTTATATTCCTTAAAATCAGGTAAAATTGGCAGGGTTTGGCCGAGCCAAAGACTTTGGAAATGTGGGTAAGGAGGTAGAGGTGGGGGCCTTTTATAAGAGGTGGGGAGGGGAACTCTTGGAAAGCAAAGAAATGATATTTTATTTTAGAATTAGTTTCAGATTTTAATGGTCCCAAATTGATGTGTTTCGCGGATAAGGTGATAAGGGTTCGAAATCCACCCATCCAATAGGTTTTGGACATGTGTAGGTCTTATATTTTACATTATCTTTCCATTTTATTTAAATCGTTAAATAATGAGGTCATCACTACATCATCATGATGTCATAAATAATTTAATTTATTTAATGTCTAAAAATTATAAAAAAAATACTATGATGTAGGAAATCTTTTTAGCTTTCCGATGAATATTTATAGTCAAATATATGACTTGTATATCCTCATGTAAAAAATGTTTTAGTAAAACATCTCATGTTTGTGTCATTTTTACTTTAACATTAAATAAAAAGGTATTTATGTACTTTTCCAACCAAAGTGGCTCTATGGGGTCCCCAAGTTGACCCTTGGATTTTCTTGGTCTGCCATGACATATCCAATGAGGGTAGGACGTGTTTCTAGGTCATTTAATTTTATTAAAACATTATTCATACCTTAAACTACACTAATTACCTCTAATCGCGATTAAAAACCTAATAAGTTACTATTGAACAAAAAATTATTTTAATCCCATTAAACCACATTATACATCTTAATGACAACCATGTATGTTGGATTTTTGAAATTCAAAACAAAAAGGTGGAAAATTTTCATTTAATCGTAAAATCAGTTTTTATATGTACCACTTAGTGGTTTCACTATTCATCAAAAATTGAAATTTTTCAGAAAATTACCAAAAATTCACCCTAAGATATATTTGATATTCCAAATTCAAAAATTATGTCTATTTTACAAAATTCAAAACATATAAGTTGCATTAATTAATTTAATAATTAATTCCCGCTGCCAAAACAAATAGCCTGTTTTTATGAAACAAAATGTATCAAAAGATTGACACAAGTTTAAGTCCGATTTCAAAGTGAAATTAATTCCAACAACCACTATTGGATTAAAAGGTTAAAATATATTCTAATTTCAATTTAAACCAAATTCAAAAGATAATCTAATCATATAAATAAATTAGATTTAAAGTGGTTTCGAATTAAAATACAACATTTTTCCCTATTCATTAAAAATTGAACTTTTTCGGAAAAATACAAAATAATTTACACAAAGTAAATTTTGATGTCCCGATTCTAAAGAAGAATTTTATTTTGTCAAATGTAACACATAAAATTGTCAACAAGCTGATTTAAAATAGGTTCGCCATCAAAAGGCGGTTAATCGACCTTTTAAAGAATATTATAATGTTTACGCTTAAAATAAGATTCATTCACATTTTTAATCCTCTAACATTTATTGTAAAAAGTAAAAATATTTGACAAACATATATAATCATTTTTTAGTTTGTTCTGTTCATTCCCACCATTACAACGGCGAGGCGTTAACTACTATTTAAAATAATATTATTTTATTATTAGAGTGCAACATAAGATTCCAAAGAAATTCATTGTTGCGTGTTGGGCATGCCATCGAGCATAACATCCCCATTAAAGTCATATTAATATTTTATTCACAAATATGGATATATGTGAAAATGTTATATTCTTTATTTACCCGAGGTGTTACAATAGTATTTTTTGAGGGGTTTCTCCTTGTATTCCAGAAAGAAAATCATGGGTAATTTCACCTTTTTATTGATGGAGTCTTTACCTATATTTTTGATAGGGTGATATCATTCTATTTTTTTGGTTCTTTAACAATTTCATTTGGGGGGGATTCCATGTTACATCTGATTTTCTTTTTATTTATGAATTGGTTAACTTTATTTTTCTTGAAATTATAATTATACTAGGGGACCAATTATTTCTAATCCTATCAATTGGTATTAAAGGTTAAGTTCTTGTAATAGGAGACTCTATAAATTTGGTGTCTCATAATAGATCCAAATTCCAACAAAGGAAAATTCAGTAGATATAATTTTTTTGTGCGGAAAATGATGTCGTAAGTTGTGTTATAAAAATATAATTTCTTATAATAAATTACCAAAAAAACAATCATGTATGATGGTGTAGACATATAATTACATGTAAGGGTATGTTATTTTCTTTATTCAGGTGCCCTTGTGTGATAAGGTCATATCATGTATTTTGGGGAAATGATGATAAAAAATTTTGGGATACTAGGACATTCATTATGAGGAAATGTGACTCAACAAAAAAAATCACTAAGAGAAAATTTTACACTCTTTGAATAATAGATTCATTATCAATGACCAACCACAAGAAAAACCTCAATAAACAATAATCTCATCTTATGGTGTTGGTATATAAAATTTTGGAAAATGAACATTAGTTTATTCTGATCCATAGTTTTAAATATTAATATGATCAACTTTTCATCAACCACACTAATAATATCATCACTGGTATGATTCTCTTCATAAATATTGCAATTGATGTCCTTGAAGGATAAATTCATCAGAATAACAAGGATGGAAGACTAAAAACATCCCACTAATTTGAAGCTCAGTGAATTGAAAGAGGAAGACTGATATAGCATGGTTCCTAGTTGATCTTCAATCGTGGAAGGTCTAAAACAATTATGCAGAAGAAAAAAATAATATGTAACAATTGTTGTAATATGAGGAATTGTAGAAGAAAATGACAGAATAAGAAGGGTTGTGAAAAGAAATCCCATGGAAATTTGGAGTGTACATCAAGTAATGGACAAGTAGTAGTCAGTAAAGAGGAGATGAGTTCTGTAATTAGACAATATATTTATGACGCATTAATATTTACATAGGAGAAACATGTCATGTTAATTATCGATGGGAGTGGATTGACCAATATGAAACTATCACATACAGACTTCTGTACATGGGTAATGATTATAAATTGAAGATCATTGGTTTCAGCACCCTCAAATTAAACATAGTGCTAGATTTATTTTGAAACATTCTAAGATTACACTATATGATGGGCCTTTTGGAGATCATTTTTTCATTTGGAAAATTTGATGATATTTAATTTTGATTGATTAAGATATGAATTAAGGGAAGATTTAGCTATCAAAAAATAATTTATTGAGGAATGTCTTGATGTGATTCAAAATATAAGAATGTAAGATATTTTAAACCCCACATCTCAATGATTTCATGTTATCCTTCAGGATGATTCCTTATAATGAAATAGATAGGATGGAAATGTATTGACTGTCATATGCATCCACAATGGGAATTTTGATTATTATTATAGATTATATGAGAACTAACATTGTGTTTGTTGTGGGAGAAGTTAGTCGATACATACAGAATCATAGACGTGATCATTGGAACTTTGTGATGTTAATATTTCAAATGTTTCTTTATGTTATACAAGATCATATTTCACTACCAGATTCTATGTTAATTTAGATTTATTAGGTGATTGTGATTAGAGGAAATCCATTAAAAGTTATATGTTTACTTTTGTAGGGAGTTTTGTGAGTAGGATTTATCAATTACAGTCTATTATTTCATTATCCACCAATGAGGATGAGTATATTAAAGCAATATATTCTTCGAAATATATGATTTGGAAAAAACAATTGATTGAGGATACTATGCACAAACATTATAATACTTCATTATTTTATGATATAAATGGCACCATGAACATTGTAATGATTACATATTATAATTCTATGAATAATACCATTGGTATAAAATATCATTTGGATCATGATTTAGCCATGAAAGGAGGTGTGGATATGGATAAAATTCACAGTAAATAAAATTTGGTCGATTTCATGATGAAATTGATAGGTTATGATAAGTTTGGATGGTGTAGATCATTAGGTATCCTTATAGAGACATCCAAAAGTTGTTAGGAATATAGAATGTATGTGTGAAGATGAGATTATGAATTATTCAAAACCCATGAGGGAGATTTTTTGGAAGACATTTTGAGAGAAATTTTTTTATTAATGTATATTGCATTCAATTCATTCAAAGAGGGTGAAACTATACAATTATTCCCTAATTTAATTGGATTAAATTCAATTCGATTGAGATAATGCCAAATGTGGGTGAAGGAATTCTATAAAAAGGGACATCTGCCAATAGTTTTCATCAGCTTCTTCTCAAGCATCACATCATCATCATTGTGTGAAATATTTGTTCATGTGTTTCTATATATGTTAAATGGAGAGTATATTTAATATATTCTACTTATAATTGAGTGAAAATATATTTCTACATTTTACCATTGTGAGATATTTCTATTTTCCTTTGGTTTTTTACCCCTTTCGTTTGGGGGGGTCTTCCACATTACATGCGGTGTTCATTTTATTTCATTTATTTTTGAAATTTAGTTTTATCTTGCAATTGTAATTATACAAAAGAGCCAATTATTTTATATATTATCACAACCCACAAATCAAGATCTTTTTAGGGATATATATTGTACTTTTTATAATTATCAAAACGGATTCCCATTTTTTTGTATTCTCACATGATTTGTTTTTTTTTAAATGAGTGGAATTATCGTCATTTTATCTCTAAGGTTTATAAGATCATATAATGTGATCGAAAAAGATTGTGAAAGAGGTGTGGTTCAATGTGATGTTGATAGAGAAAATCAGTTGGTGTAAAAATGATAGGAGGTGTATTTTATCCTGAGAACACCATCAAGTGGGAGAATCTGTTTATGAAATAGTTTATTTGAGGGGTTTCATTGACACCATGTGAACTGTTTTAATCTTTTAATGATGACTTGCTATTGCAAGGTGAATATTTTAGAGGAAAATGAGATGTATTAGGGTGTAAATTTTCACACTAGTTTTCAACAATTTATTTTCATTTCATGTTAGAGATTCAACTAGTAATTTTTTAATATCTTATTTATAGTTTATTTTTCATAGAGGATCTATAGTTTTTAATCCTCCAAATTAGATCTTGTTCCATGATAAATTTCTATTTACCATTTTTTTCTACTTTTATTTATTTTATCCATTTTTAGTGATTTTGTAACATTATTTCTCATAATTGTATTTCTATTCTGAAGGAAATCAGCTTATCTCTAAAAATTTGTATCATTTTTAGTTACTTATATTTCTTTCTAATGGGATATGGGTTATTCATGTCAGGAATTTGTATCATTTCCTTAACTACTGATGAGGTTTGCATCTTAACTTATGATTTGCACTATGTTGTTGTCTGAAAATTTGGTATGCATCGTCCTTCTTTGAAGTTATAATGAATATCCCTGGAAGTTATTGGTTTTTTGGGTTTCCATATTGGCCTCTTTAATGATTCGAATGTAATATTCAATTTTTCTTCTCATGAATACTATTATAGGATTTGGGATAAAATAACTTGGTATATTGGGGGTTGTGTGAAGAGAGTACTCAAATGGTCCCCTTACTTTGACCCCTTTAATGAATCGCCTATAGTTTCCATATGGATTGGTTTCCCTAGTATTCCACTACATTTATTTATGCAGCCTGCTCTTTTCCCGATCTCAATGATCATTGGAAAGCCCCTATGACACAACTTGGCTACAAAAAAACTCTCAAGACCATTAGTGGCTAGAATAGGTGTAGAAGTGGATGTCTCCCATGAGATTCCTAACCAAATTTGAATTCAAAATGGATCTTATGGTTTTTTCAGGATGTAGTTTATGAAAACTTACCAGATTTTTGCACATTTTTATTTCAAACATGGACATCCTTTGAATGATTGTAGCTTCAATCGTTCAACATCAGTTTCTAGAAGAATGACTTGGGTTGAAACGAGAAATAAAGAGCACAAAAAGATTGATGCATGCGCTGAGGCTGGTCCATCAGATTTTCCTTTGGATAGTCATATGTCAACTTCAAATAAAGGGAACCTTGTCACTATTGAGAGCTCTATTATTCTCCCTTCACACTTAATGGAAAATCAGGATTTAATGATGGAAAAACATGGAAATCATAATCAAATATCAGAAAGGACTACTTTGACTATATCATTGGTTTCTTCCAAGAGGAAATCTACTAAAAATGTCCAAGAAAAACCTTTGATAGATACCTCGAGCATTGTTTAATATTACTTCTCACAGAATTTCATAAACCAAAAGATCCAGGATTGGAACAATCACATGGAAAGGTAACTTGAAATTTCCAATCAAGAGCTTCAACAAGGTTTGATTTCTGATGAACAATATCTTAATACAAAACGGTTCATTTTCAAAGAATGGATGATGATTTCTATCCAATCTCCATAATCTCAGTGTTGTGGCTTTTCAATATACCTTTTTCATGCATTTCTCTTCAGTTGGTTCTAGATTATTTGTTCTTTATCATTTAGTTGGCTGATGACTCCCTTCATTTTCTAAGAATTTGGTGATGAATTTGAGGACTAAAGAAGGATGGAGATGGATGGTTCGGCTTCTTATTGGAAGGAAGTTAACATCATTTATTTCTGTTGATGTGTGTTTTTCTTGCACTGTTTGGAACCCATGACTAGATACCGATGTCCATATTTTTTCCAATCTGGAAGTTCTTATTCTTGTAGATTGTCGAGATAGTTTTTAGTTGGACTATTAAATCATGGATTCATATGTCTTGGTGTCCAACCAGGATGCGTATTAGCTTCTATATTGAGGCATGCAGTATTGGTGAGTTTGTCGGTATGCAGGGCCCTCTATTCTTGGTTCTAGATGAGAGGGTGCTAAAAGTGATGATGAAGGTCACAAAATTGGTTCTCAAGCAGCAGAACAACTCTTGGATAAAAATGCAGTTGGTGGTGGAAATGCTGAAAACGATGACGGGGCTTGATTGGGTGCGCAAAACTACTCATTATACATATTTAGGACAATCCCCTATAGCCATAATGAGGATTTGTTTACGTGAAGTTGATTTGAATATCTATTTTGGTAGAGGATCTTGAAGCCCAAGACGTTGGTGTGCTCCTAAATCGTTTATCCTTTCCTAGCATTGAAGTTAGTTTTTTCTCCATCTCTCAGATAGGTTAATCTCATTACACCTCATGTGTTAACTGTAACTCATGTTTTATTTAATAAAATATAGGGATATGGTCTAGGAGATCAACCCATGTTTCAGTTTGACTAAAAAAAGCTGTTAGTTCAAAAAATTAGTACTTGAAAAGGCGTTAACAATGATATGGAAACATATTACAGATGATGGAGACATTGAACAATGGTTATCGGAATGATGTGAGAGAGTTAGTTACAACCATGATTCAGTTGTATTTGGATGATAGTACATAGGGGTAAGTAATGAATCTGATAGAGGTCAAGACCGATGATAAAGGTAATATGGTGCCTATTGAAAATGAATAATAAGACACATATTTTCTTCTCCTAGGTTCATTACCTTACTCATGTGGTAATATTATCTTCACGTTGTTAGGGAAAGTAAATCTAAAGTTTGATGGTGTGATTTTGTCAATTCTAATTGAAAACACTCAATAAACGTCCAATGATGGTGATTATTTAAATAAATTTGGTATTTTGGAATTATAGATGGATGAGGTAATTTAAGATGTTATTTGAAGAGAATAAATAAAGGTAAATTATTTTTTTTAACTAGGACGGTCATGTGTAGAGAAAATGTTATTCTTTTTAAAAGGTTAAAATGGAAATAGGAACCTAACACTGTTTTTGAGGATACCATTATATGTACTATATAGGGTGAGGGTAAATTTAATTAATTTAGTGTTGATCTTCATAGGTTACATCATCACATTGAATGGGAAGTTGATTTAGCAGCTTCGTACAATATTATACCCAAGAGGGGATTATTTTCTTCATATGAATAAGGTGCTCTTAGTATTTTGAATATGAGAAATAAAGAACCTACATAATTAATTGATGTTGCTGATATTTGTATCACTATGAATATAGTTTATACTCTGATGTCGTGGGATGTGAGACATGTTCTAGGAATATGTTATAATCTATTTTTTCATATGCATGATAATGATGGATTCGAGAGTTCATTTAAAAATGAAAGATAGAATATTTCTAGGGGACCGATGGGTTATGAATGAGGTAGAATGGATGAAGAACTTTAAAATATAGATTTAGTGGAGTGTGGTGATGTGAAAATGAAGTTTCTATAGTGACATCAATAGATTTTTGAAACAACTGATCATCATTCATAAATCAAATTCCATCTAATAAGATGAAAAGGAAATGGAATCTAAAGCATTACATGACATGTCTTTCAGGTCATACACCTAATTCATTTCCTCTGAATGTTTCACTAGAGATGAAACAATTAATAACAGTGATCTAGGTGATTCATAAAGTTTTTCAGGATACATGAAGGATGTTGAGTAGTGGTAGAAATGAATTCTTATATGTGCTTTAGATTTTGTAGTGATCACAATTATAGGATGATAAATATTGTTTATTTTGGTATTATAAGTAAAAAGAAATTTAGAGTGAAGACTTCAACACTTGGATTTCTTTTGAAGTGTGTGTTTTAGGTTTTGGTCAAGGTTTTAGAAGAGTATCATAATATTTTCTATAAAGGATGACATTTTGTGAGATACCAATCGTTTTTTTATCCAACTCTGTTTTTTTGGAAGTCATATCCTCCTTTTATGTCATAAAAGTGGGTTATTATGAGGTGCATAACTCATATTTGGATATTTTTAAATATAAAGGTCATATGTTTTTTTAAATTAGAAAAAGGAACCCCATTTTTTGGATTTCATGAATGGGATTGTTTTTTAAATTTGGGACCCTGTCATTATTATATTTTTGTGGAAAATATGTTCCTATAAAAGGGGGCGTATAAGTTTACCAAATAGTAATGGTTTTTAGTGATCCTGATAGAGAAAATTATGTTGTGTGTTGTAGATAGGTTGGTTAAATGGTGTGTTTGTAGTACCACAGATTCATAAAATTGGGATCTACAACAATTTTCGTAAGGGGATGCAATGATGCCACATGTTTAGATTTTATCATCAATGGTTGAGGTTTTATTGCGAGATGATTATCTAAGTGGTGATAAAGGTTTATCAGTGTGTGGATCATAACATAAGTTTCATTTGTTTTATTCTCAATTCATGTTTGAGATTTTACTTATTATATTTTACTTATTGATATATTGTTGATTTTTTAGAGTCTCACTGAGGTTTTTAATCCTCTTAACTGGTAGGTTTTTCTGAAATAAATTTATATATCCTTATTAATTATAATTTATTTTATTTTCTCTATTTTCATAGGATATTCAAAAACATTATTTGTTAGGCTGAGTTTTAATTCAATAATTGGTCTTCAGCCTTCCCAAAATCTACTATTATAATGATTTATCTTTTTTACTTTGTGATTGGATATGGGTTATTCACACCATTGGATTTCTTCCCACATATAAATGTTTAGAATGAAAAATCACTTTATGCAATGGCATCAAAGAGTTAAAAATATTTTAGTTCATGCGATGAAAATGATGGTGTTAAAGAGAAAATTAGAGAATCTTGATATAATGAGATATTGTGACTGATAGGATTTGAGAGAGTTGGAAATAATGAAAATTTAGATGTATTTGAATGATAATACTCTATAGGATGTGTTAAATCTAATATACCTAGAGAAAATATCCATTAAGATTCAAATATGGTATAAATCGAAATCCATCCCAACTAATCTATATCATAAAAACTGATTGTATAATTTTTGAATGCTAGAAAATGGCGACATACATAACCATCATCACATGTTTACTGGACTTATGATTAAGATATATTTGTTGGAGATCATGATTGAGGATAAAGGTTACATGGTAGCTATTGAAATTGATAATAAAGATAAGTATTTTCCTCCCTTAGAAGAAATTCCTAATTTATCTGATAATCATGTCACCAAATTTCTATTTTCTAAATACACTCTAATATAGGATTATGTGATTTCACCTTTGATGGTGAATGACACTCAGTGAAAGAAAATTTGTAGTGATTCTTTGTATCATAGTGATCATCATGTTTTAGTCGATTGGGGATGTAATAATAAAGGCTAGATGAAGAAAATGGGAAATTTTAATTACTTACTTTTCGATAAGGAGGTTCATGTGCAATGAAACACCTATGATTCTAAAAATATTGAGGAAATAATAGTGAAAAAAACAAACTATGGGGATATTTTCAGAAGTATTATTCATGGTGTGGGTGACATACATTCATTTACTGTTGATTGTCATAGTTTGGATATACACACAAAATGGGGGGTTTGTTCGGAAGCTTGGAACCATACTACACTATAGTATTCATTATTTCATTCAAAGGCAGAATGATAATTTTGATTTTTTTAATATGGGAAATATATATTATACTGATGTAATTTTTTATGGTGATATTTTTGTAACTTCAAATAAATGATTTACATTGATTTATTTGGATGTGAAACATATTACATGTATAATATTTAATTTATTCATGGATTTTACTCTTGATAATGATTGATTCATGATGTGATTTTGCAATGGAATATGGAAATTGTCTAAGCGATCAGTAGTTTATGTGCAATGCATATTGGATGAAATATTTAAAATACAAGTCTAATGGTCTGTGGTTATGTGGTTATGTGACGAATCATGTTGTAAAGAGGACACCATCATATTAGTGGAATAGATAATCCTCATGAATATTAAATGACCATAGAAATGATTAATAAGGATTAGAAGATGATGTATTTAATGTATATTTTTTTAGGTCATAAATCTAACTCAATTTCATTGGAGAGTTTCACTAGTAAAAATTAATTAAAATAATTTATTGATATAATGCACTGAAGGTTTTAAACTACTTAGGTAATGTTTAGAAAATGGAGGAATTAATTCGTACAGTTTCTCTAGATTTTGTGGTGATCAAAATTACGTGGGATCTGGTTATTGTTGATTCCAGTATTGGTAGTGCAATTATAGACATGATGAAGACATTATCATTTATATTTCCTTTATAGGGGAAGATTTTATGTTTTTGGAATATTTTCAAATGTGTATTTTAATATTATCTATAAAGGTTCATGGTTGGTGTGATACAAACAAGTATTTGTTATCAAAATTATATTGTTGGAATTATGAGCCTACTTTAAATGGATGAAGTGGAAGATTAGTGATGTCCCTATGATATAAAAATATCTATTTATATTCAAATATCATATATTTTACTAAAATTTGAATCTTGAACCCTTTACAAGATCTCTCACATATGAATTTTTGGGAAGTGGTGTCCTTATAATCATTATATATATGGGGCTTATATAGTTCTATAAATGGATGTGGAGAATGAAAACAAAAAGGAATGGTTCACAAAGATGGTGAGAGTGAAAATCAGTTGGTTTGTAGAAGATATATTGGTGATGTTAGCATGGAAAACCCCATTCAATGAGAAAATTGGATTGTTCAACTATTTATTTGAGGTGATGTGACTACACCACATATGATATTCTGATCTCAAAAGGGTGTCTTCATTTTGTGAGTTGGTTAGTAGAGAGGAAATGGAGGCATATAATGGTGTGGATTTCTACATAGGTTTTCAACAATGTATTATCAATAAATTTTTGTGTTTCTACTTGGAATTTTGTACTCCCTTCCTTATACAAGATTTTTTAGAGTTTCCACATGGTTTAATATTCCTCTCTATTTAATGGTTATTCCACTTTAAATTTTTTTTGTACCATTTATTTTCTTTTAATATTTATACACTCCATTTTCTTTCTCATATGTTATTTTCCAGAACTATGTTTTTAATAAAAACAATTAGGTGTTTCCTCCACAACACGCTAGATAAAGAACTATATAATGGATTTGTACTTTGCCAACATCAATGATCTTGGGTTGATGTTGAATTAGATGATAAACATTCTCACTCCATTAAATATTTTCATTCTAATGGATGGACGTATTATAAGAAATAAGATTCAATGGGTAGTAACTAGATGGTAAAATTGAATTGAATGATATATAAGATCATCATTTATGGATAGAGAAAAAGGTTGTAACCTCAAAGTCTAACTAGGGTATGAATATTGTATTTTTATTGAGGAATGGTCTCCAACATCAAGAGTGACTAGACACCCCTTTTCAAGATAAATGTATGGATTCATTTAAAAGTCTTTAAATTTCTCACGGACTCTACATCATAGAGGAATAAAAGAGAGGTTCTATAGTTAAGAGGTCCATTCGACAACCTGTAGATCTAGTGGGTTCTCTAGAAGATATCTTGGATGGTAAAACATGTGGAAAATAAGACCCTTTGATGGTGTCTTGGAAAAATTAATCTATGTTGGTTGTTTCTGCAAATTCCAGGACCCCCCAGAGATAGCTTCTTAAACAAGGGAATCTCACACAGTCCATGATAAAATTTAGAATAATAGGATATACGGAACTATAGTGTAATATATTGTGTATATTTTTCATGAATTGGAAAGGGAACATGTGATGTTGGTCATGTATGGTGGTCATCTATACACTAAAAACATTAACAAGGAATGGGTGTGTATATCAAGTCTCTTTAGAGTGTTTCACTCAATTAATGACCTTGATGAAATTCAATAGAAAGTAAAAAAAATATTTGATATATTGATTGTCTCACACAATGACGATGAATACCTCTATAGAGATGAATCAGATTGGGATATCTCTTGTGTAATAAATACCCCATTGAGGGATGATAGAGAAAGTGAGGATTCCTCTCTTGATGATCACTCTTTTAGGGAAATGATTCAATCCAAGGGTGTTTTGGGTAATATAGAGTACTATAAAAAATGATAGACACCTAAAATATTTAAATACTATGTGAAGAGTTCCTCATCCACGACTCATCGGTCCTCAGTGTGGTAGAATTAATTTTTTTGGTGTCTCGACATAATGATATCCTTGATGCACATGTTGATATTAAAAACATTCCATGTTAATGATTTGTATTGGATGAGGGCAATTTTATTTATCTAAACTTGTTATATCTTATATTATTTCTATTTTATGAATGTTTATTCCCAAATTATCTTTCATGAAATAAAAATAATTTCCACACATACATATATATTAATAAATTTTTTTCATCAATGTTAATCTTATTAGGATTTTAGAAAAATAAATTATATAAGGGTGTGTGATAAATTCAAAAATATATAAATTTATATATAGAATATAAATATTTTTTACTTTTTTATTTAATCTTGAAACATTTAAAAACATAAATAATTTAAAAAAACTCTATATTTTATTGACCTAGACATTACTCATACAATATTTAACACTTTCTTTATTTTCAAATTCCCAGGTCACCAAAATGAGGAAAATGATAAATTTACCAAATAAAATAGCATGAAAAAAATTTATAACCATTATTTTGATCATGTAATGTGGTGCTTATGATGGGGTATCATTCCTTGGAAATAATGAGGTGAATGAATTTTATGAATTGTTAATATTTATTATATTATATTGTTTACTATCAGTGGTGCAGTTATAGATATTTTAAAATGATTTCTTGGATTTAAATTCCAACATCGTGGTTTTGTGTAAAATGAGGGGTTACGACATGGTAATAAATTCTTGTTGAGTGGGTTTTAGGTCACAAAAAAGATTCGTTTCATTTCCTTAATATGAAATATTGGGGTGACCTATCTCATGATTAAAAAAATTCCCATTTTGGAATTACTCTAGTGTTTTTCAATTTATGAGATTGACCATATGATTATTAGTGGATATGAGAGGGTTCAAACATTACTGGAATCGACGATGGATCACGAGTAAAGGACCAACCAGTGTGGTGGATCAAGGATTCATTTTTATAGCATCGATGAATGAACCCATGATGCAAAATGATTCACCATGACGTAGTGAAATGTTTTGTTGTATAGATTATTATTTAGCGCGTTTTATTAGAAAATAATGAATTGGGGTTGATTACCATATTTTATTATATATTATATGATTACATATATTCTTTTATAAACATTCAAATACTCGTATTCCAAAAAAATGAACTGAAGGATGTATTGTGATTTCTGATTTAATTATTTGAAACTATAACTTTATCTCAATAATTATCTCATGTTCTTGAACCTCCATTAATTTTATAATGAATGTGGGATAACAAAGGCAATGATTTCCCATTTTCTCTTATGCCTCACATTTTTATTAAAATATATAATAAATGTTTTCCTTCAAATGATTAAATGGTTTTATGGTTATACTATATTTGTTGTAATGGTGATGATAGGATGAGCACACCAAAAGGTTTGATGGGTTAGGATACTATATTTTCATTGCAATGGCTGGTTATGATGGGGGTTCCTTGGGAAATGGTCAGGACTATGATAAATGGAAATCGGTTGTGTAGGCCACTAGAGGTCAAGTAGAAGCATCCAAACAAAAGAGATTGAGTGTTATGGGGCATTGGTAGTAAAAATGGTTACTCAAATGTGATTGAAATTTTGTGTAAATTATTATAGATAACCACTCAAACTATGAAATTTATTCACTAAAAATGATAGTTCCTTATGATAATCAAATCACCCTATGTTTAGATATTTCTTCATTTGCATATAATTTATATATTTAAAAATAAAATTTATTTAATTATTTTTAAATATTTATTTATGTAAATATTCTTAAATATATATTTATATAGTTAATTTAATATTTTTATATATATAAAGAAATATTGGAGGGTTTTATTATAGTATAATAAAAAAATTAAAATTAATTTATATTATTTAAACCATTGTTCAAGGATCTCATGTAATAAATATGAAACCTATTAAAAATAAGAAATGGAGAACACTAAAAAACACATGTTTCATTCACCTAAGATCCACTTTAACATTCTATATCTTTCTTCTAAATCATCTTATAATGATCACTATATAGAAAATAAACATATCCCACCTCCATAGGTATCCATGAGCTACACTAAATCATCTTTCCATGGTGTGATAGTACCTCTATATGTAAATGAGGAAAATAATAAGAGATATGGCTCTGATTGAGTTTTTTTAATGCATGGTATCAAAGAATACATTCAATAATTTCATGATAGTAGTATTTATAATCACCCAAGGACACTTCATGGGTGTGATATAATTTATTTATTAGTTATAACACATGGATAAGTGTCATTTCTAGTAACTCCTTTCATCATATTCACGAATTTAATCACAATCATTTCATCGTATAAAACCCTTCATTAAATTAAGGGAATATAGAAGGTTTATCCTACCAAAAAATAACTATCATCGTATGTAGTATAAACTATATTTCCCTTTATAGATAATAAATAAATTAATTAATAAAATTATATATATACATATATATATATAAGGTTTATATAAATACCACTATAATTCTACCACTTTCACAAAAGACGAAAATATTTGTTGCAATTTCACTTTGTAATGTACTATGTATAATAACATGTGAAATAATTCCCAAATCTACTTTTTTATATCATCAAAAAATATTTTGTAAATCTATCATCAACTTCACATTGTGTCATGTCATATTTTATATCATTTGAATACCCCTCCAATTTTTTTTAAATTAACACTAGAACACTTTTATTGTAACTATTTTAGTCCAACACAATCCCACTTTTTCCATCAGAAAAGTGTGGCCCCAAAGACATTGATATAATTATTAGAAAATAAAATTCTATTGATCCATATATGTAATAAAATAGGGTCCTCTAGAAAAAAAACATTAATACTAAATCTATAAATTGATCTGGGATAATCTCACTCAAAAACATATATCTTATAACTTGTGTCCACCACACTACATCATATATAGAATGTGTGTGCACATATTTTCAAATTTCAATGACATCGAGTGACCATGGTACATGGATAATGTCAGTCCCATATATCCAATCATTGTCCTAGATTCTAATTGTATAGACTGATTTGGTTGATTAATACTTCACATATGAGTCATAATTATTTAAAAAATCACATAAAACTCATACTGATAGATATATAAAATATAGTTATGTATTTACATTCCAGTATTATATCTCAACCAAAGTCTATGATGCCACAATTTATATATGAGAATTCAATCACATCTCAATTAAGCACCATAAAATTATATTATAATAAACATAATCAACCATGCCCATAGCAGCTAAGTCAAAAAGTATAAATTTTGTAAATAGTTTATCAATGTGTTAAGGTTCTCAAGATTGGTATATCACTAATCTAACGTAGTGGGGACTAAAATATAATCCATTCAACCTTTATTATATCAAATAAATTTGTATAACACTCAATGTGGTATACTTTAACGGGTTATCTGTAGAAAAAATAATTATATTCACTGTATTGTGACTCATTATCACATTGCATACCACTATACATAAATCATACTCATTCTTACCTTAACATTTCATCATGACATATAATAATTCATTAAAAACATCAATTAGCGATAAAATAAAAGTTTAACTTTTTGTGGTAAATTATGGTAACACTTAATGAAATATTTATCAATATATAATGTTATGTATCTAATGTGAATGAATGATAAAATAAAGGTTCAATTTAATAGGATAAATTTTATAATTCGTAAAATCATTAAGAATATTCCACAAAACTAACATAATAATAAGATTATCGTAATATATATTGTAATCATCTAGGTTAGCCTTATGTTATTTATAGTTTCTGGTTTTTTTCAATAAATTAAATCATGTCATATCTCTATGTGAGAAACTGATAAATATCACCTACTAAAATCATTAGTGAGGAATATTGGTGAAGTACAATGGTTTGAATAGTGGTTAGAACTATGATGCATATTACTAACTATTAATATTTTTAAACTTATCAAAATTTTATAACATGAATACATCAAAAGTAAAGGTGTGAAATTATTTTTTCTACTTTGAACTCTTTATAGGTTCCACATCATGATACATGAGAATTAATTCTTTCAAAAAATAATTCCTTGAAAATAAACTATATAGAATATTGTTTTATCGATCCACCTAGACATTTTTTAAGTGAAGATAAAACCTACATTAACTTAATATCTGTGTAAACCATTATTTTTTACTTTTAATTGTCTCTAAGTCTAACCATACTCCTACTATTTTCGTTATATATTTTCTAAAATATCATTATAATATGACCAAACCATTTTGTGTTAATAAATAATATTTCTTCACTTTTCAATGTAATATTTATCAAATAATTTTTTATCATATCCTATATTTTATTCTCTATGTTTGGATTCTTTTAATATGAAAAGTTGGATTTATTAAAACAAACCATCATTTGGTGGTGGGAAGACATTCCCACTTATTTTAGAAACCACTAGGATAAACTTTTCTCCATGTTTAAAAAAATTTATCCATATCTTCTTCTCAAAAACATGTTATATAAATTGATGAATCATAAAAAATGTGTATAAACATAAGCATATAATAATTATTCAATAAAACACTTTATTATTGAGCGAACATCATTATCATAGAGTGAAATGAGATTAAGAGACGTATATTTTAGTTATTCTCATTTGGTCTTGAAAAAATCATTTCAATTTAGACCATTGATGTTGGAAAAATTTACTACATATTATTAATATACACAAGAAACATGATGAATTTTTCATTTCATTTTGAACTCCTATATATTTAATATTATATTTAAAATTTAAATTTTGTATCAAATACCATTCAAACTCAAATAATTATTTTTTATGACATCCACACCTACAGTGTACATCCCATGGAGTTCTCACATATTCCTTAATGTATATCTTGTAGAATAAAATCATGTTGAATTATTATTATTCCATAGATAATTATTGTAAAAAAACAATCATTAGAGTATTTACGATGTTTTCAGTCTTAATATATACTTGAATTTTTTTATCCGTATCAAGTATTAATATCCTAGTTTATCTTTATGATCATGGTGATGATGATATTTTATAAAATAAATACTTTAATGAAATAAGTATCATCTATAGGAAATAATTTAATATGGAAGTATATTAAATAGGAACCCACAAAAAAGATGACCCCTTTTAAAATCCATCATGTCCATTAGTTATACTTGATCCATATTTTAGTATGAAATGAGCCCACTTTGCCGTTCATCTCACAACTTAATTATTTAGTCTTGGAAATATCACTATCATATAATATATTATTTTTAGATAACTAGACAGATAACCCTTTTCCAAATCCCTCATATGGTTAAACTCACATTTATTACTCCAATATCTTATAAATTAAAGATTCTATGCTAAATTTTACATAATAAAAACACCAAAAACATTCTCACACAGCACAATATAGGGGAACCCAAATTTTTCAAGAAACCATCTAACAAGACAATATAGAGTAACTCATTACATTATTTATATAAATACGATAATATATGCGAACATGTATTTGGTATGAAACTAGCATGTTGGATGATCATGGTCTTTAAAAGGGAAAAAGTATAAGTAATATCATAATTAGTTTTTAAATGAGAATTTTTCTCCACATTATATATCAATTTATTCCCTTTTATATATTCATACTATAATTATTTTTTTGGAATCTAGTTCCCACCTCAAAATCAATATTTTAAAACCTTTATGATTTGCAACTCTTTACACAATCTAATAGTTTGGGTTACTCACAGAAATTAAATCATAACATATTCATTCATATCCTAATTCATTATATTTACAAGTTACATAAACACTTCAAGTAATGGAATAATAATATATGATATTTAAATTCTTTACATGGGCAAGTCTAGAGAAACTAATATCCAACCCCATTCACTTTACTAAGAATATCATAGACCTCCAGGTAAGTAGGGAGTGAGAACCCATGTCCCCCAACCATGGTATGCATTACTCTAGAGGGAATCCCATTAATCATTACTAAAACACTTCTTATGAAAAGTCAACATTCAATATCTAAATTAAAAAAATAACATTAATTACAAACTGAGGTCAACGTAGATGAAAAATTGAATAAATTATTTAATTCATGACCATATCCTATAATAAGATTAATATTTTAAACTAAATCATACAAAGTATTAAAATTTATAATAAAATTTCATAAAAAATAATATAATCATGATTTACATTTAAATTAATGAAAAATGGAATTATTAAAAACTAATATTAATATCTATAAACAGTTCATGAATAAACAGTATTTATTAAAATATTATAATAAATAGATGAATCAATATTTATATTTAATTTTTTTGAATATATGAATTTTATATTCATTCAATGTGAACACTTTTAATGTGACCACATTTATATTATTCATTATATGGTATTTATATTTTATATATTTGATATTTCATGATTTATAAACAATTTACAATCGAAATTATATTTTGTAATCAATTTCAATTATCTATATACAATATATATAATCATAATTTAATCATCGACTATATCAATCAATAACAAATTTTTGACATGGCATAAATAATATCAAAATAAGGGCTGATTTTTATATTGAAAATTTTAAATTGACTAATTATGAAATTTTTTTATTTTAAATACTTAAATTTTATTATTTTTCTATATTTAATAATTTATAATACTTTAGAAACATTTAATTTTAGTTTAAAATCTATACTATATAATTTAGTTAAAATCGTTGTCATGTATTAAAATTTATTGTTTAAAGAATATTTAATAATAAATGTTACATAAATATTTTTTTAATCCTAAACAGTTTATAATTAATTAATATATAAATATTATATAAATTAAATGATTATAAAAACACCTTTTATAATGATTTATAATTGTTCTATAATCCATTCTATAATTTTAAAATGTTAAAAATAATTTTTAAATTTTTTTTGTTTACCCTTTTGTGGGAACCCATTCATGTTTAATGGTAAGCTACCCCGACCCTTATAAAGACACTCTACTTAAGGCTAATATTATTCTATAGTACACAGTTAATGGTATGTCCCTACTAATATTTACACAAAATATATATTAGGTGTTGCATAAAGGTTATATGATGATTACCATTACAGAACTCATTTTTATAAGGGTAAGACCAATACATGAATGCTTTAGATAATGGTAGTTCATTATATATTGTTTCAAAACCATAGAGAACTAATATGTAATGAGATTACACCATTTTACCATTACACATGATTGAGAAACCTCATTCTATTAGGGTATACCATTTCAAAAATATGCTTCCATTAGGGTATGGCCTTTACATATCCCCGGTTCACATGAGTGGATGTAGCCGGTTAATATTAAATGAATTTAGGGAAACCAAAATTACCCTTACATACCAACATATCACAAAAGTGTAAGAATAAGTGACCCTTTCTTATGGAAATCTACATAATGATAATGTTGTATAAACCTTACACAAATCACTCATCATAAGGGCAATGCTTTTGTTTCCATTATGTGGCTTAGTCATATAAGGGTACAGAAATATCATATTTTCAAGAAACATTTAAAAACAAATCTTTTTTTAATTCATGTTTAATTAAATGATTTATTAAAAAAATATAAAACATGACATTCATATGATACCACCGAAAGGTTTTATTAGTGTCCAATATTAATTATTTGAATCAATAATTATTATTTAAATACTACTCCAAGGATCTCTATTCCTGAAATAAGATACTTGATAAAAATATCTAAATGAATAATATAATAAAACATATATACCATAAATTTAAGAGACACTAATTTTTTTTATAAATATCTTAATATAAATTTTATACTGTTATATAAGTGGAAAATTAAAGCATCACACCTCCATAGGTATCCATGATCTTGGATGAATCATCTATCATTTCCACGGGATCCATATTATCTACACCGTATACTATTACCTCTATATTAAAAAGAGGAAGATGAAAAGATCTATGGTTATTGGGTAGTTTTGGACTTGAATAATATCAAAGCACACATACTTCAATCAAATGGTAGTAATATATATATATATATATATATATATATATATATATATGTATATAATAACTCGAGGACACTCATTTGGTGTTAACTAATTTACTAATACATTTTAACACACAAATAAAATCTATGTATAGTAAATGCATTCATCTTATGAATCCATTTATTCCAAATTGTTTCATATTATAAAATGGGGGATTATATTACAACCATGTTAAAGATTGAATGAACTAAACGATAACTATTTACATAGGCAGTATAACCAGTATTCCAATTTCTCTATGAAAATAAATTTTTTTAGGAAATCCATAAATATATATTTCATTTATATATATATAAGGATGTAGGAAATATCTCCATGAATATATTAATGTTTATTTATAAATAAACCTATAGTATAAAAATGGAAAAAAAATTAACAGCATAATATACGCCTAAATTAATCCATTCAAATATATTCAGACCTGGCTGAAACAATACAAGACCATCCCCTTAAATGAGTCTCAAATTCCATCGAATGCTAAAAATATAGGGCACCTAGACAAAAAAACTAAATTATAGGGGCCTTCTATGAATTCTATTTTCATTGAAAACACACTAACTAGATTTAATTTAGTTCACCACATCAATGACCATTACATGTGATCTAATTAGATATGTGTAATTATATTAAAAAATATTATTCATTTAAAAGAGGACGTCTTATCTCTTAATAACTTTTTATTAATCTTGACAATATAATCATATAAATATACTTTTACATTTCATAGTAGAATCACACATCATTCATAGATATGGTATACTAAAACTATAAATAGTAGATTGATATATACTTTACAGAATAATACATTTACTAAAACAAACACCATAGTCTTCAATTTTGCCATGAAAATTTGCCCTTCTATAAATATCTTAAAAAGAAAGAAAATAATTAATTAACAAATATAAATCCTCAATTTTATGGTCAAAACCATTTTATTAGAAGTAGTGACTGAGGAAAAGATAATAATTATGTATTTATATGGAAATATAGCCATTCAGCATGAGTAATATTGGAAAATATTGTCATTGGGAATTATTTCCATTTATCAATGACATGATTGGTCATTATTATTGTCGTTGGTGTAATAATGTTGTCACTGGGAATATGTTATTGTATTCTTACATACTATATTAATATTTTATTTCCATTCAATGTATTTTTAATGATAAATAATTATTTTTAAAAAAATTTATATTCTTTTAATTATCTTATAAATCTAATTTATATGATAATAAAAATCAATGAAGTCTTATGTAATTTTTAAAACAACAAGAGTGTTTACTATTACAAAAAATATATTAATTTTTATTAAATATGCATTGATTTTTTAAATGATTAACGTAACATATATAAGAAATTACCCTGATAATATCAATATTTTTTTAACTAATCACATAAATATTAACTTTGGGTTAGTTTATTTAAATTTTTTAAAAAGGATAATATTTTGGATAAAAGGTAAAATATTATTTTTATGAAATATAATAAATATTATGATATATTTAAGATATAATAATGATATAAAATTTATTAATACTTACTATTTATTAGAATTATATAACAAATAATATAATACATAATTTTTTAAAATTATTAACACATGCTTAAAATTTTTAAAAACAATAATTTATTTTTTCTAAAAATTCATTTTTTATGAGTCTTATGTGTATTAAATTAATTTTAGTCACATTTATAATTATATTAAATTAAAATTTATTTTAATATTAGTATTTTTAATGAATAAATTTTATGGTAATGTTAATTTCATTTTTAGTTATAAAAGAATTTATCTGGTGAAAAATGAGTTACCATAGGACCAATAAATTAATGAAAATTGGTTGAATTATAAGGTAATGATTTAAGAAAATATAAAATAATAAAATTTAAATAAGTGGTTTATGATTCTAAAATCTTGAAAAAATCCTAAAAAAGTTAATTATTATAAAAAATTATTGAAATTAATTCAATTTAACAATGGTTTTTCTTAAATACAAAAAATAACCATTATATAGTCACATAAAAACCAACCCTCCTAAAGTATAAATACAACCAAATACCTCCGCACTCTTACAAATAATTACTTTAATCATTAATTATTTCCAAAATACCATCTCAATATTCTATTAAATGTGTTTTTATGGTTCTCAATTGGGGAAATCAAAATTTATGAAACATACTTCCTTGGTAAGTGTCCTCAATCCTACGCTTTCATTTACATGTTCATTAAATTTTTTATATTGTCTTTTTAGCTTACCTTTCGATGTACTAAGATGCATATTATTCCATTGTGTTATCTAAAAATTGATAATTTTTTAAATGTTTTTTTATTTAATCCCACTCATTATATCCTTCATCAAATCTGTTATAATACTATAATTATTTCGTAACCATAATATACAAAAAATTTAAACAATGATGTTTGTGGTTTTCTAAAAAATAGAATCCTTGTTTTGATGCTACAAGTGGGTTTGGATTTAGAATAATTTTACCAAGGTGTAACAATTAAAAAATGTGTTCATTGGGATTTTACACTATCAAAACAAAGTGCATGATAGTGGGACTTATATTGCTAATGGTTTTACCTAGACTAGAGATTTCTTTAGGAAACTCAATGAACATTTTGAGATATAATAAAGGATTCTAATATATAGAATGAGAATATAATTTCATTGATAACTATATTCTATGAATGTTCTCTCCATAACTTCTTATTATGATTCTATCAATTTGGGTACTATCATCTTCATTGTGAACATTGTATAGTTCACAAGTTGATTATTGGGAAATCACTTGGATAACCAAAAAAATCATTTGAAGGGTATTACATCCCACCTGATTTATAACCAATGACAATTTTATCTATCATTGTCGATCATTATCAAAGTAAATACATTTCTCAAATAGTTAAATGTCTCTATAATCACATTATATGTTGGATATGAATTCACTATGGAGAATGTAATATCACTCTAATTGTCTATACTTATCATCAGTTATGCATAAATTTTATTCCAATATATTTTTCATGTGGATAACCATGTATGATTATTCTAATTTATGGTTGTTCACCTAAAAACTCATCCATCAATTTACTAGGACTTCATTGACTAGAATAATTACTATTATTCTATATAGTTAAATATCCCATTATTATTGTTATTTTATTGAAGGTAATTTATATAGAATGATATATGCCGTCATTTAAAACCTATTTATTTTCCATGGGTTCTTAATAATATTTTTTATGTATCTATGCATATTCAAATTATATATAAATTATGAATTAATGACCATAAACTGTGCACCCATATAGGTCTCTAATGTGTTGGGTAATCCATTATTCTCAAGAGATTATATGATCATGATATTTTTTAAGTATTCCGTGGTAATGATTTATGATGTCTTGGTGAAAAACCATGGTAACATTATTAATGAAAATTTGGTGATGAACATTGGTTATATGTTATTAATGTCTCGTGTTTATGATCTACCCACACTTCCATGGGATGCCTCTGGTACTTTTGACTATGTTATTCCTAATGTACTTATGATCATGTTATGCCTCATTAACTTATGATCATATAATTCCTCATGTACTTATGATCATATTTTTTATCACATACTTTTGATCATGTAATGTATCCTTTTATTGTGATCATATTATTATTATTATTATTCCCCAGTTTATGTTCTTATATAATGTATCATGGTTTACCCATGATGTACAATTATGCTCTTTATTTATTATTAATCCAACTATGTGATGTATCAGACATCCATTTCTTTTGTTTCCCCAATTCCCATGGAATTGAGAATAAATACATATAAGGGAATTTAATTTTTTTTATAATATTTATTTGATAATTGTCTATATTACCATGTTCTTATTGTTGATTGTACCTAGATTTAAATTTCAAAGAACTTTTATTAAAGGGATATTTTTATAATTAATTTGACATATTAAAAAGTATTCCTGTTTAGAACCATATCTAGATGTGTAGGTCTAGGGTGTCTTAATATGTGGATGTTCCCAAATTGACATGTGAAAAAAAAATTATAGTCATTTGAAGTTCCTGTAACATTTTCATCTTATTTTACATCATTACAAAATATATTGAATTTTTATATCAATAAATTTTTATTAAAAGACTATTACACAACTATAATTGATAAAATCTATTTTTTAATATTATTCTTTATTTTTTGTATAATCCATTTTCACTAAATATGATATATATTCAGAATAGTTACTGATTCGATGTTATATAATTCATATTTTAAAATATATTATATTTATATCAATATTAATATATTTAAATGTTAATATATTATTATTACTATTATATAAATTTTTTTTGATATATAACTTCTATTACTACTAAAAAATGTTGACAAATGACACCATTTATCAATTCCTAAAAATATAATATAAATGTTATCTTTATCTAAACTAAAAAACACTATCAAATGGGTTATTTTGATTGGGGTTTATTTGCACCAATATTTTTTCACATTATTAGATCATATAACTAGAATTGATAAAGGAACCTATATTATGAATGATGTTTTTAGTGTTATTGAGGGGTAGAACTTCACATTGCTCATTTTTTATTAGTGGAAATTAGAGTCCTTGAATTGTGATTTTTTTTGACGTGACATTTAGTGCTAGATACATAATAAGTGCATTATTCCCACTTTATACTTAGGGGTTATGAGTAGTGATAAATATCAATGGACATGTGGTTCTAAATTACATGTCATGTACGATCTTCAGTTGTGTTTATGGTTCCCGCATGCTATAAAAATATTACACTCATTGTACCATGAGATACATTTAATGTATGTCAATACACAAGACTCTATGTGTAATGCTTTACATTCATTGACTTTCCACATATCCACACACACCATGTTTTCAATGTTTCATTTTATGTGATATCTTAATAACATAAATCCAGTATCGATAGAGGAATTTTTAACTAACCCTTAAGCATCACAATAATTTTTTGAAAGGTCATTTTGGGAAATTTCCCTTATTGTGTAGTAGTGGTATATAATTGAGCATATCATAAGTTAGATAAACAAATTACCATAATTTTACATTCCATTATATTACTCTACATGGAAGGATAATATTATTATATTACCCTACTCTATATGGGACAGAAAAACATATTTTGGAAAATTATATATCATTTACTATGAGACTTCTATCATTTCATGTTTCTAATCACACCAATAATTCATCATCATACATGTATTAATACCAGTGGAAATTAATTTCTATATAAAGAATAATGGTAAAATTATTTTGATTATTAGATATCATTTAATATTTTTATTTAGTAGTTAAATGATCTAACACTACTACATAATTATCTTTATTAAGTGTAAAACTTTACCATTCCTATAAAATAATTGATAATATGTGTCTTTTATTATCAATAAATAAAATGGAAAAGTAATCTGTTATAAGAGGTTTTTTATCATTAAAAATGGATCCCTTTTGAATATATGTTTTTTTGATAATCAATGTCCTCCTTTGTGAGGGATTTTTTAGCATTTATAAAAGGTAATCTTTTTTGTTCTCTTTAAGAGATGATAAGGTACCCAATATCATTTCATATTATGTGTTGATAAATGGTTCCCTACATAAATATTATGTTTTGTAAAAAAACAATATATTAAATTATAATTATATTCATATTGATATATATATAAGATATTCGTTAAATTGTTATTTGTATAATACAAAATATATACCCACGGTTAATATAAAATATATTTAGTAAAATTGGGTTCATAAAATAATTAAAAAATATTATTAATTATTAATTATATAATTGTTCTAAAGTAATATAAATATTATCAAATTTTGGTAATATAAAAAATTAATAAACCAAATAATCTATTCAAATAAGTTTAAAATATATCTTGAACCTTAAATTTCCAATGTTTTTAGGGGGGTTCTTTTGAGATCATTAATGAATAAAATTTATTCATGTGAAGATATATATGACATTTAATTTTGGGAGAACTATTCTCTATAAATTTTCTCTATAATAATGCCTTTAAAGGACTCAAAAATTGTGTTTTTTACTAGAAACCAATATTTTCCAATATTCATTTGAATTTCATCATTGATTATGATGATCTTTAGGTTTTATACAGTGGAGACTAACACTATTCGCAGGGGTAGTATATTCCGAGACTTATTTATTTCAATACATTAGGAATGAAAGTAAACATCATATGAAAATAATATAACTTTAATTTTTTTTATTAAGTCATTATGCTTATCAAGAATTTACTACAAATAACTGAAATATCAACCTTTAAAATGATTCTATGATAATATGGTAATATAATGACTCAGGAAATATTAATTCCAAAAAATTTATAAGCACTATAGTTGTGTCTGTGTTGATCACATATAGAAGAAGAAATATGTTGAGTATGTTGTAAAATTGATATATTGTTTTTAATGCAGTTACTACTGACTCTAGGATTGGTTGAATTCAACAATTCAAGTATGATTCTAATATTACTAAAAATAAATCCAAACCATTAGCATCAAAATACACAAATTTATATATATATATATATATATGGAATTTTATATTGGAATTTTTTGTTCATTTCTATGGTTTTCTATTACATTTTCATGTGATGACATCGGATGAGTGTAATTGTTTTTCTAAGATCTTAAGCTAAGAGAAATTGTTGTCTGGGGAATTCCTTATAAACGTATTATATATTCATGTTTAAACAATTTAATACCAATCCTTATTGAAAAATGTATTATGGGGATATGAATATTGATATTATGATCATCTGATCGATGTATTACATGTCTAATAATAAATTGATCATGTACCTATGGTTTGTGTAAGTGATCTACTACATATAGGTTTAGTCAAATGATTTCATGGATATGATGATATACCTTCACATAGGTATAGCATTGGTGATACCTTACAAATGGTTGAATGTCATAGATATTGTGGATTAGGTTTTGATTTCTAACATTCACTTTGGATCAAAACTATGGTTTCAATTAATATCCATACTGATTTATTTGGTTTTATAACTAGTACTCCATGTTTATTGTTTGTATTTTGATTTGAATTATTTTATTGTTAATTTAAAATATTGATCATTTTACTTTCTTTATGATAAATTTATAGCATTGAATTTATATTTCTATTACTTCAATATCTGATTTCATTCCATTGGTTTGAAAAAAAATTAAGTCATTAATTTCAATGATAATTAATTCAATTTATTATATAAATTCTAAAATTGGATGAAAATATTAAGATTATGTTAAAAATAAAATTCATCCCTATTGTATTTTATTTCTAATCCCACACCTGGAAAGAATTTTTTCTTATAGGAGGTGTTTACCTATATTTTCATACTAGCATGCTTTAAATTGTGTTGTTGTTAGTTTAATGAATTTTCAACCAATTTCCATACTTTAAATATTTTGGTAGAGGATATATTTTTTTATGTACCAAATGGAACTATTTATAACCTAAATCTTGTCATACCACCTATTTTTGAGGAATCTGATTATGTTTAATATCATCATTAGGAAAATTCATATATCATTAATTGAAGATAAATCAATTTTATCTTGCTAACAAGATATTATAATGTTTCATAGTATTATATAATTTAATTATCATGAAAATAAATGATAGTATATTAGGAAAACCATAATGTTTATAATTCCCTATTGTGTTCTATAACTAGCAACATCAGTAGAAAAATATAGTCTTTTGAAATGTAAAGTGTAATTTTGAATAAGTTATTGATAACACATTTTAGAATCACCAGTTTCCTACAAACTCATAGAGATTTTATAAGGACCCAGCTTTAAACCTTACTTTATCTTGAGTTAATACAAGATTAAACATTGAGGATCTTTTCAGGTTTAGAGTTTTATAGAATTAGATCATAAACTTGAATTACATTCCACATTTAAAATAAGTGGTAACATAAAAGATAGTATTCATTTTTTCCCATCAACGGAAACATATTTAAAATAAAACATGGATTCTTTCTTGACACTTCCTTGACACTATCTTCATATCATGTACCTTTCCCTTGACCTGTGAAAAACATTTCAAAAACATGGGATGAGCATAAAAAGATCAGTAAGGGATAGAAAAATATATGGAAAGAAAACATGAGTACATGTACACATAATAATCAGTGAAATCATACTTTACTCATAAAAGATAAGCACTTTAACATACTTCATCAAATCATGAATAAATCATAGAAATCATAAGACATAAATGTAACTTGAGACATTAATAGCATTCTTATGTAGAGATTAACCCTCTTGGTTACGTTTGGAATATCCATCACTGTATATTCCCTAAATCACATCGAAAAAACCATCATGTTTCACTCCTTCGCGTTACCCAATGCATTGGAAAGCTATATCGGGCTCACCCGCCATAAGTTTATCACGGAACCGCCCATCTTCATAATAATGCCCAAGAACCTCAACATTATCGTATCACATAAAACATGCATAAAGGAAACATAACATTTCCACCTTTCAATCACAAGATATCAATCCAACATATTGATATAAAAACATTATTAAAACCATTTTCAATACCAAAAGAAAATAAATGTAAAACATGGTTTTTATTTTTCTTTTAAAAAACGGTATAGATTGTAGAGGAAGCCGAAATTCAGAAAATGGTCACGGTGGTGGAGAAGTCGTTGTCGCCACATACGTATGACAAAAAACATTCCCTTTTGTCATTTAGTAAAACGTTTCTTATAAAGAAAGATTATTTTTGGATAAACATAAAAGTCAAAGGGGTTTATACACCGTATAAAATAAGGTTGTGTATAAAATAAAATATGCCTCAATGAATGGAGATTGAAACGAAGTCCCATACAAAGACGGTATCCTTGGTTTAAGGATAAATCAATTACCTAATTATGCGTGACAAACGAATACACCAAATAGAAGTGGATATTAAGTGTAAAATAATCAAAGGCCATTCACACATATTCAAAGGATGACATATTCAATAACGACATGTTAAACCAAAAGAAATCGAAATTGGGTTAAGAAGTTCCCGTGACAGCCTAACGACGTCACATCAAAATGAGTTGATGAGAGATAAAAAGTGTATCTAATCACTTGGACATAAAATTTACATCAATAAGGGTATATGAGAACATATCCCAACATAACAATATGTAAATTAAAATACCCAACAAAATAAGTCTATTAAAAAGAGGAGGGTGAAAGGTTCCCTTACCGACTTGGTTATCTTTCAAAACATACACCCCATGAAAGAAGGAAAATACATCATTGATGTAAATACTCATAAACAAAATTATAATACCCAAATAGTAGAATAATGGGCAGTACATACACCACTAAATGTAAATTGTGGCAAATGTAGCATAAATCTCACGGGAATAAAAGTGAGATGAAAAATCCTTTATGAAAACCCGTCAGTCTAACAGTGCCACTTAAAACTTACAAGAATGGATTGAAGAGATCAAATAGAGTATCTCACCATATTAACATAAAGTTTATATAAATAGGAATATAAAAGAACATCCCCCAACATAACAAAGATGAGCTTAAAATAAGTGACATAAATGAGAGTACATAAAAAGAAAGAGAGAGGTTACATCTCTTATGAAAATTCGGCAGCCTAACGGCGCAACTCAAAACTTCCAAAATGGATTGATGAGATAGAATAGGGTCTCTCATCATATGAAAATAAAAATTACAGTAATAGTAAAATAAATGAACATACCAAACAAGAAAGACGAGCTTTAGAAGGAATGACATAAAAGAGTGTATTTAAAAAGAAAGAGAGGAGTAAGATCCCTTACCTCGGGTCCGACTTGACTCGATCATTCTTTAATATCCTTAATAATAAACTTGAGTTAATTTATACTATCTTAAGAACAGTTTTAATGTTCATTATTCCTTTTATATCACTTATTACAATGTCATATACATTATGTAATCATTTATGTTAATAATGTTAGTTTTGTCGATACTTGGCTCTTAAGTCTCAAGTGGACTTCTTACAATTACATGTTGTTCGTGTGGTCCAAGGATCATTATATCTAGAATTGTATTCATGATTTATATATCATATATATCATATATATCATATATATCCAGTATATTCATGCTTTTATAATATTACATAACATTTAGAGTTAAGAAATGACATGCACCATTCATGGAGACGGTGAGCCGTACGTACGCATGAACGCTACTTCCATTTCTATTTCATATTTAATGGAATTAAAAAATAATGATACATGATAGTATTTTAATTACAGTATGGTATCATATATAATATCATTATATATATACTTTATACATACCACATATGGTATTAACGAATCAAATCACTTTGAGGGGGCGGTAGTCCGCACATCCTCAAATGAAGATATCACGTTTACCTATAATGGAAACCATAAAGGTATGCCATAAATGAAAAATACAGAAGCTTAAATAAAACATAAACATATTATATATCATAGATAAATATAGTATAATCTTAATGGCCAACTTTTAAGGTGTTAGAAGAATGTTGAACAATCATTGTTTCGGGGGGCAGAAATTCTCCATCCACGGAAATAGTATGTTCTTTAACCATTACATGTAGGTGTGTGTAAGTGTAGCTAGAATACATCATAAAATAACATCCTAGTATATTTAATATACTGGATTTGTTACAAAATAAATGAATAAAAAGAGATTAGGGGGTTGGAGAAGCAAAATAATACAAAAGAACACAAGTGAATACATTACCTTTAAATCGGGTAACTTCCATTGATTTGAGCTCAAAGGCTTCCTTGGAAAGGATTCTGCCCAAAGTGAGGCATCAAAGAGTTATAGAGGGATGTGTAGAGATTAAATGGGCAGTGGTTGTCCGAGCCAAAGACTTGAGAGGTGTGGGTAAGGAGGTAGAGGTGGGGGCCTTTTATAAGAGGAGAGGAGGGGCACTCTTGGAATGTAAGCAAATGTTACTTTATTTGAAAATGAGTTTCGGATTTAAAAAGTCCCACAATGAAATAATTCGTGGATAAGGTGATAAGTGTTAAAATTCCACCCATACAATAGTTTTTGGACTTGTTTGGGTCTTATATATTACATTTTCTATCCATTTTATTTAAATCGTTAAATAATGAGGTCATCGCTGCATCATCATGATGTCATAAATAATTTAATTTGTGTAATGTAAAAAAATTATAAAAAAATAATATGATGTAGAAAATCTTTTTATATTTACAATGACTATTTATAGTCAAAAATATGACTTTTATAACCCCATGTAAAAATTGGTTTAGTAAAACATCTCATGTTTGTGTCATTTTTACTTTATCACTAAATAAAAAGGTATTTATGTCATTTTCCAATCAATGTGGCTCCATGGGGTCCCCAAGTTGACCCATGGATTGTCTTGGTCATACATGACACATCCAATGAAAGTAGGACATGTTTCTAGGTCATTTAAGTTTATTAAAACATTATTCTTACCTTAAACTACACTAATTACCTCTAATCACGGTTAAAAACTTAATAAGTTACTTTTCACCAAAAAATTATTCTAATCCCATTGAAACACATTTTACTTCTTAATGAAAACCATTTATGTCGAATTTTTTAAATTCAAAACACAAAGGTGGAAAAATTTCATTTAAACGGAAAATCAATTTTTATAAGTACCACTTAGTGGTTTCACTATTCATCAAAAATTGAAGTTTTTCAGAAAATTACCAAAAATTCACCCTAAGATATATTTGATATTCCGAATTCAAAAATGATGTCAATTTTTAAAAATAAAAAACATATATGTTGGATTAATTATTTTAATAATTAATTCCCGTTGTGAAAACAAATAGTGTATTTTTATGAAACAAAAAGTATCAAAAGATTGACACTAGTTTAAGTCCGATTTCAAAGTGAAATTAATTCCATCGACCACTATTGGATTAAATGGTAAAAATATATTCTAATTTCACTTTAAAAACAAATCAAAATATAATCTAATCATATAAATAAATTAGATTAAAAAGAGGTTTTGAATTAAAATCCAACATTTTTCACTATTCATTAAAAATTGAACTTTTTCGGAAAAATACCAAAAACATAAACAAAGTAAATTTTGATGTCCCGATTCTAAAGAAGAATTTTATTTTGTCAAATATAACACATAAAATTGTCAAAAAGTGGATTTAAAAGAGGTTCGCCATCAAAAAGCGGTTAATCGACCTTTTAAAGAATATTAGAATGTTTACCCTTAAAATTGGATTCATTTGCATTTTTAATCCTCTAAAATTTATTGTAAAAATGTAAAAATATTTGACAAACATATATAATCATTTTTTAGTTAGTTCTGTTCATTCCCGCCATTACAACGGGTAGGCGTTAACTACCATTTAAAATAATATTATTTTATTATTAGAGTGCAACGTAAGATTTCTAAGAAACTCGTTGTTGCGTATTGGGTACGCCATCGAGCATAGCATCTCTGTTACAGTAATATTTATATTTTATTCACAAATACGGATAAATATAAAGATGTAATATCCTTTATTTACCTGGGGTGTTACATCCTTCCCCCCTTTTGGGAATTTCGTCCTCGCAATTTTAAAATCGGGCTTGGAAACATCCTTGAAAGTCCCACATCGGAACAAGAGTCAGTAAAAAAATCACATTAAAATAAAGAAATATAAGTACAAATGTCACCCAAGTTAACCCATACTTGGATTCCAAGTATGAAAATATGGACATAGAGGTAAAAACAAAGGGGCATGTTCTGATGGAGAGTGATAGAAAACATGTTTAGGATAAAGTTAACTACAAGAAAATCACAAACTTGTGATGGGTTAAACGGTATTAGATTCCCCAGTAAGTAAAGTTAATAGAAAACATTTTTGTTTTATGTTACTTATTATTGAGGAATTTATTCATAAGGAAACATAATCACTTATCATGTTGAATTTAAACTTTTTCTCCAAAAGACTAGTATTTAAGAAGACTTGATCACATTGAGAGTATTATAATCATCTTATAAAGAATCACCTAATGCACAAAAGAGAATTATATACTTCCCATGTCTTTTTTCCAAAACCAAAACCAAAAAGGCTAGTACAAGATCAGATAATCCAGAAAAGGATAACCCCTTATAAAAAGAAAATCTATTCTTAATCTCCAAAATTTTTCCAACAAAACCCAAAGTTCAACGAGGACCATTCGATAAACAATTTGTCCATAAAATTATTCAAAGTAAACCAAACTAAGATTAAAACCCAAAATTTGAGGGATTTAGTCACATATTCTTCCAAGTTAAATCGTAACATTTATCTCCAAACAACAGCAGTTGCTCTTAATGTATCCTATTGAAAAGTAATTAAACTAATCACATATCCTCCATGATAGGTTAATACATATCCATAGATAACCCAAAATCAACATACACTTAATTCATAAAATCATCTAACTAAAAGAATCAGTCAAACTAACCAGGGACTTCACGTAGTCTAGTGGTAGGTGATAAACACCAGTTTGACTTTGGTTGTGGGTTTGATTCCCGCAGCTTTGTCTGATGCGATGGGTTGTCACACGGTCTGCATGTTGTCCTTTTTCCAAAACTATAGAATTCTTAAAACATTACCCAAAATGAGATAAAATCTTCAAAAATAACCATAACATAATTTAACATCAAGTTTATCTCATACCTTTAATTTTCCATCATAACATATAATAATCCATAATTACCTCAAATGTAAGGATCATATAAACTCTAATGGTTTCCTTTATAATTATTACCTGAAATTTCACATCGATTGGTCATCTCATACATTATGCATTACAGAATATTGCAAGGTTTAAGTGGATGATCATGACTTCTTGATAATTGGTTTATAACAACCATGAGTTTCCTCATTGAAACCCCCATTTTATCTAGTATCTTAAATAGAGAACCACCACAGTTTCCTTCAAACCTGCTGCCTCTTTGGTGCCTGCTAGATCCATCCATTCACTAAAAATAGAAAGTTCAGTGTGAGTATATCAACATAACCATCATGTACTAATGAGTGTGATAAACACTATAATATACTTACTCATTCACTTTATCTAAAAACTAAGACACTTTCTAAAATCCTAGCCAATATTGTAATGTCACTTATGCTTAAAGAATACCCTAACCTCTAAATTTATCTAAACCGACCTTTGATACCAACTATAAGGCCATACCCTTAAACCTTACTTTATCTTGAGTTAATACAAGACGACACATTGAGGATCTTTTCAGGTTTAGAGTTTTAGAGAATTAGATCATAAACTTGCATTACATTCCACATTTAAACAATGTGGTTACATAAAATATAGTATTCATTTTTTCCATCAACGGAAACATATTTAAAATAAAACATGGAATCATTCTTGACACTTCCTTGACACTATCATCATATCATGTACCTTTCCCTTGACCTGTGAAAAATATTTCAAAAACATGCGATGAGCATAAAAAGCTCAGTAAGGGATATAAAAATATATGGAAATGAAACATGAGTACATGTACACATAATAATCAATGAAATCATACTTTACTCATAAAACATAATCAATTTAACATACCTCATCAAGTCATGAATAAATCATAGAAATCATAAGACATAAAGGTAACTTGAGACATTAATACAATTCTTATGTCGGGATTAACCCTCTTGGTTACGTTTGGAATACCCATCACAGTATATTCCCTAAATCACTTCGGAGAAACCTTAACGTTTCACTCCTTCTCTTTACCCAATTAATTGGAGAGCTATATCGGTCTCACCCGCCCTTAGTTTATCATGGAACCACCCGTCTTCATAATAATGCCCAAGAACCTCAACATATTTGTATCACATTAAACATGCATAAAGGAAACATAACATTTCCACCTTTCGATAACAAGATATCAATCCAACACATTGATATAAAAATATTATGAAAACCATTTTCAATACCAAAATAAAAGAAAAGTAAAACATGGTTTTTATTTTTCTTTTAAAAAAAATTATGGCATGTAGAGGAATCCAAAATTCAAAAAATGGTCACGGCGGCGGAGAAGACATTGTCGCCGCATACGTTCGACAAAAAACATTCCCATTTGTCATTTAGTAAAACGCTTCGTATAAAGAAAGATTCTTTTAAGATAAACGTAAAAGTAAAAGAGGTGTGTACACCGTATAAAAGAAGGTTGTGTATAAAATAAAATATGCCTCAATGAAAGGAGATTGAGACGAAGCCCCATACAAAGATGATATCCTTGGTTTAAGGATAAATCAATTACATAATTATGTGTGACAAACGAATAAACCAATTAGAAGTGGAAATTAAGTGTAAAATAATCAAAGGTCATTCACACATATTCAAAGGATTAAATATTCAATAACTACATGTTGAACCCAAAGAAATCGAAATTGGGTTATGAAGTTCCCTTGACAGCCTAACGGTGTCACATCAAAAGGAGTTAAAGAGAGATAAAAAAGTGTAACTCATCGCTTGGACATAAAATTTACATCAATAAGGGTATATGAGAACATATCCCAACATAAAAATATGTAAATTAAAAGACCCAACAAAAGAAGTCTTTTAAAAATAGGAGGGTGAAAGGTTCCCTTACCGACTTGGGTATCTTTCAAAACATACACTCCTGGAAAGAAGGACAATAAATCATTGATGTAAATACTCATCAACGAAAGTAAATTACACAAATAGTAGAATAATGGGCAGTACATACACCACTAAAAAAATTGTGGCAAATGTAGCATAAATATCACATGAATAAAAGTGAGATGAAAAATCCCTTACGAAAACTCGGCAGTCTAACAGCGCCACATAAAACTTACAAGAATGGATTGATGAGATCAAATAGTGTATCTCATCATATTAACATAAAGTTTATAGAAATAGGAATATAAAATAACATCCCCCAACATAACAATGAAGAGCTTAAATGAAGTGACATAAAGGAGAGTACTTAAAAATAAAGAGAGAGGTTATATCTCTTACGAAAATTCGGCACCCTAACAGCGCCACTCAAAACGTCCAAAATGGATTGATGAGAGATAATAGCGTCTCTAATCATATGAACATAAAAATTATAGTATGATTAATATAAAAGAACATCCCAAACAAGAAATATGAGCGTTATAAGGAATGACATAAAAGAGTGTACTTAAAAAGAAAGAGAGGAGTAAGATCCCTTACCTCGGGTCCCACATGACTCAATCGTTCTTTAATATCATGAATAATAAAGTTGAGTTAATTTATACTTCCTTAAGATCCTTTTCAAGTTAATTATTCCTTTTATATCACTTATTACCATGTCATAGACATTATGTAGTCATTTAAGTTAATAATGATTGTTTTGTCGATACTTGGATCTTAAGTCGAAAGTGGACTTCTTACAATTACATGTTGTTCGTGTGGTTAAAGGTTCAGTATATCTAGAATTGTATTCATGATGTATATATCATATATATCAGATATATCATATATATCCAGTATATTCATGCATTTATAATATTACATAACATTTAGATTTAAGAAATGAAATGCATAGTTCATGGAGACGGTAAGCCGTACGTACGCATGAACGCTACTTCCATTTCTATTTCATATTTAATGGAATTAAAACATAATTATACATAATAATATTTTAATTCCAGTATGGTATCATATATAATATCATTATATATATCCTTTATACGTACCACATATGGTATTAACGAATCAAATCACTTTGAGGGGGAGGTAGTCCGCACTTCCTTTAATGAAGATATCGTGTTTACCCATAATGGAAACCATAAAGGTATGCCATAAATAAAAAATACAGAAGATTAAGTAAAACATAAAAATATTAGATATCATATATAAATATAGTTTCATCTTAATGGCCACCTTTGAAGGTGCTAGAAGAATTTTGAACAATCATCATTTCGGGAGGCAGAAATTCGCCATCCACGGAAATAGTATGTTTTTAACCATTAGATGTAGGTGTGTGTAAGTTTATCTCAAATACTTATTAAAACAACATCCTATTATATTGAATATACTGTAGTTTTTACAAAATAAATGAATAAAAAGAGTTTAGTGGGTTGGAGAAACAAAATAAAACAAAAAAACACAAGTGAAGACATTACCCTTAAATCGGGTAACTTCCTTTGATTTGAGCTCAAAGGCTTCCTTGGAAAGGATTCTGCCCAAAGTGAGGCTTTAAGGAGTTATAGATGGAAGAGGAGAGATTAAATGGGAAGTGGTTGGCCGAGCCAAAGGCTTGAGAGGTGTGGGTTAGGAGGTAGAGGTGGGGGCCTTTTTTAAGAGGAGAGGAGGGGAACTCTTGGAAAGTAAGCAAATGTTACATTATTGGAAAATGAGTTTCGGATTTAAAAGGTACCACATTGATATAATTCGTGGATAAGGTGATAAGGGTTCTAAATACACCCATACAATATTTTTTGGACATGTGTAGGTCTTAGATATTACATTATCTTTCCATTTTATTTAAATCGTTAAATAATGAGGTCATCGCTGCACCATCATGATGTCATAAATAATTTAATTAATTTAATGTCTAAAAATTATATAAAAAATAATATGATGTAGGAAATAGTTTTATCTTTCCAATGACATTTTATATTCAAATATCTGAGTTTTATAATCCCATGTAAAATTTTTTTTAG
Organism: Viscum album; assembly: GCA_963277665.1. Taxonomy (NCBI): domain Eukaryota; kingdom Viridiplantae; phylum Streptophyta; class Magnoliopsida; order Santalales; family Viscaceae; genus Viscum; species Viscum album. The sequence goes on from OY728126.1 coordinate 310,532,636, forward strand.
TAAAACATCTCATGTTTGTGTCGTTTTTACTTTATCATTAAATAAAAAGGTATTTATGTCATTTCGAAACCAAAGTGGCTCCATGGGGTCCCCAAGTTTACCCATTGATTGTCTTGGTCTGCAATGACACATAAAATGATGGTACGACATGTTTCTAGGACATTTCAATTTTTTTAAACATTATTCTTACCTTAAACTACACTAATTACCTCTAATCGCGATAAAAAACTTAACAAGTTACTATTCACCAAAAAAATTATTCTAATCTCATTGAACCACATTTTACTTCTTAATGAAAACCATGTATGTCGGATATTTTAAATTCATAACAAAGTGGTGGCAAAATTTCATTTAAACGGAAAATTGGTTTTTATAAGTACCACTTAGTGGTTTCACTATTCATCAAAAATTGAAGTTTTTCAGAAAATTACCAAAAAATTCACCCTAAGCTATATTTGATATTCCGAATTCAAAAATGATGTCTATTTTACAAAATTCAAAACATATAATTTGAATTAATTAATTTAATAATTAATTCCGGCTGTCAAGTCAAATAGCGTGTTTTTATGAAACAAAAAGTATCAAAAGATTGACACTAGTTCAAGTCTGATTTCAAAGTGAAATTAAATCCATCGACTATTGGATTAAATCGTAAAAATATATTCTAATTTCACTTTAAGACCAATTAAGAAGATAATATAATCATATAAATAAATTAGATTAAAAAGAGGTTTTGAATTAAAATACAACATCTTTCACTATTCATTAAAAATTGAACTTTTTCGGAAAAATACCAAAAATTTACACAAAGTAAATTTTGATGTCCTGATTATAAAGAAGAATTTTATTTTGTCAAATATAATACATAAAATTTTCAAAAAGTGGATTTAAAAGAGGTTCGCCATCAAAAAGCGGTTAATCGACCTTTTAAAGAACATTAGAATGTTTTTGCTTAAAATTGGATTCATTCGCATTTTTAATCCTATAACATTTATTGTAAAAAAGTAAAAAAATTTGACAAAAATATATAATAATTTTTTAGTTAGTTCTGTTCATTCATACCTTTACAACGGCTTGGCATTAACTACCATTTAAAATAATATTATTTTACTATTAGAGTGCAACGTAAAATTCCTAAGAAACTTGTTGTTGCGTTTTGGGTACGTCATCGAGCATAGCATACCCTTTATAGTAATATTAATATTTGATTCACAAATATGGATAAATATAAACATTTCATATTCATTATTTACCTGGGGTGTTATAGATTTACTAAGATATGACTAAATATATTTTATTTTTATTCTTAGAGAAATAATAACTCCAATGCATCATCTATTTTATGAAAATAGTTAATACATTTCAATCCATGGGTGAAAAAAAATTGAAGATGAACTCATTGAAAATATTTTTCATATTATTTCTAAAGAATTTGATTCCAAAATACGGATATCTATGAAACTAAACATTTTAAAATGGTTTTCAGGGATAAAATAATTGGAACATTGATGAATTTTGGGAGAATACTGATATATTAAACTACAAAAGAAAAAATGAATAATGGTGAAGCATTCAATTCAACATTAGGTCATCTTAATTTTATTATCATTAATACTTTTACTAAATAAATTAAATATATTAGTTAAAAGATGAAATTTATCTTTTTAGATCAATGTTATTTATAGTAAAATAACAACAAAATTTATGAAATTCAATGATAGATGAATGAACTTGTCAATAATTAATTTTTTGTAATGTTCATTAGTGCGACAAGAAATAAATGAAAGACATAAATGATAATAAGGTTTATAAAATGGTTATATGAAATTAATTCAAGAAAGAAGGCCATATCTGACCTGATTATACTAAACATTATAAGACAAATAGAATGTCATTATGTGTTTCTAAAAGAAAATGAAAAATATATTGAATGTTTGAGATACGTAGAGATGTACTAAAAGTGATTTATTATTCAATATCTGATCAAATTAATGTGTAATATAAATATAGAAAATGGTTGGGTTATACATAAATATTATTAGGAATAAAATAATATTTATAAAAGATGTATTAGTATCATAAATTATAAATTTAATTCGTTGTTATAAATTATGTTATAATACTGAAGATATGTATTAAAATTCAATAGAAGACGAATAAGATGACCCATAAAAAGTAAAAAATTTAAATGACTAGAAATTTGAATGAAAAATACATATCATAGCTGATATGGTTATATATGTTCTCTTTTGAATTTCTAAAGTAATAAATTGAACAATATCGATGATTTTAAAAATAGGAAAATTATTTAAGATAATAAATAAAATTATAAATTACCAATATAAATTACAATACATTAAACTAAATTTTATTCCAAAACGTTTTCTTTTATGAATTAAATTGATTATAATTTTGGTGATTGGAAATATAATAAAGATAATTTTAATTTTATAGTTAATTTTAAATTCAAATTTTTTTAAATAATAATTTTTATGATATTTAATCTAGTAAATTATATTTTTATAAAATGTATAAAAAATTATTACCTCGAAAACATCAAATAAAATTGGCTTCAATCATGATAAAATTTATTTTTAATAACACTATTATATACTCAAAATTTCACCTTTTGTAAATTTCATAGAGGATATCATAAGAGGAAATATTTTTCTTTAAAAAAATCTTCTGCATTTTGGTTTCAACAAATATTTTATTTCAAAATAATGAGAAGATGTAATATTATATAAACGTGTCAAGTAATAAATTATTGGTGATTCAAATAAGAAGAGTACATGGGAAAAATTAGGAAATGAACAAGAAGAAGATCATGAGACACAAACATATTTTTGGTTCAGGAAATGATCCCAATGTCTAATGAGAGGTATAAATTTTAATATGACTTGAGACCAGAATAACATGTTATGGTATTAGAGTGTAAAACTACTAATCAAAATCAAATCATAATTAGGATTGTATAATAGTTCCTCAAACATCAATGTAAGTCTACAATGCCTCACTAACAAGTGGTTTGATGTTTTTGAAGCTACAATATTGTTGTGTCCAAGGTGCAAGATTATATTGTAATAATTATATTGTCTATGAATCTACTATTACATTTTTATGTCTCTAGTTATCTCTGGTAATGTTACTTTTCATTGTTGAACTGTGGAATTTGTTACCTACTATGCAGTATGGGCCACGAATGGTTAGACCAAATTTATACAAGGTTAGAGCTACACTAGTACAAAAATCTCCCACTTTGTGCTTCAATTTTTCATAAAAATATTCTAAGATGGTACTAATTTGAACAACATATATAATATGAACTACACATATTCTCCACAAAGTAATTGTATATTTCCAATCAAAGTTTCATTTTCAAAATGATAATTCATGGAATACCAATTGTATTCCCTTTTCATGATCACATAGTGTTCTCCAATATTCTACTTCTTTTCCTTCATTCAGAAATGAATACTAATAGAGTCACAATATCAAATCAATTTCACTATCACCCATGGATTTTTATCATGTCTACTAGATTATTGGTTCCAAGAATCTTATAAAATGTCAGAAAAACATCCTCTATCAATCCTCCTGTAAAAGAGTGCTTCAATTAAATATTATTTATTGGGAATGTAACATTGGGTTCATTGTAAGATATATATCTCAATTAACAGTTTTACTGTAATAAATTTTTCAATAAAATTTTTTCAAGTACCAACATGATGTTCATTATACAAATCTACTCATTCATGTATTTTTCTACAGTAATGTATTTTTCCTCTATGATAGATAACACTACTACAGTTTATAGTTGATATATATAGCTCACTATAGTTTATCCATTTGTATATATATAACCCATGCTACTCCTCCTACACTTTACATCACATATAAGGTCATCATTTACATACCCCTAAAATAATTTTTTTTATAGAACATAAATGCTTCCATGATTCCCTTTAGATAACACAATATCCACATAATTACTTCACAATATTTTGGCCAATTTCATCTGCCTACATTCTCAAAATTACAACTAATGAGAAATATTAGGCCGAGTATAGACAATGTTATATATATAGCTTCCTAACAAAAATAGTACATGGAAAACTTTCAATGTTCTCAACATATTATTCTATATTTCATGCTCGCTCATTTTATAATTTAAAATATAATTCTTGGGGACTAAAGAATGGAATTACTTCAAGCATACTACATTTCCTGAAAACCATTCAAATATATCCATATTATGATTATATAAATGTTCTAGTTTCATGATCTCTCATTATCATTATCCATATAACCATATATTATTATCTGAGATATTTCATCTCGAACCCCTTAGGAATCCTTTTTGTAATCTCATAAATTCTATTAATACATTATATAGAAATTATTATCTAATCCATATATAAAATAAATATAATTTCCCTTCAACAAAAGACATAGATTTCTAGCATTGGTCTATTTAATATATTTTTTATTATTTCATTCTCATAAATGAATGACAATTATTATCATCTATTTGGGTTCACCTTTTAACCCATATAATATCTTATAAACTTTCTATAGAAGTTATTCCTTCCCTAACTCAACATATTCCATATGATACTACATATATATGTCCTCCTATAGATCTCAATGTAGAAAATTAGTCTTGATATCAAGATGTTGATGGTGTTATTCATCTGATGTAGTATTAATAAGAACCACTCAGATGATGCTAATCTTCACTGCACATCTGATAATTTATGTGATATTAAAGCCTTATTTCTATTTAAAACCTTTCACCACCAACTTTCCCTTGTACATCCACTTTCCATCATTTTCTTTCATCACTTGGTATTACCATTTTCTCAAATATTATTTCATTCCTTATGGATGAGGTTTTATCTCCCATGTATTCTAGTCATGTAATAATGATATATCCACCTTCTTATCCAACTACCACTTTACTGACTCATTCAATTCAATTTACTCCTAAAAAATTTACAGTTCTCTACTTCTTATTGACACAATGATTCTTTGTTTCCATTTTCAGCTTCAACTACATGATGGCCCTTGTATGGGATACTTTCATTAAATAACATGTTCTATATTTTGATAATCATATTGGTTGTATCATCCAAAATGCGATAAAAAAACTATATAAAAATATAGACCATAAGGAAATAGGATTTGGACATAGCATTAAGAATGTAACATGAATAATCATCTATATGTATATATGTAAAACACCCAAAGTCACATAGATAATATAGTTGTGCCTCATTTCCTGACCATAAACCCTTAGGTATACATTCTACCATTGGTTTATATGGACACCTAATGATGATATTTTCAACCATGTATAATACCAGTTTCCAAAATCTCTCATGTAACCACAATTGTTGTCGCATTATCCAAGTAAAATCATTCAGTATCTGGTTTATCCATTCAGATAAACAATTATGTTATTGTATACATGAATGAGTATATTCCCACCATATTTTTATTAATATAACAGAATTTACAGAGAACAATACTACCATAATCTCCAACATTTTCATTCCTCAAGGATTACCACATTCATCCAAAAAATTTCCAAACCATGCTATTGCACATCTAAAACATGTTAAACAAATGATATTTTTTGGAATGTAAACTAATACCTTCTCTACTGATTCATCAATGAATGTCTCATAATATTATGACCCCCATGAAAATTTACTATTTTCATCCCCTAAAAATAAACATTCACCTACCCCTGTATCTCGAAATTCGATGTTCTATCTCCTTTTAAAAAATATTTCTTCATCTTAATTCAAATGATAAAATATTTATACAATCCAAATTCTACCTACATTATCTTTAGTGGATGTAATTTTATTCCAAAACCATTATACCATTTCCACTAATTTGGACATTCCGATAGTGTCACAATTTAGAATCCCCAAATGAATTTTTTATTGCAAGAATTTCCTATATATTAGATACCATAATTTATTGTGTTCTATTCTTAGATCCTTGAGACATGAACATATATCCTTTAGTAATATTATATTCACCACTAGATAGTGTAGTGTAAAGTTGTAGTTAAAAATGATTCATAGTAGACCTAAAATTTATTCTCAGTCTAGAGATATATCTTATATTATCTAGAATATAAGGACTCCCACAATTAGTTTCAATCTGTGTATCTCCTTTCACCTTAATAGGTAAGGATTCATCACCAGTATGATGTACCATGCTAAAATTTGGGACAAATAGTTTTTTACGAAATCCTTCTCGAAAGAGGAATATAAAAGTTGACCATAAGTCTAAAATTCAAGACCCCATAGGGTTTTCCATGCTCACTACCAACACATCATAGCTTCCTTCAGTTGTTGTGAAATCTACATATTTTTATGGTTCCGGTAAATTTTCATTACTCTCTATTTTGTTTCATTTCATCATACATGTCTATCATGTAAGGAATGTTCATATTGTATTGACTTAGTTACATTATATTGATTTTTATCATACTCTAAATTTATCATAATTCCCATATCTTCTTATTCCTCCCACGTTCACAGACAAAAGGATAATATGCATAATTTTCTTCTATAAATATCCTCTCAAATGATAGGGTCACATATGTCTTTCATAAGAATAATTTTATAACAAAAGGAACTGCTCATGTTTGTCATACTAGCTTCCCAATTTTTATGTAATAATGACATTGAAATTATGGAACATAAATCATCATCATATATAATTCACACTGATGATAAAAAAATTGTGATGGTGTTGATTCAATTGACATAATCAGAAATAATATTCCCTTCAGTTATCTTCTCATTGTATAATTGTAACATATTGTTATTTATTTTTGATTCATAAGGATTATTGTATATATTTTGGAGAATTTTCATCAACCCATCTATCATCTTCTCAATTAATATGTTTAAACCTATATTTTTTCAAACTAATCCACAAAATCCCCTAATGTTATCAATCTTCTATCTCCCATTCTAACATCTCTAGCACTCTTGGTTTATCACCTAAAAAAAAAAGTGAAAATATTTCATTGAAATATAATTTTTAGTCTAAATACCCAGATACCATGAGTTAGTTTAGTCAAATTGATTTATATTCACATTCCCTTTTTGAAAAACATTATTTAGATCCAGAAATATGATCATTTTGAACCTCCTTACGTTAATGCTAATAAATCATGTTAGCAATGTTTTTATTGGATTTCTATTTAATCATATAATTTTATGAAATATGGTACTCTGATGAATTATTAGACAATTATTGGGTTTTTTGACCATTAGTTCAAAAAGAATCATTTCTAGACAGGATTAACTACTAGAATTAAATACCACCAAATCTCCTACCATCACATGTGTTACCATGGAGCATGATTCACTGTTTAGAATTAGTTACTAATAAAGAAGATTATCCTCTAAATACAGGTCACAATTGTATATGTTTAACTGCCGAATGACTTACATCTAGATGACCCAATTAAATAATGATGAAACGACAACCTGAATTCTCAATTGAGATGATTCAGTGTAATCTTCTACCACCATTACAATTCATATACATTAGAATTAAATTATTTCAATGAATTTATTAATGAAATTAATGTACATCCTAATTTTATAATTATATTCATTAATATTTTTAAAAACATTATAGTCTATTTCAGAGGTCAATATAAGGATATAGAAGAATTTGATGTTCGTTCTTCAAATAGAATCTCCAACCAAAAGTTAGTTATATTTAACGTAGTTTCTTTAATGGGCATTCATGATAAAAATTAATAGATTCTCATTTGTGACAATTTCTAAATACATAATTGGACGATTCTACAAAATCAAACACAGTAAAAACATTCAAATATGTTAGAAAATAACAGCTTTAGGTTCCTTTGTTTTTCTGCTAATTATTGATAATTACCTCGAGAACCACTTATAGTGACATATAAAGAGAATCAAGAATATAGAGCACGTCATATTGAGAATTATTGTATTTAAAATATTTTATTTCATGCACACCTAGTTTGGTGCTTTTATATTCATGTAGTGTGTTGTTTTACCAACAAAAATTTTCATTGTCACTAGAAACAATGAATACTAGATATTATATTCACTCTCCCTTTATCATAAAACTGATGGGATAAGTGAAAGAGGTCCTTGTGGGGACTGAGTAATTTTCATAAAACCCTTTTTATGGAAAAGGTCCATTTGTGGTCTGGAAAACATGTATGTCATTGTATTTTAACTTGATCATGGTTTTGGATCAGATTATATTTACATAATATTCCTGGAAGAATTTGATTACAAAGTGGTAGAGATCATGACTCATCTTGAGAACGAACAACTTATTTTTTTCTGTACTATGTTTGGAATTCATTTATTCTCTATAAATCTTTAAAATGTATATTTTTAATGTATGAAAAATATATTTACATTTATAGTCAATTAGAACTAGTGTTTACATACGTATTTTATAGAGGGAATTAACATAATCAGTTAATGTTATTTTTATATTGTTTTAACTAACAAATAATCATGATTTTAAGAATATTTTAAAATATCAATATTATATAAAACTAATCTTTTGATTATATGAGAAATTTTAAATTGATTTTGGGATTTTATTTTAACTTTTTTAACAGAAATATTTATTAGTAAATCTATTTGTCAACTCTTTAGTTATTCACTATGTCCAACAATTCATATCAAAATATTTTTAAATTCTTTTTCAACTATGATATAAGTTGTCTTTCTAAAATCCTAGCTATCTATTAGTTATAAATTTAGTTCTCTAAATAATAATATAAAATATTTCTCTACTGCCAACAGAAATCCATTCTTTCATGAAAATAACTATATTCAATGGTAAAATCAAGATTCAATTTCACATTTTGAGATTGTGTTTTGAGATATGGATAGTTATAGCATATTAATTTGAATTACCTAATACTACATGAAATTAATAGAATGATTCTATTAAAAATTTGTATAAAAATAACTATAAATCCATAAAATACTTATATTTTTCTGTAGGTAATGATGATTTTAATAGAATATTATTTTGTAAGAATGCATAAGAAATTTGGGACACTAGCTTTTTTCATGAAAGTAAAAATAATGTTATTTAAAAGAGATTAAATACTGATAAAATTAAATATGAAATATTTATGATGAATCTATATGTGGTTATTTTAGACATTTTTCTCAGATTCAATGTGATAGTAAATACAATGAATTATTTGGGAAATCCACTTATTGAAAGAGGTCCAATCATATTATTATTTAGTTTTATTGAAAAAACATGTGGTGGACCATTAGTTTCAATTAGCAAATATTGTGATATTAGTAATATACATGTAAGTAGTCGGTTTGAAATAGAATTATTTATGAGGAATAAATTATAACTAATGGATTTGAGGAATATAAACTAAAAAGTATGCTTGTAGCATTCTATTATACTTATTCAAAATATATGTAAAAATGATCATGTTGAATGTTCACGTAATGAGGAGTAATCAACTGATAATGATGAAAAGGTAGAACATTTTTCTAAAAGGAATAAAATTATTTACAATAAATATAAATTCATTAGGAAACCATGATACAATTGTAAATATGATTATTGTGGAAATTGGATGAAATGTAATAATAATGTTGCTATTCAGAATGAGTTAATCTACAATGATTGTTAATGGAAAGGGAATGTCGAAGCAGATTTTCATAAGAGAATATATAAATAAAATATGATGATATGGTTAATATGTAGTAAATAGTAATGAGAGTAATATGGAGATATTATAATGATATCTCTGGTGACCCAGAATCAACCCATGAAGTAAAACCTAATAGAGCTAATATTTGTTTTATTAGAAACTAAAATAAGTATCCAATGTAATTAATGTTTCTCCTACAGATAAATAAAATTATTATGGAGATAAAAATGATATTGAAAATATGCCTACAGTATAGTTATTTGAATATTGTAACATTCTATAAGAAAATTTAATGAAGATAAATATAAGTATAAAATAATAAAGAAGCAATATACTTTTACAATTAATTGTAAATAACTCCTTACTGTAGAAATAGATAAAAATTATCAAATATTATAATTAAATAATGAATTTAAATTTTATAATGAGAAAATGAAAAGGTATATCGGTATATTTACTAATGGTGTAGATATTCTAACCAAAAAATACCAAAAATAGAACATAAGTACATAAATAGTTATTGTTAACAAACAGGGCATAAGAGAATCTTCATGAATAAATTTATTGCAAAATATTTTTCATTAAAATATATTTTTAGTGTTTATTCAACTGTACCAATAAATGTCTTTAATTACAAATTTCAATTATCAATTTATAGGAATGGCCTGGATCAAGTATTTGTTCCAAAATCTACAATTATTGTCTTTTTTCTACCCTATATGTATTGTGTTCTAAAAACATTTTTTGGTATAAAATATATTTTTTAGGGAATCTACTAAAGACACCCATTAAAAAATCAATGGTACCAAGATATAGGTTGTTCTGGACTTTTGAGTATATATTAATTAAACTTTAATAACATGATAATGGTTTATGGTTTACATGTCACATTAAGGGACAATTCCAAAAGAAAAAAAATTAATTTTCCTTCTCTATGTTGGTATTTCTAACTCATTTGTAATAAAAAATTTATTATTTGTATATTGATTAAAATATAGTATTCTTAGCATGTCAAACCTATATGAGGATGGATTTTTATTGATATTTTTAAACAATTATTTTATTTAATTTTATTTTAAAAAGAAATTAGTTTGTAACACTTTGATAAATAAATAAATTTATGTTATTAATTTATATTCACTATATTCTCAAAATGATTATTCCCAATGTGCTTCTTCAAAGAAATCAAGTTTTGACATGGAGTCTAGGAAACTATAATATTTAATCATATTGAAAGATAACTATGTAATGGTTAGTCAAAAATACACCTACGATTGAGTTCATGAATGATAATGTTTTTAACCCATATCAAAAATATAAACAATGAAAAATAAATTTCAAATCAAAGAATGAAGTTTCAACTTCTCAAAACACACAATTGGTTCACATGGGATATTTCTATACCATCTAGATATTCTACATTTGATGTTAATAACTATGTATATGTGTTTTTATATGACATTTATATGCATACAACAGTTTTATTTTTATCAAAAAAAAGTAAATCTTTCCATCACTATACCATGTATGGTATATATACAGAAAATATTAGTGAACATGGGGTTAAAAACATGAGAATTGATCATGTACATGGGTTTGAAAACAAATAATTTAAATATTTTTTTTATCAAAAATTGGAAATGATAAAAAAAATCCACTCCTAGTACCACTTATTAGAATTAGGAAGTTGGACACTTCAAGAAATTTCCTCGAATATGATTAATGAAATGGACTTCTTATTTACTTCTATTGAGAAGTTATTAATAAATCATGCTATATAATTAATTTATTTTTCATTGGACCTTTCTTAAATACCATACCTTAGGAATAATTTAATAATAAGAATCCTATGGTTAATTACATTATAGTTTTTTGATGAAAAGTCGTTATTTGTAACACTAAGGATTATCTTGGAAAATTTTCTTCCAAGAGTGATGAAGTTATGTTCCTTGTTTTTTCCACATCTAGTAATTCCTATTGGTTTTTTAATTAGATATACATGAATGTGGAATAGTCTGGTCATGAATTTTTTATTAAAGATAACAACATTATCCTAAACTACCATTATAAAACCATATGGAAGGCTTATAAAATATGGGATTCCATGCCAATAAATCAGATAGTTCTGTGAAATAATTTAAAAAATAATTCTTCTCTGAGAAACATTGCCAAATAGAACCTAAAATTATTGATGACCATTAGGTAACCATCCCTTCTTTTCCAAAATATAATAGGAATATTAAAATTTTTGTTCTATATGTTATAGCTAGAGACATAGATAGAGGTTCACATACTAGATATTCTCTTAGAAATCATGTTGACCATTAAGAATTCATGTGACATAATAAACCTAAGAACGCAACTAATTCATTTAATGATGAATTATAGATAATAGAAATGGAAGAATAAAATAATCATTTTGAATAAAATAATGTCTTGGAACATGTTTATTGGCATAAATACAGTGTTATTATCAGAACTAAATGGGAATTTAGAAACAAAGTTTCTAAATATAGAATAACAGAAGTAAACTTTGATACACTACATCTTCAATGATATATTCATGAAGTGGGTATAGGCTATGAGGAAACCGTTACACATATAGGTATATATGAATCCAATATAATACTACATTAACACTCAATAAATTATGATTTTAAAATATAAAAAATTGATGTCAAAAGTGGATTTATAAATGGATATATAGTGGAGGTTTTTTAACAACCCCCCTGTTTTAGAAATTTCTCATTTTACAAATCTTGTATTTAAATTAAGAAATTCATTATAAGGTGAAAAAAGGATCCTAAATCTTGAAATGATAAGATCCACTATTTTCTAATTAATAATAGATTTTTGATAACTAATTTTTGATAATAACTGTTTTATAAAAATAATTACTATGATTTTTTTGATGTACAAATATATGTAGATGATATTATCTTGGGATATTCAAAAAATTCATTATGTAATGATTTTTCACAATAGATGAAAAATTAATTTAAAATTATATTAATGGGTGAAATTAAATACGTTCTTTTTTTATTTTTTTTTTAAAATAGAGTTATTTTAAATCAGTTTAAGTTCACCAAATATCATCTGAAATGAATTTTTTTAGATAGTACTTACATTATTCATACTCCCATGAGAATCTCCTTTAAGATGGTTCTTGATGAAGCTGGGAAACTAGTGGATCAAACAAATTAAAAAGGTATGATTTGAATACATGAATAAAATACTTCTTGTTCACCTAATATTATGTTTAGTATGTGTATGTCTTCTCGTTTTCTAGAAAATCCAAAATATTCACAATTACATACTATTAATAAAACATAAAATACATCAAAATATGTATTAAATTTAGAATTATTCTACATAAAATAATAGCCTCGTGACTTGGTAAGTTATTCATATACTCATTTTAGTGGATTTATGTTAAATTGAAAAACAATCATTGGAACTTGTTCTCTTTTGGGAAAGTCTCTAGTATGTTGGTGTAGAAAGAATCAAAATTTGGTGGCATTTTCTACTACTAATGTTGAATACATAGTTGTAGGAAGATGTTGTGCTCAAATTTTTTGGATGAAACAAACTTCACAAGAATATGCATATTAATTTAAATATTTTCCTATAAATAGTGACAAACATATGTTCTATAATTATCACCAATATTCATGTGTCTCAATCTGGAACAAAGCCTGTTTCTATAAGAAATTTGTTTTCAAAGACCATTTTTATGTATTGTGATATAAAACATAATTTCCTAGGATGTAAATATCATATTACATACATTTTTATTAGTCCATATAATTATGAGATAATGAAATACATAAAAAAATGAATTATGAATGATAAATTCAGGTCATTCATTATTTTTCTGTACCCACCATTCAAAATCACCGGTTGTTGGAAATTACCCACAATTGGAAAGTACCCACCATTGCAAATTAACCAACATTGGAAATTTTTTAACATAAGAGGTTAACCAATAATGGAAATTATCCTCAATTGGAAATTACCCACCATTTAAATATACCCAACATTAGAAATTACCCACTTATTTAAAATACAAACCATTAGACAACCAACTATTTGAAAGGAACCACCATTGGTAGTAACCCACCATTGATAATTTTTATTTTCTAGTTGATTTTTTTATTTATAATAATTTAAATGAATTATTTATAGTTTCTGTTTTCAAATACAAAAATGACATAAATTTAGTCCTAAATCTAATTTCAATTCACTCTCTCCATCACTCATTTTTTCCTTGAAACATCTCCATGAACCATTATCTCCCGATATTTAGCCATCTCCATTCCTCGCCGCAATCTTCCCTCTATTTAAATAGTTGTATTAAAGAAATAAGTTTTTTAATATCGAAAAGAGATGTGACCATTGAATAATAATATAGGATAATATAGAACACTTATATTTAATTTTAGGCCCCCATGACTTGAAAATGAAAAAGTTGTTTTTGGAAAAGAAGGAAAAATTTAATGGTCATTGTCTAGAAAAAAAATGGTTTTTTTGGAAATCCAGAACCAGGGATGGATAGATTGGATATTGAATAAATAGTGGCCATTTTATCCTCGGATGGTACCCTAATTTCATCAATTTTCAAAATTTACTTTTGGGGAAGACAATGATCTGATTAGAATCGTGAAAGATTGATATGTGTTTGTAGTCTTTTTGAAACATTGATCTATGTTCATTAAAGTTCCCCATGATGGTGTTTTAAATGACTATCAAGGATACATTCCTTATGAATGTGATTATTTTGTGTTTGAATATTTTCTAGACAATGTGATAGGAGATGGAACTCTCAAAAGAAAATCGGAAACTGAATTGGATGGTAACTGATTATTTCTTTTTCTGGTTATAAAGCTTATTTTATGCTAGAGAAACTAATACATCACCTTGATGAAATATCTAGATATTTATCACTAATAAATTATGAAAATAAGTTGTAAAATAAATTTATTTTGGTATCAAATGGTGTATATGATGAATATGAACAAGGAATATTCTAGTTAAAATTCCCTTATCTATCCCATGTTTATTTTGGAGATTAATGAGGCCAATATATTAGTTGATGAGGACAAAGAATCTAATGTGAAATGTGGTGATTTATACCTGAACAAAGTCACCTATAAGAAAATGAACCTAAGCTAGAACCTCTAGATGAGGGAATGGTTTAATTATGATGACATGATCTATGAGGATTTTAATCCTATAGATCACCCAGATATACCAAGAAATATTATTGGTCTTGGATTGGAGACAAATTAGGTAGTAATATACTTAGAGGATGTGAAAAAAGGAAGTAGAGATTGATTCTCCTGGGGATGAGGAGGAGTTCACTTTTCATGAGGGAAGTGAAAAATGAGATGGATCCATTTTCCTTTAGGAAACAACACTATGTAGACCCATGGTATCAAATTGAGGTGAATGGATCCTTTGGATTCATAATCAACGATTTCTATCTTCAATTTCCACAACTTTGGGGGGATATGATATGAGGAAAAAGATATCAGCTATGTTCCATATGGATTATATATGGTAAAATCTAAATTATTTTTTGGAGGTAAATATATGAAATAATATGGAAATACCTATGGAAACTATTCTTCTATAGGAGATAACCTATTCTCATAACCTCCTCTATCATCCTCTTGTATTCGAGATGAGAATTGGGAAATGAGATTACCCAACTCCTAAAGTAGAGGCCAAACTCACCATGACTAGGTATCCCATTCACCGTGAAGGATCCAAATACATTCATAAACTTCCACAAAAGGAACCCATCATTAGTAAAAATCGATATTCACTTTGAAATGCACCATAAAATTCATGTCATGTATAGAATCAAAAAGATCCTTTTCAATAACTAGGTACTTCCATTCCAATTTGAACCTTGAAAGAGTGTGAATGTAAAAAAGACATCTAAAACACAATTCATTCTTCATTCAATGTGGAATTACTGACTACATGGAAGAAGTTATAATCTCAGTTGGTAGTTTTAGAGTTCAATAGGATGAGTATAAAAAAATACTTAAACGAACATGTGTTAAATATAAGGATGATAATGGACGATGCATCCGAATAGTACCTCAAACTGTTGCAGTTGCTATATATGATTCCACTAAAACCTAATACATTGTATAAAGGTTCTTTATCATCTTTCATTACTTGGGTATATTACTAACATTTGGATCTTCCTAGATCAAAATTTTCTTATTACAGGACCCATTCTTACCACAATTCCCAAAATATTGAGAATTAGTATCCCCTGATGCACCATATTGAGATTGTAATTCTCTATGCACTAAGTATCATGTACCACTATGAGATAACAAAACACTCTTATAGATACCATATAAGTGATCCAACTACCTATATTAATGGAATGGCCTATTTGGATCTAGACTTGTTGACTACACATTCTCCAACCATCTACATAGGTATCATTAAGTTGACCCACCAAAAGTGGTTATAAATGAAGGAATTATGGATGGGTTCCCGAAGCTACCACATTTATTATTCTCTAACATTCCATGATTCAATTTAATTTAACATGTACCACCATCACATGGAAGAATCGGTAGTTTCATCCAATAAAATATCGACTTACCTTCCTTGACAATTTCTATAATTAAAGCTTGATCTACTACCTCAGCATATGTCCTCAAAAAATATTGGGGTACCATTGACCAATATATAATTTCATCCTCATTTCAAACCATTGATCCCTCAAAACTCATTAAAAATCCATTCATGTAAAATATACCAATTCTAATAAATTGTCGGCATATTCAACCACTATCTGATCCCCTTAATAGAGATTCAAAACCTCATAGTTCTTTGTGATTGGAAAGGTAGCAGAGAAATAATTCTAATAAAAACAATATTAAAGACATTCTAATACATATTCTCATGTATCCTAAATTGACATAATTTTCCCAACCACACACAACTGGGGAAATCCAACAGGAACAAAGTGTGAATTACTTTAACATCCTCTAGAGTCCTAGGGAGCTCAAACATTCTATAAACCCTTTAAATCCCCTCGTAATATTATTTGGGGTTTTTGCATTCATCAAAGGAAGGATACTTTTCTAGATAAAATCTTAAATGTTTTCCTTTTATAAACATTTTCTAATTTACTTATCCAGAGAGGGACCAGCTCTAGCTCTTTGATCGTAATCTCCAGAAGTCTAAACTGTAATGTCCCAGACCCAGGTGCCACACAACGGGTGCCCCGATCCCGGTTCGCCATGTGACCTCAAGCGCATTTTCCCAAACGCCAGAGGCTGCCCACTAGCAGCGAGGGCCCAAGTCTGATAGTGGGGAGACTATGCCCTCATTTCTCAAAGTGTAGTGCAGCGGAATTCCAAAATAAACATTCAACAATAGCAGAAGCAGTAAACATATACAACTAAAATAACTACAGCAGTGGATATAACCAATAGTATATAAGTGATGATGCAACATTTTTCATGTTCTAGGAAAACATCCAGAACATGTTATACATCAATACAGTACAATAGGAAACATAGTACAACATAGCAAGAAAAATAGCTAGCAACGGCATCGCGAGCCTAGGCTCGGTCCCATCCCTCCTACTCCTCAGCAACAGTCAAGTACCTGTATAGGGACTCCTTCCCCTATCTACACCTATAGAAACATAATCTGTTTGGGCCGAAAATCATGACCCAAACAAGGTGTGAGAAATATATCTCAGTAGGCGGGTACCAAAGGCCCGTGCTCAACTTTGTGTAAAACATGCAACAACTGTGCAGTAGTAAAATCGAATAACTAAGCAGTACTCAAAAGTAACTATCTTAATAGTTAAATTTCTATTTTATTATTCATTTAATTCCATTAATTTAGTAACATTTTTATGCTCAACGTCACCAAGCCCTCAGGCCAACTAGAACCATGCCATCAGGCTAAAATATTAAACCACACCCTCAGGATATACAGAATCCAACCTGCAAGTATTGCCCTCAGGCATAACAAAATTTCTCACCCTCAGGCATATGAAGTGTCACCCTCAGGCATAGAAGTCAAGCCCTCATTCACAAAAGGATTCCCTCAGGCGGATTAACGACAACCCTCGGGCTAAAACAGTCACTCCCTCAGGCTAATTACAACAATGGCCTCAGGCTACCAGGTAACTCGGCAATGCCCAACATATCAAAATTCAATAAAAAAGCAATTCCACTCATGGAAATTCTACAATTACTACATTTAAGGCATACCCATGGGTATCCTGGCCAAACGGCTAAACAGTGAAACAAACCCCTAGGGTGGTTTCAGATCCAATCAATGATCCCAACCATCATTTTAATATCATAGTTTAATTACCTATGCAATTCTAGGCATTAAACATAGTAACAACCTCAGCCACACGACCCCCCAACAAGGGTTCATGGTGCAAGAACGCACAAAACATGCATGACAGGTGGGAAATAAACACAAAGACACCTACAATTTACACCAACGAACACTATACCCGAACGCCGACTCCAGAAACGCCCAAGAACTACATAGATCTGACGAAGTACAAAACCCATTCAAATGTAAATATCTTATGTTAGGAGAAGAATTGGTATGAACGGTCCCAGGAGAGGAGAGGGCTTACCCGTGCGGTTCCAACGAGATCGTCCGAAGCCGAATTGGATTCCAAACGAACGCCCGGTGGATCTTCAAAGATCCGGCCTCCTCCTTTGGCTCCAAAATGGCTCAAATGCCTCCTCTACCATATGAGGAGGCTACAGCCTGTTTTAAGCCGAAAAAACAAAGTACACGATGTGTACTTAAAAGTACACGTCGTGTACTCCCCTCAATTAACTGTTCAAATTGTGGTACCGCCACACTGTTCATACATCGACATGAGTACACGACATGTACTCTCGAGTACATGGCGTGTAGTGTCACCCAGCAGGTGGCGACGCCCCCACCTTACTATTTAATCCGGCCGACTGACTACACGACGTGTAAGGTACCACTACACGGTGTGTATTCGGTTCCTACACCCTTTGTCGTCGGCATGGCCACACGCCCTGTGAACTCATCCCAACATGGCCAAAAGTACACGGCGTGTGGCCATGCAGACGACAAAGGGTGTATGAACCGAATACACACCATGTAGTGGTACCTTACACGTCATGTAGTCATTCGGCAGGATTAAATAGTAACTCCCTTCCCATGATGCTCTGGTCCAGCTCGACTCGCCTGAACATCCCATTCTCCCTTGTATAGAAACTCCCTTCCCTCTGGTGACATGAAACACACCCTGAGATGATAACAGTCTACAAAGGCTCGAAGGGAACCAACCATTCCATCCCGATAATGACATCGTAGCTCGTCATCTCTAGGAAATAGAGGTCCCAAAGGATGTGACACCCACCAACCTCTAGGGGGCACTCCTTGCACTGACGCACACCAACCGTCCTAGTCCCCAACGGAGTGTCTAGCGTCATGATATCAGAAGAAGTAGAAACACCGAGCCCAAGGCTCTCCACAACGGGTACATATATAAAACTATGTGTAGCACCCATATCAAAAAGTACTGAAGACAAGACAGAAGCTATTAGAATAGTACCTATGACTGTCGAAGGTCCGGCATCCTGCTCCTGCTGGGTCTGTTGCACTGCATATTCATGTCCAGTGCCGCGGCCCTGTGACACAGCATGGCTACCCTGAGTTGTCCCGCCCTGCTGCCTCTGTGATCCTGGTGTCTGGATACCACGGCCACAACCACCATCTTTGCCTGTATGCCCGGACGTATTCCAGTTTCCAGACTGGTAAGAATCCACTGGTCCTTCTCCCGCACACGAAATCTGCACAAAACCTCTCTCACTGGACACTGGTAGAAATGCACTGCAACAGCACTACAGATGACCCATCCTGCCACAAGCTTGGCACTCCACTGGGTCTCGTGGACACTTCAACCTCTTGTGCCCCTCTCTGCCGCACTGGTAGCACCTGATCGGTCCACCTGAAGAAGCTGCCTGGCTGGTACTGCTGCCCTGAGGGAATTCCACCTGTCTCTTCCTCTTGCCAAAAGAAATAGTACCAGTAACTGGTGTCGAACCTCCCTGGCCCACACCACTAGATTGTCTCCGGTTCCTCTCTGTAATAAACGCCTGGTACACAGTCGCGTGTACAGTACATAACCTGAAAACATTCACCAGCACTCGGATGTCATACCGAAGACCATCCTCAAAACGTCTGGCTCTCAGCATCTCATCACCCACCAGCACAGGTGAAAAACACTGAAGCTCTATAAAACGAGCAGAGTTGTCCATCACCGACATAGAGCCCTACTGTAGATTCAAGAACTCTCGAGCACTGTCTTCCCTCAACGTCTCGGGAAAGAATAAGTCATAGAAGACTGTATGAAAATCCTCCCACGCCATGTCCCAATGATTCTTTGACTGGGTGGTAACATCCCACCACATCTTGGCAAAATCACACAGCATGTAAGTCACGATATTGACCCTCCACTCGGGAGGCATCTCAAGATACATGAAAATAGTCTGCATTGATCCTAGCCAAGACTGTAGATCCTGTTTTCTGCCATCCCCTGAAAACATAGGCGGATGCTGCTGCTGAAGGATACGCATCAGCTCGGCCATAGATGTGGTAGCCTGCGGTGCTCCCTGAAAAGTCTGCATGAACCGCAATAAGCCTTCACGGAACTGCGCCTCCATGCCCGTGTTCGGTATAACAACTGGTGCTGCATCTGGCTCTGCTGGTGGATCAACTGGTATCCCATGGCCCACCATCTCCGGAGTATAATCGTCTCCGCTCTCTTGGAGAACAACTCGCAGTCATCTAAGCAGCATGACACTATAAGGTCAAAAGCATGCCTCAGATTCATGATTATTAAGACTGAAACGAATGAACCACAAAGGAACAAGAGGAAGAATGCGTTTCAAAATTTGCAAAACAAGACTACACGGCGTGTACACTAACTACACGACGTGTACTTGACTTCCTTTCCCCTGCCCGTGTCCTTCTACATGGCTAAGTCATATGACTTCTGTTCAATAAAACTACACGGAATGTATAATATCTACACGGCATGTACAATGTTATTTTCCAACTGCCCGTGTCGTCTGTGACACGGCCGACTACTCGGCTTTACTCTACACGGCGTGTTACACCCGAACACGGTGTGTACACTATCCCGTTTCCCAGCCACACGGCTAACTCCACATGGTCTGTCCTTGGACAAGACTACACGGTGTCTCCCAAAGGTACACGGCGTGTTAAGGGAGAGGTGACACCGACCAGTGTTGTTAGTTACACGGCCGAGTCCCCAGGTCACACTACACGGGGTGTTCATCATTGACACATCATGATGTACAGGAGTTCACCAACCCCTGTTGTTTGTTACACGGTTGGACTCTGGGTCACACTACACAGCATTCACAAAACTATGCGGCATTTTTTACCCACGCCCTTCCCTACCCTGTGTCTCCGCCCACACGGTTTGTGACACAGGAAGAGACTACATGGCGTGTACTCAGGGTACACGATGTGTACTCAAAAAGTTCATTTTTCTTCCCGAACAGAAGAACACACACGGCGTGTATGAGGTCCTACACTGCGTGTATCCAGGATTTTCTGGACAGTATGCCTCAAAAACTTCTTCGGAACCCAGAAAATACTGAAAAAAACACCTAAGTGTCAAATTCCGATCCGTGGGGGCCCATACACCCGATGAATCAATGTTTTACATCTTATTTGTGTTATAACAAATAACCAGTCAATGATCCTCCAAATTCCGGTCAATGGGGGCCCATAGTCCCCAAAAACCAAAGTTTCGCGTCCATTCTATAAACAATCTCAAACAAAAACACCATATCACAAGGTAGGTATTTATCAAGCATCTATCACAACATCATGCTTTTCTAGCACAAAAACTATCACAACAACATCCGAATTTCTAATACACCTATATAGCATGGAAACTATGCATGGAAAGTGATATATAGCATGTGCATATATGATGCATGAGACGGAGAACCCTCATCTCATCGTGTTGAAAAAAAAATAGAACCCACAGATAAAATATAAACAGCACAATCCAAGTGCGTCACCCAACGGTTAAAACATATCAATCGTAAAATTTAAAACTCAAAGGAATGCACAAATATGAGGTAGACTGGCTTTTCCCTATACACGGGTTAGCTAAGCCTAGGCACAGCTTATTACCATCTACCTTTCTATCCTATCCCTGACTACGGCTCCAAATAGTATGTCAAAGAAAAGAAACCCCCTCTGATACCACTTTGTAACGTCCCGGACCCAAGAGCCACGCAACGGGTTCCCCGAGCCCGGTTCGCCATGTGACCTCAAGAGCATTTCCCCAAACGCCAGAGGCTGCCAACTAGAAGTGAGGGCCTAGGTATGATAGTTGGAAAACTATGCCCTCATTTTTTAAAGTTTAGTGCAACAGAATACCAAAATAAACATTCAACAATAGTAGAAGCAATAAACATACACAACTGAAATAACTACAATAGTGGATATAACCAATAGTATATAAGTGATGATGTTATATGTTTCAAGTTCTAGGAAAACAACCAGAACATGTTATACATCAATACAGTACAGCAGAAAACAGAGTACAACAAAGCAAGAAAAACAGCTAGCAGCGGCTTCGCAAGCCTAGGCTCGGTCCCATGTCATCCTACTCCTCAGCAAAAGTCAAGTTCCTGTATAGGGACTCTTTCCCCTATCTACATCTGCAGCAACATAATCTATTTGGGCCGAAAAGTGCGACCCAAATAGGGTGTGAGAAATATATCTCAGTAGGCACCCACCAAAGGCCCGTACTCAACTGTGTGTAAAACATGCTTCAAGTGTACAGTAGTAAAATGCAATAAATAAGTAGTACTCAAAAGTAACTAACGTAACCGTTATATTTTAATTTTATTATTCATTTAATTCATTTAATTTTGTAAAATTTTTGTGCTCAACACCACCAAGCCCTCTGGCCAACTAGAACTGTGCCCTCATGCTAAAATAGTAAACCATGCCCTCAGGCTATACAGAATCAAACCTGCAGGTATTACCCTCAGGCGTAACAAAAAATTCTCACCCTCAAGCATACGAAGTGTCACCCTCAGCCACAGAAGTCAAGCCCTTAGTCACGAAAGGTTTCCCTCAGGCGGAATAACTACAACATTCAGGCTAAAATAGTCAAGCCCTCAGGCTTGTTACAACAACTCCCTCAGGGTAACAGGTAACCGGGAAATCCCCACCATATCAAAATGCAGAAAACAAGAAATTCCCCTAATGGAAATTCTACAATTACTACATTTAAGGCATTCCCTCGGGTATCCTGGCCAAACGGTTAAATAGTTAAACACACCCCCGGGGTGGTTTCGGATCCAAGCAATGATCCCAACCAGCATTTTAATATCATAGTTTAATCACCTATGCAATTATAGGCATTAAACATAGCAACGGCCTCAGACACACGACACCCCAACATGGGTTCGTGGCACAAAAACGCACAAAACACGCACGACAATTGGAAAATCAACACAAATCCACAAACCTTATATGCCAAAGAACGCTATACTCGAATGCCGAATCTAGAAACACCCAAGAACGGCATAGATATGATGAAGAACAAAACCCATTCAAACATAAATAACTTATATTAGGTGAACAATTGGTAAGAACGTTTCCAGGAGAGGAGAGGGCTTACCCGTTCAGTTCCAACGATCTAAAAAGGTGGATTCAAAATTCAAACATGTACAAACATTGAAACCCATGGAAGATACATTTTACACCACCCACAAAATTTCTAAAACTATTTTTGAAAATAATTAAATACTATTAAAATCATAAAATAATTCCATGGAATATAACCAAATTTCATTTTCATGAAATCCTCATAAATTTGGGTGAGATCCACATGTTTAAGCAACATGATATAATAAAGAATAAATAACACACAAAAACTAAAATATTAAACCCTAATAAATGACATATAATACCACATGGTTCAATATATATTCTGTAGAAATAAGAACACAATGGAGAAGACAATAGAGGCCAAGAAGAAGGATAGAGGGAATAGAGGAGAATATTACTTGATATTTTCTTAGAAAACCTTATCCAAATCACCAAAAAATAGAGCCCAATGGATTAGATCAAGATATGGTCGTGTGTCTAGGGAATGAGGGTTAAAATGTGGGAATAATTATTGTTTTTTAAAAAAAAGCATGAAGGGGTCAAATTATAAATCCCTAACAATTTAGAAGGATACGTGGTTTGGACGCACATTTTCCATACCATATGCCAACTGTGTGGAGACATTATCTAATTAGAAATATGGCTACATGGTTTTTATTGAGGGTTGCATGACTTATACATGGTTAGTGCATGGTTCCTTCTTATCATGTTCAACTTGTTCACCACTTTCTTTAAAACCCAGAACACTATTTTTCCCTAAAAAAACACTTGAGAAATCCATGTAATAAATATTAGACCCAAAATAAAATAAATATACCATGAATGAAAAACTTGGATGTGAAAAAAAATCATCACTTTATAAATTTTTATATGATAAAATAACAATTTAAAATTATACACTATTATAGTTCCCTTTCTGTGTTGTCGAACAGCTCTAGAATAGTGCCTTATTGTTTCCCCATTTTGTGAGTTGCATCCCAGTAAAAATAATAGGATACCAGTTGTTGGACCAATATCAGCCAAGGAATATGTTTCACTAGTATAATATTTACAACACAAAAGTGATGGATAGATTTGGTTTCCTTGAAATTTCCTTACTGACATCACATGACCAAATCGTGTGTGGGTAACAAGAACGTAATTTTATAAATTAAAGGGAACAAATGTATTTATAGACCATAATGAAAAATGGTATATGGGTATTGGTATTTCAAGATATATGACTAGAGACATGTCAATGGTCATAAAATCTAATAAATTTAATAGTGTGAGATTCACTTTTGGAGACAATACGGATGGTTAAATCATTCAAAGTAGTGATATTTATTTTCATTGAAAAATATTAAATTCAAAAAAAATTAGGTTTTATAATAGAACTAAATCCTTATTATAAAAATAAAATTAGGTGATGAGGTATATCTTTTGAACTTATGGAATGAAAAAGGTACTATTTATTTTTTACAAGTAAATTTTTTATCTTCAATTAGGGATGAAAATCACTACACACTTGACCTAGATTAATTGAGTCATAGGGATTTACCGTTTTTGTGAAGTCAAATAATTATATTTGTAAATAATTATGATTATATGAAACGTTAACATGAAAATTTTAATTAAGATTATTTTTATCCATGTCAATTTAATATGAAACATAAGTTGAGTTTTAAATCAAAAACATAGTTCTCAACAACCTACAAATTACAGTTAGGGAACATGGATCTATTTGTTCAAACAAAAAAATGATGGATTCAGGGTTAAATATTATCTATATTTATTGTCCAATGATAATAATAGATTTACATGAGATCATTTTCTCAATGAATAACCTAAAACTTATAATCATTTTATGGAACATCATGCTTTTGTTAAATATGAGATAAACACACTGTTTATTACTATTTAGTGTGATCATGGAGGTGAGTTCATCAATTTCATTTTTCCAAATTTTTATATTAAATTTTATAACTCATTATTTTCCTTCACCCAAAAAACAAAAAAAAATTATATAGTTAAATGAAGATATACAATTCTTCAAAAAATTACTCAATTTCTTATCATTAAATGATTTGATACTATAATCTTTTGGGATTAGGATATAAGTACAACATGTTATACTATAAATAATGTTTTACTCATAATTTTTTTTAATGAAACTCTTTATGTATCACAGGGAGGAATAAATCCTAAACATTCTTACATTAGAGTTTTCGAATGTATACTATTCATCGGGAATATAAAAAATAATGTATATAAATTTTATCCAAAAAACTATGTATGTATTTTTATGTGTTACTATAAATCTAGTAAGGCTTATATTTTTATCTATAAATTAACCAATGATGTTGAGAAAATATTTTATTTAAAATTTGATTAATTAAATCATTTCTTTATAAACCCATCAATAAATAAAAATAAAAATTCCTTTTTAAATAACTCTTCTATTTCTTAACCATAAGATAATTTATTGCTATGAATTATAAATCCTCTTGATGTTAGACCATTATATTTTCAATATCCATAATCCAGTTTAATAGAATATGTATACTGTTTAGTTCTATATCTTCTTAAAAATTTACTAAAAAATTAGTTCATCGTAATGAATCATCCTTCGAAATACATTATTAGGGATATATTTCAGCCAGTTTAAAGTAGAGTTTCTTTAAGAAACTATTGTTAGTGGCATACCTTCCTATAGTAGTTTGATCTGAAAATAATAAATGATACATTGGGTGGCGAATGTTTTATAAATCCCATACATATAGAGCTCAATCATTTGGAATAGAACAAAGTCTTGACTTTGGTTGAATTTCCTACAGATCTACTGGTAATTAGAACAAATTATGTTTTTTAAAATAAATGGGAGTAAAATAGAATAAAAATTATATATATATATATAAAATATTAGTGCTAAATGTAATTTTAATTAAGAATTCATATAAGATGGAATTCATTCACCAAAGATACTATAGTATAATATATCATCCAATTAACCCTTACATATCTTATGAATTTTACTTTTTTTAAAATAGATTAGTAATTTGTTTTACACAATGGTTATGTACCAGAGGTATTTTATGTTTGAAAACCTTTGGGTTTTGAATATACATAATTTCATGGTAATGTATACAAACATAATAAATTACTCTATGGATTTAAACAATCCTTATGATATTGGTATTATATACTTATCAAAATTTTTCTTTAAAATAATATTATTAATGGAAGTGTAATCCATCCCATTTCAAAAAGAAATGTTCCAAAAAAGAAAATTTTTGATCAAATTTTTGTTGATAACATTACATTTTTCAAATCTAAAATATCATTTTGATATATTTATAATATAAAGAATAATGAGTCTGAAATTATAATCATAAGAGTACTTAAATTCTTATATTTTTTCTCTTTTTCAAAAATTAGGAATAAATATCAAAACATAGTATAAATATATCAAATAATCACTCAAATTTTTTGGTTTTGAAATTTCATCAAATATAAGTACTGATAAATAACCTTCTACCAAACATTATCTAGATGAAATTGGTAAATTCATTTATCAAAATAATTATATATGTATTATCCAAATTTTACAAGATATTACTAAATGTAGACTATACATAATGTTTTTAGTATGTCTATGAAATATTTCAAGATAATCTTATATAATATCATGTGAATTTTATAAAAATAATTTATATTTTATATAGAGTTACGTTGTAACATGGATTGTTTTATTATACTAAAATGTATTTCATTTTTAAAATTAACTCTGATGATCACTTCAGATGATATAGGTTTCATTAAAAATCAACTTCTAGTATATTTAATTTCATAGTAGAAGCTTTATTGTTTTCATCCACAATAAAAACAATATGTATCACTTTCCACTATTAAATTAGAGTATATGACAACTATAAATTATTGTGCTCAAGTGTTGCGGATGAAAGACTCACAAACATGTTTTAGACTGAGTTGTACTCAAAATGTAAATATTTTTTACAATAAGAGATACATTAAATTATCTTTTTGTAACAGTGTATTATTGTTTATAAAATACAAATCTAATTACATATAAATATTAAGGAACTAAATTTTATAGATTTATAGTCACTATAATAATATTGATTAATTTTTATTCAAAAGGGAAATATTTTTAATAAAACAAAATTTGTTTGCAGGTATTTTAGGGTTAATTTAAAAGATTAATTGATAAATATTAAAATATTATTTTTACAAAATAAAATTATTTATTGAAATAATTAGTCAAAAATTATCATACATTATATTTTTTTAAATATTATAAGAAAATTTATTTTTGTGTGAATACAATAAAAGAATTTTTTTAAGGAAACCTCTTTTTCATTTAATATTTTTAGAAATTCAGATATCATTTTGTATTCATTTTAAAAATTAATTATCTCATTTGGATTAAATATATTATATTAAATGATTTTAGGATAAAAATTAAACATTATTTTTGTATTATAGTACTTTTATACTCCAAATGAATTTTTCAAGAAAACAGTTTTTATCACATTTTTCTAGTTTGTTTTTATAATAAATTTTCTACTTAAAAAAATTTATAAAACGGAATATTTACATTGAATCAGTATGTAAATGTTTTTAATGACTCCAAATTAATTTTTTTCAATAATGAGTAGTAATTTATATAAATAAAAATCTATTTATCACAATAAGAGTTAAAAGGGTTTAAAATAGAAATAAAGATTAAAATTAAATAAAAATAAATCAAATCCTATTTTATGGTCATATTTAGACCCAATATCCTCTATTATTCTATAATGGTACATTATGTAATCATTTATCTGGAGTAAGACGTTAATTTATTTTAATCTTTTGAACAATTCCATGCATGTCATATTCCTCCAATATAAAAGGACACACCCTATCCTCCTTTATCCACACTTCAAGTGCATAATATCTAATACAAGGACTACATAAATAATTTTATAACATCCCTAGCATTGCCTTATATTTCATTTTTTGATTATAATTCCACCCAATGATGGAATTAGGTCTTAAACTAAGTGGGTTGTCTGGACAAAATGTATAGTTCATAACCAAGTTATTTATCTTTAATTATTATTATAAATCCTTCCAACATATAACAACTATTTTCATATAATAACATCAGTATCTAAAATATATAAATAAATTTAATTATATAATGTTAATACACATTTTCATCTTCATAACAATCAAATAAAAAATAATAACATCAGTCTGGTGTACGTGCAGACTACCTCCTCACAAGATGATATATGTAATGTTTTATAACTGACCCTTATGAATGGTAGTAATAGTGAAAAAAATAAAATATTATGATATATAGGATATATATTTCATTATAAAATTGTTAGTTAATATTATAATTCATTATTTTTTATCTAATAGTAAATGAAAATATCACACATGTGTATGCACAGACTACAAGCTCACAAACTGATGTATTTTATTTTTCATCACAAACTCACATGGATTGTATTAAAAGGCGTATTTAAAAAATATTATGTTATATATGATATAATTATAATGCCATAAATATAAAATGATAATCTCCTTTATTCTCTCATGTTCACTGAAAATGAAAATGTTGCTCATGTGTACGTATAGACTACCATCCCCAAGTTGAAACGTAACTTATTTTCCAAAAATATCTACATGGTTGGTTATATAAGTAGAAATAATGTATAAAAATTATTATTAGATCATTATTTTAAATCAATAAATTATATAATTCTATTCTATTTTTCCATAGTTAACTTAAAAATGTTATTTCGAATGTATAATCTGAATGTTGCAAAAAAAATATTTCATGAACTTACTCGATTAAGTAATTAAGTATAAAACTAACCGAAATGAAATAAGAGAAATATTGACCTATTAAAAGAACATTTTGAAAGTAAATAATAAGAATATATTAATTATTTCAGAACATATAGAATGTATGTAACAAGTCAGACTTGAGGAAAGGCATATTTTACTTTAAACCCTCATTTTAATAGTTAAAGGATTAATTTTCTAAATATTTTTAATACATTTCCATATTATTATAATTTTCTTGTTGTTGTATTTATATTGATATAAATATATTAAATTTTGAATTTTATGTTTCTTCTTTATTTTATTCCATGGTTTTTAAAATGAAATCATTTTAAATATTTTATATGGAATGTTTTAAATTGTTTGCAAATGCAAAAAAGAAATGTTCAATTAAAACATATAAAACATTAAAGATATTTCCAACTACTAAAACAGTTATTTTATATTTTATCCATGTACAATATTCCATGTTTTCTACATTGGAAACACTTTATTCCTTTGTTATGGATATTTTAGGTATGAAAATTGGGTTTTAATAGAATATGATATTATAATATGTGAAAATGATTTAAATATGTGTTGAAATGTATATTTTATAAGTTTGATGATTTAAATAATATATTTTATGTGTTTTATTTTTATTATTGTCCTTTTATATTTTTTATTATTAAGGGTGGTTATATTGTATCTCCTAAATGATTTAGGCTAGAATTATGTTCTCAAGAGAATTTGTTTGGAATTAATCGAGTAGGTTGCATCATTTTTAAGGGTTCTTATAAGGTTTCATAATATGATGAACCAATAAACCCAGATGAAATTTATATTATTGATAATTATTCTCCATGGAAATATTTTTGATTCATTAGTTAATTTACTGTTCATTTTTTAAAAGAATTATTATTCCATTCCTGGGTAAAAATCAATGTTTTTAAGAACAATATTTTCATGGGATCAGATTTTTTTATGAAATCCACAAAATTATGATATCACCTCTTTACATTATAATAATGAGTTTTACCCAAAAACATTGGTATGTAGATCTAATTCCATGGGTAAGTAAACAGTTATTTCATATTATTTTTTATTATATTCAAAAACTATCTCAAATGATATCATGGTTTTGAAGTAGACTAACAAGTTTCTTTTATCCTTATTAAGTCCCTTAATAATATTTTTATTCATATCCTAAATTTTCAAAAAAATAGGGTTGAATGGATGAGTTGGTATAATAATGAACTCAACATTAAAATCAATAATTTTTTGATGAAAATAATACATGATTCATATTAAGTTAATTATATAGCGGAAAACTAGAAACCATGTAGAAGAGTCCACTTTATAATGTATGGGTAAATTATTTTATAGTTATGACCTATTTCTCTATAACTCTAATTACGAAACTTCCTCATGAATGAATGAAAAAGAATTTTTTATTAGACACCCATCACACAACTCCTGGGAAAAGAAGATAGATGTAATTCAGCCTTCACTTAGAAATCACACACAATATTGGGATATTATCCTCAAATTTAATTGAATTTAAAATTAGTATACTATTATTTTTACAAAACCTATTTCCTCAAATAACTTCATAATAATCAAACCAATGTTTGGAATGATTAACCATATGCTATTTTCAATGAACTCATTTTTATAATATACACTTACAATATAATACCCGCAATTAAAACTAATGGGAAGAATATATTTTTTTCAAAAATAATTTTTTTCAAACATAACCCTTTTACATACTTTATTGTTTAATTGATATAACTATTTATCAAAAACATATTTTTTTCAAACATAATTATTTTCAATCATGATTTTTTTATAAAAAAACCATTTTATAAATATAATATTTTTTAATACATAACTATTTTGAAACATAATATTTTTTCAATATTAAATGTTTTTCAAGCACATCTTTTTTAATTCATAACTATTTTTTAAAATTAACTGTCTTTCAACCGAATAATATTTTATGGTTTTTTTAGTTTCAAAATATTTGCAATTTACCTTTTCTACATTAAAATATTAAAATATTTGTCTCTAACCATCTTTGTAAATCATCATTTAAAAAAGGAATATCATCCAACGAATGATAACATCAATAAGGTTTAATATTTTTAATAATATCTTTTACAGAAAATTTTTTATTATTACTTGACTAACAGGGATATGCCAAGAAATTAAATATTTTTTTAATTTAATCTAATTTGTATTTATTAATTCATTAAAATAATTCCATTCTAATTAAGGAAATTTTAATTTTAATTCATAAAATAATATATATTACATTAGTTTCAATCAATTTCTTGATTAACACATGTACCTCAAATGAAAAACTATTTGGATGAGAGAAATAATAAATACATATATAAGGAATTCAATATCAATTCCATTTCATTTCTAATATTCCATTTATATTTTATTTTCTATGCTAGGATTTATTTCATTAGAAATATCTTATTAAAATATTATTTGATGAAAATTAGAGAAACATATTTGATGATTAATGATTTTCATTCTAAAATAGTAATAGAATTAGTTGTAAGTTAATTCATCCCTATATTTATTAGTGAAAAATGTGAAATTAAAATAATGATAACATAGAACCATTTCCTTTAATGTAGGTAGACTTTTAATAATATCCTCTAGAATGGTGGAGAATGTGATGTTCAACATGAAATAAATTTATATTTATATCTTGTGAGATAGGATATCATGGTCAAAATGGAAATTATATAGAATATAATGATTAAATAAAAATGGATATAATGGGTTTAATTTATGATCTAAAGTGATGGTGAATATCCAAAAGATACCAAATCATCTGTCTGGACAATTATCAAATAGATTTAAATTCCTAATTTTTGGATATATATATTTCTTACTTATTTATTATAAAAATTACAATATGGGGAAATTTTTGAGAAATTTTTTATTTTTTTCATTTATGTTATATTGTTAATTTATAACTTTTATTTGTTTATCATTCATTGTCACAAAACAAAAATTAATAAATTCCCTGTCATGAGGAATATAAGGATATATTTCTTTTAAATTTTAGTTACTTCGTTTAAATTTAAATGTGTGCATTTCATTTTTAAAAAACATGAAGGTTGTTGAGTGAGTGAATAAATTATTTATTTATTTTATAATTCACAATATATGATGTTTTGAATTTTTTAAACATATTGTTTTTTAATCATTATGCTTATGTCGAATGAAATTTTAGTAACTAAAATACCTCATATCTATTTTTCATGATATAAAATTGTCTAGTGATTAATTTCTGATTAAATCCATAGTATTTAAAAGGATCTTATATGTAATGATCTAACTCATCCCTAGATGAATCAGTAAACATAGTTCATCATTAGTGGTAGAAGTTGTCATTGATCTTATTGTAAATGACTCTGATTTTAATTGAATTTATCAATTGAATTTTGTTACAACATTGCGTATAAATAATGACACACCTGTAGAATCCAAATCACACATATACATTCATAAAAAATAATTAAAAATGTTGTTGATCATCTTGATTATTTTTAATTTATGATTACTATGAGTTCTTCTGATCACTGTATTTTTTTATTCTATGTAATTTATCTAAGAGACATTATTGAGTGATGTTTTCCTTATAAATCTAATCGTATTTATAATTTAATTTTTTTATAATGATCATGAGTGACCATGTTCTTCTAAGGAATTGATGAAAAAAGTATAATCATATGATTTTGACTTATATGTCTATGAAGATAGAGAATAAATACATATTATGCGTAGAAGAGATATTTTATCAACAGATTTGTCTAGAGCCTCTAGTGATAGGAAGAATTACGTTAAAATGTGTATAAAATCATGGATACATTATCGTAGATTGAAATTCATGGATACCTTGGATCTATCATAAGGATCTATGATTCAAATTTTTATAAATTTGTTATTTCAAAATATATCCTTTTAAAGGATCATTTGGTGGATAACTAATACTATGTGCTTTTTTGTATTTAAAATATATTGAATTTTTTATAATTAATTTAAAACACAATTATTTTATTTTCATTGTAGATAATGATTTTCTTATAGTTTAATGATTTAATACAATGATATTTGATTTCATCAATATTTTGATAAACATATCAATCATATATTTCATTTAAAATTCTAATAACTAGTCACTTTAATACTTTAATATGATGAAAAACATATGTTTCATTTTAATCTTAATTTTCACACCCATGAAATCTTCTATTTTTTAGCATAATACCTCATGATAATATTAGTTACTTTCATATTGATGTTATGGTGTTCATAATTTCTAATTTTGTTATATTGTATTCTTATTTAAAACTAAATATAAACATGCAGACACATATTTTAAAGATATATAAATATAAAAATTGATTTTATAAATAAATATTTAAACATATAACCATATAAAATTAATTATTAATTACATATAAAATATAGAAATAATTATTATCAATTTTATTTATAAAAATATCAAACCATGTTATTTACATTATAAAATGTTTTGAATGTATATATATTCCAAGAAAAATTTATTTATAATGTTTTTCAATAATTCTGTGTGTGTGGATTAATAATAAGAAATATATTTTTATATTCTATTATATTTTAATTAATATTAATATATAATATATTTAGATACACACACACACATCAGAATATGACTAAATATATATATATATACCCATAAACACACACATGAACGTATATTTTAAATTTTTATTTATATATAAGAATTATATAAATGGGTAAAAAATATATGATGAAATATATATGAATAAATAAAAATATCAAAAAATGAAATTGGAAATAAGATGTTGAAGTGGTAAGGGGTTTTTTACCTGGGGGTCATGTATTCAAATACAGGAACACATGGGTGAGTAGTGAGGTGCATAACATTTAGTTGATAATAAGGGAGATAACACAAATAAAGGGGTAATGGAGTGTGTATCACAAGGACATGACCAAAAACTAGTGAGGTTGTGGTAGGAAAAGTGTGAGAAACCACTAGAAAAGGTGCGGGGGTGTGGGAAAAATACCTATATATTTAAAAAAATATAGTTACATAGTTATATCACTGCATTTTGGCACTGATAAATTCACCCTTTATTGTGAAAAAATGTCACTAATAAAGGGATCATTTCTTAACCCATTTTTTGGATCTTATAAAAATGACCATCTTTTAAAGACTCACTTCTCATCATCACTAAAAATTATGTTATAATATTTCACTTCATTCACTTTTAATAGCATAAAATATTGGAGTCACATTACATAGGCCAATGCTAGTTTATAAAAGATTTTGGTAACCCTCCCCATGCATTTGGAATAGTTGTACTATATTCTGGAGTTTTCTCAGTACTCCCATGGGCCTGATAACATGTTGTTCCCCAATACAACAGATAAAATAGAGATCACCACCAATATTATGGTGTGTTTTCTTTTATCTATATATTTATATAATCCATTATTTGACATGATTTTTTTCAATAAGGCATTGTTCCTCTATCATTTTTGGAGATCCCTTGAATTGTATGAATACTTTAGTGTGCAATGATTCCCTGACTACAGATTCATAAAGAAGAAATGTGTTTTCATATGATTGCATAGTTATAGATGATATGGTTTGGTACTCCCTTGACTAATTCTAGTACCACTATGTGGGGTGTGTCCCCCTCTATTTTTTAGGGTGTAAATTCATAAAATTGGATCTTAATGTAGATCAAACACATTTAGGGTATAATACACACTTTATTAAACTTTGGTATTTGGATTATATATGGGTTATTGACCTCGTGATTTATAGTTCCCTCAATATGCTAGGTATCTTATGTTTCTTGTGAGATCAAAATCCTGTATTCAGGTGATCTATAATGAATATGAAATCTCATGTAGCTATAAATTTTTGTTATAGAAGATATATAGTTTTCCCTAACATTATATTATCCCTCTTGTTCTAGGGTTTTGTTGACCTACTGTTTCTTTCTTCCCTTATGGTTTTAGGGTGTCTATTATTATTATACTCTCCCATGTATAGGAGCTTTCCCATACATATTGTGTTCATGAGTAAAATGAATTATTTACTGATTATAATATTGGATTTTTGGTTTTTTTAGCCTCTTAAAGGATCGTTTATATCAGTCCTGGATTGTTCATGATGTTTTTCATTGCTATTGGAATTCTCTTCTAATGAGCTCTTATAGAGAGGTGTTGTTTTCCCCTATAATATACCAATTAGGATCAGAGTATTTTTCAGATGTATTTATCATATGTTAGTATACCAATATGTAATTTGACTTCTCATTTATGTATAATGAATTCACTTTATATAGCTTATGTTTTTCATATATTACTAGTGCTAATGGTCGTTATTGCATAATGGAGATACGCATTTGTTTTAGGTCATTTTAGGTTGAGTTATATCAGTTGTGTTATTACTTATTTGTGATTTTCTCTATTTCATAGTTAATTGGGGTCATTATTGAGGTGGAAGACACTTCTTATTATTGATCAAGGTGGGGCCCTAGAAGTTTGAGTTATTTTAGAGTGGTATTAAATAGTTTGAATTCATATGGATGAAGTTTTGGGTTATAAATATTATGAAGATTAGTTACAAATTAATCAGGGTAACGATATCATGGTTTTCTTGACCCATATAACTATTAAATAAATTTTGAGGAATAAGTATATTAGTACATTAATCATATAGTTATTAGTTGATGATTACATAACCTTCATAGTTAAGCTACCAATATATGTTCTCCTATTCCAAATGATCTTAGGGAAATGATCGATTTTTCCAGATAACATTTCGGGGAAGTCTTGGTGGGGATTCATTTTTCCTCTTTATGTATAAACAAAATGAATGTGGTAATTTTATAATTTGAGTTCTGAGTAATCACATATTTGGTTTCATCGAAACGTTATACTTTCAAAAATATTATGTTGTTTCATTGGATATTCTAAAATTATTTTGTTGTTGTTCGATTTGAGGAACACTCCTACTAGATTCATAAGACTAATGGTTATTTTGAAGTATTATTAATTTATAGAACCCCATATAACATTGATCTGGTGACTTTTTAATCATTTGTCAGTTTTGTGTCATGCTCTTCAGTTGTGTGTTCTTGGAGGAGAATGACTGATCTTCTAGGGGATTATATTTCATTATGTTGGAGTAGAATTTGGAATCTATGTAATTTTTTGCTGTTATTGTTTACATGATAAAATTGGTAAAAATAAATCATGTTTTCTAATTCTCTTCATTGTAATTCAATATTTTATATTGAGGTTGATTTTTGAGAAAATAACCTTTATGTGATTGGTTTTACTATGGGTGGGTGATATAACATTACATTGAATAAATATATATATGGGAATATATCTCTTCATTTAATAATGTAAACCCATATAAGAAATAAAAAACATGGGGTTTCCTAGTAATATATATTCGTAGGTATTTCTCTTAACAAACTCATATAAAGGTGGGGAGTACAAAATACAGGGGTCCCAAAACCATGCTTTTATAATTATAATCAACACTTGGTGTTAATTGTGGGGTGAATCTAGCTTCATAATAAAGGATACTAACCGTTGGGTTGAAGATTTTTGGAACTCGAGTTTCAACAGCTGTATCTTGGGAATTGAAGATGATAATGAAATTTCATCTTAATAGAGCAGTACTATCATCCATAGATTATGTTAACATAAGTCATATAGGAGCTATGGATTGGTTACATATAAGATTTATGGGTTGATTCCATTTTTTGCTGTTTTTTTCAAAAACATGTATAAAGTGTGACCACAATATGACCATGCTATCTTTGTGGTTGATTAGATATTTTCTGTAATAGTGGATGAGGGATTCTTACTAATGTTAGAGGGAATATTACACATATAACTTTTTTGATCCTTATACATAGTTCTTTTAAATTTTATTCATATTTCATTTTGAGTGATTATGAGTTGTAGAATGAATCCTCACGGTGTCTGGTATTCTAATGTTCCTTATAGATTTTGAATGATTTCTCATATATTTTCATTTCTGTAGTGTTTTATCCAAAATATCAATTCATGTGTGACATTCTCATAGGTTTTTATTTAAATTATGAAAGCATGAAACTCCCACATGAGGATTTATTTCTATTGAGAAATGGCCACATTAATTTTAATATTTTTTGTTTTTTCTCTATTCCAAGAGGATGGGTGACCCATGGAAGAAAAATTCATTAGTTATATATCATATAAAGATTTTTTAATGTGATTTCATAATTTTGTCAAATAAATGTTCTATTTGAATAACCGGATAATTTTCTTTGTAAATAATTTAGTTGTTGGAGTGTAACACCTTGGGATGGAAGTGTGTGGGATAATGATACGTGTCTATGTGGTAAAATCACAATTTATTTTATAGTATATTCATCTGGATATAGGTAAACTGAAAGAACGGATGAATGTTTTTTCCTATGTGTTTATTCAACGAGGTTTCTTTTGAAATATTAATTTTTTTTGGGAAAAATAATATAGATTGGGAATTTTTATAAAATTATATTTTCCTAAAATAAGACATAACACTTTTTTTGAGATTTGAAGTCCCGAGTCCTCTATAGTGAAAAATTGTAAATATAACCTTGTAAATGACCTCAACTTTTTGTTGATCATTTCCGTGATCTTGAAATGTGGTGCATATTATTGGGATTAGTTTATATATAATTTTTAATTACATTAATCTTAAAGAATATTTAATACCTGTTAAATTAATATATATATATATATATATTCATATAGATATTGATGACAATATGTTATCAACAGATTCTTGAATGGAAATTCTAATAATACAAATGTCTACAAAATAAAGGATTATTCCAAGGAAAATCATTCTTATTTCAATGTTTTAGGCCTTGGACCAGGCTCATTTAAGGACTAAGAATTCCCAATTTGACAAAACATGTCGATTTAGAATATCCCATATATAACTCCCCAATGTTTATCCATTTTTAATATAAATATTCATAGGTGTGTTAGATATAAATAGGATCTAATATTGAGGGAATTCATGATGGATCATGTATCACTGCAAAATATTTTACTTTTTCCAATGGGAGTACATTGGATGGTAAAAGTGCATTTTCTTTTTGTACAAAATTTTACCAACATATATATCCATGTCCATAATAAGTCGATAATAACATAGTGGATGAATGTTTTTGTGAAAGATAAAATTGTTCGATTGCAATTATACTAATACCAACAAGTAATATAAATGTATGTTAAAGTGTTTTCGAAATGTTTCTGGTGAATTTTTTGTTGGTAATAATATTACCTACATATAATATTTATATATAAATTATATTTCAACAAAAATTATAAATTTTTATTACTTTTAAATTTTCATATTATTTTTATTAATTTATCATATATATGAAAAAAATTATTTATTAAATTGAATATGAATTTAACACATTTCAAAAATTACAAAAAAAAATTAATTATATTACTAATTAAATAAATTTACAAATGAATCAATACAAAATTCATCCCCACAATAGGATCCATCACACCCATTAAAACAAAATCCCTCCCCCCATTCCAACACCACCCATCTATGCAGCATTAGGGACCATCGGTCACCAACAACCCATCCATGCCCTAGGACAAGAAAGTCACCTCCAACCATTCAATCCCACAACATGAACCAGCGAGCATCAGTGAACCATTCGTTCCCCATGACCAACGAGCCCACACCAACTCAAATCAGGGAAAAATATCTGTAAGAAATGAAACCAAAATATGAATATAGGTTTTCAAAATATGTTTGCATAGTAATAATTTTTCATCAACCATGGTGATATTTCATAAAATTCATTTAAAAAATAATCCATATATAATGTTTCCTAAAACAATATAAACCCATAAAAAATAAAAAAACATTAATAGATACATAATTCATAAGAAAAATGGGTTTATACAAACTAAAATTATAGAATCAATAAATCCAAACCATGGGAGATTCAAAGGCCAATTAAATTAATGAATTATTAGTAATAGTGACTGCAAAATCCACCCCAATTAACTTTATTTACTTAACCAATCCCAAAAAGTGTAAAAATATATCACCTGCTTGTGCACATGTAGTTAAAACTGATCCCATGTATTGGTCCCTATATGTTTTAATAGAAATGTAATGAAATATAGTATAGAACATATTTCTGTAAAACATGCTCTAATATGACTTATGTTTCAATATGAATATAAACCCACATATAACTTATTTTATTATAGAAAAAATCTACTCTTGGATTACAAGGAATAAGTAACCTACATGAACCATCACTTACATTCACATTAATGATATTAAAATAATTCACTACCTTTAAATTATAAAACATAATGCTGAATGTATTATTTGAGAAAATAAAGTTACTTTGAATGAATTTGAGGTCAAACTACCAAGTTATCAAGGAGTAAATTTCAAACAATCTTCTATACAAGGTGATATCCTTGATGTTATGTGAATGTCCATGGTAAGGATTCTAATAGGTCTATTTATTTTTAGCTGCATGACATTGGCACCATAAACCATATCAAAACACACTAAAAACAACATAAAATCAAGGAAAAAAATTATCTTCTGAAATAATAGATAGAATAAACAATTGGGACCAGGGATTAGAATGACTTTACATATTACTTGATCCATTTGTTCATTTTAATCATATAACATTTCATGCATGATTGAGGATAGTCCTCATTTTGGGAACTTGTTTTTAAAAAACATTAATTTTAAACAAAATTTAATGTGTTTAATGTTCTTCCGCATAAACTTAGAACAAATGGAGAGCCAGCATACTAGGAAAAAACAAATCATGTAGGGTTAATGTAAAATTATAAACTCCTGAGAACTGGTTTTTTATGTGAAGAATGATAAAATTAATTGAAAAATGATCCATCCCAAAATATGCTAAAGACAAAAAATTAGAACTAGATTAAAAGATTATATATTTTATAAAATTATAATAGATAATAAATATATAAAATAAAATAATAAATCATTTGAGGAAATGAATAGGAGACCGTTTTCGAGGTTCTTGATATTTTTTTAGGAATGATTTATCATGATCTTGTGAATCTTCTCTTGGGTATCCTCCATCCAATGATTCATTTCTTTCATAGCCGCGTATTCCATATACACTACTGAAACTAAAAAGGTATTAAATAAATGGGGTGTTGGAGCTACAAGTTGAGGTTCCACATCCCCCTCCCAGCATAGCGTTCCTTCCAACTCCAACATAATTTCCACTAGACTAAACCTGAAACAAAAAAATTCACAATAACTAATTTTCCAAAAAATGTTTGAAAACTCTAACATTTGAACTAATTCCTTCTGGTCTCACCCCACTCGTTCCCTTCACACAAACCTCATTGTCTTCATTAACCACATCTTTATTGTTGGGATCTCATTGGACCTCCCTCTCCATGATCTAAAAATCTGCATCATGAACTAGTCTTTCAACCTCTCAGACAATTTCTATTGACAAAGAAAACTCATTGTCATGGGTTTCATGTTGATCAGCCAATACTTCCCTATGTAATTAATCATCCTTACGTTAGTGAAAAGATACATTCTACTTATCATTATTAGAATCCACCCTTACACTCTTATGTTCACCCACTGCTACACTATTGTCACCTTGAAGAGCTGTAGTTGAGTTATTAACATATATTTCTCCATTTCATTCACATACAGAATCCACATAGAAATTATCCTGAAGATCTCACCACCATCATGTGATGTTTAAACCATTCAAAAATTCCATTAAACATTGGATCTGGAGGCAACACCTGTGTTGGTTTCAGTGACACTAAATCAACCAAATTCAAAGGACTAGAATCCATACCAGCAGATCGAACATCACCCTCATGACCCTCAGTTGACACAATACAGTTCACCATTAACCTTCCACAATCAACAGAAGTACCAATTAAAGATTGATTAACCTGACCAACTACACCAGATCCATGTTTCATTAACCTCTTGTTCCTACAAGCTCCAAGAATATGCCTCAATTTATTCCACAATGGGAAGAAGTCATATGAATATTAAAAAATGACCAATTATTTGTAACAAAACTCCTCACCTACAACAATCCAAAATTTTTCTGCCATGGGGTTAGAGACATCAACGTTAACACTACCATTG
The DNA here is from genome assembly GCA_963277665.1 of Viscum album. Lineage (NCBI taxonomy): Eukaryota > Viridiplantae > Streptophyta > Magnoliopsida > Santalales > Viscaceae > Viscum > Viscum album. Next base: position 310,574,167 of record OY728126.1, read on the forward strand.
GTGAAATCAGGATGCATTTGACCAGGCAAGGATCAAATATTCTTCAGAGGAAAACCAGGTCATAATATGTTTGGAATCAAGAATCCCTATAGTTGTGCGCTCATGTATACACCATGGTCCAAAAATCAGGAGATCGAAGATGTCCACCAATGGTCATTGGCATTTGAAACATGAAATCAGGGTTATATGTACTAGGGTGGAAGTACAAGAAAATTTTCAAGGATGAGAGAGAAAATTGTGGGGACCCATAGAACAATTCCAAGACCTTCGGACTGAGGGAGATCTGAAGTTAAAATGGTATGGAATCAGAATTTGATAAAAGGTTAATGTGCAATGGTTCATCCCCAGGTAGAGATGACAAAGGACCCTCCCCCACCAAGGGGCAGGGGCTAGTGTGGTAACCATCGCCACCTAGGGCATTGTTGTAGGAGCAATGACCGAGGATAGCGTACCCCTACCAAAATTTATCATAGTGTTTATGTTTTTATAACTTCATAAATTTATATTAATAATGTATTGGATTAATTTTCCTTGGTTTTTTATGTTAAATAAATTTAAATATAAAAATTAGAATACAATATAAAACATTATATTTTAATAATATAATCATGATTAATTGAATGATAACATCAGTCTAAAAAATGAATTTATAATAAATTATATTTCTAAATCGGTTAATGATAAATTATTTTTTTTCTTCAATTGTTTATTGAAACATATTTTTCCGATGGTAAAAGATCTATTGGTAATGATTGTTATTAATAATATATTCATGTTTTTTTTAAAAATGTCGATATTGATATTATAAAGATATAGATTTCAGTATTAGTAAATGAATGTTTGTCATATATTAGTTATTATTATCATATAAATATGTTGGTAAAAACAGTTGTGGGTATATTAAATTAATATCTACAAAATGTAATATCAATTGTAAATACTGTGTTTTACCAACAGATATATTATCAGTCATTGTATTTCTATTGGTATATGTTACTTTTTTTAGTATATCAAGGGTCTATTGTTGTCTTGGATCAAATATTATTTAATATTATCCATAATAAGTAGAATTATAGAAATTTAAACATCATCATGTTAATTCGGTAGATTTCATGATCCTCCTTTCATTCGATGATGAGCATTTCACGATTAAAACCATGTCATTCAGGGATCTCATCAGCCACAATTCCCCTACTCTCCCACACCTCTACCATTTCACATAGAATACAAGCACAATTGGCCATCATAGTGGTCTATGGTTTGACTGTGATATTCGGATTCATTGTAATAGAGATTATGGGATGAGGATATCTTTAGATCATGTAGGCTATTGTAAAATATGTACTATTAATTCAACAATGTGATGCTTGGTTTCAATGGAATTTACCTATGTAACAAATGAGGTTGGGATCAATGGAATGATTCGTCAAAAATAAAAATATGCAAGGTAATTTTATTGGGAATGGTGAATGATAAGACAAGTGCTGAATGTGGTTCCTATACAAATGGTAGTGGTGAAAATCATCAGGTCCTATAGTTACATGATTTGATATTTTTGATCACACTACATTTAGTACTGAATACACACATCATTTATCCTTATATATTTCATGATATGGTTTATGCATGGATAAATTATCAAATTATGTGTAATTGACTGTGAGTATTGGGATAATATTGTGTATAAATGTTATTTGGTGGGATTAGTTTCAGAAATTTGAAGTTTCTTTATGAGTCTCTTTTGGATACTAATGATTTGAATATTTTGTACATTTAATACTATTAGTAAAGAATTGACTCTTCTACCCCTTAGACACAACACATGAGTCTATCATCTATATATTGGAATGGTGTCCATATTCACCATGGGGTGGTGACTAGCACACAAGAATAAAAAAAGTTATGGGGGTTTGTTTTTCTCAACCTGAAGCAAAAACCTTGGAAAACATATACAGATCATAGTAGTAAAATGGAATCGAAAATTGGAAAGTATACTACTTATGTAAATAGTGTATGTTCAAATGATATAACACAAGAATTATGAAAAACCAAAATACATGTCCACCATTAACATACAACCAAAAACAGAAATTGACTACTCATTTTGTTAGTGTGGGAATAAATCTGCCACCTCAACACAAACTACCCAAACTCGACTGACCAAAATCTCACCACATAACTATGATTCCTTTCATTTTAATTCATTAAAAAACATATACATTCCCACACATCACTGATGGTGTATAAATGGAATGATCTAAATAGGATCATTAGGATCCCACCATGTTGTTCGATAATAAGTCTTATTAAAATAATCTGAACATCCGAAAATTTATGGATGTTATGGAATGATAATATGAAAATAGTTTATAAATCCAAATCCTGGTAAAACATTCCCATTTTATAAATTTTTTAAAAAATACACATAAAATAGTTTCAATGAATATCACATATATCCAATAAGGAGATCAATGAAAATAAGTACAAAACAATAAACATGTGAAGTCATGACATGTATACCTAAAAGTTAGACTAGATAGAATAATCATACCCAAACATATATAATTGTGTACAACATATCCAAAACCATATGTGTCTTATCTAGAGATTATAAGAACACACAAGAAATTGAGCCTCCTAATTGTGTTTAACAAGTTCCTAAAACTAAATTCCTATGGGGTAGAGGACGACTCCCTGAGTGAACCCCTATATACTAAAATCCATATACTGGTATGTTTTTATGAAAATTTTATGACCTACTATTAGATACACTTCCATCTAATTGATGTTGAACATACAATTTATGTGTATGGCATAGTACTACATCACGAAACAATGATTGTTCATTTATCCTTTAACACCAATCATTGTGGCCATTATGATGAACACCCAAATTATATATATAATATATTATATTTAAAATTTTTATAAGATTTTGTATTCATTTTTAATACACTTCTTTTTGTCATACATTTTCTGTTAATATGATAATCTCGTTTGAGGAACTGTGGACTCCCACCCATTCAAAGTAATGTGATTAGTTCACACACAACATGGAAAGTATTACGGATTAGTTGAATAGAAATATATGATATATATGATATATTAATTCTAAATAAATAATGATATATATACATACATATATATATATGTATATATATCATTAACATCTTTCTTTAAACACGACAATAAAAACATAATCGACCTTCATGCATAAGAATGGTGTACCATCTCCTCGAATGATGTATTCCATTTTCTAAATATTTATGCAATAAATTAAAATAATATAAATATAAAATATATAAAATATATTTATATCATTTTATTCATTATTTAATCATGATATCAGTATAAGGAGAAATGTTATATCAAATTTAGACACATGCAAAGAGCAAAGCGAATGATTACCCAAAGTGAAACTTCCCCACAAGATCGTTAACAAGTGGGTAATATAAGGAAAAAACAAAAAAAATGTTTTATTATATATAATTATATTATTCTATAAAATATATATAATAAACTTATATTTATAATATAGGATTCTTGTACAAGTACAGAGATCTTCAAGACACAAGGTAAGGGGAATTTCATCTCACATTTAATTACTGTGAGATTTTTTTATGGTCAACACTCATTCATTTTGTGTGGTGTATGTACATCCCGTGATTAAATTATAATTATATTATTACTAAATTTTTTGGTATTCACATATACATTAGATGATCTATCTTTCATGCATTTTAACTTTCAAAAGTTACCAAATCGGTAAACACTTTTTTCATAGTTTTCCTTTTTTGATACTGATGTTTTGTTTTGAACCTAAACACTATTTTGAGGTTTATATACTTACATTGTACATGTTATATCATGAATATAATTATTTTCATGATATATTAAGCTTTATGAAATTTTTTTTGTTACATTGAGAGTATGATCGCATGTAACCGTGTTATGAGAGTTTAATGAAAATATTTTATCGTTTTTTGAGATTGTGGAAGTTTATGATTCCTCTGATAAAATATCTCAAGATTATTCCTGAATTAAGATATCCATTTTTAATTATATATATCCTCATTTTTTAGTACCATTTTATTCACTATTTTTTATTTAGGATAATTTTTTTAGTATAATTGAATTGTCCCTCTTTTCGACTAGAAATGCGTTGTATTCGAAATCCATGTTTTAAAAAATGTTTTAAAAAATGTTTTCAAATGATCCTTACAGATAAATTTAAAGGAAAAATTATTTCAAAAATGTTTTATCATTTCAAATTATTCCCTTATATTCTTTTAAAACTATTTTCAATGAAAAAGGTTTTCAAAAGGGTTTATGTTATAAAAAAAGTTTTTCAAAAAAGAAAAGATATTTTCAACATGAAATGTTTTTAAAAATAAATTTCAAAACTGTTTCCCATATAAGGTAACATAAAATTTTGTTTATCATTAATTTAAAGGTGAATTTTTCAATGTTTCTATTCATATTATTTATCTGAATGGATTTAGTTTTGATGGCATGATGTTTATGAAATTCGTTTCATTTAAATGTGTTATATGCTTTTCAAACTAGCTTCTTTTCACGGATTATGATTACAATCAAATAATTATGAAATCGATGTATTTACACCGGTTAGGATCTATTTACATTTTTATGATACCCATTTAATTTAATGAGTTATGATATGTTTATATGTGATCTGGTATAACATGTATTTATGATATCATTATGTGAGGGGTTGGACCTATATCTCTCTCTAATTCATTGCGTAATGATTTATATCACATTAAATAATATAAGGCGGGAATGACAGTTACTCGGTTTAGTATTATTGGTCCGGAATGGGGGGTACTCAGTTCAGAAATATAGGGCTGGAATGAGGGTCACTTGGTTTCATAATACAAGACTAGATTGGGGGTTACCCTTTTCAGTAAATGTAATTTTTCACTAATATCATCATTTCATTGATGCCTTGGATACTATGGAAATCAGTATATACTTATGTGTTTCCAAGATTACATGTCTTACTCCTATGTTATACTTTCATGGATTATGTCCTTTACTTCATTTTGATTCATGTCTTGGAAACATCCAAGCATTATTCCATGATTCATGTATATGTTCTTTGATATGTAGGGTATGATATTCTATTTTCATTATCATTTTATCATACCCTTAATATATTGTTTGTGCTTATATGACTCCCTTGTTTAACCTTACTGAGCATTTGATCTCATGAATTTTAATGTTTCCTTCCCCTGGTTATGAAGATATGTGTTATGTTTGATGTGTCAAAGAAGGCTTATATTCCGGAAGAACCTAGTGGGAGATAATGTAGCTCACTTATATAATCGTTTTTATGTTTCCATGATTCCAAAGGCATTATAACAACTACATTATTTGGGAATATATTTGTATAATGCTTATGTATTCCATAAATTTTATTTAATTTTTATGTTTTGTAAAGCGAGGGTCACTATAGAGACGTCATGTGGAGTTGGTTAGAACATGGGGAGGACCTATATGTTAGATTTCTGTGGAACTGTGAGGACCCTTGTACTGATCAAATTGGAGACATGGAGGACTTATGTGTTAGGACTAATACAATTGAGGAGGGACTCTACTTTCATAGTCCCAGAAGTAGTGAGGTACTCTGTAGGAACTATTGAGAACTTGGGGAGGAACACCATGTTGATGAGTGGCGAAGAAATAAAGAACATTGATTTTGTGTATTCAACCATAGGGAGGGACTTCTATTGAGTTGGTGCGGATACATGGCAGACCTTACCATTGATAACATGAAATATTTGGAAAATATCTATAACAAGGATCATTGGAAGGGGGAGGGAATTTGTGCTAGGAATCAATAAGACGGGGAGGACCTCCACTTGGATAAGTGATATCGAAATGGGGAGGACAACACTAATGAGTGCAGTAGGGGGAAGACCTCCACTCATGCTGACTGCAACGACCCAAATTTTTTTTAATAAAAAATCCTCCTCATATAATTAAATGTCTCATTATGTAAAATGATTAAATAAAATAAAAACTTCCTTGGTTTAATGTTTTTTGATTTATAAATACCATTAATAATTATTACCACTGCTGATATAGTCGTTGAACAGTGATCACCTGATTAGTATAAATATAAGGCTTTAACAAATAAAATATACTCAGAAAAAGGAAGTAATGGCCTCATCAAGTAGACTTTCCCTGTACGAAGCCCATTTTTTGGAGCTCCGAAAGGAGGTGGAATCATTTTTCTTCTCTCTTGTCCAAGCCCAAGCTGAGCTTCAACATGTTACACTCAAGTGGATCCTCTTACAGAATATTTGGAAGTTGATAGAGATTACCACCCAAGAGATTTTATCTGAGCCACCCCATGTGTCTGTCACCATCGCACACCTTACCCTTTGATCGTATGTGGGTGTTATATGGGGTTATGTAACAAGACATTCGCACTATAATAATGTGCATTTGTTTTTTTATAATAATAAAAAAAATCTTTTTATTACTATAACGTTTTAAATAGTTTTTAAATCACAAATTGTATTTTTAATTAATATTCGATTAAGAAATCTATATTGATGAATTAATGGATTTTTGAAGAAATGTTATTTTAATTAAATATTATTACTAAATTAATTTTTGTATAATATAAGATACCGTATAATTATTATGAATATGCTTGTGATTTTTATTGAGGTTCGAAATCTATTTTTGTCAAAAACCAATGTATTTTATATAAATGCATATTTTTATTTTAAAAGTAAATATTTCCATTTTTAAAAAATTATTTAGATAAAATGAATATTATTTATAGAATCTTGATATTGATATTATCAAATTGTTAATTTTTCATAATTATCTGAGACATTCTAATTTTTGGTTAAAAATTAAATTCCGTTTAAATATATAATATTTTTTATGACATCCTAATGACCTAATAGTGATATAATAAAATATTGTAAAAATTATATTCATCCAATATATGTTTTAGCATGAAAATAATGTGATTTTAGGTTTGTTATATTTTTTTAAAAAGCCTTAGTGGTCCCTCCAAAACTTATAAAACATTTGTCTTTTTAAAGTGATTTCCTTCAAAAGGTGGATCACCTTCACATAAGAACCCAATTATTTTAAGAAGTTATTCCATTTGACTTATAAAATTTTTTCCCAATCCCATTTGTAAACAATCATGGTAAAATACCATTGGATAGTTTTTTTTATTATTTTAATGTGTGGTGTCCCAAACCTAAATAATAAATAACTCTCTCTCCTTTCAAATATAAAATCTCCCAAGACTATAACAACCCATAAATTATATACATTGTTATTACATCAAAATTAAAGAACACATATAACAACATATAACAAAACCATGAATGGAACATATTGGTATAATGTCATTAGAAACTGGGAAACATAAACAACTGGTTCATAAATCATCTACCTCATCTCCCTTTTATTTTATCATATATGGAGTCTCATTTGTCATATCTTACTTAATACCCATCGTCCTGACCTGAGGAAAAGAAAACATACAAAAGGGCGGTCTAAAATTCTCTGCAAGGGTAAACAAAAGAAATATCAATCATATCATATTCATAAGAACATATCATTTTAAAAATCATAACCTTCAAAAGAGTTCATAATATCATAACATTGGATAAGTCAGGGTAGAGAAATTTAAATCCCAATAATCATAACATGAAACTTTTTGGTGTACACACATAACGATATAAAATCATTTCTTAGTAGTCAATACTCAAACCCAATATAACCCTTGCGGACAAAGTCCATTTCTGAAACGAGTTCACTCCTCGTTTCAGTCATGTATCACTAAACTAGATTAACCTTCCATTCCAGCCATGTCTTTCTCATGATATATAAATCTTTATACAGTGAATTGTAGGGAAATATAGGTCCCACCAATCTCATAATGATACCATTATTATGTGTGGCACAAAATGATATATCATATATCATAGAATAACCCACGTAACAAAAATGGGATTCCTAAACATCATTCCATCATAAATCATATAAGATAAAAGGACTTCATAAAAATAATTACATCGTAATCAAATCAATTTAAAAATAGGTATATAAACATAACCCTATATTATCGTATATGGAAAATAATTTACATAAAACATTGAACTCCATTCTTGCGGAAAATATCCTTTCTACTTCAAAAACATTTTTCCTATCATAAAATGTCATAAAATGTTATACTAAAATAAGTTAACTAAAAATAAACTTGAAAATATTTTATGGAAGCTTCATATAAATAATTTTATAATAATCAATTCATGTCGTATAAGTTAAAGAAAAACATTCTTCTCGTACATTGTCTGGAAAAGTCAAAAAAGTACCTCATACTAAAAACGATAAAAAACTCCTTTCATATATTTTACTAAAAACTCACCAATGGGTAAAATTGGATTCAAAAAATTCTTGGAGGATAGAAATTTTAATACATATTGAGGAACATGTATGTGGATGATAAATATTTCTCAGTAAATTCTAAAGTATAAACAATATCGGATAAAAATGAGTTTGCTAGAGTTTCCCTTACCTTAGGTCTGATTTTCTTTATAAGTGTCCAAAACATTTGAATAATGATTTAAATAATGTCATTGACTTATTACAGAATCATAATAATTTTTATAATATCATATATGGTCATATTCATAGCTTCTTATTAGTAATAATTCATTGCTACTTGTTATTCAGGTGTTTATTGCCTTTTGTTCCATTGCATGTTTTGTCTAATAAATTCTTATTATTCTTTATAGGTTATAGACAACTCATTTCCAGAATTTTATTAGTATAATATATAACATATTTATTCATTAAATTCATTTATATAATCATTACTCAGTGAAGACCATGTAGAACGAGTCGCATCACATCGTGGAGACGGTAGGTCGTACGTAAGCACGACCGATGATATTGTTCCCATGATCGTGAAATTGTATTGGAGTGTATGTATACTATTTAAGAATTGATATAACTTTACAATAATGACATATAGTTATTATTTACACCATTATACCCATCCAAGTAATGTGGTGATGGAAAAAAAGTCTACACCATGGCGTGGAAACGGTATTCCATATGTGTGCAAGCGCGGTGATTTCATTTTTCGTAGGATGGATTGAAGGTGAAATAGGGTTGTATAATATTTATAATAACATATCAATATATGAGTGATACGGATGTTATTACTTCATAATGAAAAAACTAATGTAGTGGAATTAGAAGAAGAAATGTATTTGAAAGAATTGGTAACGGATACTACCTCTTCCTTGACACGCCTCTTTGAAACCTTATGTTAGGGAAATAATATTTGTATTTGAAGAATACCAGGACCTCTAGAATAATACTAGGGAAGTGGAGAAGAGAAATTGGCAGGTTTTGGCCAATCATGAAGGCAAAAAGTGGTGTGAGAAAGAGAGGGAGTTGGTTCCCTTTTATAAGGGAGGGGAGGGGCACCTTAGGAAAAACAGAAAATATTATTTTATTATAAAGTCATATTCGGTTTTTAATAGCTCCAAATTGATTCATTTATAAGATAAGGTGGTTATGGGTAGAACCCATCTCAACCAATAGTTTTAGACAAGTTTAGGTTACTATTTTAACATTATCATTTAGATTTAACTATAAGTTAAATAATTTTACTTTTACCATGTATTCTTGTTTCCTTACACTATATGGTTAATAAACTTACTATAACAAGCCAAAATAACCCCAATATGTTCATTATTAATATATATAACCTTATATAAGTCATTTGGGCGAACAATATATTTTTAGGAATAAAATGAAAATTATTAATATAATATTTGTTTTAAAAACTCTTATATGTCAATTTTGACACTATTTGGTAATGATTTTAGTGAAAATGATAACATCATGATTAGTTCAAAAAAGGTTAATAAAAATAAATACTAACATGTCATATAAAACTTAAAAAAAGTAGTGTAATTTATAAAAAGTCTCCAATTACATTTATTTGTGTATTTATAACATCAATTATGTTAATATTTCATTAAATAGGTAATTATTGCATCATCATTGGGTCACAAATAAATTAACTTATTTAATGTCTAAAAATTAAAAATAAAATACCATTATGTATAAAATATTTTTATCTTTCTAATTAAAATTTATAATCGAATTTATCTTACTTATAACCCTTTATGAAAAATGTCTTAGTTATTAAACATTGATTTTATGTATTTTAACTCTTCTTTAAATAAAATAATATTTAATGTCCTAATCTAATCCAAGTGGACCTAAATGGTCAAAGTTTATTCCTAAGGTTGTTTTTGGTTGAATTAAATTTATCGAATAGAATTAGGACAAGTGTTAGGGTAATAATAAAACCATTTTACCCTTAATTATTCTATTTACTTTTAACCGTGGAAAATAAAAGAAACAATTTACTATTCTCCAAAAATTATTTTTATCTTATTGAACAACATTTTACTACTTGATACTAACCATGTCTCTACGATTTTCGAAATTCCAACCACAGAAGTTGTAAAATTATGTTTTATGTAAATTTGAAAAAAGCTCCTACGAGGTAGGTAAAAGATGGTGAAAAGTTCAATAAAAAATTATATACATATAAAATTATTATAAAATGACTCCAATGAAATACATTGAATTTATATTGGTATTATATATCATTTTTTACCTAAAATAAATTTAAATAAAATAAATTATAATTTAAATAAAAAAGTCAGTTTTTAAATAGTAACCGAGTGTTTTAACTATTCATCAAAAATTGAATGTTTTCATAAAAATACCAAAATTTTACCCTAGGATAATTTCGATATTATGAAACCAAAAATGAAGTCCATTTTTAATGATAAAACTTATAAAATTTCAAAAATTTGGTATTACTATTCATAACAGCTAGTTTTTATAATATTTTAATAGCATATCATTGTTTAGTGAAACTCGGTATTGCGTACAACACACGCTATCATGGAAAGTCATGATTATGTGTAAAGCAAGCCAAGATAGTGTTGTGTGTAATGAAATATTCATTTAATGTTGCGTATAACATAAGACATAAAAAAATATTCTCATAAAATATCATGGTGTTAGATTCTACCCCCTTAAAATGAATTTCGCCCTCGAAATTTGTCACTTCGTAACAAACAGATGAGGATACCAATCTCTCATAATATCCTCGAGATCCCATGTAGCTTCTTCTAATTGGTGGTTCCTCCATAAAACATTCACCAAGAATGTGGTCTTGTTCCATAGGAATTTTTTGCTACGATCCAGAATCTCTATCGGTTGTTCTTCATAAAAAAGATCTTGCTCTAGCGGTACAACTTCTGAGCTGAGTACATGGGAAGGATTGGGTATGTACATTTTCAAGAGAGATACATTGAACATATCATGAACTTGAGAGAGATTCGATGGAAGTTTCAATCGGTACGAAACCTTTTAAAAATGATCCAGTACATCAAAATACCAAATATACAGAGGGCTTAGCTGGCCCATCTTTCCAAATCTCATTGCACTCTTCCATGGAGAAATTAGTAAGAAGACATTATCACCCACTTCAATCTCTAGGTCATTTCTTCGGTTGCCGGCATAAATTTTTTGTCGACTCTGTGCTGCTCTTATGTGTTGTTGGATAAATCAGACCTTTTCTGCCATCTCATCAACAAGATCAGTTCCTAATAGTGTTCTTTCCCCAACTTCATCCCAACAAGTTGGAGTTCGGCATTTTGTTCCATAGAGAGCTTTATAAGGAGCCATCTGAATACTGGATTGAAAGCTATTATTATAAGAAAATCCGACCAAAGGTAGGTGTTGATCCCAACAACCTTTGAAATCCATAGAGCAAGATCTTATCATATCTACTTGAGTTTGAATTCTTCTATTAGACTATCCATCTGTACAAGGATGATAAGTAGTGCTGAAACTCAACTCGGTATCCAGAGTATGCTGAAGAATTCGCCAAAACATTGAGGTAATCCTCAGATCCCAATCAGATATAATGGAAAGTGGTACACCATGTAATCTTACCACTTCCTTCACATATATCATTTCAAGCTGATACAAAGAAAAATCTTCTCTAATAGCAATGTAGTGTGCCGACATCATAAGACGATCAACTATGACACAGATAGCATTATTTCCTTTCGATGTTTTTGGAAGTCCATTGACAAAGTCCATAGTGATGTTTTCCCATTTCCATTATGGTATGGGTAATTGTTTTAACTTTCCCCTAGACTTTTGTCTCTCAGCATTAACTTGCTGACAAACTAATCATCGAGAGACATATTCAGCAACATCTCTTTTCATGCTATCCGACCAGAAGTACTCTTTCAGGTCCATATAAATCTTCGTGCATCTATTATAAATAGAGAATGAGGAACTATGAGCCTCATCCAGCAGCTCCTTCTTTAATTCTAGGATGGGAGGAACACAAATGAGATTCCTAAACCTTATTATCTCATCATAATCAAGGTATAATTCAGGAAAATTTCTCACCTTGTTTTGTAACTATACATATTCTTTTTGTGCCTCTTTAATCTTCACTTTTATTGATTATTGAACATTCATTTGAGAAAGATAATATTTTTCCCCTTCCATTATAATTCCATGATCATTTCTTTTTAAATCCATAAATATTGGATCTTTTGTGATCATCATCATGGATAAGGTAGCTTGGTCATGTTGACTTAATTCGTCAGCCACCTTGTTTGCTTTCCCAAGGTGCTAAAGTATTGAGTAGTCATAATCTTTAATCAGCTCTCACGGTCTTCTTTGGCGCATATTCAGCTCCTTTTGTGTGAAAATATAATTTAAACATTTATGATCAGTATAAATATCACAACTTTCACCATAAAGAAAATGCCTCCAAATATTTAATGCAAATATTACTGTAGCTAACTCCAAATCATGAGTTGGTTAATTTTGATCATGAATTTTCAACTGTCGTGAGGCATAAGCTATCACTATATCATTTTTTATGAGAACACACCCCAATCCCTTCTTGGATGCATCACTATAGATCCCAAACCTTTCCCCACTACAAGGCAGTGTGAGAACAGGTGCACTAGATAACCATCTTTTTAATTCCTCAAAATTCTCTTCACACTCTTCTATCCAAATGAACATAACTCCTTTTCGAGTCAACCAAGTGAGTGTATTAGATAATGGTGAAAAACCTTTCATAAAATGTCGATAATATCCTGCCAAACCATGAAAACATCGGATCTCAGTTACTGTTGTTGGTCTTGACCATCTTTAGATAACCTCTGCTTTTGCTGGCTCCATAGATATCCCCACTTTTGAGATTATATGACCCAAAAATAAAACATTTGGAAGCCCAAATTCTCACATGGTAAATTTGGCATAAATCATCTCCTTCTGAGGGTCTTTAATACAATTATCAAGTGATCATCGTGTTCTTCCTTGCTCTTTGAATAGAAAAGAATATCTTCTATAAAGACTACCACAAACTGATCAAGGTAATATATAAAGTCTCTATTCATTAGATCCATAAAGATAGCAGGGGAATTAGTAAGACCAAATTGAATCACTATAAATTCATATTGTCCATACCTTGTACAGAAAGCCATCTTTGGTATATTATCCCTTTTGACCCTTAATTGATGATACCCAAGTCAATGATAAATCTCAGAAAAGTATTGAGCTCCACGTAGTTGTTCAAAGAAGTCATCAATGTGTGGGAGAGAATATTTGTTCTTTATAGTGATCTTGTTATGTTCTTGATAATCAATGTAGAGTCTCATTGTTCCATCTTTCTTGTTAACAAATAGAACAGGTGCTCCCCAAGGTGACACACTAGGGTGTATGAATCCCTTATCAAGATTCTCTTGTATTTTCATCTTCAATTCTTACAACTCAATTGGGTCCATTCTATATGGTGTCTTTGAAATGGGCATAACACCCGCAACAAATTCTATTGAAAACTCAACTTCGCGATTTGGTGGAAGACCCGACAATTCCTCTATAAAGACATCGTAAAACTCCCGTACAATAGGGATATTCCTAATCGTGAGTTTCTCTCCAACCATTTGAGATAAATAACTTCATTTAGTGGAATCAATACCCATAATATGGAATAAAATTCCACTGGAAGGTAATGTCCATTCCTACATCGAGAGACGGTCATAGATTGATCTGGAATATGAAATGTGACTTCCCTTCTTTGGAAATTGATATGAGATCCATATAAAAGAATCCAAACCATGTAAAGAATCACATAAAATTCCACTATAGGACGGATCACAAGATATGCAGGAAGAACTTTCTCACAAATTTGAATCGGAGAAGAATTGTAAAATTTTGATGCGACTGTTGTTCCCTTAGGGGTTGTCACAGCTATCTCAACAACAAATTTTTGAGGTGATACGGTGATACCCTTACCAAATTCTTCATAAATAAAAGAGTGGGTGGATCCAGAATCAAATAAAACATTTGCTACTTTATAGTGGATGGTAAATGTACCTTTCACCACTTCGTTATCGTACTCCACATCACTGATAGAAATTTCAAGTGCCTTTCCTTTTTCTTTAGCCTTAAGAATATATTGACGTCGATCATCATCAAAAACCCTTGGATTAGGGAATTTATTATCATAATGGCCCATTTCCTTGCACATTTAACATTGAAGCATAGGTGGTGCACTCTATGTAGCCTTTATCTTTTTTCGCATCACTAGACATCTTCTTCCCATCATTGCGGCATTCAAATGCCCGATGACTTTTTTTCCAAATTTGAAACATTTACTTGTCCCGTTAAGACAACTACCTCCATGTTTCCTTACATACATTTATCATAAGGGGAAAATCAACTTCTTTTCAGTTTACTCTTTATATTTTCCTTTGATTTCCATTTTCCTCTTCTTATCAAACGCATATGACTGATGGTTTACTCCAATCTCCATCTCAACCATGAGAGAACATCAAATGATTTCCTCATAGATATTGAAGTCCCTTATGGCTAACTCCCTTCGATGACTTGGTTTTAAGACACTAATGAATCAATAAATCTTACTCTTAGGTTGGAAAATAATCCCAGAAGCATACCTTGCAAGTCTCGTAAAATTTTCTTCGTAGGTACCAACAGATTCATCATCCTTTTTCTTTAGTTCAAGAAACTCCTTATCCATTTTGTTTGAAGAATACGAGGGAAGTACGTATTGAAAAATATATTCTTGAACTAGTCCCATTACATGGACTCAATTTCATCTCTTGGCCTCATATTCTTGATAATATTCCACCGTTGATCAGCTTCCCCTTCCAAACGATATACCGCTAAGATGACTTTATCATGTTCAGATCATTAAATAACAAAAAATCTATTTTCAGTTGTACTGATCCATTGTTCAGCCACTAATGGATCATTAGACCCACTGGATGAGGGTTGACGATGCCTGATGAAGGATTCAATAGAATGTTTCTCCTTCCATTGCTCGTTTGGAAGTCCTGCATGATTCACAGATTGATAAAGTTGTGTGAGCATGGCTACAATATTTTTAATTCCAACTCACATAATATTTTGTTTCTCAGGGGGACAATCATTGCATTGCCCGTCACATTCATTAGTAACACGGTTCCTTCGGGTTCTAGCCATTGACTAAAACCAATAAGCATAGTGTGAGAAACACTAATAATAATAGTAAAAACCCATAATAAAGAATAAAATTAAACTCTTTATTTCTTTTCATAGGTGATTTATTTCCATTTCTAAAACACTATAATTGGGTTCTATGCTTACAAATATCCTTAGGGTTTTTACTAAGTCTTTCACATCCTAGTTTCCAAAGGTTGACTATACATTTCCAATGATACCAACTATAACGACCCATACTTTACATAAATTGTTATTAAATCAAAATTGTAGGACACTTATTACAACAGATAACAAAACTATGAAAGGACCGTATAGGTATAGTGTCATTAGAAACTGGGAAACACAAACAACTGGTTCATAAATCATCTACATCATATCACTTTTTTTTTATCATATCTATAGTCCCTTTTGGAATATCTTACTAAATACCCTTCTTCCTGACCTGTGGAAATTAAAACATACAAAAGGGTGAGCTTAAATGGTCAGAAAGGTTAAACAAAAGAAATATCAATCATACCATCTTCATAAGAGCATAACATTTTGAAAATCTTAACCTGAAGAAGAGATCATAATATCATAACATGGGATAAGTCATGGTAGTGCAATGTAAATCCCAGTAATCATAACATGAAACGTTGTGGTATACACACATAATCATAAAGAATCATTTCTTAGTAGTCAATACTCATTTCCATGACTACCCAAGTGGAAAAAGTCCATTTTTGAACTGAGTTCACTCCTCGCTTCAGTCCTGTATCACTGAACCGAAATAACATTCCGTTCTAGCCAGGTTTATCTCATGAGATATAAATCTTTACCCAATGAATTGGAGGGAGATATAGGTCCCACCCATCTCATAATTATACCATTCTTATGTGTTCCAAAAAATCATAAATCATATATCATATCATAAACCATGTAATAATAATGGGATTCATAGACATCATGCCATCATAAATCATAAAAGATAAAAGGAAATCATAAAAATAATTCCATCATAATCAAATAAATTAAAAAATATTAATAGAAACAGAACCATGTATTATCTTATATGGAAATTAATTTTGATAAAACACTTGAACTCCCTCCTTGAGGAAAATATCCTTTCTACTTCAAAAACATTTTTTCATTCTTACCATGTCATAAAATGTTAAAAATAAGAAGTTAATTAAAAATATAAGTAAAAACATGTAAAGGAAGCTTCATGTAAATAATATTCTAAAAATCCATTCATGTCATATAAGTTAAGGAAAAATATTCTTCTCTTACGTTGTCCAGAAAACTAAAAAAAGTACCTCATACTAAAAATGAAAAAAGATTCTTTGCATATATTTTACTAAAAACTCACAAATGGGTAAAATTGGATTCAAAAAATTTTAGGTGGATGTTAATATTATTACATATTTAGGAACAAGGATGTGGATGATAAATATTCCCCAGTAAATTCTGATGTATTAACAATATCAGATAAAAATGATATTGTGAGAATTTCCCTTACCATAGGTATGATTTTCTCTGTAAGTGTCTGATACTCCTATATAATGATTTAAATAATGTCATTGACTTATTCCTGAATCATACGCATTTTTATGATATCATATATGTTCATATTCTTAACTTCTTATTAGTAATATATATTATTGTTACCTGTTATTCGGGTGTTTATTGCTTTCTGTTCTTATGCGTGTTTTGTCGAATAAATTATTATTCTTCCTTTTTAAGCAATAGATGCCTCATTTCCAAAACATTATTAGTATAAAATATATCATATTTATTCATTCAATGAATTTATATAATCATTATTCAATAAAGATCATGTAGAACGAGTCGTATCACATCCTGGAGATGGTAGGCCGTACGTACGCACAAGCGATGATGTCATTTCCATGATGGAGGAATTGAATTGGAGTGTATTTATACTATTTAATAATCAATATAACTTTACAATAATCATATATAGTTATTCTTTACACCATTATACCCATCCAAGTAAGGTGGTGATGGAAAATAGGTTACACCATGGCGTGGAGACGATATTCTGTACGTACGCACACGCAGTGATTTCATTTTCCATAGGATGGATAGAATGTAAAATAGGGTTGTTTCATATTTATAATAACATATTAGTATATGAGTGATAATTATGTTATTACTTCATAATGAAACAACTAAAGAAGAGTATGTAGAAGTGTAAATAAATTTCATTGAATTGGTAACGAATATTACCTCTTCTTCGCCAGGTCTCTTTGAAACCTCCTCTTAGGGGATTAAAATTGGTCTTTCAAGAGGACAAGGACCTATTTAATGTTACTATGGAATTGGAGAAGAGAAATAAGCCGGGGTTGGCAATTATTGAAGGCTCGATGTGGTGTGATGTGGAGAGGGAGGAGGTGCCCTTTAATAAGGGAGGAGAGGGGCACCTTAGGAAAAACTTAAAATATTATTTTATTATAAATTCATATTTTATTTTTAATAGCTCCAAATTGATTTATTTTCAATATATGGTGGGGATGGGTCTAAATAATCAATACAAATAGATTTTAGACATTTTTAGGTTTCTATTTTGAACTTATAATTTAGATTTCACTCTATGTTAAATAATTTTACTTTTAAGTGTCTTCTTGTTTTCTTACACTATATGGTTAATAAACATTCTACAACAAGCCAAAAAAACCCAAATGGTTATTTATTAATATATATAACTTTATCTATGTCATTTGGACTAAAATTAGATTTTTAGGAATAAAATATATAATAATAATATAATATTTCCTTTAAGAATTATTTTATGTCAATTTTGACACTATTTGGTAATTGATTTTTGTGAAAATCATAAAAGCATAAATAGTTCGAAAAAATTTAATTAAATCAATATAACCTGTCATATGAACCTAAAAATATTATTTGAATTTATAAAAAGTCTCAAATTACATTTATTTGGGTATTTATAACATCAATTATGTTAATATTTCATTAATAAGGTAATTAATGCATAATCATTGTGTCATAAATAAATTAACTTATTTGATGTTTAAAAATTAAAATAAAATATAATTATGTAGGAAAAATTTTTAGCTATCTAATGAATATTTATAATCTAATTTATCTTAATTATAATCCTATATTTAAAATGTTTTAGTTATTAATCTTTGATTTTAACTATTTTAACTATTCTTTCAATAAAATAATATTAAATGTCCTAATCTAATCCAAGTGGACCTAAATGGTCATATTTTATTCCTAAGGTTTTTTTTGGTCGAATTAAACTTATCCAATTGAATTATGACATGTGTTAGGGTAATAATAATATAATATTTACCCTTAATTACCCTATTTACTTTTAACCGTGGTAAATAAAAGTAAAAAGTTACTATTCACCAAAAATTATTTCTATCTTATTGAACCACATTTTACTCCTTAATACTAACCATGTCTCTCAGATTTTTGAAATTCCTCTCTCAGAATTGGTAAAATTATGTTTTATGTAAATTTGCAAAAATCTCCTAGGTGGTACGTAAAAGACGGTGAATAGTTCCACAAAAAATTTTATATATCTAAAATTATTATAAAAAGACGACAATTAATTACATTGAAATTATATAGGTATTATGTATCAATATTTACCTAAAATAAAAATAAATAAAATAAATAATTATTTAAATAAAAACTTCGGTTTTTAAATAGTAACCGAGTGTTTTCACTATTTATCAAAAATTGAATGTTTTCAGAAAAATACCAAAATTTTACTCGAGGCTAATTTCGATATTCCAAATCCAAAAATGAAGTCCATTTTGAACGATAAAATTTATAAAATTTAAAAAAGTGGGTATTACTACTAAGAACGGTTAGTCATTATAATATTTTAATTTCATATCATTGTTTAGTGAAACTCATTATTGCATACAACACACGCTATCATGGAAGGTCGCGATTACGTGTAAAACAATCCAAGCTAGTGATGTGTGTAATGAAAGATTCCTTTGATGTTGCGTATAACATAAGAAAAAAAATATACTTCTCATAAAATATCAAGGTGTTACAAAGATCCCAGTTACTCTTCACTCAAAGCGTTGGGAGATCATCCAAACTCTACCCTACTCACTCTAGAATCCTCCAAAGGAGCTCCAAGCTCCCAATAATCCTCTCGCAATCCTCTCCCATGCCATAGAGATCACACATCCACGTAAGGGATTACTTCCATTCTCATTTTATCCAAGTTTCATAATATAGTTATGCCCTTTTATTATCAATTATAAACGTTGGGGTATGATTTCAATCCAAACCAATACTTCCCTCTTCATTTTTGAATTATGAGATACCCCTTTTATCTCCCATTAATTCCACCCATGTACACCTGTTACCATGCTGAAATTTCGTATAGAATTTCTCCCTCCTCATTTACTTTCAAGAAATTATTTTGTATTATGAATCCAAATTCAATTAGATGTGTTGGGATATTATCTATATAACCCAATTACTGTCCATATCATGTAAATATTGTGATACGCCCCTTCCACTCTCATAAACCAATTTTATGAATTCTTATGTCTTGTTCTTATGCATCCAAAATTACACCATGATTACCAATGTCATTATGTAGTGAATACCATACTCATTTCTCTATCAAGGGGATTCACCTTTATGCACATTTACTTATTTATTATAAAAATTAACATATGTATTCCACATCCCTCTATCATGGAATAAATTATTTTGAATTATTTCATGTTGTATGACCCTTGTGGCACACTTATGCATGAAAATAGTGCAACAATGCATTGGGTAACGATTGGAATCATGATACATCAAGTGAAATGAGGGTTTACACATGCTAATTCATGTTCAATGAGGATTTAATCATGATAATTAATGTTCAATGAGGGTTTACTCTTGATTTAAGTGAAATGTGCCTTGGCTCATGCTAATACCATGTTAAGTGTTGTTGACAAAGTCCCATGTTGTGATAATCAAGCTTTATCGTGACATTATATTCATGATTAAATTATGATCGTTTGATATTAATATATCCTAACATGTATTGTATTCGTCATGTTATGCATTTTTTAATCCCTTGCTAGGCTTTATAGCTCACCCTTTTCTTGTGAATGTCTTCATGATATCCCATTCAATGCAATGTATGAGGGAATGAAATAGTCATGTAAAGTAATTTTTCAATAAAGATGTTTTGTTTCATTTTATATGATGATATGTAATGTTACTAATCCTCAAATACACTAGGCCTCTAAATATTTTATGTTGTATCATGTGCATTTTAGGTAATAAATCATGATTATATGTCTAAAAAAGAGCGGGGTTGTTATTGTTGCTATCAAAGTATAGATGTAATTATTTTTGGGATTAGGATTAGAAACCCATATTGATAGCCTTATGGATATGAATAAGTATAATTAAAAAATCCCTATATTTTTGTGAGTATTGATTAAGTTTTTATCATGAAAATACATCCCTATCTGGATATAAGAAGGTAGTGGTGACTCTAGAACAGATATACCTAGGAGTAAAAATCCCGACAATGAGTTTTAGTCATGACCCGGAGTATCCTAATACATGAAAATATGGCTTGATTCACTATTGGTTATGACACAATTGGGGGATATTCTTTGGTAAATTCAATAACTTAGTATTAACCACTGTTATGGGAAAAAATTCCTCTATGAATATATGTCGTTATGTAGATCATGGATAACATAGATTGAAGCCTATAGATTCATAAGTTAAGAAATTAAATGTAATTTATAATTCAACCATATTTGCCTTTGAATTAACCTTTATGTGTTACCCCTAAAGTTACCTTTATTCAAACCAATGGATGGTAATATCAGGACTCGGTCTAAAAACCAATGAGAAGATCAATGTGATGATTGTTCTAATGAGATTACCAATCCGATGTGAGTGGGATTAACAAAAATTGTCACGACAGTATCTCAGTTATCTCATGTATTGAATATAAGTGTGTGTCAAGAGGAATGTTCAGCCCCCCCCCCCCCCAGAAACAACAAGGCACAATCAAGAGCTTCATGAGGCCAAGGCCTCCTACATTCAGTCGATCATCTGATCCATCAATCTCTGAACAATGTCTCTACCACACTGAAAATATCTTCTCCATCCATCAATGTTCCAAAAAATAGAAGGTTCTTATGGATTCTTATCATATAGAGGGTGAAGCTGATCAATGATGTACATTGATCCAAAATACAAAATCGGGGGAGGAGATCAAGGCGTTAGAATGGAAAAATTTCTAGAAGATGTTTTTTGATAAATATTTTCCTCACACCCTCCAGCATATGATCGAAAGGGAATTCCTTTCCCTCATGAAAAAAGAGGACTAATCCATAAAATTGTATGAGGAAAAATTCACAAGGATTGCATAGTATACCTCTGGCTTTATCATTACCCCCAAATTCAATGTTGACTATTTCTTTGGTGGGCTGAATCCTAGACTAGGGAAAGCCTTGGGGATCCATGACATCAATAACTATGAAAACATTGTATGGTGTGACCTCAAAGTCAAAATGGAGATCAGAGAATTTTAGGGGTATAATGGGGATAAGATCTATAAGGTAGACTTTAAAAATATTAGTATAATGGATTAATCCAATGGTTTTTTGAAGATCCAGCACCCCACATTCCAATGGTACAGAAAGAAGCTCCCAAGAAATTGATTGAAGGGGACAAGGAAATGATTTTGGTGTGGATGAAAAGAGCACCTAGCTATTAACTACTGACAAGAAAACCCCGCTGCTACGACAGAGGAGAGGAATACTCCATTCAAACCTCAATGTGTCATTCATTGATTAAACTATAAAGAACTAGGGAAACTTGAAAATCAGTTCCCTAATTGAAGGGTTTTCAAAGGCTACCCACAACCTCCAAGGCTGCTTGAGAGATCTTTTTCTATCACTACTACCAAAGTGAACAGTGAAAAAAAATTGGTGACAGGTACACTCGTTATTCATTATAGAAAAAAAACCCAATTTTTTATTCAAGTTATAGGAATTATTTTATATCCTGAATATTTAGTAGAACAATACCACCACAACCAAAAATCATGGATGTAAATATGTTAGTGAGTACGAAAATTGGTGAAATCATTGCATCCCATGAATATAACTCCCTCTATCATAATTTTTGTATTGAACTTCCCCGCAATCCTTGTCATACTCCATCTGGTGGAATTTGATGCAATTATTTTCATGGATTAGCTCTCCTTATATAGATCCAACAAAAATTTCGTTGAGAGGGAAATCAATATCCATATAGAGAATCAACCCCCAATTCTATACAAGTTCAAGGAGGAAGATGAATCGTATTTTGACCTATAATATCAAGTGTGTATATTAATTCCCTATTATCACATATATCTTGATCATCTGATTGAGTCTATGTAAGAATACATCCTTGATGACTTTCCTATTATGAGGGTATTCACTAATGTGTTTCCCGAGGAATTGCATGGTCATCCTCCGAGAAGAGATGTTGAATTCTCAATTAACCTTATACTTGGGGAATTTCCAATATGAAATAATCTATATACAATGGCTGTTGTGAAGCATGATGAGCTGAAGAAACAACTACATGAGAATCTAGAAAAAAGGGTTTATATGCCCATGTTCATCACCATGGGGTTCTTCAGTTCTCTTCATCAAGAAGAATGATGGGTCAATACGCTTTTGCATTGATTATCGTGGGCTCAAAAAATCATGATAATGAACAAGTATCCTCTCCCATTAATTGGTGACTTGTTAGATCTGCTACATGGAGAAAAATAATTTTCTATTCTAGATTTGTGGTCAATATATTACCAAGTAAGGGAGAAAGAATGATTATATCCCCGAGAAATTTTTTGGTAAAATGTACGTGAACTATGAATCCATATTAATGCCTTTAGGACTGACTAATGCTCTAGAAATTTTCATGGACATAATGAGTAGAGTCTTTAGAGATTACCTGAATGAATTTGTGGTAGTATTTATATATGATATTATAATATACTCCAAAACCAAGGAGGAGCATGAGGAGAATTGAAGAACTATACTAGAGACCTTGCGAGAGGATATGTTTTACGAAAAGTACAACAACTAGGAGTTCTGGTTAATAGAGGTCACATTCATGGGTCATATCGTCAAAAGAAATGGGAAATATGTGGATCCCTCCAAGACAACTGTAATTAAGGGATGACCAAGGCCATCATCGGTAATAAATATCAGTAGCTTATTGGGTTTATTTGGATATTATCACTGATTTGTGAGAAAATTCTTACAATTGTTCAACCCTATAACCATGATAACTTGGAAGGGAGTAATGTTTAATTTGAGTGATGAATGTAATGAAATATTCCAATTGTTTTAAAAAATTCTTATCATTGTTCATGTTCTCACAATACCCACAAGTGGAGAAATTTTTGTGGTATTTACTGATGCTTTGAAAAAGGGCAATGGATGTGTGTTGATGCAAAATGACAAAGTCAGTGATGATGTTTCATGGAAATTGATGTTTCCTAAGACAAAATTTCTAACACATGACCTGAGTTGGCTGTAGTGATATTCTCTTTGAAAATTTTGTAGTATTATATCTTTGTAGAGAAGTGTCATATATACACGGATCACAAAAGCCTTAAGTATATATTAACACTGAAATAGTTGAATATGCATCAACGAATATGGTTAGAGCTGATCAAAGACTATGACTAATCAATCCATTACCTCCTTGGGAAAGATAATAAGGTGGTGGATTCTCTATGTAAAAATGATCCATCAATTCTATCAATAATGAGAATTGAAAAGGATCCAATATTATTGGATTTAATGAAGATAGACATTGGAATCATAAATAAGGGAACATCATCAATCCTTTCACAAATTATTTCTCACCTGTCTGTTTAGAAATGTTTAAAGGATGATCAAAAGGATGATGTGGGAATTCAAAAAAAAGAAGAAACTATCAAAAAATGGAAATCCTTGGAGTTCAATGTTAAGGAAGAATGAATTTTGATATTTGGGATAACAATATGTGTTCCATCAAGTCCAGAGATGAAGAAAGTACTTTTGGATGATGCACATAGTATGAATTCCTCCATTCAACTAGGAAACAACATGATGTATTGATTTCTTCAAGGGAATTATTGGTGGGATAAAATAATGAAGGGGATCATTGAGTATAAATCGAAGTGTC
Organism: Viscum album; assembly: GCA_963277665.1. Taxonomy (NCBI): domain Eukaryota; kingdom Viridiplantae; phylum Streptophyta; class Magnoliopsida; order Santalales; family Viscaceae; genus Viscum; species Viscum album. Next base: position 310,598,995 of record OY728126.1, read on the forward strand.
TCGTATGTCATCAAGTGAAGGATGAGTGGAAAAATTCTAAGGGGATGATGCGGCCATTACACATACCAACATGTAAATGGGAGAACATAACCATGGAATTTGTCACCGTACATCTGAAAGAATCCAAAAGAAACAATGATATCTAGGTTTTTCTGGATTGTATTAAAAATACAGCACACATCATTTCAAATTGGGATAATATTTCATTAGATCAACTGGAATAAATATATATCAGGTAATTCATAAAGCTACAAGGAGTACCACTATAAATTGTATCCGATTATGATCCATGATTCACCTCTATTTTCTGGAAGAGTCTCTAACACACTCTGAATACAGAGTTATACATCAGTATGACTTATCATCCTCAAACTGATGGCCAATATGAGAAGATTATCCCAACAATGGAAGACATGTTGAAATTATTCTCAATGCAAATCAATGTTGGATGGGACCAGCATCACTCTCTTATTGAGGTGTCATACAACAACAGTTTCCACTCATGAATCCAAATGGATTCTTAAGAAGACGTGTATGGGAAGAGGTGTAGAACACCAGCATGTTGGGATGAATTTGGGAACATAAAAATCCTAGGTATATAGATGGTTAATGAAATGGGTGAGATGGTAAAACCATCTAGTAGCACATTAATGCTACTCAGAGTCGACAAAAGATCTATGCTAAGAATCCTCGATCAAAACTATAGTTTGATGTTAGAGACATGGTATTCCACTTCATATCATCTTGGAAGAGAGTTATGATTTTTGGGAAGAAGGGAATGATTATTCCTAGGTACATTGTACCTTTTTATATACTTGATCGCATTTGATTAGTGGCCAATCAACTCGCACACCCACTGAACCTATCTCAAGTACATGTTCTATTCCATGTATCGCTCTTGAGGAAGTACATACCTGAACCATCACATGTACTCAATCCAAGGATGGTTCCATTAGAGAATTACCTCTCCTCTGAAGAGAATCTAGTGAAGATCTTAGATCATAGAGAAAAGGTTCTATGAAATAAGACAATGCCCCTCATCAAGGTGTTATAGAGAAACTAAAAGATTGAATAAGAAATGTGGGAATAAGAGGAAGTGATAAAGCAATGTTACCTTCATCTATTTTAGTGTGGGAAAAGGAAATTTTGTGGGAGAAATTTCTTAAGGGGGTGGGGATATTGTAACGTCCAAAAATTTTGTTAATGAAACTTCATATTGATATTATTAAATGTCTCATTATATAAAATGGTTATATAAAATTTGAAATTCCTTGGTTTTTTGTTTTTTTGAATTCAAACTACCATTAAGAATTATTACTATTTTTAATATAGTCATTTAAATGTGATCAAATGATATGTACAAATATAAGGCTTTAACAAATCTAATTTACTCAAATAGAGGAAGCGATGGCCTTATCCAGTAGACTAGCCCCATATGAAGACCATTTTTCAGATCTCATAAATGAGGATGCATCATTGGTAATCACTCTTGACGAACCCCAAGTGAAGCTTCAACACAGTAATCTCTAGTGGAACTGCCTATGGGAGAAGTGGAATTTGATAGAGATTACCACTTGAGCGATGTTATCCAAGTCACCCCAAGAGTTTTTCACCATCACACACCTTACCATTCAGTATTATGTGAGTGTTATAAGGGGTTATGTAACCAGACTATAACACTATTATTATGTGAAATATATTTGTCTATAATAAACAATATACATTCTTTTTTAATATTTTTAGGTTTTAAATAGTTTTTAAAAAACAAAAAATATTTTTAGTTAATATGTGTTGAAGAAATTTTTTTTGAGGAATTAATGGATTTTTTAATTAAATATTATTTTAATTAAATATTATTACTAAATTACTTTTTATATAATATATGTGACCATATAATTACTGTAAATACGATTGTGTTTTCTATTATGGTTTGAACGTTATTTTTGTCAAAACCCATGATTATTAGATAAATGTCAATTTTTATTTTAAAAGTAAAAATTCACTTATTTAGAAAATTATTTAGATAAAATGAATATTTTTTTGGAATCAGGATGTCAAAATTATCCAATGGTGAAATTTTCTAAACTTACTAAGCCATTTGATTTTTTTTGGTAAAAATGCAATACTATTTAAATATATATAATGTATTTTATGACAACATAATGACCAAATAGTGATGTAATAAAATAGTATTAACATTAGGTCTGGAAAATATATGTTTTAACATTACAATAATGTGACTTTTTGTTTGTTTTATTTATTATAAAAAACCTTAGTGGACCCTCAAAGAATTATTAAACATTTTATATTTTTAAATTGATTTCCTTGATATTGTCACTCACCTCCACCAAAGAAACCCTATTATTTTATGAAGTTAGGCCATTGGCCTTGTAAAATATTGTTTTCCACTACCCTTTAACAAGAAACCATGGAAAAATACCATGGGATGGTTTGTGTTTTTGATTAGTTTAATGTGTGGTGTCCCTAACCTAAATAATATAGAATTCCTTATCCTTTACTATATTAACACATCTAGGCTCCCACTTATTATTCACTCAAAGACTTTTGATTTCTTCCAACCTATACCCTCCATTCTATATAATCCTCTCAAGGTGCCTCATGTTCCCACGAAGCCTCTCTCAATCCTCTCCCAACCCATTGGGGTCACACTTCCAAGTAAGGGATTTCTTCCATTCTCATTTTATCGAAGTTTCATAATAATGATATTCCCTTTTATTATCAATTATAAATGTTCAGGTATGATTTAACACCTCCCCCATAATTCCCTATTCATGTTTGAATGATTAGAGACCCCTTTTCTCTCTCATTAATGCCTCCCATGAACTGTAGTTTTGATGCCCAAATTTTGTAAGGAATTTCTCTGTCCTCGTTTTCATTCAAGAAATTCTTTTGTATTATGAATCCAAATTCCATTACCTATGTTGTTACATGTATTTATATGACCCACTAAAAATCCATTTCATGTAAATAATATGAGACACCCCTTCAACTCTCATCAACCAATTTTATGAATTCTTATGTCACATCATTACAATTCCGAAATTGTATCGTGATTTCCCAAGCCAATGTCATTGTGTAGTGAATAACATACCCATTTCTCTATCAAGAGTATTAACCTTTATTGCAATTTACATATTGATTAAAAAATTTCACTAATTTATTCCACATCCCTTTATCGTGGAATTAATGATTATTAAATATTACTTGTTGTATGATCAACGTGGTACACTTATGCATGTAATGAAATATTTATGAAGGATGCACCTTGATAGCACTCCAATGCATTGGGTAAAGATTTATATCATGATATGTCAAGTGATATGGGGGTATAATCATTCTAATTCAAGATAAATGAGGATTTACTCATGAAAATTTACGTGCAATGAGGGTTTACTCATGATCCTTGTTCAATGAGACTTGAATCATTCCAACACCATGTTATGTGTTGTTGCAACATTTACATGTACTGATAATCATGATTTATCATCCCTTAATGTTAGTGTTTCTTTTATGCTCCATTGATCATCCTATTTCCTAACATGTATTGTATTCTTCATATTATGCCTTGTTTACTCCATTACATGGATTTATAGCTCACTCTTTTCTTATTCATGCCATCAGGTTATCCCATGAAATGATGTGTATGAGAGATTGTATTAGTATTGTAAAGTATTTTTTCAATAAAGAGGTAGTGTTTCATGTTCTATGTTGTTATGTAATTTTCCTAATCCCTAAATACACTAGACATTTAGATCTTAAAAGTTTAATCAAGTGATTTTTAGGTAATAAATCATGTTTATGTGTGTAATAACGAGTAGTGTTGTTATACTGACGATGTTAAGGGTAGGACCTCTATACTGAATGACATCATTATAGGTCGGCCCTCAAAGGTTTCTACTAGTACCGGTGAATGTATGCGTCATCCCATCCTAAAAATGGGGTGGCTAGGGTCTCAATTCAAATAGAATATTGAATTGCCTTTGATTTGTAATAATATGGAGCAGATAGTATTCATTAGTTGTGTCTTGGTCCACTAAATATGATCAAAATGACGCCCTTGATTGGAATCATCCTGAGCATGTTCCCGACAATTGCAACATGTCATCCAGACTAGGGTTAGTAATGTAGGGTTGTAATCCACCTACTCTTCATCCAAGGGGGCCATTAGTTGGTGGCGACACTAAAGTGGCCTGGTGGGATCCCTCGTTAGAGGATCCTAGGTGGTGTCCATTACAAGGATAACTCTACCTTCACTCACCTCATCGACATAGGAGAATGAGTCATAATAGTATTATGGGGAGAGAAACCTGAAGATTTGTAAAATAATGTGGGGATCAACGACACCATGCACCACCCTTGGGGGCATCGGTGACGGTGTGTCCTAGAATCCTGTAATCTTGGTGTTCCATATCCCTTGTTGGTGTGATCCCTTGTGTTCATACCATTGAATAAGAGTTTCGATAACACATTTATGGATACATTATAAGGATTAGATGGTGTTTGGGAGACCTATAGACGTTGTCATTGAAGTTGTAATGGGGGAGGCAGAAAAGATTGGAATTTCCACATTAACACTTCCCCTACCCTTACATTCATGGCTGGGGGTGATTGGTTTTATGTAGCTATAACAAGGGTCTTGAAAAAAATATTCCTCCATTAGTATATATATTAAGTAATAAATTCCTAATTCCCCACCACAGTTTGGTGTTCTATAGTTAGATAGAAAGATCCACGATTATAACACCACAGATTGGAATGACCAACGACTAACTGCCCCAATTTCTTGTGAGTTTTATGTAAACTCCTCTATTTTAGTTATGGGAAATGGCACTGGATAGCTGGATTCTGTGTAATTTTTATGTAATGATGTCTCGAGCACTACTAATCCCCATATTTAAGAGAATAGATTCATGTCAGGTTAACCATTCTTGTTTCCATGGATTTTCACCCGGGAGGGTTGTATGGATGCATAGTGACACACAATGGTGGTAGCATTATCATGTGAATTTACCAATTTCCAAAGATGATGGAATTCATCACTTTATCATTGAATTCCTCTTCATAAATAAAAATATGTTTATGGGATGTCAGTCTCTCCTTTTGTGGATTCCTCCTTGGAATTTTTCACCTATTCTGGGTCCCCCTTAATGGTTAAAATGTTGATCATGAATCTTGTTCTTGGTGAAATCATCCGGTGGATGAAGCTTAATTATGCTTCTATAATCAATAAATTCCAAGGGGGTAAGTCGGTGTAGAAAACGTTGGGCAGGGTAGTAGTCACGCGAGGCATCTGTGGCATGTATCGATGTTGAATAAAGTGTACACAATACTTATCTCTTATAAGAGGGTTTATAAAGTGATCAAAACCTCGAGGCATCCAACATCGGAAGTGGGGGAATCCTATAATAGAGGCTTGTCTTTGATGTTTTTCTATAATTCCCATGTTCAACACAAATTATTCCCTGAGTTTAACGTCTTACAGAGATGGATCAGACTAATCATTACAGTTATGAAGTGGGATAATATGAGTACATACTTAGAAGGAATCATCTAGATGGTTTACCAGATTTATTGATCAGAATGCATGATGAGGACAAATTCGGCTTGGTGTGTCCCACTAAGGGGATGATTTCATTCCATGATGGATAGTTTTAAAACACTATGTGTGGATTAGATGATGGTGTGTCCTAGAATAGGGGACACAAAGTGTTACTATTGGAAGGTTTTGACACATTAAGAGGCTTCCTATATACCCTGTGAAGAAAAATAGGGTCAAACACATGTAGTTCAAAGGGGTGATTTGTGGATTACACATGGTTAGCTACCCATCACAATAGGATTACACTTTATTTGATGATATTAATTATATAGGTATTATTCAGGGTCAGATACGTGGATGGATGAAATGAGTCTCCCAGATGTGGTGTCCTGGAAAAAATTAGGATTGGTTTGAAGGAAGTGTAAAATGATGGAATGAATGTGGTCGAACTGACATGAAGATTAATGTGTTGTTGGAACTACGGTGGTTTATTTTTTATAAAGGATTCTAGTATGTTTTTTTTCAATATGAACATGATTGACCTAGAAGTTTTCATGGAATGTGGTCTAACGATTGTGGATAAAAATAGTATTGAAGGTGGTGGTTTTTCCAAGTGTTTCCCAATTTTTAGGACCTCAAAATTGGGAATATGTTAATAAAAATGCGTGGAATGAAAAACTAAGAAGGAATTCATCAAAGGCATAGAATCATGTGGCACAGGATGTTCACCATGCACCATGTCTATGAACAGTTCTTGAACTGTTTAAGGAATAGAAGGAACAGTACATAGAGCTATTAACATAACATAAAATGGGTTGCAGTGATGGTTCACAATGAAGGTGTGTAGTACGAAGAAGGATGGAGGTTTGTGGGATTTATCTGATTCATAGGACTTCAATGGTATGTGGTGGAGGCTATACTAAAGTCAATGATTTGGTAAATATTTGATTCCAAGATTTTAGATGCATTTGTTGCTATATAATGCAAATTAGTACCCTTCATAAATGAGTTGGATTAGAGACTAAATTATTGAGAAGAAACCTGGTAAATTATGATGTGGTTCATTGAATAGAAGATAGTATGTGGACTGAACAATACACATATGGAACAACATTCCACAGAAGAGTGGTCATTTTGAAGAGGAAGCTCTAACAGTGTGTTGTTGGGCAAGGTAGTATGTGAAGTAGGGTGTTACATGTATAAGATGAGAAACACACATATTAATGAAATACATGGTGCATAATAGTTCATGGAAGAGCTAGACGGTATATGGAAATAGAATTTGTATGTGTAGGAGGTCATCCACACACCATACCCACTACTCTGTATGCAGAGGAGGTAAAGTAGTATTGGGAACACCCAGGGATGCCTAAGAATTGACCAAATCAGTTTTTGAAATTAATTACTATAACCAATAAGTGTTCTTGAATATAAATTACATCTATTTATGATAATGAAAATTCATTATAGAATCCATTTATATTTGAGGATCCATGATTTAATGCTACTTCTTTTAAGAGGCCTTCATGTTGAAAAACTGTGTGAATATTTTTCCAATGTAGGGATAAATGGTAAGTCACTAGAAGTGATATAACGGATGAAGTGCTATTTATGTAAAACCTTGTAATGGTAGTATTCCTAGAACCGAGTGCTTTTGATGAATTATTATAATTCATAACCTCTAAATATTAGTGGTTATTGGGTACAACCGACACACTTTCAGTGTATGCTATATGGACATAGCCCATTTTTTGGAACAATGTAATATTTATGTGTCATTGTTTTTCACGTGATTGTTTGTTCTCTACACGTCCTCTTTAGACATATTTAATACGTTCTTATTAATGTGGGAACAATATCCAAAAGTTTAAAAGAAAACGTTGACACTCTGATTCACCCATCCCCACGCAGGGTGTTATGAGGACCTTCAAGTGGTATTAGAGGGTAAATGTTTCTTGTGTTGAATATGTATTCTACTATCATGGGGAATCCAATCACTATGGGGGAGTCCTCCTCTTTGATGGATGTAATTTTTAGATTTGGATAAATCGGTTGATATCTCTCCTAATATCTCTTGGAATGGAAGTCATATTTTCTACTTCATAGTGAATACAAGTCACGAATCCTACAAAACTATCAATGACTGATAGAGATATAAAATTACATTATATTGATGCCAATGTAGACAATGCTCTCACTGAAACCCTTTCTCATCAGATTTATCTAAAGGTATTTTTTCACATTTTTTAAGTCAATGTGGGATAATTTGGAGAGTATTTATGATTTATATAACTAAGTGAATGAGGGGAAATGTCAATTACCACACAATAGGATTAGTGATATGAATATGCACCCTGATGTGAACGAAGACTCTTTTTTCAATCGAATTAATAATGTTGTAGGAGAAATCCATGGTGTAAGAGAACAAATAAAATACATTAACATAGTATTGAAAATATTGAGAAGACATCCACCCATTTAAAATGAAAACATGTCATCCCTTGTGGAAAGAGAACACTCAAAACTCTCAGTGGATGTTTGTTGATAAATCTATCGGTATTAAAAATGATAATCCAATGAGAAGAAGCTACAAAACATGTGAGATCGGAAATGGAATTAAAAGACATGGGAAAACTAAAAATTTTAAGAGATAGTAGGGATGAAGATAATCAAGAAAAAGAATCTTTTTCTCTCATTGATAAGAAGCTAAATAAGGGAACATGGAAATTATATGGAAATATACCTCTGGCTTGTTTTATCTATGGATGGGTTCAGAACATTTTTTATCGATGTCCATGAAAGTTAAATGGTGAGAAAAGTGAAGATAAAGACATTCAAAATTAAGAGAAAATATTTTTCAAAAAAGGAGTATTCAATTCTAGAAAGAAATATCGACAAAAGAGTTTTGTCTTTAAAGAGGAAGATGGTGAAAATGAACTCTTTGATGAAGAGGAAGAAGAATTAAAATCCGAGAACCAATCCCAATTTGAAACATAATGATATTTTTTGTAATATTAATAATCAATGTAAGAGATTCAAATAGTGGAAAGGAATTGAGGAAGAGTCATCATAATATGTTGATGAAATTGAAGTGGAAATTTAATGAAAGGAGGAAATTTTGAAAGTGAAGTCATCAATCATTGAAAGCATAGAAGATTTCATGGATGTAAAACTCAGCATTGAAGAACATGGAAAAGTTATAAATGACATTACCTCCAGACTGGAAGATAAATCTATAAAGGTAGAGGGACTAGAGGAAGAAGTTGTTACTATTAGAATTAAATTCAATTGTGAATCAAATTTAAAATAAGCAAAACATAAAATATAAATTTGGGATGTTCTTAGATGTTGACCAGCTGGATAGAGAGAATTGTTGTTCTGATAGATTTGAAAATATCTTGAGTGATCAATGACCATCATTCTTGCGAAATATTGGAATTGTTAGTGATGTTGAAATATAAAACATTATAAATAAAGTGAATGAGAATAAATCTAATATGAAAGTAGATCATGTTTAAAATCCACCATACATGCTGAAAAAGAAACCCTGGACTCAAACTGATGGGGAACAGAAGATTATCCTCAATTTTACAAAAATAATAGGCATACAAACTATTTTTTAAAGGAATAAGGAATTAAGAGAAATATATGTGAGAAGACATTTCCTCTTCTGAAGTGTCAGTTTTGTGGTATCTCGTCCATACCATGTCATACTGCAAAGAGGCAAGGACCTATATGAGTGGGGAAGAGTTAGGAGTTCAACAATGGAGAATATATTCATATCCTACTTCTTATAGAAGAAATAGATTCTATGGATATTTTTTTCATTGTTCTAAATATGGCTATAAAGTTTTGTATTGTACGTAGAGGTATGACAAGAGAAATTATAATAATGCTCAAAGACATGTCAATACTCGTCAACCAGAAAATGTTTCTATTTCAAATTGGTTTTATCTTACGGAAGGTGGATTTGAATATAAAGAACTCATGTACACAGAATATATAATTGAATGTTCTTCATTTTCCTAGACTAAACCCAATATCTCATGGAAAGAAAAGAGGAAAATTGAACAATCCAATCTTGCAGTATTGTCCCTCAAAGCTACCAAGAACTACAATACCTAGAATATTGATAGTGTATGTTCATCCCACAAGACAGTTAATGAATAACTATTGACAAATGAAAATAAAATTGTTGATGGAATAGTGATGTTCAGAACAATGGTGATTTAATGATAAAAGATAGTTGATGTAATGATATAAATAATGGAGGGATAAAGAAAACTGAAGTCCTTTATATGGACGATCTGTGTTACAATATTATTAGTGTGAGTCAACTCTGTGACTCATTTATTATTGTGACATAAAATCAGAATGGATGTACATTAAGAGTAATTTTAGGGAATTCTCTTATGAAAGGTTATAAAAGAGATGAAAACTTATATCAGGTTGATAGTAAAGAGAAAATTTTATACTTAACATTTGAAGAGGAAAACATCTTGTGTCCTCAGATATTGGGAAACATCAATCTGAAGGAAATGGAATAGATATCTATGATGGGGATTTTCATGGGTATCCCAAATCGAAATCACGAATGAGTGGAGACCAGTGATGCTTGCATGGAAGGTTAGTTGTTCTATTGTTCCTACAGTAAAAAGATGAAAATAGAATCTAATATCTTTGGCCTCATCCACACAGATGTATGTTTCCCAATTAATGATTTCATCACATGTGGAGAATGATATTTTGTTCTCTTCATAGATTATTATAGTAGAATGGCATGTGTGAATATTATACACAGGAAGTGAGAAGGTCTTGATTGCATGAAAACCTATCAAAGAATCACTAAGAATGATACTAGACAGAAGATCAAGGGCCTTTAGTCTAAAAATAGAGAGGATTACACGTCCATTGAATTTGATAATTACCAATAGATACATCGGATAAAAAATGAGGGTGTTTTTGTGAGAAATCCACATACAAATGGGGTTGTTTGGTGTAAGTATCAATAGGTAAACAACACTGCTAGATCAATTCTGATCAAGAGTGGTATTCCTCAACATTTCTGGAAAGAGGTAGTCCAAGATGTATTATATATTCAAAACATATCATGGCTATATATGGGTGAGAAAAAGAAATCATATGAATTGTGACATGGAAGGAATAGAGCCTTGAAATATTTTCATGTTTTTGGAAGAAAATGTTCCATCCAAAACAATGAATAAAACAAGGGAATTATATTGACAATGTAGATGAAGGAATATTTCTTGGATACTTAATGAATTGAAAATCCTACAAGTGTCTTTATAAAAACATGGGAACAATTGTGGAAATCACTGAAATTAAGATTATTTAATAGAAAAACATGACTGAGTCAATTAATTTATATGAGAATGTGATAGATGATGAGGAATAATGTTAAAATGGGTAAATTCTAATACAGAGTTAGGTGAAGACGTACGAAACTCTTAGGATCCATATCATGATTTCGATTTAGAAGAGGAATCATAATAGGAATCCACAGCTGTAGGGAATTCAGTTGAACCCCAAAGAAGAAATATAAGAGAAATGATCAATCGTTCCACCATTATTGAGGATCAGAACGCACCTACACAGACATGGATAATGGGGAATAATGAAAAATCCACATTTCTATCAGTTTTGGAACCATTCCCATTTGAAGAGTATATAAAAGATGAGTCAAGGGAGAAAGAAATAAATTAAGAGTTATATCAGATTCATAAAAGTAAAACATGGGATCTTTTTGAAAATACGTGAAGGCCATAATGTGTTTGGAAAGAAGTGTATTTTCAAGAACAAATTTGATTATCCTGGAAATATGATCATAAATATGGAATGTTTGGTCTGGACAGGATGTTCACAAATTGAAGGTGTTGATTTTTAAGAGACATTATATCCAGTAGTGTGACTTGAGTCAATCGGACAATTTCATTCCAAGGAAGTCCAAAGTGGTTATAAAGTGTACCAAATGACATCAAGACAAAAATTTTAAATGGAGTATTGGAAATATAAATATACATTGAACAACCCATTGGATTTTTTCTTAGAATGGATGATCTGATGGTTTCAAATTTAAAGAAATCTCTCTATGTCTAAAATAGGAACCATGGGCATGGTAGTCTTGGTTAGATCTTATCCGAGAAAGCATTAGTTTTAAAGAGGAGGAGTGGATCACAATCTCTAGGTGAATAATTCATAAATGTATCAGTTCATTGTATCGGTATATGTAGATGAAATTATTTTCATTGGAAGTTGGAAGAGATCAATGGTTGAATTTTCAAATCACACGAAATCAGAATTTCAAATTTCAATGACTGGTGAACTCAAATACTTTTTAGTGTTTCAGGTGATTTAGAAGAGGGATTACACTTTCATTTCATAAGAAATGTATTGAATGGAGATACTAATTAAATTCAATATGAATGATTCCAAACCAATTTGGACTCTAATTTTGGTTGGTAAAATTCTTAGGAAGCATGAGGAAGGGACTTCTATAGATCCCACATGGTATAGAATAATCATTTAAATCCTATTATACCTGATGGGGATATAGCCACATATTGTCTTTGCAACATTCCATAAGACCCACTTTCAGAGTAATCTGAGGGAAGAACATATGGAGGTAGTGAATGGAATCCTGAGATATAGTCAAGGTACACAAAATTTTGGTATATACCATTCTATGTGACGAGATAGTGAACAATCATCTTTTACTGATTCTAAATGGGTTGGAGATGTATGGAAAGAAATTCCACCAGTGGTGGAGCATTCTATATTGGAAGGAATTGAGATGGATAGATGAGCGAGCAATAGGAAAGTACTGCTAAATATGAATATATGTGTGCTACAAAAGAATTAACTTAGTTACTTTGGCTGAAGAAGTAATTAAATCACATTGGAGATAAGGTGAAACTACCTATTGAGATTTACTGAGATAACAAGAGCACAAATGATCTTACGAAGAATCATGTTAAGCATTCTTTTATGAAACATATTGAAATTAGATATCACTTGATCACGGAAAATGTTTAACAAGAAGTGATTAAAATGGATCATGTGGGAATTGATAAGCAATTTGTTGATATCATGACCAAGCCACTGTTAGTAGATGTGATTGATAAACATCAGTTGAACCTCAGTGTTCAGCCTCATACTAGGGAATAATGAGTTCATCAAACTCCCTTCTCCATGGTTTTTTTTAAATATTTTAGTATGGTTGTGGATTTGATGTAGTTTTATGGGGGAGATACGATTTAGGGGGAGTATTTTTTTGAGCTCGTCATGTCAATATTTAGTTATTTAGGTTTATTTCCAATGGGGGATACTGGATAAATTGAAAGGAAAAAGAATATTTTCTTAAAAAGAATAATTGGAGAATTGATAAAGTCAATAACGTATAAATGGGAGAGAAAATAAAAACATGATAACTCAATTCATGTCATGTCCCTTATTTTCTACACCAAGAATAGCTCAAGTAGGCTTAATGTGATGGATGTGTTGTTTCTTGAGGTTTCAGTTTTTCATTGTGGCTAATGCTTTAGTGGATTTCTCTAGAGATTTCCAAAAACCATAAGAGGTAGATTGTTAGAACCAAGGCTGTTTAATGTATATAATGGAGTCTATTTTGTGTTTTTCTTCAATCTACACGTGGATGGCAAAGAGGTTTTCAAGGAATGTGGTCAATTGAGTAAGGCTGAAGGCAGTATTGAAGGTGGTCTTGTTTCTCTGTGCTTTAAAATTTTTGGGGCCTCACAATTCATAATATATTCATAGTAATGTATGCCATGAATAATGGAGAAGGAATTAATAAAAGGAATTGAATCTCAGGGCCTAGGACATGGACAGTGTACCATGATTGGGAATAGTTTGCACACCACATACAGAAAACAAGAACGGTACATGGAGTGGTTCACAGAACTATAAATGGTTTGTGGTGAAGGTTTAAGACAATGTCTTTTGGTATATTGAAGGTTGGAGGTTTTTACAATGGTTACAATTTGTAAGACAGGATCAGTAAGTTGTGGAGGCATTACTAAAATCAATGATTTGGTAAGTCATAGATTAATAGATTTTTTTATATATTTGTTCCTATATAAGGAGAAGTAATCCCCTTCATTAAGGATAGGGATTAGAGGATAAATATTCACAAATAAATTTGGTGAAATCCAAAATGTTTCACAGTGGAGAAAATGGTACATAAACCGAACAATCTGCGTAAGGAAAAACTGTCTGCAGAAGAATGTACTGTTTGCGGAGGAAGCTCTCACATTACGCGGTAGAGTAAGGAAGTATGTGGAGCAGGGTAGTACATGGAGAATCTAATAGTACGTGGTGTAAGGTAGTATGTGGAGTAGGGTAGTTTGAAGAGGAGGTATACGGAATGCAAAAGAGTAAGTTGTATGCATAAGAGGTCATTCATGAACCATACCCACTACTTAGTGTATGAAGGAGGTAAAGTGGTATGTAGAACAATAAAGGAAGCCTAAAAATTGAGCAAATCATTTTGCGAAATGAATTACCAGAACCCATCAGTGTGTGGGAAACTAAATTACATTTGTGGGATATAATAGGACTTCATTAGAGCATCCATTTATAGTTAAGTATGCGTGATTTATTTATACTCCAATGAAGCGACCTTCAGGTCGAAAAACTGGGTGAAGATTCATCCAATGAAGTGAGAAGGTGGAATTCATCAAAATTTAAATGAGTGAAAATGTGTGATTTCCCTAAAACCTTGTAAAGGAAGTGCACCTGGCACGGAGTGACTATGATAAACTCTTGTAATCCACAAGTTTTGAAGATTACTGGTTATTGGGTATGACTGACACACTGTTGGCATATGCTTCATGGATGTAGCCCTTAGTGGTGATCCATGTAAAATTACTGTGTCATTTTTTTCATGCGATTTTTGTTCTTTTCAATTCCACTACAGATTAGTTTAATATGTTCCTATCAATCTGGTAGAAAGATCGATCAGTTTAAAAGAAAATTTGACATCCTAATTCACCCCGCCCCTCTCAGGGAGTTCTGGGGTCCTTCAGGTGTAAGGCCCGAACCTCAAGGAGGTTTCCGTAATATCCCTATGTATGGTAATAAATTTCCACATAGTTATTTATGGGGAAATGAGATGCCTAAGTAAGAAGATCACAAGAAATGGAACAAATTGATGTGGACCTGATGGAAATGGAACCTTCGGGTTAGTGAATGATCTTCCCAAGACACAAAGTCTCAAGGGAAAGAACATGATGGGAATGGGTGATGGGATTGAACCTTAAGGTTCCTTCCTACATATCCCAATGGTTGTGAATCTATTCTCACATAGTTTAGGATGGATTTGTTGAATTGGTCCTTAAAAAAATGATGAAGACACATAGACTTCATGGGGTATACACATGGTTAGTGATCCATCACATGAGGGACACTCTTGGGTGGAGGAGTTTGATGATGTGTAGGAATTATTCATGGTTATATTCATTGATTGATAAGTTGTGTTCACCATGATTTGGTGGCCTATGTAAAAACAAGATGGGTTTGGAGGAAGTGTAAATGGATGGAATGAATGAGGTGGAACCAATGTAAAGATTAAGGTGTTAGTCTTGAACCTCAAGCAGGATACCTATAAATACTCATTTCTTAGAACAATTTTCCATAAAATTTTTTATGGTGTGATGAGATACCATAGGAGGTGGCTCCCAAGAAATTGAATTCAATGGTGGGGACTTGAAGGACGTGGAACCTCTGGGTTGGGGCATGATATTTCAGAGACACAATGGCTCAAGGGAAATATAGTGATAGGAAAGGGTGATGGGATTGAAACTTAGGGAGACTTCCTATATATCCCAGTAGCATGGAATCGAAATCTAAATTGTTCAAGATGTAGGTATATAATAGGGTCATACATAAAGTAAAATAAACAAGAGATGTGTTGGGGATTATGCATGCTTAGTATCCCATCAAAAGAGGGAAAATATTTGGTGTAGTAGTATGGTGAAATTTGTGGATTATGCAAGGTTATATTAGTTAATGAATGGACCATAAACCCTTAGGGAGGCGTACACAAGAGATGATCCCCCCAAAAGGGAATATGTCACATCAGGAGGGTACATCCCTCATAGGGAGCACCAATGTTTACCATTTGCTGGGATTGAATGTAGAAGATGATTTATTTTTAAATTAAATCGTTAAAAACCCATGCAGTTCTGTTGTGGGTGCAGTTTATCATCAAAAAAGATTTGTTAACTGACATCAAATGAATGGAACAAATTTATTGTGGTCAATTATTGTCTTGAACCTCATTGAGGCTACCTATATGACAAGTGTATAAGGAAGGGATCAAAGTCAATATAGTTTTCTAAATAGGGGAATATGATTATTCATGGTTAGAGAACCATAGTTGGGTTGGGGATTGTTAGTGGTTAGTGGCCCAAAGTGGATTTCATGGTCGATTTTACCTCTAATACCACTTGGGTCCCAGTCGGTGTGAGAAATAAGAGACTGCAACATACTTAAAGATCATGTCACGAAAGGTGTTGTAATAAGGGATGGTATGGGGCTTAAATAGAGACTTCTTGAGGAGATGTAGATTGTGACTTAATCCATAAGTAATCTTGAGGAAGTAGTTACGGGCTTACGTGGAGTCATCCCAAGGCACACGTGGTGAGAAATTCCATAATGAGGGGGACACTGAGTGGGAGTTGATGATCATTCCCCTTATGGTCCTCCTAAAATTATTATGAATGTGAAAATTAAATTTTAATATCATGTAAAGATTATGTGGGGGTTATTTTTAGTTTAATGTCTTTTATCATGGACAATGATGACTCACTTCTCACCCCATGGACATACATAACATCTTACAACCCACAATTGGGAAAGGGAAGGCACATGTAATGCCTGATGGGAGTGAGTTGGAGGATTGGTCAATTGGGGGGTCTATGTTAACGTTGATTTGAGAATAATAAATAGATTTTATAATACCTATAAAAAGAATGATAGTTTAGGGAAACACAAAATAGAACACTACTCAGGGGACCATGGAATCACTTACCACAATCCGGGAGGGCCACGTGAAGGAGGTTACACATGATGTGTTTGTTGTGTCAAATATGGGCTCAAACATAGTGACATGGGGTAATTACAACCAATGGATTATATAAGGAGGGTTTCACCAAATATTAGGGGCATGAGAGAAAAATTAAGTGGCATGAGCATAATATTCATTGAAAAATGTTAATTTTTGAATGTAAATGGGGTCTTTTGCGCACACTTGACATAGGAAAAAGGAAACGTGTGAGGGTAAAATCCTTGTTGGCCCACCCGATGGGGGGAAAGGGAGAAATGTCATGTATGATCCTATAACTTGATGTCATGAATTTCAATTTTTTGTGCATGGGGTTGTCTTGCATACACAAGACTAACAGTTTGACTTCTAAAGTGTTACCCCAAAGGGAGGGGTACCCAACTATTCATAGGAGAAAATTCCAGTTGGATCATATAAGGAGGTCACTGAAGAATTATATTTTCGACATCATCATAAGCATGTAATTCCTATATGATAACTCCAACCCTTTTGTGTGCTAACCTAGTGTCTTCCATGCATCTAGCATGGGCTTTTTCATTAGGGTTAGGGGCAATCATATTGATTTACATCGCATTAGGTGTATAATAGACTTTCACACTGATATAAATATTCTTCTAAAGATTCCAATATTGTTTTAAGTTTCCATGGTTCCCTCACAATCATTTGTTGAGTCAAAATATTTCTTTAGCTTGATCCAATTCATGAATCCACACCTTTAACTAGAATTTGGCACCAATAGGGATCCCAATGAAAACAAAATCCATAGTATTTCGGAATTGATTGGAAAATTTAGTGTTTTTAATAAATTATAAATAAAATTGGATTATAGTTAATTGAAATTATTTTAATATATATGTATATATATGATTATTACAAAAATTAATTAATATCAAATTGTATTATAATTTTCAATGGGTTGCTGCATTGTACTATAAACATGGAATCCTATTATTGAAACCCCATGTTTTTATGAGTATAATTTTTAGAATTGATAATATTATTTTTCATCTTTACTAAAAAATGAGTTGATATAATGAAATATAACTTATAAACTAATGCATAATCAGTTATAAAAAAAATAGAGCAATGTTTTTCTTTTTCAATTAATTTTTCAATGCTGATTAAGTGTGGTTATATTAGTGAAATTTATTGTGCTGGGTAAAGTGTCTTTATTTTAAGGATTATTATAATGTATACTATTTTTTAGAACAAAAAATAACATATTTTTACACTAATAAATTCGTTGTATTTATATGTTATGGGCACTAATTTTTCATGTATTGGGAACCGGGTGGACCCATAGGGGAAGGGGGTCAACTATAAGTGACATGAAGGGGGGATTCCCCATGAATGAGTCCCTAGTGGGGGGAATATGGTATCTAATGGGTACCTAATCCGTTTAAAAATATATAATTTTAATTAAATTTTAAATAATATTTAAATATAAAAACCTCCTATATCATTTACACCCAACCACACTTAGCCAGTCTCTAAAAATCTCCCCATCTCACCCTTTCATTCCCATTTTCATGGAGGTGAATTTCCTTCATTTTTTGTCAGATTTGACTTTTGTTCATATTGAGTAGTATATAGAGTAATTTTTATCGACACATAAAAAATTTATTCCACATATATTCTATTATTTACCATGTTTCATTGTCTATTTAGTAAATTTGGGGCTTGTAAAATTTATTGATTTCTACCATTTGAAGCTAAATTGAATAGTATTATTCTATAACCGGGATTTAACTACTATAATGTAGATGGTCCAAGCCCATTATCTATGGTTTATATGACTTTAATTTGATTTTTCACTGATGGGTTCAAAAACCATGTATGATTTACATAGAAAATATATAATCCACTTTACCATGACCTATATGAGTTTAGTAAGGATTATTAGTTCTATGATTGACCCTTTGATCACTATACCTTGATGAATTGACTTATATCTGTTGTGGGCCCGAACCAAATTGCATCCACCATATACTCATGATTATTTTGGGGGATTAATTGATATTCTATGACCTAAAAAAATAGGTTCACTTAGCTTCCCTAGGAATTAGATATATAATTAATTGAGAAAGTCCATCTCGAGGCTTGAACCAAGTAAAAATTTTATATTCTCTTTATATTATTTAGGCTAGTTTAATTATTATTCTGTGTGGGTGTTCCCTACTAGTGTTTTCTTATAACTAGGGATTTTATATATTGGGTAAATACCAACAAATATATTGGATGCGAGAGGGAAACCATAGATTATAATCTACATGAGTTGGACTCTATGATGTGATTTGTATGAATTTTTTATATCATGTTGTTAATTCCATTTGTTATATAATGATTATATAAATATATGGGATGGCATTCATTTTATGTTTTTGATGGATATAGTTTATTTCTACTGCCTATTTATGTTATACTGGTTATATTAAGGGATTATATACCTAGTATATGGTATTATCATGAAAAAAATATACAAAACTTCATACCAATTATCATGGGATGTAATTACTCCTATATAAGGGAACATAATTCCCATGACACCTTGGTATTTATATATGGGGGGCCTTATACCCAATTATATTCAATTACCCATGTAATTGGTATATATTTTCTATGGTGTCATGTTTCTATGGAAGGGGATGAGATAGTTGTGTATGAATGGTTTATTATGAGATGTTATTCAGTCTCTTATGATGTTTCAATATGATAAGGAATTTTTTCACTCTTTTGAGCTACCAGAGACTAGGATTACTATTCAAATTATAAATGTTGTGGTCAATAAATGATTCCCATGTCTCTATGACTTCTCTAGGACATTATTCGCACTATAGACTAATATTATTGGGCTGTTATTCCCACTGATTTAACATCATTATCAATATGTACTACCCAAGTGTTGTATGTTATGTTATGATAGGATGATATGATTACTGATTATGACTTGTGAAATGATTCATTTGTTGTATTCATATGAAATTATTAGAGACCAATCACATTGTCGAAGGTGTCAAATTAGTTGTATAGTTTTTTTACTAAAATTTCTGTTGTATAGCAGGGACACTAGGTCATCTCTCAATAGAGATTTAGATCATTAATTCAAAAATATGGTTCTGATTATAAAAAGAGAAGGGTAATTGGAGTTTAGAAATATTGAGGTTTTATAATTTTATATTCCCAAAGAAATAGAAAAGTGAAAAAAAACCATGTCGATGTTCATAAATGTAATTAAACGTGATCAACCCATGGAAATCTTTTGAACCTCATGCTTCATCGTTTCAAGATATATGGTTATGATATTTTAATCACTAATATATAACACATAGAACCAGAATAAATCTATGTTTATACTAGGATACATCATAGGGATCAGTCGGGAACACACAATGATTCATCAGATACTACCGATGATTGGTTGCTTTGTGTTCGAATTAATAACCGAAACTCACTAAGGAAACATAGGAAGAACTTAATGGATTGTCCAGGTTTGTATTATATTTCAATGTGTTAAAATGGAATGAATGTACATATCCATGATAGTGTTTACATTAGTTCAATTAAACAATATGAACCATACAAGAACTATATTTAAAAGGGGGAAGAAGAAGTGGTGAATGGTGTGTGAAACATCACATGAATGGGTACCCCCAAAAATTATCATATGAGTTGAGAATAACATAAATATACATAAATCAATGAAATAATAACATATGATGATGGAAAAAACATAAAACATTGAATTAAGAATATAATTTAAATATTACAAACATGAAGCTTGGGATGTGCATCACGTGCCTCCCCAGGTGATCACAAAGGGTTTAGAAATCCTTGGGAGGGGAGGAAGAAGAACATGTTGAATTAGCACATACCTTAGCTTCTATAACATATAAGGATTATTAAAAGACTCCTTTGGTAATCCCAAATGGACTAAACGTTCCTCTTGGTCAAGCTCCGTAATGGGGTTCCTAATCTCCCATTTTATAGGAAAATTGGAATGTGGTTTTGAGGACACATATTGGGTAAAAATAATTATCCTATTTTTTATCCACTAAATAGAATTATCTATTTTTGGAGAAAACTAAAAAAATCTCCCCCACATCTTGAATATCTTTAACAAAAATTTGGCACTAGTTGGAAAACTATAGATAGAGATATTGAAAAAATAAATAACACCAATTTTGACTTTGTGCAGATTTGATTCCCTAGACAGATTAGTTCGGATTGGCATTATAGATGCCGAATGGGGAATAGGTTCCTTAATGTGAAATGTATCACATTAAATTTGGTCCTTCCCAGAAAATTTCATCCCATTTGGATTCACGGTTTAGTAAAGTATGTGGTGTAGACCACTCATGTGCTTGAATCCTGTACAGATTGGCCTATTTTTCTTCGACTTCATCATGGACCCTCGAAATCACATCCACCTATAATGTAATTATCACAAAATGTAACAATTCTATTATTAATAGTGTTAAGAACATAAATATAGAATCAAAAATGAATTGAAAATTGTTATTATACTTGTAATTTTAAATACAAGCCCAATTTAATACATTGGTATATGTGTGAAATAAGATAGTGAATCGTGGTATGATCACACCCTCCCACCAAAATAGTTGCACTCCTGGGACATGTATAATAACCTAAAAATGTCCCATTCCTAAATCTAATGTGTGAAACCATACAATAATCTTTTGAAAATAAATTTAACATTTCTCAATTATGGAATCAATATTTCTATCATTTTTATTTTCTATCTTTTTTAATTTGATCAACTTTATTTATTCACCCATGCAACATGTTGCATCCTACCTCACCTAAAAATTTTCCCACTTCACTAAATGAACTAATGAAAGTGGATTTATTCTAATTTCCCAGATTCCATGTGATCATACCATATTATTTTCAAGATTCTTAGTTCTCTACTGGTATAAACTAGTGTGATACCATAGATGACTTCCAATGGGTTGTTCTTAAAATCAAGGGTTGGTACGATTTAATCGTTAAAAATATAATGAAGAACGGGAATGAAAAATATCATATATAAAAAACATGTAAAAATTCAACAGGTGTTCACAATGAATTTAAATACCTAACACCTCTCAAATTGTATTACCTCTAACTCGCTTTCATCATTGTCCATTAGTGTGGTTCACAACCAAACAGTGAATAATAATGAATAAACATCCTCTTTTATCAATTTTATTATTTTGTACTTTTATTCAACGTATAGATCTATTTTTTTAATATATAGTTTATTGGGGCATAAAAAGGAAAAAATGTGTAAAATAAGGACGAAATATGGCATGTGAACCTATTGCCCAAGGAAAATGAAGGAACCCTTTATATCAACCCATAACAATGAATATATCCCCAGAATTTCAATGGAAATACCTTCTATCACACACTTTCTAAAAGTAAAAAAATAATATACACAAGATTAGGATAGGTAGGGATAAATTAGCTTGTAATTTGGATACATAAAATTTATTTCATGACCTCTATGTCATAAGAAGTATAAAATGTAAATGTGGATAAAAATAGAGAATAATTGCATAAAGGGATTTTCAATGAACGATTTCATTTATCATGAATTTATCATACTTGAATATTATTTATTCAAATATAATGAAGGAAATTTATAGTTTCTCTACAAGACCCAAGATCCTAAATAATGTTTTTAAAAGGAATAATATGCAATAAAGGGATACGAATGTCTCTTACGTGAGGAATTATAATATTCGTCAGTGCTAATGAGGTATGGGTTTCAAAAATCCATTAAACACCTATTAATGAATCCAAAAAATTATAGAAAAATATTTCATAACAAAATTCATTTGAAAAACATTTTTATAAAAACAATATAATTTTCCACACAATTTAATCACGCATGAAAAATGATTTTGGATATTATTTTTAAGTTCAATTTTTATCAAGAAACACAAAATAATGAAAATTAAATAAAAAATAAAAATGCTTGTTTTTTGGGTTTATTATTATTAGTATTTAAATCCTAACTATGACATGTCTCCCCCCACCCACACCTAAAAATTACATTCTCTTCAATTCATTTATTTTAAACAAATAGATATGTAAATAATTTTAAGGAGAAGGGACATCCTACTAATTTGTTTCATATGTGGAATCTATTAGCGATATTTACTCTATGAGTGGATTTGGAAAATCCATATATAAGTGTTTAAGCCTATTCCAATTGACAGTAAACCTCTATCCTCTCTTATCGTTTAGAACGTATATATCCCTAAAAGGTTACAGATTAGTAACAATATAATGACTGAGCCATTAGGAAAAACTCTTACTTGTGTGGAGATTTAGCTAGGACTTATACATGAGGACATTCTCACCAATATAAAACTCCCACGGATGAATCATCCCATCATGGATAGCATTTTTTTCTCTTTATATATTTATAAGTTCTCATATGCATCATGTTGAATTTCTTCCGAAACCTTAATATTTAACTTCCCGTGTTCACCTTCATTTGAGTGATTCATATTACATTGTTCCACATACCAATACAAACAATTCTGTACCTCTATTAGTAGGTGGTAAGCCTTTCAAAATACAAACCTATTTTGTGAAATTCATTTTGTGGTTTTAAAATCTTTATGTTATTCCCAAAGTGCATCATCCTAGCACAAACTCTCGTCTTTCATATTGGGTTGAACCATTTTCCCCAAGATTCGCTTAACTTTCCGAATTGATATTTTTTCTTTTCTATTTTTTTTATTGATATTATATGGAAAATATATGAACAAACCCAAAATCAAGATGAAATTTTTTCATGTTTCAATTGAAAAAATATGAACCCTAATCACTAATGACGAATCTCGGTAAACCAAACCTACTGAAATTTTGGGACCTTGAAAAATCTACAAACAGTTAAGATCATCAGTCATGGTGGCCTTTTTTCCAACCATTTAGATATATATACAACAACCAATTATATGTACACAATGCCTAATGAATTTGAAAAAGGCCACATGAATTCAATTCCCCATGCATCGAATATCTCACAAAATAACATGGTATTATGGGGAATTTCATTCCACATATAGGTATTCCCTATGAATTGACATCAAGTATATGACTTAAAAAACCGATTTGTATCTCTATAAAATGACGACCAATAATGACCTGAATCAATGACCTTTCATTTTGTACGTTTAGAGTAAAAGTGTCCTCTTACAAGATAGAGTGTAGAAGAAGGTCAAAATGGAGGTGAACTCATGGCCCGGGACACACCAAAGAACCACATGGTCACTTAAAAATATCCATAGTTATGGTTCACCCCAAATATACCATATAGAATCATGCTTATGTACCTCATATTGTGAAGTGATGGAATCAGTGGAGACCCTAGATGTTGCTAGAAATTTCACATTGTCTGGATACTAGGGGGTAAGCTCCACAACATTACAAAGATTTCCATGAGGGAATAATTTTTCAATGGGGATGGGTCAGTGATCATGATGGTCAAGTGGTGGGGAAATGCTTCTAATGTGGTTAGCTACTGAATTTTCTAATCCTCTATTATCTCTAATCTCAATTTCAAACTCTAGTAGGAGGAGAATCTACCAAATGGGGTGGGTATTTTCCTTAGGTTTCTTTTGGATGAAAAAGGTAGAATGATCAGAAAAGGAAATTATTTTTTACTCGATAAGATATAAACATAATTTTTTCCTAGAGAACACAATTGAAAGAAGTAATTTTTCAATGGTTGTATTGTTTTCCTGGGCACGATCTAGGGTACATGAGCTATATTTAATGACATGAGGATACATCTCAACCCTTTTTGATAAAACATCCCCAATGTAAAAGTTGAAGTCATCACACATAATCTCAAAGGGGAGGTCCCACTTTGGTGGTTGGATAATAGGAGGTAATGCAAGACTACTTTCTAGTTAATTTAAATCATCCTTACAATTTCTAACAAACACATACTCGAAATCATTCTATAATAACTAGGAAAAGGGAAGTGTGATCATTCTGAATTATTTAATTAATATGCGGTAAAAACCAACATGACACAACAATGATTGCACCTCACAAAAACATTTTGGTTATGTAAGGGTTGAAATTAAATCAATTTTTTATTTATCCACTTGAATTAAATCCATTGAAATAAAATTACCAAGAACTATCCCATGTCCAACTATGAAATGGAATTTCTCATAATTTAGTACAAGATCTTTTTCTATGCAATGATGGAGGATAAACCCCAGGTGATCCAAACAGTCATCAAAGGAAGTTCCATAAACTATAAAAACACCCATTAAAACATCAATTCAATTCTCTATGTACTCATAAAAAATTCTCAACATACATCACTGAAAAGTACAGTGAGCATTATATAGGCCAAAAGGCATCCTTCTATAATCAAATGATCCAAATGGATAGGTGAATTTTGGCATTACATGATCCTCATGGGATATATAGATAAGAAAATAATCTGAATATCCATCTTGGAAATAATAATTTGACTTACCAACAAATCATTCTAACATCTGGTCAATGAATAGTAGAGGAAATTGGCCCTTTCTCATGGATTGATTCAGTAAATGGTAGTCAATACAGACATTAAAATTGTTTTGTACACATGTTGGAACCAATTAATTCATTTCATTAGAAATTACTATTATTAAGGGTTTTTTAGGAAAAATTTGAACTAGGATAACCCAATTACTACCATATACAGGATAAATGATCCCAATAGTAGGTAATTTACTGATATATAATTTTACCACTTCAAGGAGAAAGGGATTTAACTATAATTGATCCTTCTTTATAGGCTTAGCCTCCTAATCTAAAATTATATGGTGTATACAAATAGATGGTATAATCCTAGTAATATCATCCATTTTCAATCCAATCACCTTTTTACATTCTCTCAATATATCATTTAGTTTCGATTCCTGCTATTGAGAGATGTTATTAGAAATAATGACGGGTAATTGGTCAATACCCACAAAACGGAATATTTTATATTATATTAGAGTGTTTTTAATTCCATCAGCGGTGGTTTTTTGATTGACTGTGGGATTTAGGGGGAGTGAGGTCCATCAATTTTTATATTTTCTCATCATTATTCTCCAATGACACATAATCATTTGAAATTAGATTCTCAAAATCATCGATGGTCATGGGTACCTCAAAATGAACACCCTCATTAATTAAAGCACAAAATTTACACTATTTAGACCCCACACAACACTAAAAACATTAATCAAAACTCAAATCATCCAAAGGTGAAGAATAGGAAAATGAATCATAGTATGAGTCAATTTGAGAATTATGTGTGTGTGAATCATTTGAGATAACTTTAATCTAATACATAGGAAGAGTGTATTTATCTTCAATGGGGTGTTTCATAGCCTCAATGATGTTAAAATACACCTTTTCCCCATTGAACTGCATGGAAAATGTACCATTGTGAATGTTGATGATCATCTTTTTAGTTTAGAGGAATTTCCTCCCATGTATGAGAGGGGCATGTCCTAGGGATTGGGTTTCCTCCATCTCAATAATGTAGAACTCGACAGGGAAGTTGATATTATTCACTTTTACGAGGATGTCCTCACCCACTCTTGATGGGTGTTTTGTGCACCAGTGGGGAAGATTCAATATGATGCCTATTAGTCAAAGATCTCCTACCTGTAGAGAAGTGTACACAATGTAGGACATTATATTAATTGAAGAACCTAAATCTAGCATAACATCTATGAGGAATGTCTCCCCTATAGAGAAGGATATCATGAAAGTTACTATATCCTTCCACATGGTTGGCATTGCTAATTGAATCAAATCCAAGACATTCATTCCCAGGTAGACTCTTCCCCTTCAGTCTTCTTATATGGGTGAAATTATATTTAAGAAATTTGGAATATCAATAGATTTTTTTAACATTATAAAATAAAGGATGTTAACATGGATCTTTTTAAATATATCCATTATTTCATTATCAAGGTCATTATAAAAAAATAGAATTATATAGTCTTCAGGGGAAAGGAAGAGTAATGTATTGTTAATTGTAATCCTTAATGATAGTTGGTTTACCCTTTTGGTTTGTTTCATCACTGAAATAATTTATGGGTGGAGAAATAGTGTTTTCAATAGGGGGACATAGTTGTTGTGTTGAATCAGTATAAGGAGAAAATTATTTACCACTTCGAAGTATAAGTTCACATACATTACCTTTATCATTCAGATTAATAGTTGGTAGGGATTGTAGTTGTCCAAATCCTTTCATCTTGATCTCACCGATAGTGTTCTCAAATTTTCCAACTAGAGTTTGTAGGTCTTGAATAGTTGATTGCATAGACGATTGGAACTGTAGGTTTTGGAAATCCATTTTATTCACCAATTTCTCAAGGAATGGTTTAAATTTAGGTGGATGAGTAGTATTATTATGAGATGTTGAGGGATAAGAGGATTGCATACCATGTCCTTTTTGATACCAATTTTTCATGGGGTATCTCGGGTTTCCTCCTTGATGGTATTGTGGATGTGTGTTCCACACAAGGTTTGGATTTGGCCTGAATGGATCTTTCTTGATGAGTGGTGCTTGCTAAAAATGTTTCCTCGGAAATACTATTGTAAAAGACTCAAATGAATCCAGATGTTATGGGAACTAGTTAGAAAAATGAGTGTTATGAGAGAAAATAACACAATATAATGTAATAGAAGAAGATTGGGAGTAAAATTGTGGTTGAGAAAATTACATTATAAGGGTTTTCATATTTTCAATTTTATTATATACCTTTTGTCCAAGGTCTGAAAGGCTTACCTCATGAACTCCCCAAGTTGGTTCATTTCCTCATGTACCAAATTTTTGTTCACTTTGTTCTGTTTTGATTATTACTTCACAAGCGGTGGAAGGAGTATTAACAACTAGGGCACCACTAGATGTAGCATCAATCATTCCAAAATCAATTGGGATAACTACCTCATAGATGTATTGGATTAATAATTGTTCACTAATCTGGTGCCTGAGGCATCTTGAGCAATGTTTTTTTTTGAATCTCTCATTGTATTTATAATGGATCTCTCCTTGTGATTTCCTAATGCCCTACATTTCATTCCTAACTGATGCAGTTCTGGAGGCCGAGAAGAAAATCAATAAATATTTTTTTAAAGACATTAAAACAACCAGTTGTGGTATGTAGATAGTATAAACAGTCATTTGATACACCATCAATGGAGAATGGAAAGGCCCTAAACATTATTAGGTCCTTAGATACATTTTTTGGATTCATAGTGGAGCATAATTTGTGAAACTCTTTGAGCTGTGTGTGTGGGTCCTCACTAGGAAGGCCATGAAATTGAAGAAGTAGGTGCATGAGGTCTGATCTCACCTCAAAGTTGTATTCTTCCTCAGGATATTGGATATATGTAGGTTTGTACTTCACATCTGGGGTGGTCAATTATTTTTAAGGTTCGATTATTTGTAGCCATGATTTTTGGGGCCTGGTTTTGTTTAATTATTGATTTGTTTGGGATCACATGAGGTTTCAAAATGGGTAACCCAATTTTAATTTATTTTATTAATATTTATGAAATAATCTTTGAGTGATGTTTCTTTTAATGTTTTCTGTCAAATTCAGGTAATATTTTATTTTCTATTTGGGTCATGCAAATCAAATGGGAATTTTGTGTTTTTTGGGTTTTTTATAATGGAGGATGGAAATAATATAATCACTTATGAGGGGTGAAAGGATAAAAAAATAGAATGTTATACTATAAAATTATATAGAGAGATATGGAGATGAAGAGAGATTGAGATTGGAAGAACACACAAAAACAAACAAAAACAAAAAAAAATAATGGAAAACAACAACCAAATGGGTGTGGGATATTGAATGGAGTACTAATTAAGAAGTAAAATAAAGAAATAAAAAAAATAAGAACAAAAAAATTGATCTTGGATCCTTGCATATGACTCCATAAAATGATCATGTTGTCGAGCTCGTCATATTTGTTGTTTATTTTTTTACAATAATTTCTCTAGTATCTATTGATCCCTAGGTCGTCTCTCGACGGAGCCCTAGATAATTAATTCAAAAATATGTTTGTGATTATAAAAAGATAAGGGGAATGGGAATTTGGAAAACTTGGGGTTTTATGGTTTAATATGTCAAATGAATGAGGAAAGTGATAAAAACAAATTGAAAGTTAACAAAAGTAATTAGATGTGATCAACATGGGGAAATCATATAATGTTTGTCCTTTATCACTTCAATAGATAGTGATGTGATATTTTAATCTCGGGATTGTAACACCTAGAAGAATAATTTTAATTATTTTATAATAGGATACCTCTTAGGGTTGAGTTGTAAACACACAATTATTCATTATATACTGTTGATTATTGGGAGATTTGTGTTTGACTTCATTACCAGAACCCACCAAAGAAACACACAAAGAAATTAATGAACATTCCGAGTTTGTATGATATTTGAATTTTTTACCATGACTTGGATGTATATAGCCCTGATAGTGGTTATGTGTCATTAATTAAACAATATTAACCACACAAACAGAAAAATTGATATGGGCTAGAGGAAGTGGTGAATGGTGATTGAAACATCACATGAATGTGTACCCCCATACATGATCATATGAGTTGAGAATTACATACTAGTACATTACATAATAAAATAATAACAGATAATGATGATAAAGAACATAACAACATGCAATTATATTTATCATTTAAATATTATAGACATGAAGCTTGGGATTTACATCAAGTTCCTCTCTGGGTGATCAGAAGGAGTTTAGTAATTCCTGGAAGGGGAGGAAGAAGAAGATGTTGAATTATCACTTCCCATATCATCCAGATATTCTAGGTAGGATTATAAGACTCCATTGGGATGAAAAAATGGCATCAATTTACCTCATGGTTGAACTAATAAATGGGTTTTCCAATTACTCTTTTTATATGTAAATTAGAAGGTGTTTTTTGAGCACACAGATTGTGTAAAACCACATTGTCCACGGTTTTGAAAAACTATATATTGAGATATTGATAAAATACAGAACACCACTTTTGAATTTGTGCAAATTTGAATCCCTAGATAAATGAGGTTATATGGGAATTTTAGATGCTTAATTGGGAATGGTTTACTTCATATAAAATGTATTAAAATATACTTTGTACTATACCACAAAAATTCATGCCATTTGGATACACTGTCTAGTATAATTATGTGGTTTAATCTACTGGTGTTCTTAGATCCTCCGCATATTGGCCCATTTTTCATGTATTTCACCATGGGCCCTCCAAATATCCTCCACCTAAAATATAATTATAAAAAAACGATACATTTACATTTTCAATAGTGTTAAAAACAAAATAATTTAATCAATAATTATGTTAAATTTTCTATTATACTTGTAATTTTCAATACAAATCTATTTTAATACAATGGGATAAGGGTGATGTAAAATAGTAAATTGTCGTTCGATAAGAGACACCCTAACACTGGAAAAAGTTTGTATGTCCACACTGGGATGTCCATGTACGACATGTGGATATGAAATATTTATTATTTCTTTCATTTTATATTATTATATTATGAGCATATCACATTTTAAATGTAACTATATTAAAATGATTTTTAGGGTCATTATATACCATGGCTTAATATGTTGTACTCACAACCATCTTGGGAACCTTCATGATTGTGTAGAATTAGGGTACCTTGTTGAGGTAAGGGAAAGGTAATTACTTTTAATTTATCAGTTATAGATCATGATTAGTGTTTGGATATGGTACCAGGGATAGTCCCAAGACTAGTTTTTTTCTTGTTTCCAATCAATTGAAAAATGTGTTAGTTATGTGGCATATGATTTTACTACGAGTTATTTTGTTCATTAATGTTTGTCTATGTGAAATTATTGTTGTTAACTTTTTTATAACATGGGTTTTAGTGATGAATATAACTAAATTTTAGTTATATTGTACACCATTACTATACTTTATATTGTGATTAATGTTTGTATACAATTTTCATTATGATTTATAGATATTGTCAACAAATAGGGTATATTATCTGCATGTTATACCTATACCTTTTCTAATGGTTGATATCCTCTATTTTATGGGTATGATCACTTTAGGTTTGTAGCACCTACTTTGATAATGGTGGAGGTGAACTTTTCTAGGTTGTAGTAACGTTATATTAGATCCTTTTTTCTGTTGTATTATTATTTTGGACATGATTGATTAGACATTATATTTTTCAATAATTTTATAGATACCTTATTCTTGGGATTAACATTGCAATGTGTTGAGATACTCAATATTCGTTTGGGGTGAACTGTAACTTTGGATTTT
Source organism: Viscum album (assembly GCA_963277665.1). NCBI lineage: Eukaryota > Viridiplantae > Streptophyta > Magnoliopsida > Santalales > Viscaceae > Viscum > Viscum album. The sequence goes on from OY728126.1 coordinate 310,630,018, forward strand.
TACTATTATAATTGGATTGATTCTTATTGAATATGATGCAATTGGTTTTTAATTTATGAATTTTGGATTTTGAAATGGATCAGGGAGAAAAGGATATTCTATTCATATATATTTATTGGAGTGTAGATTTCACATGATATAAAAGGTCCTTGTTGTGTTCGAAAACCCAGATTAAGATATGATGTTTAGTAATTTAAATATTTAGTGAAAACATATACAATGATTTCTTATATAACATTAGGTTACAATCCTAGTTATCTGTGTTTGTATATTGGTTAGGATAATAATATTTAATAATTGATAATAAAAATACTATTTATATCTTATTATAACTCTTCAAATGGGTAACTGATGCTAGGGAGAGTGCCTGTGTTATTTGAGTCCCCTAGTGCACTAGTGTAAATGTATAACATTGTAAGACTCTATACCTGTTTAGACATGTCTAATTTATTATAATTATACCTATTATAAACTTTATTCTGATGTTTGTGTTAGAAAATATATTGATATTCTGCCAATATGACTACCTTCTGTGCTCCAGTATTTTGGGGTTGAGCATGCCCAATTGGTTAATTAGAATGAATCCCTACTTTCACGTGAAGCTTCTATTGATAAAAAAACTGTGATATTTTTCTTGATATGATTCAATGATTTGGATGTGAAGTTATCAAAGACAAAGCTTCTATACTATATATTACTATAGTGTTTCAGTTACAACATACACCTATATTTTTTTCATAAGATGGACGTATGGCTATATAATTTTGGGTTTAGTCTATAATGACTATCTTGAACAATATCATGACAACCCCTGTTAAGAGGGTGAACCTCACTATGAATATGATTTTCGGAATAGTGAACATCTAGTAGGAATTTTTTTCCAAATAATCAACATATGTGGTTATCATAAAAATAAAGTCAACATCTTTTCATCATTCATTTCTTTTCATGGAACTGATAGATTATAATCATCCTGACTTTATCTATAACATTAAGAAAAGTATGTAGGTTATAAGATATGCCACCCATTTTACTATAGTTGTTAATTTATCTTATTTTTTGATGGAGAATTCATTTTAGGTTTGATGTTATGGGGATAGATTGAATAATTTAATTCTATCATAGTTGGAAATCATTCAACAAAACATTTTTTTGGTGTTTTTGAACCATGCACTCATTATAAAGAAAAATATGTTTGATTAAAGAACGTACAGTTAGTCATATTCTTATACTGGGTCTGGGAGTGAATCATCATATAAGTGGAAGTGATTTTAAGATGATTCTCTGCATGGTGGTGGTTATAAATCTCGTCAAAACTATGGATTATGTTCTTTAATACATTAGAGGACTCCACCATAATGTTATCAATGGAAAAAAGGGTATTAATATATGACTATAATTCCATAAATCGTTACTAGAGTTCAATTAATGTTGGATGATTACAAATATAAAATGATTTTATTAAATACTTTATCATTAAAATATATATCCTGGAGATATCTAGACATAAGGATCTATAATTCGATTAGTTTCCTTACTATAATGTACTATTTGAAGTTATTCTTACCAATTAAGGTGTTGATTAGGATTGGGTTATACGAGATAATAGTTGTAGTCAAGTCATGCTCTCTAGGGTCTATAATGATACAGCGGCTAGGAAAATGGATTAGGTATAGGTTAACATCATGTTATTGGTCAAATTCCTACTAATCATAAAGAGGGACCATTAATGGTTTGATGTATGATCTTAGTAGTATATACCCTAACACCTATAACATTTTATACATGTTTAAAACATTCATTTATATACTCTTATCTTGATTATGGGTGGATTTTTAACATCAAGTACCTATGTGGAGTGATATATATTGATACAAAATTATGGGTGAAATCCAAGGTAATTTTATGATGTTCTAAGTGCACCCTAGGGATTATCAGATATAATAATCTCTATAATTAAATATTTTCCAATAATAAGTACTTTCAATGTAATCATAGTTGTAGATTAGTTTACTCATTATTGAGTGTAAAAAGGATTCAAATATTAGTTTTTATCTTTCATGTATGATAAGGGAGATTTTTATATATATATCATAGAGTTCGATAAATAAGTAGAAAATTCAAGACATTAACATTGATAATTGGGTATGCACCCATCTTTATTGTGTAGTGTTGTTTCGGATGATGAAGAGAATTTTCTATTTTTCTATCCATATTCTTTCAAAAGATTTATGATTCCATTCATGGGAACATTTCAGGGATTTCAGTAGAGTTATACATTGATTTGATGATCGAGATAAATCAATGTATGGAGTCTATATTCATTCCTCCTAACATTATGGATCTTGTTGGGCTTAAATGGATCATGGAATTGCTAGAGGATCATAGAGTGTCATGATTTATTCACATGATCAAGTCCCCATGTGGCGATCATATGTTGTTCACCAAGAAAGAGGATAATTCTTTTTTATTATTATGTGTGAATTACCACAGTTTTAACCATGTGATGGTTAGGAACCAATATCCTCATCCTTGTTTAAATGATATATTTGAATAGTTGTGGGGTGTTATGTGGTTCTATGATATTAACATGATATTAGGTTGTAATCAATTATGAGTGAGGACTTGTGATTTTATTTATAAAAATATCAAGAGGATTTGTGGAATGTATAAGTAACATATAATTCTATTCAATAGTATAAATACATTGGAGCTTTTTATGTCCATAATGAATCAGTATTTACATCCATATATGAATTATTTAATAGTCCTTATTATCGATGAAATTTTTGTATGCTACTAGTAATGGGAGGACCAAGCTCAGTATTTGGATATTATATTGAGTATAGTTTGGGAAAATTTAATTTTTTCCAATATTTTAATTCTTTTGTTTGAGATCAATGAGGTATGAATCACCAAGCATGTAATATCCTAGGATAGTGTACTAGTGGACCCTAAGATGTTTGATGACACTGTTTATTGGGATTCGCATAAGAATATTTTTAAGATATATGGATTTTTATAATTTTTTACGATTATGTAGGGGATTTTTCAGGAGTTATCATGGCTTACAATGTCAATTATGACCCAAATAAACAAATTTATAAAGTTACAGTGGTCCAATCCTAATGATATATTCGTCTAAGAGCTAAAGGTTATATCAATATCTAAGTAGTTATTGAGCATACATATGTTTATTAATATGATTAACTTATGTTGTAAAGAATCAAATATTCCTATAGGAAACTTGTTAATGTCATATGGGAATGTAATACCATTTGTTTTTAGGTAGTTAAAAAATTATAATCAGAATTATTTGACTCTCAAATTAGAGATGAGGACAACAGTTCATATATAGTTATGTTGGTGTGAATTCCTTCTTAATGATAGTATTGTGGTATATATTTACTGTAAAATCCTCATTTATATCGCTTAATAGTTTTATATTAATGTTTTGTAAATAATTTGTTTTTGTTATTTTCAGTCCTTCAAGTTTAATAAGGAATATACCATTGGGACGAGGAATTTCATGGATAGTGCACCAAATAATAAGAAAAAATTATAGGTGGTGTAGGAGAATCACAAAGAGTGGAAGTTAATGATTCTCATTGATGAGATCTCCCTTAATATTTTTTAGTTTAGGGTTTAGTGACACTAATATCCTTGAATAATACATTTTTACTTATCAAGAGGGTGGAGGAAAGTTTTTTTCTCAAATAAGATTTTTTCCTTCAGGGGAAAATATATATGGTATAAAGTTTCCACTTTATTAGTACTAGGATAAAAATATAATTATTTATGTTGGGAGTTGTGTTGTAGTTACCCCAAGAATTTATGGGGATCATATATAGGATTTCCATGTCTTGTGATTTTGTATTCACCGAGGGATCACCATGATGTACCATGATATGCCTAGAAAGTATTAAGGACCACAGTTAAAGATGGATATTGTAGGGATTATTTTATTATTCCTTAGCTATCAATAGTTGAGGAATAATAATTAAAGACCCAAAAGTCCTCTTCATTAAATTCCAAATTACCGAGTTGAAATGGTTTGAAGTGACAATAAATTTTGTGATGGGGTTTCTATGATCACCCAAAGGTAGTGTTACACTCTATAAGAATATTTATCTGAAGCAACATACCTATAACAATGTTTTCATTGTTTTATTGTTATAACCCAATATATATCCATGTTTTACATAAAATATTTTACATGTGACTATTTTATTCCACTCATTACTATAGAACATGGAAATTGGGTTGATTGATAGCTTCCTCGTCTACAGCCCCCTTTTATTATACCCTCTCCCCTACACCACCCTCTTCTCCTGAGATCTCTCCACTCCCTAAACCTCTCCTCTATGAAACCATATTCCACTATGATATTTTCTCTCACTGGACATCTTCCCCCAACACTACCCTTCGTGAGATCTCCTCTCCCCGACCCTCTACCCTATATGATACCACTCGTGACACTGACCCTCATGACCCCACATCCCACTACCACCCTACTATATTGTGAGCTCTCCACTTCACGAACCTCCTCCCTCAGTACTATCACCATATCCAAACACCTCACCTTTCTACTAATGATAGTCCTATGAGACCTCCCCCACGTCCTCATTTAGCATGCATGTGATATTGGCCCTTTCTTTTTAGCTGTTTCAAATGGATGGTTCTAGAAAAACCAAAATAAACTATCCCTACAAGGTTTCTACTGTGTTTCTAATATCATGTGATCTAATAATATCCCAATACTATAAGGAATTTTATGTTTCCCAACCTATATTTTCATTGATATCATTTTTCTATGTTTACATTATTCTCACATTGACTATATCATATAGAGATTTTCCTCATTGATAATTTTGAGGATTATATTTGATTATACCTAAAATGGTAGTAATTATTTGTTGATTTAGTCATTAATATCATTACTTCACTTATATATATATATATGTTCACATTTTGATAATTTATCCATAACAACTGGATGGGGTCTGTATGTGATTCTATTCAATCTACATTTCTTAGTTTGTGGTCATGTGGGAGAGAGAGAGAGAGATTTATGTATACCTATTTATATTAGGAACTTGATTTTTATTTTTCTTCTATTAATACTTATTACTAAATCTATTTTTAATATAGGATGTCACTTATTTAATTATTTTTTTATAAATACTTTTTTTGTAGCATTTGCGTATAAATAACAATTTCGAAACATTAAAAAGACTCTCAAATTCTTTTTATTTTTTGATCATCATCATTGATCTTAATGATAAGTTTTCATAATTTTATTAATTCGATAAGAAGCACTAATGGTTGTTTTCAATTTTAGAGATCATTGAATTATCAAAATGAACTATATTTAGATTATAAAATCTGGAAACTTCTTATTTCACTTTTCATAAAATTAAAATTTCTCTAAATATTGATGCTAATGTATATTATTTCATTAAATAAAAACCAAAATAATTTTTGTATTGAGAGATAATGATGTCTATATATGAAATGATATTTTTTTATAATAATTTATGACCAATCATCTATATTTTTCATACATATGAGAAAAATAATTTATACGTAAACATGGATGATTATTACATAGAAAAAATCATTAATAATATTCCACTCAACTACTCTAAATGATGGTTTTGAATTTTATTGTTGATACTTATGATTAAAATATAAGATACATACATAGCACAGGGAAATAACCCATACACAGTTCTCCATACATTACCTTTTTTCAGCCATTGCTTTAAAATTATGATTTTTTTCAAATTAATGTAGAGATAAAATAATGAACATCAGGACATCTCTACTCTAATCATAAATTAATTCAAATGTTATTAAACACTTTTATGTATCATTGTTCATGTGTGGTATATATCAGATGGTTTCTCAATAGATATATCACATTAATATCCTATTCAAACTAGGGTGAACATTTTTTAGTAACATCTAACACATTGTACAAAATAGATATCACCCAATCATCTTTATAAATGGTGTATATAATATATATAAAACCTTGTTACATTTCATTAGAATGATGAATCGTTAATAAATCATAATATGTAATTGGTTCCCCACATAGTAACTAGATTCAGTGGACATAGCCCATGGGTAGTTTATTTTCATAACATTCTTATCTTAATCAACTTTCTATTATTCTAAATTAATGGAAACTTCCAATATAAATTTACAACATTAATTTACTCTCACTAAATGATAAGAAATAAAATATTACCATTACACATGCAGGGGAACATCAGTATTCCCCTTTAATGTTGTGGTAAATTCTAAATTTTATTCAAATGAAATCCAATACATCACAACATAATTGACATAAAATTAAGTGGATGAAATGTTGGTTTTCCCCATTTTTATAATTTTAGGGAAAACTTGAAATTCACTTCATACCCATTATTACAAAAAAAAATCCAATTGGTGGACTTCTTAAAACAATCTATTTAAATTTTATGAAACTCATAATCTCCCAATGAATTTATCCGAATTCCATGTATTTAACTATTTCCATATGAGAATGGTGGCATTACAATTTTAATTGCAATGTTAAATCATCTAGACAATGATATGTTTTCAAGGCATGGACTAGCATAGATAAAAAATTTATACTCTTAGAAAATAATTATTTTCTTAAATAAAAACTACGTAATATTAATTTTGAATTTCTTTCCATTAGGCTATCAATTTATATTTTTATGAAAGTGTATAACTATTTTTTCTTAAATTCCAAAATATTTATCTAGAATTATGAATTCTTATGATATGAAAACTTTTAATAATATTTTTCATCTACAGTTTCTTCCTCGTAAGTGATTCTATAAAAATCATCACCATGGATGTTTCTAGGCACATAAACTATCATTTTTTAATTCATGAGATATGGTTATCAGAATATCTGTGTATAAAAATATCAAAGATTTTAATTATTTAATTTATTGAATTATAGAATTCAAATATGATAAAAAGTATAATGTATAAAAAAATAGTTGAAACAGAGTTTTCCAACAAAAAATAAGATTAATATATTGGGATATATGTATTCATTTGAGAGGTGTACGCCTCACATTGTATCCTTATCTATCCTCTTATTAATAATGTACAATTATCTATTAACATCTATGAATTTATCGTTGAAAAAAATAAGCAAACGATTTTACTGGAAAATAAAACTTCTCAAATAGGCATAGTTATTAATTGTGGGTTCCAGGGTGCAGCATTTTTCCATGGCCAGCGCTAGGTACAATTTCGGTATAAAATAATTTTTAAATTTTTCTCTTGAGATGTTGTGTCATGGCGTGGGCTATGTTTCACCATAGAAAGATGTGTCTTTGTGTGTTCCATTTAACCTTCAGGCTTTTTTAATGTTGTTTTTTCATCTATTGGAACCATCTAACCCACCTCTACTAAAACAATCTATAAAAACAAAAAATCTTAAGACATGTAATGCCCGAAACCCTCCCCCGACTCAATGTGATGAATTGATCAACATCCACAACCATGAAAAACAAGATAAAATATTATCAAACTTGTTATTTATTGTTATTTAAATGTTCTTATATTCCCTATGTGCACTGCAAGTTAACATTTTCCATTTGTTTTGTCCCACACATAATCTTTTGTGTTAGATCCCCCTGCCACTATTATGCACCGTTCACCATAAATAACCATGATAATAGTTCTATTATTAATGAAACATAATTATTTCATTAGAAAAACACATACATTATGTAATTTAAATGAAAAATATATTGAACTTGACAACCTATGATATCTTTTAAGAGTGTGTAGATATATTATATTACTTTCTATTTATGATATTTGTTATGATATGTTTATAAACAGGTTTTTTGTCAGAGTATGGTTAAAAGGGGGATGTAAAATGTTGATCAATTAACTAATGTGTTTCAGAATGAGTTATGATATTTTTAGACATTCTATTCAAGAATGATCCAGAAGGGATACTAATTTGATTCCCATGTTTCGATTGTGTGGTAATTCCATGCTTAATTAATGTGGAATTGGGTTACCATATCAGTAAAATGGTTAAAAACAAATCATGTGTGGTATCATAATTAAGTAACATCTTAAGTGTATAATGACATTTAATTAGGTTAAAGTATTGGTATGAATTTTTTTCTGATATATTTCAATTTGTTTCCAAAACTGTCTCCTCATGTAGGCCAGTTTAATAATAAATGAATAATGAAACATGATTTTCATCTAGTAATTATAATAATGATGTTGAGAGTGTTATATAGATTATATAAGAAGTGAATACCCATTTATATTAAAAATGTGAAAAAGTTAGTAGACACGATTTTTTAATATGATTATATCATTGGAAAGAAATTTATGGATTTGGTAATACAAGAGTTGAATATATCCTTATTTGTATTATGGATTTACTACCTCATGATGCATGTATTCTAAAAATTTATTACATGGAATCTATGATGGTTGAAAACTTTGGGTATTACTCTACTAAGATTTATTCTCAACCTAATGACTGTTATATTATCTAGAAGGAAAATTATGTGTTTAGCCAGTGAAAAAAATTTGTTACATCACGGTGGATGACAAATAAAGGCTGAAGAAAGTTTTGTATAACTGAGAACGTGATGTTGAACTTCCCTTTAATTCTCTATCTTCAAAAAAAATTTATCTCAGAACAAATCGAAATAATAGAATATGGAATTAACATTAACTAAATATGGATGATGATGAAATAGTTAATCCTACCGATAGGTTATCTTGGAATAAATTTGATTGGATACATTCTGATTTTGCAGCTAACTAGTGAATGTAAGATTGGTAATATCCTATGATGGTTTCATCCAATTCCCTATATTTCATACATCATATAGTACTGAACATATTTTCATTCACATTTATAACTTTACTTTATTGATGTGTATGAATATTCAGTTTACTATGATGATTATACTGATATCTGGATCTAGTTATCCTAGAAAATATATAGACATATACTTGTATCCATTAATAGACAAGTTATAGAAGATTTGGATTGTTGGTATTCCAGCATATACTGCATTTAGTAATGATAAAATTAGGCTTCATGTAGCTTTATTATGGATAATAAATGATTTCCATACAAATAGAATGATGTATAAATGGAGTATAAAAGGAAATTATCATATACTATTATTATGAAAGATAAATGTTTCCATAGATTAATGTTTTTTCAGAATTGTAGCTTAATATGTAATTGACTATTTCAACTGATTGATCATCCATACTAGAAAAGAAGACACATTTCAATAATTCCATCGATATAGATGAAACACCTTAACATATTTTATGTAATTATATTATTAAATATCAATATGGAGAGAATTATGTTCTTAGAAAAAAAATCAATCAAATATCAAAAAGTGTTATAATGTTAATTCAAATTCCAATAGAAATCAATGAAAGAAAAGTATATTCATTTAATCTCCATATTGGTCATAAAATTTATTTCATTATTGTTTATATTTAATTCATATTGAGAAAACATTTTAGAGATGTTACCTGATACTATTTTCAAATTCCAATGGAAAAAATTTGACTTGTGGTCCTGTCATGATTTTTTTGATTTGGGGTATAAGAGTATATCATTATTCTGAGTTAATTGGTTAATATAAGTGGAAGTCCCTATTTTTTTCTTTGACAAATGTAGTGAAAAATAATAATTATAATTTTGGAATATTTCATGGTTATAGATGGTTATTCGATTAACATTTTGAAGAGGTTGAATACACAAGATGTGAAACAAAAATATTTTAAAATACATGATTTCTGTGTATTGTTAAATGCATTCATTCCCACTTCCATTTGAAATCTAAATGAAAATAATTTTAGTATTTATGTGATTACGTTATATCATTTTTATCAAGATATTTTAGCCAAAAGATTGAGAATGATACTTTTTTCCAAAATTGCAGAGAGATGATCCATTTATTCTTAAGAACATGGACAAAATTTCATCACCATCACATTTCACATCTATATTACATATAACTCTGCATCATCTCATAGAAGTTATTTTTAGTGGGGTTTTTTAATTTTATGGATATATCCCATGGAGTAAATGGTGTTTATATTGAAATATTTTTTGACAACTAATTATCATCTTGAATGATATATTTTGATAGGCTATTTAGCGTAAAAATTCATGTGTTTTGGTTCACCATACTTGGCTATCATCACTGCGAGGTCTAACCAACTAATGAGAACTTATGATGAGAAATATGATCCCATTGAGGCTAAATTTCATTCTCTTCCCCAAATAGGGTGGGATTTCTATATTGTTTACAATATTTATTTAAGAAGGGATGAGTGGGAAATGTCTCATCATATAGTATTATTCAATTGTGGTTTGCTTTATGATTACCTCAACTAAGTAAACTAATAAATATAAACTTTTTCATTGTGTGATTTCATTAAATCTTTTGACATTTTTAAGATTTCATATATGCAGATATCATTTAGAAATTATAAAATAGATACATCATTCTCTATATATTAATTGGAAAGAAAAATTTCACATCATAGAATTTACTTCTTGGTTAAAGTCAGAGGTAATAGATTTCTTTTTTCCATTATAACTTAATCAGGGAGATGTGTTTAATATTTGATATTTTTATCTTTTAGGTTTTATTTTTACCAATGGATGATATGTCAGATGAAATATGATCAATGTCCTTTGGTCCAATTAATGTGTTACGTGATTATAGTGCAATGGTTGTTAGTGGATTTAAATTCATTATAATTAGTGGTGGAACCAAAATGACAATGTAGCGTGATGGATTCACGACATGTGGTACAATATATTTTTATTATAGTGCATCATACAATGAACCTCAGTAATTAAATACATCATATATTGGATTTTTTTTAAATAATGTTATTATATTACAATATATAGGTTCAGATCAAATTTATGAAAATAAAGTGGTTTGATTCAATGAAATGAAAAAAATTTCATATTTACAACCATGGATTTAGAGTGATTGTTAATAACTACTGTCTTGATACTAATTAATATTATATTCTTTCATCACTAGATAGTTTGGTTTCTTATGTAACTAAACTATTAATACAACAATTTGGCATTTTTAATTATTTCATTTCTAGACATATTTTAGATGATGGAATGGATGATAATGATGTTGTGGATCAACCTTTCATTGTTTATTTGATTTTCCCATTCGATGAAACATATTATTGAATTTATTGAACATATTATTATCGCAAAATTTTCATATATCACACATAGTGTTGTCACATTTGTAAGTATTTTCCTGATATTAAGTCAATATTTTATGTTATCTAAATTTCATACTTGACTTCATGTTAACTAGTATTTCCCAATGAAATTAAATAATAAATGATTTTATTTTTTAAATAATGTGTTGACTATGAATTAAATATATCAACCATTAATCTATACAAAATACTTTTTGAAATGTATTACTGATGTTTTATGATCCCAAAATATTATTTTTGATGACAAGTGGAGTCCATATATATTACTACAAATGTACTAGTCATGTGCACAAAATTCAACATGTAATGATGTGTGAATTATTATTGACCATACATTAGTCTGAATTCATAGATAAAAATTAATTCATACAATAATAAAAGGGTTATAATTGGTACAACCTAAGAGTAGGTTACCCAAAAACAAAATTGTTGGAATTTTTATTTTTAATAAATTTTTATACCATATAAAAATGAATACTATGTAAAAATGTGAATTCAAATTTCATAATCTATAAAATAATGCTACCAAATATTATATTTCAACATTACTAGAGAAAATCTTGGACATTCTATATTGTTGTATATGGAGAATAAAATTTTAAAATAGGTCAAAAGAGAATAAAAATCTAATTGATTGATAGATATAATGTGATAGAATTGATCTTTAAAACCCATAGTAATAATATGATCATATGTTTGTTACCAATTACTCTATATGTACTAATTTAAAAGCAATATCATGTCTCGAATGAATTTCATATCAAATTTATAATTACACACTAGAGGTGAATCAATAAATATAGATAGATAAGAATAACAATTCTTAGTAATGAGTCCTCCTAGAAAAACAAATAATCAATGGTTGTGGTATATACCATTAAAACTATAATAATGAATATGATCATACAATTTTGGGGAAATATGAACATCAATTTAATGATCTTACTAATAGATTCAAAAAATATTAAATGATCTAGATCTAAAATAATTATTCTTGATTGATCAACATGTGTAACAAAAAAATTTGAGCTCTAGAAATCTGGAACAAATAACCTTGGAGGAACCCATATGACCTAATAAATATCTGACCTATATGATTCACATAAGGATGTCTATAAGATTGATTGTATGAAAAAAATATTCTCCTAATACATACTTGAAAATAATTTATACCTCTGGAAGAATGTTGAAGTATCTGGTTTCCAATGTAAATGATAATGAAACCCAATATTTTTGAAATCATTATATTCCTTGTTTCTTAATGTCAAGGAATCCAATTCCATTTAAATTAATAAAAATTCCCCCATGTAACATTCAAAATAATTAACATATATTCTATCATTCCAAAACAATGCTATGGATTGAATTTTCAATCCACATCCAATAATCTGTAGCCTTTTTATCGATATGAAAACAATATGAACAATGTGATTTAATCATTTAATTTAAATAAATTACTATAAAACCTAGTATAAGGACATACTCATATAACTACCATGTTTAAAAAAATTAACACATTCAAATGTTTTTAACTAACACACCTGAACCTATTTCTCAGGGATAACCCCATAATGGTTAGGAGAATAAATCATATTAGCTATATAACCCAATATCATTACCCCCACATTTATAATGATATATTGAAATGTATTACTAATTCAAATGGATATGAATCATAACAATTTGTTTAAATTATCACTCTTAGGGATAAGGATATTAAATCAAGAGTTAGTATATAGAGGCAAAAACATCATTTTGAAAAAATATTAACTGACTTGGCTGATCTCAATATGTATAAAATCGAAAAATATTTTGAAAAATCTAATAGTATAACAATATAGACTGACTAAATGAAAAATATTAAAAAATATATATTATTTTTAATATCACTTTTATAGGTAAATTAACATGAAAATGATTTTCCATATAAGTAACATTTTTATCGAAGTCGTCTTCTAGAACAATTTCACCAACATCTATACCTTACTAGTTAAATAGAGAATCAATGTTTCCCACTAGATAATTGTATAATCTCCCTCATTATTAATGGTATCCCCATCAAAATAGATATAAGGGATCTATTTTTATTCATCCTCTCCATATCTATGATATTACGAAATATATAGAAAATATTATAGTATTTTAGAAAAATAAAATTCATTTTTTCTAGAAAATTTTTCACCATGGTATTTAGTAGACATTCAAAAATAGTAATAAGTTATATTTATTCATTTTCATATTTCCCCAGAGTGATACATTTTTTTTATTATTTGAAATCTAAATCTTAAGACTTTCTGATATAATCCTCTATATTAGATAATTATCTTTTTCATGTACCCTATGAAAGTATTTTTCATGATTTAATTTCAATAATAAATCATTTAATACTATTTCCATCCAAATGAAATTCCCATTCATGAAAAAAGATTCCCCATGATTCCAAAAAATTGAGCCAATAAATGATTAATATAAAAGAAAAATTGAATTTTATATTGGCAGAATTAGTATAAAAAAGCAATTGAGATTCATCTGAATTTTTCACTGGACGGGTAGTTAATGTAACAAAATTACCAATATCATTCCCCGTATGGGACACATAATCTCTAAGCATGTTATCAATCGAATAAAGTTGAATCATTTTAAAAATTTATATAATCGATTTCTATTACAGTTTTTTTATTAAACATTTTCATCAATTTTATTTACCTGAGAAAATTATATTAAATTTTTAGGTTACCATGAATGAATATAATGATGTTTAAAGAAGAATAATTTAGATAAAATGAAAAAAATATCATAAATTTATGAATTTATCTAATGGTAAACATTTTGCATACAATTTAGGTTTGAATATTATGTTCATTCATATTATTTATCCTATATTTAATTGTTTTATTTTTCAAACATTTTTTTAGGGTACATCATTGAGAAGATGGTTAGATTGTGATGTGAAGGCTTATAGTATATCAGGGTTTACTAAAATACCAATTCTACAATTGAACCTACCATTGTTCCACTTCAGTCACATGGAGGACATTTAGTTCCGCCTCCCATCATCAATTTTAGGTTGCCCGGGTATCATCCTCCAATTATGATAGAAAATTATTTTTCATACCCATATTTTCCATATTCCTTTATACCCACACCCTCACAGTATGGTTGTTCTCAGGCTTTCTCCCTCCTTATTACCCATTCCCTCCATCCAATAAAAATGGCACTTCTACCCCATATATCCCACCATCATATCCATATCCATATCCACCCTCATATGTAATGGTCCTTATATCCTATTCTTTCCTTCATCATTTCACTTATCATCATCAAATATGTAAAGTAATTCTACTAATGATATCCCACCTACCACAGAGGGTACTCCACCTCCTCTAGATACAGAACATTACCAGTCAATAAAACCCCTATCTATAGGTGTTTCTCAATCAGTACTTATATTGATTAATGATAAATTTGTGTATATTATTTTCCACTATAAATTAATTTTCATAGTTTGCTATATCCTCCCCCAGATATGAGGCCACAAAAAAATAAAATATGTCTACAATCAATACATTCATATAATGGTACAATAAAAATAGTATTATTGTATAATTGGAAAAAAATGGTAGAGAATGTAAAAGTCTTATGGAAATATATGCTAAATAAAACTATATCATTCTAATTAAACTAATATATTGAAGGGAGGTTAGATAATAAATAATGAACAATGAATGGGATGTGTTTTGGGTATGTGATATTAATCAAAATTTATATATATTAATTTATAATATTTTCTAAAAAAATATATTTTCCAATTTACCTTCGATAAAATTTTCCTGATTTAGAAAATGACAAGCACTCAAGGGTAATTGAATTATGTGATATGTGGTGAGTGTAAAATTATGACTTGTATTTTTTTTGTAAAGATATATTTCATAGATAGCTTGTCGAAATTTTGATCATTCATGATTTACCAATATCTCAATATAGAGGAATGATCAGCTATTGGAAGAGACCATATATTATGATATTAGTTAAATATATATATATTTATTTATTTAATTGAAAATTATTTTTAAAGTATAAATTTTTATTTTTTTATGTTGATGGAATTATATAATTTTATTTTTATAGGAGAAATCAGGTAGAAATAAAATAAATAAATTTGAAATAAAATACATTCATACTCTTAGAAAGAATTCACTCCAACAACATGAGCAATAATAGGTAATTTAACATTTAAAATACTAAAATAATGTTCTATATTCTATTTATGATTTATGTTCTATAAAAAATACAACATTTTTTTCCAAAACTATTCAAATGGTTTTCTAATGATGTATTATTTATTTGGGTTTTTTTCAAAAAAGGAAATTGATTGTTAAGGGTTGTGTTCCTCACTTAACCTAGTTTTGTACGAGGTGAAAAATAAAAATATCGTACTATCGTTAATATCAACACTCATAATTTGATTGTATATATAATTAAATTTCTATTATTTTTATGGATTTTATTGATTTATATTATTGTATTATTTTAATTTATTTTATATTACATTCACCATATTTATTCGAAGAAATTGGCGTAAAAAACTATATAATTTTCCCTCAAATGATCATCTGCATCAACTATTAAGAGATAAGAATCATGGAAGTGTGTGTTGTAAAACTGATAAGAATATTGTACCATATATATAGTGGTATCCCAATAAGATTTATTTGAGTACTGGTCGTAGTATGGTTATAGCAGAGAAAATTAATTCTGAAATAAAACAAGAAAAAGTAGATCAAAAACAGGAAGAAGAGACTCAACATCAAAAGACTGTAAATAAATATAAAATGAAATATATCTCTACACTTCCACTATAATATTCTATAATTTTCTATAAAATTTTGATTTTGATGAATTATGATTATGTTGAATCCCCCTTAAACTTCTAGTGCTAGTGTTGGTGATGGTTCTAATGCCAGTGCGGACATTGATGCAGTTGTTGATATTGATGTCAATGCCAATGTTGGTGGAGATGAGGTTGTTGGTTGTGTGAGAGGTTGTGATATTGTTTCTATAGAAGGTGTAGATGAATATTATAATGGTTCTTATTATTAATATACTAAATTTAATTTATTGATCCTGTTAGTTTCTAAAGATATTAAATAATTGTATTGTGATGAATGTTTCAGTAGTAGATATGTTTTATTAATATTATATTGAACTGTATTTACCTCTTCTGATATGGCCATCATACCTCCCAAACAAGACTACTCCAAGGTGGCAGACTCCCTACAACCTCCACTAGTCGGCCATCGATGTTATGTTTTAATAAATTTTATAAACCGTTTTTATTCTATTATATATATAATTTGTTAAATGTTTTCCTTATAAAATATTCCTCTTTTTACATATGTTAGTAGACCACGTATGAGTACTAAAACCAAGATACTCCACGAGTTTTGGGACATTTTACTAAATGAAAGGTTGGATATTGTTACAAAATCTTATAAAATGGTTTCACTCAACATCCTATAATTTTTAAAATTCCTTATAATTTTTTGTCTTACCGATACAGAATATATTCTTTCTCAGTCTATCAGGTATGAGACCACAATAGATGTTTGGTCTAATTTTTTAATGTTATAATTTTAAATTTTTAATGTTTCATGAAGTTAAAAAAATTATATTAAAATCATATTTTTTAGGTTACAATGGAAATAAAAAAATGGAAATTAGGGCTACAAAATTTTACATCTTACCAAGGAATACTATCCCACTTTCATGACTTTTCAATTTCCTTCCAGTTCCATTTTTCATTTGGCCTACTAATAATATGTGTTATTATTTAATTTATCATTCTATTTACATTCGTTTTGTTCCCAATTATTTTGAATTAGTTTTGAATATTGTGTAGAAGGAATAAATAATGTAAATTAAAAAATCACTTTATCTCACTATTTCCCCATTGTTTCCATATAGAATGTTTATGAGATTAAAATTACATGTTTAGTGACTTCATAAATATTTCATAAATGTCATTTTATTCAATTGAACATAAGAATGTTCCTTATTACATTAGTATAAATTATATTACTTATATAATTCATTATTATCATATTATATTCCTTTTGCTTCAGTTTATTTTTTTCCACGCAGTAGTGCTATCATGTAATATATGGTTCCTTTAAATTTTCACCCCAACCTATATTTATAATTCCAAATATCCTATAGTAATGTATCCTTGTAAATATTTTCCTAACTCCATGCATCCAATATATTTTTTCCATTTCATATTTGTTCATTCATGTTATTTTTATGAATCGTTAATTTTAATGTTTGAATTTGTTATTGAATAACTCACATGGTATTATTCAATTGTTCTTTTTGTGAAAAATTGTAATATAGGTAATGCAATGTTTTTTTTGGGCTGTTTAGTTTTTAATAATTGAAATAATTTAATTCTTTTGACATTAATTAGCATAGTTTATGGGGGTTTTGAATCCTTTTATGCCAATCTCCCTTATATAATGGTTTCAACTAGTTAAACATCACATACTAGCAGTGTCCCTTATTTTTTGTAAATATGGTGTTGGAATAATAAATACCCATTTTTACATGGTATATTCACTACCACTATAAGTCATATTATATCATCACTACATACTCATTTAACTTCATTTAAATTCTTTTAAAACACATTTCCAATCATTATGTAAATAAAGAGTTAGTGTGGCATGTACATTTATTCAATGTCATTAGTGGTGTTTCTGATGCTAGAAATAAGCTTCTAATGACGATGGGTCTAGATGTTTATCATCATATAAAGGTTTGATCATGTAGTTGTTTTATCTTTATCATTATCCCAAAAAATATCATATTTAAATGATTTTGTTCCTATCTTTTTGAATGAAATTATAAATATAAATTATGGTTAGGATTCTACTAATGTAGGTGATGAAGGTGGATCTTCTCTTAATATCTATTTGGGATATGTCTCACGAGGACAATATATCTATGTTTTGTAGTAGTTTTGTAACAAGGATCCTTTTACAATTCTTCTCTAGTGGAATTTTTCATATTTTTTATTATATTGATCTCATATTCTAGGTGAAACATTATGCATGTATCTTTTAATAGATTGTTTTTTAAAATGAATTTTTCTTTTCTCTAAATAAATTTATAGGACAACAAAGAGCCTCTTGAATTTATTAATACAACCTTATAAAATGATGGAAAGGATGGAAAAGTGTGTTGTGGTCTTTATGATTCTAGTATAAATCATGGAATTTGTTATCATTTTCTTATTTTTGTTCTATTTATTGATGTAATCATCCATAGCTATCATGAAAATTTCTAAAATACGATGTTTCCTCACATAACTATTTATTTATGAAAAAATATCATGAGATTTATTTGTGAATATAGAATCATGATACCCATTTAATACTTATAGATTATCAACAAAATTCATATAGAGTATCCACATCATTTATATATATTTCATTCGACATTATTCCTATATAGTATGAATATAGTTTACACATATATGCATATAGTTTACTCATATAAGTTTTGCATTTTTTTTAAAAAGGATTTGTAATGGAATTTATCAAAAAATTTATGAAAATGAATTATTTATTGAAATTATATGTAATATCTATAATTAAATATATTTCATGTGTATTTTCTTATTTAAATTATATCAGGTACATTCAACACCATTGTATTCTCCCAATCTAATATATTTCATAATTTCAATGTCTTAAGGTATCTTTGCAAAATTTTATACCCAGTTAACTTCTATTATTATTTAAAACTTCTTATATTTAATATTCATCTATTATCTATATCTAATGTATCATTATATATTATTCATCAAACCTTATGTATCATTTATATAAGTAATCCAATGATAATGTTGGCGCCAAAAATGTGGCCCGAAAGAAAGGAACGAAGAAGGCCGGCGCGCTGCCTCGCGAAGCTCCATCGCGAAGTGCCGCTGCGAAGCCCCGTCGCGAAGCGCCCCGACCATGGCGGCGCCGCGAAGCTCCAGAGGCAGTAATGCTCCGCGAACCCATTTGACGTTCGCGAGCTGCCACGAAGCCCCAGAGGCGGTAATGCTTCGCGAACCCATTTGACGTTCGTGAGCGCGCCGCGAAGCACCGGAAGCTGCGCGCGAGCCCTGCTTCGCGGAGCCCCTTCCTTATAAATACTGGACTCCCCCTGAGTCCCGAGGGGGGGACAATCTTACCATTCAACTTCTCCTCTCCCGAATTACGAAGCACGCTTTGCCCCGGGAATCATGAGCTCCGCGAGGTATTTCTACTTCGCGAGACGACTCTGCTTTGTCTCATTTTGAGCACCTCTTCCGGGAGGGATGCCCTTCGCGAAGCTCAAGGGCGTTCGCGGAGGAACGGTATTCCCAAGGGAACCCTGGCAGCTGCGGAGCACTTGTGCTTCGCAAAACACCCAACCCATACGAGTGATCCCTATGCTAAGGCAGGACCGCTCCACTTCGCGAAGCACACTGCTTCGCAGGACCCTGCTTCGTGAGGCACCCCTTCTTCGCGAGACAGTGCTCCGCGAACACTGTTCCACTTCGCAAAGCACCTTCCACTCACACCTATTCCCCATGCTAAGGCCAAGGCACCCCACTTCGCAAAGAACACTCCTCTGCTTAGCGATTCCTCTTCCCGTGCGGCCCTCCAGGTTTGCACGATGTGATTTCAAAGTCCCATGGACAATACCTCCCATAGCGTTGCTTCGCCTAATGCTTCTTCGCATAGGAACGCTAACGGATATTGCTCCTTCACATATCCACACTAACATGGACCCCTCGATGGTTCGCCCCACTACCCCCCTTTACCATGGCCTTACCAATACCTTCCCTTCCCCAAGGACCAGAGGGTACCAGTTATGTAAGTCCTAGGGGTGTGGAGTGAACCCACCTCGTCCGAGCTGCAGGACGTTAAACTGCCAAGTACCACATCCTCATCACATGACGTTAAACTGTGACCCAACCTCGTCTCCCTCACGAAGGGTCCCTCAAACTCGAACATTTTTTACACCACTCGTCTCCACGGTAATGGAACTCTTCCGCACATGGAATGAGATCCTCCTTGTCGGAGTGGTGCATGTTCGCAGGGGAAGGGCCGCCTCAGAGCGTAAGCCCCTAACCTTTCGTACGGATGATTGCACCCGTGCATCTCTATACTTCCCCACTACCAAGGTCAGTGGAGAGAGAGATAGGGAAAGAGGCACCCCCATATGGGCCTCCATCCTGGAGTAAGTCCCAACACCATGGGCCGCCCAACGCGTAAGCCCCTCTTCGCTTCTCACGGATGCACCCTTCGCGACGTGATCGACAGGTCCTTGCAACCTCTTGTTTCTCACACCGAGCATGACTCACGTGGGCTTAGAGTGAGCACCGACCCAGACCCCCATCCCCTTCCGAACTACGAGTTCTTTGATCCATGTCAAGGCATGGTACGTAGGAAGCCTTCACGAGGTTCAGGCCCACCACTAGTGGACCCACGGGTCTACTTTCACGTCGGTTCACCAGTGAATCCCCTCCGAACTACGAGGTCTTTGATCCATGTCAAGGCATGGTACGTAGGAAGCCTTCACGAGGTTCAAGCCCACCACTAGTGGACCCACGGGTCTACTTTCACGTCGGTTCACCGGCGAATCCCCTTTGAACTACGAGGTCTTTGATCCATGTCAATGCATGGTACATAGGAAGCCTCTACGAGGTTCAAGACCACCCATCGCCATTCACGTCAGACCCATCATCTATTCACGTCAGGTCCCATTCTGGTCCAGTGGTAAGCCATTGCGACCCACCCGTCTTTCACATCAGGTTTCACCCCCGTCCAGCAAGACGTTAAACTACACTCTGGTCTAGTGGTAAGCCATTGCGACCCGACCCATTTTGAAATACGAGGTCTTTGATCCGTGTTAAGGCATGGTACATAGGAAGCCTCCACGAGGTTCAAGCCCACCAATAGTGGACCAAGGTCTACTTTCACATCGGTTCACCGGCGAACCTTTTGAACTACGAGGTCTTTGATCTGTGTTAAGGCATGGTACGTAGGAAGCCTCCACGAGGTTCAAGCCCACCAATAGTGGACCAAGGTCTACTTTCACGTCGGTTCACCAACACACCCACCCATCATTTCACGTCGGGTCCTATTCTGGTCCAGTGGTAAGCCATTGCGATCATCCCCTTTTGAACTATAAGGCCTTTGATCCATGCCAAGGCATGGTACGTAGGAAGCCTCTATGAGGTTCAAGCCCACCCATCTTTCACGTCAGGTCTCTTTCCCTTGAACTACGAGGACTTTGATCCATGTCAAGGCATGGTACGTAGGAAACCTTCCCAAGGTTCAAGCCCACCATTAGTGGACCCACGGGTCTACTTTCACGTCGGTACGCTGACGATGCCCATCGGACCAAGGTCCACCTTCATGTTGGTTCACCGACGACGTTCATCGGGCCAAGGTCCACATTCACGTTGGTTTACCGGCACCATTCCGAACTACGCGGACTTTGATTCCCTGCCACGGGGATACGTAGGAAGCCCCATCAAGGCTCAAGCCCAACTTCACAGTCGCCTCCCCCTGCGATGGTCCCACTTCACTCTCCTTCCACTCCACTCACCAATCGCCCATGGGCTGGCCCCGGTATCGATATCCTTTTAAGGAGAATCCCCCAAATCCGGTCTATCCTAGTTATTTCTCTGGTTGGGTTGATCCGTCCCCGCCGGTCGTTAAACTTGCGACATACCCTGTGTTGAACACGGGAAGCTGAGGAAAACCTCAGATATGTGTCTATGATACCTAATTCCCCGTGCTCGATGTGGGATGCCTCGGGCTTCCATGCCCTCGAGAAGCCTTGTGATCAAGGATAACAGAGAGACATGCCAGGTACCCCCGCATCCAGACACGCTACTGATGCCTCAACATGACTACTCTCCTGACCGAAGGTTTCTGCCCTGACTGGACTCTTTGGAATGTCCCGACAGAAGCAGTGTAATTAACCGGCATCCATAGAAACATGGCACTGGGAAGAGTTTCACGAACTACGTATTAAATCTATAAGGGAGACTCGGACTAGGTGACGAGTTCCGAGGAGGAATCCAAGGAAGGAAGAACCGACATCCCATCATCCCGTTTCAATCAAGGAGCAGACGTACCTGAACAAGGAACGAATGTCGCCCGCCTTTGGAAAGCGGGAATGCGGGGCAACAAAGCCGTGTGTCCTCCATAGACGGATGTGCGCTCCCCGGCGAAAGCATCGGAAACAGAAATGGTGAAACCGGCGTGAAATTCTTCTCCTCAATATGGAGATTAGTAGCGTTCGAGACACCAGTAGATTGACGTGTCACCAGATCTAGATATCCGGTGCCTGGTCCCAACAAGAAAATAGCGGGCCTATCGTGAAACTCACCGGAAGTCGGGGTAGTAGAACGTGGGGCACTCCGCTCTACAGCGTGTTGGCGTGGATCCTTCTCACAGACATGGAGAATGGAAGAACGCTGGGGCACTGGTTGTCAATCCTTTTCCTCTCAGTACTGATGAGCTGATCCCTTCGTCTCTCAGGAACCAGGTTGCTATTTCAGAGATGCGGTCACCATCCGCTCCTCGCCTACGCAGGGGCAGGGGAAACACCACGACGGCCACTCCACATGGCACCACTACCGCCACGGTGGCTGCCACGTCACGGAATATGGGACGCCTACATCCCCTTTCCCCATCAGAGGTCATCCAACGAAGGGTGATCAACAGCCTCGTACGCAGGTATGAGGAAGAAGGGGTCATACCAACCGGGGATATGGCCCGCCTAGACCTGGAGGCCTCCAGGCCCCGCCGTCAACGCCGCCCTAACAGGCCGCGCAGGGAGCCCCTTCTCCCCACCCCAACATTCAACCATTTTGGGAGCCTATCCCCGGAACGCCTTGATGACTCCTTGCCTTACGCTGAAGAGGCGGGCGCTATCCGGCTCAGTCTGCTCAAGGCCCCGACCCGGGGCCCCCAGGCGAGAGCTCCCATCCGGCCGCGTCAGCGCCGCCGTCCGGCCCTGCGGGAAGAGAAGGCAGACTACGTCCCCGCACCACCCGCACTGGCCCGCCTGACCCGACGTCAGCGCCAGACACGGGCTGAGGACGCTCGCTCAGGCGCGTCCACGTCGACAGCTACAGTGGCTCGAGCCACCTCCGACGTGCATTATGAAGCCCCCGCATACATTGAGCAGGGGCACTCCTTCACCCAACCAGGATTGAGACCCCAACCGCCCCACGGGCAGGCCGGATTGACTCTCCGGGTTGCAGGCCCAAATGGCGATCGCCGCGAGCTAACCCGCGGTAATGCCACCCCGTACGGAGGCCCTCCCCGTACCACTACTCCACAGAGCGTGGGCCTTCCCCGCTCCGAGGTTCGTCATGGAGGCATGCCTCGTGCTACCCCCATCGTGCAGGAAGACCTGCCCCGCGGCAGTGACGCTCAGCGCGGAAACATTTCCCGCGCCCACTCTACAGGGTATGGAGTCCATCCTCCTGCCCCTGACCGCCGACCTGAAGGCACCGTCCATCCGGTCCCTCTCCAACGTGGGGGTCCTCCCTACGTCCTCTCCGCAACCGGCGAAGGTCCTCCTCGCCCCAACAACTCGAGGAGTGAAGGTCAGCCTCGCTCCACCCGCAGCGGCCATGGAGGTCCTCCCCATGCTCCTGCTAGTTCCAACAGAGGTCCCACCCACATGGGTAATGTTCATGGAGGTCCTCCCCATGTATCCTTCGACATTTTCCCTGGTGCCCCTCGCACCCCGGCTATCTCGAGTGGGTGCCCTCTCTGCCACGACGCCAGCACCGCCCCGAGGCTGCCTGATAGGGGTCAACCCTATCCCGAAGAGCCACCCAGGGGCAGAAGGGCGGGTCCTCACCGCCACAAGAAGAATCCTGGGAAGGCCCTGGTGGAGATCAAACCTGCCCGCTACTCCGATTCGGAAGCGGAATGCGATTCAGCAATGGAACCTTATCCCAGCTCCTCCGTATCAAGGACCGGGGCAGGAACCAGGCGCGTCGGCCTCGTTCTCCCAGAATTTGAGGTCCACCGGATTCCCGTCTCTCTCCACAGGTACATCCAGGAGGAAGAAATCCTGGAAATTCCATAGGTCTCGACCACACAGTCACCGCCTCTGTCACCAAAAGATCCCTCTACCTCTACCAGAGATCACGTAGAGTTATTTTGGGGGCCAACGACGGTAGGGCGACGACACGACCTGTCGCCGGTAGCCGCGGGTCCTGTTCCGGAAGCTGCGATTATCAGCCCGTCGTATCGGGACATCGTGGCCAGGTCACCTCACTCTTCGGAGGATGGCCCGGAATTCGGCGGCCAGTCAGCTCATTTTCCATATTCTCCACCGCCGAGCTTACTATCCCAAAGGTCTGCCTCGGTACCGCTTCCAGTTCCTCAGCCGCCCCCGGTTGACGAGTGGGGCAACACTGGGCCAGACCCTGAGTCCGAGCCTAGGAGCTTCTGGAGTATCCTTGCAGCGGATTACTTCCTGGAGAAGTTCTGGCCGACGGCGGCATTGAATTTCCGCATACCAGAGTCTCTTACCTCTGAAGACGTGGGTTGCTTTTGTCGAACCCTATGGGTGACGCACTTCCGCCTCCGTTTTGAACGGGTGGTGTACCCCAGAAGTCGTGAGCACTTCAAAGAAATCGGCGAGCAATGCCGCCTGATCGATGTTGCCGCACTTCTTGTGGCCCAGCACCCTGAGTCGTCAGGCCACCAGAGCGCCCTTCAACGAAAATGCGTTCAGAGTCTTAAAGCACTCCGCAGAATCGTCAGGGAAGCCACCCCCCATGTGCAAGTCCGTGGTTGGGGACACTATGCTGCTCTCCTCTTCGACCCTATCCGAAGACAGCCCGATTCGCTGTGCGACATCGAGGATATTCCCTCAAGAGGGGTCGCAGTCCACAAGGCCGACGTTGTGGATAAGGAAGATGAGCTTGAGTTCCTTGATGGAGACTTATCGCCCGAGGGCGTACCGCCGCTGCTCGACCCGTCAGGGAGAGTTACCCGTCAGCAGAGAAACCTGCTAGGCCTCCCCGTACCCACAGAGTCGCTGGTACTCATTCGAAACGCCGACAAGGGTAAGGAGCACGTCGGAACAGTCAAGCACTCCGACCCGTCCGCCTCTGTGCAGAAAACGGACGAAGATCCTGAGAAGGCCGTGTTACACCAGCAGCTTGTTGAGCAGAAGAGGCTGCTTGACGAACTCTTGGCTGAACGCGCCGCAGAGCGACGACCTGACTATGGTAATCCCAGGCTGGGGTAGCAGGGGCAGGAACAGTTCCCCCCGGTGAGACGCCTCTGGGCAACCCTGATCATGCTACTGCCACAGACAGGGCGGAAACCGGAACATACAGAAAGAGGGCGCGATACGTCTCGCCAAACCCCCCTGAGCGACGGGGTAATCTGAAGAATCCAACCTGGGTTCCCCCAGTCGCCCAGCAGGTCGTCCATCCAGTTGACCCGCGAGCAGCCGAAGCCATCTGCCGTGTGGAAGAACATGGAAATGCTATTGTGATTAGGGATCCCCGTCAAGACAGGGACCCCCACCCGGAGGACCTTATTGCGGCACTCACAGCCCGCCTCGAGGCGTTGGAAACACGGCAGGCGGCGGTCCCACCGGATGGCAAGCCTTATCCCGCGTGGGTGGATGATATGCCCGTGCCTCCGGGTTTTGGGAACCCCACTTTCTCTCCTTTTAACGGGACAGGGGACCCACCCCAGCACTTGGCTCATTTCTCTTCCAGGTGTGGCCCCATGCTGGGGACCCCGGATCAGCAAGAAGCCGCCAAACTCCGATGTTTTGTACAGACATTGGAAGGTCCGACATTCGTCTGGTACAGCCAGCTCCCTATAAGATTGGTGACCGGTTGGGAGGATCTTCTCCGGCAGTTCTTATACCAGTTCAGCTCCACCACGTGAAAGACCAGCATTGCGGACCTCTTCAAGTGCAAACAGAGGCATGATGAGCGGGTTCCAGATTTCATCGCCCGGTGGAAAGGACTTACGTATTCCCTCGATATGTCACTGACTCAGGAGAAATTACTGACGATGTGTGTGGGGAATGTCAAGACAGAGCTGGTACCCTCCTTGATTACCCAGAACTACCATGGAGGGTTCAGAGATTTCTTAGACAAGGCTCAACGCCTCGAGGAGGCCCTGCAACAGGCCAGTCAGGCACGTTTGTTGCCCCCTATGATCCCAGCCAGGAGGGACGCCAGGGCTGAACCCGCCGCGGTGGCTCAAATAGAAGCCCTGAGGCGGCTGGAATTGATGCCGGCGGCACCACCCCTGCAACCCCGCAGAGGTCCTCCACCTCAAGCACAGGCTCCTGACCAGCAGCGACCGCCTCAGAACCGACAGGTTCCCCCGCGCAATGCGCCACCACCACCTAGGCGGGACAACCAGGCGCCGCCTCCTCGGCAGGCCCCTCGGGTCCCTCGACAGGACCAGGCCCCCAGGGCCCCCTATACGGAAAAAAGGTACCAGACCTATTCGTTCAACGAAAATCAGGTCCCTGGATACTTTCAAAGTGCTCTAGAGCAAGGGATTGTGCGTCTGCCTGAGTGCAGAAGGCCGGCAGAGGCACATCTCACCGATCACCCGAACTACTACCCTTATCATCGGATCCTAGGGCACACCCTCAAGCGATGCTATGTGTTTAAAGACTGGCTTCAGGACCATGTCAACAACAACATAGTCAAGTTGGGCCCAGCACCAGCGCAAGTGGCAGGCGTCTTTGCAGGATCAGAAATCGGCAACGACAGCGAAGGTGAGTGGTAGCAGGTCCCTAGCCGCGGATCCCAAAAATATGACGACTGTATGGCTCGAAAAACCATCGCCCGTGCCCAGGGTATCATCCGGGCGCGCCTGAAGCAGTCAGAACCTTCAGAATAAGTAGCTGACGCCTCCACGTCATCTTCACAGTCGACCTCCGCCCAAAAGGGCAAGCAGCGGCGACGCAAGAAGAAGCAGCGTGCACTGCCAGTGCCGTCGTCATCCCGCACTCTCGGCGACATTATGCCTCCCAAAATGGGGATCCCTCCCAGAATCCGCCCAGCGGCGGATGACTCCTCGAGCGATAGCCAAGGGTACGCTTCGGTTAACACCGTGGAGCTGGTAAAGCCCTATATGACCCCCGACGAGGGGGAACCCCAGGCAGACCTCCCCAACGTTTCCAGCCGACGTCAACGTCAGCGGAATCGCAATCGTGCCGGTCATCGAGGCATGTCAGCAGGCACTTTTGGCCAAGCCGTGCACGCTAGCGAGACCAGGCAGCAGGCTCAGCACAGATCTCAGCATGCACAGACCCATCCAACACCCTCGGCTCTACCTCCACCGCCGTTCGTGCTACTGGATCGGGGGGAGCCGCCTCGTCCGTATCATAGTCAGTCTTTCCCGGCTGTAGGCCAGCCTCCGCTGTCCGATCCTAGTCCGGCGACTACTCTTCAGGCTGCTACTGGTAGGTAGCAAGATGTACCCAGTACTAGTCGATTGTCGGTTCAGCCAGCCGGACCCGCTGTGCCTCCAAGTGCCGAACGACCCCCCGTGAGCAGAGGTTCGCGTTTGGCACAAAAGTACAATGTTCTGAAGCACCTGGCCGGCATTCGGGCGAGGCTCTCCATCCTTGAGGCCCTTCCCCTGTCATCTGAGATGCGCGAGGCGCTTGCCGAGGCCCTAAGGAGCCCCCTCCAGTTCGAGACGGAGGTAGCAGCTGCAGAAGCCTTCCATATCGAGACGATTGAAAACGCCGAATGTCAGGCGGTTATTTCTTTCTCAGGTGAAGATGAGGACCCTCCCATACAGGGGCACATTCTCCCGCTGTATATCACTGGCCACTTCAATGGTGTGGAAGTCCGCCGCTGCCTCGTTGACACGGGTTCTGGAATCAATCTAATTCCGACCCGGACGCTGCGAAAGCTGGGTCTGTCCGAAGGTGATTTAACTCCCTCCGACCTCAGGATCCAAGGGTAAGACAGGACAGAGCAAACCCCGGTCAGCAAGATCCGCCTGAAGACTCATTTTGGTGGCATAATTGCCAGCACCGAGTTCATGGTTGTTTCTCAGGACACCGCCTACAACGCATTGATGGGTAGGCCATGGCTCCATCTGCATGCGGCGGTCCCCTCGTCGTATCACCAGTGCCTCAAGTACTCGCTCAACGGTCGAGTAGGCGTGCTCCAAGGAGATGCATCCCCTTTCTCTTCTTGTGAGGCCCGCTATCTAGATGCGGGTTATTACAAAAGTAAGGACAAGAAAATCCTGGTAAGCGAGGATGAGCCCGCCCCGATCACAAGTGATCCCTGGGCAAGCATGGATGACCCCTACATCCTCCCGATCCACCGATTGGAGGCCACGACCCTGGACATGGGGCAATGTTTCGTTATTTCGGGTACGCAAGGAAGACATGTTCCCGTGTCCAAGCGACGGCGGAAAATCACCTCGTACTCCTACATCAACCAGGCTCAGGTGATCCCAGAATCTCCTGCCCCTATACGGTACCGGGACGTCAAGCTGATGACAACGGCGGTGTTCCATACGTGTCTCTTCTGCCGGGCTGGAATTAACCGAATTAGGCTGACACGTCACCACTGCTTTGATATCATCAAACATGGCCCTTTAGGCCGAAGGCCAGATGGGATAGGGTCGACTGCCTTCATTGCCATGGTCTCGATGGTAAGTGAGTATCCTGATGTGGTGACCGCTGTTGCCCGAGTCAGCACAAGCTACCCAGTGGATCTTGATAGCCTAGATGTATCTTTCGTCGCGGGAAGTCCCCCCATGGCTGGGGAGGAAGACTTGGAGGATTCTCCCCCAGCCTTTGAAGAAGGTGTCTCTACCACGGTTGATGAACTGGTACAGGTGAACCCTGGTAACGAGGAAGATCCGAGACCCACATTGATCAGTGCGGCCATGTCCCTCGAGGAGCAACGACAGTACGTGGAATTCCTCAAACAACACCATGATGTGTTTTCCTGAAGTTACGATGAGATTCCAGGGCTGGACCCCCAAGTGGCCATCCACCGTCTGGGCCTCCCGGAAAAACATCGTGGGTTTAAGCAGCCCCCCAGGAAGATGAACCCTTCCCATGGTGCTATGGTTGAGGCCGAAGTTGACAAGATTATCAAAGCCAACTTCATTAAGGAGGTCCAGTACCCCAAATGGCTCACCAACATTGTGCCGGTCAGGAAGAAGAATGGGCAGATTAGAGTCTGCATCGACTTCCGCGATCTCAATCGCCACTCCCCAAATGATGACTTCCCACTCCCAGTGACGGAGCTGTTGATTGACGCCATGGCCGGGTTCAAAGCCCTCTCTTTCATGGATGGGTATTCCGGGTATAACCAGATCCGGATGTCCCCCGAAGACGAGGATTCCACTGCTCTCAGGTCTCCCCAGGGTACCTTTTGCTACCAGGTAATGCCATTCGGTTTGAAAAATGCAGGTGCCACTTATCAGAGGGTCATGCATCGCATATTCAAACCGATTCTCAGGACATTGGTGGAATGATACGTGGATGACCTTGTATTCAAATCGTTCCAGCACCAGGACCATCTCAAAGACCTTGAGAAAGTGTTCGGTTTCCTCCGTTCCCGTCACCTGAAAATGAACCCGCTGAAGTGTGCCTTCGGAGTCACCTCCAGGAAGTTTCTGGGCTTTGTTTTTAGATACCGAGGTATCGAGATCGACCTGGAGAAGATCAAGCCCATCTTCCAAATTCCTCCCCCGAGCAACATTCGAGAGCTCCGAGGCCTTCAAGGCCACTTAGCCTACACACGCCGATTCATTGCGAATATGGCCGGCAAGTGTAAGCCCTTTTCCTGGCTCATGAAGAAAGGCACTGCCTACGAATGGGATGAGGAGTGTCGGACCGCCTTCGAGGAAATCAAACAGTATCTACTCCAGCACCCGGTCTTGATGCCACCCGTCTCCGGAAAGCCGCTGGTCCTTTATGTGACCGCCCTGGAGAGATCCCTCGGTGCGCTGCTCGCCCAGAAGAACAACGAGGGTACTGAGAATAGTCTCTACTATCTCAGCCGCATGCTTCTCGATACGGAGATTCGATACTCCCCTGTCGAAAAGAGCTGCCTTGTGCTCGTCTTCGCCGTGCAGAAGTTGCGGCCCTACCTGCAACACCACGAGGTACAATTGATCTCTCGGGTAGACCCGCTGAAGTACATCCTGAACCGTCCCATGCTGACTGGCCGACTAGCACGGTGGGCGTTGATTCTACAGCAGTTTGATATCAGGTTTATACCTTAGAAGGCCGTTAAGGGACAGGCATTGGCAGACTTTTTAGCTGCCCATCCAACCCCCTCGGATCAATCCCTGGACCTGGATTTCCCCTACGAGACGATCCTCTCAGTCGACCATGTTGTCCCGTGTTGGCAAATGCATTTCGACGGCGCCTCCCGGAGCCCCACCGGTAGAAGGCTCAACAACCCCAAGCTCAATAGAGTGGGTCTGGGTAGTGTTTTCATTACCCCGGCGCAAGCCGTCCTGCTGTACTCATTCCTGTTGTCAGAAGGTTGTACGAACAACGAGGCAGAGTACCAGGCTCTCCTCACCGGCCTCGAGTTGGCCCTTGAGATCCATGTTCCCCATCTACATGTGAATGGAGATTCCGATCTGGTAATCAGAGAGTTTAATGGCGACTACGTCGTCAGGAAGCCAGAGCTTGCACCGTTACTGGAGTACACCCTCCTCCTAATGGCCCAGTTCTCTCCTCGGCCAGAGGTTACCCAT
This sequence comes from Viscum album, assembly GCA_963277665.1. Taxonomy (NCBI): domain Eukaryota; kingdom Viridiplantae; phylum Streptophyta; class Magnoliopsida; order Santalales; family Viscaceae; genus Viscum; species Viscum album. The sequence continues at coordinate 310,661,127 of OY728126.1, forward strand.
GTCCCCCGATCGCAGAACGGCCAAGAGGACGCCCTGTCTGGCTTAGCCGCATCGCTCGCAGAACCTGAGCAAGATGATTTGGTCATACACGTGGCCCACCGGAGAGTCATTGCTCTCGTCGCCCAAGAGGACCGTGATAGCCTGCGGGTAAGTCATCTCACCACCGGACCCTCCATATCGGTAGTCCTGGGTTCGTCAGACGCAGTGGTTGAAACCACCCCCGACTGGAGAGCACCTTTTGTCGAGTATCTCCAAAGTGGTCAGCTCCCGGACGATCGAGCCGAGCGCGAGCGAATCCGACGCCGCGCACTTCAATTTACCCTCCAGAGTGGCCCCAGTCTTGAGAAGATCCTCTATAAACGGAGTTTCGATGGTGTCCTCCTCTGTTGCATCCAAGGAGTAGAGATACCTCAAGTTATGCAAGAGGTTCACGCCGGTTCCTGTGGCGCCCATCAAGCTGGGCCAAAGCTGTCCCATCAAATCCGGAGGTTAGGGTACTTCTGGCCCTCCATGATCCACGATTGCATTGGGTATCCCAAGAGATGCCACGCGTGCCAAGTACACGCCAACTACTTGCATCGGCCGCCAGAACCCCTCCACCCCACCAAGTACACTTGGCCATTTGCGGTATGGGGAATTGATGTAGTGGGACCGTATCCGCCGGCAACAGCCCGCCAGTGTAGGTTCATCCTGACTGCTACAGATTTCTTCTCCAAGTGGGCAAAAGCAGTTCCGCTCAAAGAGGTCAAGGCCTGTTCCATCGTTGACTTTGTGAGCTCCAACATTATCCACCGGTTTGGAGTCCCTCACGCTGTCCTCACCGATAACGGCACCAACTTCCGAGCTGCTGAATTGAAAAAATTGTATGCTAAGTACGATATCCGGTCGAACCATACCTCCCGCTACCACGCGCAGGCGAATGGACAGATCGAGCCATTCAACAAGACCCTCTCTAACATTCTGCAGAAGATGGTTGGTCAGAACAAGAAGAGTTGGCCGGACAAGCTCCCCAACGCCCTCTGGGCTTACCGGACGACCACTCGCAACTCTACCCAGGTGACCCCATATTCCCTGGTGTATGGAGCTGAGGCCGTCCTACCCATTGAGATCCAGCTGCCGTCGCTACGCACTCCAGTTTATGATCGCCAAACATCAGATGAGGTAGCCGTGATCCGTCTAGCTGAATTGGAAGCACTGGACGAGAACCGGCTCCATGCCCTGCACAATCTGGAAAGGCATCAGGACAAGATAGCGAGAGCCTTTGACAAGAAGGTTCGTCTCCGCTCTTTTCTACAGGGTGGCCTAGTATTGGCCCTTCGAGCGCCAATGATTCCCGGTAGAAACCGCCCAAGTTAGAACCCAAATGGGAAGGGCCTTATATCATCCATAAGGTTTACCCCAATGGAGCATACTCTTTGGTGACCACGGATGGAGAGCGTATAACCCCTCCCACCAATGCCAAGTTCCTCAAGCGATACTTTGCCTAGGGCAAAAGTGGTCCTGCACGACCCTAAACTACGAGAGGGTCCTGCATGACCCTAAACTACGCAAAAGTCCTACACGACCAAAAACTGCACCCCCGTCCTTACTACAAGACATTAAACTGCAAGCCAGTCAGGCCTTCCTGACCGAGGCTCGGCCTCAGGCCCCTTGGCCTCCTTTGGCCCCTGGCCCCGTCTCTACCGCGGTTTGGCCTCAGGCCCCCCCTTGGTCTTTCCCCGACTTACCCTCTTGCGGGATTGTACGGCATGGTGTAGGACTATGTCCCCATTCTCGTCGGATTACTTGTCGTACCGTACATATCCCCAAATGAGGTGCTTCTCATCGTCCCGCATGATGTTAAACTGCATTGCCAGAACTACGTGTGGCTTGATTCCCATCTTCATGGGATACGTAGGAACGCTCGGACGCCTCGTCTTGAGCCCATCCCCAAGCTGTTCTCTTCCGCTATTCCCCCTGGGAATAGTCTCCTTGGAGGATCTTTGTGTAGTAGGTAGTAGGCTTTCTTGGCCCCGCTCATGCAACCCCTCTTGCACAAAGATTTTAAGGGTCGCGCCATGCGCCCACTCCCGTTCTTCTATCCCCCCCACGTCCTCACCGCACGACGCTAAACTACATGGCCTTCAAGAACTACGTATGGCTTGATTCCCATCTTCATGGGATACGTAGGAACGCCTGGACATTTCGTCCGTTGGCCCAGCCCAAAAGTCAAAATCTGCCCCTCGGGCCAAGACATGGCAGGGTGCACACTTTTGCCCCAACTCACATCGAGCAAGCCTCGACCCGGCTGCACATTCCCCCCGGAGGTGTTTTCCCCTTTCGTGGAAGGACACAACTATGCTTCACCCACTCCTTGACTGGGATTCCATCATTTTTCACACCTAGAGGGACCCCCAAGTACGGCCTGGATACAATGCCCAAGGGCTCTCCTACCGATACGGGCCAACACCCTCTAGGGCTTTCAAGCAACAAATCGATACAAGTCCCACGTTGCGAATTTGTTCAGCAGTCGACACTCGTTTGTTGCCCCCATAAGAGTCACCATAGGAAAGCTGTGTTTCGAACATGGTCAACAATGTCCTGGATCTTCGAGTCCACCCCGAGATGCCCCAGGCATCAAGAACAGTGATTCATCATGCCCCATCCCGAGGTGACAAACATTCCCCAGGTGGTGCTAGCGATCCAGGCCACAGCCCAGGATTCCTCATAAAGGTGTACGGTGTGATGTGGGACTACGTCCTCATTCACGTCCCATCCCGTACGCCCTCCCCTTACGAGGCCCAGCCTCAGGCCCCTTGGCCTTTTCGGGTCCCCGACCCCTCGTCCTCTTTGCAAGACGTTAAACTGCAAGCCAGTCAGGCCTTTCTGACCAAGGCTCAGCCCCAGGCCCCTTGGCCTTCCCGGGCCACAGCCCGGGTCCTCTCTTATAGGATTGTACGGTATGGCGTAGGGCTATGTCCTCATTCACGTCGGTTTTTCGCCATACTGTACACCTTTCTTAGGAGTATATTACTCCCCCCCCCGGTCCAGTATGACGTTAAACTGCATCTCAAGAACTACGTGTGTCTTGATTCCCATCCTAATGGGTTACATAGGACCACCTGAATGTCCAAAATTCGGGTCCAGCCCCATTTCATGGGAATCTTAATCCCATCATGGCCCCTTGGCCTATCCTTCCTCCATGAGAGGATCATATGGTGTGGTGTGGGATATGTCCTCATTCACGACGACCTCGTAATGACCACGCCATATTTCCCCGCCCGCTGAGCTGTTTCGTCGATCCCTTTTTCGGTTTTTCACCAATGTGCTTAAGAGTACTCTGGTTTATTACCTGGAATGCCAAGCTAGACTCGGACACGTCCGCACCCGCTTTCCAGGCTTTGTGTATCCCCGCATCAGGGCTTTCATCATCTTTCACACCCGGAGGGACCCCCAAGAACGGCCTGGATACAATGCCCAAGGGCTCTCCTACCGATACGGGCCAACGCCCCCAAGGGTGTTGGACGACAAATCGATAGAATCCCGCATTGCGAATACGGTCAGCGGTCGATGCTGGTTTGTTGTTCCCACCTCAAGCTAACGCGATATAGACGCTGTGTTTCTGCCATGGTTAGCAGTTTTCATCTGTCGCCACGCCAACCCATTAAGCCCAAATGCCGGGTACACAATTCAAACCCTTCATCACTTCATCATGTCCAAGTAGAGTCTCGGAACTCTTTGTACATTTCCCCCGTGCACGTCTGCTCTTTGGAGGAAGAAGCTACGTCAAAAGTGTCCTTCGAAACACTCTGCTGACTCCCCTTCGGTGGACGCCCCAAGTATTGCGAGGAGGATACCCCCCTTGTTTCCCATACTGAGTTTATCTCACGTGGGCTTAGGGATTGGGTTGACATCTGTGCTTACTCGGGAGTTGTCACCAACCACGGTCTGAGCTCTAAGACCATAAACTAAGACTCTCCTCTGGAACTACGTCCAAGACCCCTTGTCTTTGGGTCCAGCCTGAGTTCAGCTAGTTCACCTCTATCGGTTCCTACCATTGGGACCCCGGCCACAGGGCTGCGTGGCGCAGTGAGGGACTACGCCCTCATTCACGTCGGGTTTGCAATAGCTGCACCACGCACGCCCCCATTATGACGTTCAGTCCTCCACTTCCATGTCTTGCATGACATTAAAAGGCACCATTCGGGACTACGTCCAACTTGATTCCCATCCTCATGGGATACCTAGGACCGCCCAGACGCCATGTCTCCTGGTACGACCCATTCAGGACCCTGATTACAGGGCTGGGTGGCGCAGTGAGGGACTACATCCTCATTCACGTTGGGTTTGCAATAGCCTCACCACGCATGCCCCCATTTCGAGGTTCAGTCCTCCTATTCCCTGTCATGCATGACATTAAAAGGAACCCTTCATAACTACGTGTAGCTTGATTCCCATCCTCATGGGATAAGTAGGACCACCTGGATGTTTAAGATTTGGGTCCAGCCCCACCTCCTAGTGATCTCCTGATCTCCTGATCACCTAAGCTATTTGGCCTATCCCTCTCCGGGAGGGGGAGGTGTAGGTATGATACAAGGTTTTTGGCACCGTGCCCCCTTCCCCCGGAGACCTGCCATCTCTCGATCACCCTCAAAGTTCAGTCCCTTGACTCCTTGCAGTGGTTCACCCATGTATTAAGAGCACTCTAGTCTAGAACCATGAGTGTCAGATTCAACTTGATCAAGTTCCTTCCACTTGTCAAGCTTTGTGTTCCCCTCTATTCGGACTTTCATCATCTTTCATACCCAGAGGGACCCCCAAGAACGGCATGGATACAATGCCCAAGGGCTCTCCTACCGATACGGGCCAACACCCCTAAGGGTTTTGGACAACAAATCGATAAAATCCCGCATTGCGAATATGGTCAGCGGTCGATGCTCGTTTGTCAGTCCTCATTTCAGTCTAACGCGACAGGATGCTATGTTGCGAACATGGTCAGAAGTAATCTTCTGTCGTCACGCCAGCCCCTTCAGTCCTCGAATGTTGGTTGCATGATTCACATCATTTTCCATCCCATCAGGTCCAAGTGGAATCTCGAAACTTTTGGCGCTATCCCTCAGTGCACATTCGCATGCTAGGGGAAAAAGCTGCAATTTGGCTTCCTTCGGGGCTCCCACGGTCCGAGCTCTAAGACCATAAACTGAGATCCATTCGGGACTACGTTCAACTTGATTCCCATCCTCATGGGATACTTAGGACCGCCGAGACGCCCTGTCTCTGGGTACAACCCATTCAAGAAACTAGTCTCTCCCCCTGTTTCCCCTCTATATAGGCCCCTTGGCCTAAGGTTTCCCTCTCCGAATGGCGTACAATCTGATGTGGGATCATAGTCTCCGTCAATTGTGTTTTATAACACTGCGCACATTTCCCGCCTAGCATCGTCTCTGCTACGTCTGCGCTGCATGACGATAAAATTCATGCTTGGTCCTATCATACGACCCTAAACTGTGACACTATCGTCCTGGCCGCACGACGAAAAACGGCACCGCATTGTGGTAACCTCGTTGTAGAGGACATCACGTTGGGTACTGGCCACGCGCCATTCCATTTGTCAAAGCCCATCGCGACTTGATCCTTGTGGCGATATCACGGCCTACTATTCTAGGTCTGTCGCTTCACAAACAAAAAAACCATTCACCTTAAAGAAAAAACAAGATACATCAAATTCCGCTTCTTTTAGTGCAAGTGCCATGTCTGCACTCCCCTTTTCCCCTGGCACTGGTATCCTACCATGTCACTTCCAGAACTACGTATGGCTTGATTCTCATTCTTATGAGATACGTAGGAGCGCCCGGGTGCTTCCCCGCGGGCCCAGCCTAACCCTTGTGTTCGGTCCCTCGACTCGAGCATTTCCCCAGAGAATGCATGGTAAGTAGGACTATGTCCTCATTCACGTTATGTTTTTATGTCTTGCGTCCCCTGATCCCTTTTACTATCCATGGTTCGAATTCTATGACCCTAAACTAAGATCACCCCAATGGAAAGGAATCTTCTCCCTCTCTCTGATACGTTTCGTTTCCGTATTCAGATGTGTTTTGACAAAGAGCCCGAAGCATGGGATTTTAACAGGGAGGTTCCCCTCATCTCATGACCAAGCTTCGTGAGCTCGCTATTTGGATCCTCATCCTCTCCCACATCCAAAAGGACCCTCGAACGACGTGGATACTAAGCTTAAGGGCTCTCCATGAATGCTGGACCTAAGGGCCCTTCGATCATTTCGGGTCAACGTCCCTACGGATATCTGACAACATTTGTGACATGGTCCCGTGTTTCAAACATGGTCAACGGTCGACCATCATTTGTCTGTCTCCATTCTAGGCTAACGCGACAGGATGTTGTGTTGCGAACATGGTCAGCAGTAAAACTCCATCGTCACGCCGCCATCGTCATGATCTGAATCTCGAGCGTCATTATTCACACATTTCCACTCCCTCATGTTCAAGTGGAACTCCATCATACTCGGCTCTTCTTCATCGTGCTTCTAGGTGCGCTAAACGATCGTGTTAATGTCATTGGGCCGGTAGACACCGAGCGTCCCTTTGCCCTAAGCTGCCCCCTTTGTGTCGGGAAATTCCCACCACTACTTCTTGTTTCCCACACCGAGCACGACTCACGTGGGCTTAGTAGTTTTGGCGAGATGTGTACCAACACGGTTAGGATGTTCCCCGTCCCGCATGACGTTAAACTGCACTTCTAGAACTACGTACGGCTTGATTCCCATCATCACGTGGGATACGTAGAGACACCCGGGCATTTCGCCTAGGGTTCAGCCCCTGGAATCACGAAATCTTGTTCCTCCCCATTTCCAGCCCTCGCCAGAGAGGCCCTATCTGGAAGAAAGAATGATCCGTGATCAGGCCGATGCGCCCATCTGGTGTACTCTCACAACAGTGGTGCAACTACCGAAGTGTTGGATTCTGTTTATTCAAACCACCAATCCGTGTTCCATGCTTTTCGTGCCCCTTATTCGGACCCTTGTACTCTTTCATATCTGAAGGAACCCCCTAACGGTCTAGTCTCATGCCGCATCGGCTTACCTACCGTCCTGGGCCAACGTTCCGGAAGACTGGTCATGTTTGAAGGGACCCCCAATAACGGCCTGGATACTACGCCCAAGGGTTCTCCTACCGTTACGGGCCAATGTCCCGAAGGATTGATCGACAACAAATTGATAAAATCCCACGTTGCGAATATGGTCAGCGGTCGATGCTCATTTGTTGTCCCCATTTCAGGCTAATGAAGTAAGGATACCGTTTTTCCGCCACGGTTAACAGTTGTACTTCATTGTCACGCCATCCCCACAGTGTTCCGAATTTGGGTATCGTGATTCACACTTCCCATTTTCATCTGTTTGAACCGCTTTCAACGCCCCTGGCGTTGCCCCATTCGTGCATAAGAGCACGTTGAAGAAACAGTAATTTGGCCATCCTGGAAGTTCCTCCTCCGATCAAGCCTTCCCCATCTTTCGGGAATCTGGACTGGCTTGGGGAATTGTCATCAAACGTCCCGCAAACATTGTAGGGATGTAACAAGGCAATTCAACAGTGTAAATCGTGCATGCCACGACACTCAAAACAAAGGAGAAAGAAAGAGTTGAATCTCAAAAGTGTTAATAAAAGTTTCTTTCGGGTTTGTTACAATATTCGAGGGTTGACTTCCCCCAAGGACGGGTTCACCCCGTCAATAGAGCGTTGCAGCTCCACCACCCGCTGACTTGCAGCGTCCAAAGCCTGTTGCCGCTGATTCAACTCCTGCTCCTCTTCAGCAGCGGCGGGGCGTAATTCATCAACTCTGGCCCTGGCCCTTTCTACCTCGGCCTGGACGGCAGCCATCCGTCCAGAGGTCTTCCCCATATGCTCCTCAGCCTCTGCCAGCTGGGCCTTCAATCGTGAGACCAGCACAGACTGCGCATCAAGAGTGGCTGAAAGCTTGTTGGCCCGGATCTGCATCTGTTGGACCTCGCCTTCATCCTCCTAGAGCTTCCTAATGCTGGTCACCTTCCTCCGCTGGCATCCCACGCTCAGCCCACGATCATGCTCCCGGATCTTCTCAGCCATGAGGTCTCGGATGAGCGCGTGAGGGCGTTGGGCATCCACTCCCCCAGCACACAGTTCGCGCAGCCGCGAGCAGAGCCTATCCATTTCGTCCAGCCATTGTGCTTGGGGAGTGTCCCTGATAAAGCGCGTGATCAGCTTCCATGGCCGGCGACGGACTATGCTGCTGTCTTCCTCATCGGAGGCGGTTTCGTCCCAATCCGCGCGGCTGGCAGGCTCGTACGCAGGGTATGCCTGCAGGAATTCCTCAGCGGGATCTGCATCTGGTGTCGAATTTGGTACGACACCTGACGCCGATGCAGGCATGACAGGACTGGGACCGACCGGTAGATCCTCTTCCTCGGAGTCCACCTCGATGACTTCAGGTAAGGCCCCGCTGGCGGACCCGCCAGTGATGATGTGCGTCGCAGCTTGAGGATATGGAGGGACTATCGCCACCATCACCGGCATGCCCCTAGGAGGGATGCCGCCAGACATCCCGGTCAGCCTCGCAGCAGCGGCCCACGCCAGCCGAAGAATAGTACGACAGAGGGAAATAAACGTTAGTTGGCATGACCTACATGTGACAACGAGGAGATCGGTGGAGGAGACTTACGAAGATCGACCTCCGACTGCTGCTCCTGAGCCGGTACTGAGGGAACCCCGAGGCGAGGCCCTCCCTATATTGTTGGAAGGTCTGGAGATTCCAGAGGAGCCGTCCCAGGCACCCTGGTCCCACCAGGCGCAGAAATGGACGCAGCCATAGGCGCGGGTTCTGAAGGTCCCGCATCATCACCCGCCAAGGGGCGAGAACGAGGCCTACGAACAAGTTCCTCCTGCATGGCTCAAACATTGGTGAGAATTCCATAGGGACCCAAAAACAGGTCGTAAGGAGAGATGTTCGGAATGCTTCCTTGAGAGCCTCCGCGAAATCGTCGGATTCTGAGCTTCGGTCTTCGACCTCGCCCTCCTCCAACGGGCTCCCTCCGCAAGACTCATCCTCCCGAGAAGAGTCCTCTGATTCCTCCTGCAAGGGGAAGCGCTCCCTCAGATCGGCAGCCGATGACTGTGGGGGCACCATCTGATTCAACAGTACCCTCACCCGATCCGTCATTGGGCGAGGAACACTGCTGGAGTGGACGTAATCCCCCAGCTCGTCCAGGTATTGCTCCGCATCCGTCGTAGACAACATGAATCCAGTCCGAACTAGGTCTATGCCCAGCAATTCCATCTCGAGGCGATTCAGGTGGGCCCACATCTCAGGTGGGCTGAGGAATTGCTGGTTGACATTCCAAATGTCCCAAGAATCCGGAAAGACAGCATCTTCTGCCATGTCAATGTGACACAGCCGCTTCCTCGGAGCCTGAGTGGATATCCTACGGAATCCCCTCGGTGGCCACCCCTCCGAATGGCCCTGCTCTTCCGGAATCACCGGGTCCACCACTGCTTCCATACCCTCGGCCGGTGCGGGTCTCGCCGCCATGGCAGCCCCGCTGCCGCGAGCGGCCCTAGCTACCCTCCGACCTCAACCTCGAGATAGAGGAGGCCCGCCGTCACCAACCCGGATCGTTGGCTGCTTCAGCATCTCCCCAGGATAAGCTACCTCCCAACTAATGGTGTACTCCTTCAATAATCCGAAGGCGGCGGTGGATGGAGGCAATGCAATCCGCATATTTCCATCTTCGCGTGTGAACATGAGCCACAGCTGCCTCATCACACATGGGTGCTCCTCGTGACGCACCACCCAGTAGACCTGCGGGGTCAGCCGCTGGAGGCACCGGAACTGCCTCGCAAACCGATGTGGAGTGTACGGTTCACAGAGCGGCTCACGATCTATTCGTGCCACCAAAACTCCACCTCGGAAGGCCAGAAGGTAAGCCCAGTGTTCTTCCGTTCCCCGCTCGTCATCAGTAAGCATCCCCGTCGGCAACGGGAAGGGATGGAAATTGAACTTATCCGCCCACCACACCCGATTCAACACCATTGGAACAGCCAGTTTGAACGGGAAGCTCCTGACCGCGTTCAGAATTTATGGGCGAAAGTTCGATCCCGACGGCGAAATGGGGTTTGGATACTCGTAAATCCCCCTGATGTGCGCTGCAATCCACCCATACAGGAGGTGGAAGGGCCCGCATATTCTTGGCGGCTTCTTTCCCTCGCTAATATGCCGCAGCATTCTGTACAATTTGGTGAGCATCGGAATCCTCAGGTTGATCCACTGCCCTGTGGCCAACATCGATGCCATGATGAACGAGCTGGGCCGCACCCCCATGCTTGTATCCCTCACTGGTAGGATCCACCCGCAGATGAGAGCCGCGATGAAAGCCGCCAGCCTGACTATTGGCTGTTGTTCAGTGCTAACACTGAAACCCCAAGTCTTCCACTGGCTGTCCTCCAAGACCCGCCAATACGAGTGCCCTTTGCCCCGTTGAGCTGCCCTTGGACAAGTTCGAGGCCTTGGAGGGAACTCTCGATTCTCTGGGAAATTCAGGAAGCATTTGAACCACCTCCTGAAGTGGACGTCCCTCACTGCCTCTTTATCCTCGCCAGGGACAAGTGCCATCAGCGCCGACGCCAGTCGCGGCATTTGCTCCGCATCTCCCCACATGCTGGCAACGGGGAGGAATTCGTCATACATGGCCCCCAAGATCGGGACCCTGGAAATCTGGTGGACATCCCACAGGCTGATTCCCACCTCCCTGTGATGAAGGTGAAAAGTGTTGGTCCTGGATGACCATCTACTCAGTAGTTCCGGCATCAGCTGCTTCGGTTGGTAAATGTGGAACTGGGAGGCCCATGCCGCCTCATAAAAACCCACTCTCCTCAACTCGACCCCAAACTCCTCTCATGAGGCGCCTACCCAGTAGGCCCAGGACCAGTCGTCGGTAAAATTGCCGCCCTGGCCCAGGTCCCACTCATCAGACCATCCCTTCTTCGAATCCTGCAATGCCGCCTTCAGCATGGTACAATAGAGAGGAGGGGACGTCTCCAGTTGCAGTGGCTTCCCGTCGATATCATTCACATGGTTGTAGAGACAGTCAGTGGTGACGGGTGTGAAATCCTCCCGCGCATGACCATCGGCCGCCCTGAACCATTGGTGCTAGCACGTTGTGCTCCTGAACCAGAAAGCTGGTTCATCCCTACTCGCCTCAGGGATGAAGACGTCATCCCTCAGCCCAAAGCCGTACAACGGCAGTTTCTGGCATTGCGGATAATCTTTCTGACCCTCCGAGAGCAGATCTGTCAAAGAAGTGTGGTCTGAGTGGCTCCGGATCATCTCCCCCAAACCCGGACGGTTGGCCATCTCATCTCGACGAGCAGCATCCGCAAGGACCCCCAAGACAGCTTCTTGATGGTCCATTTTAATTCTGGCCCTCAAAAAAGGATTCTTTCGGATGGATCGCGAGGATAGACCATGAAGCTCGATCGCGAAGACGGATCGCGAAGATCGGTCATGAGCCCAAGCCGCGAAGTCTGGCCAAGGTCGGCAAGAAGTTCGCCTTGCGCGGACGCGGAGTCGGAGACCCGCGGTTCACCGCGAAGCTCGATTCGCGAAGGACTGTCGCGGAGTACGTGGAGCTTCGCGAAGTCGAGAGCACAAAAAGACAAGGAAGACATGTGAAGACAAAAAAGGGCGGACCCCCTATTTATAGGCGGTGACCCCGGAGCATCGCGGCACGCCTCACTCGCGCGAAGCATCGCGGCGCGTCCGGATCTGTGGCCCCGGCGAGCATCGCGGGTCCCCTTCGCGATGCTTCACCGCGAACCACCGACAAATTTTGGCGATTTTCCCTCAGACTTCGACCCTTCTCCCTCTGCGGCTCGATGTCTGATGGGGGGCATTTGTTGGCGCCAAAAATGTGGCCCGAAAGAAAGGAACGAAGAAGGCCGGCGCGCTGCCTCGCGAAGCTCCATCGTGAAGCGCCGCCGCGAAGCCCCGTCGCGAAGCGCCCCGACCATGGCGGTGCCGCGAAGCTCCCGAGGCGGTAATTCTCCGCGAACCCATTTGACGTTCGCGAGCCGCCGCGAAGCTCCAGAGGTGGTAATGCTTCGCGAACCCATTTGACGTTCACGAGCGCGCCGCGAAGCACCGGAGGCGGTGCGTGAGCCCTGCTTCGCGGCGCCCCTTCCTTATAAATACTGGACTCCCCCTGAGTCCCGAGGGGGGGACAATCCGACCTTTCGGCTTCTCCTCTCCCGAATCACGAAGCACGCTTTGCCCCGGGAATCATGAGCTCCGCGAGGTATTTCTACTCCACGAGACGACTCTGCTTTGTCTCGTTTTGATCCCCTCTTCCGGGAGGGAAGCCCTTCGCGAAGCTCAAGGGCGTTCGCGGAGGAAGGGGATTCCCAAGGGAACCGGGGAAGCCGCGGAGCACTTGTGCTTCACGAAACACCCAACCCATATGAGTGATCCCTATGCTAAGGCGGGACCGCTCCACTTCGCGAAGCACACTGCTTCGCAGGACCCTGCTTCGCGAGGAACCCCTTCTTCGCGAGGTAGTGCTCCGCGAACACTGTTCCACTTCGCGAAGCACCTTCCACTCACACCTATGCCCCATGCTAAGGCCAAGGCACCCCACTTCGCAAAGAACACTCCTCTTCTTAGTGATTCCTCTTCCCGTGCAGCCCTCCAGGTTTGCATGATGTGATTTCAAAGTCCCATGGACAATACCTCCCGTAGCGTTGCTTCGCCTAATGCTTCTTCACATAGGCATTCTAACGGCTATTGCTCCTTCGCATAGCCACGCTAACGTGGACCCCTCGATGGTTCACCCCACTACCCACCTTTACCATGGCCTTACCAAGACCTTCCCTTCCCCAAGGACCAGAGGGTACCGGTTATGTAAGTCCTAGGGGTGTGGAGTGAACCCACCTCGTCCGAGCTGCAGGACGTTAAACTGCCAAGTACCACGTCATCAACACATGACGTTAAACTGTGACCCAACCTCGTCTCCCTCACGAAGGGTCCCCCCAACTCGAACATTTTTTATACCACTCGTCTCCATGGGAATGGAACTCTTCTGCACATGGAATGAGATCCTCCTTGTCGGAGTGGTTTATGTTCGCAGGGGAAGGGCCGCCTCAGAGCGTAAGCCCCAAACCTTTCGTACGGATGATTGCACCCATGCATCATTGTACTTCCCCACTACCAAGGTCAGTGGAGGGAGTGATAAGGAACGAGGCACCCCCATATGGGCCTCCATCCTGGAGTAAGTCCCAACACCATGGGCCGCCCAACGCGTAAGCCCCTCTTCGCTTCTCACAGACACACCCTTCGCGACGTGATCGTCAGGTCCTTGCAACCTCTTGTTTCTCACACCGAGCATGACTCACGTGGGCTTAGAGTAAGCACCGACCCTGACCCCCATCCCCTTCTGAACTACGAGGTCTTTGATCCATGTCAAGGCATGGTACGTAGAAAGCCTTCACGAGGGTCAAGCCCACCACTAGTGGACCCACGGGTCTACTTTCACGTCAGTCCACCAGCGAATCCCCTCCGAACTACGAGGTCTTTGATCCATGTCAAGGCATGGTACGTAGGAAGCCTTCATGAGGTTCAAGCCCACCACTAGTGGACCCACGGGTCTACTTTCACGTCGGTTCACCGGCGAATCCCCTTTGAACTACGAGGTCTTTGATCCATGTCAAGGCATGGTACGCAGGAAGCCTCTACGAGGTTCAAGCCCACCCATCGCCATTCACGTCGGACCCATCATCCATTCACGTCAGGTCCCATTCTGGTCCAGTGGTAAGCCATTGCGACGCACCCGTCTTTCACGTCTGGTTTCACCCCCGTCCAACAAGACGTTAAACTACACTCCGGTCCAGTGGTAAGCCATTGCGACCCACCCATTTTGAACTAGGAGGTCTTTGATCCGTGTTAAGGCATGGTACGTAGGAAGCCTCCATGAGGTTCAAGCCCACCAATAGTGGACCAAGGTCTACATTCACGTCGGTTCACCGGCGAACCTTTTGAACTACGAGGTCTTTGATCCGTGTTAAGACATGGTACGTTGGAAGCCTCCACGAGGTTCAAGCCCACCAATAGTGGACCAAGGTCTACTTTCACGTCGGTTCACCGACACAACCACCCGTCATTTCACGTCGGGTCCCATTCTGGTCCAGTGGTAAGCCATTGCGATCATCCCCTTTTGAACTACGAGGCCTTTGATCCATGCCAAGGCATGGTACGTAGGAATCCTCTATGAGGTTCAAGCCCACCCGTCTTTCACGTCGGGTCTCTTTCCCTTGAACTATGAGGACTTTGATCCATGTCAAGGCATGGTACGTAGGAAACCTTCCCAAGGTTCAAGCCCACCATTAGTGGTCCCACGGGTCTACTTTCACGTCGGTACGCTGCCGATTCCCATCGGACCAAGGTCCACCTTTACGTTGGTTCGCCGACGAAGTTCATCGGGCCAAGGTCCACATTCACGTCGGTTTACCAGCACCATTCTGAACTACGCGGACTTTGATTTTCTGCCACGGGGATACGTAGGAAGCCCCATCAAGGCTCAAGCCCAACTTCACTGTCGCCCCCCCTGCGATGGTCCCACTTCACTCTCCTTCCACTGCACTCACCAATCGCCCATGGGCTGGCCATGGTATCGATATCCTTTTAAGGAGAATCCCCCAAATCCGGTCTATCCTAGATAATGCTCTGGTTGGGTTGATCCGTCCCCGCCGGACGCTAAACTTGCGACATACACTGTGTTGAACACAGGAAGCTGAGGAAAACCTCTGATATGTGTCTATGATACCTAATTCCCCGCGCTCGATGTGGGATGCCTCGGGCTTCCACGCCCTCGAGAAGCCTTGTGATCAAGGATAACAGACAGACATGCCAGGTACCCCAGCATCCAGACATGCTACTGATGCCTCAACGTGACTACTCCCCTGACCGAAGGTTGCTGCCCTGACTGGACCCTTTGGAATGTCCCGACAGAAGCAGTGTAATTAACCAGCGTCCATGGAAACATGGCACTGGGAAGAGTTTCACGTACTACGTATTAAATCTATAAGGGAGACCCGGACTAGATGACGAGTTCCGAGGAGGAATCCACGGAAGGAAGAACCGACATCCCATCATCCCGTTTCGATCAAGGAGCAGACGTACCTGAACAAGGAACGAATGTCGCCCGCCTTTGGAAAGCGGGAATGCGGGGCAACAAAGCCGCGCGTCCTCCACAGACGGATGCGCGCGCCCCGACGAAAGCGTCGGAAACAGATAACTACAATAATGTTATTTTTATGCTCTACTATTATCTTTGTTACAATGCACCATGATTGAATATATATATATATATATATATATATCTTATAATGGGATTCAATATGTTTTTTTAATAATAATGACTTCAAAATTTTTGTTAAACATTATATATAACTTCATGTATTAACATCAATGTAAATTCATGGGATAACATTGATTGGGAATGAACTTGATTCCATGGCTCATGATGTTTGTAGTGGTACTGATATTGAGGTACATTTATGATATAGATTTTATTCATGGTTTATACATTTAATTTTATCATATGGTTTTGTTTTAATCTGATGATATTGATATTGAAATTTTTTATATTTTATTATTCATTTTCATGAAAGGGGGATGTAAATTAGGGTATCACAATCATTATAAAATGAGCACTCATCAATGATATTTATTCATGATTAATAGAAAAACGTTCCTCATAAGTAATAAAATATTTAAAAGTAATAAAATATGGAAGAAATATTTTTTCATAGATCTCCCTAATTAGGATACTATAAAGGGAACACAACAACAAAATTTCATGCACCATAAACTATATGAAAATTTCATTTTGAATAAAATTTCGAATTCCCCCACAATGTAATATGTATAAAATAGAGTGGTTTAATTTCAAGATAATACTCCAAGTCAACATGAAACACATTTTACAACCCTGGACCATAGGTACTAATAATTTTTACCACATGTATTGAAATACAAAAATTCCCTTATCTAAAACATAAAAGGATATTAACTCATACATCTTCTTCTTAAATATTATACACTCTACATGGATACAATTTATAATGATGAACAGGTGAATTATAATAATTAGTATATCTAGATATGTTATATATTTATCCATCATTATTATGATCAACTAATATGATCAATATAAGTAGGTAAATATTTACTAGTTTGTTTCTTCTATTGTCTTTGTATATGTTCTTGTAGAACTACTAATTTTTCAGGATGATATGTTCTTGATAAAATACCATTTTACGAACATATCAATTATTGATAAATAATTCTTGTCTCTAAACCACTATTTTATATAGGGTAGTGGATCTTATTATTATTTTTCATCAGTCATATTTCAAACAATTTCATTCTTTTGTAAACTAGTCTTATTCTACTACACTGTGACTGGGTTTTATCAAGGTAAATTTCAATGATTTGAAATTTTATGAAACCTACATAGTTAATTTAATGAATAACCCATAAGATTAATTTTTATAGTTACATAATTAATTCTGAGGAAGAAGATGTCAAGAATGTTGTTGGAATTAGGTTAGTGATCTACCAAAAGTAAAAAAAATTGTGTTATTAAGGAAGTTTCATCGATTTTAGTTGGTATTTGTGGTGGATTTATTATTTCTAAATGTTTCTAGTAAGATTATTATATATTTAATGTATTATTATCATTAATATTATTTCTCAAATTATCTCCCTTAAAAATGGACGTACCTGAATTTTCTAATTTTATATTCTTAAAACCAATTCAATTTCATTTTGTAAATGTAATAATATCATTTCCAGCTAGATGGGAGTGGTATAGGTCTAAATTTCAAAAAAAAACTATTATGATTATATATTCTATTATATGTATTCTTTATATTATATTTATTATGGTTCATTTGACATAACATTTTGAAAACTAAGTATATAATTTATCATTTATGATAAGAATTTAGAAAAAATAATATGTGATTGTTATGTTTCTAAAAAAACACATTCACCTAAATGGAGAATTGGATAGGGGTGAGAATAAAACGGTATATAGAAGGAATAATTTTAAAATAAAACATATATATTGTTCTAATTAATTCATGTATGTAGTTCTCATAGAAAACTATTGAAACTATATAAACCAAATGTTAACACAGATGCCACAATATGAAATTTAAACTACTTATATACTAAAATAAATCCCATTAACTATGATATAAATTCTTGATGAATGTAACAAAGTACCAGTGATGTTGTTTTGTATACATAAATAAATTTTTTTGTTGTCAAAATATTAAATGTTATTATTTTATTACATAGGTTGGCATGAATATTATTCTATATCACTCATACCCTTCATGGTTATTATTATAAAATATTATTTCAATGGTCTGATGATGATGTAAAATTTCATGAACTGTAATTTCCATATTAGTGACTATTCATAGTGAACCTCTGTAACATCTTTTAATTTCTATGGGAAGTAAACTAGAGCTTGTTGTTAATGAGATATCACATGAAATTGCTGAGAAACATGTATCCATTAAAGGATATTTTGTGGTTCAACAATCAGATGACTCTTCGTTCCACCGCCCAAAAAATGTTCTCATACTGATTTACATAATAATAATCCATAATTCTTTTGAGTTGGATTTATTCACCTTTATAATGGTATATAAATTATTGTTAATCATAAATTTGTTTTTTTTATTCATAAAAAACCATGTTTACAACAAATTTACTGGTTCAATATGGATCTAACTAATCCATTTTGGGGAAACCTTGGTAAATTATTACCATAGATGTTATCAGGTATTATCATACAATGAATTTCCTTCTCAATGGGATATTTTACCCACTATATGTAAATGTGTAACATTTATTATGAAATTAATTTAGTTCTTCAGCAGTTACCCCAATAACACACTCTTTCATATTGTGACACAAGTAAATAATTTAGATATCCATGTATTTGATGAGATGAAATGAAGAAGTATCCCCTTAGCATTATCTTGTTGTTGTGTAATGAATTTGTTAATTCATTAAATAGGGAAATATATGAATAATTTATCCATAAAGGGAATGTGATTTTGGTCTAGAAGGCCAAATAGAACCAATATTTCTGAATGGATGGTGTGAATGGTGGCACAACACAATTGTGTCTAGAAAGAGGGAATTAAAATGGATATGATGGTTTATATAGAGTGTAATTCAATTTTCTTCGGGATTATTTTTTTTACATAATCAAACGGATTTATTATATGTAGATAATATCAATATTTTACATTTCCCCATTATAAATGAAATTACGTTAACCAGTGAAAAGCAATATACATGCAATGATTCCAAGAATTGTTTTTCATGAATGTCCAAGATAGAGCCCCCATTTTAAACCAAGGCTATTGCTCTAGTTAAATGGTGGAAATTGTCGAAATATTTCTAATACCATGGGTTTCATTATCTAAGTAGACCTATAAACATAATTTCATTCCATGGTGGTACTTTAAATTGCTTAATCTATAGGCACGGTTCCAACCAATGGTTATATGTCTTCTTCCATGATTGAAATCGTGGATTTAAATGTGACCCTATTAGCCCAAAAATATGATCCACTATTCCCTAGACTATATATATTACCTATATAAATATTTATAGGACCTATATCCTTGGTTATAAATAGTGGTATATCTTGGATTTTTAGTAGTGTCACTATGGGTTCTTATGGACCAGTTGACCTAGGTTGTGCAATTCATATCGATCAAGGTTGACGATTCTCTTGATGAACTAGGATTATTATATATTCTAAAGATATTAAATCTTATATACTTGTATTGGATTATAATTTTGGATCAAGAGTCCAAATTCAAAAATATTTTTTTTGCAGGGTCTATAAAAGGTAATTGATACTCATGAGTATTTGAGCATAACATACTATACTAAAATTAATGGTCATTCTAAGCATAATACAAAAATATTGGAGGGAATTATAATATTGTATGTCTTATATTTTTCTGATGCATTGGAAAGTAAAATCACCTTACACATGTTCCCTTATAAAAATAGTTAGAAGACATCAATTTAGATAGAACATTTTGGATGAGAAACCCTCATATTCTGAGTTAACTGAAGATAAAATCTATATATGTGCGTCCATTGAATGTTTTTGACTAGATTAGTATATTTTCATATCAATTATTACGTTTGAGGAGTTTCTTAATTATTAATAATGTGATTCATGAATCTAAACTAAAGGGGTACCACCTCAATCCTTCTATTATGATCAGAATTGATAACATAGAGTTGAAACCTAATAATTTATTCAAGGAATAAATAATTAAAATAGTAAATCAAAGATATAAAATCTTATGTGGGGATAAAAAACTATCTGGTACTTTTGAAATGTTAGTATTGTCGAATTTAAGATGGGGCTTGGGGGGGAAAGATGCTGACATGTGGTCTTAATGGTTGAAATTATTTTTTGGATGTCTCTATGACACATCTGAGGTTAAATTTATTAAATAGTCAGCAGTTGTAACACATTGCATATTATCATTTAAATATATGATATAATTTAGGATAAATATCATGTATTTTAATGAGTTATGGATATTGGAGGTGTTGTCTAGGGATATGATGTCTTTTTTTAGAGAATTAACTAGTTATAGAAATTTATGTCATAGTGAAATAAATTATAAAGTACATTGTGGTTTGGTGATAGGTACCATATAGATCCCTAAGAGATGGGTAGATTCTATAAAAGACATTGTGTGGTCAGGTTTCGTAGAGTGGATACTTGGAGGACACCGAGTACTCTGTGGGAGTAAGATGGGTTATCAGTGGGTACTGTTTATGTTTTCTTATTTAAATTCATATTAAATAAATGTAAAATATTTTTTAATGATAACACTCTATCCCCCATTTAATCCAAGATGCGTGTCCTCAACTATCTCTAACTCCAAATATCCTATTTAATTTGGTTTATCTCCTTTTATAGTGGTTGGATTCTAGTTTATTTTGTCCCTATATGTACCTATATGTTTGTATATAACTCCTTTTTAATCTATTCACCATTTTGTTCACTATTTCAATGTGTTATATCAACTATTTTCTAATTTGTTTGTTTATCTAAATTTATTGGTTTCTTCCATTTTAATCTAAACTGATTGGTCGAATTCTTCTAGATGAACTCTACTACATTGATGTAGGTGGTCCATAACCATACATAAATTTTTGTGAATTTTTTAGGTGATGTGTGACATGTAGTCTCACCAACCATATGTAATTAACCTAAAACCTAAACTATGTTTCCATCCCTATAATTTTATAAGTTTTGTAAGGAGTCATATATCCAAAATCGTCCTTTTGATCATAAATTTTTCATGCCATAACCACCTATGGACATTGGTTTAAACCAAAGTGTAGATAAATTATACTAGACACAATATTTGGGACTTCCTTGGGTCTAGTTTTGAGCTAATGGACCCATTTTAGAAACCTAGTCCACCTTGCGAATAAGAAATTCATGTTATTGGGAAACTTGAACTTAAGGAATAAACCATGTGGAGATTTAGAGATAGAGTATGGAATTTTGGTTGTATAAATTAGAATATATTGTTAGTATTCCTCCCCATATAACCTTATTATAAATAGTATGGTTTTAACTTACATTCAGAAAAATAAATATTTTTTTATATAATAAACAAAAATTTTATAGATGCAATTTTCCATTTTAATGAATACATTTGACATTCATTTATGCATCATAACATATTACACAAACACATGATACATATTAAAATGAAATAATAATTTACTATTATCTAAAAATATATCCATAATATGATTGTTGGGAATAATGAACATTAAGAAATATTATCATTTTTAGTGTATCCATTATAAAGGGGCCATTAATATTAGTTTTTATAGTGTAATAATAAACACTAATTTATGTACAAGGAATAATTGATGGCCTCATGTAGGGTTCCCCCATAACCATGACCATACCAATATTAAAAAAATTATCAATTATAAAAACAATTTATGAGAGAATTTAAATGTTATTAATATCACCACACAACCTATGTTCATCATAAAACCACCTTAAGGAACTACCATCACACCCATTAGCCTTAGAGAGTATGTTAGTGTAATAAGAAGTTATGTACCAAGACCTTAGTAATGTAAATGTGTATTTTTTTTTATTTTTATATAGTAATAAATTATTACTTCAATCCCATTTACATCATAATTTTAAAAAAAATTAAATTTAACATGAATAAATAATGGATAATATAAATGAAAATTTGATCTAAACAAAACCCGATTTTATTTTACCAAAATTTATATTTTCAATTTAAATTATTATTTTGGATAAATTTAGGAGTTTTAAATAAAATTTATTTCATTTATATTGTATTATAAAATTGTATTTATTTATATACAATTGATAATATTACATTATAAAGGAATAGGGAATTTTTAGAAGGGTTGGACAGTTGATTATATCATAAAAGATATTATTTGGTCAATAAATATGAATTTTCATTTAAAAGAAAAAATAAAATAATTATAAAATTATATTAATAAAATAAATATAATTCTTCAAATAAAGAACATTGAAATTAACCAATGGTTAATTTTTTTTTGTGATATTCAATTATTTGGAAAAAAAATTAAATTCGCTATGAATATATGGTATGTATTTTTACATCCTAATAAAAAAGTTATATAATAAACTCTATAAATATATTTTTAACCAAAAGTTGCATATTTAATAAAAATAGGTTATTTTAATGTGATAATATTATTTTCCAAATCCAATAATGAATCTACAAAACCCTAATAAATATTTTAATGAATTAAATAAATATTAATGTATAAAAATCTCTTAAAACTAAAAAATATCTTATAAAAAATATTAGCTATCAAAATAATAAAATATATAAAATCGCCCCTCCTTGGAAAATATCATTTGATTAAATAGTGGTAAGGACAGTGACATTGTAATTTGGTTAAGTATATGTCTAATGGATGTGTTTAAAAATTTATAATAAAAATCCCCTCTCTTTTATTATAAATACCCACCCACTCTATCATTTTTGTTTGATATACATCCATTTAGCACTAATTTTCTCATATTTTTCCTATCAATATACCTACCAAATAGTTTCCATGATCCTCAGAATATCCCACTAATCTTTATAAAAAAGCCTCTCACGATAAGGGGTTCTCTCCATTCTATTTTCAATTCAATCACTTAAATTGTTATAAGACTTTTGATAGCCTACTTCTTATGTTATCATATTCCCAAAATCATCCCTTAATATCCAAATGATTCCATATTAATGAGATAATATCCATATCTATCATTAATCCCTTCCATGATATTTTATCTATATTTATTATGCTATCTATGTTATATCTTTTATTTTTCATGTCATTTCATAATTTTGTGAATAAGCAACCTATATTTCATTCATGTGTATTGAAATAAATATAAATATCCTCAATTGGTTGGTTAATTATATATATGAATCCTATATTCCATAATCAAGTGATTAAAATGATGATGTGTATTCTTATGTAATATGATTGATCTGGTACATGTAAAGTTAAAAATATGATTTGTACACCAATATAGTGCTATGATGCACTAGGAAATGTTTTCATATGTTGAGATACCCCATATAGTACATGAGAAGTTAACCTAATCACATTATGTTAGGGTGATTTTATTTTTTTCCTTGGATTATACTTTGGTTGACTTATTTTATATTGTTTCCATAATTATATAATTTCTTAATCCTTTAATATCATCCTCGTATTTTATGCTCTACTGATTATTTATATAATTGTCTCATTTTTATGTAATCATTACATGTATCTTGAATCTCATGTATTTCTTTTCATCATGTTTTGCTTTATTATTCCATTACTTGGCTTTTTAAACCAAACCCTTTCTTTTGTATGTCCCAAGGTCATATGGTATAATACTAAGAGTACAAAGATAACATGGAGCACAATATGATGAATTGAAATTAATATTTATTTATTTAATTTAATTTAATTGATTATTTTTATAATTTCAAAAAGGAAAAATGACAATAGATTTCTAGGGTTTTATTAGATGGATCTTATGATTAGGAATCTTTAAAAAAAATAGATACCACATATTGGTTGTTATAGTTTTGGTTAGTTAAAGTTCTAGTTATTTTTTGTATTGGGACTTGAAATTCATAATGAAAACCTTTGGGATAAGTATAAATATGTTAAAATTCATAAATTCAGGTAATGTGTAGTGTTTGGGGTTTCCTTGAAATGACACCCATTTTTGGATACTGTAATGTGGATATGGAAATTACACAGATGCACTTCGTCTAAATCACCATTAAATGGTGGTTGAAGATTGACTCGCTCATTACTTGGTTTGTGATGAGTGATACAAAGAATGTGAACCGGAATAAAAACATTTATGGTATATTCTATAGATAATTAATATTCTATTTAGAGACTATTAAAAAATATTTATATGTAATATTATGTTGTTGAAAATAATAGGAAATATACCATGGATAACCAAGACTAAATCCATGAAATTCATGAGATAGGATGTATATGTCATTTATGTGTTATTTCCTTTTATGTTATGTAGTTTTACGTTTAAAATTAACATTTAATAATGTATCCAAATACCACAAATTCATTTCTATTTTAATGCATCTATAAATCGGGGGAATAATTTTCAACAAAATATGTGATGAGTAATGTGATGATTTCCCACATGAAATGTCTTATATAATGGGAGAGTCAGTTGAGAACTTCCTCAAAGTACTAAAAATGCTAATTCAAGTTATGAATAGTAAAATAAATCACATTTAACACCCTCTTTCTCCTAATGTATAACAAGTAAGAATTTAATCCATTATGTGATAAATTTCTCCTAATATTAGTGGATCACTAGATCCCCTAATCACAAAATAGAGGATTAATTCTAATGGGGAGATACAATTTATACTAAAATACTATATTTAAAATAAATTCATAATGGAAACATATCTCGTAGAGGGAGAATCTTATCTATTGTTAAAAGTAATAAAAAAATAGGAATCCAAATAATGAAATTGAAACCATTGATTGGGATATATTCATTAGAATAATTTTCTGTAAGAACCCGGATCTTCGTTTCAAGTATGTCTTTTCTTTTCCTGGAGTTTATGAGAATAGATGAGTTTTTGGTAATTTACGAAGTACATGTTGTGTACTTTTAGAGTACATGCTGTGTACTCCCATGCAGCACTAGGCCGTGTGCTGGCCGTGTCCGGGCCACACACAGAGTGTGTAGGGGTGAAGTGGAGGCCGCTTAAAGTGGAGTACGGAAAAGTAGAGTACACGCCATGTACTCCAGAAGAACATGCCGTGTATTTTCTATTTATTTTTTCATTAAAAGGATTGGGGCCACGCCGAATCTCCAAAATGACATTCTTCTAGGTTTCATTCGGACAAGAGCTCCCGTATGGCCGCGATTATTCTCTAAACCCCCAAGATTTCATCTAATCTCTATTTCAGCCATCGTCGATTGCATTGGAACCGCAGCGGTGATTTCTTCCTTCTCTAAGATCATTTTTTTTTCAATTCCTCCTCTTCATCAAGATATCATGGGTTGATGGTTTTGGATGTTTTCTCATATCTTTTACATTTAAATGAGAATAAATTATCGAGGTTCAACTATATCGATCTCCTAGCATCGAGGTAGGTAGTTTGTGCATTTCTGTATGATGTCTTTCAATATTTTGTGCAATTCCACCAATTTCCCTTGAACGGGCATTTGTGCGTGTTTCCTATTTTTTCCATGTTATTTCCTGTATTTCTTGATTTCTTGAGCAGAGGTAAATACTTGTGAATAGGGTAATTTTTACTGTGCTCTGGATGTTTTTCCATGAATGTTTTTCTTGTTAGGCACTTTGCCAGTTTCCATGCCTAGATGTAGGATAGTGGAACTGTGGTATTGTTATGCTGTTGTTCCTTAGAATGATAGCCAAGTAGTTCTTCTGGTATACTTGGGTAGATACTCATGCAATGCATGTTGTTTAACCCAAGGCTGTGAGAACATAGTGTAGTTGACAACATAGAGAACGGACGTAAGGGCCTCTCTAGAGTGTCTTTAATTTACGATGCGAGACCACAGGGGGAATTGACATTGAGTGCTTCCTTAGAGAGTCTGTAGTTACTCGATGTGGGACATAGGGGGAATGTGACATTGACTGCTTCCCTAGAGATCATTTAGTACGATACGAGAATATATGGGGAATTGACAGTGAGTGATTCCTCAGAGATTCAATTCATTAACTGAACAAGAGGGGTGAGACTGTGTGTGCCTCCCAGAGTCTTGCTAGTACTTGTATGTTGAACCATAAGGGTTAGGCTGTGAGAACCACCCAGGCGGGTTACCTGTTGTAATAATGGTTTATTGGATGTTACTTGTGTGATTTTTATGCTAGACACTATGGATTGTAGCTGATGTGTGCTTTCCTGTTTACTACTTTTTTTTACTTTTACATTCCATATATTCACTGACTGTTAGGGACAAATCATTGTCTGGTTGCCTACTAGGACCTTATCTCACAACCTATTTGGGCCATGCTTTTGGGCCCAAGAGACTGTCTTGTTGCAGGTATAGATAAGGTCAAGTGCCCTTCTAAATCAGGTACCTGACTGGCTGTGGAGCTGGAGAGCATGGTACCAAGATCTGGCTTGTGATGCGGAGGAGTTTACCTATTTTATTTTTCACTTTGGTTTAGTATTTTAATCATCATTGGGAAATGATGGGGTATTTTTCCTAGACATATGTATCCTACATCAATTTATATATATGTGTGTGTGCTCCAGTTGTTTACTGTTAGTCTTCTGATACATATCATTTACTCTTGTATGGATGCTTACAGTTTTTTCTATTGCCTATTTTTTTATCCTCCCTTGTGTACTCTGCCAATGAGGGCCTTGTTTTCCCACTATCACACCCAAGGACCTCGCTGATAGTCGAAAACCTCTGGAAATTGGGGAAATTCGCTTGAGGCCATGTGACTAACCAGGTATGTGGTGCCTCTGGGTGGATTCGGGAATTGGGATGTTACAAAGTGGTAACAGAGGGTTTCTATTCTCCTAATTTTCTATTTGGAGCCTTATCCAGGGATATGACGTAATTGGTACTTGGTATTAAGCTGTTCTCGAGATTAGCTAACCCGGTTAGAGGGGAAAGCCAATCTACCTCACTTATTACAGTTTTCTATTTTTTCTATGTTATAGTTGATTTGATTTCACCTAGAATGATTCATATTCTTGTTTTGATATTATGGTTGATATTGTGGTTCTATTTATATCGCAACCCGTAGATATGAGGGTATTCCAACTCATGCATCATATATGTACTTGCTAGAAATCACATTCCATGCATTCTTGCCATGCAATCTAGGGTGAATTAGCAACAACATGTTGTTGTGATAGACGTTGTGTAGAGTTTGTATGCTGTTGTGATAGATTCTTTGATAGAATCCCTGATGTTTGATAGAGAGGTTGTTTGTATTGTACCCTGCTTAAATGAACTCCCAAGTTTGGTTCTTGAGGTGTTATGGGCCCTCCAGAATCGGAAATTGGTGAATCATTAACATTTTTTTACTTAAATGTGACTGTATTGGATTCCATGACTTGATTCATGGGGAGTATGGACCCTCACGAATCGGAATTTGGAACCTTCGTGCTTGTTTTTCATTGTTTTCTGGGATTCAGTGCAGTTTCAGAGCTACTGCCAGGAAAAACCGTGAAAACACGGTGTGTACATTATATATACACGCCGTGTAGTTTTTAAACTGTGTCACTTACTATGTGAGCAGAAACACGGGTTATCGAAAATCCCCAGGAATACGCCTTGTATGGTAGGTACGTGCCATGTAGTAGTGAGCTGAGTACTTGACAGTGTCACTAACAACACAGGTTGGGGAAGCTCATGACATACAAGCCGTGTTGTGTATGAACATGTCGGGTATCCTCGTTCTCAGTACCCGGGCATGTCAAGGACAACACGGGATGGTGCTACCTCATATTGTACACACCGTTTCTGTTCGGAACATGCCATGAAAGGGTCAACCATGTACCCGGCCGTGTCACTAACAACACAGGTTGGGAAAAATTTTCATGTGCACGCCATGTTTGTTCGGAACACGCAGTGTAGTCTCAGCCGTGTAACCGGCCGTGTAACTAACAACACGGGTGGTTTAAACTTTGTCTACTACACGCCGTGTCCCCGGGGAACATAGAGTGTACTCTCAGTTTATAAAGACCATGTTAGTTAGCCGTGTAAAGAGACTCGGGCTGGGGAAGAGAGGTATGTACACACCGTGTAGAGTTTATACATGCAGTGTGGTCATGTTTTGTAAAACTTGAGTGTTTCCTTCCCCTGTTTCCGCTTTGTACTCTTGTGTTATCAGTTTTTGATATTATTGATCTAAAGTATGTTTTTGATATTCCAGAGTTATGCCTCTGATATGTCCTTCAGTTTTACGTCAGTTTCTAGATGGTGATCAGACACCAGATATGGTTGATCAGGGACTTCCTACCGATCCTCCAGCCAGGTCAGCCTTGGCACCGACTGTCATACCAGTTTCAGTCACTGACGTGTAGTTCATGGAAGGCTTTATAAGGAATATGCAGACCTTTTAGGGAGCACTGCCTCCCACCATGACTATGGAAGACTTGACTTGGGTCTTCTAGTAGCAACATCCTCTTACTTTCTCCAAGAAAGGAGGACCACAGGCTGCAGAGTCATGGCTGGAAGCCATGCTGACTATCTTTGAGCATCTGGAAACACCTCCAAAGTGGCGGGTCAATCTCGCTACCTATATGCTATGAGACTCCACCAAGATGTTGTTGGACGTGATCTCAAAGGTGGGTCATCAGCAGGTTATCTCTTGGGAAGTGTTCCAGTGCATGTTCTATGACTACTTCTACCTAGAGACCCTAAGGGCCGATCGAGCCTAGGTGTTTATGAGTCTAGAGCAGGGCACACCTTCTGTTATGTAGTATTCCTCTCGTTTCACCGAGATGTAGTGTTTAACACCCCTCCGAGGTGGAGGTGGGGTGTTCATATCAATGAATATTAAGGATGGTATCAGGAGGGAGATTCGCTCATAGGTGAATATATTCCAGTTCACTTCCATCACATCCATCATCAACTAGGCACTGATTGCAGTGCACAATATGAGATACTCTCGAGTAGTGAGCCATGGAAGTTCTGCCTCCAGATCTAGTGTTATTCTAGTTGACAGCAGGAAGTGCCGTAGGGAGTCTACGCGTGGTGATCCGAGGAGGTTAGATACACCTTCATGTATCCAGGTAGTATGCTACCAGTGTGGAATGGCAGGGCACATGAGGACACAGTGCCAGAAGGTCCCAGTGGAGTGCAGATCTTGAGGCAAGATGTGTCACCTTAATTGATTTTCCTCGGTTATCTCACTAGTATCTGGTGATGGGGGTTCTTCCATGACTCCTCATTCGGGGTTAGAACCAACAGTTTCTCACCAGTCGGGGAACTGGAGTTCTTCTGGTGATTCTGGATGAGGTGGAGTTCGAGGTCGTGGCATTAATTCACCAGTCTTTCAGCGTCAGTAGAGAGGATCAACACAGAGTGTTCAGGCAGGGTCACAGGGCCGCGGGGTAGGCCAGACCTTTTCTATGGAGCAGACCTATCAGGAACAGGATCCCAGAACTTGTACATTTTGAGGTACGATCAAAGTAGCCTCAGTTTTATCCTCGGAACTTTTTGATACTTGTGCTACACATAGAATTATCTTTTATGCTGTTGTGGAGAGCCTTGTGATCTGTATCATTTCATCAGCCGACTTGTTGACACTAGACACACCTTTGGGGATGAGTACATATAGTGTATGTCAGTGCAGAGAGTTCCCTCTCTTGGGTGTAGGGTGTAGTTTCTTATGGAATCTTTATGTCCTAGAGATGACAGGCTATGATGTCATTCTCGGGTTGAACTGGTTGGTTCTCTTCCAAGAAGTCGTCAACTTTTATCGCCACATGGTGAGTTTCATTTCACCAGAGTGTGAAAATTTTCTTCATAGAGGAGAATGGGATGTCCAGGTGAGTCAAGCAGGACTCGAGCATCATGGGCTAGGAGGGTTTACGACCCTGATTTCTAGTCTTTATCTCGATGACCAGGGGAATTCATTGTTTGAATTTACTCATATGGTGGATCATTTCATAGATGTCTTTACAGAATAATTTTTTGGTTTTCCTCTAGAGAGTGAGGTAGCCTTTTCTATTGAACTCATTCCAGGAGTGGCACCAGTGTCCATTGTTCCCTATAGTATGGCTACACTTGAGTTGCCGGATCTCAAGAAGCAGTTGGAGGAGTTGCATGCAAAGAGTTTCATCCGACCCAGTACTTCTCTTTGGGGTTTTCCTGTCCTGTTTGCCAAGAAGGCAGACGGTGCCCTTAGCCTATGTATAGATTATCGAAAGATGAACCAGTTGACGGTCAAGAATCGATATCCTTTGCCAAGGATTGAATAACTTTTAGATCATCTTTGAGGAGACCGGGTGTTCTCAACTATTTATTTGAGGTCCTATTATCATCAGTTGCATGTTAGACCATCAGATATACCTCTGACAGCAGTCAGGAGCAAGTATAGTCTCTATGAGTATACGGTTATGCCATTCATTCTCACGAATGCGCCATCAGTTTTCATGGCACTGATTAACCGAGTGTTCCGTCCTTACTTGGATTCTTTATTCATGGTCTTCATGGATGATATATTGGTGTACTCTCACATTTCACATGACCATGAAACCCATATTGAGATCGTTTTGAGTACACTGAGAGAGCATCGGCTTTATGCTAAACTCTCGAAGTGCCACTTTTGGATGGATCAGATTCATTTCTTAGGTCCCATCATCTTAGAGGCAGGAGTATCTTTGGAACCATAGAAAGTGGGATATGTAGTTTCCTAGGAGAAACTGGGGAATGTTTTCGAGGTACAAAGTCTCTTAGGGCTTGATGGATACTACAAACGCTTTATTCGGGACTTTTTGTCACGACCCGCCCTCGGGGTTCGTGCCGTGACTACCCCAAGCCCGCCTTCCATAGGCCAGGGGCTGGCGACTAGCACCAAGGCGTAAATCCCAACAAAAGGGAAGGCATTGCCTTTGAAAAGTAAACAATCACCACAGAGTAAGAAAGCGGTAAAGTAAACACTAAGTAAGAACAAAGTACAACTGAAAGTGCAGAAAAGTAAATGGGCCAGTATACAAACCCAATCTGAAAGTAAAGTACAACTCGAAAGGGAAAACAACAACTGTAGAGTAAAAGCCGCTACACCGAGTTGTCCACTGGAAATCCCACCTGAAGGGTGGGTACAGATAGCTCCACTGCTCCTCGGGTCCCGCCGTCCGCTCCGAGCACGTCTCGCCCAGTGGTCCACCTCCAGGTACCGTCCTCCTCTGCAAGCCTCATCCAAGATCAACGTTGTACGTCGTCTGCAACCAACACAATGTAGTGCGGGCATAGCCCGTGCAGGGGGGAGTATAAGCTACTCAGTAGGGACCCCGAGATCCTTGAAGGTATCTCAAAATCCACAAAGGATAAACCACAAAGAAAGGTACAATCACGAAGTAACAACCGACACTGCTTAGGTATATGCCCATACATATACCTAAGTCATCAATTTCAAATACGCTCCAACCTCCAAGGCCAAGTACAACTCAGTCGACACCGAAAAGTAAACGTATACCACACAGGAAAGCAAAATGTAATCCACACAGGATAACACAACACAATCCACACAGGAAAGCAACAGGATTCAGCTCACACAGGTATACTTCTTCAAATGACGATAAAGATGATCTCTGATCCATCTAAGTCGTCGGACCCATGAAGGATTGATAGGTAACTAACCCCCGCAAAGACCCAAACAAGATCGGGCCCACACAGGACCTGTAGGCGCTGGTTCACACAGGACCGCTGAGCGCAAAGACCCACACAGGATCAGACCCACACAGGATCGGGCCCACACAGGACCTATAGCACTGATCCACGTAGGATCGCTGAGTGTTGTAGTCGTCGTCGTTGAATCCACACATGATCTCTGTATTGTCGTCGTCGCAGTCACAGTAACAGTAGCAGTAGTAGCAGTCACAGTAACAGTCGCATTCGCAGCCAGCACTAGGGTTCCCACACACAGCAAGCTCGTTCAGGAGGGTCCGCACCACGAGCCGAGAGGCTGATACATCAACTGTCACAAAGTCCAGAGTTGATGTATCCAAAAGTTCTGTATCGTCAACTGGAATTCAACGCAACAGACGACACGTCAATCGGACGCCCGGTCTGAGAGTTATTGGCCTTTTCGTTCCAGGGGCCCAGTTGGTTTTTAAGGAAAAATCAACCCGACCGTACTCCACCTGCGTCCAAACCTCGGGAGGAGTATGCCAAAAGATCCGTCTCACTAAAAGAAACACAACAAAGCTGACGACACGTCAATCGGACGTCTGTAGCTCAAGATATGAACGTTTCCGCTCCGAAGGCCCGGTTGGTTTCGTGTACGAACCAACCCGGCCGAACTCAAAGTGTTCCGAAACCCTTAGTGTAATATACCGAAACGACCGTCTCGATCCAAGGACCGCGTTGCCGCAGACGGTTCGTCAATCGGATGTCTGTAGCTCATGTTATGAGCAAATGACCGAAGTCGTCTCGAAAACGGGGGGTCCGGGTCGGGGCCGACCGGGCCCGACCCCCCTGGATCGGCCCGAACCGGGTCGACCCGACCTGGGTCGGAACTGGTCCAGCCGGCGGCGCGGCCTAGCCGGCGGCTGCGCGGCGGAGCGGAGGCGCGACCCCGTCGGCGGCGGCGCGGCGGAGCGGAGGCGCGGCCTGGCCGGCGGCGGCGCGGCCTGGCGCCGCTCGGTGCCACACGCGGGGGGAATGGCCCCCGCTTCCAGCTGGCGGCGCGGCTTAAGCCGCGCCTTTTTTGATAACCGTTCCCCTTCATGGGGGCCTGCTTGAGGAAAACCGGGGGGCCGCCTGCCCCCCTAAAAGAAACCGCCTCCCCTCATAAATGGGGGGGGATTTGTGATGGCGGGGGGAATTAAATTCCCCCGGTTTTTCCCTACCGGCCGGCCCACCTGGCCGGCCGGTTCTTCTTCAACGGACCGGCAAAGCCGGTCCCCTTTCGGCTTCCGACACCGGTGGCCCGGCGAGCTGCCGGTCTTCCCGTCTCGCCGCGGCCCGGAACCGGCCGTGGTGTTCGTCGTCCGGCGCGGTGTGACGGCACCGCACCCCTCCGCCGCGGCCCCGCTCCGGCCGCAGCGCCTTAGATTCCCTTCGATGTCGCGTGATGGCGTCGCGTTCATGATAAACTTCCCATGGCGTGACGCGACGATGTCGCGTAAATAAGCCTGGTGATTCCCGCGTGGTGCGACGGCACCACGCCTTCTTGTTCATCCACAAGATTTTATAAATAACCAAGAACAGAGGAGGGGGAATTCGGCCGTGTTTATGCGGTCCGACCCCCCCCCCCTCTCGTTAGATGATAACTCTTAAATATTTAATCACAAGATTATCATTCTAGAACCAAGAACGAGAGTAAAGAAATAAACCACAACAAACCCCTACCTTGGGTTCATGTTCGAAGATCGTCAACGACCCGCGGAAGACAATGTCGTGGAGGTCGGGCGTGGTGGTAATCATTCGTCAAATCTGATGACTAAGAGGTACGTCCGAAGAGGTACATCGTTGGCGAATCTTCGTATGCCAACGAAGGAAGTCCGAGGAGGAAGCGGCGTTCTCTTTCGTTGACACGGAAGGCGTTGTCGATCTTCAGATACAATCAGCTACGAAGAAGAGAGGAGCGGCGTTCTTCGTCGGAGCTCGAAGGTTCTTCGCATTCTTCGTCAAGCTTGAAGAAGAAGAAGACGAAGGAAAAGGCTTCAAAACTCTCAAGAGGGTAGAGAATTCTAACTAAATAAAATAAGCTAAGAGCTTATTTTATTTACTCAACCAAGCCTTTTTGAATTTCAAAGGTTTGAAAAAGATTAAACAACTCAACCGAATTAATAAGCTAAGTTGTCAAATTCATTTAAAATGAGGAGTAAAGGGAGTTTTGAAGGGAGATGAAAAGTTGGGGTTCGTGTGGGCCCCACCACACGTAATCCTCTCAAGGGAGGTTAAGTGGTAGTAGGTCCCACCCCTAACTTCCTTTGAGAGGAGTTAACAAACAAGTAAGAAAAATAAAAAGTGTTCCACATTTTTATTTAACTTTCTATAATTCTCCCAAAAACTAACTTTCGTCCCGCAACAAACACAACTTTGGAAAAGGTCTCCTTAAGAGAATATCGGCGCTGCGAGTTCATCGGGGTCCTCGGATTTCAATTCCGAGCACCGGATCAAAAGTTATAATTTCCCATTCGTTCGTTCACTGAACGTACCCGAGCCAAACTTCGGAATTTGATTCCGGGTACACCGGGCCTCGGAATCAGGTGCCGTCAGAAACCGCGCTCTTGTAAAATTCAAAGAAAATTAAGAAAAAATTTCCCTTGAATTTTACGGGTCTTTACATTACTAACACCTCAGGGCTTTACGTCCCCGTAAAGATACATCAAAACTAGGGAAACAAATGAGGGTACTGAGCACGCATCTGAGCCTCCCGCTCCCATGTTCTCTCCTGGAGGTTCCCGTGCTGCCATCTGATGCGCACAAGAGGAATCGATCGCCCACGTAGGACCCGCTCCTGTCGATCCTCTATCTCCACTGGGACCTCTGTAAAAGTCATCCCATTGTCAACGTCAAGCTCCCCATGGTCAATGATGTGCATCGGGTCGTGCACGTATCTCCTCAGCTGAGATACGTGGAAGATGTCGTGCACCCGGTGTAACTGAGGTGGTAGAGCCAGGCGATAAGCCACCTCGCCAATCCTGCTGAGGATCTGGAAGGGTCCGATGAAGCGCGGAGATAACTTGCTGCCTTGGCCAAATCTCCGAATACCACGTCGAGGTGAGACCCGCAAGAAGATGTGGTCGCCATCCTCGAACTCCAGTGGCCTCCGCCTCCTGTCAGCGTATGACTTCTGCCGGCTCTGAGCTAACCTCATCCGCTCTTGGATGACCTGGACCTTCTCTGTCATGGTCTGGACCATCTCCGGTCCCACAAGTGCTGACTCCCCAGGGTCTGTCCAGCACAAAGGAGATCTACAAGGTCGGCCGTACAACGCCTCGTAGGGTGCCATCCCGATGGTGGATTGGTAGCTGTTGTTGTACGCGAACTCCACCAAGGGTAGGTGGTCCTCCCAGTTGCGGCCAAAGTCGAGGACACATGCGCGGAGCATGTCCTCAAGAGTCTGAATGATCCTCTCCGTCTGACCATCCATCTGAGGGTGAAAGACTGTGCTTAGATGTAGCTATGTCCCGAACTCCTCCTGCAACCCCTTCCAAAGCTGGGAAGAAAAGCAAGCATCTCGATCAGAGACGATAGATAATGGCACGCCGTGGAGCCGCACAATCTCCTGAACGTAGAGACGTCCCAAGCTCTCCACTGAGCCCTGCTCTCTGATGGGTAAGAAGTGTGCCGACTTGGTGAGTCGGTCAACAATCACCCAGATGGAGTCGTGACCTCTGGAAGTGTGTGGAAGTCCAGTCACGAAGTCCATAGATATGTCGTCCCACATCCACTCCAGGACCTCCAAGGGTTGTACCAAGCCAGCTGGTACCTGATGCTCTGCCTTCACCTGCTGGCAGGTGAGGCATCGAGAAACGAACTCTGCCACTGCCTTCTTCATGCCCGGCCACCAGTGCTGTCGTCTGAGGTCCTGGTACATCTTAGCCACTCCAGGATGTACCACCAAAGGAGAAGTGTGAAACTCTCTCAGCACCTCCTCTGGCAAAGCGACTGGTACCATGGTACGTCCTCTGAAAAGGATGTCGTTCTCTGCTCCATGGGAGAAACCATCAGGTTCCTGTCCCGAGGATATCTGTACACGCCGTGTCTCACAGTCGGCGTCCTCACGTTGTGCCTCTCTGACCCGCTGCAGTAGTGGAGGGGTGACTTTGAGTGACTGGAGGAAGGCTGCTCCATCTTTATCCATGAAGGATATCTGTAAAGAGGCTAGATGCTCCATCTCCTTCTCAAGTAGCTGAAGGCCCGTCCTCCTGCTGAGGGCATCGGCTACTACGTTCCCCTTCCTAGGTGTATAGACTATCTCAAATTCATAGTCCTGGAGGAACTCGAGTCATCGCCACTGTCTCAGGTTCAGGTCCTTCTTCAAGAAGATATACCTGAGACGTTGATGATCGGAAAAGACTGTAAAGTGCTTGCCCATCATATAGTGTCGCCTTGTCTTCAGAGCGAAGACCACTGCTGCTAACTCTAGGTCATGGGTAGCGTAGTTCTACTCATGCGGCCTCAACTGACGTGATCCATAGGTGATCACTGCCCGTTCCTGCATCAGAACACATCCGAGTCCGGTCCCTGATGCATCGCAGTAGACTACGTACCATAATCCTTCCTCAGGCAACCTCAAGATAGGTGCGCTGGTCAATCTCTGTCTCAGCTCCTAGAAGCTCTACTGACATCTGTCTGACCACACGAAGGGTTTCCCCTTCTTTGTCAAAGCTGTGAGAGGTGCTGAAACTCTAGAGAAGTCCAGCACGAATCTCCGATAGTACCCAGCTAATCCCAAGAAACTCTGAACCTCAGTCACGCTCCTAGGTGGCTCCCAAGTTAACACAGCCTCGATCTTTGCAGGATCCACTACAACTCCCGCCTCAGAGATAACGTGTCCCAAGAAGTGCACCTCACGTATCCAGAACTGGCACTTCGAGAGTTTACCATAAAGCTGGTGCTCTCGGAGTGTGTCTAGTATAACTCTCAAGTGATAGGCATGCTCCTCCTCAGTCGTCGAGTAAATCAGAATGTCGTCGATAAAGACCACGCAAAACCGATCGAGGTTTGGCTGAAAGATCCTGTTCATGAGAGCCATGAACACTGCTGGAGCATTGGTTACACCGAAAGGCATAACCATGAACTCATAGTGGCCATACCGACATCTGAAGGCCGTCTTCTGCACATCCTCGTCTCTGACTCTGAGCTAACGATAGCCTGACCTGAGGTCTATCTTCGAGAACCACTGTGCTCCCTTAAGCTGATCAAAGAGGTCATCAATCCTCGATAGTGGATACTTATTCCTCACTGTCACTTGGTTTAGGTGACGATAATCAACA
This sequence comes from Viscum album, assembly GCA_963277665.1. Taxonomy (NCBI): domain Eukaryota; kingdom Viridiplantae; phylum Streptophyta; class Magnoliopsida; order Santalales; family Viscaceae; genus Viscum; species Viscum album. The sequence goes on from OY728126.1 coordinate 310,697,454, forward strand.
GAAATACGCAAGATCCTGTCTGCCTTCTTGGCGAACAATATCAGGGAATCCTAGGGTGAAACAATGGGTCGGATGAACCCCTTGCCCTGCAAGTCCTTCAACTGTACCCGTAGCTCTCGATGCTCGGAGGGGGCCATCTGATATGCTGGAGTGGATATCGGGGCTGTCCCGGGGTACAAGTCAATATAAAATTCTACCTATCTGCGAGGAAGTATCCATGGAACGTCGTCGGGAAAAACGTCCGCAAACTGATCCACCACTGTAGGAAAACCAGGACGCCGCACATCAACTGCTCCAAGGATGAGGCTAGACAACTGATGAGTGATGGGCTGTCCTCTCCTCCACGGAAGTCCATCTTGTGCTGCTAAGGCTCCCTTCTCACCGGTGAAGGTAAACCTGCTCCCGTCAGTGCGTACATATCGCACCTTGCACCTAAAACAGTCAAGCTATGCATGGACCGTAGATAGCCAATCCATGCCCAAGATGACGTCGTAAGGCCTCGATGCTGCTACAAGAAGATCCCAGCCGAAGCTCTCACCTCATAGAGTAAGCTCACACTGCCGGCACCAGTGCGTAATCATCGAGTCTGCTCCCGTAGGAGTCTCTAGCCGTAAGGATCGAGCCAACAGCTCTGTCGGAATCTCCGAGCTCCGAACAAGGGCAGCAGCTATGAAAGAGTGACTCGCTCCTGTGTCTATAAGAACTGCAGCAAGGGTGGAATAGACACAGATAGTACCTCGAATCATCTCGGGTGCTCCGTGGTTGTAGGCCTCTGCTGCCTGGAGCTATGCATGTCTCTGCCCGCCACCTCCCTATGGTCGGGGTGGACCTCCTTGTGGTGGTGGTGGCAGAGCCTCAAAGCATCGCCCACCACCGGCTGCTCGTCCAGCGCCTCTGCCTCATCCGCCTCCTCCCTGCGGACTACCAAAGTCGCCCCTCTGCCTCTACCTCGATGGTCCCTCAACCGTCTGCTGATCCTCGACACGGCGGGTCAGGCAGTCACGAGCCATGTGGCCCTGCCCGCTGCACAAGTAGCACGACCTGCCTCTCGAAAGACTGGCTCCTCGCTGTGTGCCTCGCACTACTGAGCCAGTGTCCTGAGGTCGTCTGCCCGAAGGTCTGGTCTACCTAAACCCCTGAGTCATCCGTCGACTGCCTGCTGCAGATGACTCTGCCACGTGCCGCCCTGCAGTGGGTCGCTGCGCTGGTGTAGACTCAGCAAGGAAGGTCTCGATCAAAAGGTCCCGCTCCAGTACTCCTGTCTGAGTCTGTATGCTGAGGGAGATCAGAAATGCCCTGATCTCGTGTCTCAAACCCTGCTCGAAGGTCCGAGCCCGGAAGAATTGGTCCCGTAAAATGTCGGTCGAGTAGCGCGAGAGATCAGTAAATCTTACCAAGTACTGAGCGACCATCATGCTGCACTACCGTAGCTGGAGAAGCTCCTGGATACGCACTGCACGAAGGGTGGCTGGGACGAACTCCGGGCGGAAGAGGCTCTCAAAGTCCATCCATAGAAGATATGCCTCATCGTGCACTTGGAGCATCAAGCTCCACCATCGTCCTGCTGCTGCGTGTAGTAGGCTTGCAGCGAGGATCACCATGAGGTATGCTGGTGTCCTCACTAGCCTAAACACGTGTACACTGCCTCCAGCCAGTCCTCGGCTGCCTGGGGATCCATCTCCCCTCAAAAATTGGGTGTTCGCTGGCGCTGAAACTCATGCAGTGCACTGAGGCGACGTGCATCGTCAGCGGCTGGTGCTGGAAGTATCGGTGGCTCGACGGGTAGAGCTACCGCCGGTGCCACTGCTGACAAAGGGCCCTGCATCGAGGCCTCGTCGCTCGATGGGTTGTCGTCACACTCGACTCTCGGAGCCCTAGCTGGCTGCCGTCGTGGGGCCATCTTGAAAAGGAAACAGGTGCGCCACGGTCAGAACAGTATACTTGGTGAGCTGATATAAGTAATCACAAAGAAAACATTGCAACACACACGCAATAAATGTTTTCGTGCATTAAGTCGGAAATCAGAATTCAGGGTCCTGCTGTACGGATACGTCGGCCGCCGCACCAACACTAGACTCCCTGGACTGATAACCACACTCAATACACTAAACATTATTGCTTCACATAGAAAAGATCAGAGTTCGCGGTAGAACCAAACTCCTCTGATACCAATTTGTCACAACCCGCCCTCGGGGTCCGTGCCGTGACTACCCCAAGCCTTCCTTCCATAGGCCCGGGGCTGGTGACTAGCACCAAGGCGTAAATCCCAACAAAAGGGAAGGCATTGCCTTGAAGAGTAAACAAGCACCACAGAGTAAACAAGCAGAAAAGTAAACACTAAGTAAGAACAGAGTACAACTGAAAGTGCGGAAAAGTAAATGTGCCAGTATAAAACCCAATCTGAAAGTAAAGTACAACTCGAAAGGGAAAACAACAACTGTAGAGTAAAAGCCGCTATACCGAGCTGTCCACTGGAAATCCCACCTGAAGGGTGGGTACAGATAGCTCCACTGCTCCTCGGGTCCCGCCGTCCGCTCCGAGAACGTCCCGCCCAGTGGTCCACCTCTAGGTATCGTCCTCCTCTACAAGCCACTCCCAAGATCAACGTTGTCCGTCGTCTGCAACCAACACAACGTAGTGCGGGCATTTCCCATGCAGGGGTGAGTATAAGCTACTCAGTAGGGACCCCAAGACCCTTGAAGGTCTCTCGAAATCCACAAAGGATAAACCACAAAGAAAGGTACAATCACGAAGTAACAAACGACACTGCATAGGTATATGCCCATACATATACCTATGTCATCAATTTCAAATACGCTCCAACCTCCGAGCCCAAGTACAACTCATTCCACACCGGAAAGTAAACGTATTCCACACAGGAAAGAAAAACGTAATCCACATAGGATAGCACAACACAATCCACACAGGAAAGAAACAGGATTCAGCTCACACAGGTATACTTCTTCAAAGGACGATAAAGATGATCTCTGATCCATCTAAGTCGTCGGACCCACGAAGGATCGATAGGTAACTAACCCCCGCAAAGACCCACACAGGATCAGGCCCACACAGGACCTGTAGGCGCTGGTTCACACAGGACCGCTGAGCGCAAATACCCACACAGGATCGGACCCACACAGGATCGGGCCCACACAGGACCTGTAGCACGGATCCACGTAGGATCGCTGAGTGATGTAGTCGTTGTCGTCGAATCCACATAGGATCTCTGTATTGTCATCGTCACAGTCACAGTAACAGTAGCAGTAGTAGCAGTCACAGTAACAGTCGCAGTCGCAGACAGCACTAGGGTTCCCGCACACAGCAAGCTCGTTCAGGAGGGTCCGCTCCACAAGCCGAGAGGCTGATACATCAACTGTCACAAAGTCCAGAGTTGATGTATTCAAAAGTTCCGTATCGTCAACCGGAAATCAACGCAACAGACGACACGTCGATCGGTCGCCCGGTCTGAGAGTTATTGGCTTTTTCGTTCCACGGGGCCCGGTTGGTTTTTAAGGAAAAATCAACCCGACCTTACTCCACCTGTATCCAAATGTCAGTCGGAGTATGCCAAAAGATCTGTCTCACTAAGAGGAACACAAAAAAGCTGATGACACGTCAATCAAATGTCCGTAGCTCAAGATATGAGCGTTTCCGCTCCGAAGGCCCGGTTGGTTTCGTGTACGAACCAACCCGGCCGAACTCAAAGTGTTCTGAAACCCTGAGTGTAATATACCGAAACGACCGTCTCGATCCAAGGATCACGTTTCCGCAGAAGGTTCGTCAATCGGAGGTCCGTAGCTCAAGTTATGTGCAAAATACCGAAGTCATCTAAAAAACGGGGGGTCCGGGTCCGGGCCGACCCGGCCCGACCCCCCTGGGTCGGCCCCAACCGGGTTGACCCGTGTCCGACCCGGTTCTGCCGGCGGCGCGGCGTCACGGCCCGGCCGGCGGCGGCGCGGCCTGGTGCCGCTCGGTGCCACGGGCGGGGGGCATGGCCCTCGCTTCCAGCTGGCGGCGCGGCTTAAGCCACGCCTTTTTGCAGAACCGGCCCCCTTCGTGGGGGCCTGCTTGAGGAATACCGGGGGGCCGCCTGCCCCCCTAAAAGAAACTGCCCCCTCATAAATGGGGGGGGGGATTTGTGATGGCCTGGGGAATTAAATTCCCTGGGTTTTTCCCTTCCGGCCGGCCCACCTAGCTGGCCGGTTCTTCTTCAACGGACTGGAAAAGCTGGTCCCCTTCCGGCTTCTGACACCGGCGGCCCGGCGAGCCGCCGGTCTTCCCGTCTCGCCGCGGCCTGGAACCGGCCGCGGTGTTTGTCGTCCGGCGCGGTGCGACGGCACCGCGACCCTTCGTCGCGGCCCCGCTCCAGCCTCGGCGCCTTCGATTCCCTTCGACGCGGCGCGATGGCGTCGCGTTCATGATAAACATCCCGTGGCACGACGCGACGGCATCGCGTAAATAAGCCGGGCAATTCCCGCGTGGTGCGACGGCACCACGCCTTCTCGTTCATCCACAAGATTATATAAATAATCAAGAACAAAGGAGGGGGAATTCGGCCGTGTTTGTGCGGTCCGACCCCCCCCCCCTCTCGTTAGATGATAACTCTTAAATATTTAATCACAAGATTATCATTCTAGAACCAAGAACGAGAGTAAAGAAATAAACCACAAAAAACGCCTACCATGGGTTCAAGTTCGATGATCGTCAACGACCCGCGGAAGACAACGTCGCGGAGGTCAGGCGTCGCAGAAATCGTTCGTCAAATCTGATGATGAAGAGGTACGTCCGAAGAGGTACGTCGTTGGTGAATCTTCGTAAGCCGACGAAGGATGTCCGAGGAGGAAGCGACGTTCCCTTTCATTGACACGGAAGGTGTCATCGATCTTCGGATACAATCGGCTACGAAGAAGAGAGGAGCGGCGTTCTTCGTCGGAGCTCGAAGGTTCTTCGCGTTCTTCGTCAAGCTTGAAGAAGAAGAAGAAGAAGGAGAAGGCTTCAAAACTCTCAAGAGGCTAGAGAATTCTAACCAAATAAAATAAGCTAAGAGCTTATTTTATTTACTCAACCAAACCTTTTTGAATTTCAACGGTTTGTAAAAGATTAAACAACTCAACCCAATTAATAAGCTAAGTTGTCAAATTCATTTAAAAAGGGGAGTTAAGGGAGTTTTGAGAGGAGATGAAAGGTTGGGGTTCGTGTGGGCCCCACCACACTTAATCCTCTCAAGGGAGGTTAAGTGGGTGTGGGTCCCACCCCTAACTTCCTTTGAGAGGAGTTAACAAACAAGTAAGAAAAATTAAAATTGTTCCACTTTTTTATTTAACTTTCTATAATTCTCCCAAAAACTAACTTTCATCCCGCAAAAAACGCAACATCGGAAAAGGTCTCCTTAAGCGAATATCGGCGCTACGAGTTCATCGGTGTCCTCAGATTACAATTCCGAGCACCGGATCAAAAGTTAGAATTTCCCGCTCGTTCGTTCACTGAACGTACCCGAGCCAAACTTCGGAATTTGATTCCGGGTACACCGGGCCTCGGAATCAGGTGCCGTCAAAAACCGCACTCTTGTAAAATTCCAAAGAAAATTAAGAAAAAATTTCCCATGAATTTTACGGGTCTTTACACTTTTCAAACCTAGTAGCACCATTGACAAGTCTGCCAAGAAGGGGGAAAAGTTCTTATGGTCAGATTCTTGTGAGTTAGCCTTTTAGGAGCTGAAGGGAAGGTTGACGTCAGCACCGATAAAAGTCTTTCTAGAGATAGGATAGAGCTATAATGTGTATTGTGATGCTTCAGGTATCGGTCTGGGCGTTGGGATTACGCAAGGAGATTGAGTCATTGTGTATCGGTCTCGGCCATTGAGGCCACGTAAGAGGAACTACCCGACACATGATATGGAGTTGGAAGCTATCAGTCATGCCTTACGATGTTTGAGAAATTACCTTCTTGTAGAGCACATTGTAGTTTTCACCGACCACAAGAGTCTCAAGTACATCTTCACTCAACGTTATCTAAATCTGAGATAGTGCCGGTGGGTCGAGTATGTTCAGTCTTTTTATTTCGAGTTTGCCTATACGACGGGAAAGGGAAACAAATTGGGAGATGCGTTGAGCATGAGAACTCAGATTCCGGATGTTCCGGAGGCCTGCAATGAGTGGCAGTTTATGGATCTGTTCTCTTAGATACATCTGGAGGTGCATGACAGACAGGGAAAGACTTACCTATCTTCTGTAGTTTTTACCTCTAAATTTATTGATCGGGTAAGAATGAGGCAACTATAAGAATCAGAAGGCTTAGTCCTATTGGAGAGTGTGTCAGGAGAGGACCCTCTTTCTGGAAGGACAGTGGGAGAGGATAAGATCTTGCATTTATAGGGACATGTATGGGTGCCAACAAACATATGTGTGGAGTTGATGTGGGATTTTCATTCCTCAGTTTGGGAAGTTCATCCTAGCATCCCCAAGATGTATCGTGATCTTTATCACCAGTACTAGTGGCCAAGTATGAAGAGAGATGTTTCTGGTTTTGTCTTGAGGTGTTCTACTTGATAGCAGGTAAAGGTGGAGTATGAGCCACCAGCTGGCCTATTATCGTAGGTACCCATTCCGGAGTGGAAGTTGAATGATGTAGCGATGGACATTGTGACTGGATTGTCAAGGTCGCCTCAAGGGAATGATGATGTTTGGGCTGTCGTCAATAGGCTTACGAAGTTTTCTCACTTCCTATAGATCAAGGAAACGTTTAGTGATTATGATCTAGGATGAATATACATCCGAGAGATTGTACATCTACATGGAGTTCCCCACTCCATTTTTTTTTCAGATGGTGATGTGTTCTTTACTTCTCGGTTCTAGTAGGGGCTTCAGAGGGCTTTGGTTATACACGTACTTTTGAGTACAACATACCATCCCTAGATAGATATCCAATCCAAGAATACGATCCAGGTGCTTGAGGATATGCTCCAAGATTTCATTCTAGAATTTGGCAGTTCTTGGGAGAAGCATATCCCCTTTGTGGAGTTCTCCTACCAAAATAGTTTCCAAGGGGATTTTCATATGGCACTTTATGAGTCTTTGTACGGTAGGCCATGCCAATCACCTTTATGCTAGATAGAGGTAGGAAAGACAGCTTTACTAGGACCTCGCCTTCTTCAAGAGACATCAGTGCAGATAGAGTTGATTAAGAAGAGGATGGCTACTCCACAGTCTCGACATAATTCTTATGTTGATCAGTGCATATGACCTCTGTAGTTCGAGGATGGGGATCATGTTTTCCTACATGTCGCATTGAGGTTAGGACACAAGAGGATTCAGAGACAGGGTGAGCTTTCACCATGGTACGTTGGGTTGTTTGAGTTGTTTTAGAGAGTTGGGTTGTTTGCTTATAGGTTGCAGTTACCTTAGAGTTACCAGGCCATGCATGACGTCTTCCACATCTCTCAGCTCCAACATTAATTTTCAGTCCTGTCTCATGTCTTTCATCTTGAAAACGTTGAGCTTGAAGCAGATGCATCGTTTGAGGAGAATTATATCCGGGTTTTTTATCGCAATACGATGGTTATCCATGGCTGGTATGTTCCTCTAGTATGGGTTCTATGGCAGAACGGGCGAGTACAGGATGAGACTTGGGAGAGGGAGGCCGATGTGAGATCCCAGTGGCCGGAGATTTTTGGGGATTCTTCTTCTACACCTACCTAGGGAAATTCGGGGAAAAATTTATTTAAGGGGAGATGTTTTTCAGGACTCAGATCTTTATTTCAGTTATGTCATTCCTTTTCTTTATGTTTTTGAGAAAATAGGAGTTTCTGGAAATTTTTTAAGTACACGCCGTGTACTTTCTGAGTACACAACATATACTCCCTTGTCGCACTAGGCCTTGTGCTCACTGTGTCTGGACCACACACACGGTGTGTAGGGGTGAAGTGGAGGCCTCTTAAAGAGGGGTAGGGAAAATTGGAGTACACACCCTGTACTCATGATGTACATGCCATGTATTTTCTTTATTTTCATTAAACGGAATGGGGTCACACGTAATTTCCAGAACGACCTTTTATAGATTTCATTCGGCCGAGAGCTCCTATACGGCTGTGATTCTTCTTCGAGCCCCCAAGATTCTGTCCGATATCGGTTTCAGCTGCCGTCAATTTTGTTGGAACTGCAGCGGTGAGTTATTCCTTCTCCTAGAGCCTTTTTTTCCAATTCATTTTCTTTCTCAAGATATCGTGGGTTGAATGTTTTGGACGTTTTCTCAGATCTTCGTCGTTATAAGGAGAATCATTCATCGTGGTTCTCATATATCGATCTCCTAGCATTAAGGTAGGTGGTTTGTGCCTTTCTATAGGAAGACTTTGGATATTTTGTGCAATTACACCAATTTCCCTAGAACGGTGAATTGTGCGGGATTCCTATTATTTCCCTGTTATTACCTTCTTTGCTTGATTTCTCGAGTAGAGGTAAATTCATAGGAATAGGGTAATTTTTACTGTGATCTGAATGTTTTTACATGCATGTTTTGCAGGTTAGGAAATTTTCTCATTGTCATGCCTAGTTGTAGGATAGTTGAACTGTTGTACTGTTATGCTATTTTTCCTTAGAATGATAGCCATGTAGTTCTTGAGGTTTACATGGGGAGATACACACACTATGCATGTTGTTTTACACAGGGCTGTGAGAACCTTGTGTAGTGGACCATAGGGAGAATAGACGTAAGGGCTTCTCTATAGTGTCTTCAATTTACGATGTGAGATCAAAGGGGGAATTGATATTGAGTGCTTCCTCAGAAATTCTGTAGTTCCTCAACATGGGCCAAAGGGGATATGATATGTTGAGTTATTAACCATAGAGCCTTTAGTATGATACGAGACTATATAGGGAATTTACGGTGAGTGCTTCCTCAGAGATTCTATTCTTTAGCTGAACCAGAGGGGTGAGACTGTGTGTTCCTCCCAAAGGGTATCTAGTAAATGTAAATTGAACCATATGGGTTAGGATGTGAGAACTACATAGGGGGGTTACCTTTTGTTCTTCTGGTTTATTGGATATTACATGTGTGCTTTCTATGCTAGACACTATGGACTGTAGCTGCTTTGTGATTTCCTGTTTACTGCTTTCTATACTTTTACTTGCCATGTATTCACTAACTGTTAGGCACAGATCATTGGGCGGTTGCCTACAGGGATCTTGTCTCACACCCTGTTTGGGCCATGGTTTTGGTCCCAAGCATACTATCTTGTTGCAGGTATTGATAAGGGAAAGCGCCCTTCTACTTCAGGTACTTGACTTACTGTGGAGCTCGAGATCATGGGACCAAGCTATGGATTTCAATGCTGAGGAGTTTACATGTTTTCCTTTTCACATTAGTTTAGTATTGTATTCAGAATTGTGACTTGTTTGGCTGTTTTTCCTAGACATATGTATAATGCTTCATTTTATCGACATATGTGTGTGCTCCAGTTGTTTACTGTTAGTCTTCTTCTATTTGTCGTTTACTCTTGCATGGATGGTTATGGTTTTTTCTATTGTCTATTTGTTTATCTTCCATTGTGTACTCTTCTAATGAGGGCATAGTTTCCCCACTATCATACCCAAGGTCCTCACTGCTAGTTGTCAGCCCTTGGCATTTGGGGAAATGCGCATGAGGCCATGTGACCAACCGGGTATGGGGTGCCTCTGGGTGGATTCCGAAACCTAGACGTTACATTTTCAATAATTATTTTCCAAAGACTGGCTATATTAAAATATATAGAGTAGCATTGTATTAATAATTATAAGAATCAATAAATTGTGGATTAATAATAAAACATCCGTAGGATTTCATGATATTACTTAATCATTGTTATGGATACATAATGTTAGGTTGACCACTATTTTAGTGAAATGAAGTCTAGTATTTGAAAATCAATAGTAACTTGAGATATTGATTAGGATTATGATATTATTTGATGTTCCCTCATAGTTAAAATGGAAATTAGTTATTCTAATTCTCCCAAAGGTGCTGAAGATAAGAAAAAAAATAATTTCCTTTAACTATGATGGGTCATCAGACAATCCTCGTGGAGATAAAAAAAATCCCATTAACCACCTGAAAAAAATGAGAAGTATTTTCCTGAAAACTACCTTAAAGGAATGAGGAGATGATATCAATTTTTGAAGGAGGGATATGAATAATATAAATATCAATGTGAAATAATGAATCAGAAAAATTTAGATAATGAAAATATTGTTTTGGTTAATTTCAGTCATCCCTCAGCCTATGGACGAATTATTAAACTACACGGAACATGGACAGTATAAAAAATGTTTCTCAAGGCCAAGTATTTTCAATGATAACCAATGACAATATCCTCTAATGTTATTGGAGGAAGGGTTCTATTATGCAATCAATACCATTTTAGTTCGTCCTGAAAATAAGGTGTTGATATGTACACTAGTAATTCATTCATGAATAGGGAATTTACTATTTGATTATGGTTTTACACATTCATTCATATCATGTATGTTTAGTAGATCTATTCTAAAACATCCTCCAATCATAATGGATGAGTTTTCAGTGAAAAAAGAAATTGTTGAAATTTATTCATCTCAAGAATATAACTCCTCCATACCCAATATATGTACATTACGTATCCTAAAAAAACCTTTTTATACTTCATTTATAAGAATTAAATGCTATAGTATTAATGGATTAAATGTCCTTATATATATCAAACAATTAATTTTAGTATAATAAAGTTACCCTACATGTACTAAATCATCATCCCAATAGTACAAAATATACTTTTTCTCACGGGGTTTGAACATCAATTTCAAAAATGGAAATTATATGTTTTTTACATTAGATAATGTTAAAATGATGTAAAAAATGGAATTTCATGTTTATATTTAACATCAGTTATTATTAAATAGATGTGAATGGTATATTTTTTATTATTTGCTAAAAATTAACCATTTTAAAATACTCACATATGATGTATGTTTTGAAAACAAATTGTAAGAACATCTGAAAAGTGATCATGTTAGGTGTTTCTATTTTATTTATGCTTCTTCAAGACCTCATTTTATACTCCTAAACTCTAGGTTGTGATATTTTATCTTCTTATACATCTCTATACTAACCATCTATTATGCCACTATTATGGTTGTCACTGTTATCATCACCTTATCCATTTTCATCATCCTATAATGAATCTTCTATTTGATATCTCATTGTGTTTTGTATTTATTATTTTTTTTCATGAATCCAAGGAATATTTTACTTGTAAATATTTTTTTTTATCATTTAATTTATTTGAATGATTTCAATCACAATTTATTTTTCACTTATCTTGATGATTTTTATTTTTAGTTTGGATCATTTTTAGATATATTATATTTTTAAAATTATGAATATGTTTTTTTTTGAAATTATAGTTCTATTTAATTATTATTTGATGAATTGTTGTTATAAATAATATTACTTTGTGGATTAATGTATGTCTAAGGTCTACTTTTTCCTATATTGTGAATTTTTTTTGAATGTATAGTGGATTATAGAGTGTGAATATGAAATATTGATATTATATATTTAGATGTTCATGATGATACCAAAATTATATTATGATCAAAAAATATTTGTAACATATACATACTCATTCACTAATTCAAGATAAACTTCATGATTGTATTTCTAAAAGTGAGAAAATATTATTTGATTATGTTATTTATTAATCCACCATAGTATTCAAAGTGTTTAAGAAAAGATTAATGTTATATATATTTTAATATGTTATTTGTGTCTATGTAAAATGTCAAGAATACCTCTGAAAATATAAATTCTATAATTTTAATTATTTTCCATATTATATAATATGAAAAAAATATAATTTAATTATACAAATAATATCAAATTTTAATGACTAAAATTTTATTTTCATTTTATATATATGGTATCCTTTTTTTGTTAGCCTATTGAGAATCCTTTTGTTTTCACCGTTGATTTTTAATTTTGGAATACTTTTAGGTGTGTATTTATATTTTTTATCATGTTTCATAATCTCATTTTTTCCTACTCTCTAATGTTTGTATATTTATATTATGATATTTCATTATTTAATTTGTAAAAATATAAATATATAATTATTTTATTAAATAATAAAAATAATGAATAATTGTGTTTTAATTTTTCTCATCCATTTAAAATATGTGTAAATATTTCTATATCACTATTTTTTTAATTTTTTATAAACGTATAACAACTTTATATTCTGAAGGTGGTACTTTAGTTTATGAAATATTTATCCATTTTTTATTTTTGAAATATTTTATGTTTCATTTGTTATTGATATTTATATAATTAAATTTAAATTTAAATTTAAAAAATATAATAACTTCTTTTAAATTCATGAAATTTGTTATAGGTAATAATGAGTCAATGATATATAATTTAATTGGGAACAAGTGATGAATGTGAGTTAGGTGTTGATAATTTTTTTAGATTTTGTAAAAAAATGTTCCAAATGTTGTATATTTTTCCATTCTGGAAATATTTCAACATGAATCGGTTTATATGAAGAAAAATTAAACATTAAATATTTTTTTATTATTTTAATCCAAGTTACATTACCTGGATTTATAATTAAGAAATTGGGGAAAATTAAATATATATTGAGAATTATGAATTTTAGGATGATATTTTCGATCAAATTAAAGAAATGATTCATGATATTTTTTTAGTGGAAATTTTGAAATCACCAATAATTGAGAGGCTATGTGTTGATGATGAAAAACCATTGTATATAGATTGTATAAAATTTACAGTTCCATAGAAAGTCTTAAAATTTAATAACTTGATGGAAAAATGGATAATGTTACAATATTTTTTAATGTTTCTACAATATTTGAGATATATAGTTCCTAATGAAAAGGATCGACCAGATTCACATTATAATTTGCATAAAATATTATTTTTATGGGTTTCAGGTAAAATAATATGGATGTATTTCCAACTGAATTTGTGTTATATAGGAACGAATATGAAGGTCTATTTGAGGTCATAAATGTGGGGCTTCATAATATTAGTTGAATGAAAAATCACAAGCTGATTTAGCAGCTACCAAAACTCCTTCTAAATTTTTTTTGTATGTTCCTATAATTACACATTTATTAATACTACTTTCAAATCGATATGATGAAAAAATGATAATTTTTCATATTTAAGAGTATATATCTTATATAATATTATGTCATCAAGGTGATTGTCTCTGTCAAAGCTAATTCACCATTTGTTCCTATAGTTGGGATTGAAGTTAGAAATTCTTGACTTGGACAATGCATAGATAGAACTAATTCATATCAAAACCATATTTGTGATCATATTTCATGACCATTTTATTGCAAATTTACAAGTTTCATCCTAATTTTTTTTGAAGAGTAAATATATCATGTTGAGTATTATGTTTTTGGGACCAGAATTTATAGGAAATGATATTGATGTTTTCATGTCACTATGAGCTTATGATTTAAACTTTTTATATAAGGATGTTACCAAGGTGTATAATTATTATAAAATTTAACATTGTCATTTACATTCAATGATTATATTCAAAATAAATGACTTCCAAACATATGGAAATATTTGGGTATATTGTGTTATGGGGTATAATGTTTATTTATTTTTTGAATAGAGTACATTTTATTGTAAACAAAAACATCAGATAAAAAAATATTCATTGTCTATAAAACATTATTGTCTATATATCATACTTATCAAAGAATAAAGATATAATTCATAATATCAAATGTCTATTGTATTTATCTGAATCCTTTATCCACTAATCAAAATTTTGAGATGGTGAAAACATTCATTCCCCATTTGTAAGGACATAGAAAAATGAAAAATATTAAAATATTTAGAAGAATAAATCAATATTTATTTTTTCATCCTTATTGTATATTGGTCTTTCCCAAATTTACACATGTTTTTAGGTTATATGTGGCCTATTATAGTATATCATGGGTTTCCAAATCCTTAGATACATAAGAAGAAACCTACATAAATATACATTCTATGAGGGATATTTAATATAAAGTGTCCAACATTTTTTTTAAATGGTTTAATTAAACACTAAGAGACGTAGTGAAATAAATTTTTGAGAATGGTTTTACCCAAGGTTTTCAAAAGTGAAGTACTAGAGAAAATTTATTTTAAATATTTTATTTTTATTAAATCAAGAAGGATTCAATAATTTAAAATAATAACCTCATAACATAATTTTTAAAACCTTAACATGAAGATTTTAATAACTTATTCAAATTTAATATCATATTCATGATACCTCCAAGGTAAATGATCATATTAGTGTGTGAAATGTGGGATGAAAAAACTCTATAATGAAGTGTCATAATGAAAATTATTGAATAAATGACACAAATAAAATAAATGATTAAACATTTTAATATAAATAAATGAAATCCAATATAGTCCCTTTCTATTTACTCTGATAAATCCAAGAGAGGGTTAAACACCCATTGATTATAATATTTCGATGGAATACAAGATTGGAATCATGATGTCGGAATTTATGAAGTAGAAATAGTGACATAACAAACACTCCACCATTGTGTAAAACAATTATCTCTTCTCTGTGTTGAATAAATTCATAACATAAGGAAACTATATAGAATTTTTAATGAAAAAATAAAAAATAATGAGTATAAGATGTTTCGTTATGTTACAAATGTGATTCGAGTATAGTAAAAATGAATAAATGAAATTACAACATAAAATTAGAAAAAGAACATTGCATTGAAATCATATGCTACTTACTCAAAAATACACCACCAAAACTTCATTAAATATTAATTTGGAACCTTTAGGTCAATCCCCCAATATTATAATTCTTACAAATGAATTAATGTATTCCAATGTGGGTCAAATTTAATTTTACATTTTCAATTTTCACACTTGGAAAATGTAGTATCTAACTTGTATCCATTCAAAAAATGAACCATAATTTTTTACTATATTTTTAATTGTTACTGGTCTGAAGAAGAATAAAATTGAGTTATGAATGTTCTATTTGAGTTTCCATAATTTCACAAGATTTAGACACATATTCGAGTAGTTATGGTAAAAATAGTTTGATGTTATTATGGTCCACCAAATCTATCCAAGAATGTCATCTTCCACTTAGTCTTCTTAGATCACCGTTTAAATATCCGAATTATCTATAGCAATATTTTATATAAATGTTTTGCATCATTTCCTATATCTCTAGTTCATATTTGAGAATAATTAGGTCTGAATGGTAGAAAATATAATCATATTATTGGGATGTTGTCGATATAACATCACCCATTATTTTATACATTGATTATACAAAATGGTGGTATTTTAATGTGAATATACAAGTACTCCAGAAGGGTAAATTGTTCCCACTAGAATGAGAAACCTGATAATTAAATATAAAATTCAAATCATCAACATTTTTTTATTTAAAATGTGTCCAAAAATGTTTTATGAAACAATGAAATATAATAAATATTTAAAATCATAATGTAACATGATGTTCAAAATGTAAAATTTATTAAAAGGGATTTTTTGAATTATTAAGAATATGAAAAATATATATTATAATATTGAATAATATCTTCAATAAATGAGTAATCACATCCCCAAGTTGAGTTTTCCATGTCCCAATAAAAAATATCTCAAAAATATGAAATTTGATTTCACTTTTCAAATAAAATTTTAACATAAAATTCATACCATTTATACTTCACATCAAACAATCATCAATTAATTAGAAACAATTTTAAATAATAAAGGTCAAGAAGAATATACCATGTCCAATTCCATTTCATTTTTCTAATTCATCACCTTATTTCATCCAATTTAAATTAGTTAGGATGATTTTTTTTCATCATAATGGACATGGGGGTTTATTTTTATTCATGGATGGAAATTATGGAAGCTTAGGTGGAATCAAATTTTATCCTCAAGATGGGTATTCATGTTTTTTTCCTTTTATTATAATTATTATTTTTTATGTTTCCCATGGTAATTTAAATTACAATTAGTCATGTCAACCCTTGTAGTGTGTCTTTTATGATGACTCCTAGGATAAAAGACCATAGGAAGCCGAGTGAATAACACCTAATCCAGAATTATCTTGAATTAATCTAATAAAAACAAATTAAAATTATAATAAATATAGATAAACTTCTAAACTATGGGTTAGAATACTATGATGCCACAATCCCCATGTTCTTAAATCCACACATTTATTTAATCCATTAATATATATGAATATAGACTATTCATTTTTTATTTAATTTATTTTGAATATTTTTTGGATAATAATCATTTTAAAATTAATATTATTTCCCAAAAAATGGTTTTTATTATTGGACCCCAGGAACAGAAAATAATACCCAAACATACAAATGACATGTATTTTAAATTTTTTATTTAATTAATGAAAATACAACTGGTGAGAAATCACAATATATATACACACTTTCAAAAGTATATGATCATAAACCTAAACTAGACAATAATTAGAATCAAGGCATAAAAAATTATTTTATATTCAGTTTCAATGTTTGAAATGTG
The DNA here is from genome assembly GCA_963277665.1 of Viscum album. Lineage (NCBI taxonomy): Eukaryota > Viridiplantae > Streptophyta > Magnoliopsida > Santalales > Viscaceae > Viscum > Viscum album. The sequence goes on from OY728126.1 coordinate 310,714,044, forward strand.
CTTTATCATGTTCATAGTTAAAGTGGATTTTGAATACATTTAGGAAAACCTAATTTTATGTAAAATAGACTGTATTTTTATTTTTTCACCCCCAACTCAGAGTAACACTATCCATATTGTTTGATGAAACTAAAATTCAGAAGGTGTTGAGGCAAGAGAGAAAAGAGGATTTCTAAAATAAAATATGAAAATGAGAATAATTAAATTATTTAAAATGGTTGTCGAATTTTAAAATATTGAAACTCCAATTTAATCCATTAATCTATATGTTACTCAAAAATTCCTCATAAATTATAAATTTTGGTTTTTTATACCTATAATAAATGTGATTTACATAGAAATACATCAATCTAAACTACCCCTAGATCTTAGACACTAACACAATTAGAAACTAATGGAATCTCCATGAGGTTCCCTTAAATAAAACGGGTCAATGAAAAAAAGAAAGGAAAAAAATTTACCTATTTATTTTAGAGCATGAAACATATATTCCAGTAATGGGTAGAAGTAGGCTTGACTCTAATAAAGAGACTTTCTTATTGTTTTTATCAAAACATGGCCCACCATAATACTTGATACCATCATTAAATATTTTAAGGATTTAATTTTTTTAAAATTCTACTAGATTGATACAATTACATTTTTTATAACATATTTTAAGAACAAAAATATGTGATCTAATGACTGAAAATCTGCGGTATGTGTGAAATTGTTAATCTAACGGATTCATTTGTTTTCTCTAAGAAATCATGGATCATGCCAAAATTACTGTGTTCATGATAATATAAAATCAAAAAGGGAAGGTTTTGGATATCCCTAATTAATGAAAAGTGAATGGTTGATAAAAATTAATTATTCTTAAGTTAAATTTAATCAAAATTAATTTTTATTTATTTGGAGTTAGGATCAAGCTTAACCAATTCACTAAGAAATGTTGATATTCTTAAAAAAAATTTGGTTTAGAGAAAGGTGTGGGTAAAAATTTATAGTTCTTTATTATTTTAAGGGTTAAATGAAATGATCAATGGAAATATATTTAATGGGGAGATATTTTAAGGATTCAATCCATGAATAAAAATTTGTCTCTTTTGAATAAATGAAATTTCTTTCCTTTTGACAGAAACTATTTTCTACAATTCCTTGATAATATTCATCTATACCAAATACAAATTTTGGTTCATTAGTATTATCATGAGAGGTTTATGTGAAACTATAAAATCTATATATGAATATGGAAGGGACAATAAATATATGTATGTGTTACTCACATGTCATAATTCATTTATTGATAATCTATAATATCAAGCCTCATAATTAATTCTCTCTATTCTATTACAGAATTTTTGAAGTGCAGTATTAAGAAAAAATTGTATAGGATGTCGAACATCTTTTAATTCCCTTATATTGATCTCTTCAACTATAATTTTTGGAATGGGAATTTATCCTTTAAATATTCATCATCATAATGATTTTATATCTTATTTGGTGTGGTGTAAACATTCAATTTTTGATAAAATAAATTCCCAAGGTTATGGGCTTGATAATATTTATTTCCCATTAAATGTTATCCATGTTTTAAGATGGGGTAATTTTGATGATAGTTTATTATAGTAGACTGAAATTATAATTAGATATTATTATGAGACACAAATACATAAAATGGAAAAAATGGAAATGGGGTGAGAATTGGGAGTTTATGGTGAGAATATAGGGTTATTGTCTAATATTTATTACATTCTTCCATAGAAATGGTGAATAAATTTAGTATTGTTAAAATTTACCCAATTTTTTAGGGATAAAGTGGTCATATTTAGTACATCTTGGGTTATCAAATCCAATGGGAGCCAAATAAAAAAATAAATAGACATATATTTTAAGGGGGGGTATTTGGAAAGGAAGTGGCCAAATATGGTTTCTTTTGAGATGGTTTAAATTAACAATAATAGGCATAAGTGAGTTTAATTCATCATATTGGGTTATTATGGGGATATTATAAGGAATGGATTATTTGAAAAATTAAGTAGTGATATAAATTTAATTAAATAAATATTTATTAATTCAATAAAATCAAACTAACCTCATAACATATTAGTTTAACACCTTTACATAGGCAAGCTAATTACCTTTACACATGGACGATCATTTTCATGAGAACTAAAAGGAATTTTAACTTATTATTAGTTTAAATTTATGGTAATAAAAATTAATAAGGAAGAGGATGAAATAAAATAATTGAATTATAAACTAAAATAAAATAGATGATAAATAATTTAGTGAGTGAGAAATAACATCAAATATATCCCATTACTACTGTATCGGATAAACAAATGATAGTGTTTTTACTAACACTAATACAAATATTTCTATAGAAGATAAGAGTAGACTCATGAGTGTGAAATTGAATATGTAAAAACAATGAAATGAAAAAACTCCACCATTGTGTAATGGAATTATAACTTTCTTTTGTGACTAAATTCACCCAATAATGAAATTATATCAATGTGCTAGAAAAATATTAATGACAATAAGAAATATATTAATTTTTTGTCGTGATTTGAGTAACTTATAAATGAATAAATTCAATGACAACATAAAGTTGAAATCATAATATTGTAGTCAAATGTATAATACTTAATCACAAATATACCACCACCAGCACCATAAATTTGAATTTCTAAAATCATAAGTTGATCCATGAATATCCCATGAATTACTAGTTAATTAGGGTAGGAATAAATGTGTGGAATGTTAAGGGAAAATTCAATTTACCACCCCTGAAAAAATCCAAGTCACCATGCATCCATTCAATAGATGAACAAAATGAGTGTTTACATCACATAATATTAGCGATAAGTAGAAGCAAAAATTGGATATACAAAAATCCTCTAACATATGTCAAACTTTCAACCTAGTTTTCTCATATAAAAGGAGTTATGGAGATACTAGTGGGATGTTATTTTGGGCCACTGAATCCTCCATATAGTTTCATATTCCATTTGGGATGCCTTGATCAACAATTAAACCTCTGAATTAGATCATTCTGTTGTTTAATAAAATTTTATACGGTATTTATTCTATATCTACATCAATTTTTAGCTTCATTACTCATGAATCATGGATAATAGAATCATATAATGGGCTGTTATTTAGTTCTCATAGCCCACAATTTTCTCAGTTGAATGTCCATAATGGTTCTCTTCCAATGTGATATGCCATGTTCTATTAAATAATTAATTATTGTGATTGAATGATAAACCTAATAATGATATTTAAATTATGGTTCATGACCAATGGTTGATTTAAAATGTGTCTCTAAATGTACCATGTAATATTTCACATTACGAAATTATTATAATAATGATGTGAAATAATGTTCAAATAGTAAAATGCGATTAATGTAGTGTTTATGAATAATGAAGTACATGAATATTATAAAATATAAAACTGAGTATTATCAGATTTCAATGGATAATCAGATATTTCATGAGGTCATATATTACAATGATTTCATCCATATGGATAATAATATCAATGAATTTTTTATTCAGAAATTATTATATATTAATGGAAAGACTAGAGATGGGTTGAATGTAAAATTGGACTTAATATCAATGGGAATATATTTAAAGTAATCTCACACTCTTAAAGGAAGATGAACCTAAATGGCTTCAATTTTTTAAGAATTATATAATAGTGATAAAATTTATTGTTATCAGAACCATCGGGGTATCAACGTATCAGAGGGTTCATTTTAATTTATAACATTTTCTGTCACCAACATATTGGACGTTTTCAACCATGAAATATATTGATTTTGACATCATAATGAATCAAATAATACAAATTTCACTGAGTGGAATCATTCACACATCATAATAATAACTATATTTATATTGTGTTATTTATTCAATTGATTTTCTATCAATGTGGTTGATCTGAATTCATTGAAAATTTCAGAGAACACTGCAGTTTCAATACAATGTCAAATAGAAATGTACATTCCTCCTAAATTTTTTATTTTATAGTGAAATTAATTATAAATTTTTGGAGATAAATATATCATTTAGGACTTTTATATCTGTGTTGAATTCATCCATTTCAAGTATATATAGAGATATTGAATGGATAGTTCATGAATCCATATCAACTCGAACCATCCATTATTGAGAATTATGTTTATAAAATATTGAATAGTTTTTTAAAAAATAAATTTCATGATGTGGTGCACACCATATTTCGTATATCTCATCAAAATATGTCATTATTGGTGGATAGTGGAACCATGGATTGAAAATAGAATCCTTGATTGCAGAAAAAATAAATAAAATTCATTTATACATTAATAATAAACTAGATAATTTAGAACAATATAAAACATTTTATATTAATTTTTTTAAATAATGTTATCTAAATAAAAAATATATGAAGATATAGAATTATTTTTAAGTATATTTTTTCCATGGTTTAATGAGACAAGGAATGGTAAATTTGATGAACAAGAAACATTGAGGTGGGTAGCAGATGGATGATGATTAAAATTGATATCATGGATTGGGTGTGACATTAATAGATATAGATTTTATACATAATATCAAGGATACAAAATTTATGTTCAAACTAGTATTGTACTAGTGATGGTAGAAAAAATAATTTTTTTTAAGTGAGAAATTTGCATCTCTACATCAATTACATATTATGATGTTATTGATGAAATATAGGAGAATTATTACATTATATTTTAAGTTCGACTATTTTACTAAAAAATTTTAATTTATAATAATAGTTATAGAAATAATGATTTTAAAATGAAACTACATAATATAAATATATTTTAACAAAAAAATTAACCTTTTATTATGGTAACACATAATAAAAAAATGTTACTTGTTCATGATCCATCAAAAATAACATGATTTATCATTTTATAAGGAAAACAATATTTTGGTGACAAAAAACAAGGGGAAGATATTTATTTATGATAGATACCTTCTTATATGGGAATATTACTATATAAATCTTTTGACACACTTTATACATGGTTTATTCCATTTATAATGATAATGAGAAAGAAATATGTTAAAAAAATCCGTTAGTAATTTCTTAATATTTAATGTGACATATATTTCTTCATGTTTAACTTTTAAATATTATTAAATAGTATATATATTTTGTTTATTTATTACATGATTCATATATATTAACAAATATGATAATTATTTTGGATTAGTTTAATTATTTTTATCATTTTTAATTATTCAACTTTATTTGTAACTGTTTGATTTTTTTTTAAAATGTACACTTGCTTTTTTTTCCTTTTCCTATATCATTTTTAATTTTATAAATAATGTCATTATTCTTTTAATACTATTAAATTTAAATAAATAAGATAAATACTACTATATTTATTGTTTTTAACATTTTTTTACTACTCAAAAAAATATAATAAAGAGTGGTTTGTTTTATACGGTGTTGTTTAGTTTGTATCATTTTAAAAAAAATATTGTAATTTTTAGGTATCATTTCAGTTTTAATAAAATATTAGTTAATATATTTCAATTTTTAAATAATTTTTTATATCATTAATTCTTTTATAATTTTAGTAAATTAATTTAAAAAAATTGAATAAGAATGTGTTTATTTTTTTTACATTTTATAGGATATTTTTATTTTATTTATTTAATTTAACATGTAAGAGTTGGATTTTTATTAATTTGATTTTTAGGATAATATCATTTGAAATGGTTGAGTCGCCTCAAAATTTTGGGGAGGAATATGAACATAATATTTCTAAGTATCCTACTCATACTTCTACATACGACCCATTTACGAATATAGGGGTATAAAACACTTCTACGGTTTTCAAAAGGTGTAGAATACATTTACAGAATTTATTAGTTTCTCATAAAAAAGACTAAATGATTTATATTTATCATGATGATAATGATAATTAGAGGGATTCGATGAAAAAAAGTATAATACTTTAGTTAAAATCCAAACATGGTCTGAAGATAGAATATTGACTTGAGATTTGAAATTTTTAAAAAATTACAATATCTCAATTATGGGAGACAATTTTGGTGAGTTCATTCATTTTTATTTTACGTATATTCTCATTTTTTTCTTAAATAGGTTTTACTATTACTATAAAATAAAAGATTATATTCCTTACACTAAACATGTTATGAATAAAAGTTTATATTTGTATTCAATGAGATGGGGGGATTTTAAATCAACCCTCACATCAGATTTTATTTTTGGGTAAAAAAATAATATAAAACCACATTGTATATTTATTTTTCTAGATAATGATACATGGATAAATTTTATTGAAAGTATATAACATGATATTTTTTTGTTATTTTCAGTGATAGTTTTTTTAAAATATTATTTATTAATGATCATATTAATGATCTTTTATACATTATTTATAGTAACCCAAGTGATATCATCAGAAGATCAAATCCAAATATGTATACCTATATACATTGTCCCACATAGGGTATATTTTATTGGAGAAAAAATAATGGATGGAAAATTTCTTAAACTAAGAGTTTAGTCATCATGCTCTATAGAGGTTGACAGTCCTTCCCCCTCAACTAGACATAATAAATGGAGGATGGACCAAAATGGGAAAATGAAATATATATAATGTAATATTTCTATAAGGTTTTTGTGAGGATTATATATACTTATTTTTTTTATTTATGTGATTTCAAATCTCAATATATTTTTATTCACCAATGAATTTTGTAAATATTATATGTAAGAATCCCTTGAGTATATAATCACATATAGGGACTTCAAACATGGGGGTGGGAATAATTGTTAAGCTATTATATTGGTAAAATATGAATACCTAGGTTATGTACAAGGGTTTGAGGTTGGTGTATGTGTAAAAAATGTATTTTTATTATGAATTATCATCAAGGTAGGATTTATATAAAATAAAAAATATATGATTTAGAAGCTAAATATTAGTGGATCGGTGAGATGATATTGGAGATGATAATATCTTCTGAACAATCGATGTTTGATGACATGTAATGACATTTTAAAGTGGAAAATACCTACCCCCTCCATCATATACATATCAAAGTCCTCTACATCTGCTTGTGTAACCAAATATTACAACAACACCCCCATATCTCCCCATATATTCCATTTTATATGTTGATGATCCCCATTATCATATTGTTACATATGGTATTAGATAATACATTTCAGATACCACTCATCATCAATGCACAGTGATAGGTCGGTTTAGATACATATTCTTAGATATTATAGATATATCCCTAAGAGTGCCATTTTATACAAAAGAGGTCATTGTAGTTTTAAAATCTATAGTCCATTTTCTCGTCTATCTTTCTAGACTTATCCAAAAAAATTACCATTATGTAATGTGTAGATTATATAATTTATTTTATATTGGCATTAAAAATAAATTAAATTTTTAAAAATTATATATTTATCTATATTTTTTTTGGAATAATTTTAATGTAAATACATACTGTATAGACAATAATTTTTTCCCTTTTATGACTTTAGATGAAACTTCTTCGGGACTTGATGGATTATAAACATATTTATCTTTGTTGTTGAAATTTTTTCAGATTTAATTTGATTCAAAAAACTAATAGAATAAAAAGGTATTGATGAATGTATATATTTAATCATGGTAATTTTAAATTGATATTTTTTGGGCATCAATGTGATGAAATTTTTTTATATGTAAGTCGATTATAATTTTTCTTTCAATAATTTTGAATTAATGAATCTTAGTACTTTTATTTTTTATATTTGGTTTCTTTATATGAATTCTATTTTGTACGTCTCAATATGAAAATTTGAATTTGATGACCCATAAATTATTACAACAATAAAGATTATAATGAATGATATATAAATAACAATATAAGTTTATAAATGATTTCAAAATAATGAAATTTCGTGTTGGATTCTTCCTTATCTTGAACAGTATCAAACATGTATTTCTTAAAGTGATATTCTTATTAACTGATAAAACACTCACAATATTTTTATTTTAATATTCTTTTGTAATTATATGTTGTGTGTTTTTCTCAAAATGATAAGAAAAGTTTCTGGTTTTTCTCTATACATAGTGAAGTGTGATAATATTTTTATAACATATTGAACATGTAATATTGATTATTTCAATAATTTTATAATTTTTTTATTCTTAATTTATATCATATGTATAGTTTTGGAATATGGAATGGAATTAAAATATAGATAAAACTTTTAAAGGGATAATAAATATCAAATGTCTATTGTTAAAGGTTTCTAAACATTTATAATTGTTACATTTTGGATGAAAGTTCTTATATTGTTATTTTAATTTTAAAATATATTTTAAGGAACTCATTTCATTATCAACATAGTTTAATGGAATTTATATATTATTTTCTATGATTTATGATTGAAATTAGTAAAATTTTTATAGTTATAAAATGTTATATGGTTAAATTTTATCATTAAATTTTCATTTTATTTATCTTATAGTTTTATTGAATGAAATTAAAGTATTTCTATTTTATTATGTTTTGACGATCATTAACGTTATTCTCAAAATTATCTAAATCACTTATAAAGGGAATTGGATAACTATTTAAGAGGTTTTATTGGGTTTTAGTTTATTTTTAATGCATATTTTATTGTTTACATTTTATATATTTTAGTTAAAATAATTTAAATTTTTTTCTTGTTTTCTGATTCATTTTTTATGGTTTTTTTTGGTTTTTTGTTTTCCTCGTACTACTAGGATATAGTAAATCATTTCATTTTTAAAAAATTCACTTTCATATAGTTATTTTTTAAGAGATGTGAAATATAGTTTATCAAATAATTTATTTTCCAATTCCAATATGATAAAATGTTTTCACATTGGTTTTACAATAATTGATGTGAGAAGGGAATTATATTATAATGATTTTCATGGATTTATATGATGGTATTTTAATACCTGATTTGGAATTATATTTTTCAGGTAAGTTAAAAATAACTAAAAAAAAATATTTAATATTTCACATACAATAATTTCTTGTTGGTTCCAAAATTACAAACCAAAAAAACCAATGTACAAGACCCAATTTTTCACTATTTTGTTGTTCTATACATGTGAAATGAGGATGAAAATTTTCATTTAGAAACTTCTTCTCAAGGGTGAAAATTATTTATTTATGATCTAGAATATATTATTCATATTTTTGAGATACATGAGATGATAATTCTTAATAACATTCCCATCTTAATGGAATGTGTTCCTGTGTTCCCTGAAAAGATTCATATTCTTCCACCTAATCGAGAGGTTGTGTTCTCAATTGTACTGATACCCGAATCATTATTGTTATCAAATAATACAAATAGAATGGACATTATTAAAGTAAAATAATTGAATATGTAACAATAATATATTATGGATAATTGATTTATATTCCCATGTGTTTCACTAATGGGTGAACTAGAAAATTTTTTCAAGAAGAAGGATAGGAGAATGCATTTGTACATTGATTATTGTGTACTCCACAAGATCATGAAATAGAAGAAGGATCACATTCCATTTAATTATGACTTATTTTATTTTCTTCAGGGAGGCCATTACTTCTATAAAGTGAAACATCAATCAGGATATTACCATGTGAAGTTGAATGAGGATATTAGGAAGACTGCTTTTCATACAAGGTATAAGCACAATGAGTTCAAAGTGATTCCATTAGGAAATAATAATGCTCTATAAATATTCATGAACATAATTGAAAGATTATATTTAGATTACCATGAAAAAATATTTGTGTATTTTATAAATTATATTCAACTCAACCCTATAACTCCCCAACCCAGGAATCCTAAATGGAACATAAGAAAGGGGTCTCCACATGGTCTGAAGTGTGTCTCTCCGTATAACAATGGTACCCAAATTGAAGATATGTCCAAACATAGTCATGGAGAGACTATTCTCTATAGAATGTTTCCCATTCATAATTCCAAATATACTATTAATTATTCATTTATCATTGGTATAAAAGGAATCCCACCAACATATATATATAATAATGATCTACAGGAGACATTGCAGTCCATAATATACATGTTATATACTATCCATATGATGTGTCAAAATATAGTGTAACATCCTCATAGAAAAATAACCATAAATCAAATAAAATAAATAATCACATCTAAAATATTCTACATGATATATAAACCATTCAAAACATGTTCTCTAACACCACTCACAAGGCTTCATTACATAAACATGGCCTCCATTTCCAGATAAACATTATTGTATGTTTATAATCATATGGTTCCTGTCTCTTGAGAAAAAACTGGAATGAACACCCATGTGAACCATAACCCACACTGTGTAAAAAGATGGTGGTTGAGCCCAATTACCCAATAGGTCATCCTAGTAAATCGACCAAATAGAGTGTTGTTGGGATCAAGTTGATATGCATAAATTACAATTATAGAGCACATTTTTACCATACAACACAACCACTAAAAAACATAACACATAATCATACATATTTCATCATTACATCATTACCCACCTCACATCATAACCCATATTTTACCTCCTTTGGTTCCATTCTATAATCTATATCATGCCCTGGTCCACACAATACCTTCTTTGGATCCATGATAGAATGATTGTTTTCAAAAAAATGGTAAAACATTCATCCCATGTATTGTGCCTATCACATTGGTCATGGCCCCATCGAGTACCCTAACCCATCCTTGTGCAGTTAGAGAGGTCCACCATGTCCCTCTAGCACAACACTAAGAATTTTTTGGTTGTCTATCATTTACATAGGACAATCCCACAAATTTTTTACTGAGGAATAATCCTCAAACTAGATCATATTGAGGCTTACTATGAGGTTAAATTATCGGATAGTCCCTTCTCAAGTGTTTTTGAGAGGCCCAATATCAAACAGGACCATCTTGAGGAATCTTGTGAGGAAAATAATTCACACCAAAAAATAGTGAAGATTATCAAGAGGGAAACACATCACATAATCCTACCTAGAGGGTTCATGGGAGACCCAATCATCAAATGCCCCAAACCATCCTCATGTACTCAAAAGTATCACTTCCATAAAAGAAGTAGCACATGTGGGAAACTACACATAGGGAATGTTGACTATCTCTCAACCAACTAACTCCTCATTTGGGAAATACTCCCTCCCAACCCATACCTATTTACAAGTCTCCACCAAGGTTCCTTAGACCCATCCTAATCCTTCAACAGTCTACAATATCCATTAATATAAACCAAACACTTTGATATCATGAGAAATCTACCTTATTCAAAACACCCAAAACATAAAACATACATCTAATTTTACTAGTATTGGAACATGAAAATAAATAATGAATTAACAAATAGATACTTCATGTTCAAGGACCCTACCTCTAACTGAAGCCATCTAGTTTACATCTTATCCCAAAAGCTTATCCAAGAACCACATCCATGTAGACCACCGACAATACAATGATCACATACCTCAACAACTAACATCATAAAATTAATTAAATAAATAATTTAAACCAAAAATACATATGGGATTAATAGTCACCATACACATTGAGCAGTTCAATGATGCTAAAATCATAAACAGCTAGGTATGTTTCAATACCAACCCCCCCCCCCCCCATAAGCCTATGGAATGAAATATAAAAAATTTATAAACCTATTTCAATGGTCAGTTTTACCTATATCATTTGAGAAATCCTATTAATTCCGAACAGTATCATACCCTATATAAAATGATATAAAATGGGTCATTTACATCATCTATTTATATTCTATATGATCCACACATTAAATTCCATTAAGGAATAATTATTTTTCCTTTCTTCGGATAAATAATCCATACAAAACCAATGTAAACCAAATGAAATTTATAGAATAATGGAGGAATATTACATTGGGGTTAAAGGTGAATAAATTACCTCAAAATGACACATCGAATCCTTAAGAAATCACTTTTATTGAAGGAATAATAAGGGAGTATAAAGAACATTTATGAGGGGATATACTAATTTTATTTGTATGGTGAATGGAGGAGAAATACAATGGGGTTTTCAAATAGTTACCCCTTGAAATGTCTAATAATATCACTATTAACATTATTGATCCTAGAACCCATTGCCTTTATAGTGTATTTATTCAGTATTCCTAAAAACATTTACAATTCATCGACTATCTAGTGGTATCACCTCAGTAATTTGGTGATCTTTTCTAATGCACACTATACACTATCACACCCATAAGTTCTCCAATAGAAATATGACGAGCATCAGTAGGCTAAAAAATTGACCACAAATTCCAAACTCTTATGAACACCCGATCCCACCCCTAAATCAAAAGATACAACCAAAAACACACTAGATATGTTCAAAGATTGAGAATATCATTCTGAATCTTGACACTTAAAAAGATTCCATCACTAATCAAAATTATTCAATTTCCATCAAAATTTCCCAACATATTATGGCATGGGACATTAGAGACTCACCACCATAATGTTAATCATCCTCAATAATCCATATATTTTCATGGATCTCATCTCTTGATTTATCATTTTCATTAAATTATCAATATATCTCTATTTTCAATCCCAAATTATCAACGTATTTCTATTGTGAAACATTAACACTAATCCTGGCTACACCGACTCCCCTAAGAATGAACTGGTTAGATAAAAAAACATTATCAATAATGTCTCGAATGACATTCCCATTTTGGATTCTATATAACAAGATCTAATTCTATATGACATCATTAGTCTATACCTCTCATACTAAAATTTCAACAACCCACTTAGCCTCAATCTTCGATGCATCACAAATATCTCTTAATCTTGATGCCTCACTCTAAGGACATCCCAAACCATAAATGTAATAAAATTTTACCCCATACTAAACATTTTTTTTCTATATCTCAATTAAAAACTCATCAAACTAGAAAAATCATACGAGTATTCTATGAGAAATGATGTTCCATCCATCCGACTTCTTGTCAAATCACATCAAACAAACATGGTCCGAAGACTGATTCTCAGACTCCACCTGATTCCACCTCCATTGATTACATGGAATTCACTATGGATTCCATTTAATTTAACCACATTGATCCTATAATGAACATCCATCAATTGGGAACATGGACCCCTGACCCCCCATCACACGATAGTCACATCACTATGAATGAAATCCCACTCCACAGAAAATGAGTATCCTTTTTATCACATCACTGATTTTTTTTAAAAAAATTAGGCCCCATCCCATTTTTCAATTTACAAAATGGGTAGATGGGGCTGAGGCTAATTATCCCTTAGCATCAAAGTAAATGGTAATTCACCCAAAATCCCTATTATATAGGAACAACAACAATGATTTCCTCAAAAATTTAAACCAACAATGAGGGTCACCCCTTAAATTACTGATGGAATACTCCACCCCACATATATCATCAATTACAAAATTAATGATTCAAACTAGTTAGGTCTCATTGGAGCTACTCACATATTCCTCTTCCTAAGACACACACCCAAATTATCCATAACAACATTGAAGATCTCATTGATGTTAAACCCTTTGATTAGTTGGGTAATCAATCCTGGTCTAATCCCATTTTTCCCCTCCTAAAACATCATGGTCCTTAGGAAATGTCTCAGGGAAACTCTCCCAAGAGAAATTCACAGATCCCAAGGTTGTTTTCAGCCCGTAGATGGACTCTAACTCATTAAAAATCTTAGTTGTATAGTTTTACATGCACACCATAATCTAAATATGCAACGCCTCTCTAACGAACTTGTTACCCCAAGATTCCATTAAATATAAATGGTCTTACACTCCGATATAATTTAGTTATAAGTTCTCTCCTCATACTTAGTGACCTAAAACTCTCTTTACTCAGCTTACGTTTCTAATCTAAAAGTCATTCCTCCTTCATAGGCCTGTCTCACAATGTGAAATTCCTATAGATGCTATCCAAAATTCCAAAACAATAACATAACTCCTTGATGAACTATTCCTCTTCACAACTCAACCTGAGATTCAATTTGGAAATCTATTTGAATTTATTTTTTCTCTCAACAATATAAAAATCTCACATCTCTAATGATAAATTCATAAGTATTCTTATAATTAACATTTTCAAGTAATGGGATATTTCCAAACCACATACATTAACTATAAAACACCGCAGTGGAATCTTTAATACAAAACATCTTATGGCTTATGGGGATTTACTCAATAAGACACATCCACCATCTAATGATACAAAGTAGTTACATTCCCCAACATAGGAATCTACTACAAAGAGAAAACATAATCTAGTCCTGATCAAGGACTCATAATGAATAAAAGACAATTTATAAAGCCAACACAATCACATGGGAACATAAGAAAACATATTATGGAAAAACTCCTTGAACATTGCAAAACCAAATATAGCCACTCAAGCCTTATGTCAAATATCTATGAGACCAATGTAAGAATCTCCCACACATCATCCAAAATGATCCTACTACAAGAATATCCCATTGAATATCCATCCACGATCCCACCACTAGAAACTCCCCAAACGATTATTTTATACCTATTAAATCCCTGAACCATCCATCCATCCACATTTTATAAATCACCATAGATCTATAAAATTAGGCTACGTATGAATTAATCGCTGCACAAAAACCCTTACAAAGAGATGACACACCTTGTAACCTCACATGATGGGTTCCAAAAAACCTGTATTTGAAATTTGAGCCCATAGATCAATATCAGGGTCATCCCTTACAGACAAAAAATCACTAGAAACTAATTTCCATGGAATTGATTTTCTATTTTAAAAAACACTTATCCAAAACATTGACACAAAACAAAATTACCAATAGATTCAAAAACTCCCCATAGTATCCGAGTGTTTTCTAACAAAACCAAGGTCATCAAAATCCATATCCTAAAGAATCCATTTCCAAAAACCGTAATGTTTCAAAAATTTCATATTGAAAATAATTTCCAAAACCAATTTTAAATCAACTTTAAAATATCCATTAAATGTATATTTGAAAAAAAAAATTATAGATGTTTTGATAAAACCCAAAAAATATACATTTCAGAATTCCATGTTCCTAGAGCCATTTCCAAAAAATGATTCCATTTATTCATTTACACAGACCATGTGAAACAAACCAATTTTTTTACCATTACTGATTGTTATTAAAAACTAAAATTTACAAAATCCATTTCCCTATGATGAATAAAAAACTCACAACACAATAAAAAAATCCTTTCATATTAATGTTAATCTCATCACACATGTTAAAATAAGTGTGCGAAATATCAGAAATATTTTTTGTTAATTCAATTATTATGGAATCCAAAAAAGGAAATCATGTTAACTAAGGTCGTCCATCAGTCATTAAATTATTTCCCTCACATGCTAGTATAGTGGTGCATGTAAAAAACAGAAGAAACCTAGGGATCCCTATGAAACATCCCAACTATAATCCATCCCACTTAATTATTAGCAGTCCAACCAAAAAAGTAACTCACACTAGATTTCCTAATCCAAAAATCAAACATTCTTCAAAATAAAGAGTCTGAAATGATGTCATACTTGACATGAATGAATTTGATCTACCTCTTGAGTCCTAATATGATATCTCCACTTATAACTATTCTTTCAATTCAGAAAAATTCATCTAATAACATTTTGAAATTTCCCAACTTGGGCCGCTTAAAATACACACTAGTTGGGTTTTCCACATGGACTCAGGCATGCCTACCTGTATGAAATTTGATTTTGACAAAAAAAATGTGCTTAAAATATTTGTGGTGGTACTGGAGACTATAGAACAATTCACAATGATCATTTACATTCCTATGTAAAATTCATCATGAGCTTCATATATAGAGGTTGTCCCACCAACCTGTAGTCAATAATAGGAGCCCAACGGGCCCCACCATCCCGAATATATGAGACGTAAATTATTTATATGATCTTTCAACATAAAAAAGAGTAGTAAAAATAAATAAAAATAACTACAAACACGTAAAATAAATATCCAATGGCCAGTACATGCTACAAACTAATTTAAATTAAAACAAAGGGTCATTATCCCAAATCACATTCCATCCTAATGTTACCAAAATCTCCATGACCAGCTGATCATTTACATGAGTCATGGTCTATGTGGTACCTATTTCATGAGATATAACACAAATATATACACATGTACATTAGAATCCACCCAATGTATGTGGATATGGGTGATCCCAATGACCATATAATTATCCCTAGTGTCTCAAATAAATTTAGTGATGTTCTTATCATGTGTTTGTGAATAAAATATACATATAGAGTATAGTCTGTCCTATGATCCACACCTACCTTGAAAATTTACCAGGATAGCATACCTTCTTTGACACCATGTCAGAATCCACCTCACATAACAATCATATACTATATTCTATGGATCCTTTCAAGAATCTATGTCTTACCATGATTCATAGAGTACCTTCTTTAGCTCCATGTTGTAATGATTTCTTATATGGAAAATGGTAAAATTTTATCCATTGGCCAAAGCCTACTACCTAGGTCATTTCCTCATTGAGTTCCCAGACCCATCCATGCATGGTCAGAGTGTTCTACCTAGTAACCCTGATCTATCCCTATAGAATCTTTCAGGGTCAATAATGAATAACAACCCAACCTATGTATGTTTTGGGGAGTCTAAAACATCATATATGACCAACCTAATGGTTATTTGGAGGCCAAATCATCACACTGATCTATGCCAAGGATTTATGGGAGGAAAAACGTTACACCATCCCATCCCAATGATTCACATCATCCAATCCAAATGATTCATTATATGCAACTTATTACACCATTACATCTCTTGGGTTCTTGGGAGGCTCAACCATCTTATATGCCCAACCCATTCTCCTTCACTTATGGAGGAAAAAAATTATAAAATCAACACATGTGGGAAACATAACAAAGGTTATGTTACCCATCAATCAACTAAAACACTAATAATTAGTTAATATTCCCCTTATATTTAGTTCTACATGCAAGAATCCACCCAAATTTGTTAGAACTAGCTGAACCCTACAATCTTCTTCAAATTACATTATGATGGAATTTCCACATTGATAAAAAGAGAAAAAATATTTAATCAAAACATGAAACAACTGAAACATGCCAAAAAATATAATAATTTTAACAAGAAAACATAAAAAACCTTTTAAAAAGTGAGATATTAAGGTCAATGACCCTACCTAGAATGGAATCATATCATCTCATCCAATCATCGCCTCCATTAAAGAGGCCCTTCAGGTCTATCAAATTCTTATGAGGCCAGTTTTAGCCTTCAAAAATCTAATAATCCCATGCCACAAACTACAACATCAAAAAATAAATTAATTAACTAATTGAATAAAACATCCAACAAAACATAATAGGCAAAAAACTCAATAGTATTTCCAATGATGTTATAATCATGAGTACTAAAATATGTTTCATTCCCAAAAACCCTTAATCCTAATCCATTCAAAATACCTAATTTATAAAAACTGGAATCTATGTTCAATTTTACCCAAAATCTATTAATATCCAAATTAAATCCATATTCCATAATACCTTTTTTTAAACGATGAACAACATATAATTTTTGGCATCATGTGACGTCCTCAACTACTTCCACATAAAATCACCTTTTATTATAATGATTTAACCATGATCTAAAGAAATAAACCACCCAAATACTAGCTAAACCAGTTGAAATTAAGAATATGACAAAAGTAGAGTAAGATGGAAAAAATGCAAAGACCTTATCATTAAATTGAACTTTGAATTCCTATGGAATCACCTAGATCAAAGGCACACCAAGGTAGAGGAATGGAATGGAATGACGGGATCTACCTCTTCTATTTGTATGGATTAAAGAGTATAAACACAAGGCGTTCCAAATAAGATCCTCCAAAAAGTCTCAATGATACCACATTAAAATGATGGCACCTAGACCCCACCAACGACATGCTCAAGCCCACTGATTATACATTTGGTTTAAATAATGTTCCCAATACACTGTCTAACCCATTAACTGGATGGTGGTATCTCAGAGACTAAAAATTGACCAAATTCTAAATTTTATCATCCCGACCACCTATCCACATCATTGATAACCCTCTGAACTCCAGTATCCTTCACTAAATCTGAATAAATAAATAGAAACACAAACATGATATTTTATAATTTTTGTAATCTAAATCTAAATCAGGTCTATCAAAACTATGTCTCCATCAAAAAATTCAATGTCCCTAAAAAATTTATAACATGTAATGGAATTGGTTGTTACGTAATACAAAAGAAACGATGAATATGTGGTTAGTTTTAATAAAATTAAAAATACTATTTGAAAGGATAATTTATATGTGAATTATAGTAAAAACAAAATTTAGAAGGAGAAGGTGCAATTGTTATGTAATTTTATCACTATTAAAGGTATATATGTGGATCTTTAAAAAAGATTCATTTAAAAATGGAGAAAATTAGAAATTTTACATTAAATGTATATTTTCATTGGATTAGATTTTTACAATCATTTTTTGTTAAAAAACATCTCATGATTTTAATAATAAAAACAACACTGAATTGAATGAACATAACGTTTATATGTATATTTGAATGTGAAGGGAAATTCAAAATTTTAAAGAAAATTTTATTCAATACACTTGTACTCAAAAGATGTACAATTGGAGGAATGTTTGTGATATTTATTAATTAATCTAAAAAGTTCTCTACATTTTTACTAAAGAAAAATAATAAATCTTCTTCATATGAATCTCAGGAATTGAAGATCATAGAGAAAAAATAGTTGACACATAATCTAGAGTTGGATCCAAGGATTTTCACATTAGATGTTTAGAGACATTAACTTTACCTGTATATGATATATATATATATGGATCATAAGATCATCATGTATATATTCATAAAAAATATCTCAAAAATATTAAATGATGATGGTTAGAGCTAATCATGGAATGTCACTATTAAATCCTTTAACACCCTAGAATGGAGAATAATGTGAAATATTCTCTATGTAAAAACTCTCTTATAAAAATTTCTATGATGAATATTGATATTAATATGATCATCTTATAAATGAAAATTATGAACATGAGAATCCTAAAAGAAAAACCTCATCCGGACAATCTCAAATAACTGCTCAACCAACCATTCATGTGTATGTTTAAGAGGTTAAGAGAGATGGGGTCATGTTGAAAATAAATTTAGTGAGTATTTACATCTTAAAATTTGATATAATGAGCATATATAGTTTGGAACCTAGATAAGTTTCCCATAAAAACCAGAGTTGGATTGGGAACATTTAGATATTTCCCATAAATTTTCCTTCCAAATTCATCTAAGGAGCTTAAAGATGTATAGAGATATAATGAAAATAGTTTTGTTGGATAACATGAGGAGGGAGATTGGGGAGTTTATATATTGATTATTAGTATGTAAATAAGTTAATAATGTGAAATATAAGTATTATATTTTGGTGAATCCATTACCCATACCAATATAGAAATTGGATAACTAAACATAAATTTATTCTAATGGCTCCTCAGGAAATCTAAATACCATAAAACTTTTTTGGTTATAGATTCTGACTATACTGTGTGAGTTTATTTAATTTCAATAAAGAAAACTCATATCTTGACAAAATTTATAGGATATACATAAAGTAATTCATATGGTTTATGGAGTACAATCTCAATTTTATTTGCTTGAGATATGATGTTTACCTTGAGGTTTTGGGGAAGTGATTCATAAGATTTGGAAACATAGTAATGTTCATTTACTGCTTTTCACCCTTCGATATATGGTTATTATGAGATAAAAATTCCAGCTATGGATTATAAAATAAGATTAGGTTTAAAGGATTTATAAGGATATTAGGATGAGATCCTTTTATTGGTAATGTTTACATATAATAGTACATTCCATTACTACATTAAAATGTTGCATTATAAATCATTGTATGGTAGGATGTATTAGAATCTTGTATATTGGGATCATGTTATATAATAAAAGATAGTAGGACCTTATCATGTACAATAAATTATCAAAAATATTTAAATAATTCCGTATCATATGAAATTGTCACAATTTCTTCAAATATTCTACACGAACAAACTTCGATCAGTCCAAGAGTTTGAGGTCAAAGAAAAATAATTCCTTTCTTTATTATTATGAATGAATATCATGAGGTTTCAAATGAAAGGAATGTTAGTAACTAGATATATCGAACCATTTGAGATTCATTATCACATTAGATTTGTACCTATTTACTAGCACTTCCACCTAACCTATCACAAGTACATGATGTGTTCCATATATCTGTATTTAAGAAGTACATACTAGATCCCTTGAATATTCTAAATATACATGTAATACCATTATAGGGAAATATATCATACAAAGAGTAATCGATGATTATCTAGGATTATGGAGAGAATTTTTTTTAAATGAGACAACTCATCAAGTCATGTTACTATGGTGGAACTATATGTCTAAAGAGGGAATGTAGGAACCTAATGAAGCATTGACAAAGAAGTTCCCTCCATTTTATGGTATGAAGTGAAATGTAAATGGTGAATGTTTTAAAGGGGGAATAATTCAATAACCTATAATTTTTTAAATTTTATTCACCATATAAATTAACATATGTAATATTTTGAAATATAGTATAATATATAACACACAACACATTATAAAAATCATCATCACTTTATTGTTATCAAAAGGTTTATCAATTATATAAGTGTTTGAGATTAATGAACTTGTAGCCTTATAACGAAGGGTAAGAAATATATTATAATGCGATCATTAATATTATTATTTATTGGGTAATAAGTTAGGAAAATTCTTGTATAAAGAGTAAGTGATGGACTCAACGATAGGATAGTATCTTAGGTATATAATCTCGTAGAGCTTCCTAGGGAGATAACTTCACCCTGGATCACACTTATCCATGTCCCAGTTGATATTGAATATATAAATCTTGAGTAGTAAATTTTATAGGATATGTACATGTATATAAAGATCACCACTTTATCTATGTTCACCAATTCACTATATGATAATAATATTTTTATACATATTACCCTGGAGGTGTATGTTGTGGAAATACAAGATTATATACATATAGCTTACAAGTGTAATGGTGAAAATTTTCTTTTTATAAATTCAATCATGATTTTTTCAAAACAACTTTCATTATTATTGAGCTTAATATAAAATTACCATAAATAGATGATGAATATTATAAATAAATTATTGATAAAAAGAAAGCATTATTTATTTTATTGGAAAATATATATTTTGAATTAGAAAACAATTTTTGGATAAATTCAAGAAACATAAAATTAAATGGTTTTAAGGAAATAATTTTATCAAACTCTATTTATTTAAATATAAATGATAGTATATTTTAATAATTATTTAATTAATTTATATGTAGTTCAAAAAGTTGATTATTTTATAAAAGATGTCATTTCTAAATAAATAATAACTTTTAATTAGAAATTAAAATCATTATAGTTATAAAATTATTTTTATATGATAAATATAATTTTTGAAATTATAAATATGAAATTATCCAATGGTGAAAGTGTCATAGTTTTCTAATAGAGTATAATTTTTTGTAAATGTTAAATATGACATGAACATAAAATATTTATTTTCGACATCATAATAACCTAAAATTTTTATAATAACTTCTCTAAAGGGATTTATCTGCTAATAATATTTTATTTCATTATAATAAGGAATTTTGGTTTGATAATATTACTTTCTAAGTGTACAATTAATATTCCAAAGAAAAATGAATATTTTTAGTATATTAAACAAATTAAGAAAATAAATCCCTTAAACCATGGAAATAATACTATTTTAAGATATTAATTTCTTAAAATAATAAAATATTAAAATCATTCCTCCATTTAAAATTATATGGGGAAAATCATTGGATGTCCCATGGTTTTGTATTTTTTATTTACTAGATGTCCATGGTTTGAGATTGAAAATTAATAATAAATTCCCTATGTTTTTCTATAATTACCCACTAATTTTTCCATTCCTTGTTAATCAATAATACTTTTTGAGTGAACTTAATCCCAAATTCCATTTCTTTATCCCTTCATAGGATTTTACAAGGAGCACATCCCAATCATTAAGTAGTAACCTCTCATGGTAAGAGTTTATCTCCCATGACATATCAATTCCATCCCTTTGTTTGAAGACATTAGATTTCTTCTTGTTTATGTAATCATGTGTTAATAATAATCCCATACTCTCTAAATGATTTCATATTAACGATATAACACCTATATTTCTCATTAATACCATATAAAAAGTTTTATGTATACTGTTTATACCATCAAAATTATCCGATGATTTTTTGTGCCCAGGATTTGTCTTAGGAATACCCAAATATACACTCATTCATGGGTATTTACATAGATGTAACTCTATTTAACTAGTATAGTAATTACATAAATGAAACCAAAATTACATAGTAATCATATTGAAATGATGATACACATTCTTGTTTTATGTGAATTATGTGTCATGTGTAATGATAAACATATAAATGTTGTTCTTTGATAGTAGACCAATATAGTGGGAAATATTTTATTCTCATTAGATTCCATATGTAGTTCGTGGGTGGTTAATCTAAGAAAGATATCTTATGATTTGTTGTTTATTACATTTTATCTTGTTATTTTATATTATTCCCTTAATAATATTTATAACTTACTCTTTTTTAGTTATGTCCGGGGGTTATCCTTTAAAATACCGATATTTAAAAGGAAACAAGGAGATCATAATGAAGATTTGAAATATGGTTTTCCTATTTAAGATATAGGATTATGTTTATAATTTCAAAAATATACATGGAACTCTGGATTTATCGGATTTTTTATATGGATCTTATATCGAAAAAGATTGAAATAAAATATATTATATAATTGGTTTGTTGTAGTGTATGAGAGGACTGACCTTGCTTTCATTCAAAGCTAGGTGGATATAATGAAAATGATTAACAAAATTTATTAAATAATTTTATTAGATCCATTAATTATATAATAATGTGATTTTGGTTATATATATTGGGTTAATGAATAGTTATGCTATTGGTTCATATGGTTGGGATGTAATGCCCATTTATGATATAAAATTAAATAATAAGGGATGTTATGCCCATTTTTTTATTATCCTGAAATATCCATGATAATGATGTTATTCAGAATTTTTTGGGTTATAATTCCCACCAGTCTAGGAAAGTTAATCCCTACAAGGCCTTGGAATTGACAATGGTGGGTTGTTACGCAATGTTACTTTTTATCAACCTTATAATTCTTGTATACTGCGCATTGTGTGATGATTCTTTCTAAATTAATGATACTCCAATATTATAATAGTTTTTTTGGCTTTGCATTCCATCAATTATGGTATTTTTTAGGACTAGGGATGTTTCTTCTTTTTGTGAGCCATACGGTTTGGAATTTTATTCTGTATGTCAATTTATTGGTCACGACACAATTCCCATGTGTATATGACTTCTTTGGGATAAAATTCCTGATATGTATTGATATCACTAGAATGAAATTACAAATTCTGTGACTTGATTAGGAAATAATGTCCATGAGTAGACTATAATGTTATAATGAGATGTTCTGCTCATTAATTATAACTTGAAACTTGATGCAAAAACAATATTCATGTGGTATGTATAGAGAGACCCAAGAACTACATAAAATAAGATTAGTAACACTCAAGGAACCATGTATCACACATATCCATGTCATATTAATTATAACCAAAAATTATTTTTATTCACCTATTTGAATAACAAACTATACATTAATCTTAATTTAATGGAATTGTTTAGGGACATCATTGGTTGGGGCCTACTGAACTGTAGTCAAAACCTAATCGAGTTCCTTTATTCCTAAGAAAAAATTATAGTTCATCGGTCTAGAAGGAGAAGGGTACTTATTATAGATATATGATATAGAGAATATATTAGCGAAGGAATATAATAATGCTGATGAAATAGTGACAAATTTTTTTGTATTCTATAAAATTGTCTTCTTTTGAGATATATAGTATATGATCTACCCATAGACAATCCTATTAATTTAGTGTGGATGTGTGACATTAAATTTTGTTATTTTATTATAGCATCAGTTGTATTACATACAATGAATATAGTTTTTCTTTGATATCTATTTTTACAAATATATTATATTATGATAAATATTTATATATTAATTTTACTATGATTTAGGGTAATATGTAAAAAGTAGGGTATTTTAAACCTATATCATATATCAAACCTCATTAATGGTTGGATTACTTTATTAAATGGGGATTCATAATTGATGTTTGTGGTATCAATTTTGGTCACAAAAGATGTGACCTTGGTTAAAGATGTAAAAAATTCATGTAGGTTCATTTTAGGATGCTACAGATTTACTATCCTGATTAATATTATATGATTTTTCTCTAGGGAACACATATCACATACAATAAACCAAAATAATCGGTGTGTATAGTTATGTACACCATAATTACCCAACTAGACAAGAATTCTAAATGCTTTAGTTTTCATGTGGTGTATTCTATCTAAAATATATCTTATGTATTGGTAGTGAAAATTATCATTAACCCTTAGGATTATCAAAATATTTACAATTGTATACAAGGTATTTATGTTTGGATTACTTGACATGACATGTGATAATGGTGTATGTCAGAGAAGATCTTGAGTACAACACACTATGTAATATTTTTTAAAATTATACATATTCACTCCCCATGGTAAGATGATGATATTACACACCAGGAATTTGGCTAGGACTCATTCATCGTATTTGAAAAGTACATTTCATGTACTATATGAACCCAATAATTACCCCATTATTCTTAATTAGGAATTAAAGAGGGTTCCTTTACTTTTATTTACCTTGGTGTTCCCATATTTTGGGGCAGACCCAAGTCTGCTCACTTCTCTGAAATGGTTGACAAAATTTGTAACAAAATTACCTCTTGGAAATGGAAATACCTAACATTAGTAGGAAGATTATTCATTGTCAAATCAACTATTGTTTCCAAACTGTTTTACTCTATGGTGGTTTATAAATGGATTAATGGGCTCATCAAAAAAATTAACACATTAATCAAAAATTTCATCTGGAGTGGTAGTATGTTGGAAAGAAAGCTTGTGATTGTCCCCCGGTTGACTTGTTGCAAACATATTGACAAGAGTTGGATTGGCATAAAAAATTGTACATACATTAATGACTCCCTTCATGCTAGACTTACATGGACCGTTTTTATAGAAATTCAGATTCTGTCTCTGTTCTGAAAAAGTTATTTCTTGGAAAACACAAGGAAGGAAAATTGAGTTTCCTCAACACCACTATCTAACCTTCTATTTAGAAATATTTTTCCACCATTATGAAAGATTCTAGATGGATGGTTACCAGGGAGACCTCTATAAATATCTGGTTTGATAACTGGACTGGAACCCTTCTTATTTCTATGAATCAGCCAGACCAAAACCCTGCCCACAATATTTATTCTATTAGTGATATTATAAATTCTCACATTTACTATCTACTTGAAGACATTATGAACATAATTAACAACTATCATTTCTCAAACACTAATGAGTTTTTAATTTGGAAACCTGATCACAATGGTATTCTTAATTCTAAAAAAATATAAAAGCATTTTTTCTGAAATTCTTAAATTTATTTTGATTGGATAAAATCTTTTTACAACCCCTTGAAAAATCCCTCAATATTCAATCTTATTTGGCACCTTTCGCACAATAGAGGTTCCCTAGACAAATGCCTCCAATTGTTTGGAATTCAACTTTTCTACAAATAAAGGCATTGTAATCAACACTGTGAATACAATAACCACCTATTCCATTCTTGTGATACTGTCTCTGTTATATGAAACTATATTTTTGACTTTTTAACTACAGATGGTTGATTTTTGACTCTGTCAACACTCAACTAAAGAGATGTGCGGAAATAGAAAACTCTCAGCAAATTAAGATCCTCTTCCTTACTGTTGTTGATGAGCTCCATCATGTGATCAGGTTTGATAGAAATACTATTACTTTTCACAAGACCTAACTCAATCATAATGTAGGACAAATGAGGATTCATATTTCTATACGTAAAGCTAATTTGATGAAAAAGGGTCACTAAAAAAACATTGTTCATGACTTTATGATTCTTCAACGTCTTCGGATTGAAGGAAATGTTTTCCAGCCATGTCGTACCTTTGAAGTGTTTTAGTGTGCCCCATTTCTTGGTTGGATCATGGTTAATGTTGATGGTGCCATATAAGGAAATCTAGGTCTGGCAGGTTGTGGCGCTATCTTCAGAAATCATCTTGGTCAGATCCTTGGATGCTTTCTTGGGAACTGTGGAACTGCCTATTCACTGGAGGCAGAAATGATGGGCATGATACATGCTATTTTTTCACTATGAATCTTGGTTGGAATAATCTATGGTTTGAAAGAAACTCGACCACCATGGTACAAGCTATTTAGAACAATGTGACACACCTTGTGTGGTCGATCATTACTCGATGGATGGATTGTACCCACTCACTTCTTGACATCAACTTCATTATCACTCATATCTATCGTGAAGCTAATACGGTTTCTGGAGGCCTTGCTAACAAAGGATAAATCAAGACATTGCATTTCTTGAAGATCTCCTCGCTGATCTTCTACATCTTCATAATAATGATTGTAATATGATCCCATCATTTAGACTCATGTAAAATTTTTCTTTTTTTTTAAAATTGTTCTGGCTTTTTAAAAAAACATAACAGTACATTCCAATTATACATAGATGATTGTTTAAATAATTCTAGGAATGCTGATGATGACATCACTTTAGAGTTAACTACTAGTTTTTAGAGAGGATGTTTGAGTGGATACGTGGTTGGGTAATCCCTTGGAGACATACTAGTGATAGTGCATGGGTACCCTATATTGCTAATGGAGTTTAATACTCCCCCACATACATGAAATGTGGGTCCTCTATATTTTGGATTGTCTTAGTACTCCCATAGTCCCAATAAGGCATGGGTACTTTATATGTATTATATAGTGAGGATGTCCACCAATATCAAGGAAATTGTCTTCTATATATGGAGTTAGGTGATCCAACATTCAATATGATTTCTTAAACAAGATGTAGGCCCTCCATCAAGATTTGGGAGTCCCTCGACCACCACACATACTGCAAATAAGTGTTCCCCCATCCCCCACAGTACATATTATGTGAATTGGCTTGGATATTCAAATGACTACGTAGTTATTGAGGATATGTATTGACCATACCCTTTTTGATGAATTTCCCTATGTGAGGTGCAACTCCCTCTATATATTTTGAGTTGAAATTAAAATATAAGAAGGTTATATATATCAGAGAAGTTAAGAATTATTAACTGATAATAAATCCTTATTTACTTTTGATATATGACTTACTTATCATATATTTACTTTTGGATTTTGGGTTCTTCAAATACATGGTGTGTCTCTAGTTTCTTTTGAGATAAAAATCCTTCGTAGAGATGATCTATGTGGACTTGGGCATCATTATATCCTTAAGGATTATATCTGTAGATCATATTGAGTGTGTACCATCCTTATGGTTCTTATATTGTACTTTTTTAGATAAATTATTGTTTTATCATTACATTATTGTTTTAGATCATCCTATACAGTATATTTTATTTCACCCATGCACAATCATCATGCCTATGCTTTATGTGCCAGTGTAGATGAAGAGTAGTTCAATGATCATCTTAGTGAACATGGTCATGAGTAATCTTCTTCATAAATAAATATTGGTAGAATGTGTTAGTTCATGATTATAGAAGCCATAATTATAACTATATTCCCCACAATTCATAGAATTAGGTAATTTCATCATTTTTTATATAGTTATTGGGTTAAGAGACTTTTTTTGATATATTATTCAAATGATTATACATATGTTATGTTGTACATAACATTGATGTCTCATGAATGTATTGTACAATTTTTTGTTTTTCATATATTACTGTGTCTTTTTTATTTTTTATAATGTAGATATATATGGGTTGTTGTTTTTTTAGGATAATTCCTCGCTTGTTTTTATGACTTTTTGGCCGTACTCTCCATCCAACAGGAAATTAGAGGTGGGTTTGGGGTGGAACACTAAGATTACTATGAGTCTATGTATTCCCTTAGGGGATTGTTTTTTATAATATCATTTATAAACATTGATAATAGTATATATTAGTGTGCCTTAAATAAACACCTATAAAAATTCCACATTTTAAAGAAAACATAGTGAGGTTTGAAATTATAAATATGTTAAAAAATACAACAGACATAGAAACTTAATATTCATGTAGTACAACTATAAAACATTCATATGTGATATAATTAGAAAAATATTCTACCTAAATAGTTGAATACTATGAGAAATTACATAGTGACTAATTATTTAGGGAAATATATATCTTAGACCATACAAGGAAATGGTGTAAGGGACAATTAGTTAAATGGGATTCCTTTTGATAAAATTAATGGATGAGAAGATTTAAAACATGAAACTCACCAAGATATATATCGTTTTGGTCGATTATACTGCAAATCATGATTATTATTTTTTGGATCTCTTATAGGTATGACCAATAAATGAATTCATGATTAGTATCTACTTTTGAGAAATTTTATCAAAGAGAATATTTTTAATTATATGGTTGTAATTTTTATTGAAATAGTTTTTTATAATTTAATCTAATGGTTATTGGATATCTGTTATGTATCACAAACTTTTGAAAATAATAAAATACATGTAAGTAATATAGATTTGATAAAAGGTGAAGTAGATCTATGTGTTTTCATAGTGAAAGGGTTTTACAACTACAGGATAATAATTGTTATATAATTCCACCAAGTGGATTATTTCTAGAATTTTGAAATTGTTACTACAATACATCCATAAACATAAATTTTATTTTTAAATTTTTTAACTATATATATGAATGAATTTTTTTATCACTTGTAATATAAAAATAGTTTTTTATAAATTCTAAACAGATATTATTGTATATCACATTCAGGATAAAAATAAAGGGGTTGATTCTAACACTGCTTATCTTTTCCACTGTATCCTTGGAATTATAAATAAGAATAACATCCAATGATTTTGGGGTGATTAATTTATCGAATCATTCAATTATTAATAATTTAATAATTGTAAATATTTCTTGTAAAATAATCATTTATGCACTTATTAATGTGAAATGAGATAATATTGTTGGGATATTGGATCATATACATAAGGATGTGGGTCGACCAATTACTACTCATGAATTAATTTTTTATAGGTACATCAATTTGTATATTAATGATTTTTGTTAGTATCGTTATTTAATTCTAATGATACATAAATTTTAAACATTTTACAATTGTATGGTTCTCACCAGTTATGTAAATTATCAACTCAAAAAAGTATATAATCTTATTAGGGTGCAGAATACTTGTTCCTTGAATTTTATTATTTTCTGGGATATTATGGAATAGTTTTGAAAATCAATCCTCTGATAAAAATATACTGAAAATTTGTATAATTGGAAAAAGATTAGCTTTATAAATATAGTTTTATTGATGATGATTTGGTGTTCCCTTTATATTTAATTTGGGGAATATGAAATACAAACTGCTATATTTTTACATAACAAAATTCCATCTAAATATATTATAAAGACACCATATGAGATATGGGCTAGGAAACATCCCAATGTTTGTTATATAAGGGTTTCCAGTTTTAATAAATATGTATCAAATTTATCTTCTGATATACGTTATCCAAAATCAAAAAATATATTATTATTCAGTAACCTGATGGAGACTACATGATATTATTTTCTGTAATCCTACATTGAAGACAATTATTTTGGTCACAACTAGTATATTCACTTTAAAAACATATATAAAATGAAGATTTTATGGGATCAAAATAGAAAATAGTAAAGTTAAAAACCAAAAAAATAGGAATTATCATTATTATGTAAGTTAGATAAGTTTCATAAGTGGATGTAAAGGAAGAACAAACTCATTTTTCATAGTAACCTTTGTGTTCTAGTATTATTCCCCAGAAACATGATTTAAATGAAAACAAATATCATTATTACATATTTATTCATCATTTATTACTTACTTTTTCACTTAATAAAAACTAGTTGATCGATATTTCAGGTGTATTAGGTTTGTAAGGTACACAATATTACATCATAAAACTAGTATAGAAATATATTTGGAAAACTTCCTTAACATACCATTAAATTTTCACAAATCTTCTAAAACTACAACAGATAACATGGAATATTCCTAAAAATGGGGGTAGATATAAATCTTAGTAAGGGAGTAAAAGATTCATAACATGATTAAATTACTACATGTTATTTAATACACATTTCAATGGGACATAAAATAGGTGAGAATCATAATCTTGAATAATGATGTGTGATACTTCCGGATTTCATAAAGGGAACATGGATATGTGGAAACAACATTAAACATGAAATAATAAGAATAAGTCAAACTAAACCTGATGAAATAATTATATAATTTAATTTGAGTAATATATCATGAACCATAAATGAAATATGATGAGATTAAAACATTACCCAATGCATGGAGTGCTACTTGGGCACACTCATCATAATCATATCATGTAGATGCATAAGTGTTCCACATAGATCATTCGACGCGAGATCATATTTCATCACATTCAACACCATGATCTAGCATTATGTAATATATACATGGAAGTACCATATAAAATGAGGATAGGTATATCTATGTGAATACCCTTGAATATAAATGGAAATGGTAATCATATTACAAAGGTTTAATATAGAAAAATCATGGTTTAATTTTGATGGCATAATGGGCGTCATAATAAATCATGGGTGGTAGAATGAGAGTGAATATAATTTATAATAAGATTTAATAAATAACGGTGATAATATGGATATTTAATATCATAGTAAAACATTATAAATTTTTAATTATAATGAAAAATACAAAAATGGTTCTTGAATAAAATTCGGAAATGAAAAATCACAGTATAATTTTGACAGCATAACATGTGTACATAATAAATCTTATTAGGGAATAATGAAATTATACATTGAATAAAAAATTTTAAATAATAAGTTAAGATATATTTATTATTAATATCATACCCTAAAATGAGAAATTTGGAATTAATAGGTATTATACAAAAAAGGGAACTTGAATAAATGTATGGCCTGGAAAAATCACAGGATAATTTATGTAGCATAAAAACAGAACATAATGAATACTAGGATTGGTTAATGATAATTAATGGGTTATATCATCACTTTTAAATATTAATTGAGGTAATAGGGTTGTGTGGGAACATAACCCATCATGAAAAATGGAAAAAGTCATATCATAAGGGAGGTGTTTGATTAAGGAGGAGAAAGAGAGGTTCCCTTACCTTGAGATAATGTATCATAATGCTTGGGGGGATTATTGAGGGACACGGGGAACCATGGGAGGGATATAGTAGGAAAAATAATGTTTAATGATGTGAAAAAAGGTTTTTTAGTGAAGATAAAATGGATATTGGATGGGTCTATATAGGAAAATTTAGGGGAGTTCCTTATTACTTCCCAATCATAGGATTATGACTCCATAGAATAATGAAATCAAAATATGAATCCATTCCTTGGTATCATCCCATGTTTTCTACCAAGAAATAATTTTTTTCATTATTTTATAAGTCCATGAACTGATCAAAATAAAATAATACCCTTGGTGATGTGTAAGTGATTCATGTTTATAAATATCTAATTTTGAAACCCTAAAATATAATATTAGTTTCATAGGATTCAAAATGATTTTAATAAATTAATAAAATAATCTCAAATAAATGTTATTTTATGACTATAACTTATATTTTCTCATATAAACTTTTTAAGGAATGTATTACCTCACATTTGGGTCACTAAAATGTCATAAGAGATATGGTATATTTATATCATATTTAATATAGACCTTATAATTAAAATATCCTAGAATATCATGAAAAAATCTCCATTGCGTATTTTTTATGTGATGAATCCAAAAGTAATATTTATTTTATAAAAATAATTTTATAAATATTATAATATACCCTTTAAAATTAAAAAAATTATTGAAAAATACAAGTTTTTTTAAAATAAGTTTTTTTGACCACTTATAAAAGTTATATTTTCAATCCATAATTTTATATTATAATTTATATTTACGATATAATTTATAATAATAATATTTTAGTAAATTATATTTTGTTTAAAAAATTTATGAATTAAAAAAACTATTATCATAATTGAAATTTCATATTACCCAAATATATAATTTTTTTATTATATAAAAATAAATTTTTTTTAAAATCGGTTCTTGAATATTTATCGAAATATGGAATTTATTAATTCTAAAAGGAAATTACATTTATAAAATTTTCTATAACTACATTATTCCCATCTATAGAAATTTCACCCATTGAATTTTAATTTTATACACTAAAATAATATATTTTATTTTTGTTTCATCACCTCATATAGTTCCCATATAGGCTCCTCAAATTCTCGGTTCCTCCATAGTACTTTTACGATGTGTATTTTATTATTTTCTAGAGTTTTGTCACGATAATCCAAGATCATCATTGGATACTCCTTGTATGAAAAAACCATTTTCCAGTGGTACCACCTCTAAATTATATTCATTTAAAGGGTTATAGTATGTAATTCCTTAATAGGTATATGTGGAATAAATAATGTATTTGGTACAAGGACGGTGGGAGATCAAGTTGATAATCCACGACTTCAATGCAATGGAGAACTTCAATGGGGATAATGAACCGTAGACTGAGCTTACACTTCTTGAAAAATATCATGAACATATTCAATGGAGACATATGAAGGAATACCTTAAATCCAAAATCAAAATCTATATCTCTTTGATGATTATTAACATAGATATTTTTTCAACTTTGAGAAACTTTGACGTGTTGTTGAATGATCATGAACTATTCCACTATTTTCTCAACTATTTTTGGACTGAAAAATTTTTATTCTCCAACTTCATCCTAGAATTTAGGTGTTCATCATTTATTCATGTACAATATTTTATTGGGAGGTATCATTATTCTGGATTGGAATCTATTATTGTATCACAACTCAACCAAAGTAATATGTTTATACCATCCCTCTTATAAGTCTGTCAAGCATGATGTCAAAATTTCTTCTAGTGTCTAAATAGTCCACTCATATCGGCCATTAGTGTAGGGTTGATATGTTGTAATGAAACTCAATATAGTATTTAGAGAATGATAAGGACTCTTACATAACTTTTAGGTAAATCTTGGATCTATATTAGATACAATTGATAGTAGTCTTTCTTGATGTTGCACCAATCCAATAATGTATATCCTTAAAATTTGAACGATTGAGATGTCCAATTGAATTAAAATTAACATAGCCATATTTTCAAGATCATCCCCCACAAACCATATAGTATTATTTCCTCTTTATTTATTCGTAATTATAGGGAATATTTCCATTTTATATTTTCCAATTTTCATATAAATATGGGTAATGATTACATCATCCCATTAGATTTTTTCCTTCTATCTTTCACTTGCTAACATTTAAGACACCTTGATGTATATTCTACAGTCTAGTTCTTTATATTTTCACACAAATATTTCTCTCTAATATCGTGATACATCATCATTACCTTGGATGGATTGAGAATGTCAAGCTATGTGCACTGTCCAATTATTCCTTATTTTGAATTGTATTTGATGACACACATTGTTGGTACATAAATATTACAAATCTTTCTTCCATAATTTTGAGGTCTCGGTATTTCCCTTTTCTTATAGATTCAACCACATTCTTAATTTCTACAAAATTTCCTTGAACATCCTTAATCATTTTCATAAGGAATGGTTGAGAAATCATTTGTGAAAGGATTTATCATGTTCCTCCTTTTATGATTCTCATGTCCACCGTATTCAACTCTAATAAAATTAAGACTTTATAAATTCTTATTAGTGATGATGTTTTGGTATCCATTACACATAGAGTGTCTTCCACTTTATTTTATTTCGAATGATTTTGGTTGGTTTATCAGTCATCATCCTTAATCATATACAACCATATTCGATGGTCCATTTTCAACTATTTCTTTGTGAATATATACTTGAGATTCTTATGAGAAATAAATATTTCACACTTCTCCCAATATAGAAAACAAATAGAGATTTTAAACATCGGGATCAATGCATCCAACTCCAATCATGCATTGGATGGTTCTAATAGTTAAATTTCAACCACCATAAGGCATATTATTTTTTTCATTCATCATCAGTACACAACCCAATCCCTATTTAGAGGCATCTCTACATATCACAAATCCATCCCCACTGGTGGGTAATGTGAGTAATGGTACAATGACTATCATTTTATTAGTCTCTTGAGAACATTCATGGAATTCATCATTCCAACAAAAAAGATTCTTTTCAGAGTTATTTTAGTTATATGGATTGTAAATAATGGGATGTTTCTCACAAATCAATGATAGTAAACAGATTGTCCTAAAAAAGATATATTTTCATCATATAGTTTGGTCTTGTATACCCTTCAATTGAATTTGTTTTGGAATGATCAATATATATATACCATTTCTGGTGATGATATTCCCCTAGAATGTTATTTCACCGACCAAAAACCACCATTATTATAAGTTGCATATATATTTTTATTCCAAAAGATCATCAGTACAATATTCAAATTTTCGGCATGTTCATCCATTTTTATGGAGTATAAATGAATATCATTAAAAAATAATACCATAAAATATTCAAGGTAATCCATAGACACTCTATTCATCAAACTCATAAATATTATTGCAGTATTAGTGATTCAAAAAAGTATTATTATAAACTCTTAATGTGTTTAACTTTTTCAAAATGTAGTCTTGGATATATGCTCTATATTCACCTTTTATTGATAATTTCCTCACCAATTATTTTTTGAATAGAATTACAAGGTTCCATGTAATTGAATGAAAAAATAATTAATCCATAGAAGATGATATTTTTTTATTTATCATGACCTTATTGAGCTCATAATAAATGATATAAAGCAATATTGATCCATCCTGCTTCTAGGAGAAGAGGACTACTGCACCACACTGTAAAGAACATGGGAATATAATCCATTTATCTATATTCTCATATAGTTATCTCTTCATATTTTCATGTACACCAATGAAAATTCTATATTGATTCTTGGATATTGGTAAATATCTTCATATATGATTGATAAAAAACTAAAACTCCTCACTAGGAGGATGTACATGAAAATATTCAAGAAACAAATCAATGTATTCCCTCAAAATGGTAATGTCTTCAATGACGAAATTTATTGGGTCTTAATCATTTGAGAAAGAAATGATTTATAATTTGGAAATAATATTCATGTTTGTGATTTTGTTACAAAAGAAAATGCATCCTCATCCGTACACATGTATGGAATTAGATTAAAATTCTAGGTACATAGGGATATTTAATTCTCTAGGAAATTTGTATTGGATCTATATAAAAAAAATCAATCCATACTCATTATCGAATAATGTTTTTCTGAAGGGTGTATCATAGGGTTCCTTGGAATATTTATATCATTAATTCAAACATGGTATGCGTTATGTACTTTGGATGTAAAAATTACCTTGTTTTTTGTTTTCTCCAATAAATATTCTCCCATGATTTGTGACAGTGTTTGAATAGTTATAATAATCTTACATGATATGAAGAAATGAGTAGAACCTAAACCAAAAGTGTATTCAATATTATTGAATGAATAATAAGAGTACTTATCACCACTTTATTGACAGGATCCACCTCAGTGGTTGTGGTGGTATATGATCACCCTTATATCCTTGCAAGTTATTAGAATTTATTGTCTCCTAAAAAAATTCTCTTTGGATGGTGGTTCACAAAGTTTCTTTTTTCCGTAATGATGATAAATTGGACAATAGGATGAGGGTTGAATGGAGAAATCTTCTTTTCTACCACATTGGAGGGTTTTTCTCAATGATGTTTTCTAATTGGGTCCCCTTCTATTCCACACCTAAATAATTTCCTCCTTCTCTATTGGAAATTTAAATTATGCTTCTTCCAATACATTTTACAAGTGGGATGTTGGAAATTCATTCCAACATTATATTTATCCCTTATAACATCCAAAATAAACTCATCTCCCCACTTCTTATCCCTATGGAAACATTTACAATTATTATCCTCCATAATGACATTAAGGGAACATCATAAAATTTCTATAATCTTTTTGGAGTCTGTAATCTTTATATATTTTTAGAGATTCTTTTTAGCCCACCAAATATGTGGAAAACATTTATTTTGGGGGTAATGTTTATGATGAATGTATATTGTTCATGTATTGTATAGTTTTCCTCATATTCTCTAATGCATTAATCATCTTGTTTCTTTTGGGTAAGGAAATCCCTCTTCATTTTATGTTAGAGGTTGCAAGGAAAATATATGTTGAAAACCATTGTTGGAAATTTCTTCATTACCATTAATTTAATATCTTCCTCAATCTTTGTATTCTTGATCATTGTACACCACTTACCAGCTTCTCCTTCTAAACCATAAATAACCAATAATAACTTATCACTCATGGAGCATCAATGGATGGAGAAGGTCTCTTAAGTTGAATTCATACATTGTTTCATGATTATTGGATTATGTGATCTATTAAAAATAATAAAAATTATTTTATAAAGTCCTCAATTGTAGTTTGTTCTCAGTTAGTGAGATTTGGGTATTTCTCCTCATTTAAATTTCTATTTATAAACTGTTTAAATTAATAAACTGTTGTTGTGATGTTTTGATTTGTTATCTCATCGGGTTGCGCATCTCATTTGGATAGTCATCACATTACCCCTCACCTTGGTTGTTCGAACGATTTCTATTATTTTCATCCATTTTCTACAATAATGAAAAAATTATGGATGAACTATTTAATAATTTAAGAGGAAACTAATAACATTACTGAAATAACTCTTAAATAGAATATATTCGTTTAATTGTGATTTTATATGCTTTAGTCTAAGATATCCATGAACAATTTCCAACCATTGATCCTGTATGAATTTTATGTTCACTTAATAATAGTGTTTTTTATGATTTTGAATTTACAAAACCATATTCCTTAGGATTTTAAAACTACTTATTCATTGACGCATGTTGTTTTGAACTAGTTTTCAACTGAGACATGTAAAATGTGGTGATTTCAGGGTCTTTACCCCAAGGTAAATCTATTCTAAAGACACAACCATTTATAGTGTCTAGATAATTAAATGTTTACATTGAAATAGAATAATCTGTAAAAAAAACATATTGAATGTTTTATATGTTTAGAGTCATCCTCATATATTACTCTAGAGTATTCAAATCCTAATCCCATGAATAACTACACATATATTGATAGAAACTATGAAAACCCATATCACTATTATGAATTATTTCATGATTTATTATGTAATGTTTCACTTAATAAAATATATAATATTGATAGGCCCAGTATATTTTGGTGATTAGGTATATATCATAACATAATCAAATTATGATAGAATAACTTTATTGAAAACATCATTAACATGCTCCTACATTTTCACCTCTCTTTTAAAACATTACTGGATAAGATGGGAAAAACATATGATTGGGGTGACCTATAAATATATGTAAAAATATAAAAATATAATTACATGATAATTATATTTTAATAAATTTTAATTTCAATAGGACATAAAAAAGTAGATAATCATAATCTTAATCAATGAGGAATGATTCAACGTGATAGCATAAAGGTAACATCAGAATGTGTAAACAAAATTAAACATGACATCATAAATATATGTCAAGGTTAAAAACAAATAATTCCTTACATAGTGTTCTTAAGATAACCTCCTAGAAATATTACATTCAATCTCTTTAGACAAATACATTACGCAATTTATTGGAATGCTAGTTATGCCCACCGATCATAATCATATTATGTACATACTTATGTGTTCCACATAGATCATTCAATATAGAATCATATTTCAATATATATAATCCCACTATTAAGAAGTGTGTAATACATTAATATAAGTCCCTAATAAAAATAAGGACAGGTATGTTAAGATGAATACCCTTGATTAGAAATTGTTTTGGTATTTAATATACAGAGGATTTTATTGGAAAAAATATAGGGAATGTTTGGTATCATAATGAAGGTTCATAATGAATCATGAAAGGGATTACTGAAAGTGAACGGGGTCTCTAATCTATTTTGAATCACAAGGTGAATATGAGTGATGTGTAAGAACATATTATAGCATTAGAAATTTAGAATTTTAATGCATAATAAAACAGAGGTTTCTTTAATAAAATTTTGGATTTTAAAATTTATGTGATACATTTAGCAGAATAATAGGGGTACATAATGAATCATGATGGGGCTTAATGAGTGTTAAATGGGGTCTCTAATTAATTTAAAATCATAATGTCATTAATATGGATATTTAATAACATATTCCAACAAAAAAATATGGAATTATAATGTATAGGGAAAAAAGGATTCTTGAAAAATACTTGGGTATGGAGAAATAACTATATTACCTTCGCATCATAATGGGGGTAAAAAATGGATCATGGTAGGGATTAAGGGTAACACCCCGAAATTTTGTGAAACAGTTTTTTTGAAATTAAATTAATATTTTTGATATTTTTCATTTCATGTGACACTGAAAATAGTCTATTTTCTACTAAAGTAATATATTCAGATTATGTGTAGTATATTCAATATAAAGGATATCATTCTCTATACAGAACATTTTGGTATTCTAATGTTTCACACAATACTAACTTTCTTTATGGCTTGTGTAATATGCAAGATCGAGTATTACCGAACAACAATATATTATAAAAACAATATAATAATATATAGCATAGCCATTAAATCATATTTTATGAATATTAATAACTAAATTATCTAAATATTTTCTTTTAAAAAATTATTAATTGAAATAATTATTTATAAAATATTTATAAATTAATATATAACCAAATTGAAAATAAATAGAGTTTTTTATAGAAAACAATTATTTTTCTCACAATGTTGTTTTAATCCTAATAAATTAAATTAAATAGTTAGTAATTTTAATTTAATATATATTTTATATATCTACGTAAATATTTTTTGATATTTGTGAAATATATTTTATAAGCATAAGAGAAGAATAAATCCAATTTAACACATAAAATCCAATATTTTTATTAAGGTAGTTTTACCGCTATTAAATTGAGATCCCATTATAAATCCAACTTTTGGATGATTTATATATTTAATATGTCAAAATAATTTTCAAAATTTTATGAAAAACATTAAAATAAGGATAGGATAAATTTTTCAAATTTTCTATAGGGTTATATTTTTTTATCGAATACTTATAAAAGTTTTGGATTCTAATTCAAAATTCTTTTTTATCTTATTTATTTATAAGGATAAATTATATATTAAATAGTTTTCAAATATTATTTATATTATATTTTTATAAATTAATCAATTTTGTTTCATTAGACCAATTTAAAATTTACATTGTTTATAAAAACATTGTAATCGTTTAATACTTTTTACATTAGAAACCTTCAGTGTTATCTCATCTCTGGGATTAATTTTAACCAAATTTCTGCCACTTCTGTTATTGAAATTCTAAAAAATAGATACCTTACATGGAACTTGGATAATTTATAATTTCCAAAAAGGTCATCAATGTTTCTTAACAAATATATTAGTGAATGTAATTAAAATTAATTACATTGATTAAGGTAAAATTAAGCTTTAATAAGGACAAAACCATAAATTTAAGACCCAGAACAACTTATACACTTGTCCAAAAGTCATTGGATTTACTTATTTCGAATCAATCCCCCATTTTCTTGATTTCTTCCACTATTTATCCACATGACATAAAGATACATCTGTGGGTTTTAACGTTTCCAAAACATTACAAGAGTGTCACTCCCCCTCCATTATAAAATCCCTCCTCTCCTTCCACATCCTCACAACATTAAAACAGCTTATATTTTCCCAAAATATTCCCAAATAACTCTAAATATTCCTGAATTTCTCCTTTAATACTCCCTTGGTCATAAATCTTTCTAAGGAATCCCTTTGCTGAAAACCAAAACGGTTTACTTGAATTAGCGGTAACACCCTCTCTCAAAAATCATTCTGTTATATTGTTTCCCTACTGCCAAAAATTTTCTTATTCCATGCCTGTATAACCAAAACAATATCCTAAACATACTAGGATGATTTTATTAAAAACATTTGACTAATAATGCAAAAAATTCCATGTAATGGCTAACAAGCGTACTATTTTTTTGTACGGTGTACTACCGCCTCACTAAACAATGATTTTATATTTCACTATTACCACCTATCATGGTGGAAAATATGATGGGAAATATATTTATATATATTAAATATAATATTTATTATGTTTTTAATCTTCTATATTTTTTTTAAAACACATATCATTATACTTTCCATTTTTTGACAATAAGATAAATTTTTTTGGAAGTGTGGACTACCGCCCACTCAAAGCGATGTGACTCATTAATACTTTAAAAGGAAAGTATTAAAGATGAGGTTATTGAATATATATGATAAAATTGATATGATAAAGATTCTATAATAATAATATATAAAAATATATATATATACATATATATCACTTTTACTTTCATTCTTTCAATATGACAATTAATCGAGAATAATGTTCATCCGTACGTATGACTTACCATCTTCATGAGTGGTGTTATTTTGTTACATACTTTTATATTTTATAGATTGTTATAATAAAAAAGTATTGAAAATAATGTTTATATAAATTATGGTTCAAATATTTTAAATAATTATATAAATATGAGGACCAAATATATAACAAATTAATACACAAGTGAAAAACAAAGAGGATATTACCTGAAGTTAAACCTTAACATGGAACTGTTAACAAGAGAGAAATATAAAGAAATAATACAACTACATAAGGTATTACATGTAATAATATTGTTTTTTATAGATATATCATAAATTTATATTGATTATATAGGTTTTATAAATGATTACATTGAGAGTAATGATATAAGGTAAGGGAATTCCATCTCACTCTTTATTTCTGTGAGAGAGATTCTTTATTCACCAATCATTTATTTTGTCCATTTATGATCATTCCTTAATTAAATTTTTGTTCTAAAAGGGTTATTTAGAGTATTTTTTATGTTTTTATAGAAAATGGTTTTGAAATGGTTTACAATCTTCATTATAATTTACAAGGAAAAAGGATTCCCATTTTATTTCAAAATAATATTATATGTTCTCAGTTATGTTGATAATTAAAATTTATTTCAAAATTTTTTATGTTTTAAAATATATTTTTCAATGAACAAGTATATTCTCCATATGATTTTTTTAAATATCATTAAATATTATTTCCCATCAATGATACACATGATTATGTTACTCATGAATTTCTCCAAATGACCATAAGTTTCCTGTTATATTCTATATCTGAATTCATTATAATTTATTCCATGGTATTTATGAAATATGTTCCTCCTTCGTGGGTTATATTTTTATGAAATCAATTTTTCATTCATGGGTTATGTTTTTATGAAATGGTTATGAAACTTGTATCTTTTTCCACAAGTTATGATATTAATACATTTTTGTGATACCAACATTATTCCATGGGTTATGATATGATTTTTATGATATTTTGGCACATTTATTCATGATTTTACTATGAGATGTGTGCGACCATTAAACCCCACCAAATCATTGGGTAATGATTTAATTCTCAAGACATAGACTATGATGGTCTTGGGAGTAAACCTTAACTACTAACATGGATTTGAGAGTGAATCATGACTACCAATATGGAATGACTAGTGAACTCATTCTACTAAGATGTCCATGTGGGTGAACTATGACTACCAAGATTGTATGGGGAGTTAACCCATGCTATTAATATGGTCCTGGAAGTGATTCCTAGGCTACAATGTAAATTATATTATATGATTATGTGTTATAAACAATTACTTATTGTATTTGTATGTTATGTTTTAGTGGATTATGTTCTTTCTTTCATTGTGATTCATGTCTTATGAACTTTTACGATTTGTTCCATTATTTTGGTTTATGATCATTGATATGGATTTTATGGTCATTTAATTTTATGATCATGCTCTCAGGAACCTATACTCATGTTTTTGTTTTTATGTTTCCATTATTTACCCTTAATAATAATTTGATCTCACCACTTTTCATATTAATTTTCCCCCAGGTTATGAAGATTCATATTTTGATAGTGATTTCTAATAAGTGTACATGTCAATAAGAACCTAGTGGAACTACTGTAACACCCCAAGGATTAATAAATAAATTTAATATTGAATGCATGAAACAATAATTCTATAAATAACACCACTTTGTTATAATTTATTCGGTAAAACTAATTATTCAACCATTGTGATTTGAAGTTTGAAAAATTGACATACACGGTTGTGTTCAATATGATATTCATAGTCTGATATGATTAACATAAATTTTTAGTGAAGGGTAACATATCCTTATGAATATTAATATGACCCTTATGAATTGTAAATCATATTATTATTTTATTTTAGTATGTTTATATGATAATGAAATCTTGATTTATTCTTCAAGGTGATATAAAATTAATTATTGTTTAAAAATTGAGGTTTTCTTAACAAATTTATATTTTATTTAAAAATTAAATAAATAATATTTGGAGACATATTTTTAAAAAATGGATATCATTTATGAATTTGAAAATCGATATTAGATTATTCTAAATTTATAATAATTTTATAAAATAGTTTAGTTTTTCATGAATAGTAAAACAATATAGTTGTGAGTTTTTGGTGTTTTTAATGACATCA
This sequence comes from Viscum album, assembly GCA_963277665.1. Taxonomy (NCBI): domain Eukaryota; kingdom Viridiplantae; phylum Streptophyta; class Magnoliopsida; order Santalales; family Viscaceae; genus Viscum; species Viscum album. The sequence goes on from OY728126.1 coordinate 310,757,298, forward strand.
TATTCATGAAATAATTAATAAAAAATTATGGTCTACATATGAACATTACAATATCATATTATTTTTCCCATGTGGCCAATACCATTGGAAAATAACATGGTCAAGCACATGGTCTTTCGAATACCAATAATAAGGTGTCCTTGTAAATTAATAAAAACCTCCCATTTACTGTAAATATCCACTGATTCCTTCATTATATTCATACCAAATTCATCAACCTCAAAAATTTATTACGTTTACCTCCATAGGAGTCCTCTCAAGGTTTCCTCAATCACATAAGGTCTCAACCTTGATGTATTACGAGTTATTCTACAATGTAATGGAATATACCACCCTTCTCATTTTCAAGCACCCCTTTTATATTATTCCTTTTTAATTTCCCTTGGATTATGCTGAGATATGTCATTAAATATCCCCATTATTATCCACATTAGGTAAAAATTATTATAGACCCATTTTTTCTCACCAACATATTTTATGATTATTTATGTGACGTTGTTAGGCTGCTGAATTTTCGTAAGGGATTTCTCAACTTCTCTTTTTCATTCATGTTCTTTTATTTTAATTTTCCCTCTTACAATATCCTCATAAAAAGGTATGATAACTTCATTACCTTAAATAAACTCAAATTTTTTAATTACAATTGAATAATTAATCATCATCTCTTATATCCCCTTTTTTTATACAAAAAAAATGAAATCGTCATATGAGATGTGTTAATTTATCATATTTAAGGATTACATGTTTTCAATTTCTATTTTCATCTTAAAGGGTGGTAATGAAACAATTTTTATGGTTTAACTAGACTATAATATGTTTATTATAACATGCTCAATTTTAATTAACCACTATATAATCATAATAATAATTCATACGACAATATACATTGTAACAATCAAGATATCTCCAAAATAATTTAAATGGTTATCACTAATGTTATATTTAATAATTAATCCAAATACCATGTATTTATGTTATATAGAAAACCCTTTAGATGTATGTATATTAATAAATATTATTTTAGTTTAATTCTAGTGATTTATATCTGTTCCACATAATCTCCATTACTTTTAATCAAGAGAACCTATTATGAAATCAAGGAAACAAACACTTCGGAAAAAATGAATTCAATATTATAACTTTTAAATAAGGACATAAATTAACATAATAAAAAATTAATGAATCAAATATATGTAGATAATTTTCTCAATTAGTAAATTAATGTATTTTATTTGATTATCTAGGACATTATGGTCAATTGCATATTATGTTTGGACACAAGGTAAGGGTTTTCTACGCGAACCTCCTTTTACATTCGGCATAATATTTGTCTCATTCAATCCAAATTAAATAATTATTATTATTATTTACTGCAAAGAGGTTATATTTTAATTTCCTATATATGTGTACTAATCATGATACACCTTTATTTAAATGGGAGATAAATGTTTTATAATGATCATTCTCAATTCATTTCGATTGTCAAGCCTGATTCCCTAGAACATCTAAAATTCATAACTATTGTAAAGTGCACAATTTATTTTTATTTAAGACACAATTATTTTTATATAATAACTAATTTAATGATATAAAAATTTCATTGTCTCATTTATGTTTTTATTCTAATATTTTTTCAATTTAACTCTTATTTTCAATGTAAAAGATTATTTCTCTCAAAACATCCTCAATGGTTTTAATAAAGTATTTTTTAATTAAACACCTATAATGAATTTTATCTCTTAGAGAGGTTAATATCTTCAGTAAATCATCTAAAATATTATATTAAATGGTTTATGATTAGTTTTATAGTAGATTTTCTATATTGATATCATTCATCATACTACTCAAAATGGTTACTGCTTATGTGTACAAATTGGGGAAAGTTATTTCATATAATCATTATTTTTATGTTTATCCCATTTCATATGAGGAATTAATTGGACATAGAATGTAATGTGTGGGGACCTTTATATCCCATCTCTGCATCAGGTGGTATCATGATTCAAATTTGAATGGGGTTTTGGATGAGTCCATACCCGAGTATTTTCAAATGTCTTGGTCAAGTCCATGACAATATATTTTATATTTCTAGCATTATGCATTACCACATTATGGTATTAGTGATTGATGGAACATGTGATTATTATAGTAGAATAATATCAAGGGTTATATTTAATTCTATCATGATCATTTATATACCCTTATTTATTTAGTTTTCAATCCTTTTGTATTATGCTCAAATATAATTTTTAGAATGTGTTTTTTGTTATTCACTATTCATAGTGTTTATGTTTATGATAACTTTTTTGGAATTACTTACCCTTATTGATAATCTGAGATCAATAATTTTATATGTCTAATTTTTCACCATGTGGTGAAGATGAATATTATGAGTGAATTTTAAGGATAGTAACAGATTTCATGTGTGATTAAAAATAATTTGATATGTTGAATTTACTATAAAGTTGTAATGTTTAACTTATGTATGTATCTCATTTTACAAAGCCACTAAACTATTCATTCCTTCATGAAACGACTTTTTTGATTATATTCCAATGTAATAAAATAAGACACCATATTTGGGAAATTTGGGTATGGTCTTTAAAATTGGTATCAAGGAAGCTTTAGTAGAAAACATGGAAACTAGATTAAGAAAGTATAGATTTTGGAATAATCCCCTAAGATAATTTTTGAGGATAAACATACAAGAACATTCTATAATTTTGGTAGGGAATATATTATGTGGTTCTCTATAGAAAATAAATCTCTTTTTGGATAGTACAGGTGGACGGGGTTCTGGCATAGATGAAACTAAGAGTAATAACTCCGACAAGGAATTTCCGACTTGACTCGGGGTATCTTGGTACTCGAAAACAGGCCTCGCTACACACCTAATTTGACAATCTTGGTGGATATTCTTAGGATAATATTAATTTTATTAAAAAACCATTATGAATGAATTAATTTTATCTATTTTCTCAAATAAACCATTTTTGTGATTCTTATAATAGATATGAATAAAATTTCAATTTAGGCTATATATTTTTCTAATTTGATATTATACATTATGATTCATAACCTAATCTTGTGTAGGCCATTATTTAGAAATGGCTCCTAGTGGAAGGACTGGAAACCCCATAAACATGTGTATCCCATGTAGGGATTTCCCACTTATGATTGATAATGATGTTGGATCTGGTGTTGTGACTGGTGCTGAGAAACTTAAAATGATACTAGGTAAATTAACATTGGTTATGAACAATAACCTTACCGGTATGAAGCATCTAGATCCACAATGTTGAGGAGATATGTTAGAACATTTTATGCAACAAAAACATCCAAAATTCCATAAGACTAAAAACCCATTTGTATTTGAGAATTGGATAAGTTCCCTAGAGAATATATTTATTTCTTTGGGATATAATGAATGGGAGAAGGTTTTCATGGAATTTTATCATCTATCGGGAGATACAAATCAAAGGTGTTTGTTGACTCAAAACACAAAAGAAGAGGATGAAATAGAATAAATTAAATTGAAATACATTAAGGATTTTGGATCGATATACAGATGAATATGTATATTAGATGGAACAATACAAGTGGGGTTGAATTTAATGTTTAAAAACATTGTTTTTAAACATGTAAGAAAATTAGTTTAAATGATCTTTAACTAATGCAATTCACTACAAATACAATTAACCACAAATGTATTGAATGTAAAGTTATTATATGATGTAATATTATAAGAAGTGAAAAATAATTGTATTCAAAATGAATAAAATAATCAGATTAATACAATAGTGATGGATTATACCATAAATCGTATAGAATTTATTGAAACATTATGTAACAGTATAATTGTAATTGAAATAATTACAAATGCATATGAAAAAATGAAAGAAACCAACAAAGTTTCCGTTCTAAAATAAATAGCTGCGGAAATGTAAAAGCATTAAAATTATTTTAACCCAAAGAGAAGGGTATCCTTTCACCTAGGATAAGAGGTCTGTCTTACCATAACCTTGGTAAGCCCTCGATATGATGATTAGTACGTATGTCCTCTTATCCCCTCAATCCCTCAATATGATGATCGATACGTCTGTATTGTTATCCCCGCAAGCCCTCAATACGATGATCTGTACATCTATTTTGTAATCCTCTCAAGCCTTCAATACGATGATCGGTAGCACTGTCTGCCTATCCTTAGTAGCCCTCGATCATTATCATCTAATCAGTCTCACATTGAAAAACCAAGAACTTATTGAAATATTAAAAAAAGAATGAGTCATTCAGGTTTTATAATTTCAAGGATTTCGCACGAAGAAAGAGAGAAGTCACAGCGTCTCTCTCTAGAACTTGATAGAAGACTAGAATGATCAATGTCTCTCAGTTATATTTCTCAGCTTCAAATGGAATTTTATTTATAGGCCTCAGGTTCCAACATTCACATTTCCTCCAACTGTCATATTTCTCTGGAAAAATTAGAGGGACATGGACACCTGGCATTATAACAGTCATATTGAAACAAAAAAAACATGACATTGTTTTGATTAGTTTATAACTAACTCCACTACATCGTTTTGGTTAAAACAGAATATATATGAAGATGATAAACATGAGTACTATTGACATGTGTTGATAAAGGATAAAAACAAGCATGTGATAAAAATATGACTACTATAAGAATTACATAGTATAATGTATTGATACAATAAATAGTGAGTATGATTCACACAAGACAGTACGATTAACAGAGTCAGTATGATTGGCAGAGTCAGTACAAGTTATAGAGTGAGGACAAGTGATAGAGTCAGTATGACTGATAGAGTTAGTACGATTGACAGGGTTAGTACGATTGATAGGGTCAGTATGATTAAAATAATAAGTATGATAAACATAGTCAGTACGATAAGCATAGATGAATAGATTTTTAAATTTCAAAACATGACATAAAAGTCAAAAGTGAAATTTTGAATCCACAATCTCCCCCTTTCTGGACACCAAAAAACATAAATTAAAAAAAAATACTTATCTCCCCATGACTTATTGGGAGCTCTTCTGAATAATAAATTGAATAAAACTAACTCCCCCTTTGGTATGTACTTTCATAAGGATTGTATTTGAAAATTTTCATTGATTTAAAAGTATTCGATTAAAACATTCTCCCCTTAAAAAACATTATCTCCCTTATAAAACATTCTCCCCCTTTGTGATTTACAAAGAGAATGGGGTAATCTTGAGTTTCCTGAAAGAGATAGAGAAAAGAAATGCAAGGAAATGGGAATGGAAACATAAAACATATAGAGATAACAAATGTATATAGAATTTTAGAAATGAATAAATAATGATACAACAACACCCATTTTTCTCTCTTTCCTTTTCATTATTTATCTGCTCAGGATGAATAACTTTCTTCTTTTGTTATTTCTTTCTTGCAATTTGAGATAGAACCACCTTCGGATTTGAGAATCTCTTTTTGATCAGCAAAAAGATATTCATAGTTCTTGATAGCCTCTTCTTGGACTCTGATTACTTCTTCAAGAGTATTAACTCTGTCTTTCAAATTCTTATTTTCTTTAGATATCACAAAATTTTGCTTCTTCAACAATACTATTTCATCATTGAAAGATAAAACATTCAAAAATTGTAACTTGAAAGCATTAATTCTCTATATTTGCTCTTTTATTGAAGTAATATCGGCTCCATGAGTTGTGGACATCTGATTTAGCCTTTCAATGGTTTCTTTTTCAATCTTATTGAAAAAATATAAAGATCATTTGAAAGACCCATTAATTATTCAATTGGTCTTTCATGATCATCCACTCAGCTTTTTGTTTTGTATGACCACTTAGTCATTCTATTACACGCCTTATTATGAGAAGCTGAACTTTCATACAGAACATTTAAATCAGCTTCAATTTACAATACATTCATTCTATGTTCTCTTATAGAACAAAACATCTTCTTATTATTTTCAGTGATGAAATCAATTCTCTCTTCAGGTCTAGAAAGATAAGGAATAGTCTTCTCAATTATCCTCAAAAAAATAACATTGTAATCACTCTTCTTGAGAGAAATTGTGTTTTCTGAATCCGAATCCACATCAAATGAATCCAGTTCATTTTATAAGCTTGAGACATCATCTTGCTATTTTACTTTTGTTTTTTCTATTTCCTTTATTTCTTCAACCAACTTGTCACTGATAACGATTTGTTTATCGGTATATGAAGATTGAACACCTTTCATTACATGGGAAGGAATTCTATGTGGAATTTCAAAAGATTCAGCTGGTGCTTGATCGTTATAAGGAACATGTTGAATACCTTCCCTTTGCTTTTGAAAAGATTCTTATCTACTATTTATTGAACTCTGAAAAATTTCCAAAGGAAAATATCCTTCCTCTTCTTCTTGTATTTCTTCCAAAAAAAATTTCTTTCTCTTTTTGTGGAAGACTATGTACGATAGGTTATTGATGAAATTATTCCGTTAGTTGAGCACTAGCCTCCTCAACCATTTCCATAATTTTAGAAAAATCAAAGTCTTGAGATTTACTTTTTAAAAGAGTCTTCTTTTTCTTCTCAGCCTGAAGAGTATCCTCTACCCTTATTCTCTAATCTAAAGCTTTAACAGTACAAAGACCGAACTTAGGATCACCTTCCTTTCTTTGTTCTCTATCTTTCTTCCACTTTTCCATAACCTCCATGGTGTATTTAGGTTTCTTCTATTTCTTATAACAAGTTTACAGATCTGACTATTGAGGAGAAACAACAGTTGGATTATTTTTTATTGGAAAATATGCTGATTGATTTGGTGACAGTTGATTTTGTGCCGATTCAGCTTCTATATATTTTATAAAATGCTATGAGTTTTTGTCAAAACAAACATACAACTTCTTTAACGTATTATTACTTTTCCAATAAGGATTCAGTTATTTCGATTTAACTTTCAAATGAATATTACAAAACTTTAGTCCTTCATGAATGAACTTTGTAAGAATAGATAGATACATAATCAAATGAGACTTGATCAATACTAACTTTAAATTCTCGATTATTTTGAAGATTTATCCCATGAGATTTACCTTTATAATGTTAAAATGATAGTCTTGAATGAAGAAATCAGAAACCATAAGAGTTTCTCTATCCCCTTTCCTTTAGATAAGAAAGCCTTGCATCCTGAGCACATAAAACCTGTTATCTATAGAAAAATGAGCAACCTTTCTCTTATCATAATTTATATGAAATAACAACTTTTCAAAACTATCTTGATTAAAAGTACCAACTTCCTCTGGTAGTTTATGAGATGGACAAAAAGAATCACCTTCTGTTGAGACATTTAGAAAGTGGGATACTTGTTTCATAGACATTGAAAATTTTCTATTGTACATAGAAAAGTTGATCATCATATTTTTGTCAAAATACATGGTTTTGTAGAATTTACTAACTTCTTCAACAAGAAACAAATTTTGAGATATAGGGTTTTCAATACAAAGATGTTCCCATCCTTGAACAAAATAATCCTTCTATTTATTGAATCATACGTGTCAATTAAGTCACAAGAAACTAACCTTTCTTTGAAGAAGTCTTTCTCTGAAAACGTTTTTAAAGAAATTTCACAAGGATTGATGGTAGAGGACTGAGACATATGGATGTGGAAAATGGAAGATCATACAGACTCGTAAAAAAAGAGGTAGAGCTTCGCCAAGAAATCTGAAAAAACAGTGTGGGTTTGGGGAAGTGGGGGTTCTATTTATAGGAAAAATGGATGAACTTTGATCTTTTACAGTTGATATTAAAAGAAAAAATAAAAGGTATGGATTTAAAGGATTGTTTTTCATTAAAAGAATTGAGAAAAAATAAAAATAAGAAAAAAAAAGAAAGAATCAATCTACTAGCCATAGATTCTAAATAAATTGTTGGTTTAATAGTATTAACATAGTATAATACAATAGAAAAAAAGAAAATACATGAGTTTGAGGAAAAATAATACGATCAGCTATGAAACTGATGGAAAACAAATTCATTACCATAGGTTTTTAGGCTGATGGAAAACAAAGTCATCACCATAGGTAGTCAAGCTGATGGAAAAAAATACATTCCCATATGTTGTAAAGCCGATGGAAAAAAAATTCATTACCACAGCTTGTCAAGCTGATGAAAAACAAATTCATTACCATAGGTTGTTAATCTGATGGAAAACAACATTTTTACCATAGGGCGACGTGTCGATGGTAAACAAAGTTGTTACCAATGGTTGACATGATGATGGAAAACAAAGTTGTTACCATAGGTTAACATGCCGATAGAAATAAAATAAATATGGTAACCAGGCAAACAAGATGAAAAATGATTAAAACAATAACAAAATTGTTAATACGATGATCATAAATATATCAAGCTGAAATAATAAACAAAAAATAAGAAATATAAAAAGAAGAAAATGTTCTCCCCTTTTAAAGAGGAGTATAATGTAAGGAGAAGTGTCAAACAAGAAGTATATATCAATGATTATTTTAATGTAACAATTCCTAGCTTCTGTTTTATAAACTCAAATCTATCGGAAGGTAATGGTTTTGTAAAAATGTCAGCAAGTTGTTCTTCTGTTCCGATTAATTGTAATATAATATATCCATTGTGTGTGTGATCCCTAAGAAAGTGATGCATAATATCCATATCTTTGGAATGAAGATGATGTTCTAGGTTTTTACTACGTTATATAGAACAAGTATTATCACATAGAATTTGAGTTTTGGGAAGACTCAATCCATAGTCAGTGAGTGTGTGTTGCATCCACAACACTTGAGCACAATAACATCCAGCTGCTACATATTCAGCTTCAGTAGTGAAAAGTGCTACTGAGTTTTGTTTCATGTAGGACCAAGAGGACAAGGAATCTCCTAAGAAATGACATGTTCCAGATGTACTCTTTCTATCCATTCTACAATTACCAAAGTCAGCATCTAAAAAACATTTTAAAACAAAATAATTTATATAAGAATCAAAAATATCTAAATCTAGAGTTCCTTTTAAATACCGAAAGATTCGTTTCATGGAGTTTAAATTAGATTCTTTTAGATTAGACTGGTATCTTACACATAAGCATACAAAATACATTATGTCTGGTCGACTAGATTTCAAGTATAAAAAACATCCTATCATACCTCTAAATGTTTTTTGATTTACGGGATTCCCAGTTTCATCAAGGTCATGTGTATTTGAGGTACCAATTGGAGTGCTAATACTTTTAGTATTGTTATATCCATAATTTTTGAGTAAATATTTAAAATACTTATGTTTTGATATATATGTGTGTCCCTTATGGTTTTTGTGAAATTTGAAAACCTAAATATAATGTTAACTCACCCATCATACACATTTCAAACTCATATTTCATTAAATTCGCAAAAGAATCAGTTCAATACTGCTGAGTTTTTTCAAATATGATGTCGTCAACATAAATTGGAAGAATCAAAACATTTTTATTTCCCATTTTTATAAAAGGGTTGGATTCTATGTACCTTTTACATAATTATTTTGTAAATTAAATAATGTAACTCTATCATAACATTCTCTAGGGGCTTGAATAAGTCCATATAAATCATTAGTATGTTTATAAACATGATTATGATATTTTGAATCATGATACCCAATTGGTTGATCAAAAAAACTTCTTCTTGAACAAAACCATTCAGAAATCCACATTTAACTTCCATTTGAAATAATTTGAAATTAAAGTAAGCTACAAATGCTAATAGAATTTGAATATATTCAAGTCTAGCTACTGGAGCATATGTTTCTTTATAGTCTATTCCCTCATGTTTATTATAGCCGTTAAAAACAAGACATTCTTTATTTCTTATAATGATTCCATTTTCATCACATTTAATTTTGAAACCCCATTTTACACCAACTACAGTTGTTTCTTTAGGTCTTTCAACTAATGTCCAGAATTGATTTCTTTCAAATTCATTTAGTTCATCTTTCATTGCTTTAATCAAATCATCATTACCTAAGGCCTCACTTGTACTTTTATGTTCAAACTGGGAAAGAATGGGAAGATACTCTATTTCATTTATCAAGTAATTTATTGTCCTTATAGGTTGATTTACATCACCAATGATGTTATCACTGGGATGATTCCTAAGAAGCAATTGATTTGGGTTTTGTAAAACATATTCATCAACATATGCTAGAAAATAATCTTGGGTAAAAATTTTAGGAACACTTTATTGAACATTTTCCTTATCAAAAGGATCTTCTAATAAGGGTTTATGATCATTTTTGGAAAACACATCTAAAGATGTAGGCTCGGGTTTTTTGAAAACAAAAGAATTAATCTCATCAAATTTAACATGAACTGTTTCATCAACAGTACATGTATTTTTATTGAAAACTATATAATCATTAGAAGTTATATAATAGCCTAAAAATATTCCTCCATCAGATTTTGGTGAAAATTTTTGTAGATTCCCTTTAGTATTCAGAATGAATACATTGCATCCAAAAACATTGAGGTAAGAAATTTTAGGTTTTCGGCCATTCCAAAATTCATAAGGTGTTTTATTAAGAAAATATATAGTTAAAACACAATTTATAGTATAACCAGCAGTACTAATAGCTTCATCCCTAAATTGTTTATAAATTGAGTATTCACTCAACATGGTTCTTGTCTTTTCCTGAAGAATGTGATTTTATATCTCAACAACATAATTTTTTTGAGGAGTTCTTGGAGTTGAGAAATTATGAATAATACATTTCCTACTATAAAAAGTTTCACAATATGAATTTTGAAATTCACCACCCTGATCACTATAGATTGTTATCAATGTTAGGTTTTTCTCATTTTTAACATGGTCTCTAAAACTTTTGAAATAGAAAAAGGATTCCGATTTAATTGTTAGAAAATAGACCCATGTAAATCTTGTAAAGTAATCAACTAAAACAAATACATAGTATTTTCCTCTAATGATTACAGTTTGTGAAGGACCAAAAAGATACATGTCCACTAGCTGTAATACATTAGATGTTGAAACATCATTACTTGATTTAATGCTAGTTTTATGTTTGTTGCCAAATTGAATAGGATCATATACCTTTGAAGAATCATATCCAGTATTCGGTAGACCCTTTTCATGTCTTTTATTGAATTTTTACAAATGTTTATTAGGTTGTAGTGTCCTAGTCTTCTATGTCACAGCCATGATTTGTCTTATATAGCACTTATGTAGGGTAAATTTTGTCTCCTAAGGTCTTATATGTTAATATTGTATACATTATCTTTCCTATGGGAGGATAGAATGAATTCATCATTGGAATTCTGAACTAAGCATTTATAATTTCTAAATTTCACAAGGTATACTTCAGAACATAATTGACTTATACTGATGAGATTGTCCTTATGACCTTTAACAAACCAAAATTTGAAATAAGAAATTTTCCAAGAAAAACAGTATTACCTATTCCAACAATCTTTCCTTGAGCATTATCTCCAATGGTAACCTTTCCACCTATTGTTTTGATAATATTTTCAGAGAAATCTTTGTTTCTGGTCATGTATTGAGAAAAAACACTTTAAATGTACCAAATATTCTTGTTTTTACACTTCTTATTTTCTTGAAAAAGAAAAAATTAGATTTTTGGGATTTAAACTTGATTTGATCCAGAACGGTTGGATAATAGAATTTTAAGAATCTACATTTGTTTTGCAAAATGTGCTTTATGAAATCCTAAAGACTAAGTTCTATTATGAGAACAATCTATTTTCCAGTGTCCACCACATTGAAACTTAGTACAAAAAGGTGTACATTTAGGAAAAAAACAGTTATTACTAAAAATCGGTTTATAATGAGTATAATCAAAACCATAATGATTTCTCAATATTCGAATCCAGGAATAAATTTTATCAAATTTTACCCTGCCACAAGTAATGTTTGACAAGCATTTCATAAAGGAAAAAATTTCTACATTTATTTTTAAAACAATGTCTTTATCCTCTAAAATATATGATTTTGTACAAGAGATAGACTCAAAAACATTTTTCTTAGAAATTACATTTTCAAGATGCTTAGAAATTTTATCCTTATCAGAATTGACTTTTTCAATGGTTTTTTAAATACTTTAAAAATCAGAAGTTTTCATAAAAAGATCATTAGAATGATTTGATACTTCTTTAGCTAAAATTGAAATTCTAGAATTTTACTTGTCAAGAATCTTCTTGAGTTTAGAATTTTCATTCTCATGTAGTTTAGCAAACCTAGACACTTCTTTAAAAGATGGTAATTTTTTTTCTTCTGATGATAAAGACTCATCATTTGAAGATTCGTAATATTTATTATCAGTATAATTTTCATTCAAGGATACATTTGTAATAGATTCACCATTGTGTACCTTATCCATGAAACAATCATCTTCAATTGGTAGTCTGGCTATAAGTCCAATATTCATTTGTTCTGAGGATTCATATTCTGAAGAATCGTCTGATTAATTTCCACCACATGCACTCCAAGTATCATTGGCCTTTTACACTTTCATTGTCTTTGTCTTGTAATATTTTTCTTATTTCTTTTATAATGTTTCTCCTTTCAATATTTTCTCTTCAGTAAAGGAAAATTAGGTCTTATATGACCTACTTTCTCAGATTCATAACAAGTTACCTCTGATTCTCTCATATCCTTTCTGTCTCTCTTTTTGAATCTATATTCGAAGTATTTCTTTCCCACAATCTTGTTCATCCTTCTAGAAATATTGTATAACTCATTATCTGAATGATCACAATCACTTGATTCTTATAAAACAACATTCTTATATTTGTATCTTGTTATCCATTCAGGTGTTTTAGATTTAGATGTAATGGTAAAAGCTACACTTCCATTCCCATTTTTCTTCTTATTGGAATCAGAATCTCTCTTCATTCTTGTATTGTGCTATTGAAGAGTTACAAAGAGTTTATCAAGAGTAATCTGAGAAACATTTATGTTTTCATCAATAGTTATCCTTTTTGGATCCCATTTGTTCAGAATTATATCAATAATTTTGTCTACAAGAACTCCATAATCATGAACTTTTTCTCCCATAGATTATGAACTGTTGAAAATTGTCATAAATCATTGTTACACTTTATATATAGGCTCTCTATAAGGAAAAAAGAAATCCCTGACACTCTGCTCAAAGAATTTCTCTTCTTGTTTCTATAACCATGGATGTAACAAAATGTGTGACTTCCAATTTCTTCCAAATACAGTTTTTTGATTCACAAGATTATATCTAGCTATATATGTTCCTGGTCATAGAACATAGAAAATTATTGCGTACCTCGTAATTATTTTGATATTCTTGATTTTGTTTTGTTAGTGAATGTATTGACTTCGTTATCAGGAATTTTTTTAACCTCCTCTAAGAATAATAAATTCTTTTACCCCATTATTTATAACAAAAGTATTCATTTGATCTCTCCAGTACATATAATCATTCCCATTAATGATTGTTGTTCTAGTGGGATTTATATTTTCAATTGATCTAATATTTATTCTTGACATCTAAAAAACCAAATCTTTTCAAATCCACACATCCGTGTAATAAGTATTTGAAACAGAAATTTAGAAGAAATAAATGGATCTAGAAAACCAATAAGTGGAAACCTCCTATGATACGAATTTTTGGATCGATATATAGATGAATATGTATATTAGATGGAGCCACACAAGAGGGGGTTGAATTGTATGTTTAAAAACATTATGTTTAAACTCTTAAGAAAATTAGTTTAAATGATCTTAATCTAATGCAATTTACAACAAATACAATTAACCAAAAATGTATTTAATTTAAAGGTATGATATGACATAATACTATAAGAAGTGAAAATTAATTGTATTCAAAATGAATATAATAAGAAGAGTAATACAATAGTGAAGTATTCTACCATTAAGCATATAGAATCTATTCATCCAATATGAAACATTATAATTGTAATTGAAACAATTACAAATGAATATGAAATAAAGAAAGGAAACAATACAATTACCATTCTAAACCAAATAGCAGCAGAAATGCAAAAGTATTACCATTCTTTTATCCCAAAAAGACGGGTATCCTTTCACCTAGGATAAGAGGTCTGTCATACCACCACCATCGTAAGACCTCGATATGATGATCAGTACGTCTATCCTTCTATCCCCGCAAGCCCTCATTAAGATGATCAGTAGCACCGTCTGCCTATCCTCAACAGCCCTCGATCGTTATAAGCTGATCTATCGCACAAAGAAAAATCAAGCACTTATTAAAATAGTAAAATTAAGAACGAGTCGCTCACATTTTGTATTTTCAAGGCTTTCACATGAAGCAAGAGAGAAGTCGCAATGTCCCTTTCTATAACTTGATAGAATCACAGAATGATAAAAGTCTCTCAGTTATATTTCTTAGATTCAAATGTCCTCCTATTAATAGGCCTCCGGTTTGAACAGTCACATTTCCTCCAACGGTCATGTTTCTCTGGAAAACTCAGAGGGACTTGGACACCTGGCATTATAATGGCCATATTGAAACCAAAAACATGACATCATTTTGATTAGTTTAAAACTATCTCCACGACATCATTTTGGTTAAAACAGAATATATATGATGATGATAAACATGAGTATGATTTACATGTGTTGATAAAGGATAAAAACAAAAATGTGATAAAAATATGAGTACTATATGTATTACTTAGTGTAATTTATTGATATGATACCATGTGATTATGATTCACAAAAGTCAGTAAGATTAATAGAGTCGGTAAGATAGGAAAATTTAATATGATTGACAGAGTAGGTATGATTGAAAGAGTCAGTACGATTGATAGAGTTAGTACGATTGACAAGATCAGTACGATTGATTGGGTTAGTACAATTAACATAATCATTACGATAAACATAGTCCGTACGATAAGCATAGATGAATAGATTTGTAATTTCCAAAATAAGGCATAAAAGTAAAAAGATAACATTTGACTAAATAAAGGAAATATTATTGGAATATTATTTTATTCAAGAACATCAATAAAATGTAAAGAGGAAATTTTTGAGCTTGAAATAAAAAAGGGATGATAACATTGATAATTGTGAATCCAATTTTACTTGGTTAGAAGGAATGTCGTGGACTACAAACGTAATATAAGGATAAATATTAATTGATTCTTTTATGGTTTAAAACCATTATTCAAAAGGGAAGTGTCTGTAAAGACCCGTAAAATTCAAGGGAAATATTTTTCTTAATTTTCTTTAGAATTTTACAAGAGCGCGGTTTCAGATGGCACCTGATTCCGAGGCCCGGAGTGCCCGGAATCAATTTCTGAAGTTTGGCTCGGGTACGTTCTGTGAACGAACGAGCGGGAATTTCTAACTTTTGATCTGATGCTCAGAATTGAAATCCGAGGGCACCGATGAACTAGCAGCGCCGATATTCGCTTAAAAAGACCTTTTCGGAAGTTGCGTTTGTTGCGGGACGAAAGTTAGTTTTTGGGAGAATTATAAAAAGTTGAATAAAAAATGTGGAATTCTTTTTATTTCACTTTTGTAGGTTAACTCCTCTCAAAGGGAGTTAGGGGTGGGACCCACACCCACTTAACCTCCCTTCAGAGGATTAAGTGTTGTGGGACCCACACGAACCTAAACCTCGCATCTTCCCCCTTAAACTCCCCTCTCTCCCTCTTAAAAGTTTGTTAACTTAACATCTAATTAATTACACATGACATGTATAATTAATTAAGTGTTATGTTTTTGAATTTTATGTTTTGAATTCCTTGGCTTGGTAAATAAAATAAGTAGGAACCTTATTTTATTTGGTTAGTTTTGTTTAGCCAACTTGTGAGGATTTTTGAGAGCTCCTCCTCCTTCTTCTTCAACTTGACGAAGAATGCTCAACTTGACGAAGAACGCTCAACTTGACGAAGAATGCCGCTCCTCTCTTCTTCGTCTTCCATGTCAACGAGAGAGAACGCCGCTTCCTCCTCGGACTCCCTTCGTCGGCATACGAAGATTCGCCAACGACGTATCTCATCGGACGCACCTCTTCGTCATCGGATTTGACGAACGACTACCGCGACGCCCGACCTCCGCGACGTTGTCTTCCGCGGGACGTTGACAAATCTTCTAACCTATACCCAAGTTAGGGGTTGTTGTTTTGTTTATTTATTTATCCTTCTTCGTGGTTCTTGCATGACTAACGTAAGGATTTTATATAAGTGTTATTGTTTAACGTGAGGGGGCCGGACCGCATGAACACGGCCGAACCCCCTCCATCGTTCTTGTTGAATTGCATTGCGGGTGGAAACAACGTGGCGTGGTGCCGTCGCACCACGCGGTTAATCGTGCATTTTTATTGCGCGGCGTCGTCACGCCGCGCCGTGGAAGAATCATCAAGAACACGACGCCGTCGCGCCGCGTCAAGGGGAAACGAAGGCGCGTTGGAGGGGCACGGTGCCGTCGCACCGAGCCGGACGACGAACACCGCGGCCGGTTCCGGGCCGCGGCGGGATGAGAAGACCGGCGGCTGGGCCGCCGGTGTCGGAAGCCGAAGAGGGGACCGGATTTTCCGGTCCCGTTGGAGAAAACCGGCCGGCCAGCTGGCGGGCCGGATGGCAATAAACCGGGGGAAATTAATCCCCCGGCCAGCTCACAAAACCCCCCCTCTTTATGAGGGGGGCGGTTTCCTTGTGGGGGGCAGGAGGCCCCCCGTATCCTGCCAATCAATCCCCCCACGTTGGGGGGGGGGGGGGGGCGGTTTGCAAACTGGCGCGGCTAAAAAGCCACGCCGCCTATTCAATCAGCAGGGGATTGATTCCCCCCGCGCTGCCTCCGTGCGGCGCCAGGCCGCCGCGGCCGCCGCGCCGCTGCGCCGCCGGCCGGCCGGCCGGCCGGCCCGGGTCGGGTCGACCCGGTTCGGGCCGACCCAGGGGGGTCGGGCCGGGTCGGCCCGGACCCGGACCCCCCCGTTTCGGATCAGTTTCGGTCTTTTTGCCATAACATGAGCCACAGACCTCCGATCGACGAACCGTCTACGGAAACGCGATCCTTGGATCGAGACGGTCATTTCGGTATATCACACTCAAGGTTTCAGATTACTTTGAGTTCGGCCGGGTTGGTTTGTTCACGAAACCAACCGGGCCTTCGGAGCGGAAACGCTCATATCTTGAGCTACGGACGTCCGATTGACGTGTCGTCAGCCGCGTTGTGTTCCTCCTAGTGAGACAGATCTTTTGGCATACTCCGCCGGATGTTTGGACGCAGGTGGAGTACGGTCGGGTTGGTTTTTCCATAAAAACCAACCGGGCCCCGGGGACGAAAATGCCAATAACTCTCAGACCGGGCGTCCGATCGACGCGCCGTCTGTTGCATTGAGTTCCTGTTGGCGATACGGAACTTTTGGATACATCAACTCTGGACTTTGTGACAGTTGATGTATCAGCCTCTCGGCTCGTGGAGCGGACCCTCCAAACGAGCTTGCTGTGTGCGGGAACCCTAGTGCTGGCTTCGACTGTTACTGTGACTACTACTGCTACTACTGCTACTGTGACTGCGACGACGATAGTACAGAGATCCTGTGTGGATTCGACGACGACGACTACTGCACTCAGCGATCCTACGTAGATTAGTGCTACAGGTCCTGCGTGGGCCCGATCCTGTGTGGGTCGGATCCTGTGTAGATCACAGCGGGGGTTAGTATCTATCGATCCTTCATGGGTCCGACGACTTAGATGGTTCAGTGATCATCTTTATCTTCATCCGAAGAAGTTTATTTGTGTGAGCTGAATCTTCTGTTTTACTCGATAGAGGTGGTGCGCTTGGTTGTAGCGGCATACCTGCGATACTGGAGACGAGCGTACGGAGTACGGAGACCGTGTTGCCGGCTGAGACCTGAAGACTGCTCGACCGACTCGACTTGGAGTGAGTCGACTAGCCCAGTGGACGGAGTGCCCGATAATTGGCGGCAGACCCACGGCGGACGGAGCGCCTGGTAGTTGGCAGCAGACCCGCGGTATTCGACTGGAGGAGTACCTCTGTAGGCTATTTGGGTAAAGCGCCCGATATTTGGCAGCAGACCCTCAGCAGACGGAGCGCCCGGTAGTTGGCGGCAGACCCGCGGTACTCGACAGGAGGAGTACCTCAGTAGTCTTAGGTTAGTGAGCAGCATCTCAGAGTCGTGACAGGACACTGTACACTTCAGAGATGGGGCTCTTCAGTAGTTACGTTTTTGATAATGAAAATCCTGTGTGAGCTGAAACCTATTGCTTTCCTGTGTGGATTGTGTTGTGCAATCCTGTGTGGATTACGTTTTGCTTCCCTGTGTGGATTGTGTTGTGCAATCCTGTGTGGATTACGTTTTTCTTTCCTTTGTGGAATACGTTTACTTTCCTGTGTGGACTGAGTGGTACTTGGGCTCGGAGGTTGGAGCGTATTTGAAATTGATGACTTAGGTATATGTATGGGCATATACCTAAGCAGTGACGGTTGTTACTTCATGATTGTACCTTTCTTCGTGGATTATCCTTTGTGGATTTTGAGAGACCTTCAGGGGTCTCGGGGTCCCTACTGAGTAGCTTATACTCACCCCTGCACGGGCTTTTCCCGCACTACGTTGTGTTGGTTGCAGACGACGGACAGCGTTGATCTCAGCTGAGGCTTGCAGAGCAGGACAATACCTGGATGTGGACCACTGGGCGGGACGTGCTCGGAGCGGACGGCGGCTACCCGTGGAGCAGTGGAGCTATCTGTACCCACCCTTCAGGTGGGATTTCCGGTGGACAGCTCGGTGTAGCGGCTTTTACTTTTCAGTTGTTGTTTTCCCTTTCGAGTTGTACTTTACTTTCAGTTTGGGTTTGTATACTGGCCCATTTACTTTTCCGCACTTTCAGTTGTACTCTGCTATTGCTTAGTGTTTACTTTCCGCTTGCTTACTCTTTGGTGTTTGTTTACTTTACAAAGGCAATGCCTTCCCTTTTTACCGGGATTTACGCCTTGGTGCTAGTCGCCAGCCCCTGGCCTATGAAAGGCGGGCTTGGGGTAGTCACGACACGGACCCCGAGGGCGGGTCGTGACAAATTGGTATCAGAGGAGTTTGGTTCTACCGCGAACTCTGATCTTTTCTATGTGAAGCAATAATGTTTAGCGTATTGAGTGTGGTTATCAATCCAGGGAGTCCAGTGTTGGTGCGGCGGCCGACGTATCCATACACCAGGACCCTGACTTCTGATTTCCGACTTAATGCACGAAAACATTGATTGCGTGTGTGTTTCAAAGTTTTCTTTGTGATTACTTATATCAGCTCACCAGGTATACTGTTCTGACCGTGGTACAACTATTTCCTTTTCAAGGATGGCCCCACGACGGCAGCCAGCTAGGGTTCCGAGAGTCGAGCGTGACGACAGCCCACCGAGCGATGAGGCCTCAGTGCAGGGCCCTTTGTCAGTAGTGGCACCGGCGGTAGCACTACCCGCCGAGCCCCCGATACTTCCAGCACCAGCCGCTGACGATGCACGTCGCCTCAGCACACTGCATGAGTTTTAGCGCCAGCGACCACCCAGGTTTCACAGGGAGACGGATCCCCAGGCAGCAGAGGACTGGCTGGAGGCAGTGGTACGAGTGTTTAGGCTAGTGAGGACACCAGCAGACCTCATGGTGATCCTCATTGCGAGCTTACTACACGCAGAAACAGGACGATGGTGGAGCTTGATGCTCCAGGTGCACGATGAGGCATCTCGACTTTGGACGGACTTTGAGAGCCTTTTTCACTCAGAGTTCATCCCAGCCACCCTTCGTGCGGTGCGTATCCAGGAGCTTCTTCAGCTGCGGCAGGGCAGCATGACGGTCGCTCAGTACTCGGCGAGATTTACCGATCTCTCACGCTATTCGACCGACATGGTACGGGGCCCATTCTTCCGGGCCCGGACCTTCTAGCAGGGTTTGAGACACGAGATCAGGGCATCGCTGATCTCCCTCAGCATACTGACTCAGACAGGAGTACTGGAGTGAGCCCTCCTGATCGAGAGTTTCCTGGCTGAGTCCACAGCGAGACCAATCGCAGGGCGGAAGATAGCGGAGTCTTCGGCAACAGGTAGCCGACAGATGACTCAGGGTTCCAGGCCGACCAGACCTACCGGTGGCCGACTGCATGACTCAGGCTTAGTTGTACGGGGAAGCCGGGGTGGAGTCAGAGCCAGGCGTGCCGAGAGTGGGCAGTGTTACTCCTGTGGCGGGATTGGTCACATGGCTCGTGACTGTCCGACCCGCCATGCTGATGATCAGCAGTTATGTGAAGAACCTCCCAGGAAGAGGCAGAGGTTCGACCGTGGTGGTCCGCAGGGAGGAGGCGGACGAGGCAGAGGAGCTGGACGAGCAGCCGGTGGTGGGCGACGCTTTGAGGCTCTTCCACCACCACCACCAGGAGGTCCACCCCGACCACAGGGAGTAGGTGAACATGCAAGAGCTCAACTTCAGGAAACCGAGGCCTTCGATCATGGAGCTCTGGGAACCGATGGACAGGAGCAGAACTAGTGGATACATCCTTTGTACTTCTGGTTCCTTGTTGCATTTGTGTAGCGTCTTGTATTATGAGCTGCAATAATAAAAGACGCTTACCTTTGTGATATTTTCATTCCTGTCCTCTTTCGTGTTGTTACTAAGGGGTTCCAATTTTGGCTGTTGACTTGACCCTCACTTGTGAGACATCTACTGGAGGAGACCCAGTTACCACACACTGATGCCGACAGTGTGACTCAACCCTTGGAGGCGAGAGTAACGGTTGAATCTCTTAGTAGTAGCGTCGAGGCCTTACGACGTCATCCTTGGTATGGATTAGTATCATCCATGTTAGGATTGACTGTTTTAGGCAAAGAATATGGTTTATCCAGGGGATGGAACCGGATTTCTCTTATCGGCAAAGAAGAAATCTTGCAGCTCTGGTGGGACCGGAAATGGTCCAAGCCACGACAGAGAAGGTCCAGGTCATCCTGGAGCGGATGAGTTCAGCTCAGAGCCGGCAGAAGTCATACACTGACAAGAGGCGGAGGCCACTAGAGTTCGAGGATGGCGACCACGTCTTCTTGCGGATCTCACCTCGACATGGTATTCGGAGATTTGGCCGAGGCGGCAAGTTATCTCCGCGCTTCATCGGACCCTTCCAGGTCCTCACTAGGATTGGTGAGGTGGCTTATCGCCTGGCTCTTCCACCTCAGTTGCACCGGGAGCACGACGTCTTCCACGTGTCTCAGCTGAGGAGATACGTGCACGACCCGACGCACATCATTGACCATGGGGAGCTTGACGTTGACGATGGGGCGACTTTTACGGAGGTTCCGGTGGAGATAGAGGATCGACAGGAGTGGGTCCTGTGTGGGCGATCGATTCCTCTTGTGCGCATCAAATGGCAGCACGGGAATCTCCAGGAGAGCACATGGGAGCGGGAGGCTCAGATGCGTGCTCAGTACCCTTATTTGTTTCCCTAGTTTTTGATGTATCTTTAGGAGGACGTAAATCCCTGAGGTGGGAGTAATGTAAAGACCCGTAAAATTCAAGGGAAATTTTTTTCTTAATTTTCTTTAGAATTTTACAAGAGCACGGTTTCAGACGGCACCTGATTCCGAGGCCCGGAGTGCCCGGAATCAATTTCCGAAGTTTGGCTCAGGTACGTTCTGTGAACGAACGAGCGGGAATTTCTAACTTTTGACCCGGTGCTCGGAATTGAAATCCGAGGGCACCGATGAACTCGCAGCGCCGATATTCGCTTAAAAAGACCTTTTCGGAAGTTGTGTTTGTTGCGGGACAAAAGTTAGTTATTGGGAGAATTATAAAAAGTTGAATAAAAAATGTGGAATTCTTTTTATTTCACTTTTGTAGGTTAACTCCTCTCAAAGGGAGTTAGGGGTGGGACCCACACCCACTTAACCTCCCTTGAGTGGATTAAGTGTGGTGGGACCCACACGAACCTAAACCTCTCATCTTCCCCCTTAAACTCCCCTCTCTCCCTCTTAAAAGTTTGTTAACTTAACATCTAATTAATTACACATGACATGTATAATTAATTAAGTGTTATGTTTTTGAATTTTAAGTTTTGAATTCCTTGGCTTGGTAAATAAAATAAGGAGGAACCTTATTTTATTTGGTTAGTTTTGTTTAGCCAACTTGTGAGGATTTTTGAGAGCTCCTCCTCCTTCTTCTTCAACTTGACGAAGAACGCTCAACTTGACGAAGAACGCTCAACTTGACGAAGAACGCCGCTCCTCTCTTCTTCGTCTTCCGTGTCAACGAGAGGGAACGCCGCTTCCTCCTCGGACTCCCTTCGTCGGCATACGAAGATTCTTCAATGACGTATCTCATCGGACGCACCTCTTCGTCATCGGATTTGACGAACGACTACCGCGACGCCCGACCTCCGCGACGTTGTCTTCCACGGGACGTTGACAAATCTTCGAACCTATACCCAAGGTAGGGGTTGTTGTTTTGTTTATTTATTTATCCTTGTTATTGGTTCTTGCATGACTAACGTAAGGATTTTATATAAGTGTTATTGTTTAACGTGAGGGGGCTGGACCGCATGAACACGGCCGAACCCCCTCCATCGTTCTTGTCGAATTGCTTTGCGGGTGGAAACAAGGTGGCGTGGTGCCGTCGCACCACGCGGTTAATCGTGCGTTTATATTGCGCGGCGCCGTCGCGCCGCGCCGTGGAAGAATCATCAAGAACGCGACGCAGTCGCGCCGCGTCAATGGGAAACGAAGGCGCGTTGGAGGGGCGTGGTGCCGTCGCACCGCGCCGGACGACGAACACCGCGACCGGTTCCGGGCCGCGGCGGGATGAGAAGACCGGCGGCCGGGCCGCCGGTGTCGGAAGCCGAAGAGGGGACCGGATTTTCCGGTCCCGTTGGAGAAAACCGGCCGGCCAGCTGGCCGGCCGGATGGCAAAAAACCGGGGGAAATTAATCCCCGGGCCAGCTCACAAAGCCCCCCCTCTTTATGAGGGGGGCGGTTTCCTTGTGGGGGGCAGGAGGCCCCCCGTTTCCTGCCAATCAAGCCCCCCACGTTGGGGGGCGGTTTGCAAACAGGCACGGCTAAAAAGCCGCGCCGCCTCTTCATCAGCGGGGGATTGATTCCCTCCGCGCTGCCTCCGTGCGGCGCCAGGCCGCCGCGGCCGCCGCGCCGACGGCCGGCCGGCCGGCCGGGCCGGGTCGAAACCGGGTCGGGTCGACCTGGTTCGGGCCGACCCAGGGGGGGTCGGGCCGGGTCGGCCCGGACCCGGACCCCCGTTTCGGATCAGTTTCGGTCTTTTGGCCATAACATGAGCCACGGACCTCCGATCGACGAACCATCTGCGGCAACGCGATCCTTAGATCGAGACGGTCATTTCGTTATATCGCATTCAACGTTTCGGATTACTTTGTGTTCGTCCGGGTTGGTTCGTTCACGAAACCAAACGGGCCTTCGTAGCGGAAACACTCATATATTGAGCTACGGACGTCCGATTGAGGTGTCGTCAGCCGCGTTGTGTTCCTCCTAGTGAGATGGATCTTTTGGCATACTCCGCCCGAGGTTTGGACGCAGGTGGAGTACGGTCGGGTTGGTTTTGCCATAAAAACCAACCGGGCCTCGGGGACGAAAATGCCAATAACTCTCAGACCGGGAGTCCGATCGACGCACCGTCTGTTGCGTTGAGTTCCTGTTGGCGATACGGAACTTTTGGATACATCAACTCTGGACTTTGTGACAGTTGATGTATCAGCCTCTCGGCTCGTGGAGCGGACCCTCCAAACGAGCTTGCTGTGTGCGGGAACCCTAGTGCTGGCTGCAACTATTACTGTGACTACTACTGCTACTACTGCTTCTGTGACTGCGACGACGACAGTACAGAGATCCTATGTGGATTCGACGACGATGACTACTGCACTCAGCGATCCTACGTAGATCAATGCTACAGGTCCTGCGTGGGCCCGATCCTGTGTGGGTCCGATCCTGTGTAGGTCACAGCGGGGGTTAGTACCTATCGATCCTTCGTGGGTCCGACGACTTAGATGGTTCAGTGATCATATTTATCGTCATCCGAAGAAGTTTATTTGTGTGAGCTGAATCTTCTGTTTTACTCGATAGAGGTGGTGCGCTTGGTTGTAGCGGCAGACCTGCGATACTGGAGACGAGCGTACGGAGTATGGAGACCGTGTAGCCGGCTGAGACCTGAAGACTGCTCGACCGACTCGACTTGGAGTGAGTCGACTAGCCCAGTGGACGGAGCGCCCGGTAATTGGCGGCAGACCCACGGTGGATGGAGCGCCTGGTAGTTGGCAGCAGACCCGCGGTACTCGACTGGAGGAGTACCTCTGTAGGCTATTTGGGTAAAGCGCCCGGTATTTGGCAGCAGACCCTCAGCGGACGGAGTGCCCGGTAGTTGGCGGCAGACTCGCAGTACTCGATAGGAGGAGTACCTCAGTAGTCTTAGGTTAGTGAGCAGCATCTCAGAGTCATGACAGGACACTGTACACTTCAGAGATGGGGCTCTTCAGTAGTTACGTTTTTGATAATGAAAATACTGTGTGAGCTGAAACCTATTGCTTTCCTGTGTGGATTGTGTTGTGCAATCCTGTGTGGATTACGTTTTACTTCCCTGTGTGGATTGTGCTGTGCAATCCTGTGTGGATTACGTTTTGCTTTCCTGTGTGGAATACGTTTACTTTCCTGTGTGGACTGAGTGGTACTTGGGCTCGGAGGTTGGAGCATATTTTAAATTGATGACTTAGGTATATGTATGGGCATATACCTAAGCAGTGACGGTTGTTACTTCGTGATTGTACCTTTCTTCGTGGTTTATCCTTTGTGGATTTTGAGAGACCTTCAGGGGTCTTGGGGTCCCTACTATGTAGCTTATACTCACCCCTGCACGGGCTTTGCCCGCACTACGTTGTGTTGGTTGCAGACGACGGACATCGTTGATCTTAGCTGAGGCTTGCAGAGCAGGACAGTACCTGGAGGTGGACCACTGGGCGGGACGTGCTCGGAGCGGACGGCGGCTACCCGTGGAGCAGTGGAGCTATCTGTACCCACCCTTCAGGTGGGATTTTCGGTGGACAGCTCGGTGTAGCGGCTTTTACTTTTTAGTTGTTTTTTTCCCTTTCGAGTTATACTTTACTTTCAGTTTGGGTTTGTATACTGACCCATTTACTTTTCCGCACTTTCAGTTGTACTCTGCTTTTGCTTAGTGTTTACTTTCCGCTTGCTTACTCGGTGGTGTTTGTTTACTTTACAAAGGCAATGCCTTCCCTTTTTACCGGGATTTACGCCTTGGTGCTAGTCGCCAGCCCCTGGCCTATTGAAGGCGGGCTTGGGGTAGTCACGGCACGGACCCCGAGGGCGGGTCGTGACAGTGTCTTCCCAAAAATTATCATTATACAGATATATAGTCTCATTTCCAATCAAGACAGAGAAAAAATTCTCTATATTTTATGAATATGAATGAAATCGAGAGAAGAAGAGGGTAATAGAGGAATTAATGGATAAAGGGATGAATAAAAACATGATTTTTCCAACATGTTACTGTTATAGAATGAAACACCAAAGGGCCTTACTAAAATGAAAATTGGTATGTTACAAATGTTTATAAAGAATCTACCAATATAGAGATTGCAAGGGAAATAAAGAAGCTACCAACGTTCAATGCTACAATTGTATATATATGGGTCATTATTCCAATGATTTTCTTAATCATTGATGAAACATTCCCTAGTGAATTTTAATAGAGAAATTCCCATCTGATGCAATCAAACCTGCTAAAGTTGAATTTCCTAATGATGTGGCAGAAGTTACTATAATTGTTTCCTCAAACACAGAAAATGCTTTATTTGAATCTGGATCATCACATTCATTTATATCTAAACATTTTCTTTAAAAATTATATATTTCCAGTTCTCTTTATCTAGGGAGTTGCCAATAAAACCCCCTAAGGGAAGTATCATTACCACAATGATATATCAGGAAGTCACCATTATGGCATATAAATATGCTTTATCAGCTGATTTTATTATCATACGTACAGTCTACTTTATCATAATCTTTTGAATGCATTGGCTTTGAAAATATTATGCAAAAATCTTTTACAATAATAATGAAATTACAATTTATGAGGAAGGATTGGAATCCATTATATTTAGAGGAGAAACTTCACCAACTGATTCATATCAAGATCCACCCCCAATAGTTATTCTGACTATAATTGTTGGGAGGAAGAGTACTCATTATCGAATAGTGATGGATGAAATAATCACATTGAGGATGTACCTATTGGGAATGAATACGTTGATGTATTTCGATAGGATTTACCTTGACATCCTCCAGAGTGGTAAAATGAGTTTTCAATTGATTTCATTCCTGGTACAAGGCCTATATCAAAGACTCTTAATAGAATGGACAAAATGGAATTAGTAGGACTGATGAAAACACTATGGTAATTGAGTGAAGAAGGATTTATCCACCCTAGTGTTTATTTATGGGGATCCCCTATTATCTTTTTCAATAAGGAAGATAGATCTATGAGGTTGTTCATTTACTATAGGGAAATCAATGATATTACCATAAATATCAAGTATCTCTTGCCTCATATGGATGATTTATTTAATCAACTTCATGGAGCCCAATATTAGTTAATGATTGCCCTTTAATCTAGATATCTTTTGTTATGTTTGAGGAAAGAAGATATTCCAATGATAATATTTCAATCCAAGTATGGGGATTATGAGTTTACAGTAATGCATTTTGGACTAAATAATGAACCCTCTATTTTCATGGATCTAATTAATACTGTTTTCATGGAATATAATAATGAATTTTTTGTTGTATTTATTTATGATATCCTAGTTGACTCCAAAATCTATATAGATCATGATTATCACTTGTGGATTATTTTGAAAACTCTTAGAAGACATGAATTATATGGGATATTTAGCAAGGGGGAATTTTGGATCCATCATTTTCATTACATGGCCATATTGTCTCTAAGAATGGAATATTGTTTCATCATGTAAAGATAATTTAAGGTCATGAATGTCCTACTCCAATGAATATATCCATGTACATATTTTTATTGGTATAGTAGGTTATTATCATCATTTCATTAATAAAATCGCACATTTATCCAACCTGTTTATCAAGCTTCCTCATAAAGGGGTTATGTTCTTATGGAAAAATATTTTGGAGAATGTTTTGAAGAATTAAAGAAGATGTTAGATAATGATCCAATATTGAATCTACTGTCAAGAAATTGTGTAATTTTTATTTATAGTGATGCCTTAATGAAATGAAATGGCAATGTCCTTATGTATAATGATAGATTCATTGCTTTTTAATCAAGGTAATTAAAAACTCATGAATATAACTACCCAACTCATGATCTTGAGTTTTCAGCTATAATATATTCTCTGAAGATATGGATACATTGTCTCTATGGATAGAGAAGTGAGATATATATTAAGCACAAGAGCTTGAAATATATCTTCACATAGAAAGAAGTTAACCTGAGTTAAAGGTGATGGCTTGAGCAACTCAAAGATTTTGATTGTTCTATACACTACCTCCCAAGAAAGGAAAATAAGGTAGATAAGGCATTTTGAAAGAAGGATCAGGGAGATTTAAAGAAAATGAGGATTTAAAGGGCTCCTATATTCATGGATATACTAATGATGGATATGGTAATTGTAATAGAAGGTGAAACATCATTAACTATTCAATTGGTTTCCTAACCATATTTATTAGAAAGAAATAAAACTTCTCAATCTCATGATGTGAATTTTCAAAATAAAATTAATGGTTTGAATGAGTGGAATTTAGATGACTTCATGTGTGTTTATTTAATTTTGAAATTTGGGAAGAGGTTATGTGTTCCATCTATACCTGATCTAGAAATATAGTTAATGGATGATTCCCATGGCTTGAATTTCCCTACACACCTTAGTAGCAGTAGAATGTATAGATATATAAAGGAACATTTCCAGTGGGAAAACATGAAGTGGTAAATTGTACATTATGTATCGTGATGTTTAGTTTTTCAACAAGTGAAGGACAAATGATAACATCTAAGAAGAGTCATGAAACCAATACCAATTCCTACATGGAAATGGGATGACATCACCATTGATTTTTTAATTAGATTACCCAAATCACCAATAATAAATGATGTGGTATGGGTAATTGTCGATCGACTAAAGAAATCTACACATTTCTTCATTATAAAGGAGGATTTCCCACTTCAGTGCCTTGCATTAATCTACACCAATGAGGTTGTCAGACTTCCTAGAGAACCTCTCTCAATTATGCCAAATCGTGATCCCTGATTCACATAAAAATTAAAGAAATGTATTAAAAAATATTTGGATACTGATCATGGATTAAGTACTTCTTATCACCCTCAAACTGGCAGACAATCAGAAAGAAAATTCAAATTTTAAAAGACATGTTAAGATTGTGCTCACATGATTTTCAATGAATGTGGGATCATTATTTACCTTTTGTAGAGTTTTCCTATAATAATAGTTTTCATTCAATTATTCAATTAGAACCATGTGAATTGTTGTATAGAAAAAAAAAATTGTACACCAACATGTTGGGATGATGTTTGTGAAAGGAAACTTGTGGTCCCCGAGATTGTAGAGGAAAAAAGGAAAAGGTAATGAGTAATAAAAACCATATCAAAGAAGATTAATGCTTGAAGAAGTGTTATGATGATAATCGAAGGAAGGATTTGAATTTTCAAGTGGGATGTCATATTTTCCTAAAATTATCTCCATGGATGGGTGTTATAATATTTGGGAGGAAAAGTAAACTCTTCTCCATGTACATTGGTCATTTTGAAATTATGTAGATAATTTGAGATGTGGTTTAACACTTGTAAATTCCATGAAGCCTTTCTAAGGAAATATTTTTTTACATGTATCATAATTTAGAAAGTACATGCCTGAACCAACACAGGTAATCACTTAAGAATGTATAGAATTAGAACATGGATTATCATACTGTGATCAACCTATCCATATTATGGAAACTAAAGAACAATTGAAAACGAATCAGATGACTCAATTGGTAAAGATGCATGGGAAAATTCATAAAATTTAAGAGGTGATGCGGGAGACTGAGGATCTTATGATGAAGAACTACCCAAATCGTTTTCTAAGGTAACATTCTGGTAACATCGAGGACATATTTTTTGTAAGGGCTGGAGAATGTAAGACCCTGAGGATTTAAAAACAAATTTAATATTGAATATATGAAACATTGAGTCTCTAAAAAACACCACATTGTTATAATCTATCCATTAAACATAATTTTTCCACCTCTGTGATTTGAATTTCAAAAAATTAACCTACAATGTTGCATTCAGTAAGATATTTAGAGTTTGATAGGATCAACATACATTTTTGGTTAATAGTAACAGACCCTTATTAATAGTATTATGACCCTTATGAAGAGTAAATTATATTATTATTTTAATTTATTGTGTTTATAGGGTAGTGATATCTTGATTAATTTTTCAAGGTGATATAAAATGAATTATAGTTTTCATATTGTTGTATTTTGAATAAATAATGATTTTATTTATAAATTAGATTATTCATATATATAATACTATTTTCAGAAAATTTATTTCATTATTTATTTTATAATTTTTATATTAGGTTATGATGAATTTATGTGAATTTTATAAAATATTTATTTTTTTATAGTAAAAAATACAGTTTGTAGTTTTCTATATTCTTGATGACATCATAATGATGTAATAATTAATATAAAATGATTGATTACATTTTTGAAATAAAATATGATATTTGGATTCCCTATTGGACAATACCATTACCAAATACCTTAGGAAAGCCCACGGTTTTTCAAATACCACTAATGAGGTTTCCTTATAAATTAATAAAAAAACTCCTTCACTTTTACTATATGCACCCATCCATTCCTCCATTTTAAATTTTTCACAATTCATCATACTCTTAGATATAATTATTTTACCTCCCTAGTATTCCTTGCAACTATTTATCAATCTACCAAGATCCCAACCATCATGTTTTAAGAGTTACTCTACATGGTAAGGGAATCTACCACCCTTCTCTTATTCAAGTACTCTTGTTATGTTATTCCCTTTAAATTTCCTTTGGATTATTTTGGGATATGACATTCAATATCCTCCTTAATATCCAAATTATTAAAAAAATATTATATACCCATTTCTCTCTCATAAACATCTTTTTTGAATATTTAAGTGACACTGTTAGGCTGTTGAATTTTCGTAATTGATTTCCCAACTTCTATTTTTCATTAAAATTCTTTTATTTTCTATTTATATCAACAAATCACCTCATAAAAAATGTATGATAATTATAGTACCTTACATATAATATAATTTTTTATTCTAATGAAATAATTTTTCTACATCTCTCATTTACCCTATCATTATAAAAAATTGAAAACACCATCCAAGATGTGTTAATTTATCAAATTTAAGGATGGTAGATTTTAAATTTCTATTACCATAATCATGGATGGTCATAAAAACATTTTTATTGTATAATCAAACTATAATATGTGTATTAGTACTTATTAAATGTTCTGGAACCAGTATATAAGAATAATACTAATTCATATGATAAACTAGTTTGTAATAATGGAGATATCGCCAATTAATATAAATGGTTATCACTAATTTTCTCCATAATAAATCATAATAATTCTATATAAACAAGTGATATGTATAACCATTTAAAATTTTTAATTTTATAAATAATATATTAGTTCGATTTTGGAGAATTATGTCAATTTGACATAAACACCATTTCTTATAATCAAGAGATCCGATCAAGAAATCAATGAAATGAACACTCTTGAATGAAGGAATTCAATCATATAACAAATCACTAAGCACAGAAATGAACAAAAAAACATTAATAAAAATATATGTATAAAAATTTCATATTTTTTTAATTAATTGTTTTAATTTGATTATGTAGGACATTAGGGTCAAGTGTAAAATATGTTCTGACATAAGGTGAGGGTTTTCTACACAAACCACCATTTACTTTCTGGATAATATTTATCTCACATAACCCCAATTAATTTATTAATTATTCTTATGTACTCCTTATAGGTTCTTTGTTAATTTCAAATATATGTGTAAAAATAAGAATTGATCTTTATTTTATGGGGAGTTAATTATTTTATATTGATCATTCTTAATTATTTCTAATAAACATGTCAGATTCACGTGAACTTCTCAAATTCTTCACTATTATGAAGTGCACACAATAATCGGATTTAATCCATGATTATTTTAATAAAACCACTCATTTCATCATGGATTATATAAATTATTTAATTTCGGATTTTATGCAATTAATTTTCCAAAATAACTCTTCATTTCAAAGTGAAAGTGTATTTCTCTCAAAAAAATCCTATATTATTTTGTTAGAGTATTTTTTGTTTGATTAAAAACATCTGTTGAAGTTTATGTCTTAATGGGGTTAATATATTATGTATATCATATACCATATTTTATTAATTGGATTATGATTAGTTTTACTATGGATGTTATATCCTAATACCATTCACAATACTACTCATAATTTTTAGTGTTAATGTGTCCTGATTGGGGAGTGGTATTTCCTATGATCATATTTTTTATGTTTATCCCCTTTCAAATGAGTAATTTATTGGACATTGAAATTTATGGTTGGGGAAATCTTTATCAACATGATGCATCGGTAGGTCTCATGAGACAAAACAGAATTGGGTTTTGGAGGAGGCCTTATCCTAGTAATTTATAACATCTTGGCCGAGGCCATGACAATATGTTTCAAATGAATGGAATTATTAATTCTATCATTATGGTATTAGTGATTGATAAATAATGTTATTATTCGACTGGTAAATATAAATTTTTATGTTCCATTCCATCATGACTATTATATAACCTTATTTAATCAGTTTTTATTCCTTCCATATTATGCACAAGAATTTTTTTTAAGGAATGTTCTTTTAGTTATTCACTACACATACTAGTTATTTTTATGATACATTCTATTGTATTACTTACCATTACTAATAATTTTAGGTCAAATATTTCTTATGTTTAAATTTTCCCATCTTTTGATGTTGAATGTAATGAATGAATTGGAAGGATAATGTAGGATTTTATGTGGGATTCAAAATATGATGATATGTTAAATTTCCTTTAAAGTTATATTGCTGAACTTATGTGTGTACTTTTTTTTCAAAATCTACTAAACTATTTGTTACTTTAGGACACAACTTCCTTACTTATAATGAAATTTAATTAAATAAGTCATCAGGTTCAGGCATCTAGGGTCGGGTATTTACATCTAATGCAGCTCACTAATGTACTAGTGTTTATGTTTCCATGTTTCCAAAGGCACAAGAATAGTACAATATTTGGGAATATTGTTGAGTAATGTTCCATGTATTGAGAAAATATTATGATTTGATTGTGTATTTAAAAATTGGGTTTTTATATTATTAATCATATTGAATTTTTAGTTATCCTTGGAAACTATGATGATAAAACCTTACTTATAACCTTAAGACTATGTCATTGGATATTTTTAAGGATAAGGAAAAACATAAGAAAATTTACTAGAATTTTGGTAATGGATAGATTTAGTGGTTTATTATAAATAAATCCATGTCTAAATAATATAAGGTGATATGACTCTGGGAAAAAATATTCATAGGGTTAACAACTAAAACAGTGTTCCGGTCTAGACTCATGGTAATCTGGAACACGATAATTAGCCTTACTACACATATTATATGACAGTACCTGGGGATATTCATTGTAAATTCACAAAATATTAATGAAAATTAAGAAGTAATTAAATAAAAGTATCCTATGAACAAAGTATGATAAACCTATGGTGTCATAGATTAAGAATGTTTTCATAACTTATATATCATATAAGTGGCTTTTCATTATTATAAGAATCCTTGCTTTGACAATCATTTTTTACTCATTTTTCCTACATTAAGTCAATAGAGGGAATAATTGATACCTTTATTAATGTTTAATATGTTGGAAAATATATTTATTAGAATCCAAATGAGATGATACTAGGATTCAAGGACATTTTGATCATGCATAATCAGTTTTCAATGTAGAAGATCAATAATGTACCTTAATAAGCTATCAGACTCACCATGAAGAGAATAAATTATTTCTCGAGGATTTTAGGTTATGGATACCATATAGGAAAAAATATCTAGTTTTTTTGTGTTAAGAATGTTGAAATAATCACCAATGTGAATTTCATAGAGGAACACGAAGGTTCTTTTTTTAGGAAAAGAAAGACACATTGAAATTAACTGTAAATTAAAAATAAAGGATTTAGCTAATGGTATTGATGAGAATACATTAACCCCAAAGACATCATCCAAGGTTAAATTCATTAATTGTTGAATGAATCATCATTTTGAAAATTGATTTCCTAAGTTGAAATATTATGAAAGTAATCAGTAATGTTGTACATGTAATTTTTATATTACTGACGATGATGAGACTATAAAGGAATCATGAAAGTAATGAGATATTAAGTAATAGGATGTGGTATCCATCTTATGGATTATAGATAAAGTGGTATAATCAATGTTTTTATTTATATGAGTTCAAAAATTATGTTACATTAATCATAAAATGTAGAAGTCTTTTTTATCTGACAATTTATAAGTCTATGATGAATGTTTTCAATGGAATGGAAATGTTATTTAATGAAAAGGTGATATTTTGGTTAACAGAAGATAACCCTTAATATGCTCTTTATGATAAGATAATGTTTTTATATATTTGATATGAACATGTAAATTGGAAGGTTTTGATTACCTCATAGAGGATAAAAATTTGTTGAGAATGTTGGCTATCACATGATGAATGTAGTTTACAACTTCTAGGATTTTGAGGAATATATCCAGTATCCTTTAATATAAGGAAGTATTCAGTTTTTTACAAATTTATTAATGGTAATTCAAGTTATTACCATGTTTTAAAATAATATAATGTGTGTATATTCACA
This sequence comes from Viscum album, assembly GCA_963277665.1. Classification (NCBI taxonomy): domain Eukaryota; kingdom Viridiplantae; phylum Streptophyta; class Magnoliopsida; order Santalales; family Viscaceae; genus Viscum; species Viscum album. Next base: position 310,791,374 of record OY728126.1, read on the forward strand.
TTTTTTGAAGGCGAATACCAAGATCTATTTTTTTATATAAGGGGGATCAAAGTTAAGCTGATTTCATGATCTTATTTATAGTATTTTGGATGCTCATTTTTTAAAAGGGTTATATGGATAACCACTCATAAAAGTTGAGGTTATTCATCAGATAAACAATTTATATATTAATGTTGTATGTATAACCATATTTAAAGGGATGTTTTGTGATTAGACATATTTCAATGATTTACAACTTATTTATTTTGGAAGTTGTATTAGAATGTTTTTTTAAAGGACATCACATATCTCGTGTGACAGAAAATCAAGTTTGGTAGGGTCATGGGTCACAAAACCATGATCAAAGGACGCTAAGGGCTTAATGCCTACTACTAGCCAACACGATGTCCATGATAATGTAAAATTATTATTTATGAATAAATATTAATGATGAATCGTTATTGTTACATTTTTTTCTATATATTAATGCATATTGATTTGGAAGATACAAATAATTTTATTTTTATTTCTTTTGTGGGCCTTAAGATTCGTTAAAAGTGTAATTTAGTACATTATGCAATAATGTTAATTTCGGGAAATTCATTCCTTGAGGTAATAGATGTATTACAAATTGTTCAAAGCACAACGAATGTGATAGTTTTTTATATATAAATGTATCAATAATTACTCAACATTATGAAAGTGATTAATATTTTTTTCCATAATACAATAATTGTTTTTGAACTGATGGCCTTTGAAATCATAATTGATTTCTGAAAATGCGACCCTCATATTTTCTCTAATCATTATATTTTTTTTATTGATTACCTCAATCACTCACTATAAATAATTATGATATTCATCCATGTCCAATCCCCACTCCGAACATATGTTCTATTATGTTGAAACCTAGTTATATGTTACTTTGGATAACCATTATTATTCCAAAATTTCTTTTGAAAATGATTTTTAGATATTCATTTTTATGATGTGTGATTCTATGAATATAACCTTAAAGTATTATATATTTTATTACCTAGATCAATTTGAAGGTAGAAATTCATTTTATGGGGGTAGAATATAACAACAATTGATTTTTAGAAGTACAATTTTCAAATTAATTTAATCTTTTTAAAAACATTAATTTCAAGAAACACTAAAATATAGTTTATTTTATAATAAATAACTATGTTTGAATTACATGTATTACATTAACATTAAATTTTATCTTTATCTATATAGAACACTGGGGTATGCTTATGTTTCAGGAAAGAAGTACTTTTCTTGATGGCTTTCGTAACACGCAAGATAGACTATTACCAAACAATAATATATATTTAAAAAATATATAATAATATATAACATATACATTAAATTATCTATTTTTAATATTAGTAGATAAATTATATAAATATATGATTTAAAAAAATATATATAATAAATTGATTATTTATAAAATATTTAGAAACTAATATTAGAATTAATTGAACATAAAGGGAGTCTTTTTATAGAAAACTATTATTATGCCCACAATTTTTTCTCCATAAAAATAAATTAAATTAATATGTAAGTACTTTTAATGTTGTTATATGTTATATATCCATGTAAATATTTTTTATATTCATAAAATAAATTTTACAAGCATAAATAAGAATTAAACCAATTTGACACATAAAACTCAATATTTTTATTATTGTAGTTTTATGTAATTTAATGATGAACCGATTATCAATGAATTTTTGTACAATTCAGTATATAATGTAAAAATTAAATTCAAATTTGTAATAGAAATATAATAATTAGGTTATGATAAATTTTTTGTACATTTTTTTAAGGTTTTGTTTTTTGATGAATAGTTATAATTATTAGATTTTAATTCGAAATTTCTTTTCAACTTATTTATTGATAGGGTTAAATTATATTTTAAATTTATTTCTAAAATTATTTATATAATATTTTTATAAATTAATCCACTATAGGTAATAGGATACAATTTTAAATTTAAATTGGATATAAAAACATATAAAACGTTAAATCTTTTTTACTTTAAAAACCTGCAGTGTAATCCCTTAAGCGGTATTACTTTTAAATTACATTATTTCAATTCTATGACTAGAATTTTCAAAAATAGATTCCATATTTAGAATAATAATAATTTCTAATTTCTAATAATGTCATCTTATTTTTCTACCAAAATTATTAGTAATTTTAATTAAAGCTAATTGCATCAATTTAGTTATAATTCAGCTTATGTTGTAAAGAATCCTTAAATTTAAGACACAAAATGACTTATACACTTTTCCAAAATCCATTTTATTGAAATATTTTTACCCTATAATTACAAGACTCTAATATTTACTATTATTGATCAACATTAAATAAATAAACATGGGTGGGGTTTCCCTTTTCCATAATATTACAAGAGTACCACTCCCCCTTCCATTATAAAAGGCCTCATCTCCTCCCACTTACTCAAAAATATCGAGCCACATATTTTCAGAAAAAATATTCCCAAAATAGCCACCCAAAATCCCTCAATTCCTCCATTAATCCTCTCTACAAGAAAACCATCCAAGGAATTCATTTGATGTAATCCAAAAGGATTCACCCAATTAAGAGTCAACAACCTCCCTTAAACTCAAATATTATTATTTCATTATAGTATAAATACCCCATTATATTAAAAAACTATGATTTTTTTAAGATATGGTTTTTACCTAAACATACATGAAACTCCATCTGATTTTTAATGAGCATATTGTTTACTTATATCGAGTACTACAACCTCACTGAATAATGATTGTTCATTTTTCCCTTACCGCGTATTATGGTGGATATTAGGATGAAGATATATTTATTTATGTTATATAAAATATTAATTTTTTATTAAATCTTTTTTATTTTTATTATAACACATATCTTTATAATTTCAATTTTTTGTAAATACGACAATTTCATTTGAGAAAGTATGAACTATTTCCCCCTCAAAGCAATGTGATTCATTCAAACACTGCATGGAATGTATTAAAGATGGTCTTAGAAAATATATATGATAAGAATGGTATAATAAATCTACCTTAACAATGATATTTATTCATATATATAAACACATATAATACATTTACTTTCATTCTGTTTACATGACAATTAAATGGGAATAACCGTCATGGGTATGAACGACTTGCCATATCCATGGACAATGTGTTCCGTTTCATACGTCTTTATAATATGTGTTACTATAATACACATATAATGAAAATAAAATATATTTAAATAATGTTTTTCATTCTAGAAATTTTTATTCAATTACAAGGACAATGAAAATAACAAATTAAGACACATCTGAAAAATAAAGAAAATATTACCTGAAGTGAAGCCTTAACCTAGAATTAATTACAAGAAGTTAATATAAAGAAATAATAAAAACATGAATGGTATTAGGATTAATATATTTGTTTTTTGTTATATTTATAAAAATTTTATATTTATTATAAATGAGTTTTGAATGATTACTATAGGAGTAAAGACACGGGGTATTGGAATTTCATCTCAAACTTTATTTCCTTGAATTAATTGCCTTATTCATCACTAACTTATTTTATGTAGTTTATATATTTTCCATTAATATATTATATTCCTCTTATACATAAATATATGGTTATTTTAATATCCATTATATGATATTTCTTTAATCGGTCTTATGATAAAAAAGGTTTCTTAAGAGTCTTTTGTAAGTTTTCATAGAAAAGGAGTTTGAAATGGGTTTAAAGATTCATTATAAGATTCAAGGAAAAGAAAATTTCAAAATATTTTAATGATTACTATATAAATTTTATATCCTATATATAGATAAAATATTTTTCAAAGGGATCTATGTTTTAATAGTAATTTTTCAAATAAGAAGTATACTTTTTTGAAGAAATTTTTTTCAAAGATATTTTAAAATTATTTCCCATCTAAGAAAAAAATATATTGATGTTACTAATTCCTTTTGTTTAAATGATATAAATCTTCATTCATATTCTATATACCAACTTTTTATGATTTATTTCATTTACCATAGGAAACTCATTCATCTTTCATGGGTTTTATGTTTATGAAATCTTCCATTCTTTCATGGGTTACGTTTTAAAGAAAGGAATATTAAACCTGAATATCCTTACATAGGTTATGATATGATTACATTTTAATGATACCAACTTAATTTAATGGGTTATGATATGATTTTTACTATTATTTTGTGACACATATACGTGTTATTTCATCATCATATGTGTGGGACTTATATCTCCCACCAATGCATTGGGTAATGATTTATATCTCATGAGATAGACTAAAATGGTCTTTGGAGTGAACCCTGACTACTATGATGGCCAATGAAGAATACCATGACATAAAAGATGTTATGAGGAGTGAACTCGTGATACTAAGATGGCCATGTGAGTGAAACATGAAAACCCATATGGTATGTGGAGTGAACCCATAGTAGTAAGATAGTTTTGTAAATGATGTCTTGGCTACTATGGAAATTACATTATATTCTTATCTATTTTCCACAATTCGATGTTTTATTCCTATGTTATGCTATCATGAATTATGTAATCTGTTTACTTATGATTAAAGTATTATTTACTATCATGGTTTATTCCATGATTCAAGTTTATGATCTTTGATATATATGTTTTGATGGTTTGATGTTATGATCATGGTATCATACCCTTATTCTCACTTACATTTACATGTTTCCATTTTTTACCCTTATTGAGAATCTGAGCTCACACATTTTTATGTTTCATTTCCCCTAGGTTATAAAGATACATATTATGTTTGATTTTCATAATAAGTATGATATTCATCAGGAACCTTGTGGGAGCTAATGTAGATCACTTATGTACCAATGTGTATGTTTCAATGTTTCCAAATGCACTAGACTAGTATGGTCTTTTAGTTTCTGTTTGTGTATTTTTCTTAGTATTCCAAAAATGTTATGTAATTTTAATGTATGTCAACATTGGATTTGTATATTAATGGAAGTGAAATGTGACTATCATAACATGGAAATAATTAGTCTATTAATTTTGTTATGTGATAACATACGGAAACATGAACAAATGGAAAATAAAAGGAATAACATCGAGGATGTTCTTGATTAAATATGAGAAGTAAAGGATCTCTTTCCTTGATAGATTGCATCAAAAATTTCGGGATGTGCTTCTAGAGAGCATTATGAAACATTTTAAGGGATATAGATTGTTAATATTAAGGTAAAGATTTTATACAAGGTTTTTCAGTGTAGATAAATGGGATACTAGTAGGTTTCATATTGGAAAAGTAGTTAGTTGTTTGTTATTTCCCCAACATAGGTTTTGGAATCTATAAATTGATGTAATCAAAGCACAAAACATCCTATAATTTCATCCTATTTCTTCATAAAAAGAGGTATGTTTTTAATTATGTTATAATGACTTTAAATTATATCATTAAGCTAATAACATTTGTGATGTGGAAGAGACTCTTTTTTAAATAGAACTGATTTTAAATCTATAAAATATAATATAGGTTTTTAGGATTCATTGTGGGTTTATAAAAATAATAAAATAACGCCAAAAGTAATTTTATTTTAATTAGAAAATAATGATTTCGAACTGGAATCAATTTTTGATTCATATTACATCAATTTTTTGTCATTATTTTTTTATAACATGCACTTTATATTTATACAGTATTTAATGTTTACCTGAAAAGTCAACTATCTAAAAAAATTATGAAAAACTCACTGTTGGATAATTTTAAGGTGATAATTTCAAAAATTATAATTATATTATGAAAATAATTCTCCATATATTATAATTTAAACATTTAAACTAAAATCCACATTTATAAAAAAAATACTCATTTTTGACAATAACAATTTTCTTACCCAATAAAAATTACATTTTACCTTTATATAATTGTATAATAATTTATAAAAATACATTATGAAATATTAAATATTTTAAAATTTCATGAATTCATCAATGTGAATTCTTTAATTGGTGTTTTATAATACCCAAAAAAATATATTTTCATTTTATAGTATAAAAGATTACTTTTTATCAAAATCATTTCATAATTATTTTTAAAGTAAAAATAATAAGGAATAAAAATAGTCATAATTTTATATAATATATAATAAAAATATTCATAATTTTAGGATCAAGATACATAACACTTTTTAACACCAGAAAACACCCTAAGAGTAAGGTGTGTGATGATGAGATTTTCTTAGGGTTGGTCAGCAAACAAGGTTTGAGTCATGATATCACTACAAAAAAACAGTACATTATATGGGGTTATTTAGAGGGGGTTATGAAAAACCCCCTCTAAATTCATTTTTTGTAACATTAGAGGGGGTTCTTCACAACCCCCTCTAATTATCTCATTTTACGGCGGTTCACAACACCCATTAAAATTTTTATCATTTTTTAATATGTAATTTGATTTTAGATACGATTTTTTTAAATCTGTCATTACTTTAGTAATTAGTGGCGATATATATTTAGTTACAGGCATGGTATATTAAGTTATAGTCACTACACACACACATACATTCAGTTTTATTTTAGAGGTTTTATATATATTGGTGTGTGTGTGTGTGTAATACGAAATTTGTTTTTTTATAGAAAATATTGGGGGTTCACAACCCCCTCTAATGTAAGACATTAGTGGGGGTTCAAGACCGTCTCTTGAACCCCCACTAATGTCTTACATTAGACGGGGTTGTCAAATCCTCTCTAATTGAAGAGATCAAAGGGGTTGGGAACCCCAAGTATTTTCTAAAAAAAATCATAATATATATTGTATATATTGTATACATATATGAATGTATTTATAAATTTTATAATATATTATATTCATATAAATCTATAATATATCTATTTTTAAATTGGGTACGTATAAATATAATATATATATATATATATTCATAATATATTTGGGTAATATATATATATATATATATGATATATATGTATTCAAATAAATATAATAAATTATAAATTAATATATAAATAAAAATTTGTGTTTGTGTGTTTTTGATATAAATGTCTTTTAAATTATATAGATATATAATTTTATTTAAATATATGTTTATATATAATTTATAGAGGTGTGAAGAAATTATATATACTTATATATTTATATTTATATAAATATAGATACATGTTATTTATATAATTTATTTAAATATATTATGAAAATAATTTTTATCTTAATAAACTTATTAATATATATAAATACAATAATATATAAATTATATGTCTAAATTTGTTAATATATATGTGTTTATTAATATATATGTTTATTTTAATAAACTTATTATATGTATTTAAATATATTATTTTGTTAATGTTTATTTTAATAAACTTATTAATATATATATATACAATAATATATAAATTAAGTGTAAATTTGTTAATATATATATATATAAGTTTATTTATATATATGAAAATTTTAATAAACTTATTATATATATTCAGATATATTATGAAAATAATTTATATTTTAATAAACTTATTAATATATATAATTAGAATAATATATGTACCATATAATCAAAATGAGACATGGTGTCGTGGAATAGGCGCTTACATTATACCGTGGGAAGTGAGATTCAAATCCCACCTTGAACTACATTTTAGAAGCCCTGTGATTTCTCACAGAATAGATAGTGGATGGATCGGGACACGCATGCGAGGGGAGACTTGGGGATGGACAAAAACAAGGGACCGCAGGGGATGGACTGAGAGACAACGAGGATGGGGGGACTGCGGGGGACAAACAGACAGACCAAGACAGACCAGGGGACAGACCGAGACCCCGAGGGAACAGACGGACACACACGAGGACTTCAGACCGGGGGACAGCCACACCGAGACACCAAACCGAGACACTAGGGGACAGACTGACACTCAAACGATACGCACAGGAGAGGGGTGGTGGGGACTGGAGGGGGATGGGGAACAATACAGGGTGGGACATGCACATGGGGGAATTAGGGAAAATTTACTCTAAAAAAGAGAAAAAATTTGGGATGGTTGTGTAAAACTGCCCCTAATGCAATCAACAATTAAGGGCAGTTTAAACCTCCTCTAATCATCTCCGTTAGAGGCAATTGGGGTTATAATATTCCCTAATGACATCCATTTGTGGTAAATTCTGGACAACATGAGAGGGGGTTTAAACCCCATCTAATTTTACCTCTGCTAAATTCATTACACATTTAAGAGTGCTTACTCAAATCCGCATCTACTAACAATAGACATACACATTAGTAACAGTTTCTCATAACCACCTCTAATGTCTTTAGAAGGGGTTATAACCCCTTCTAATGTTAAAAATAACCCCTTCTACCATGGTCATTTTTTTTGCAGTGTATTGATAAGAATTAAATTATTCTTTAAATTATTTCTCTTTTGAGTTAGTTGTTTAATATTCACTTTGTATTGATAAATAGTTAGTCACCAATATGATATATCCCTTGTAATCTCTAATAAATGGGATTCAAATGGTATGATCTTACTGGTCTATCCCATCACTTCTATCTCCTATATCAGTGCAATTTATCATATCCATTATTATATATTACTCATAACGTCACTATTAAATTGTTTTAAAATAAATTTTTATGATTATTAATGGTATTTTAAAATATAATAGGTTATATACAATTATGTTTATGTGTTTTCCATAAAAATAAAATAAAATTATTCATTCATGTAATCAAATAGGAAGTTTTATTTATAAATGTTTAGTTGGTTATTAGAGATAATGATTATGTGTTAAAAATATGTTGAATTACTATTCATAGGTGATGAACCTAAAACGTAATGAGAGGAAAATTAAAGATTATATATTAAGAAATATTAGAGGGTATATATTCTAAGATCTAATTCATATACACAAACTATGTTTGGAACATGGTGGATATTCTTGAAGTGGTGAGATGCATGATTTTTAGGTGAGTTTTACATAAGAAAACATTCAAGGATGGTAATGTTTATAACTATGTTGATTTTTGGGTAAATTATTGATATAAAACATAGGTGGTATTAACTATGAAGATGAATTTTCTCTTGTTGTGATGATGCATTAGATTCTCATGTTTCTTGATGTTGTGGATCATAATAATTATGAAATATATCAAGTTATTTGAAAACTGTTTTATTTACTGTAATTTAGTTAGTGTCATGTATACGATATATCATAATGGTATAGATGTACTAAATGATTGTCCTATGGGTTTCATGGTGAAATTACAATTTCAAGGATTGAAGTAATATATGTATATATTGAATATCTAATTTGATGATATAATTTAATAGCTCTGTATTATCAATGACATGTTTATAAAATTATGTTAATGTGAGTGATATGATATTTCAAGTATTTTTCGTGGTGGATAAGCTACTCATTGGAAATTATACCCAGAATTCACATTCTATAATGATGTTTTTCAAAAGGTTCTTCCTAGTGAAATACATTGTTGGAGTTTCTTACATATTAGGTAAATATATATATATAGATATATTGAAGAGGTTGCTTGGAAAAATTCAAAACACACATACTACTGAAGTGTTAAATTTTTTTATCATGGAGAATCCCAATAAGTGGAATTTACTATTTCTTCATTGATGTAATCTTAGGAAGAATAATTTATATAATGTTTTATAAAGAATTGATATGAGTTTCTATATATATACCATAGGTTATATCAATTACATTATGAGATCCAATCAAAATAATGTTTCTTATTCATTGAGTATAACAAGTAAATACCAAATCTAATCTTGGTGATAGACACTAGATTGATATTTAGAATATACTTTATTTTTGGTAATAATTAAGGTAAATTTCTTGGCCTTTAGATGTGATGATGGGTGGTCTATTATTGTTTAACTTTATGATACTTTCCAAATTGACAAGGATTATATGAGATCTCAATATGGTTTCTTGGTTTTTCTTAATATACGAATTTTAAAATGATTTAGTTCTATTAAATCAAATATAACAGACTGAAAATAGATTTACCATACATCACTACATTATATTTTGTGAAGCAAGATGCATGGGTTAATAAGATCATCACTACAATTTTGTTGGTTCATGACATTCATGTAAAAATTAAGATTTACTATAAAAACAATAAGGTTATGTCTTATTCTAGGGATCCCCAATCTCACCAAAGACCAAAAATAGCCTTTTTAAATATAATATCCATCAATAAAGCATTGATATTTGTGATGTGAGGATCTATTTAGTTGATATAAATGATAATTTATATGATCAATTGAAAATGATAATAATGAAACGTAAATATGATGGACATGTCATGTATATAGGTATTAAATATAGAAAATATTAGATTTAATGGTTGTTTTTAATTGGATTACATCATGTTTTTATAATAAATAATATTTTTTTGTCATTCATTCATGTATGATTTATATTTTAATCATGAATAGTAGAATTCCAAAAAACCATCGACTTATGAAATTAATTTTTCCATAATCAATGATCATCATAATTAATATTATTATATGATGATGTATTAAGACTAACATTAGTTGAGTCTTTTATATGCTTCATAGTATACTCATGAGGCAATAATTAAATACTTACTATATGGACTATCCAAAAAAAATTATCATATGGAAAGTCATATATTTATTTTTATACTTAGGGGTATATACAAAATATGAATCTCTACTACATGAGTTTGAAAATATACTTACCCATTTAAAATTATACTTATATATAATTCTTATTTATTTCATAAGCAGGATATTAAAAGTGGGGTTTTGGTATGTTTTTTTATCACATTATTAATTTTTTTTACCATGGAATATTTATCCACTCATGTAAAGAGTATAAATCTTGGTGCCATGATTGAATAAAAATAAGGAAATACATGAAAATTCTTAGTTTAGTGACATGTGATGTGCTCAACTACATAAATTATTAAAATTTGATATATTCATCCAACTATTATTTTCTATTTTGAATAATTATATGCATATGTGATGGCCTATACAATATTGACATGTTCCATATCCAGTGTTAATGGGATGTCTTAGAAAAAAGGATTATATAATCATGCATATGATATTTTGATATATATATATATTTTTTGGAAGTAATTATCATAAGGAGATATGTTATTTTTTGTGATCCCACCATACCACTTTACACCTTGAATATAAATAAAATTTTTCTAAAGGATTCTATTTCATTAGAATAATATATCATAGAATTCATAATTATAATCATTTATAAGAACACATAAAAGGTCAAACATATGTTCCTAGAATGAGGATTATTTTTTTTGATATGTATTTTTCTAAAATTTTAGTGAAATTATGATAATCATATCAATAGTATTTTGTATGTATTTACAAATTTAATGATTATTTTCTTAAATTCTATAATTATATTGGGGAAAGTTGGAGACTGTTGATAATTATGTACTAATTATTAAGCCAATATGTTTCGAAAGACACCATTTCATGGTCTATGGATTCTTGTTTTATATATTCCATTTCATAGTTCATGTGTTGATGGATATATAATATCATTCAACCAAAACTATCATACTAGTTATCATATTAACTTATGAAAAAGATATATCAAATGAAGATGTGATAATCAAATTAATATTAAATGTTGTTCTAAATATTCATATAATTAATGAGGTAAAATTCAATTTTTTTATGATTTATATCATATGAAACATTATAAATAAAAAATTAAAATTTATTCAGTGAAGTATGACTATAAAATGGATGTTGTTCATCTATATTCATAAAACTGTATAAAATTCAATGTTGGTTAAATATATATTAATTCAACTTCCTTCTATTTTCCTTAGTGTTTATTATGATATATTAATAATATAGATTAAAGGAAAATAGAAATAACTTTTTTATTCATGTAGGTGATGGATACCTTCTAAGGTATCAACAATGTGGATTCCATTGTGAGAAATTAATTAAACTCAATATCTATGAAGATCAATAGAATAAATGGTGAAATATGTATTTTTTGGTTTTTATATTTTATCTTATTTATTCCTCTAAGAGATCATCTTTGCTCGGGATTTTTATTATCTTCCACTAATTATGTGAGTATGGATTTCCCAACAAACCAATCACAGATATCATCAAATCACTACACTAAAAAGTTAAAATAATGTTTACAAAGCTTTCTTTAATGGGTGTCCTTCTATGGTAACATGGGACACCATCACCGACATTAAAGGTCAACTAAAATACCTTAAATATTAAACATTAATGATTAATATTTTATTATAACACTCAATAAAATTGTATTCCATGAATCCATTACCATATATCCAGTTATGTTTCGCATATCATACTCAAAAAGCATTAGGATCATTATTCTCATGGTCTATAAATATTTCTTCATAGACGATGTAACAGATCAGGTTATATGGTGTGAAAATATAAGATCCATATTTCCAAAAACATGTTTTATTAATCTTTCATTAAGTGTTCTATGCATTGAAGAATTCCTAAATGTTAGTTTTTGGAATATGATATGGGGTCAATATTTTCCCCATTAGGAAAAAAGGCACTGAGTATCTTTTGTTCTAGTACCAGGTACTCAGTGGTAACCATGTAAGTGGGGTGTCCCTATTAGGTATTGGGTACATATTTACTAGTGAATGGGTACCTAGTGGGTATCTAGAGGTTTCTAAAAAATTAATTATTTATTTTTTAATTTTCAATTAAAAGACGAAAATGTTCATTTTGGGTCTTATATCAGCCAGAGGAACATTCCTAACCTTATTCCTTTTTTATCTTCATACCATGATGAATTCTCACTATTTATTCACCAGGTCATCATATATTTGTATCTTGGACTAAAAATTAGTATTTCTCTTTCGTATTTTCTGGTTAAAACCAAATATATATAAATTATTTTAGTAGTTTTATCAAATAATTCTATTTTATGGATTTCTATATGGATTTGTTATTTATCTCATTTGGATCAAAATTTTCGATGGATAATCTATTATCATATTTTTTCATAGTTTGATGTGGATTTACCTATCTATTGTCAATGATTTATAAATATGTGTTTATGTGTCACATGAAATGTGATTGGGGGTCTAATCTTGTGAATATCAAGAATCAAAGATATTCATGGTATTAGAGGTTCTTGTGGACTGTCCTAAAGTGGTTTAGGGATTTTTCATGTGTATTTTTATTATGTTATGTCGACTTAGTTTCAGGTGGTGGTATTTAGATCAATGGTTTCAATTGAATGACACCATCAAGGGACATTAAATGGATTTAGCATCCATGTTTAATGTTGTGTGTTGATACTAGTAGTGTATCATATGATTGAATAATTTGGGTGATATAGATCAATGGTGATGGGGTGAATAAGGTTCCTTGGACATGGTTTTTCCATATATTTTTTGTTTTTTCACTCTCTGTGGGGGCCTCAAACCATTGGGTTCAGGTACACATAGGATATGTCCATTAGGTATTTTAGGCCACTGGTCATTAGCAGTATTTTTGGAAGTCGATTCTCTAGAACCAATTAACTATATACATTAAATTACCTATACATTAAAATTCTTGAACATTTATTGATATTTTAGCACATAATTATTGTACATCTATAAAAAAATTAATGTCATAATTTCTTGATAGTATCTATTAGAATAAAATGGTTATAGTTGTTCCACATTATAATTAGAACCATGAACCATAATGAAAATATTCTTAAATATAAGCTATATGGGTGGATAATATCCATCTAATGGGACAAAAATGATTTTTAGCATAATTTGGATGATTATCATAAGAAATTAAGCTTTATTCTTTTTATTTTTTCACTTGGTAATCTCCATGATATGCGGTTATAATACATGAATCACTAATAGAAATTATACATGTTATGTTTCAATAGAAAATATTTTCAATGAAAAAATGTGTCTATCGATATATTTGATATTTTCATGGATGTGTATCATGAATCATGTACATTAATATATTGATGTAAAATAAGTTGAAATATTCACACAGCATTGTAGGATATGGTGGGTGTGTCATTTGAGATAAAAGAAAATAAATAAGTCAATAAGGGATTTCTCAATTTCGTATTAACTAAATTTTATATCTACGTCCCTTTGATTGTAATGTTTTACAACAATGAGGTTATATTGGATTTTTTTACAATACATATTAAGGTATTATTGGAAATTTTTTAATGATTGGAATTGATATTGGAGAAGTGTTACATGGAATTATTATGTATTTGTATTTTACCCAAGGATAAAAAGTTTTATGTGCCTGAAAATGATAAGATATATGGATGTTTTGAGTGGATTATTATGTATATAGTTTATAAACATTGGTGCACTAAAATATGGATAATTAAATTATCTAAAATTTAGTATATTAAAATATCCATATATTGGGAATTGGGGAATCAATAAGAGATTTTATATATAGTAACTGGATGAAACAATGTGTTTATATAATTGGGGAGTTTTCATAAAAGTTTAAATGACTTGATGTTAAAAAGGGGGCTATTATCGGATAAAAAGATAATGTTTCCAATCATAAATTAAGGGAACTGGTTTATATTTAAATACACTTAATAAAATATTACATGGATATAGTAGTGAAGTATATTCATAGTGTGAGGAAGCACATGGGAAATGGGGAACTGAGTTTAGAGGGGTTCCAATAACATGATGGATAGTGGTCATGGTATGGGGTTGTAACAAGGGTATTACTATCATGGTCCTCTAATATACAAAATAAAATTATAGGAGTCCTTCTATAAGAAACACGTATGAGAGATAGTAATATAGAAGGAATTGTTTATATATATATAACATTCATAGTATGACTAGTAAAGTTTATTTCTGATAATCATCTTCCTATAGCATGTTTTATATGCATGATACTTATATCTAGGTTCTTTTTTTGAAAATTCAAACATCAACGATCACATCCCAGTTCCATAAAAAATTATTCTTTGTATTAAGGCCCATGATTCAATATGAATAAACTACACATGCTATGAGAGTTCATTTAAAAAAAAAATTAAATGAATAAATTTTGTTTCACTAGAGTTTTTATGATGTTTATCCTATGGGGAATTTCCCATGTCACAAGTAGTTTAATTCTAAAGGTAACCATTATTAAAGAAAATTGGTTGTGATGTGAATGAATATCTCTAAATATGTGTTATTTATTAATGATTTTGGAACTCCACTCCACAAATATTTTTTTTTGAGACCATCTATAAACCAAGAGAGTGGGTTCACATTCTGAATATTTGTTACATTTCATGAGATATCTGATAGTTGAGATTAACTGATAATGATTCCATCATTCCACTCCTGAAATAAATTTTATATGTAAAAATTTATGATATAAAATGAAATGAATATGCAGTATTGTCAAAATTATTCTTCAGTTATTATGTTAATTATTAACTAAATTTTTAAATACTTAGGGAGGATATTTATTTTAGAAGGATCTAAAGGTTGGAATTAATTTCTTTGGATTTTGGAAGTAAAGTGTGATTTTAAAATCAAATTTGAAATTAAATTTATTATATAGATTTATGAGGATATATTTTTCATAACTAAAATAAGATATACAATGAATAGTCATTAGGGGAGAAAAATAAGTAATTAAATTTTTCAAGATAAGTGAAAATAGGTCAGCAATATGGCATTTGTTGAGAATTAGACATTAAGATGGATTGTGTTGTTCTTATAATTAAATATAAAGGAGATGATATTTTGATGTTGTTTTTCATATTATTTAAGTCCATTTTTGATGTAGACAAATTGGATAGATATTTGATGAATATTTTTTCAAAGAATATCATTTTATATCAAGAAAAAAGATAATTATACTACTAAAATTATTCTATTTTAATGAATTTGGAGCTACACATTTGAGTTCACTGAAATTTCGTGTTTAGTAATTATAAATAATGCCCACATATTTTTAATTAATATATTTTTATTTATATTTAAATCAATAAACTATGATTATATTGAAATTTTTATAAGTTGGTACCTTCACGGATGTTGTGAAAGGAGAATAAGACGAGGGATTGACCCTCAATGGGAATTTCTTAACCTAAATTTTCATATATGGTGAGAATTTTGATGTACTTATATTTTCCTTAAAAATAAAATGGATATTGAGTCTTGTTAAATAGTGTATTCACCTTAATAATGAATCCAAAAATAAATTTTCATAGTTTTATTCTAGAACTATCAAATTACTATGTGTGTGCTCCATGGATGTATCCCAATGTTGGTGAGTTAAGTAAAATCATGATGCTTATATATTATATATTTATATAACTTTTACATACTAATTAATTTGGATGTATTCAAATGTAATCATATTGAATTATTGTTTATTATAACAAAGGAACTATTTCCTAAAGAATATATATGGACTAATAAAATGTTTAAATTAAATTAACATCTTAATTCATGGGTTAAAACACATGGGATTAGAGACACAAGGTAATATTAATAATTTTCTATTTATATCAAGTTTTTTATGTATGTTCAAGGTATGGTTTCTCTTTTTAGGGATCTTATATTTTGTGGAATTCATTTATCTAGTTGTAAAGAATAATATATTTTTTATTGTGAAATATATTTTTCCATACATTATCATATCTATTTATATATGATCATATTTAAAATTCAAAATTAGATAATAGATGATATAAGAAGTTAATAAATATTTTCTCTGAATAAAATATATTCATTATGGAATCCTAGTAGTAGACTTATAAAGAAATATACAATATGTTGAAAGAATCTTTTTTGTGAAGATTGTTTTTTCACGGAAGTAGAAATGATTTTGAGAATTTTTATATAATGTGAACCATTTGAAGAAATGGATATAATTACTATTGAAAGAGGATTTTTTTTGTATAAAATTAAGAAAAAAATGAAAAGAAAAAAATGCTATGAAATTAGGAATCATCAAGGTGGTGAACATAACAAATTCTTTTTATTTATTTGGATCTAAATCAATATCTTAAATTTTCAATAAATCTAGAAAATTAAAGATTCTAACCTTTTAAATTATTATATTAATATGGTATAGAGTATGCGAGTGAATCATGTGGTAAATCATGATATTTTTTGTTAGTAAACAATAAAAGATTCAAGAATTGAGGTGTGAAATGAAATTATTGAAGGCTAAAAGAGAAAATAAATCTAAATTTGTACTATATTTTAAGAAATGAAAATACATTATAGGATGTAGATATGGATTAAAATAATATATATATAAGAATGAGTAATAAAATAAATAATGTAACTGATTTAATTGATGAAGTTGTTCATGAGTTGCAGTTAATCATGTGAAATGAGAAATTCCATAAAGTATCAATTTCTTCTGAAATGGATATATGGAAAGATCATGTAAAGATTGTATATGAAGGAAATAATTATCATATTAAGAATATAAAAAGTTGGTAAAATAAAATGTATCCAAGGATTAATATTCATTGGGATGATCATCGTGTTTTAAGGAAAAATTTATTGATTGAATATTCTCAAAAGTAAACTTGTGTTAGTATCAAGAAGTACCTAGATATATAATCAATAAATATAATATGATAGATTTAATAACATGAAATGGAATCTTTATAGTGGTAGTGGTTAATGATTTTTAATTATTTGTTATAATGGAAAGCATAATTGCTTTGTGACGGAATAAATTGAGGATATTCAATTAGAGGATCCCTGGTTATACATCACTTCTTTTGAATACTATTAAAAGGCATGAATATTTCATTGTTAGGTGTTATTTTTTTCCAAACATTTTTAACATTGAAAGGCTTTATGAATATAATGATAATAAAGGATTCAAGATGATATCACCTCCCATCTGACAATAAGGGTTCATGAAAAGATAGAAGAAAATTTTATTACTTTCAAAAAATATGATATTGTATTATTTTAATATTTTATGGAAAATTTCGGTATCCCTATTATCATTGATTTATTTGTCAAAATATCCATAATTGAACTAATAGAAGAATATATCTATGAGAATAATATCTCAAAAGTTAGAATAGTTTCTGTCATTAGAGAAGAGCATTATGCCATTAGAAGAGAATAATGGAATAATACAACATTGATTGTATAATGTATAAATGGATGTAAACATGAAATAAAAATTCCTATAATTTGAATGATTAGTTATTTAGAATAAATAAAATAATAAAGGTGTGTCTCCTTTGGAAATTATAAGAAAAATAATGTGGCGTGTATAAGTGGATTCACAAGTTCCAATACAAAGAAAGAACCAAATAATGGTGGAGTTATCATTATGTGTATGAATAAATGTATTGAATATTTAAATAATGGTGCACTAAAGGATGATACATATACTAGTGATAAGATTCTTATAAAGGATATGAATTCTATTTCACATAAGAAGCAGGTTTTGGATTTAAACAATCATAACAAATTTACACTTGTGCTGTTATTCTGAGAAAATCATTGAATTATATCAGAAGAAAATGATGTCCTTTTATGGATAACCAAAATCCCAAACTTTAGGATAATAGAAGAACCCCATTCCATTTAAATTTTATTCTATATATTTTAATTTTTGTGATATAGGATTAAGGGGGTGATATGATCAATGGGGGATATGCACCATGTGTGCATTTAAAGGATAATTATTTCAATCCTGAAATACATACTGAATGGAAGAGATAATGAAAGTTATATATTTTAAAAACATATCTAGTAAGAATTATTAAAAAAATTCTTTTAATTTCTATATATAAATATATATATATGCCTGCTTGAATGATATATTGTAGTTGGAAATAATTCTGATTTTGTGATAAACATGTTTTAAAGATAGATTTGATGTAACTAGTTGGGGAATAATGAATCTTGTTTTTATCCAGTGACATCAGACCATGTTTCTAGTGAAACCAGACATCTAAAGATTAATTTGTGGGAAATATGTTTAATTAGTGAGAGATATGGCTTTCATTCTTAGATTTTTCTAATTCTAAAGTGTTTTATGAACAAGTTATGATATCAAGACACCAAAAATCAATTTTTTCAATAGAATATTTAGAATAAAGAGGCTTTACCTAAATTCAAGAATGCCTAAGTATTTGGAATTTAAATCCATGGGGATTTGGAAGAAAATATATTAATTATACTAATTATAATGTAGAATAGAAAATCTCTCTAAATAATGACGGAACTTGGAGTTAAATTGGTATTATCTTGTAGGAATTAACAAGTGGAATCAATTGATTTTACAAGTCATAATTTTCACTCCCATAGGATTTAATACATATGTAGTAATAATTTTTTATGAATATTATTAATATCATATGAGTTTTGTATTTCCTTATATTCAAGTTTTTTATGAATTTTATTTTGACTGAAATAAAAAATATTGATGTCCTTGAAAATGAATCATGTTTCATTCACCAAGTTATTACTCAATGGTCTTAAAATATTCGTTAAAAAATAATTTCTATGTGCTAAAATTCACTCATTGGAATTTATAAGATATAATTAAAATTAATATGAGTTTTTTGGGTATTTTAACAATAATTTCACTTTGGAAAAGATAAGTGCTAATAAATATATATTATTAATCATTAATAATAATATATAATGTTTGATGAAAATATTAATGCAATGAATAAATTTCAATAAATATGGAATCCATTATGTTGTAATTTATAGTGACTCATATCTTCCATGTATTATTTTTAAATATTATATGGATTAATTTTGAAACTAGGTGCTGAGATAGTGTGTGGTTCTAAGACCCAATGTGTCTGAAATAAATGTTTGAAATATATTACATATTTTAAGTAGCATGCACATGGTTTTCATGAAAAATGAAATAACATCTAAATAGGTTCCCAAAATAGAAATGTGAGGAAACCATTGAGTTAGGAATGGTGTTTTTAACCTAGAGGTGACCTATCATTGGTTTGTGTAGGGAGGTTGAACAAAAAGTTGTCACATGCATTTAATTGAATGAAATAAATTAAGAAAATTTATTTTATTTCATTTTTTTATGCAGAAATAAAGATTATCTTAAAAAAAACCTTTTTCAAAAATATATGGTTAGCCTCATAGCCTTGTAATTATCTATGGAAGATACTGAGTGAAACTATAGAGAATCATTCCGATCAATGATGACTAGACCTTAAATCAAAAATCACTACACACGGATCATGATAGACCTCAGCAATAAAAATGTCATGACAAATGTTATTCAATAGAAACCAATCTAAATTGAGGTTAGGAATTTGATTTAATTATTTTATTATCTGTTATTGATTTCTAAAATGAACCCAGATCAATCCAAGAACAAATTAGAATTTGGTTTGATCATATTTGTATGATGGCATAATTTTTCTAGATTTATCTATATATAAAACATGAATTTTATTTTTATTTTTTTATAATTATCATGGTGATGAACCAATATCGACCTAAAAATTGACTGAGGTTCATACCTCTCAATTCGTTATGCATTTCCCCTAGTTCATGTGTTCTTATTTCATACATATTTTCTAAAACACTTGGGGAATAATATCTTTTTTCACCTTTAATTCCTGGTGAAGAATATGAAACTGTATATCTGACATCGGGAAGACTCAATAGAAGAGTGATTGTGGTTGCATTAGTGGAACAAATGATGATTGGTGATGAATTATCATTCTTTAGTTGTAATAAATACTAGTTATGAAAACATTTTCTAAGCGGATTGAAGGCTTCAGTCCTGTTAACATTGTATTAGGGTGACTGAAACACCTCAGAACATTAGTTTCACAGAAAACTGAACACATTAACATGATCTTGAAGATCGATGGCATGAGGTGTGTAAGAAGATGAGTTATAGAGAATAGAATAAACACGACATGTATTCTCTAACTACATGGCATGTGTCCCACATGGGTGAACATCACATGTACATGGGATATACATAATCATTGGGTAGAGTACATGGGTTCTATACATGGTGGGTTCTCCCCCACACATCATGGACTGGTCCATGTACATGGGTTACCCCATGTACTGGTACACAACCAAGGACACATTTGTTGACAACATGTACTAGCACTCAGCCAGAGTACACGGGTGGAACCCTGATGCAAGGACACATCATGTAACCCCTTCTAAAAAACAGGAATCTCCCTTTTACAAATCATACTTATAAGACATGGTTCATTGTACAAAATCAGTACCAAGGTTCAAGGGATATGGAATATGTCTCTAATACATGTATTGTACCCCTATCTACAATGATTGAGTTTCTTGTCCTGTGTATCTTGGAAAAAATTCATTTGGTTTGTTCTCTTTATCATTTCCTTGAATTCTGGTGTAAATAATATCCTACTCCTAGGAAAATAATACCTTCAGTAAGACTTCCTGGATAGAGTTGTTGGGATCCCTGAGAGGCCCTGAGTAGGATCCTTTATCCATCTTCATGACCTGCGTGGAGTTCTTTGTATCAACGTGACCCACAGTACATAGGCACCAATTATTTAATTAGAGGGTTAATCCAGATTGATTTGATGGTATCACCCTATGGACCTAGCTATGTTCCTTATATGTTTTATCATATTCTATTTACATCTATCAGCGTGTATATTTCTCATGATGGTTCCTGACGAGCAATTCCTCTCGGACGAACATCATTACTGCTATTGGACTCAGGAGTGTGTTCTCCTAGTTGAGTCAAGGAATATTTGAGCTAGAATCCTAGGAATGGTGGATTAACATTGTGTATTACCTCTAGACTATGTGTCTTGGATTTAGTATACCTGGATATTTTTGTTAAAAAAACTAGGAATATTATTATGTAGAGATGACTCTACCTTCATTTGTTCTATTTCTTGGTGGTTTCTAGGTGTCCTACTTAGTATTGTTATACTCACACCAGCATGGGATTTTCCAAAACATGTCACATGTTCTGAAGATTATCGACATTTTGACAATGTCTTAGTCATACCTAGAGTATATGTTTCTTAGTGGGACCTGATAGATCTAGTTGTGTTCATGTGTCTTTCAGACAGTAGTCATGGTACCTTTTACATACATGATGGACTTTTGTAATACACTCTTTTTTAGTGGTATTTAATACATCCATACAAGACTTTTCATTAATTCCTATCATACTCTAGTTTCGGGTTACATATGTATTAATTATTTCATTTATTATTAAATTATACATTTAAATATTTTTTAAGATTAGGGATGTGTGCATGTGTACTGGTACTTAAGAAATGCCTTTGATGTTAGTGATATGCACACTCAGTGCAAGTCATCAGCCCTTGTCCTATTAGAGGTGGACATTGGAAGTCACGGCATGGGATCCACTATGATGGGTCATGACAGAGTGGTATTAGAGTAGTTGGTTATAATTTAAGACTATGAATCTATGTGATTTGTTTGGGTAGTTGTGTTAAGTGTTTCGAGTTCGACATTCAGACCACACAATCTAGTGTTGGTGTGACAGTTGACTAATCTTTATAATATGACTTACATAAACTATGTTTTTTACTTGTTAAATGATAACACTGGTTAATGGGAAAATAATTGTACATGAATCATATAGGAATGGGTTTTAGTTCCATGTTTTTATTGAGTGAGCTCTCTATATATGCTCATTGATTTTGGTATATCATGTTCACATTCAAGATGCATCTAAAATGGATTATAGGTAGTATTTAGTAGCTTGATCATGAGGATGACCCCCTTAGTGAAGAGGCTTTCACATAGGGATATGTTCTTGAGATGATACCTCCATGTGGTTCACTATCCATACTTCCACTTATTGAGAAGTATGTAGTACCCGTAGTACCATCGGATGAGGTGTGTAGGTTGAGCATGATTTATGAGTTTCAATGGGAGAAACCCCTCAGGTTTCGAGGTGAGTTAGACCCATTGGTGTTTTAAGACATTCTTGATGTGGTGACCCATGTTTTTCATCTAGTAAATACACTAAGATAATAGGTAATGGTTATAGAAGTGATCCTTTTACACATCTCAGTATGGATATGGAGGAGTTAGTTAATCAGTGTTACGAAGAGGAAACACCTTCATCGATATAGTTTGAGAACCATTTTAGTAATGACTTATGACGTTATAATATGAGGGCTATGCGTACCATAGATCTTGTATAACTCAGGGAAGAAAAAAGTTTCGGTGTATGAGTATTTATTGAGGCATACCAACCTCCCTTTGTACTCGATGAATATGAATCATGGTGAGTTCTTTAGGGATCATACCATCAATAATGTTATATTTCTGGAAATCTGATCGAGTGTTATCCCTCTATTAATTCCTACATATGTTGTGGTTCTTGAGTAAGATTTGGCAGAAGTAAGTTTCTTGGCGGAGAAGACATGGTCGGTGACTATCGAAGGTGGGTATTTAAAAGAAGAGACCTCAGTAGTGCGAAGCTGATGTCAGTCTCAAAGGCTTGGGAATATGAGACATCATAGGAGTGGAACCCATGATAAGGGGTATCTAGTTCAAGGATCACAGGGTGGGTCCAGTCAACATATAGAGTGGTGGTTTAAATCATGTGATGGTAGGGGATATCTTGATAAAAATATTCGACCCACTTTACTATTTATTAGGAGATGGTGGGTGAACCACTGAGTTAGATACAACAACTAAAGCTCGTAGATCAGCAATTGGAAGATGTGGAAGAGGAGCTGGAAAAGCAATAAAAGGGGATTGATGTTTTGACTTAGTACAATAATCACCCATAGGAGTTCAACACTAGTCTCATCGAGTGGGAATATAGGTGTGTGGAAAAGTACATGAATTTGGGGATTATGACCAAGGGTCTCCAATAATCAGTTGTTGTGAATTATATATATTTTATAATTTATCTTCCATAATGATAGATTCATGTACTAGTTTTTTATTTCTCACAACATATCTTGTATGAGGCATACAGATTTCGATTGAACTATCGACTCAACCCTTACACTTAGAGAAACTTACTGTAGAAGGCTTGGAGATCAAAAACATGTGCCGATAGTGTGAACATACCCTTACAGGTGACTATTTCGGTTGGAACCTCTTGGTATTCTCATCGAGGCCTTATGAAATCAATCTAGATATGTATTTTTTCTATCTACAATACATGCCTATATTTACTATTTTATGTGATGGGTGTTGTGTGTCTGTAGTGATGGAATGAGTTTTTTTTGTTTTCAGTGAAATGTAAACCAAGACAGCAAAGGATAGGCTCATTAATATGGGGGTGAAGTCAATTACTCATCAGTTGGATATCTGTTCCCTTGGGCAAGTGGATGTTTTGAGTTTTCAGTTCCTACAGTGGTAGCAGAGTATGATGTCATCTTCCCTATATATGATACAGGTTTACCTCCCCACTAAGAGATAAACATTTCCATTGTTCTAAATCCCAATATGACACTGATATCTGTGCCAACATATCAGATAGCTCTTGAAAATAATTACGTGTTGAGGGTGCATTTGGAGGAATTATAGAGGAAGGGCTTTGTGAGACCTAGTGTTTCCCCCTAGGTAGACCTAGTTTTTTTCCAAGAATAATTTTGGGAGATTTCTGTTTTGTGTAAACTGCTACCACATGAATCATGTTTCGGTGAATAATATGTATCAACTACCAAGGATAGATGACCTCATGGATCAGGTGAGAGGGACACTCTGGATCTCGAAGGATAAGCTCAGATCAATCCATCACCAGCTATGAGTTTGTGATGAGGATATACCAAAAATTGAAATCTGATGTCATTACAGACATTATGACTTCTTGGGGATTCTATTTGGCATGATGAACAGCCAAAAAGTGGACATGGGAATCATGAACCTGACCTTTCATCTTTACATAGACCGGTTTGTGGTGGTCTTCATTGATGATATCCTTGTGTACTTAGCGTCCAAGGGGGAGAATGTGAGAATCAAAATGAAAATTCTAGACAAAATCTGAGAGCACCATATTTATGTTAATATATTGAAATTACATATTAGGATTCTTGTGATCCACTTTCTAGGACATGTAACCTCATAAGATGGAGAGAAAGTGGACCTATCCAAGGTTGAGGTAGTGATATTATGGGATTCATCTAAGAGTATGATGGATGTGTGGAGCATCCTTAGGGTGGCTGGCTATTATCATAGATTCATTACAGATTCTTATAGGATATCATCACCCATAAAATAATTTACTAGAAGGGGGATGCTTTGTGGGGAAATAGAGTCTCTAGTAGGCTCTTTAGTAGTTATGGAAGAGTTCAACAAGATCTCTCGTCTTCAGATTGACGGGGGAAGGTGTTCATTATTTAGTGTTCAGCGACACATCAGGAATCAGGTTTGGATCAATTCTAATGCATAAGAAAGTAGTGATTTGATATTTTTCATGCAATTTGAGACCACATGAGAATAACTACATGACTCGTGATCATCAGATACCAGCGGTAGTCTTCACAATGAAAATGTGGCACCACTACCTGATGGGTGATGGGTTTATAGTTTACTATTATCACAAGAGCCTAAAGTATATACATTCATTAAAGGATCTCAACATGGGATAGATGCAATGGCTAGAGTTCCCCGGGAATAAAGATTTCCATATATTCTACACTCTTATTAATGGGAACATTTTGGCAGATTATCTCAGTAGGATATATAGTTCACTGTTACTTGATGAGGCATTAGAGTAGTTGGCCTAATTATAGATATCCATTGTGAATGGAGGTGGGGAAACATACCTTTAGTCTATGGATGTCACCCCTACAGTATTACAGTGATTATGGGAGGCATAGGATGGGGATACTTACTGTGAGACCCTACATCGTCATATATCCATAGGTCTTGATCCTGATGGATTTTCAAAATGTGGGGAGAACATAATTTTTTCATATGAGGTATTGTAGTACCATTGAAAATGCGGGAGGAGGTTTTGAGGTACTTGAATATGTCCCATTTTTTGGAAAATCAAGGTGTAGAGAATATATACCATTACCTTCTACATTAATTTACATGTCTTGGGACAAAGAGAGGAGTTGCATAGTTTCTCTCTCGATTCCATGATTTTCAGCAAATGAACGTTGAAAACCACATTCATGCAAGTTTGGGTCAACACCTTGAGATGACATAATGGAAGTGGGATGTGATATCTATGGAATTTGTGATAGCCTTACTACATATGTCTTGGGAACATAATTCCATATTGGTGATCATTGAAAAACTCACAATGTTGTCCCACTTTCTAGCTATCCAAGAGAAGAGTTTAGTAGAGAGAATTGAATGCCTCTAAGTTCATGATATTATTTGTCTCCACATAGTTCCATTGATGATTGTATCAAATCGTGATTCTTGGTTTACATCCCAATTATGGAAGGGATTAAAAGAGGTATTTGGGACCCATTAATGCTTGAGCGCAGCATTCCACCCAAAAACTAATGTCTATAATGATTAGATCATTCATGTTCTAGGGGACATGATATGAGCTTACATGTTAGTCTTTCTACATGGTTGGGAGGATGACCTATAATTATTGGGGTTTATGTACAGAAATAACTATCATTTGGACAACTGTATGGAACCATTCAAATATTTCATTGGGAGAGTAAGAAATTATGTGCCTGATGTTTTTGTGAGGTATTACAGCAAAGGTGAAAGATATTCTAGGAGAAGA
Organism: Viscum album; assembly: GCA_963277665.1. Classification (NCBI taxonomy): domain Eukaryota; kingdom Viridiplantae; phylum Streptophyta; class Magnoliopsida; order Santalales; family Viscaceae; genus Viscum; species Viscum album. Next base: position 310,818,121 of record OY728126.1, read on the forward strand.
ATAATATTTCATAGTGTTTTCCGAAGATTTATGATGATAGGGGATGTGGACCTTGGATTATTTGTAAGGAGGCCATGTGTTCCAATAGATTTCACCTCGACTTGAATTATGGAGATTCTATTGAGGCCAAAAGCTGTCTCTGAGGTTCATCTGTCATTTCTAGATACTGCATAGAGTTGACAAGGTGTCGTATCGCTTGGCACTCCCTCTACTATAAGTCCAGGTACACATTGACTTCTATATGATGTATCTAGGTAGGTACTTTTATAAACCATCGCACATTATTGATTGGGGTGATCTAGACATTGAGGACAAAGTGCCTTTTTTGAGTATCTAGTGGAGATCAAGAATCAGTAGGAGATGGTCTTTCATGGTAAAATGATTTCTTTGGTCTGTGTATAGTGTACGTATGAGAATATTTAAGAGAGCACTAGTGACTGAGGTGTTCAGATTCATTCTCAGTTACCTCATATTTTTTATTAACCATTATTTTTAAATTCTAAGGACGTAAGGACCCATGGTTGGTAGAATGAAATGACTCATATTTTCTATGTATTTTTTTTAATATTATATTGATTTATTTTTGAGACTATTAACTCATACATAATGAGATTCCGAGACCCAAAGTCTTCAGAATAAATGTTTGAAATATATTTAACATATTAAATAGAACATGCCTAGTTTTCCTAAAAAGGTGTATTGACTTCTAAACAGTTTCGCAGATCAGAAATCCAAGGGCACAGTTGAGTTCTGAATGGATGGTTTACCCTAAACACAATATAACACTTTTCAACACTGGTCTGTTGTTGAAAATTCATCATAGACTTTTAAATGAATGAAATAAATTTTGAAAATTTATTTTATCACAATTGTTGATGTAGTGAAGTGTTTTATCGTTATATAAGCCTTTTTTAAAAATCCAGGTTTAAACTCATAACCTAGGAACTATCTGAAGATTTTGAGGAGAGAACATCAAGAGGATCCTTCTGATGAATTATTATATGACCTTGGATCGAGGATCGCAGTACACAGATCTTGATGGATCTTTCCAATAATGAAGGCACAATGACCGTTCTTCCTGAGTGACTAATATGAATCTTGGAAGGGAATTTGATTTAATTTTATTATCCCCATTATTGATTCCTATGATGAATTAGGACCAATCCACAAATATATTTATCTGCAGTTCGATCATATTTTCGGGATCTAATTATTTTTTGTGCTATTTCTCAAGAGATGAATCTTGAATTTTCATTTGATTCATTTATCATTCTCCTGGTTATGAACCATGATCATCCTAAACATAGATCAATGTTCATAACTCTTGATTAGTTGTTATTTTCACACATGTTTCATGTGTTATCCATTCTTCCTCGTTCTTTGATACCCATTGTGAATAATAGATCATTCTTCCTAAATTCTGGGCATAATGATCTGTAGCCACATATCCAATATCGGGGTGACCCGATGGAGGTATGGTGTGGTTGTGGGCATGGATCGAAAGATATTGGGAGTTTAATTTTCATTCTTCACTGGTAACAAATTATTGTTATGATGTCATTTTTTTCAAGTAGATTGAAGGGTTAATTCCCATTGATACAATGTTAGGGTGAATAGATGACATTGGATCTTGAATTTCATGAAAAAAAGAACATCTAAACGAGATTTAAAAGATTAATGATGTGAGAAGGAGGAGGAAGACGGTTTATAGAAAAATATGAGGCAGACAGCATGTATCCCTTGAATACATTGCGTGTGTCTCCTGTGAATGAACTCAGCGTTTACTTGGGGAGTACACAGACATGTGGTTGAGTACATTGGTTTCCTACATGGCATGTACACCCCCATAGAGATTTATATGGACCATGTAAATGAGATACCCCATGTATTGGTACATAGGTAGGGAAAACAGCTTGATACCAAGTACCGGTAGAAGTTTGAAGTACACATGTGGACACCAAATGCAAGGACATGACATGTAACCCATTCTACATGTCATGTATCTCTGTTTTACAAAACACAGTTAGAATACATGGGAAATTTTACAAGGATAAGAAATGGAATAAAGGGACACAATGTGTGTCTTTACTAAATGATGTGTACCCCAATATACATGGATTAAGCTTCTTATCCTCTGTATGTTGGAAGAAAAATTTGGTTCATTCCATTGTTGTTACCCTAAAGGTTGGTGTGAATCATTTCATACACCAATTAATACGATTTCTTCAACAATAATTCCTGGATAGAGTTTTTTGAATCCCCGTAGTGGCCCGGAGTGGAAGCCTTTATTCATATTCATTCCCATTGTGGAGTTATTAGTATACTTGTAACCAAAACTATGCAGGAGTTGATCCTCAACTTAGTAGGTTAATCCAAATTGACTTATTTATATCTCCCCATGAACATGGTTATGATTCTCATAGGGTGTATCATATTATATTTCGATCTATTAGTGTGTATCATTCCCATGAAACTTCTTGCTGATTATTTCTTCTTAGATGGATGTCATCATTGCTATTGGACTTAGGAGTCCATTCTCTCATATGAGGGCTTCGTAGAATCATTGAGGTGGAATCCAAGGGATAGTGGATTATGATTATGTCTTTCCTCTAGATTGTGTGTCATAGATTGAGTATATCTGAATATTCTTGTTATACGTGTTATAGAAAAATATTTGTGTATAGTTGAATGTATATTTATTTTTTATATTGATTTGTGGGTTCGAGGGTTCCCTACTAAGTATTATTATACTCACCCCTGAATGTATTTTTTCTGTATGTGTCATGTCTTGTGCAGATGATTGACCTTTTGATGGAGCATTAGGTAGACTATGATGAGACAATGAACTGTGATACTAGACTGACCAAGTTGTGTTTTTGTGGATTTCAGATTGAATTCTTAGTACCTTTTACTTACATGTTAGAATTTTGTTAAGAACTCGTTGTGGTGGGCTTGTATTTCACCCTTTTTTAATTTTCCTCATTTCCGATCAAACTCTGGTTGTGGATTATAGATGTATGCATGCATTGGTTTCATAGTGGTTTTTACATTTCAGCATTTTTTGCGCTGGGATATGTTCCCATGTATGTTGGAAATACCTTCAACGTTTGTGATATTCCTACTTAGTGCAAGTCACCAACCCCTGTCCTATTAGAGGTTGGCTTATAAATTCACATAATGGGCCACACTAAGATGGGCCGTGATAAGATTGGAGATAAATCCACTTAAAAATTTGGATTAAGGAGTATGTTGAAATCATTTGGTGAAGATGGTACTTGTTCCACCTTTCCATAAAACGGTATGATATATGAACCATTTTTGTTTAATTGACAAAGCAAGAAGAAGAAAATCCATAAATATCAGTCATTATAATGGAATATATTTTAGGGATATTTTCAGACAAATCAAAAGGGTGATATTAATGAAAACCTAATTTTATGTTTGATTTATTTATAACATATATTAAGGAATGATAAGATTTATATTGATTGTATTTATATTTTAAAAGGTATTGGATTAAATTATGATGGAATGGTATTTGAAAAATGTTTTAGAATTTGAATGTTCATGAAAAAAGATAAATTATCAAGATGTTGGATGTGAATGAAATAGTTTAATGGTTCCTATAGTGGTTGAACTAAACCATACATTATTTAATTATTTAGAAGAATGTATATTAAATGATTTAGATGAATGATCATTGAGGGATCCGTAATATATGTTATGGTTAATTTAAGGATGAATATATATATATATAGAATAAGGGTGTTTTTATTATTCCCTATATCCAAACTCCTGAAATTGATGCTAAAATCATAATCTTTAAAATTATATCATTTATATCAAATGGGGCATATCGATTTTAAATGTACAAAATTTTAATGTAAAAAAGAAAATATTGAGTCACTTATTTACCCAATAGTATTTTAGGATTAGTCTTTTATAGAATAATAAATTACTTCTATTTAATAAGTCTCATATCATAAAGTTTTCATTTTTCCCACTCTACACATTTTTTATTTAAATTAACCTTTGATATCTTACATTAGATTTATTACACCTCAGACCCTCCTATATATAAATTATATGACATCAATACTTATAACCTAGAAAATTGAAAACATACAAATGATGATCTCAAATTCTCGTTGAGGGAAGACATATGCAGTAACAATATAATATCAGGGTATAATTATATAATCAAAGTGAATGAGAATAACATAAGAGAATTCATACCCATAAAAACATGGATTATAAATCATAAATAAGGTAATAATGTTTTTATATATGATAAGAGGAATTTGATTAAATAATCATGAGCCATGTGAAAAAAATCTAGTATAATTGAAAAATTAAAACTAATATAAATCATAGAGAAGACATGTTGGTTTCTTGGTACATCATTAGTTCTTAATTAGAAAACCAAAAGAGGATAATTACAAATTTATATTAGGAGTAACTATCATCCGAATAAAATCATTGTCTCTTAAGAGTTACTTATATATAGTAAAATCTATCGTATCTTATCAGTAACATTTATCTAGTTAAATTTATCACATTACCTAGTGTATTAGATATTTATATCAGGAACACTCGTCATCATGAGATATATCAAGCTCACTCATCATCATTAGTAATTTAAAAAACCATAACAGGAAAAAATTTTATATATTTATCGTTTAATCATTATGATCATAGAAATTACTACACTTCCCTTCATAACATGATTTACCAAGGGAAAGGAAAACATTTCATGAAAATATCCTTAAAAAAAGCATAATCCATTCAGTGAAAATATATAGTTATTGTTATTATTTAATATCCCTAGTGAATAATTGTAATAATTTAGATGATGTCAAAATACATGAAATTACATTTTATAAAATCATTTAAAATATAATATTTAAAATTATATAGAATACACTTTCCTTTTAATAGATATTAAAAGCATAAAAATAAAAAAACAATGGGTAAAGGATTTTATTTAGAAATCCATGGGAAAAACATTTATTAAACCATTTTATAAAAGATAAATACTGTGATAAGATAAATAAAGGGGGGATAAATATTTTTGTAAAATTTCGTACAACCATTAAATCAATTTTTTAATGAAATATAATTATGGCCTAATTAAATCGTAAACCAATTGAATTAATTAAACGTAGAATAACAACAAAAAACTATGATTATAAATAGATTAATAACTTATGTCTTGGAGTCAATATATAAACCACATAAATGAATATCATTCATTTAATCCAAACATGTATCAATGAAATTTATTTGAGTCATGGAATTCTATCAACATTAGTAAATATTAAATCTAATTACATTTAATGGATGAAAAGAATATTATTTTGTTATACACATAATTTCATCAAATGTAAATTTTAAAAAACATTAATATGGTATTATGTAGACAACATAAATTGAAATAGGTTGCATGAATGTAATCATTTCTCAAGTAATTTAAAATTGAGACCAAGAACCCTTACAATTATTATAACATTTGAATAAGTAATCCACCAATGGAAATATGATATATAACAAATATAAATGTAAATAATAATTTTAAATTCAAACTAAACAATCCATGGTTCAATGAAAACCAATCATTAAATAACATATTCAACGAATAAATGATATAAACCCATCAAATGAAATTGAGGTTAAATCCCCATACCTTGAGGCATGATTTACCTTGAACATACAATACCTTAATGAATAATAAAATTATATTAATTAAATAATCAATTAATAATATACTTAATTTTTAATTTCTTATTATGATCCCTTTTTATCGTGTTCTTTTAATGACTAAATCAGTATTGTTTGCATCAGTGTTTTTGTGGGCATAGAGTTTATAATCCCCAAACAAGATCAATATGTCAATAATGATCGATGGTATTGGTTAAAAAATTTTATAAAATATATAAGAGTCATGTTATAGGATCCATATAATTCTAAATTTATGGATATTCGATTAGTCATCGAATGGATAGCATATTGAAAACCTTCTATAATAAGCATTTTTTTGGTTAAAATGACTCATATTTCATTACATTTACTTTCATTATTCTAATGAATGATTTAGTGTAACAAAAAAAATATATTTTTATTTTTATTTTATATTCAATTATAAAAAAACTTCATGAATACCCATGAGATACTTAAGTTCATTTTGACATCATTTTTTGCGAGGGTTGTGTAAAACCACTTTGGTGAAATATGTTTTTCAAATTTTTTAAAAATGTGTAAATGATGAAAATATATAATTTTTATAATAGAAAATTTATAGTATAAAATATTATTTAGGATAAATTTACAGTTATTACATTCTTTATTCAAATATAAAAATTTTAATTTAATATGAAAAACCGTCTTTGAAAGCACCCCATTTTGAAATGTTAAAAACTTTTGTAGAGGATTTTTTTGAGAGGTAACAATTGACTTCATATCCTAAATTGATAAAATAAATGTAATTACCATAGGAATGCAATCATTCTAGAAATTTTTTTGATGTTATAATATTATTTCAATATAAAAAATCATATTTAAGAAAGTAGAAATGGTTTTGGAAACCCTTACCTTGATCAGTGAGGCTCTACGTTTTAATTTAAATCAAGGCCTAATGAGGCTCTACATTTTAATTTAAATCAAGGCCTTTGGATAAGAGTGATTTTATGACATTAAGGATTAGGTACATGGAATTGAAATTTTTAACGGTGAATTTTATAGATTTTTTATAAATAACTAATTTCATATATGTCTTATGAAAGGTTCAATAATACCCTTTTATATGAAAAAAACAATGCCCTTTTAAAAAAATTTTACCTTTATGGGATAAATAAAAATTTTAAAAATGCCAAGTTGCACAAACATTAACCATTATTTATAGGATCGAAAAATTTATAAATAATTGAGTGAGGTGGTTTTTTTATGATTTATTAATTATTTACAAATAACATTAATTAAAGGTCATTTAATATCATTATCATGATTTTTCATATATTTGGACCTTAAAGGCATCATGATAACCATGGAATTAAAATATATATACATTAAATATAAATTTATAATTATACATTAAATTTTTGAAATACCATAATTCATCCAAAACATAATATTTTTAATTTTTTCTTTTTATTTAATTGATTTTTCTACTTCTTGCACAAGCATTGAGCAGACGTTTCCTAAGCATACAAGGTATTTATGCAATAAATAAATAAAAAATTATTTATATTATTGATAATAATTTATAACCATTGATAACTTATTTTTTACATATTTACATATTTTAGAGATACTAAATGAATGATTATGACACTTTAACATTATTACTTACAAAAAATAATATAATTTTCATATTCAAAGGAAAATGGAACAAAATTAACATATTTTGAATGATTTGGTGATTTTGGAAAAAATAAAATCATAAAATGAAATAAATTTGTGTTTTTAGAGATTTATATATCTTATTCTAGATTATTAATCATGTTTAACCCATTTTGACATTTCTCTTTTGGGATGTATTTTTTCTAGGTAACAAATTTTTAGGAATTAAACTAGAATGGAAATTATTTTGAAATTTAAGAATTATGATTCATAATATGGAACTAATTTTAATATAATGAATTTCTACATGTTTCAATGAATACACTTAAAATATGTTATGATAACACAAAAAATTTGGGAGAATTCATATTTTATGTTAAAAATGAATTTATAGTAATATTTTTCATATAATTGATTCTAATCATATTAATTGGATTATAATTGAAAGAATATAGATTTTATAAATCATACAACATGAAATAATAAAATGGAAGTATCCAAAAGTACTATAAAATGAAAATATCAAAAATGGTTTTTATAGTAGAATATATCTTATGATAAAAAAAATATAATCATGGCTTTATAAATAAAAAATAATGTTTCAAAAATTTATATTTTATCCCTTAAAAATATAATTCTTTTAAAAATATATATACAAATTTTTATGTCAGGCTTACAAAATTATGATGTTATAAATTTTACGATAGTTTGAATGAAATTTATATTTTTATTATTCATCACAAAATAAAACCATTTCCAAAAAATTACAAATAATTCTCCTAATCTAATTTTGAAATTTTAAATTAAAAATGAATTTAATTTAAACAATTAAAATTATAAAAAAATATATTTAACTTTTAAATAAGAATAAAAATTATAAACAAGACAACATTGATAGACAAATAAACCTTTTAAACTTTTTTTTCTTAAACTTATTTTATTTTAATAAAAAAATAAATGGAAGATAATATATTAGTTCATAAAATGAAAATTTTTCATAGTGTTATAATTATATATTAAAAATGATCAATTTATTAAAATAAATAATAATTTATACAAAAATATTTTAAAAACTATACTTTTTAATATTAATTATTTATAAATGAAATTTAATAATTTTTAACTAATTATATTATTTTTATTTATTTGAGGTTTCTATAACCTTATAATTATACAAATAATAGTCATATAATTTTCTAAGAAACATTTTTTTAGTTATGAATTTGATTCAAGATTTTTATCACTACACTAATCAATGGAAAATAAATATTAACATCTAATGGTGTTGCATCCTCACTGACCACCTCTGCAAATAAATTTATTCCTCAAAATTTTAACTCATGTATGATAAAAGGCGTTTAAATTTTTTTTAATAAATTAAAAAACAATTATGTTAAAACATATGATCATGTAAGGGAAAAAAATTTTAAATTTTAATAATAAATTTTTTTAAAACAAATTAACATTAAAAAAAGGGAAAATAACTTATCTTTTTGGAAAGAGGAAAACATAAATATAATGGCCACATGGAATAACCTCTAATTGGGTTCTTAAATAAGTATATCGTTGTTGGGAAGAGAAAATGTGAATATGAATGATAAATCACCACTAAAGATGATTGGAATTATTCTAGAAAATTTTATTCTTTTAAGAAGAAAATTTTCATCAAAGAAGATGATTTTGATTAAAATGTAATTTTCCACAAATTGATAAGAGACCATATATTTAGCTGAAATGATTATAAAAGGATATCATTTTCATTTCATGATTATTTCACTATAGTTGATGGTTAATATTACCATCAATACATAGAATATTATAAAATATACATTCATAATTTCTTCAAACCCATAAACATATATACATCCTTCATTTTTAATTTTCAAATAGTTCACACCTCTATTTAATCTCATAGGAAAATTGATTAATACCGATATGAATATTTTTATTCCCAATGAATGAAAATAATCTTCTTATAGAAAAGAATTTCTATAATATGTTGAAAATATTTCATTCATATGTTTACAACAGAAGAAAAATGTTTTTATAAAGATAGGATAATACCCAAAATTAATAAACCTTTATTAGAATAAAAAAATTAACCTCAAAATATTCTAGAATATTAATTTTTTAAACATAAATCATTTAATAAATAACTAACCATATATCCCAATTAATCATAATTACCACAAAATTAATAAATTTATTATCCTCAATGATTATCTTACACAATTCATCTTTCATCCCTAGAAATGTAATTTCATTCTACCAAAATAAAATTTATGTTAAACCAAAGGGATAAGTATACCTAAATCATTAATTATGTCTCCCACAATTACATCAATCTCCTTAAAATATATCACTTAAAATCACAAAAGTATATTTATGACCTTAAGATTATGATTGACCTTATAATAATTACCCCATGATAACATACATAGCTCTTAAATTATCCTCAAACAATAACAACCAAGCCTCTGATGTTATCTAAACCCTTGATCTGATACAAGCTATATCTTACTGGACCCCTACACCTAAATCTAGTCCTAATATTTTTTTTTACAATTATTGATTTGATACATAAATATGAAAATATATTTTAAGAATCCACAATTTTATTATCAAATGGAAATATTCATTCATATTCATACCCAAGGCCATTTTATATTTATAGTTTTAGTGAATTTGGATAAACAATTAATGTAAAAAGACCCATGTTTTCATTCATTTATTTTCCCCATTGTATGCATAATTTTCTATAATAATTATTCAACGTACCCCCATAAAATTCTACACTAATGGTAACCTTATAGATATAAAATACATAATATCAATTTTTATAACATTTGGAAATGGAAAAATAAGAATGGTGACATCAAACATCCTATAAGGCTAGAAAATAAATTAAAAATAAAATTACATCAGTGAGCATAAGATTAGAATAATTGTATGATTACATAGTCACTTTTAATAAAAATAAAATAAAAGAATTCATAAATATTAAAACATACATCATTAAACATGATTCATATTATATGTATTTTGAATAAGATAAGAGACATTTATGTCAAAATTCACAATTTATATGAAAAAATAATATTTTTCAACGGTAATAATAAATCATGTGTAAAGCATAGAGAAACCATGTTAGTATCTTTGAACATCATAAATTTATCTTGGAATATTATTAATTGGATAATTACAAAGTTATATTTGGTCTAACTACCATTTGGTAACATTTTTATCTCATAAGGGTTACTTAAATTTAGTAATTTATATTCCCTTTTACGAGTAACATTCATCAAGTTATCTTTTCCACATTACCTATTGAATTGTTGAGGTATATTTCTTTCTTACATAATTATTATCTATATTAATATCACCCATAATTATATATAATTAGTATGAAACATAACATCAATATTGTACATATATTTTGTATTTAATCATAAAACTCATAGAAACAACCATAATTCCCTCTATAACAAGAGTAACCCATGGAAAATAAATGAATTTCATAGGAATCTGTATAAAATTGTCATCCTAAGATATCCAGAAAAAAAATATAGATAGATTGAATAGTGAATATTCCAAGTGAATCATTTGAAACATTTATAAGATGTTAACATAGATTAATATAATTTTTTTAAAAGAATTTAGAAATATACCTTTGAAAAAAATAAAGAATACCCTTTTCTTTGGAAAAAATGAAAAGGAATAAAGTTTACAAAAAAATGGGAAATATATTTTTTAGAATAACCATCGAAAATAAATTGAATAATTTATTTTAAAAAAGAATAATTTTTTAAATAATATAGTTTTATGATTGATAATGATATTCGGTAAAAAACATTAAAAATTTTAATAAAACATTTTTAAATAAAGCACTTTATATACATTTAGAACCAAATATAATTTCAATGAAATAACATGAGAATGAAATTAAAATACAATGATTATAAATGTATTCATCATATCATATTTCCTAAATGTTATATATACACCATATGAATAAATATTTCGGCATCATTCAATATTTTTCACAATAAATGAAGATTAAGATGATGAACTCTTTTTACATTGGAAATTCTTCAATAAAATTAAATTTAATTAACAAACCTAAAATGATTATGAGAAAAATCATAATTTCAAATAAATAATATCTCTAAAAATTCATTTCTTATTGAGTACACTATATGAAATTAATCATGGTGAACAACATGGAACATATCTCAAGGAATTGAATATTGATACTAAGAACCATTACAATGATTGTAAATTTTGAAATAGGAATCCATAAATTAAAATACTGAGAGGGAAAAATGTAAATGCACATAAAACAAGTCTATATACAATATAAATAATATTATTTAATAAAAAACATAATATTATTGTAACATAGTCAATTAATAAGTGATATAATCTATTAAATAATGAGGTAAAATCCCCTAACATCGATTCCAGATTATCCTTGTACATCCACTAACTTATAGAATAATTAAATTAAATTAATTATATAAATAATTTAGGGCATATTTCATGATTATTACCTTATTATTAAGCCTTATTGTCATGTATCATTCATTTACTAAATTTTTATAGTTCACATCATCTTCTCTGAGGTCATATGGTTCATATTCTTCAAATAGGTTCGTTATATTAATAATGTTCTAATTTATTTGTCAAAATATTTCGTAAAATAGATATGATTAAATTTATAGGTTCCAAATCCTTCTAGAATTATGTATTTTCAATAAAATATTATTTTTCACCATCTAGAAATCCTTCCTTAATAAGTCTGTTTTACTAGTTAAAATAACCATGTTTATTTACATTTTCTTTCATTTTAATAATTACAATTTTTTGTTATGAACAAATAATAGTAAATTTAATATAATATTACAAATATATATATATATATATATTAAATAATAAAATAAATTATTTATAATATAAGTCAGAGACTTAAATTCATGAAGGCATCATCAACCACATAGGTTGCGTAAAACCACCATAGGGAACGATGTTTTCAAAAAGTGTTTAAAAGAAGGGTAATCTTAATAAATAGATAAGTATAATAAAAAAATATTTTTAATACATAAAAAATATTTAGGATAAATTTTGAGTAGTTAATTTCATTATTGAAATTATAATTGGATAATTTTAAATGAAAAAATTGCCTTTGAAAAACCGGTATATTGACAGAATAAGGACTTATAGAGAACAGTAGGTTGATATGTAAAAGTGATCCAGTATCATAAATTGAAAAAATATAGTCCCATTATATATTTATTTAATTATTTATGAAATATATGTGAGTTTTAAATTTATTTCAATACAATAAATCACAATTAAAAACATGAATGAGGCTTTGAAACCCTAACCTTGATATTTGAGATGCCTCCATTCAATTTAACATAAGGCCTCATAAGAATAGTTATGATATCTCTCATGGGGGTTAATAAAGTTATGTTGGAGTTTTTATGTGGTATTTGGAAGTGTATATATAGAAAATAAAACTCATAATTTTCTTAGGAATGGTTAGATTAATCCCCTTTTATATGTAGAAATCAATGGTGTTTTAAAGAATATTTAATAATTAAGGATTGAAAATGTATTTTTAAAAACTAAGATGAATATAAATTTACCATGTATGATTAGATAAACAATTTTATTGCTATTATAGTATATTATTTATCTTAAAATTAATTAGAAATAATTTTTAAATTGTTATTTATCAGTTCAATCTTTTTTCATGAATGTTTGTGTTTTTTGAATTTAAAGGCATCAATATTACAATGAAATTAGAATGTAAAAAAATTAACCATACATAATACACAACAATTATCCATTTAACTCATGGAAAATCATTATTCAACCAAATATTATAACTTTTAATGTTTTTTAATTAATACTTTGATTTTTCATCAATATTTATAAGCATTGCCTATGAATATAGTATGCATTCAAGGTATTTAAAAAATTTGTAGAAATTAAAAAAATAATTTCACAAAAATAATTTATTAATATTAAAAATAAATATTTTATAACAATTTATAACTTCTTTTTACTCCTATGAAAATATATTGTAGATATTAAAAGAAATATAGTTACAACTTGTCAATTTTTTTTACCTAAAATAATATAAGGGACAAAATCAAGGGAAAATGGAACCCAATTGTCATAATTTCAAGTATTGGATGATTATAGTAGATATAATCTCATACATTTAAATAAATTAATGTTTTTTATATGTTTAGGCCTTATCTCATAGTATTAACCATATTTAACCCATTTTATCTATTAACCAATGAGATAAATTGTTACCCATGTAGCTTATTTTTAGAAACCAAAAATAAAATGTGCCTTTTTACCAAATTAGGAAATTATTATTCATAAAATACAATCCATTTTATCAGATTCAATTTCTATAGGTTTATGAAATTACTTTTACTATATGTACTTAAAATTTATAAAAAAATGTTTTTGGAAAATTTATCATTTTAATCATAATAATGATTTTGAATTAAAATTATGAATATAATTGATTATCATTACTTAAAATGGATTACCATTTTAGAAATTGAGGTTTTATTTTATTTAAATATTTATAAAACCAAATGGAACCTTCCAACCACATTATTAAACGAAAATGACAAAAATAGTTTTTTATAATAATATATATCTTAACATAAGAAAAGGAAACCATGGATTAATAAATTAAAAATAATTTTTTAACATAATTATTTTAACCCTTAAACATATATACATATATATATATATATATGTTTTTAAAAAATTAACTCATTCATACATCATAATGATGTAATTAATTCTATGGTACTTGAAAAAAATCGTTATATTAACTCTTTATCATAAAAAATAACCATTTCTAAAAATTCCAATAATGTAACCTTAGATATTTTTAACATTATGATTGAAAAAATTAATTTCAATTCGTTATATTAAAATAATTAAATTCTTAAATATAAATTTTGACTAAAAATACAAATTATAAAGAAAAATTGATTTCATAAAAAAATAACCCTTATAAATATAAAGCAGTCTAAACCATATTTCAAATTACTTACTAACTGCAAGGAATTAAATATATCAGTTCAAAAATTTAATAATTAATTTTACTGACAATCATGATTTAATTGCGATCAATTTAAGAAGATTAATAATTAATTATATATAAATAATAGAAAAACAATTATTTTTAATGATAATTATTTAACATTTAAATGAAAAAATTGTTAACCAATAAATTTCATTTAATTCAATATGGGTTCTATAATTCATTGAATTTTTAGAAGTTATTAAAGCATGTTTTCAAATGCCAAAAAACTGAATTATCTAGACACACTTAGAGGGTAACAATGGATCTTGAAATTGGTATAACTTTGGGAAACATGCATAGAGTAGTGAATTATCCCAATGGTGTGGGCTACTGTATGTTTAATGGGGTATAATGTGAGAATGAGACAGTGCTACCATGAAAAATAGTGTTCATCGTATGGGATATAACCATAAGGATTACGTTTGTGGTCCTCCCAATTCTATGATAATAATTTGAAAATCCTTCCTGGAGGAAGTATTATACAGTATCGAAAAAATGTTCCCACTATTATTTTATTAATATTACACATGGTTTTATTGATATATTGATATTCTGATCATCTTATACCTAAGTCATAGTTTACATGCTTAAGACTAATATTCTTGTTCCTTCATTAAAATAATAACACTTATACATTAAAATATTCATTCCATAAATGAAATCATTCTTTGTTTAAAGGCCTAAGTTTCACTATGATGAAACTATAAATTATACAAGGGTTTATATATCACCATAGAGGATGCATAAAGAATTTTAGTTTCATTGGGGTTTTTTTATTTTTCTAGGATGTGGGGGATGATCACAATTGCAATTAGTTTTTAATTGATGTAAACCATATCCTAGAAAAAAAATCTAATAAGGAAATAACAAGAAAATATACTTCAATGAGAAATATGGGGTGGCGTAGTGAATTTAATTAGAATTTATTTTATTTTCATATAGTAATAGGGGTCACTAAAAGATGAATTGAAATGAAATTATGAATAACTGGGCCTAATTTTTTAATTTATTATATTCAAAATTTCATGTAAGATTTATATTTTACTTTTGGGGCATTAAATACAATATATAGTTCACATACATGTATTCAAATACAAACTCCAATAGAGTTTAATGAGATTAAAATAAGTTAAGTGAACTCTCAAACAAGCTATGATAGGTTGATTCCTAGGTTTCCTAATTAAATAAAACAAAATTGGATTTCATAGTGGATTGATTCTAGTAATACTTTTATTTTTTATTTTTAAAAAACTTTTCTAATTTTCCAGTTAGACCTAAGGACACAATATTTTATGTTTGTAATAAATATTATCATGTAACTTCATACTAAATATTTTTCACCCCCCATTTTGTTGTATGTGGCCATTTTTTATGCATTTTTATGTGCTTAAATTGCATGGGATGAGTTGGGAAGAGGTTGGGATAGTTTGGAATGGTTTTGGATGAGTTTGGAGGCCTTTAAACGAGTACATGGTTTGAGCACGATTAGTGGAAACCGTGCAGGTCCTCCAGCAAACTGTGCAAGGGAGACAGTAGGCTTCACACGTGCTGCCCACAGTTTGAAAAACCGTGCGAGTAAATCATGCGGACCCTTGCTCTCGAGGTAGTAGAATGTGCACGGTTAGTGCATGGTTTTCCAAACCATGTAGGCTGACCATGCAACCAGTTAAAAATAGGGTTATATGTTCGGGGCTCCCTCAGGATTTACCAATTTCACTCCAGTCTTCCCCCAACTTGAGCCTCACTTGGGATTTTGGGTTCTCAGGGGTTAATGGTTCTCTCCCACTCATTTTGGAAGAGTTTTAAAGTGTTTTGAATGTGGTTTGAAGGTGGTTTCTCCTTGGTAAGTCTTCTCTCATGGTTTCTTGGTGTTTTCCTTTAGATATGCTCTTCCCTATTTCTTGGTTTTCTAAATCAACACTTCTTGTGTGTTGATCTAGGGTTTTTGTTTCCTTGAATGATGATTTTAAGGATTGTGAATGTTAGGGAAGGGGATCTAGAGGGGTTTCACTGGTGAGTTCTCTGGATAAGAGGTGCAGTATTTCATGGGTCGATTCCTTGGGTACCCTAAATGTAGGAGGCTTCACTCTCGGCTCCACTTGGTTAGAGCTAATGGGTTTGGTTACAATTAATTTTTTGTGCTTGAAATTAATTTTTTTTGATGTGCGAAATTGATTGGAAATACCTAGGTGATGTTTTGGGGATTTTTGGGAAAAGGATTGTTTTGTGGTGAGATGTTGTGGTTCTGGATTTTGAAATAGTGATTTTAAAATAGGATTCTATGGTTACTTTGTGAAAATGATTGGTGGAAATGGTTTTCAATAATGGTTGTTTTTTTATTGAATTTTTTTTTGGCATGGAATATTGTTTTTAATACATGGGTGATTTATTGATGTGAATTTATATACAATGGAATAGGTTGATTGCATGATGTTGTGAACTTAGTGGGTTATATTTTTGGTTTGGTTTTTTTGGATTGTTGTGTGGAAGTGGGGAGAAGCACCACTATAAAAAGGGGATGGATAGTGGACGGAAGGGCCACCATCAAAGGATAAGTGGACGGGAAGTGACACTAAGTGTGAATGGGTAAACGGGTTGGATGGAAGCTCCACCATTTGGTTGCAAGGTTGTTTTGTTTGTGTTGTTGTCCATTTATTTGAAAGATGTAAGTTGTTGTTCTAGAATTTAAATGATGATATGGTTTGTAGAATGTTTTCTTTGGATATCCCTTGGTTGTTTGGGTTGGATGTGATGGCTTGGTAAGGGAATTTTTGGATTATGAGAATGGTTTCACTTGTGATTTAATTTATATAAAGTCTTTTATATAAATGTGTTAAAGGTTTTATCCGAGCGGCGTATGTAGGGAAGTCATTTGGGGAAATCCTACAGAGTTTTAGTACTCACCCCCTGCTTTGGCACTATGGTGTCTTTGTAGATGTTTTGTACCATGATGTGGGAAAAGTTAAGGCGTCACCCTCCTTTAGTGGAGCGTTGTGATCCCTTGGTGGAGATTGGATCCTGGAGTTTAGTGTGGAGCTATGGTCGTGTCATGGATTGTGGTGTTTGGTTGTTAGTTTCCACAGTGTACTCTGATGTTGTGTGGACATTTCTAGTTGTATTGGTTTTGAGTTGTGTTGTGGAACAACTTGTTTGCATTTTGGGAATGCATGGTTGGGTAATTTAGTTTACATGCATCATATAGAGGTTGTTAGTGGATGGTTTGGTTGGTTTTTTTAAGTTCAAATCATTTCCCAACCTAATCTTGAATCCCTCGACATTTATTGCCAGCCTTTGGGATCTTGGGAACGTTTCTTAAGGCCGAGTAGCCCTCACCACCACATCACGCCAATGAGGAAGGGGAAGGGTGTTATTAGTGGTATTAGTTTGTTCGGTCCTTCAGACATGATTCTAAGATTCAGTGTTGACATTCATTGGGTTACATTCCTTGCGTCGGGATGGTAGCAAGGCATAGGAATGTCAGAACATTGAATGTATAGAATAAAAGGACGTAGCTAACCCTTTTTTGCTGAAAGTAATGTTACCAGGGAGTTGGGTGCATAAGTTTTTTAGATACACTTATATGCATTGGATATCTCATTGTCATGGGTCTAGCCAATGATATGAGCATGACATGCATGGTAGAAATTACTTCCCACTAGGATTCATATTTCATTGAGGTATAATTATTTATGATGTGATATGAATGAGTGAAATTTTGATGTTAATAAATTGGTATTTTGAAAATGGATTGGTTTTAAAAAGGGTGAAACATGGCACATATGGAAAGGGTGGAAAGCATTGTTGTAATAGTGTGTGTAATGTAATTTTAAATGGGATTTTGTGAGGTCTACTAAAGTGAGACTCACGGATGTTTGTTTTTTGTTTATATAAATGGCATCGTGATGGCATTGTAGAGACCAACTGGAGGAGGTTGTCGAGAATGTGGTAGCACCTGAGCCTCAGGTGATCCAGCAGCTGGTGTAAAGTATAGTGCACGAATTCTAAGCTATGAGAAGTGGAAAAAAAGTTGATGAACCAATGCATGGGGATCAAGCAGTTTAGTTTCAAAAGCAAAATCCTCCCATCTTTAGGCTGATTTAGAGCCGAAGAGGGTAGAAGCATGGTTGAATAAAATGAAAAATTTTCATTGAGTTCATGGGAACATTGGTAGAGTTAAAATTGAAGTGGGCCACGTATATGTGGGAATATCATGCCCTTCAGTGGTAGGAGTTGGTAGTCCAAGAGGGGACGAACCAGGGTATGATGGGGGAAGGCTTTGAAATTTTTTAACAAATAATTCTACCCATATACATTCAGAATTCAGCATACGACTGATTTCTTGTGTTTGAAGTAGGAGCTTTTGTCTGTGACAAAGTATGCAGCTAAGTTTATGAACATAGTGTAGTTTTCACCTGAGGTGGCGGGTAGCACATCGTTGAAGGAAATTATCTTTGAAGTGGGGTTAAGGCAGGAAATCCATTCAAAGATATCGGTGTTGTGTATAGATGACTACACAGAGATGGTGAATAGAGCCTCGTTGGATTAGCGGGATCTGTTGGGAGCTCCGTGCGGGGGAACCATTGTGATACCCATGGGTAATAGTGGGAACTCTAATACTGGGTTCAAGCAGAAGAGGGACACTTATTCCCAAGGAGGGAATATGGCATATAATCCGACAGTAGGATCGGCAAATCTTCCTCCGAATCCCCAAAGCAAGCCAGAATGTTTTCAATGTGGTTCTACGAGACACATCAATTGGGATTGTATGGAACAACCTCAAGCATGTCATAATAATAAGTTGATGGTCCATCTACAGCATTATTGTCAGAATGATCCATGGTCAGGTGCGCCTGACACTCCTCATGGATCTTAGACGTCAAATGCTTCTATGGGACGGGGACAACATCATACCCCTCGACAGTAGAGTAAAGTTGGTCATGGTGATTCTTGGAATACCATGACACCTTAGCAGGGAAATAAAGAGATGTGTGTTGCATGTAAACATGTGTTTTGAGCTGAACAGGTTGTGGTGGATGATCATTCAGGACCATCCATGGTGTGAGTTACTATTCTTTTAAATTCTACCTTGATGCAAGTGTTCTTTGATACGGGTGATTCACACTCTTTTATTGCTGCATGTGTGGTTGATTTGTTGGGTTTAAGGGTGGAAATGATGCCCTTGGTTTTGAATCTTCAAGCTCCTCTAGGTCGAAGAGAGTGTCGAGCCTTCTTGTGTAGAGAATGTTGAATCGTTGTGGGAAAAGTTGAGACAGTGTGGAATTTATCAATACATGAGATGGATGGGTATGATGCAATCCTGGCAATTGATTGGCTAGTGTCTTTTAAGGCCCACATCGATTGTGATGCGCGAACAATGTCTTTTACGATAGGCGATGGTGTTAGACATCTCTTTAGAGGAGAGAATCATGAAAGGCATGGTGCAACAGGTTTGTTGGCACCATTAGTGCGTACATTATCGTATTAGTTGGAGGTTTTGTCATTGGAATCGGTAGAGGGTGTTGAGAAAGCTATTCTTCCAGTAGTGGTAGATCAGTTCATAGATATTTTTTCTAATGAATTCTCTGGGTTAACTCTTGTAAGAGAAGTTATCTTTATGATTGATATCCTTTCTGGGACCAGTCCTATCTCACTTCCGTCTTATTGGATGGCACCAGCTGAATTGCGGGAATTGAATGTCCAGTTGGAAGAGTTAGAAAAAAAAGGTTTTATCTAGCCTAGCACGTATCTGTGGGAAGCGCAAGTGTTGTTTTTGAAAAAGGTGGATTGTACCTTGAGGTTATGTGGTGATTATCATAGACTTAACCATGTTATGATAAAGAATAGATATCAACTTCCATGAATTGAAGATTTTTTCGACTAGTTGAGGGGAGCCCAGTGGTTCTCCTATAATGACCTAAGTTCAGGATATCATCAATTGCGGGTGATGAAGGATAATATTCCTTAAACAGCTTTCAGAATTCGATATGGCCATTATGAATATGTGGTTATTACCATTGGTCTAATAAATGTTCCAACGGTGTTTATGGAATTGATGAATCAGATATTTCAAAGATATTTGGATTCATTTGTTGTAGTGTCTGTAGATGATATTCGGGTGTATTCAAAGACATGGGGGAGCATGAGCATCACTTGGAGACAGTGTTGGGGATCTTGAGGGATCAACGGTTGTATGCAAAATTGTCAAAGTGTGACTTTTGGATACAGGAAGTTCATTTTCTTGGCCATGTGATTTCTGAAAGAGGTGTTTCAGTGGATCCAGAAATGATATAGGCTGTTATATCATGTAAATCTCCAAAGAATTTGTTTTAGATACACAGTATTCTTAGTCTTTCTGGGTATTATCGGCGTTTTGTTCATGATTTTTTCACATTTGGATTTTATGATGACAACTCTAACAAGAACTAATGTTCCATTCCAGTTGAAAGAAAAATGTCAGAAATGTTTCGAAGAGCTAAAGGGTCGTCTTACATCAGCACCAATCATGGTTTTTCTAGATCTAGGAATAGGGTATGTGGTGTACTGCGATGCATCAGGATCTGGGTTTGGGTGTATTCTCAAGCAAGGGAATCATGTGGATGCGTATGGGTCACAAACTTTAAGGGTGCATGAGAAGAACAACCCAACTCATGATTTGGATATGGAAGTAGTGTTCCATGCTTTGAAAGTGTGGTGTCATTATTTCTTTAGTGAGAAATTCATGGTATATACATACCATAGGAGATTGAAGCACATTTTCTCACAATGAGACTTGAACTTGATTCAAAGGGGATGGTTGGAATATCTACAGATGTTTGATTTTGACTTTATGTACAGACTGGGTGAGGTAAATTCAGTGGCAGATGCATTAAGTACAAAATAACATGCCCAGGTTGTCACGACCCGTCCTCAGGGCCCGTGCCGTGACTACCCCAAGCCCTCCTTCCATAGGCCAGGGGCTGGCGACTAGCACCAAGGCGTAAATTCCCAGTAAACAGGGAAGGCATTGCCTTTATAAGTAACAACCACACAGAGTCAGCAAGCGGAAAGTAAAGTGCAGAAAAGTAAAGGGGGCCGGAATACAAGCCCAACTGTAACGTACAACTAAAAAAAGTAAAGAACAGCAGCTGAAGAAAAGACGGCGGCCTCGTGTCGTCCACTGGCAATCCCACCTGAAGGGTGGGTACAGATAGCCTCCAGGCTCCTCGGGTCCCACGTCTGCTCCGAGCACGTCCCGCCCAGTGGTCCACCTCCAGGTACCGTCCTGCTCCACGCCCCAACCGTGATCAGCGCTGTCCGTCGTCTGCAACCAACACAACAAGGTGCGGGCATAGCCCGTGCAGGGGTGAGTATAAGCTACTCAGTAAGGACCCCGAGACCCCCGAAGGTCCCCAAAATCCACAAAGGATATAGCACAAAAGAAAGATGCAATCACGAAGTAACATCTGACTCGACTTAGGTATATGCCCATACATATACCTAAGCCCCCAATTCTAGCTCTGCTCACGAGCTCAAGAACAACTCAATCCACAAAGGAAAGCAAGACTCAAATCCACAAGGAGAGTAAACAGTAAATCCACATAGGATAGTTAAACACAGTCCACAAAGGAGAGTAACATAAGATTCAGCTCAACCAGGTATACTTTTTCAGATGACGTCAAAGATGATCACTGATCCATCTAAGTCGTCGGACCCACAAAGGATCGATAGGTACTAACCCCCGCAGAAGACCCACACAGGATCGGGCTCACACAGAACCTGTAGGCAGTGGCTCACACAGAACCGGTAGTAAGGACCCACATAGGATCGGGCTCACACAGAACCTGTAGGCAGTGGCTCACACAGAACCGGTAGCACTGATCAACGTAAGATCGCTGAGTGCAGTAGTCGACGCAGTCCACTGAGGATCTCTGCACAGTCGTCATCGCAGTCCACGGAGGATCTCTGCTCTGCCGTCGTCGCAGTCCACGGAGGATCTCTGCTCTGCCGTCGTCGCAGTCCACGGAGGATCTCTGCTCTGTCGTCGAAGTCACAGCCAGCGCTTGGGTTCCCGCACACAGCGAGCTCGTTTAGGAGGGTCCGCTCCACGAGCCGAGAGGCCGATACATCTACTGACACGTAGTCCGAAGTTGATGTATCCAAAAGTTCCGTATCGACAACAGGATCTCAACACAACAGACGGCGCGTCAATCGGACGCCCGGTCTGAGAGTTATTGGCATTTTCGTCCCAGGGGCCCGGTTGGTTTTTAGGGAAGAACCAACCCAACCGTACTCCGCCTGAATCCGATCCTCGAGCGGAGTATGCCAAAAGTTCCGTCTCACTTAGAGGAAACTACCACAGCTGACGGTACGTCGATCGGACGTCCGTGGCTCATGTTATGAGCGTTTCCGCTCCGAGGGCCCGGTTGGTTTCGTGTACGAACCAACCCGGCCGAACCCAAAGTCTTCCGAAACTTTGAGTATAATATACCGAAACGACCGTCTCGATCCAAGGATCGCGTAGCCGCTGACGGTTCGTCAATCGGAGGTCCCAGGCCCATGATATGGGCGAAAGACTGAAGAGGGCCCGAAACGGGGGTTCTGGGCCCGGGGCGACCCGGCCCGAACCCCCCCCTGGGGTCGGCCCGAACCGGGTCGGCCCGACCCGGCCCGACCCGGCTGGGCCGGGTCCGGTCTGGCCTGGGCGCGGCCCGGCCGACCGGACCGGCCGGCTCGGCTTCGGCCGAGCGGCCGAGTGAGCCGCCGCCGCGGGGTTGACCCGCGGCTTTGAAGGAGACGCGGCCCGCGCGGGCCGCGTGCTGGGGTGGCCGGACCGCGGACGGTCCGGCGGTTCGCCGCCGCCGCGGCTCGGCCGCGGCGGACTCCTCCGGCGGCGCGTCGGGCGCCGCCGCCTCCGGTCGCCGGTGCCGCCGCCACCTTCCGCGGGCCGCCGGAGTTGCTCCGGTGGCCCGTTTTGCCTCCCGTCTGCGCCGTTGCTCCTCCCGGGGGCCGATCTTCACAGCGGGATCAACAGATCTCCCCTGCCGCGCGGTTCGTCGTCGTCCGCCAAATCCGCACGACAAAAGATTGGCGGAGGGTTGCCGGGTCTTGTTCGTTAGATCCGCACCCTCCGCGTTAGTCATAAACAACGGGAGGAAAGAAAATAATCGACAACAATTTTAATTAAATTAAAATTGTTCGAAGATCAGGTTCTTTATTTTAAAAGAATAAACATGGGGAATAAAAGAATTCCAACAACCCTTACCTTGTCGTCGTCGTCGTCGGACGAGAGGTCGTCGCGGGATTGCTCGTCGCGGAAGAAGGGGGATCGTCGCGTCGACGCGGTATCTGGCGTCGCGTCGCCAATCTCCGGATCAAGATCAAACGGATTTAATTAGTTTAAATCTGTTGATATTGAAATTAAAAAGGGAGAAGAAATGATCCGATTCTCACCTTAGTTGCCGAACGAGGATCGGCCGCGGAAGAAGAGGCGTCGCCGAAGAACGTCGCGGGTAAGGCTCGTTGACGTCGCAGATCACGGTGTGCGTCGTCAAAATCCGGTCGCCGGCGTTCTTCGCGTTCTTCGCGTTCTTCGCGTTCTTCGCGGGGAGGGTGGAGGTCCAGAGAATCTCGCACAACGAGTAATCCTCCAAAGGAAAGAGTTGGTCTTATTTTATTATTTTGCCAACGAACGCAAACGCGTAAGTAACGACCCATTTAATTCGTTGAATTAATTCAACGAATGAAACAACCCATTTAATTCACGAAATAAACCGCCCAATTAAATGGTCTGTTAAGAAATTAAAGAAAACGCGTCGGTTGACTTTTCAGTTACATTGACGGGTTTTCGCGGGTGCGTTACTTAGCGAAAGAAACGGCGGGGCTCGTGCGGGCCCTGCCTCACAAATATCCTACCAATGGGATAGGATATTTCTGGATAGCATCCTATCCAGTTCAACTCAGTTCAAGCCGCCTTTAAGTGGCTTCAAGTGGCTTCCAGGCAGCTTAAGTGAAATAAAATAAAGTTGTCGCACAAACTTTAATTTATTTCTGACTTAAAGCCGCAAAATTTAAAAACCACGTCTGAGCAAACGCAACTCCGGAAGAGGCGTTTCTAAGCAAATACCGGCGCTGCGATTTCATCGGTGCCCTCAGAATTCGATTCCGGGCACCGGTTCAAAAGATAGAAAAACCTGCTCGTCCGTTCACTGAACGTACCCGAGCCAAACTTCGGAAATTGATTCCGGGCACACCGGGCCTCGGAATCAGGTGCCGTCTGAAGCTGCGCTCTTGTAAAATTCCAAAGAAAATTAAGAAAACAAATTTCCTTGAAATTTTCGGGTCTTTACATTACTCCCACCTCAGGGCTTTACGTCCCCGTAAAGATACATCAAAAACTAGGGGAACAAATGGGGGTACTGAGCACGCATCTGAGCCTCCCGCTCCCAAGTGCTCTCCTGGAGGTTCCCGTGCTGCCATCTGACGCGCACAAGAGGAATCGACCGCCCACGTAGGACCCGCTCTTGTCGATCCTCGATCTCCACTGGGACCTCCGCAAAAGTCGCCCCATCGTCCACGTCCAGCTCCCCAAAGTCGATGATGTGCGTCGGGTCGTGCACGTATCTCCTCAGATGAGACACGTGGAAGACGTCGTGCACCCGGTGCAACTGAGGTGGTAGAGCCAGGCGATAAGCCACCTCTCCTATCCTGCTGAGTACCTGGAAAGGCCCGATGAAGCGTGGAGACAACTTGCCGCCTCGGCCAAATCTCCGTAAACCACGTCGAGGTGAGACACGCAAAAATACGTGGTCGCCATCCTCGAACTCTAGTGGCCTTCACCTCCTATCAGCATATGACTTCTGCCGGCTCTGAGCTGTCCTCATCCTCTCCTGGATGATCTGGACCTTCTCTGTCGTGGCTCGGACCATCTCTGGTCCCACGAGTGCTGACTCCCCATGGTCTGTCCAGCACAACGGTGATCTGCAGGGTCTGCCGTACAACGCCTCGTATGGTGCCATCCCGATGGTGGAGTGGTAGCTGTTGTTGTACGCGAACTCCACCAAGGGTAGGTGGTCCTCCCAGCTACGACCAAAGTCGAGAACACATGCACGGAGCATGTCCTCGAGTGTCTGTATGGTCCTCTCCGTCTGACCATCCGTCTGAGGGTGGAAGGCTGTGCTCAGATGGAGCCGCGTCCCGAACGCCTCCTGCAACCCCTTCCAAAGTCGGGAAGTGAAACGAGCATCTCGATCGGAGACGATAGACGATGGCACACCGTGAAGTCGTACGATCTCCTGGACGTAAAGACGTCCCAAGCTCTCCACTGAGCCCTGTTCTCTGATGGGTAAGAAGTGTGCCGACTTGGTGAGTCGGTCGACAATCACCCAAATGGAGTCGTGAACTCTGGAAGTGCGTGGAAGTCCAGTCACGAAGTCCATAGATATGCCGTCCCACTTCCACTCCGGGACCTCCAAGGGTTGTACCAAGCCTGCTGGTACCTGATGCTCTGCCTTCACCTACTGGAAGGTGAGGCATCGTGAAACGAACTCAGCCACAGCTTTCTTCATGCCCGGCCACCAGTGCTGTCGTCTGAGATCCTGGTACATATTCGCCACTCCGGGATGCACCGCCAAGGGAGAAGTGTGAAACTCTCTCAGCACCTCCTCTCGTAAAGCGACTAGTACGAAGGTACGTCCTCTGAAAAGGATGTCGTGCTCTGCTCCAAGAGAGAAGCCATCAGGCGCCTGACCTGAGGATATCAGTGCACGCCGGGTCTCACAGTCAGCGTCCCCACGCTGAGCCTCTCTGACCCGCTGTAGAAGTGGAGGAGAGACTATGAGAGACTGAAGAAAGGCTGCTCCATCTCTATCCACAAAGGATATCTGTAAGGAGGCTAGCTCCTCTGTCGCCTCCTCAAGTAGCTGAATGCCCGTCCTCCTGCTGAGGGCATCGGCTACCACGTTCCCCTTCCCAGGAGTATAGACTATCTCAAAGTCATAGTCCTGGAGGAACTCAAGCCATCTCCGTTGTCTCAGGTTCAGGTCCTTCTGATAGAAGATATACCTGAGACTCTGGTGGTCAGAAAAGACTGTGAAGCGCTCGCCCATCAGATAGTGCCGCCAAGTCTTCAGAGCGAAGACCACTGCTGCTAACTCCAGGTCATGAGTGGCGTAGTTCTGCTCATGCGGCCTCAACTGACGTGATCCGTAGGCGATCACGGCCCACTCCTGCATCAGGACGCACCCGAGTCCAGTCCCTGATGCATCGCAGTAAACTACGTTTCCAACTCCCTCCTCAGGCAACCTCAAGATAGGTGCGCAGGTCAATCTCTGTCGCAGCTCCTGGAAGCTCTGCTGATATCTGTCTGACCATACGAAGGGTTTCCCCTTCTTCGTCAACGCTGAGAGTGGTGCCGCAACTCTGGAGAATTCTGGCACGAATCTCCGATAGTATCCGGCTAGGCCCAAGAAGCTCCGCACCTCTGTCACGCTCTTGGGTGGCTCCCAAACTAGCACTGCCTCGATCTTCGCGGGATCCACTGCAACTCCCACCTCAGAGATGACGTGCCCCAAGAAATGGACCTCACGTAACCAGAACTGGCACTTTGAGAGCTTGCCATAAAGCTGGTGCTCTCGGAGCGTGTCTAGCACAACTCGCAGGTGGTAGGCATGCTCCTCCTCAGTCGTCGAGTATACCAAAATGTCGTCAATGAAGACCACGACAAATCGGTCGAGGTATGGCTGGAAGATCCTGTTCATGAGGCTCATGAACACTGCTGGAGCGTTGGTTACGCCGAACGGCATAACCAAGAACTCATAGTGGCCATACCGACACCTGAAGGCCGTCTTCTGCACGTCCTCATCTCGAACTCTGAGCTGATGATAGCCTGATCGGAGGTCTATCTTCGAGAACCACCGCGCTCCCTTGAGCTGATCGAAGAGGTCATCAATCCGAGGCAGCGGATACTTGTTCCTCACTGTCACCTGGTTCAGGCGACGATAGTCGACACACAGTCGCAAGCTCTCGTCCGCCTTCTTGGCGAACAAAATCGGGGAAGCCCAGGGTGAAACACTGGGTCGGATAAACCCCTTTCTCTGCAAGTCCTCCAACTGTACCCGCAGCTCTCAAAGCTCGGCGGGGGCCATCTGATATGCTGGAGTAGATATCGGGGCTATCCCGGGGTACAAGTCGATGTAAAAGTCTACCTCTCTACGAGGAGGTAGCCCTGGAACGTCGTCGGGAAAGACGTCCACGTATTGGTCCACCACTGCAGGAAAAGCTGGACTCCGCACGTCCACTGCTCCTAGGATGATGCTAGCCAACTGATGAGAGATGGGCTGCACTCTCCTCCGCGGAAGTCCATCCTGTGCTGCAGAGGTTCCCTTCTCGCCGGTGAAGGTAAACCTGCTCCCGTCGGTGCGAACACATCGCACCTTGCGCCTAAAACAGTCGATCTGGGCATGAACCGTGGATAGCCAATCCATGCCCAAGATGACGTCGTAAGGCCTCGACGCCGCTACAAGGAGATCCCAGCCGAAGCTCTCGCCTCCTAGAGTAAGCTCACACTGTCGGCACCAGTTCGTAATCGTCGAGTCTGCTCCCGTAGGAGTCTCTAGCCGTAAGGATCGAGACAACGGCTCCGTCAGAATCTCCGAGCTCCGAACAAGGCAGAGGCAATTAAAGAGTGACTCGCTCCTGTGTCTATAAGTACTGCAGCAGGGGTGGAATAGACACAGATCGTACCTCGAATCATCTCTGGCAAGTCGGGGTCGTAGGCCTCCACTGCCTGGAGCTGGGCCTGTCCCTTCCCGCCAGCTCCCTGTGGTCGAGGTGGCCCTCCTGGTGGTGGTGGGGGTAGAGCCTGGAAGCGTCGCCCACCACCCACTGCTCGGCCAGCTCCTCTGCCTCGTCCGCCTCCTCCCTGCGGACCGCCACGGTCGACCCTCTGCCTCTGCCTGGGTGGCCCCTCCACCGTCTGCTGCTCCTCTGGTCGGCGAGTCGGGCAGTCACGAGCCATGTGACCCTGCCCGCCGCAGGTGTAGCACAGCCTGCCTCTCGGAAGGCTGGCACTCCGCTGGGTGCCCTGCACTGCTGAGCCAGTGTCCTGAGGCCGTCTGCGTGGGGGTCTGGTCTGCCTGGACCCGAGAGTCATCCGTCGACTACCTGCTGCCGAAGACTCAGCTACCTGTCGCCCTGCGCTTGGTCTCACCGCTGAAGAAGGCTCTGCCAGGAAGCTCTCGATCAGGAGGGCTCGCTCCAGCACCCCCGCCTGGGTCGGAATGCTGAGGGAGATCAGTGACGCCCGAATCTCCTGTCGCAAGCCCTGCTCGAAGGTCCGGGCCCGGAAGAAGGGGTCCCGTACCATGTCGGTCGAGTAGCGAGATAGGTCAGTGAACCTCCCCGCGTACTGAGCGACCGTCATGCTGCCCTGGCACAGCTGGAGAAGCTCCTGGATGCGCACCGCTCGGAGGGTGGCCGGGACGAACTCAGAGCGGAAGAGGCTCTCGAAGTCCGTCCAGGGCAAGGATGCCTCATCGTGAACCTGGAGCATCAAGCTCCACCATCGTCCTGCCGCCGCCTGTAGGAGGCTCGCCGCGAGAATCACCATGAGATCCGCTGGTGTCCTCACTAGCCTAAAGACCCGTACCACCGCCTCTAGCCAGTCCTTGGCGGCCTGAGGGTCCGCCTCACCGCGAAACCTGGGCGGTCGCTGGCTCTGAAACTCATGCAGTTCCCTGAGGCGACGTGCATCGTCAGCGTCTGGTACTGGTAGCATCGGTGGCTCGGTGGGTAAAGCTACCGCCGGTGCCACTGCTGGCAAAGGGCCCTGCACCGAGGCCTCGTCGCTCGGTGGGCTGCCGTCGCGCCCTACACTCGGAACCCTAGCTGGCTGTCGTCGCGGGGCCATCCTGAAAAGGAGAACAAGAGTACCACAGTCAGAACAGTATACCTGGTGAGCTGGCACAAGTAATCACAAGGAAAACTTGAGACTTTCATGAAGCAGATCAGTATACCCGGTGAGCTGACACAAGTAATCACAAAGAAGACTTGAAACACACACGCAATCAATGTTTTAATGCATTAAGTCGGAAATCAGGAGTCAGGGTCCTGGTGTACGGATACGTCGGCCGCCGCACCAACACTGGGCTCCCTGAACTGATAACCACACTCAATACACTAAACACTATTGCTTCACATAGAAAGAAAAGACGATCAGAGTTTGCGGTAGAACCGACCACCTCTGATACCAATTTGTCACGACCCGTCCTCGGGGCCTGTGCCGTGACTACCCTAAGCCCGCCTTCCATAGGCCAGGGGCTGGCGACTAGCACCAAGGCGTAAATTCCCGGTAAACAGGGAAGGCATTGCCTTTATAAGTAACAACCACACAGAGTCAGCAAGCGGAAAGTAAAGTGCAGAAAAGTAAAGGGGGCCGGAATACAAGCCCAACTGTAAAGTACAACTGAAAAAGTAAAGAACATCAGCTGAAGAAAAGACGGCGGCCTCATGTCGTCCACTGGAAATCCCACCTGAAGGGTGGGTACAGATAGCCTCCAGGCTCCTCGGGTCCCACGTCCGCTCCGAGCACGTCCCGCCCAGTGGTCCACATCCAGGTACCGTCCTGCTCCAC
Source organism: Viscum album (assembly GCA_963277665.1). Lineage (NCBI taxonomy): Eukaryota > Viridiplantae > Streptophyta > Magnoliopsida > Santalales > Viscaceae > Viscum > Viscum album. The sequence goes on from OY728126.1 coordinate 310,848,186, forward strand.
GCCCCAACCGTGATCAGCGCTGTCCGTCGTCTGCAACCAACACAACAAGGTGCGGGCATAGCCCGTGCAGGGGTGAGTATAAGCTACTCAGTAAGGACCCCGAGACCCCCGAAGGTCCCCGAAATCCACAAAGGATATAGCACAAAAGATAGATGCAATCACGAAGTAACATCTGACTCGACTTAGGTATATACCCATACATATACCTAAGTCCCCAATTCTAGCTCTGCTCACGAGCTCAAGAACAACTCAATCCACAAAGGAAAGCAAGACTCAAATCCACAAGGAGAGTAAACAGTAAATCAACATAGGATAGTTCAACACAGTCCACAAAGGAGAGTAACATAAGATTCAGCTCAACCCGGTATACTTTTTCAGATGACGTCAAAGATGATCACTGATCCATCTAAGTCGTCGGACCCACGAAGGATCGATAGGTACTAACCCCCGCAGAAGACCCACACAGGATCAGGCTCACACAGAACTTGTAGGCAGTGGCTCACACAGAACCGGTAGTAAGGACCCACATAGGATCGGGCTCACACAGAACCTGTAGGCAGTGGCTCACACAGAACCGGTAGCACTGATCCACGTAGGATCGCTGAGTGCAGTAGTCAACGCAGTCCACTGAGGATCTCTGCACAGTCGTCGTCGCAGTCCACGGAGGATCTCTGCTCTGCCGTCGTCGCAGTCCACGGAGGATCTCTGCTCTGCCGTCGTCGCAGTCCACGGAGGATCTCTGCTCTGTCGTCGAAGTCACAGCCAGCGCTAGGGTTCCCGCACACAGCGAGCTCGTTTAGGAGGGTCCGCTCCACGAGCCGAGAGGCCGATACATCAACTGACACGTAGTCCGAAGTTGATGTATCGAAAAGTTCCGTATCGACAACAGGATCTCAACGCAACAGACGGCGCGTCAATCGGACGCCCGGTCTGAGAGTTATTGGCATTTTCGTCCCAGGGGCCCGGTTGGTTTTTAGGGCAGAACCAACCCGACCGTACTCCGCCTGTATCCGATCCTCGGGCGGAGTATGCCAAAAGTTCCGTCTCACTTAGAGGAGACTACCACAGCTGACGGTACGTCGATCGGACGTCCGTGGCTCATGTTATGAGCGTTTCCGCTCCGAGGGCCCGGTTGGTTTCGTGTACGAACCAACCCGGTCGAACCCAATGTCTTCCGAAACGTTGAGTATAATATACCGAAACGACCGTCTCGATCCAAGGATCGCGTAGCCGCTGACGGTTCGTCAATCGGAGGTCCCAGGCCGAGCGGCCGAGTGAGCCGCCGCCGCGGGGTTGACCCGCGGCTTTGAAGGAGACGCGGCCCGCGCGGGCCGCGTGCTGGGGTGGCCGGACCGCGGACGGTCCGTCGGTGCGCCGCCGCCGCAGCTCGGCCGCGGCGGACTCCTCCGGCGGTGCGTCGGGCGCCGCCGCTTCCGGTCGCCGGTGCCGCCACGCCGGCGACCCGCGCCGCCGCCACCTTCCGCGGGCCGCCGGAGTTGCTCTGGTGGCCCGTTTTGCCTCCCGTCTGCGCCGTTGCTCCTCCCGGGGGCCGATCTTCACTGCGGGATCAACAAATCGCCCCTGCCGCGCGGTTCGTCGTCGTCCGCCAAATCCGCACGACAAAAGATTGGCGGAGGGTTGTCGGGTCTTGTTCGTTAGATCCGCACCCTCCGCGTTAGTCATAAACAACGGGATGAAAGAAAATAATCGACAACAATTTTAATTAAATTAAAATTGTTCGAAGATCAGGTTCTTTATTTTAAAAGAATAAACACGGGGAATAAAAGAATTCCAACAACCCTTACCTTGTCGTCGTCGTCGGACGAGAGGTCGTCGCGGGATTGCTCGTCACGGAAGAAGGGGGATCGTCGCGTCGACGCGGTATCCGGCGTCGCGTCGCCAATCTCCGGATCAAGATCAAACGGATTTAATTAGTTTAAATCCGTTGATATTGAAATTAAAAAGGGAGAAGAAATGATCCGATTCTCACCTTAGTTGCCGAACGAGGATCGGCCGCGGAGGAAGAGGCGTCGCCGAAGAACGTCGCGGGTAAGGCTCGTTGACGTCGCAGATCACGGTGTGCGTCGTCAAAATCCGGTCGCCGGCGTTCTTCGCGTTCTTCGCGTTCTTCGCGTTCTTCGCGGGGAGGGTGGAGGTCCAGAGAATCTCGCACAACGAGTAATCCTCCAAAGGAAAGAGTTGGTCTTATTTTATTATTTTGCCAACGAACGCAAACGCGTAAGTAACGACCCATTTAATTCGTTGAATTAATTCAACGAATGAAACAGCCCATTTAATTCACGAAATAAACCGCCCAATTAAATGGTCTGTTAAGAAATTAAAGAAAATGCGTCGGTTGACTTTTCAGTTACTTTGACGGGTTTTCGCGGGTGCGTTACTTAGCGAAAGAAACAGCGGGGCTCGTGCGGGCCCTGCATCACAAATATCCTACCAAGGGGATAGGATATTTCTGGATAGCATCCTATCTAGTTCAACTCAGTTCAAGCCGCCTTTAAGTGGCTTCAAGTGGCTTCCAAGCAGCTTAAGTGAAATAAAATAAATTGTCTCACAAACTTTATTTTATTTCTGACTTAAAGCCGCAAAATTTAAAAACCACGTCTGAGAAAACGCAACTCCGGAAGAGGCATTTCTAAGCAAATATCGGCACTGCGATTTCATCGGTGCCCTCAGAATTCGATTCTGGGCACCGGTTCAAAAGATAGAAAAACCCGGTCGTCCGTTCACTGAACGTACCCGAGCCAAACTTCGGAAATTGATTCCGGGCACACCGGGCCTCGGAATCAGGTGCCGTCTGAAGCTGCGCTCTTGTAAAATTCCAAAGAAAATTAAGAAAACAAATTTCCTTGAAATTTGCGGGTCTTTACACAGGTGGTGAAACATGAATCAGAGTAGGGGCAGTGGATGTCTATGACAGCCAATATGCGGTTGGAATGGGAATACCAAGGTGATAGAGAGGTCTTATTTCAAGTTTCATTGTTTCCTGACTTGGATGTCCTGGTTAGAGGGGAAAAGATATCCAATTTTGAGTGTGTGACCAAGGGGTCAAGAATCAATGGTGGGGAGACCATTGAGGGTTGGAAACTGAATAGAAACTCAGTTTTGTGTTTCTGGAATCGGATGATTGTACTCATTTCTTGTTAGGAGGATCTTCTCAGGGCATATAATCATTCCAGGTGGGATGCTCATTCTAGATTTTAGAAAATTTATAAAGCATTGAAAGCGTAGTTTTTGTGGGCTGGTATGGAGATAGCTCAGAGTCATCAAGAAGAGAATGGAGATGGCTCAGAGTAATCCGAAATCGTATGTGGATCATCATCGACGACCACTATTATCCGAGGTGATTGATCATGTGTTCTTGAGGATCTCTCCTAGGTTGGGACATTGTCATTTTGGGAAGCAGGAAAACATATCTCTGGGGTATATTGGGCTTTTTGAGATTATTGAATGGGTTGGTGAGGTGGAATATCATTGGGCTTTTACACCAAGGTTTAGTGCGGTGCAAAATGTTTTTCATGTGTCGCAGTTGAAAAAGTATTACCCGGATCATGACCATGTGATTCAATTGGGATCATGTTTAGCTAGAACCAGATTCTTTGTTGGTGCAAGTGCCAGTGTGGGTTGTGGATAGGCAAGAAAAAGTATTACGTGGTAAAATAATCTATTTAGTTCATGTTTTGTGAAAAAATGGTCAGATTCAATAGGAGACTTGAGAGCAGGAGAAAGAGATGGTCAAGCAGTTTCCCGAGCACTTTTGGAAAAGGGCTGGTTCACTACATTCCAAGGACGGAAAGTCTAATGGTGGGGAGAATTTAGCACCCCCGGTTTGAGTATGTTGCCAATTTTTATAAATTTTTATGTGTTTAAAGTGCATGGGATGAGTTGGGAAGAGGTTGGGGGAGTTTGGAATGGTTTTGGATGTGTTTGGAGGCCTTTAACGGGGTGCATGGTTTGAGCACTGTTTTTGGAAATCGTGTGAGTTCTCCAGGAAACCGTGCAAGGGAGATAGTAGGATTCCCATGGCCTACACACAGTTTCCCAAACCGTGCGAGGAAACTGTGCAGACCGTTGCTCCCGAGGCATTAGCATCCGCACAGTTAGCACACGGTTTGCGAAACTATGCGGGCTAACCATGCAGCCACATAAAAATAGGGTTATATGTTCTAGGGTCCCTTGGTCTTAACCTATTTCACTCTTATCTTCCTCCCACTAGAGCCTCACTCGGGATTTTGGGTTCTCATGGGTTAAGGGTGCCCTCACACTCGTTTTGGAAGCGTTTCAAAGGTATTTCAAGGTGGTTTGAAGGTGGTTTCTCCTGGGCAAGTCTTCTCTCATGGATTATTTGTGTTTTCCTTTAGATTTGCTCTTCCCTCTTTCTTGTTTATCTAGATCTACACTTAGTGTCTGTAGATATAGGGTTGTGGTTGCCTTGGATGATGATTTGAAGGCTTGTGAATGTTATGGAAGGGGATTTAGAGAGGTTTTAGTGGTGCATTCGCCAGATTTGAGGCGCGATTGTTCGTGGGTCGATTCCATAGGAACCCTAAAGGTAGGTTTCTTATATCTCGACTCCACTTGTTTAGAGCTAAGGGGTTTAGTGAAAATTATTTTTTTGTGCTTGAAATTAATTGTGTTTTGATGTGATAAGTTAATTGGAATTCCCTTGGGTGATTTTTTGGGGATTTTTGGGAAAAAGAGGGTTTTGTGGTGAAATTCTATGGTTGTGTATTTTTAAATGGAGATTTTAAAATGGGATGTTATGGTTGATTTGTGAAATTGATTGGAGAAAATGGTTTTCAATAAAAGGGGATGTTTTATTGAAATGTTTTTTGGCATGAAAAATGGTTTTCAATAAATGGGTGATTTATTTAAGCGAATTGATATGCAATGGAACAAGTTGACTACATGATGTTGTGACTTTAGTGGGTAATATTCTTGGTTTGTTTTGTTTAGAATTTTGTGAAGAAGTGGAGTGAATTACCACTATAAAATGTGGATGGATAGTAGACAGAAGGTCCACCGTCAAAGGATAAGTGGATGGGAAGTTCCACTATGTGTTAGTGGGTGGACAGGTTGGACAGAAGCTCCACTGTTTGGTTGTTTGGTTTTTTTGGCAATGTTGTAGTGCTTTGCTTTGAAATATGGAAGTTTTTGTGCTAATGTGTAAATGAAGAGATGGTTTGTTGCATGTTTTCTTTGGATTTCCCTTGGTTTCATGGGTTGGATGTCATGGCTTGGTAAGGGCATGTATGGATTATGAAAATGGTTGCACTTGTGATTTAATTTATATAAACAATTTTACATAAATGTGCTAACAGTTTTATCTTAGTGGCGTGTGTAGGGAAGTAATTTTTGGAAATCCTACTGAGTTTTATTACTCACCCCCTTTTTCGGCACTTTGGTGTCTTTGTAGATGTTGTGTACCGTGATGTGGGCAAAGTTCAGGCATCACCCTCCTTTAGTGGAGCATTGTGATTCCTTGGTGGAGCTTGGAGCTTGGAGTATGGCGTGGAGCAATGGTGGTGTCATGGCTTGTGGTGTTTGGTTGTTTAGTTTCTGCAGTGTATTCTGATTTTGTGTGGACATGTCTACTTTTATTGGTTTTGAGTTGTGTTGTGGAACAACTTGGTTGCCTTTTGGGAATGCATGTTTGGGTAATTGAGTTTACGTGCATCCTATAGTGGCTGTTAGTGGATGGTTTGGTTGTTTTTTTTAAGGCAAATCTTTCTCCAACTTGGTCTTGAATCCCTCGACATTTATTTCCAGCCTTTGGTGTCCTGGGAACATCGCTTAAGGCCAAGTATCCCTCACCACCTCCTCATTCCAATGTGGTAGGGGCAGGTGTTACATAAATAATAGTTTATTAATACTTGAATAATATATATCTAATATTAACAATGGAAGATGAATATAAAATATATGAATTTTACCTACTTATGTTAAGATGATCATAAATCAAGTAAAATAGAAATTAGTAGTCATGTATATACAAGATAGTGTTTAGACTCTTAATTTATATGTTTATGAGAAATCTTATCATAATTATTAAATTAATGACTAAGAAACCATAAAAATAAATTAATTCCATATAATCTTATAGAGTTGGTTCAACAAGGTCATGTGAACTATTATAAAGATTATATAGAGGTAAATTCATATAATTTATGAGATTCTACTAAGATATCTCAAGAATCCCATATTGAGAAATTAATTAACTTATTAAATATACATGATCCCATGGATTGTATTCTTAGATTATAGATTAATAAAGTATTCATAGATCATTAAAAAGTGAGTGGATAATTTCCTAGACTCACATTACCATATAAAAATCAAAAACCATATTTTAGTATAAGGACGATCTATTTAGACTCTTATATGTATTATTATCCTTAAATCCTTTACCGAAAAGTTTCACAAAAATAAGATTAAAAAATGACCATATGTCGACTTTATTGACTAATGGTGTCATATAAGTTGTTATATTAATGAAATCCACTATGATATAACTACATCTGTTTTTTGATGAGAACATTATGTTAAAATTTGTTTTAGCGACAAATTTACATCAAATAAAAAATAATGTTTATTTAGTTAATTATACCATGGTTACTTAGGATATTAATGTTCATTAAATGGAAATGTATTATTAAATACTGACTATGTTTATATATGGTGTAAGCATGAATCTTTATATATAATGGGGCCAAAAATGAAATTTTTGAGCTTAGGAAACATATTATAATTGAGTAAGCATGGGAACAATATGATCCACTTGTTTTAGTTGGTGAATTTTTTCTAAACACGTGTAATTCAATTGAAAATTTAAACCAAATAACAGGTTTTATGTTCATAAAGATAGGGGATATATTTTTATATAATAATAATTAAACCTCCATGAAGCACAACATGGAATATAGAAATTATTAGAATGTTCATTTGAATTACAATATGGATTCCATATAAAAAAATTCAATCATATATTTAGGTAGTTTCTCTATTTTATGTAAATATTTTGGTGGGTACTCGAAAAAAATTAAGCAAATGTGGGATATGATAGTCCTAATAATTAATTTTTTTTTATTTAATTTTTATGTTATGTCTACATATAGTCCATGAGAAAACCATAAACTGTTCATCACACTAATGTCCATTATATTTTTGATGTTTCGTAGAAATATTATAAGATAACTATATTGGGTGATTAGGTGTCAACAACTAACTTCCTTGGAGGAAAAAATATTTAAGATGTTTGAATGATACAACCATAAGGTGTGGTGACACCAAATAATTCCAATTAGGTATGAATGTTTTATATACATATTTTTTTGACTGATTTAAGCATATATATCATATTAAATTCACTTTGAATTTATATTTTCCACATGTCTACAATAGGTTTGTGGGTGCACTATTTTTTCCCGAATAGATTTGTTCAGAAATAATTAAAATAAAAAAGTTAGTATTAGAGTTAGGTAATATTACTGTAATTTCTTCATGATTCACATAAAGAAGTGACCGATGTTCTATGGAACAAGATCTACAAAGATAGATCAATACAGTCTCATGAATATAGTCATAATACATAAATTGAAAAATATAATGTATAATGATTCAAGATGAAATATTTTCTTGTGTAACATGGTATTAAAGCTCACCTAGTTATTGTGTGAAAATAAAGGAGTTGATTCCTATGAGGAATAGACTATATATACATATGGGTAATTTGTAATCTACCACAAATTCCTTGGTACTTTTTGATAATTTTTTTATTATGAATAAACCATAGAGAGTGAATAACAAATGAACCTAGTAGAACTATATAGATATGATATTTGAAATTACCAAAAGTAAATGAGATAGCTAAAAGGGATGATCTCTTAGTTACTGGAGAAATGTGAATACTAGTTGTCATAGGGATATAAAAAAATATTATTTTAGATAGATTTGATCATGTTTTGTAATAATGGTATGGTATTATGCCTTGAATATTTATTACAACCAACTTTATTAATATCTATATAGAAAAAGAACAATATGTCTTATAATGCATATTGTGATGTTGTTAAGAAATGTTTTTATTTGAAGATATTTTCTTTTATACAAGATGTAAATACTAATGGAGAAGAAAAGGTAAATACTTGGGGACTTTCCCATTTAAGGAATTATATTATAGGGATGATTTCACAATAAGATGAACAACCACCATAACATGATAGGCCGAGAGACTATAGATATATTCCATAGGAAAATGATTTACATGTGAAAGATAATCATCTAGTTAGAAGTTAGATAAAGTTCATGTGGGAGTATATTGTAGTTCTTTCCCAAAGACATATTGAATTTTTAAATTTTATTTCCTATATATTCAAATTCAGGTATGTTTATAGATATATTATCACACATGATTTTACTATTTTAAAACAATAATATAATAATTTTCAAAGAGTATTTATCCCATAAAAAAGGGTTTAGAATTTTCCCAATATAATTATAACAGTGATGTACTATGTCAATATTCTGAAAAAGATATTCAGTGGTCCGATGATATCTATCTAATAGGACATATATGATGTTTTATCATTAGATTTAGGTCACAAATAATTCATTGAGACTTATTCTCATGATGTTATCTCTTCGAATTTTCTAAGATATTACGTTATAATAATAAACATACCAACATGAATTCCACATGTGAGGTTGCATTTTATATTTATATATAAAGGCATGTGTATTGTTCCTTATAGTTTTTATTAGTATTCATGTGTACCATAAATCATGTACTTTTATGTATTTATAAAAACAATATTGGTGTATACTCACATTGATATGAGATACATTTTTTGAATCATAAGTGATATATGTTAATTACTGACTCAATAAAGGATATTTACCTAATATAATAATTGAATATGTTATCTCTAGTCATTTGTTTAAAAAAATACTATTTAATTAGATCCATGTCCATGTAGCTTCATCAATGAGTTCATATCAGTAAGCTAGAAAAATAATCAAACACATTTCTTAATAACATTATTATGAAACCTGGTCGATGAGATGTCAGTAAAAATGGATTATATTACCTAGTGAGTTTTCGTATAAGGTTATTTTCATTATGAAATTAACTTTTTTAATTATAATATTGTTAATTTTCTTCAAGTGACTAATATTGGGATTTAAGACATCCCTCCAAATTCCATTCATAAATAGGCCAAGAGGGACAAAAACTTAGTATAACATGAACATCAATTAAATTCTATCGGAATTTGATATAAAAATATATTTATTCCCTAGATGAAAATGATGTGTTCTAATTGAATATAAATATGATTTATAATATGATAATTTCATTGAAGATTAAAATAAATTTATCAAATTCCACTTGAAATAATAATTAGTTAGGATATTCTATTTACATTGAATCAATCACTAGTTATTCAAAAATGATATATTCAATTTGAATATAAATATTATTCATTAGTTAGAAAATATAATATTTATTTATATCTAATGTATTATTAACAAGGTAATAGATAAATATTTTTAAATTTAATATTTATTTAGTTACATGAATATTAAGGTAAATATTTATTCCCCAATTAGTGAGTATAATATTTTTTTATTGAATGACTGAATTATAAAATGGTATTTAATTAATCAAATTATTATTTTTCAACATTTGAAAAATTCTTGTGTGGATTGAAATGGAAAGTTATGGCGCAATTATAAATGATATAATTTCTTCAAGATCATTTTTATAAATATTGAATTATTTATTTAAGAAATGGTATTTAAATATCCATTAATTTGAGCATGACATGAAATATAATAATACTATTAATAACAATATTAATATTATTAATATTATTTATATTATTATAAATGATGTTTTTTAGGATTAATGAATTATTTATGATTCATTGTACAAGAACCAATTTCTAACATAAATTATATAACAGAACATATGACATTTTTATTGTATTTAGATTTTATGTGTGTAACATTATTCTGTCTAAATAGTTATCTCTAGACTGTAGATCTCTCTCTCTATAATTCTCTTAAGTATAAGAGTTGATCATCCTCTTACTCCATCTCATGAAAAATAGAACAATAGCTAGAATACATTATTGGCAAAGGTATTCTTGTTACAATCAATGACGAAGGATATAATAAGATTGGTATATATTTGACTGCACAAAAATGTTCAATCTATGACATTTCAAGGTTGATGGAGCATGTGTGGATTAAAATAGAGGGATTCTTGTTTGGTTACATCACCACAATTAAGATAAGATAATTATTTCAATAGATTCATCAATGAAGAAAAAAACTATTAATCTGAGGTAATTTTTAATATAAATTAATTATAAATTAGATGTGAAAAGTCCCTCTATTTGAATATTATGATGTTTCATTCATCTTGTTTTGTGGATTTAATTTAATGAAAATAATAAAAAAAATATTGTATCATAGGCATGTTTATCATGTCCCACTCCACCATTTTTTGAAGAAGGTAAATCATATTTCATGGATAGTCAATCTTGGGTGGAGTGAGTTGTGAGTGGTATACTTCAGTTTCCTTAATTTTCACCTTTCATATAATCATATATCCTTAGATATTCTCTTGAAAAACCATTTGTAGTGATCTCGAATGTTTATAAACACCCCCTAGATTTTCACTCGGATGCTTGTAGAATTTATGTCTCATGAAAAAGTAAATGATAAGAGATCAGAATCTAGAGATCGTTAGATGGATGTTTTATGGATGCATGGATTATATGTTAATGGATGGAGATCGACTAATAGGATCATATGGGACAATATAATTTGTCTCTTACTATTCTGGTCATTTCTATATATAATCATTGATTTAGTGATTGTGTTATATTTTTCTGAATTTCATTGAATTATACATGATTATTTTCCCACCATGTAATATTATGGTTTGATGTTTTGGATGTTATTTATCATAATTTAATTATTTATTTGTTATTGTTATTATTTAATTATAGGGGTTATAATCACACCATTATCAAATCCTAGAACTACTCTACTTGTTATTATGTATTGGGTTGTTGCTAGTTTTACACGAGATTAGTGGGTCTCCTAAATGGGTTTTGTTTTGTTTTATTGGTTAGGAATGCTGCAAAATTGAACTATAGTTGGATAAGATGAAATAATACCAATGGATTTCTTTATTTTTTAGGTTATTATATAATGAGGTTTTTAGAATGTGATGGTGCTTGGGTCTGAATTCATGTTGTGTTCTTGGCCAGCATAAATGGGAGATAAATTATATGTTTCTAGTGATATAATATTATTAATCTAGTTTTTGTGATTATAATTGAGTTATTTTTCTATTTTAAATTGGTTATTGATGTTTGTTAATTTGGTTTTGGATTGTATTACCCAAAATTTAATAAGTTGTACTCATGTATCATCATAGAAATGTTAGGATCATATGGCATGAATGTGCCAACATGTGGATTCCATTTAAATTTAAATCTACAATATGAAATGGATTGGGCTTTTTAAAGTGTCAAAAAAACCTATATATTTTTTTACCATATTGATTCATTGTGGAATTATACGTAGCTAAACTCGGGATTTGGTTCCTGATGTTTTCAAGTATGTGGGTCTTATGCATGTGTGGTGTGTGTGGTACCAAACCATAGAAATGGGTTGGAAGTACTATATTGAAAGATGATATAGGACATAGATATTGGATAATTAAATGCATTACCTATTACAACATTTCATATTTGTGATATCTAGATAATTATATATATTGAGAACGGTCTTTGGATCTCATTGTGATTCCACCTCAAAATCCCCAATTAGAGTATTAGGAGGGTGGTGATGTAGTGATCTTAATGAATGAGTAAGTTGACTCTTCTGAGGGTTGTGCAATCCCACCTGAGACCAAATTACAAACAATGATTTATAGAATTCAAAGCATTTCTCACTACATGTTGGAGGAATCCTATGGATCTTGATATATGTGCATGTTCGATGACAAGATAAATTATCCTAGAAGCTTATATAATATATCTAATTATGAGGAAAATATATTATAAATTTTGGGATAAATATATAAATATATCATGTTTCACATATTTTGAAAATGTAATCACTTCAGGTTAACAAAACATGATCGAAGAATTTTTATAGTACTATTCATTTACATAGTATCTCATTGTCATGGAATGTGTCATGTGAACAACATTTATTAAAAATTGACAATCTAAAAAATAAATTCATTCCTTATATAGTTCCTAGTATCATACCCCCTGAAAACCCACCTATAAATCTTCTATATTATCCTAGACTAAAAGAACTATATAAATTATTTGAAAAATTTAAATCTAATATCCACTAATTAAAACAAACATACATACCAAAAATTAGTTCATTTTCTACCTAAAATGATCTCCATCCTTGGGAATACCAAAATGAACCCCAACCAAAATTGAATCAAAACAATAGTTTAGATCTACCTGAATGAAGTTAAGTGAATGTTAATTTACATACATTAATGGATTTAGTACATGATTTTCCAAAATGTATACCAAATTTTCAATATTATATGAATATTATATTATTTATTATATTAATTGAATAATATTTAAGAAGAATGTTAATCAATTTTATTAGATACCCAATTCTTTTCCATGGAATAACCATGTATTGATTATTGATTGAATTATTAATCATTTCCATATGTGAATATTTTTTAAAGCATATAAAACTCATATATTTCCATTTCTTATTATGAAGTATTAAATTAAATGCATTTTCATCCATTTTGTCATGTTTTGATAAAAATCAAATGATTTTAATTTGATAACATTTTTAAAGCCGAATTAGTTTCATGGTTTCTTTATTATGTGATAAGTGAATGATTTTAATGTAGAATAATTATGAATGAAAAACCAATGGGGCCATATATCAACCACTAATGCATTGGATAATATTTCTTATCTAATGAAATTACAATAGTCTTGGATATATTAGTTTCACATAAGAGTTGAACCTGATGGTGTTACTCGTAAAAGTAATATTTCCCTCTCCTAATGTATGATCCAGATGTAAATGATAATTTTGATTCAAAATTAATATAATTTATATGTTATGCTCTCATGGATAATTTTTATTAACCCATTCTTGTATAATTTTATAAAAATGATAATTTCATATACATGATCTATGATTTATTACGTAATGGTTTCTTATATATCATGATCACACCCATATACTCATCTTGTGCTCAATAATTATATTCAACAGTCATAACTTATGTTTTCTATTATGAAGTATCTAAAGATAATACATTATTGTGATTCAATTTCACTAGTTTAGAAAGGGTGTAAAATTATAAAATCTCTTCAAGGGATTTATATGTGGAGAATTCAAGGGAGATATTCGTGGAACATTATTGACTGATTAGATTCATATACTAGGGAAAATCCTGTAGATGAAAATAACATGGGTTTTGATAGTTAAGGTCATTTCAGAACTTCTAAGTCATTGATTTTTTAAGAACATATAAATTAATAGAATTTAATAATTTATTCTTGTTATCGTGATGATATAGCCCCATGTACAAAAATTTATACATCTCTATAATCATAGAAGGTCAATGATTTCCTGGGTGCACATGAGCCTTAGCCCAATTGGTGAGGACTCCCTAGGTGCATCCAAGAGAACCGAGATCAAATTCGGGTAGAGAAATATTTCTGGTACTGTAGTAGCACTATTGCAGTACTATAGCAGGCACTACAGTAGTACTGTTCCAGACACTTTTCGGTATTGTAGTAGCCTGAACTATTCATCAATCTGGGCCTTCGGGCCACCGGTTTGGTCATCGGGTCATGCAACGCTTTTAGGACACCCAAGGACTTCGGGCCAGTTGATAATCAAGGCCTTCAGGCCACCTTAAATACTTAGGGCCACCCCATGGCCTTCAGGCCATATGAATGCAGGCCCTAGACACACTAAAAAAAGAGAAGCCCCAGAAGAGGATTCAGAATAGGATCACTCACCAAAGTAGAGCCAAATGGATTTTTAGAATGAGAGGGTATGGTTATGCTATCGGTACCACCATGGGATTGTACAAAAAATCCTAGTCAGACTGTCATGAATAGGTGGAGAGCTACTATCAGGATTTTGATGCTAGGGAGGGGCAGTTCCATGAAGATAGTCTGGTTGAATTCCCAAAGACCTTCAGGTAATGTAATCTTCTAAGCCTACGGTCCATGTAATCTTTCAGCCTACGAACCTTGTAAGGGTTCCCCCACATCCCTTGAAAGGGGGATTATCAAAAATCAATAAATATAAAGGCCTTCCAGCCATTCATGCAATGATTTATTTGGCAATGACACTATCCATTGGTACCCATTATAGGATATATAGTATCTTATCTCACACCACGATTCTTAAGAATTGTTTCATATCATTTGATCCAACACTATCTCCCCTTGGATTCAATTTCTTTAAGAGATCCAATACATTGTTGTTAGTTTGTAATGGCTATGTCGAATGCACAACGGGTGGAATATTTGTTTGTAAATTCATAATAGATTAATATAACCTTTCTTGGTATGTATCTTCATTTTCTTATATACTAAATATATGAAAGAATATAAAATAAATAAATGGGAATAAAAAACAATTTTTGTATTAGTTCGGGCCACAAAGATACCCAAGTCCATTCCATCATCAATCTCCCTATAAGATGCGTGATTTTAAATAATTGGACCACTTATCATTAGACCTGACACAACTGAGTACATGATGTTGACACCTTTAAGGAATTTATAAAGAAATAATGTTCATTTATTGGGAACCAAAAATCAGAATCATAATAAAGGAAGATGAAACTTCACCATGACTAGGTATGAGCTATCAAAATTCTTGTAAATCAAAATAGGTTGATTTTTGGTGAATAATGATTAAAATCTGTATTTTAGCACCAACTAATATAAGTATTGATCATCAATAACACACATCAATAAATAGATCATCATGTTTACATAGTCTTTCATCAATCATGAAGAGATAAAGCGCAATATATCAATATAAATATGCATGATTCCCAAGAATATAACTGAAAAATTATTCCTCAAAATTATATTAGAAGATGTAAGGATAATGTTAAGCAGCATCGAAAATAGCAATGATGAATCAATCATATATATCATGACATGTATATATCCAAAGTGAAGCTTGGAATATTATAATAATTGGCCTTTATTTTGAGTATCATCTCTATATATAACACTGCTCCATATATTCTGATGAATATCATCACAATATTTATAAAGTATGTTAAAAACTCCATGTCAAAACATCTCTAGAAATATCCCATAATAAATCACGAATATTTGATTTCAAAAACATTTATCAGGGTCATTAATTATCGTAATAATTGTAATTATTTAATCCATTGAATATGATCATTTAAAATTACATTAACGAACCTTTGAATTAGTTATAAAATAGTTTTGAACATGTCTTTATTTCTATCAAACCATTGTTGTAATCATAGATAGAATGTTAAAATAATAATACTGTCCTTTAATTTTCAAATGTAGATATTCTTCATAGGACTACACAACTCCAAACATATGGTGGATAATGTAGGTTTTCTTAAAAAAGTAGGGTTGATGAAAAATTATTTCAATTTCTCAGATGAAGGGTTGATCACAAAAGTAGGATATATGATCCATATACTTTTTCCCAAATGCATTGTTCCATTGATATGTTATGCTTACAGTATATATTATGAACAAGGATTCAAGAATATGTTTAATAATACTTAAATAATATTTCAAAAATTATTCTCTTTCTTGTTATTGACTTGAATATATTTCCATAACAAATACCAAGACAAAAATTATTTTTCAGAAAGCCACAAAAATGAAAATTTACTAGTAACAAAAATTTCTGCGTTTTTGAACATCAAAACAATAATGAAATTAAATAAATTATTGAATCAAAATTTTCTAAAAAATATCTCCATTTATTATAATCACAATACCCATAACAAATAAATATGGAAAAACATAAAATCAATTTTCTCTCCCCTTTTAAAAACATCACCCTATTAATTTTGGTACCTTATTCGTTTAAAAACAACACCACTGTTAATAATATATTCACAACTATTAATTTATCCATTAAAACTAGAAAAAATATCACTAAAATATTCTCTAACCTTTCATTTTGATGACAATATTCTACCCCTTTTGTGACATCAAAGTCTAAGTGTAAAGAATAGCTATAAATAATTATCCTTTAGTTTTTTTACTTTCTTTTAATATGTACACAAGGAGTCTATAAATTAAATGTTTAATAAGAATGGTAGTTTTTCTAACAACTCCTCTTAGGTCATATAAGATATTTATGTAATTTAAAGTATTTTAAAATAGCCATAAAATATGTTTTTCTATCATTTTAACAGGGAATGTTTATACAGATACAATTTTTTTAATGATAGAAATAAACTTATTAATATGACTAGATCATCAAAAACTCATATATTTATATAATTATTATGTAATATAAACAAAAATTATTTTTGAAACAAATTATAGAATTC
Organism: Viscum album; assembly: GCA_963277665.1. Classification (NCBI taxonomy): domain Eukaryota; kingdom Viridiplantae; phylum Streptophyta; class Magnoliopsida; order Santalales; family Viscaceae; genus Viscum; species Viscum album. Next base: position 310,864,804 of record OY728126.1, read on the forward strand.
ATTTTTAGTAATTAAAAACACCATATAACATTCATCTGAAAATAAAACCATAGAGTTATAAATAAGTAGATGACTCTTCTGATCATTTGAAACATTGAACATTCTAATTCAGGGTATCTAAAATTCTTGATAGTTCTTCCAGTCCACTTACAACTTCTGCTATTTTTTTATATGATGAATATGAACAATATTCATGAATTAATAGTTTCAACTTTTCACGATACAACTTAGTAAAAAAATATTTCTTGAGTGACTCTGTTTGACTAAGTATTTATACATTAAAATCAACAAAATATATTTTGGAAATTGTGATTATTTTAAATTATGATTTTTTTAAATGAATCAAAGGCTGTTTTTGGACATGGATTATTTATATCATTCTTCATACGACATGCCAGATTCTTCTAGATCATATTAAAGGTTTAATTTTTATTTATTTAAGTTGTTTTCTTTATATAAATGACTTTAATATGAATTTAGATGTGAAAAAACCTCTACTACATCAATACTAATAACTTCTGTATTACATTCCAAAAAAACTATTCAATATAATCAATAAATTATGAAAAAAATTATTCATCTAATAGTTAAGAAGAATTTCCATTTTTTCATTTTCTGAGAAATATGTTCTTCTTAAGATAAAGCATATGAATGATTCATCATGTTGGGACTAGTTTTTAAAATTATTTAATAGATAAATTTGGATGAAGAAGAAAAATATAAAGGTTGTTACAAATAATATGATATGTTTTTTAAGTGTTTTGAAAAATTTTCAATTTATAAATCCTGAAAATACAGAATAAACATTAATGATTTCTGAAAAGACATATTGCAAATGAATTATTTTTCTTATAAAATAAAAACATAACATTTTAAACAGATGAAATATAATTATTTTAATAATAGATGAAATTCATTAATTCATAATTCAAATAGATATTACATTTTCATAAAACATTAAATTTTCTATATAAATTAGATGGTGAAATTTATCAAATAGTTGATTCAAAATGAAAATTCAATATAAAATTATAACAGATAACATTATCCCATTGTATAAAATGGTTAATACACTATAATTATAAAAATAATGATGATATAATTCATAGGTCATGGATTTTAATACTTAAGGTTTTTCATAAAGAACTAGATCATAGTTGATCATTCCTTTGAATGGTATATTTCATATACAATTCCATAAACCACATTAAAGAATAAATGGTAAATATCAATTTTTTTACCTATAAAATAACAAAATAAATATTTTTTTTAGCTATATTATTTTTGGATTAGTAGTGTTAGAAATTTAAATTTTTGGTAACAAAACTGGGTGTCCTATTATTTACAATAGATAAATCATTTGAAAATTAAATCATTTTAACATCATGAATTTTATACATTCAAAATAAAAATGTCATTTGAAAAATTTCATGTTATCCCAAAATAATAACATATAACAATATACAAGTTATTGGTATTTAAACTAGGAACAATTTAATTCAAATATACATTAGGATTTAAAACATCATTTTATTTTATATGTTTTTCTTTTTTAATTTTATTTTTAACAAGGATTTGATATAAATACTTTTTTCCTTTTATCATCATACTAGAGGATTGTTTTAAATACTAATCATTAGATATTAATTTCTTAATTGTAGATTAATATGATTTTTAGAATATTTTAGAAGAACATGAATCAAGAATCTATATTGAAAAATTACCTTTGCTAATTAAAAACTATCATAATATTTCAAATTTTACCAATGAACATCCTCTAAGGATTCGTGTTCATCCTATCCCATAAAGAAACTCCTATTTATTTCACTATAAAAATGTATTTCACAACTATATTTTCTAGTTTAAAAATATTGTACCACATCATTGTCAGCCATATGTAAAACCATTTTCTTTTTAAGGTGAATATTTGATTCTATAGAAGATACATAATGTGAACCAGAACTATTAGACCATTTGATAATTATGATATTATTACATTTTTTCTTTTAGTCATTATTCCATTTAGATTTAACTCTCTTATTTTTTATTCTATAAAACTTTAAAAATCATTCATCAATATGTGACAATTCATTATCAAAATATGGATGAATTGAATCACATGACTCATCCATAGTTATTTTTGAGAGATTCGTCTTTGTATTTTATATGATTCATTGCCTCAGTAATCATTTAAATTACATACATCATTAAGGATCCAATAAATTCCTTCATAGACAAATTATTCACTGGTGTATATTGACATATAGATACTGATATCACACTCCTCTTAACAAGTGGTACTCTGAGTATTTTCAATGCTTGATCAAATTGTGAAATCGAATCTCCCAATTCTACACATTATTGAAGAAAAAATTCAAAATTAATTAACATTTATTAATATTCTCATCCAATTATATTATGAACAAATATAAAATAAGTATCACAATTGTGTTCCATATTTGACTGATTGTGTTAGTTCCTTCCTAGGAAACAGAAATAGTCTCTAACATCTCATGAGCTATAGTGTATTGATATAATCCATTGAATTATTCTATTCATAATACACATAAAATGGAATTCATTGATTTCAAATTGAGATCAAATTATTTTTCCTAATCATCATTCCAATTTACCAAATCATTTTCTGGAAACTGATAATGCTTAAAAACCTTTTTGTAATCCCTTATTCCAATATTTTTCAAATAAATATTCATACAAGTCTTACAACATATTTAATTAACACAATTATTGTAAGGATAATTAATCAATAACATACCATCTCTATAATCATCCATATTATGGTGACTTCATCTGGTTTTTTAACTAATGCTTATTGGAGTCACTGAATATTATGTAAGTATTTTAATTTATAGTAATTTTAGAAACTGAAATAACTTCAATTGAGTTTCCCTTTTCTAATATAACATTATTTGAAAACTATTTCATGATATCAAATAAAAAAGACATATTTTAATAAATATATCAGTAGATCACAACCATTGATACCACATGTTTGGTTAGAATGACTATGAAAATCAATCCAAGGATTGAATTTTTGTTTTAAAAAACATAAAATTTTAAGATAAATTTTTTGTATACAGTGAACTATTCCTTCTCTCTTAATGATGATTGAGAAGTGGAAATAAATAATAGTAATGAAAAAAAAAATTATATGTGTTAGGGGCACAAATATCATATATTATAATCTATCAACACTCTCTCCTTGAGTTTAATGATTTCCACTAATAGTTACTCTTATTATAAGAACATCCCCAACTATGAACGGGTAGTTTACACCTTATAAGTATTTTATATGGCCTTATAGTTATTTTATAGGGATCCAAACGTACACATATTAGTATAATAATCTAACACATTTCCATTATTGAGTACATACAGTCAAAACTCCAATAAATTAAAAGTTTCTTTTTTTGAGAAGAAAGATTAATCTTCATAGTTGCAGCTGCAAGTGACCAATGTAGTGATCTTCAATAACACACTTTAATGAATATAACTTCAAGGTTTCACTAGTTTCTTCAGTGAAAAATATATTGAACTCTAGGAAAAAATATAATTATGATTGTATCTCAAATGTATCTCAGAAAAAATGCTTCATTGAACTTGAAGAAGATGATGTAATGATATTGTGCAGTAACAGTGAGAATAGTACTAGTGAATCAATCAGATTTATCAAAAAATAAATATATCTAATGTGTGGTTATAATGATTATGACATGAGTTCATTCATTTGAATAAATTCTATATATATATATATATATATATATCATAAGTCTTTATATTTGGATGAATAATATCTCAATATTTATAAAGTTGGTCAAAAAACAACAGGTCAAACTATCTCTAGGAATATCACAAAATAAATCATGAATAATTTAATTCAAAAAATAGACAACAATGTCATAAATTCCAATAAAAATATATAATATTTACTCCATTTAATATGATCCTTAAAATCATCATATTTATCCTTTAAATTATCCACAAAATAGCTTGGAACATGTCTTTACTTATATCGAGACCATTGCAACAATCATGTATAATATAATAAAATAGTAATTCATCCATTGAATATTAAAACCTAGGGTTCTTCCTTATGATGAAAAAAACTCCAAACATCAGGTTGACAACCTAGGGTTCCTTTCAAAAGTACGGTTTATAAACAGTGACTTTCCTTTCTCAAACATAATGTCAACCATGACAATAGGTTATATGATCCATACAATTTTTTCCAGACATATTTTTCTATATATCTATTATGATTACTCCATTACTTAGGAATAGAGCTTTTATAATGAGTTTAAAAGAACATCGAGAATATTTCAACCAATATTATCTTTCAAATCAATATCTACAATATATTTCCAATAAATATTTCCTAAAAAAATATTATTTTCATCATAGTGACATAAAAAAATTATTAGTCACACAAATGTGTTCATTTGTGAGAATAAAAAACCAAATTAAATTGATAGAACTTTTTAATCAACACATTCTCAACAACATTAAGTGCTAAATTGAAATTTTCTTGAGCCTAGGGGGTTGTCACCATCCTTTCCCTTTCAATAGGGTGATCAATTTTCCAATGAATCTATTTAGTCATATCGTACATGAAATAAGTAAAAAAATAATTCATATCAGTGTATATGAACATATATTAAAGTAACCACATACATATACTAATGAGTTACCATAATTTTTAACATCATCAAATCTCATCCAAGACCATCAACATCTATTAAATGATAATACCCCCACCTTGTCTCTTATATCACACCATTCTACATAAATAATAAATTTTAATAAATTTTAATACATAAAATATTTTATCCCAATGATTTATATTTGAAATAAAAGGGTCTGATCATTTTCATCAAAATTCAAACATATCAGAAGGAAGTTATTTATACTCATGGGGCCCTATTTAGATTCCTCACATTAAGGAACCATCAATTTGAGACAATTTTTTCATTATCAGGTGAAATCGACAAAAAAATATGCTAAGAAATGCTAGATTTTGTGATTAACAAGAAGAATAGATAATAATGTATTGAATGTTGACTATTCCTCCAAATACACTATAGAAATGAAAAAATATCCATCCCATGAAAATGGGTCAATGAGAGCAGAAGGGAGGGGAGATATAGCCAATTATATCACTTTATAGCACCTTTCACAAAAAAAAATTAAGGAGGCTTGTTGGTGAATTTCTTGTTTTCCACATGTTAATAAAATATGGACATCACACCACATAACCCAATGATTATGATGCAAGAGAATCTCCCAGAACATTAAACGTTTCATAGAGTCGGGCTCTATAATGTATCCCTCTTATGATACCCCCACAGAGGGAACCCCATATGTTTATGTTCTTTAGGGTTGAATCTTAACATCTCCTCTGTGCCACACATAGATTTAGTCATCACAAATATAGATTAGAAAATCCTTAGTATTAAGTGGATATCCCATAGCTACCATCCTCAATTTATTTAATAAATATGGTAATCCACACCTTTGTATGCCAAGATCATTTTGGGGTTACTCTTTGGTGATGACCGTATGCTACAGTGCATCTTCCCAGGGTGGGGTTCTAAGCTTGAGAGCATGCCACTATAAATTTACCCCAGTGACCACCCCTTAAGAATTAAAAACATTGATCCATCCATTGGAAAACTATTATTGTATATGATTTAAGGAACACATCCTAGGGAGCCCTAAATAGAAAATTCATTATTATTTTTTCATGGAATCAAATACATTAAGAAAATACAATGTATCACTCAAGGATGTAATTGTGTGGATCATGTTGTAGAAATTTCAGCTGCATGTCTATACTCACCTCTCCCTAATACTTATATGAGAAACCATACTAAAATCAAGGCCTGGTTCAATATCCAAGAAAACCTCCTTGAAATGTATAAATTATTGGATTCTAAATAATAACATAGAGTCACTAAAAATAAAAAATTATAAAAAACAGAATGATAAAATTACTAAAGTAAATTAAAAACTCCTAATTAAAATTATTAACATTCACTAGATTCCATAGAATTCATCAAACAACTAATCCTGGCCATTCATGGTCATCAATCTATATAGTATTCATCATGTTCTGTCCTTGAATTCCGAACAAACTTCTATTGTGAATATCCAAACATACATGTGAATTATTCAATACACATCATAAAAAATAATTTATCCCAATAGCTGCATAAGTATAGCACCAACCACACCTGTTTACTCCAATACCTTGTGGTTTTCTTACACATATTTTCTCTTATATTATTCTTCCCCCCATCATTGGACTCCACATATAACAGAATATTCAATTCCATGGTGATCCAATTCATTATAATTTCATATAAAGTTCTCTTACCCCAAATAATCGACTCAATTTATGTAGTTTCCACTTCATATCATCCATAATTTTAAAAAAAAATCCATTCAAACATTTTCTACCATAATATGAAATTTCATGAGAACATGATCTGACATGTCAAAACAATATTTTTCAAATCACAATAATACAACACATGGATATGTCTATTGATTATTTTTTTTACATAAAACAATGATCTAGCAATACTGCATGTGTAATTACATAGTTATATCACTAAAAAATCACAATTTCATCACCTGTTAAACCTATGAACATGAGAACCTCTAATCCATCAGACCATCTGATCATAGAAACTCCACCCTATGAAAAATACCAACATATTGACTCCAACTATAGATTAAAACATAATTTTGTACATAAAAAGGAACTAGATAAAATTAAATCTTACCTAAATTTATAATCGTGATGTTGCCTCAGAAATCTCGTGACTAGGATCAGTACACTCATTACCCAACTAATATAAGTATTATATTCCTCAAAAAAATATGATACACCCCTACATGGGATTATTTTTATCATCTACATTCAAATCCAAAAACAAACCAAAATGTACCATACCCTTCCCTTTAACGATCACAATATCTAAATAAGACTATCCCTATCATACCAAATATCCAAATAAAACCCCAACAATATCTCATTATTATTATAATATGTGTGGCATCCTCTATGTCTGATAACCCACCCACAATATTGATCGTGTCCTCTAATGTCCAATTTTTTACAACCCACCACATTTGATCACTAACATAGCTCCCTAAGAACCCAAAAAAGGACTGATAATTACACATCTTTAAAAGTGATATGAACCCCTCGATTCCATTCGAACGCATATCTCACAAAAAGTATAAACTTGTTTTATTTCTCAAACTAGTCCACATCCCAAGAAATTATCAAAGGACCCTCACACATCACGGTCAACTAAATTACTACTCAATTGGAAATTTGGAGTAACAATTTCTCTGCCACCCTCCACCAAAATTAGGCCTTTTATTGAGAATGTTTATTAATTATATCTCACCTCATACAAATGTAAAGTTATATAATGTGAACCATCTTAGAAGATTTTTCTCACGATCCTTCTCCATGAAACTCAAACTCAATTGTCATATAATTTGAATATCCAAGTAAGTCAATTGACTCACTATATCATATTTCATGTCCCATATATCATTGAATAAAATTCATGTAACCCAGATCATGTTACTCATAGAAATCAATTTTTTCCAAAATCCCATGGAATCTCACTCATTCAATGGAAAAATCATTGTAAAAATACACAAGGACATTGTTCCAGTACCACAGACATCTTCATACACTACCTCTATGAAACCAAAAACCATATATATAATCTATTAGTAATGAAAAACAAATTAGACTATGATATAATGTATCCTTGATACCAAAAAATATTTATGAACATTACATTATAAAATCCTAATGTATTTCCCATGAGTTTTTTCAAACATCTGATTCAATAATTTAGTGTTTGAAAAAAACAATATGAAAAATAACCAGATAAGATTTTATTGAAACACTATATAAGATAATTAAAATACTCTATAAAACCCATACCCATTATATTATCATCATTTTGACATTCATTACATATACCAACAAACTAAAAGTCACTATATATTCCTATATTAAAGTCTTATATAATCATCATTACAGACCTCCAACACCTATATCTACATGACTTTCCATTTGAGAAAATAACATGGTTTAGCTGATTATAATGTATCAAACATGATATATTAGAAAAAATTATAGAATTTGTTGGTGGGAATTTGAGAACTAACTCTCATGGAGTCAATCAATCCCAAAAAAAGAATATATATCTAATTAGAGTCGAATATGATAAATATAGTAAATATACACAATCCTCATTTTAATAGTATAGGAAATAAATTATAAGTTAAACATATTTTAACATCCCATATTCATTAAACATCTCATCCTTAAGAGAAAAATGAATGTCTAATAACCTTGTATACTTCATAACTAGAAAATTCCTTCAAAATAATAATTATAAAAAACATGTTTGATCCCCATACCAATCCCTAAAACATTTCTATAATACCATTGTATCATATCGCATAATTAGTAGGACAAAACAACATTCAGATACTACATTAAAACAACCAAGCTTTGAATCACCATCTGAGTTGGTGTGCTATGCGAACTTATGAACAGATCCAAATAGGTAAGAGGTTGTTGATTATTGTAAAAATACAAATACATAAAATAGGGGGACTAATAACTAGATCCATAATTTAATTATAGATACTATGAAATTTAATACAAAAATATTACATCATTTTAGCTTAATAATCATTAAACATCAGTAGGATTTGTTCTAGAACTACAAATCATAAGTGTATTTTGAAATATGGATTTGAAAAAAGCACTATTACTTAAATTGTCTATTTATTCTCCGAAAACATTCATCAAAACAATAACACTTTATAGAAATATAATATACTAAATATTTTTCATAAAATGGGGAAAATAAAAAAAGAAAAATTGAGCTCAGATGCCCATTAATTTTAAATATAGAAGATATAAATCAACAATAATATTTAATAACATACATATAATTTGTGTATCAGAATATTATATTAATATTTTCAAATAATACACAACAATTCATAGATTATAAGGGAGTTCCATGAGTATATAAAATTCACATTATAACATTTCATAAGGGAGTGGCATAAGATGTTATGTAATAATAGTTATAAAATTATAATGTTGAGGATACCCTTATAACATTCATCTCATGTTAACCATTTTTTAAAACCACACATACCTACTTCATGCTTGGTATGGCCTCTAGTATACCCTACATTAGACTTCAGATAACAACCAAAGTACCATCTTTTATAAATTGGGTGTCTTATCATGTGCCCAATGTTGGGATAAGAATAACATCTGATGTACCCATTTAGATAAAATATTTTTAATCTTGAAATAAATAATTAGAGTTGTATAATGTATAAATTCATCATAGAATCATATTTCACTTATATGAATTCTAAAATATAATAAAAATACTTATGAATACATCAATGATTAAATCATAGAAAATAAAATTATTTTCAATACTATTTCAACATAATAACCATAATTCAATCATAGAGTGAATAAATATAGTATAGTATAATCATTTCTATAATAAATCATAATAAATGTAAAAATATTTATTAATAGATTAAAATACTTTTAAAAACACATGATTATTCTTTGAATAAATTAATTTTTATCTTTTTTCAACTACGTATGTTAAATTTTCAAACTATTAAAAATAGTAAGGGAAAAAATTTCATTTAGTGGAACCATAGAATATTTTACTGTAATATTAAAATTAAATATAATAAATTTCAGTGGGAAAATATGATCTAGTAGTGTACTCTTAAACGATTATTTCTTTCACATTTTCTAAAAAACAAAAAAATTACCACATTTAAAAAATGACATGATGATTATTTTTAATATTTTTCGTAGAAATTAATACATTAGAATATAACATTTTAAAAATCCATTTTGTAAAAGGGAAAAATCTTAAAAAAATTAAATAAAATATTGATATTTAATGAATATTTTCATGACTGAACAAAAAAACATAAATTCAATTTTATGTAATTTTTTTATTTTGGACTCATAAATTACTAATGAGGAAAAAAATAATTGAAAAATTTTAATAACAAAAAATAATATGAGGAAATGAAAATACAATTTTCATTAGGAGATATTTATCTTATAATTTAATTATCTTAAATTTAAGAATGAATAATCATGGTAAAAAAGTGATTATAATAAAAACCCCTACATCTTTTATAACTTTTGATTCGTATGCCTCCCAAATGATATAACAACAATTGATAAATTAATTTACATGAGAGTGATTATATTCATCAAACACATAAATAAATATCTTTAGATACTCTTCTAAAAATGATATATGATTATAACCTAAATTATTTCAAAAAGAAGTTAATTCGAGATGATAAACCCTTACCAATTTTAAAACATTCAATTCAATCCACATTTGAGAAATTATTTGGAATTTTAAATTCAAATTACATAAATATTTGTGTATAGATTATATAAAATTTGAAATGGTTGGAGTACACACCACATTACCATAATTAAATGTGTAAATCAAACAATTGACAATGAAATAATATAAAAATGATGAATAAAAACATTATGTTAGAAATGATTTGTTGGAGTTATATCCATCAGTTTAGAAATTTTAGATTTATTTAAATTTAATTAAATATTAATTTATACGCTTTATGTTAATATATGATCCAATTTTAACATGTCAACACCCATTTATTAAATATTACTTATTAAAATCGTCTTTTTGGGTGTTAACTATTTAATTTTTCATGATTATTATGGTTTGGAAATTATGGTCATAGTATAATATCATAGTTATATAATCTAAAAAATATAAATCGTTTGATAATTATAATATTTATTCATTATATATACTTTTTTGAACATTCATGTAAATTTTTTTAAAAAAATTGTACCACATCACATTGGGGAAGTGGAAATTCATATATATGCACAAGTGATGTTCCCAGGTCTCAATGGATAGAATAAAATAAAGATATATAATATTAAACCTTTATATAAACATTATTGGGTCATAAATATCATATATATTAATTAATTATATTTTCATTACCATCCATGTATGTTTGAAATTAAAAATGATTCACATATCTTCATCGAGATGGTAGTCCACATGCAATGACTAGTGACGTTGTCATTTTCAATGAATGAGATTATAAGAATATATATAAGATTACATTTCTATTGTAGTATAATTATTTTATAAATATGTAATACAATATTTAAATCAATCATAATAATTAATCATGAATGATGGTGATAGAAAAATATTCAAATTTATCGTGGTCGAAATATTCAACACACACGCATAAGGGATAATTTCCATTTCCATTTGATAGAGAAGAAGTGGTAAATGGTAGTTCAATAATCGTAATAAAATCTAATTATATTTATTATATTTTATTCATAATTTTTTTATGGATAAATTCTTTTTTAGTGAATGTGTAAGAACAAATAAAATTGAAATATCTTGGTAATGATTTATACCTCTTCCTTGAGAGATCATTATTTTCTTCCATATTATGCGATGAATAATTATTCATAGTTGAAGAAAAAAATTTCTAGGATGATTGGATTGAATATATAGTTTTCTTGTATTTTTTTCAATATATGTAAGGCACAATTTTATTAAAAAATGTTGGATAAGTGGTTTGCTTTTATAAGGGAGGAGAGGTCCACAAAAGGAATTATGTAAAAGTTTTGAAAAATATAAGGTCTGGTTTATGAGAAAGAGGAAATAAATATATAATTCATAGAATATAATTTAATATAATCTTAAAATATCTTTCCAAAATATATTTCATCATGTTTATTTTTCATTACCATTCATATCTATTTTATTACCTCCTTCCCCCATAATCAATGTACTTTAAATTTAATTTTTATAATTGTCTTTATTTTTTACTATTCAATAGGAAAAGAAATTAAGTTAATCATATTAAATTAAATATATTATTATGATAAAAATATTTTGTTCATTTTAAAATATTTAGTTTCTATAAATTGTTTAATTTTTTAAATAAGTGTGTTAATCACAATGAAAACTCATATTATAAATTTACACTTTTATGCATAAAACTGAGTTTACATCCAATCCATGCGATGTTAAAATCATAAGGATAATTTTAAAATATTTTATTTAATATATAATTTATTTTTTTCATTAATAATAATATTAATCAATATTTTTTGAAATTATTAATATTTTATCACATTGAATGCAACAAATCCTATTATTTGAAAAAAATTCCCAAAAAATGAATGTCTACAAAAATGAAGTATAATATCGATTTCTATGAAATTAATTAGAATATTTATAATTAAATGTGGAATATTATAATTTAATATCAATTAAAAAAAATCACTTTCATATTACATTATTCGATGAAATTAAATTATCATTTAAAAAAATTATATTCTTTATTTAACTAAAAAATAAGTATTTTTAAAAAAAAAATATAAATAACCTGAAGATAATATTGACATGTTAGTTTAAAAAATTAGAATAACTTCCTAAAATAAATTATATTAATATTCAATAACATTACAATAATTTCTATGCGTAATATCCAATACAAATCGTTCATTGAGAAAAAAATTTGATGAATAAAATGACTACACAGCAGTTTTATTATTTCTTTATTATGCCTAAATAAATACATGTGTAATATTTAAATTCCATATAAATATTTTCATATTTACTTTTTCACTCATATACATACAAATTTCATTGAATGGTTATAATTGAAATATAACAATTGTAATGACCTAATCTTTTTAATAATATTTATTTATTAAATTTGTGTCTTATTTTATTTTATTCTGAATAAAACTGTATCCTTTAATTAATAAAGTGAGTATAATTAAAATGAGACCATTTGGTTTTGAAAATCAATATGACCGTTGGAAACTATATTCTTAAAGATATAATTTTTTTTTATAAATACAAGTGATCTTGGTTAATTAATACAAAAAGAGGAGTCGATGTCCTCGTACAGTAGACTCAGGCTATACAAAACCCATATTTAGGAGCTTGGGAAGGAGGTCACATCTTTGGGCTTTGCTCTGGACCAAGCCCAAGATGAACTCCAATATGGTAAGCTTGATCAAAATCACCTAAGGTAGAAGCTCAAGCTGATATAAATCACATCTCGGGAAATGTTTTCCAAGAAACCCCAAGATTCTATCACCATAGCACAACTTACACATTGGTCCTAGGTTGTTGTGATAAGGGGCTACGTAATAAGGCCTTAGTTACTTTGTATAATCCTTTGGTATAAATAAAATTGTTATTCCTTATTATGGAAAACTTGGTGAATTTTAAATATCCGAATAAATATAGGATGAATTTATAGTTCCCTATTACTAAGGAATTTTGGAAAAAGTGTATTTTAAAATATTCATGTAAACTTTAAAAAATTAATAATGTAAAATGATTTTCAAAAAATGTTCTTCTACTGTTGTGACCAGTATAAAATTAAGAGTCTAATAATATCAACATAATTGTTTTTGAATAGTAATGTATGAATAGTAATATACACATATGAATAGTAATGAATAGTAAATTGGCCAAAAAATAGAAACATCACCCATTAATGTTTAAATATTGTTTAGACATATTAAATGTGATAAAATGATCATAATAAATGTTTTGTTATTTTTGTATGTCATAAATTATTTATTTAAAATTTTATAATTAATATAAAAATTTATTGTGGAAATTAATTTTCATAAATGTAATCATATATCATTAATTAATTATCTTTTGAACATAAAATACTTTTGTGGGACATTGATCACTTTTTTCAGATGTTACAAAATGAGTTACAGATTTAAAGTTGTTTATTTGGAATAAATAATAATTTTATTTAAAATTTAATTTAAAAATATTTAAAAAACTATTTTCATAAAATCGAGTACATTTTTGAATTCAGATCATTGATATTAGGTCAGGGTGAATTTATTATATTTTTATAAAATATTTTGTATTTCGATGAATAGTTTAAACACAATTTTGAGTTTTAGGTGTTTAATGACATCATTAATGATGTAATAATGATGTAATAATTCTAGAAGACATGTGAATAGTAATATATTCTATGAGGTGTCCCAAGTAGCCAATACCATGAGAAAATAGCAAGGGAAGGCCCATGGTTTTCCAAATACCATCATTGAGGTGTCCCTTGGAAATTAATAATTTATCCCCTCACTTTTCCTATAAATACATAGACATTATGTCATTCATTTAATTTCAATTTTTTTATCAATAATGATCTGGCATTTTTACCTCCCAAGGAGTCCTCCCCAGGTACCTTGAATACCCCAAGGTCCCAACCTTTGAGCTTTCAAAGCAACTCTTCACGGTATGTGAACCTTTCACCCTCCTCTTTTAGTCATCATTTCCTTTAAGTTATGAATTCTAGTTTACATATTCTTATGTGGGGTTATGTTCTTATATATTCCTATAATTGTACATTTCATGTAAAATTGGTGAGGTACCCTTTCTTTTCCCATCAATTTAATTTTCTGAATTTTTATGTGACGTCATTAGGCTGTGGAATTTTCGTAAACGAAATCTCATTTTCCCTTTCCTTTCAAGTTTCCTTTTCTGTTGGTATGTCATTCAATTGTCTACATTGTGATCTTGTTTCTTTTTATTATGTATCTCTATTGTAAAATTTTTCATTTATTTATGGGATACCCTTTTTTCCATCTCTTTTTATTATTTTCTAAAACCATGTTACATAGACATTATGTTGTAGAAATTGCGTCTCAAAATTTCTCTCTCTTTCCCTCAATAAATTCTCTTATTTTATATATGTTAACACCCAGACCAATTTAGTTTCTGTGGGTGTTCATTAATACACAAAAATGATATATTTTATTCTTTAATTGAAAAACAAATAACCCTCACTCCCTTTCCATGGGTTATAAATGACATAGTGATCTTATTTTTATGCACTTTTAAAATGCATCAATTTTGAAATGAAACATATTTCTTTTATTCTCTGTGGGTTATTTATGAAATGTTGTAATATGATAAATGTGGTTCACATGAAAATAAATACATATTAAAGTTTTTCTCTGATAGATCATCAATGCATTAGGTAAAAAATTATTCTCTAGAGATGACAAGTCTCACGATACCTTGGTGAATAACCTTGGTAACTTTTTTATGACATCTTGGGGTTGAACCTCGGTGATAAGTTCATGAAAGTGTAAATGAAAAGTTTTTTCCACATATTCAAGTTATGTTTCAAGATATTTTCATTATTATATTTCTATACTTCCATTTCTAATGTCTTTATGTTTTTTATCATGTTCTTATGGATATCACTAGTAAACTGATTCCCCTGTTTATTCTTACTAGGTATTCTTCTCACCATTTCCTTTGATGTACGTCTCTAGGATATGAGATGTAGTAATTGTTTAAAGTGTGAATATAAGGCCCCAACCATAAACCTTACTTAATCTTGAGTTATTACAAGATTACACATTGAGGATCTTTTCAGGATTAGAGTTTTAAATAATTAGATCATTAAACTTGCATTACATTCCACATTTAGAAAAAGTGGTTACATAAAAGATAGTATTCATTTTTTCCCATCAACGGAAACATATTTAAAAATAAATCAGGGATTATTTCATGACACTTACTTGACACTATCATCATATCATTTACCTTTCCCTTGACATGTGAAAAACATTTCAAAAAAAACATGGGATGAGCATAAAACGCTCAGTAAGGGTTATAAAAATATGGAAAGGATACATGAGTTCATATATACATAAGAATGAAATCATACTTTACCCATAAAGCATAGGTGTATCAAATCATGAATAAATCATAAAATCATAAGACATAAAAGGTAACTTGAGGCATTTATAACATTTTTATGTAGGAGGTAACCCTCTTGGTTATGTTTGGAATACCCACCACAGTATATTCTCTAAATATCTTTAGAGAAACCTTAATGGTTCACTCCTTCATGTTACCCAATGCATAGGAGAGCTATATCGGGATCACCCGCCCTTAGTTTATCACGAAACCCCCCATCTTCATAAAAAATTACCAAGAACCATAACAGAATCATAACACATAACATAAGCATAAAGAAAATATAACATTCCCATATTGCAATAACAATATAACATTTTAAGATATTGGAATAATAAATCCATTCTAAAACCCATTTTCGAAAACATTTAAAAAATTTAATAAAGAGATCTTTGAATCAAATTGTCTCATACCACTTTGAAGGTTTTAACATTTTAAACCATTAATATCCATATAAATCAAACATCAAATCCATTTTGAAAACATGGATATTAATGAGAAATATTTATAAGAATAAATCATTAAAACATTTAAAACCATATTTTTGTTAAAGGGTTTTTAACAAAATGAGTGACACTTGAATACAATAATTGAGGAATAACACTTAATAATTACCTTATAATATCATGAGAATAAAGGAATTCATGATATAATATTCCAAAGGACAGTATATACACCATATAAGAGTGAATTGGTGCATAACAACTATGAAGTCTCAATAGAAATGTAAAATGAGATGAAATCCCCTGTAAAGAAGGTATCCTTAAATTAAGGATAAATCAATCTCATAATTATGTGTGACAAATATAAATACACCCAATATATTCAGATATTAAGTGTAAAACAATCCAAGGTCATTCACACATATTCAAAGGATGAAATATTCAATAACTACTTGTTGAACCCAATGAACTCGAAATTGGGTTAAGAAGTTTCCTTGACAGCCTAACAGCGTCACATCAAATTTTAGAAAAAGAGTTGATGAGAGAGATAAAGGGTATCTAATCACATGGAGATAAAATTTACGACAATAAGGATATATAATAACATATCGCCACATAATAAGATGAAAATTAAAATACATACCAAAATAAGTCTTTTAAAAAGAGGAGGGTGAATGTTTCCCTTACCGATTTGGGTAACTTTCGAAACGTACACCCCATGAAAGAAGGACTCTACAACATTGATGTAAATAATCATAAAAGAATTTATGTTACACAAAGAGTAGAATAATGGAGAGTACATACACCACTCAAAAGGAAATATTGGCAAATGTAGCATGAATCTCACTAGAATAAAAGTGAGATGAAAAATCCCTTACGAAAACTCGGCAGCCTAACGGAGCCACTTAAAACATCCAAAAATGGATTGATGAGATAAAATAGGGTCTTTCAACATATTAACATAAAATTTATAGCAAGAGGAATATAAAATAACATCTCCCAACATAACAAAGTGGAGCTTAAAAGAAGTGACATAATGGAGAGTACCTAAAAAGAAAGAGAGAGGTTGGATCTCTTATGAAAATTCGGCAGCCTAACGGCGGAAATCAAAACATCCAAAATGCATTGATGAGAGAAAATAGGGTCTCTCATCATATGAACATAAAATTTACAGTATTATTAATATAAAATAACATCCCAATCATAAGAAATATGAGCTTAAAAGGAATGACATAAAAGAGTGTACTTTAAAAAAAAGAGAGGGGTCGGATCCCTTACCTCGGGTCCGACTTGACTCGATCATTCTTTAATCTCCTGAATAATAAACTTGAGTTAATTTCTACTTCCTTAAGAACCTTTTTCAAGTTCATTATTCCTTTTATATCACTTATTACCATGTCATGAACACTATGTTATTATTTAAGTTAATAATTGTCGTTTTAACGATCATTGGTACTTGAGTCAAAAAAAATAAACTCTTTATAACTACAAGTTGTTCATGTGATAAAATAACCATTATATACAGAATTTTATTCATGATTTATATATCATATATATCATATATATCCAGTATATTCATGCATTTATAATATTACATAACATTTAGAGTTATGAAATGAAATGCACCGTTCATGGAGACGATAAGTCGTACGTACGCATGAACGCTACTCACATTTCTATTTCATATTTAATGGAATTAAAACATAATGATAAACAATAGTATTTTAATTCCAGTATGGTATCTTATATAATATAATTAAATATATACTTTATACGTACCACATATGGTATTAACGAATCAAATCACATTGAGGGGGCTGTAGTCCGCACTTCCTAAAATGATGATATCGCGTATACCCAAAATGGAAGCCATAAAGGAATGCCATAAATGAAAAATACAGAAACCTAAGGAAAATATAATCATATTATATATCATATATAAATTTAGTGACATCATAATGTCCACCATGAAAGGTGTTAAGAGAATATTGAACAATAATCGTTTCGTGAGACAGTAATTCGCCATCCATAGAAACAGTATGTTCTTTAACCATTAGATGAAGGTGTGTGTAATTATAACTAGAATCCTTAACATGAAAACATCCTAGTATATTTAATATACTGGTTTTGTTACAAAAGAAGGGAATGAAATGAGTTTAGTGGGGTGGAAAAGCAAAATAAAACAAAAGGACTCAAGTGAAGACATTACCTTAAAATCGGGTAACTCTCTTTGGTTTGTGTTCAAAGGCTTCCTTGGGAAGCCTTCTGACCAATGTGAGGATTCTAAGAGTTAGAGAGAGATTTGGAAAGACAAAATGGGCAGGGTTTGGCCGAGCCAATGGCTTTGGAAGTGTGGGTAAGGAGGTAGAGGTGGGGGCCTTTTATAATAGGAGAGGAGGGGCACTCTTGGAATGTAATGAAATGTTACTTTATTTTAGAATGAGTTTCGGATTTTAAAGGTCCCACATTGATGTGTTTCTAGGATAAGGTGACAAGGGTTCAAAATCCACCCATCCAATAGGTTTGGGACATGTTTAGGTCTTATATTTTACATTATCATTCCATTTTATTTAAATCGTTAAATAATGAGGTCATCGCTGAATCATCATGATGTCATAAATAATTTAACTTATTGAATATCTAAAAATTATAAAAAAATAATATGATGTATTAAATCTTTTTATATTTCCAATGACTATTTATAGTCAATAATATGACTTTAATAACCCCATTTAAAAATTGTTTTAGTAAAACAACTCATGTTTGTGTCCTTTTAATTTTAACATAAAATAAAAAGATATTTCTATCATTTTCCAACCAATGTGGCTCCATGGTGTCCCCAAGTTGACCCATGGATTGTATTAGCCGTCCATGACTCATATAATGGGGGTAGGACATGTGTCTAGGTCATTTCATATTATTAAAACATTATTTTTACCTTATACTACACTAATTACCTCTAATCGCGATTAAAAACTTAATAAGTTACTATTCACCAACAAATTATTTTAATCCCATTGAACAACATTTTACTTCTTAATGAAAACCATGTATGTCATATTTTTGAAATTCATAACACAAATGTGGCAAAATTTCATTAAAACAGAAAATCAGTTTTTATAAGTACCACTTAGTGGTTTCACTATTCATCAAAAATTGAAGTTTTTTAGAAAATTATCAAAAATTCACCCTAGGTTATATTTGAAATTCCGAATTCAAAAATGATGTATATTTTACAAAATTAAATACATATAATTTTTATTAATTAATTTAATAATTAATTCCCGCTGTCAAAACAAAGAGTGTGTTTTTAAGAAACAATATCTATTAAAAGATTGACACCAGTTTAAGTCCAATTTCAAAGTAAATTAATTCCAATGACCACCATTGGATTTAATGGTAAAAATATATTCTAATTTCAAATTAAAACCAATTTAAAAGATAATCTAATCTATAAATATGTTAGATTAAAAAATGTTTTGAATTAAAATACAACATTTTTCACTATTCATTAAAAAATGTACTTTATCGGAAAAATACCAAAAAATTACACAAAGTAAATTTTGATGTCCTAATTTTAAAAGAAGAATTTTATTTTGTCAAATATAACGCATCAAATTATCAAAAAGTGGATTTAAAATAGGTTCTCCATCAAAAGGCGGTTAATCGACTTTTTAATGAATATTAGAATGTTTACGCTTAAAATTGGATTCATTCACATTTTTAATCCTCTAACATTTATTGTAAAAAGTAAAAATATTTGACAAAAATATATAATCATTTTTTAGTTAGTACTATTCATTCCTTCCATCACAATAGCTAGTCGTTATCTAACTTTTAAAATAATATTATTTTATTATTAGAGTAGAACATAAGATTCCCAAGACACTCGTTGTTACGTGTTGGGTACGCCATTGAGCATAGCATCTCCTTTAAAGTTATATTAATATTTTATTCACAAATATGGCTAAATTTGAAAATGTCATACTCTTTATTTACATGGGGTGTTACAATTAACCTGTGATAAATCCAAAAAAGTTGTTTAGAAGAATATTTTATATTGATTTCATGTATTATGTTTCTGATTTCCAAGACACTAGACATTAATGATCCTATGTTTGTAAAATGTAATGAAGACTTATGTAATACAAAAGAGAGATTTCATAGTATGTAACAATAAAAAGACTAGTTATTTATAGAAATAAGGATATGAAATATTTAGGAAAAACCCTATATAAAATTTTAGATTTATGAATACTTCCTGGTATTTTGTTGAGTATTGAGTAAGTGGTTTATCAAAAAAATATATCCATGTCTGGATACAATCAGGTAGAGGCTGCTCTAGCAAAGATTCTCCTAGGAGTTAATACTCAGACAAGGATTTTTGTGTTTGACAAAGGCTATCCTAGTACATGAAAATGGGCCTTTCTGCACTCTTGGATACAACACTCCCATGAGATATGTTTGGTTAATCATAAGATTTTTATGGATAATTATCAATGATTTATTGAGAAATGTAATTTTCTATGAATTATGTTTTAAGAAATAAAATCCATTATAGTTAAAATATTTGTAAATTAAATGAGTTTCTCACTAAGTTTTAATTATTTTAGAAAATTTCAGGCAATAGGAAGAACTGTGAAAATGGTCACCGCAATAAAACATGCGCTGACGGGCCTCTAATGGAAGATAGAAAGGAAACTTCCATGAGAATGATGAACCAATTGACTCATTATATGGGAAATAACATAAATCAAGATGAGTGACCTATCTCATCGTGATGGGAACAGATTTTTGATGAATCCATTATGCATCAACGGCCACCAAACATTAGTGGATCGACCAACCCATTGATTGCTGAATAGTGGATCAACTCTATAAAGAATATCTCATCGGAGCTTCGCTGTTTGACGCAAGAGAAGGTCACCCTGGAGGATGAAGCTATGGAGTGAGAAGATTTCATAGGGTTCTTCATTAGTAAGTATTTCCCTTGTTCCCTGAGAACATGAATGGAGAAGGAGATTCATGAACTGAAGCAGAAGTATAATTAATCTATAGGAAGCTATGAGATGAAATTCACAAGACTTTCGTATTATACCTCAAGATTTTTCATGGATCCTAATGGTAAGGTTGAATGATTCTTCGATGTACTGAGATCTCGTCTGGTGAAGAATCTATCCAACCGAGACTATGATAGCTATGATAAGATTGTGTGGAGTGTGATGAAAGTCAAACTGGAGTTTGGTGAGATGAAATGGTCTCATAAATCCAATGACAAGAAAGTATCGATGAATCCAAGAATAGTGATGAGCTTCTTTTAAGTAAGAAGATGCAGTCAAGTACAACATCCCACATGTAATAAATGTGGGAAGAAGAATTTGAGGAACTTCTTGCTCGCGAGCAGTAAGTGTACAACTGGGGAAGAGATTTCCACATTGCACGGAATTTTCGTAGTGAGGTGAAGGCATAACGTTCAAAAACTAAAGACATGGAGAAGATGGTGCATGCCCTACATGATGTCCAATACTAGAAGTGTGGACTACATGGGAACTTTTACAATCACTGTACAAATATGAGTGCAGTGGAGGGGAATCACTATCAGCCTCAACAATGGCCAAGTGAACAAGGTCATACTTTTTAAATCACTATGGCTGAAGTTAAAGCACTAAATAATATGGTGGCTGGTACTCTTGTTGTCCTCTCAAAAAAAGTATTTTTTATTGCTTCTGGATCTACACATTCCATTATTTCATCCATGTTTTTAAAGAATTTTAAATCAACCCCTGATTTTATAAAAGTAGAGTTATCATTTAAGACTCATGGTGGGATTATACAAGCATTGTCAGTGTTTTGAAACTCCAGTATTTACATTTGTGAGATCAATGTTATCTGAAATATAGTATTCATTCCCATGTTAGAATTAGATATTATAGTCGGGATGGAATGTCTCTCAATGTATATTGCTAAGATCATTTTCATAAGCAAGGAAATATCCGTAGTCTTGAATGTTAAACGTATAGTTATCTTCCATGGAGAGATATCTCAACCTGATCTTTGTCTAGAAAAACCTCCGATATCCTTATCTATGGAGTTTACTAGTAATGAAGAAGAATGAAATGAGAGTTTAATGATATTAAATTTCCCCATCGTCCAAGAATTTTTTGATGTATTTCCAGAGGTGTTACCCATACCTCCCCCAGAAAGAGAGGTCATGTTATCCATTGAACTTGTACTTGGATCTCTTCTGATCTCAAATACCCCACATAGGATGGAAAATGTGGAGCTAGAGGAGTTAAATAAACAACTCAAAGATCTATTGGAGACGGGTTTTATTCGACCGAGTGAGTCTCCTTGGGGAGCACCAGTTCTCTTTTTGAAAAAGAAGGATAGATCGATGCGGCTATGCATTGATTATAGAGAACTGAATGGGATCACAATGATGAAAAAATACCCTCTTCCATGAATTGATGACTTATTTTCCCATCATTGTGAGGCTCAATTCTTCTCTAAGATTGATCTTCGATCTGGTTATCATCAATTGAGGGTTCATAAAGAAGATATTCTGAAAACTGCCTTTTGATCAAGATATTTGAATTATGAGTTTGTTTTTATTCCCTTCATACTAACTAATGCACCTGCTATTTTTATAGATTTTATGAATAGAGTTTTTAAAGACTAACTTAATAAAATTATGGTAGTTTTTATTATTGATATTATAATATCATCAAAATTTCATGAGGAGAATGAGGATTATCTAGGGGTTATTTTGAAATCTCTGCAGAAGGAGATGCTTTTTTGAAAGTTCAGAAAATGTGAATTCAGGTTACAATAGTTTTCTCTCTTGGGGAACATTGTTACCAATGAAGGAATAACAGTTGACCCTGCAAAGACAAAGGTTGTAGAGGATTTCCCTCAACCTACAAAAATAATTTAGATTAGTAGTACCCTTGGATTAGTTGGATATTATTGGAGGTTTCTGAAAAACTTTTCACAATATTATAATTCATTAACCCAGTTAACTCTAAAAGGGTTAAAGTTCATCTGGAAAGAAGCGTGTGAGGAATGTTTCCAATAGCTGAAGAATAGATTGTTACTGCACATATGTTAACTCTTCCATCTAGTGGAGAAGGATTCATTATTCTTAGCGTTGCATCTCAAAAAGGTCTTGTGTGCGTCCTCATGCAAAATAATAAAGTCATTGCTTATGCAGCTCGACAGTTGAAGACACATGAGTAGAACTATCCTATACATGATCTACAGCTGGCTATATTCATGTTTGCTCTGAAATTAAGGATGCACTATCTTTATGTGGATAAATGTGATATATACACAGACCATCAATGTTTGAAGTATATTTTCACACAAAAGGAATAGAACATGAGACAAATGAGATGGTTGGAACTTCTCAAAGACTATAAATGTTCAATTCATCATCATACCAGAAGAGAAAAAAAGGTCATGGATGCATTAAATATGAATGACCTAGTTATTCATTCCATTAAGAGGATTCAAATAGATCCTTTGATCAATGACCTAGTAAATCTGGAGTGTGTGTTATACGCAACTTCGACTTCTAACACACGCCACAACCAATCAAACTAGCTGTTATGAATAGTAATACCCACTTTCTGAAATTTTATAAATTTTATATTTCAAAATGGACTTCATTTTTGGATTCGTAATATCGAAATTTTCTTAGGGTGAATTTTTTGTATTTTCTGAAAATGTTCAATTTTTGATGAATAGTGAAAAATATTGAGTTATAGTTTAAAACTGAATTTTTATTTTAATATATATTTATTTTATTTAAATTTATTTTAGCTCCAAGTAGATACATAATACCTATATAAGTTCAATTTAATTCATTGGAGTCAATTTATAATAATTTAATATATATATATATATATTATTGAACTTTTCACCGTCTTTTACCCATTTCTTAGGAGAATTTGATAATTCACATAAAACTTCTTTTTACCACTTATGTGAGTATAATTTAAAAATTCTGAGAGACACGGTTAATATCAAGGTGTAAAATTTGGTTTAATAAGATAAAAGTAATTTTTTGTGAATAGTAACTTTAAACTTTTATTTACCATGGTTAAAAGTAAATAGGGTAATTAATGGTAAAAAAGATATTAATATTACCCTAAAAAATGTCCTAATTCTATTGGATAAGTATAATTAGGCCAAAAAAAACATTAGGAATAAAATATCAACCGGTTTGGTCTACATGGATTAGATTAGGACATTTATTGTTATTTAATTCAATGAAGAGTTAAAAGAGTTAAAGTCAATGTTTAATTACTAAAACATTTTTAATATAAAGTTATAAATAAGATAAATTTGATTATAAATATTCATTAGAAAGATAAAAGTATTTCCCACATAATTTAATTTTATTTATAATTTTTATGAATTATATAATTAAATTTATTTATGATGCAATGATGATGCAATAATTACATTATTAGTGAAATATTGAAATAATTTTTGAGACGTTTAATGAATTAAAAGAATTTTATAATTTAATATGGCATGTTTGGGTTAATTGAATGGATTATGTTTTAAGCAATACTGCTGTTATGAATTTAAAAAAAATAAAATTCCAAATATTATCAAAATTGACATAAATGAGTTTTTAAAACAAATATTATATTAATAATTGATATTATATTTCTATAAATCGAATGTGTGTCCATAAGACTTATATAATGATAGTTATATCATTAATGTACCACTTGGGTGTCTCTTGGAAGTATATAGTATGTTTATTAACCATATAATATAAAAATACAAAGTGACATGGTAAGTGTCAAACTAAATAACTAAGAGTTAAAACAAAAATAAAAGGTTAATAAAGTGATGCAAACATGACTAAAACTTACTGTATGAGTTTTTCTCGACCTATACACACCTTAGAATATGAATAATAAACTTTGGAGCCATTAGAAACCGAATATGATTTTATTATTAAATAATACTTTATGTTTTTTCTAAAGAGCCCATCCTCCCCTAATAAAAAGACACCGCTTCTAACAAATTCCTCCCACCTCTCAAGCCTTTTGGATCATCCAAAATCTGCCAAATTAATCTCCCTGCATCCCTATCTTCCTTCTAAAAGCATTACCTTATGCAGAAGGCACTTCAAGAGTCCTTTTAGGTTCAAACCAAAGTGAGTTACCCAAATTAAAGGTAACAATTTCTCTTAGCTTCTTTTATTTTATTTTACTTCTCCAACCCCTAAACTCTTTTTATTCATTTATTTTGTAACAACAACAGTATAATCAATTTACTAGGATATTTTTATGAGAATTATTTGAAATATACTTACACATACCTCCATCTAATGGGTGAAGAACATAATGTTTCTGTGGATGATAACCAAACGCCTCACGAAACGATGATTGTTCAATTATATCCTACCACCTCTAATGGTAGAAATTACAATGGAACTATAATTAAATATTATATTTATTATATTTATTTAATATATAAGATTCTGTAATTCCATTTTATAGCATACCATTATTATTTTCAAGTTATATATAAATATATAAGATAATTTTATTTGAGGAAGTGGGGACTACCGCCCCCTCAAAGTGATATGAATCGTTCATGCCATACATGGAACATATAAAGGTTGGTGTTAATGAACTTAAGTAACATATATAAGATATTATATTATACTTGAATAAAAATATACCTATGTATCATTTTGTTTTGATTCCTTTTAAAATGAAAAATGAAATGGAAGTAGCGTTCGTGCGTACATACGGACTATCGTCACCACGAACGCGATGAGATTCACTCACCATCGTATCCATTCAAGAATAATTTCATTTGATGAATAAAAATAATGTTTATGGACTTGATATTATTCTGTATATGAATAATATACATCCTATGGATAAAAAACACATCTTATGCAACAAAACATACAAAACAAAACGATTAAGTGAACTCCCGAAACGACGATAATACTAAAATATTATTGACAAATCAATATTAATAGATATTATATGATATCATATTTATGTATATTATTCTTGTATAATTTAATAACAATGATTTATGTATTATACAAGAGGTGAAACTACCCTATACCAAGGAGAAGTACAAGGTAAGGTTTTAATTCACAATCTATTCATTTTCGGAGGTTGTTTATACATAATTATCTGCTGGGATTTCTTTATCATCCACATCCATGTTTCTTAAAAATGTATTCGAAAACATTTTTACTATTTACTATAATATGGGTTAAAGTCATTTATATCCTTGTTCGATTTTTATAAAATGTTTTGAAAGGAATCGTTCTGTCGTTTTCCAAACAAGGTCATTTTCAACCATTTTGACAAAATTAAAGTATGAATGTCTTTTTAACTTATACATCTTCTACAGCTGTTTTCAACCATTATAAAATTGTCAAAGCTTACCTTACTAGATTATAATAAAATTTTCATAGTAAATGATTTATTTTACAATTATGGGCCTTTTAAATGACTTAAAAAAATGATATATCTCTCAAATAGTTTTTATGTCATCTATGTCAACATCCTTTGATAGATTTTAACCTTATTTGAAGTTGATTTATTTTGATACAAAACTTCCATATTGTATTGAAGGTTTAGTGATATTTTTACTGTGGATGTGTTATTTTTATACCCTTCATGGTTTATGGATAAAGTATTTACATTTATTATACTAGTTTTAATATGAATGTTTCTGTTATGTTTAAACATTTTCATATGGAAATGAATTGGACTTAGTAAGTGACAGGTGGAGCCCATTATTTCTCCTTGATGCATTGGTAGGTCTCATGAGAAAAACTAGTGTCCTGGCATAAGGCCTTGGAAAAATATTATTTGTAGTCTTGGCACAAGGCCATGACTGTGTGGTTATGATAGTCTGGAATTATGCATTCCATCATTATGAAATTGGTTATTGATATTGCATGTGGTTATTGGAAAAGTAGATTATCCAGGTGAATAAGTAAATGGAAGTATTTCATTTTATTTTTTTCCAAATTATGATGAAGTTCAAATTTTAAAGGATTTTGTTTTATTTATACATTTCCTTAAATGTTTACGCTTATTTATGAAAGATTACGGTATATTGTTATCCTTACTGAGCATCTAAGCTCACCCCTTTCTCTATTTTATTTTTCCTAGGATGTATAGAAGTATTTTATGAATGAACATCATGGATACTATGAGGGGATATGAGTGTGGTCTATAGAGACAAGATGTTGTTTTAGTATTTCAATTTATAATGTAATGTAACCTTTATGAATGTATCTATTGATTCTAAAGCTACTAAACTAATTTGTCTTCCGAGACATGATCTTTTATGATCATGCCAATGTTATGTAATAATGCACCAAATCTTGGTAACTGGGGTGGGGGAATTACAGTTGGTATCAGAGGAAGATTAGTACAAACATTGAAAGCTAGATTTAGATAAAATCTCATTAGATCACATAGATCTAAGATGGAATTTGAGGATTAGTATAGAAGAATTTCCTAGAATTTTGGTATTATAGAGATTTTTTGAATTTTCTGAGCAATACATCCATGTCTTGATATGAGCAGGCAGAGGTGGCTCTGGCACAGACGTACCTAGGGGTAAAACCCGAAAACACCAATTGGAGATAGACTTGAATGGGAACTAGTGCACAATAATGGGCCTTGTTGCACTCTTGGTTACGACACTCCCGGGAGATATGCTTAGGATAATTCTCATTTTCTTTACAAACCATTATGAAGGGTTTATGAGTATATACATCTTCAACGAAATCATTTTTATGATTATGGATTATACCCATAAACTGTTCAATTCATGTTAAGTGTTTTAAAAGTTTGGATTTATGTATTGTGATTCATAAACTAATATAGTGTATTCCATTGTTTAGAAATTACACCTAGTGGAAGGAATGTAAACTGTATCAATGCATGCACTCTATGTAGGGATTTCCCTCCTGCTCAATATAATTATAGTGGAGCTTGTGATACAACTGGTGCTGATCAGCTTATCACTATATTGGGACAACTCAATCAGGTTATGAAGTAACCTCACCTGTATGGAGCATCCTGATCCATAGTGTGGAGGATCAATGATAGATCGCTTCATGGGGAAACAACCACAAACATTCAATGGGAGTACAAATCCACTAGTATCTGAGCAATGGATAAAATCCTTAAAGAAAATATTCTATGCTTTGAGAGTAGTGAAAGGTAAAACGTTATCATGGCTGTTTACCACCTCAATGAAGATGTTGATCAATGGTGGTCATTGATTCAAAACACAAATGAATATTATGAATTATCAAATATGTAATGAAGGGAGATCAAAGATCTTTTCATAGAAAAATATTTTTCTTGTGACCATCAAGCAGATTTGGAAAGGAAATTTTTGAGTCTCATAAAAAATGAGAATGAGAATGTCGCAAAGTATGAGGCTAACTTTACAATGTTAGATGGTATGATGTAGATTATATATGTAACCCAAGAAGTAAGATTGATCATTTCTTTGACGGGTTAAAAATAATTCTTTATCAAGCATTAGTGTCATAATCCTTCTTGTCGTAAGGAGATATTATATCTTGTTCAATCAAGAAGGAAAATGAATTCTCTAAGTCTTATGACTTTAAAGCAACGAATGAGAAGAAGAGATATGTTGATCACTCTGGTAATCTAAATAAATGGAATAAGGGAAACGTTTATTATCTATCTTGTAGTAAATGTGGAAAGAAATTCCCCGGTACTTTCTTTAAAGGAATGGGAGTCTGTATCATGTGTGGTGAACAAGGCCACTAAACTCGTGATTGTAAGGAGAAGAAAGAATCTATTGATGTTCAATGATACATCTGCAGGGAGGTGGGACATTATGAAAAAGAATGTCCTAAGAGTAAGGGGAACTTACCTAAAAAAGGCCAAGGTATCATGTCCAAGATTATGATATCACTACTACTATGGTAGAAGCACTGAAAGACGTGGTGGTAGGTAATTTAATGGTTTCCTCATGTTTAGAAAATGTATTATTTGATACTGGATCATCGAATTCTTTCATATCTTCCTAGTTTTCTAAGAAAATTATATATTTTCAATTGGATTTAACAAGGGAGTTTTCAGTTAAAACTCTTAAGGGAAGTATCATTGGTACAAAGTTCTGTGGATTCGTCCCCATTAGGGCATATAACTGTACTTTATCTACTGATCTCATCATCATACCTATGATTGAGTTTGATATAATCCTCAGTATAGATTGGCTTTCGTACCATGATGTGAATATTTCTTGTAAGAATAAGGAGGTTACAATATTTCATGATGATGATATAGAACACCTTATATTTAGAGTAGAATCGTCACCACCTTATTCTTAGTTAGATCTTCCCCCAGTAGCTCAACTAAATTCAATTATTAGGGAGGAAGAGAATTAAATTAATATGTGTAAGGAATGGAATGTTCTAATAGAGGATGTACCTATTGTGAAAGAATCTATTGATGTGTATCTAGAAGATTTACCTGGACATCCTCCAGAATAATAAATTGAGTTTTCCATTGATTTAATTACTGGGTCAACGGCCATATTGAATACCACTTATAGAATAGCCCCTGTGGAATTAGTTGAACTAAAGAAACAACTGGAGGAATTGAGTAATAAGGGATTTATTCGACCTAGTGTTTCTCCATGGGGATCCCCTCTCCTTTTTGTTAAGAAGAAATATGGATCCGTGATGTCATGTATCGACTACAGGGAAATCAATGGTATAACAACAAAGAACAAGTATCCCCTGCGTCGCATTGATGATTTATTTGACAAAATGCATGGAGCTAAATACTTTTCAAATATTGACCTTCGATCAAGATTCCATCAATTGTGTGTGAAGAAGGAGTACATTCCGAAGACAGCATTTCGAACCAGGTATGGGCATTTCAAGTTTACAGTAATACCATTTGGGATGACTAATGCACCATCTTTTTTCATGGATCTAATGAATAGAGTTTTCAAGGAATATCTCAATGATTTTGTAGTGGTATTTATTAATGATATCTTGGTATACTCCAAAAGCTACGACGATCATGAAAATCACTTGTGCATTATCCTGAAGACTCTTAGAAGACATGAATTATTTGGGAAGTTTAGCAAGTGTGAATTATGGCTTCAGGAGATTTATTTTCTTGTCCATATTTTCTCTAAGAATAGAATTTATGTTGATCCTTCTAAGACCAAGGAAATCCAAGAATGGCCTGTAACACCCCGAGCTTCCACGATATGCTTCTCTTTCAATAATGCAATAGCTTGCATTGTACGCAAGTTCGAGATTCTAACACACTGCGACCAATCAAAATAGCCATTATGAATAGTAATACCCACTTTTTGAAATTATATATATTTTATATTTCAAAATGGACTTAATTTTTGGAATCGGAATATCGAAATTATCCTATGTTGAATTTTTGGTATTTTTTTGTGAACTTCCAATTTTTTATGAATATTGAAAAATACTTAAAAACAACTTTTTTAATCAAAATAATTTATAGTGATACATTATAATATTCAGTGGTTTTAAAGTATAATTAGAATATATTTTTACCATTTTATCAAATGGTGGTCATTAAAATTAATTTAACTTTCAAATTGGACATAAACAACTGTCAATCTTTTGATATATATTGTTTCTTCAAAACATGATACTTGTTGTGACAGCGGTAATTAATTATAAAATTAATTAATTCAACTTATATGTTTAGAATTTTGTAAAATAGACATCATTTTTGAATTCAGAATATCAATTATAGTTTATGGTGATATTTTGGCATTGTTCTGAAAAACATCAATTTTTGATGAATAGTGAAACCACTAAGTGGTAGTTAAAAAACTGATTTTTCGTTTAAATGAAACATTACCAATTCTGTGATTTGATTTTCAAAAATCTGATATACATGGTTGTAATTAGGAAGTAAAATTTGGTTCAATGGGATTAAAATAATTTGTTGGTGAATAGTAACTTTGAAGTTTAATTAATCGGGATTAAAGGTAATTAGTGAAATTTAAGGTAAAAATTGTATTGTAAAAATATGAAATGACATGTAAACTTGTCTTACCCATATTGGATGAGTCATTGCCGACCAATAAAATCCATGGGTCAACTTGGGGACCCCATGGAGCCACTTTGGTAGGAAAATGACATTAAAAACGTTTTATTTAATGTTAAAATAAAAATGTCACAAACATGAGTTGTTTTACTAAAACAATTTTTAAATGGGGTTATACAAGTCATAAATTTGACTATAAATATTAATCAGAAATAGAAATAGATTTACTACATCATGATATTGTCTTTATAATTTTTATACATTAAATAAATTAAATTATTCATGACAGCATGATGATGCAGCGATTACCTCATTAATTAACGATTTTAATAAAATGGAAAGATAATGTAAACTATAAGAATTATACTTGTCCAAAGCCTATTTGATGTGTATATTTATAACCCTTATCACCTTATCCTAGAATTATATAAGTTTGGGACCTTTAAAATCCAAAACTCATTATATAATAAAGTATCCTTTTATAACTTTCCATGAGTACCCCTCCTCTCCTCTTATAAAAGGCCCCCACCACTACCACCTTATTCACACATTCCAAGCCATTTGGATCGGCCAAACTCTGCCAAAATACTCTCTCCACATCCCACTCTTACTTTTAGAAGCCTCACTTTGGGCAGAAGTCTTCTAAAGGAAGCCTTTGAGCTCAAATAAAAAAGAGTTACCAGTTATAAAGGTATTGTTTTCTCTTGTGTTCGTATGTTTAATTTTGCTTCTCCAACCCCATAAACTCTTTTCATTCATTTCTTTGGTAACAACACCATTATCCTCAATATAATAGGATGTTTTTATAAGAAGAATTCGAACTACACTTACACACACCTACATCTAATGGTAAAAGAACATATTGTTTCTGTGGATGGCGAATTTCTGCCTCACGAAATGATGATTGTTTAACACTCATATAACACCTTAAAAGGTGGACATTAAGATGTAACTCTATTTATATATGATATATAATATGTTTATGATTTACTTAATATTATTTATTTTTCATTTATGGCATACCTTTATTGTTTCCATTATGGGTAAACGCGATATTTTAATTTTAGGAAGTGTGGACTACCGCCCCCTCAAAGTGATTTCAATCATTAATGCCATATGTGGGATGTATAAAGGATGGATTAAATGGTATTATACATTATATTATACTATAATTATAGTATAACTTTATATAATTATAATTTCATTCCATTAAATACAAACTAGAAATGAAATTAGCGTTCATGCGTACGTACGGCTTACCGTCTCCATGAACGGTGCATTTAATTTCTTACCTCTAAATGTTATGTAATATTATAAATTCATGTATATACTGGATATATATGATATATATGATATCTATATCATGAATATAATTCTTGATATAATGTATATTTCACAAAATGAACAACTTGTAATTATAAGAAGTTTATTTATGACTCAAGTACCAAAGATCGACAAAATGACCATTATTAACGTAAATAATTACATAATGTTCATAACATGGTAATAAGTGATATAAAAGGAATAATGAACATGGAAATAGTTCTTAAGAAAATATAAATTAAATCTAGTTTATTGTTCATGAGGTTAAAGAACAGTCGAGTGAAGTCGGACAAGAGATAAGGGTTAATTCTACAAACTCTTCATTATCCATGGTTGTTTAAATGTAGTTATCTACTGGGACCAAATTATCATACACATACATGTTTCTTAAAAATGTCTTCCAAAACATTTTTACTATATATTAGACAACAGTTTAAAGAAATTTATACCTTTATTTTACCTTATACATTTTTTAAATGAATCTTTCCTTCATTTTTAAAACAAATCAGAATAGATGAGTGTAAGGGAACTTCTTAACCCAATTTCTATTCTTTGGGTTAATCTCCTACTTTCAAATTATTTCATGATATTATTATGTCCAATCTTATATTTTTACTTTATTTATGTGTACTTATAGTTAACACACATAATATATCTATTTTATTCAAAAAAATGATCTTTGTAAGGGACTTCATCTCAATCTTCTTTCATTGAGGCATATTTTGTTTTATACACAATTTTACATTATATGGTGTATAAATCCCTCTGACATTTAATTTTATTCAAAAAGTAATATTTATATATGAATCATTTTTACTAAACAACAAAAGGAATGTTTTGTCTTACGTATGCAGCAACAACGACTTCTCCGCCGCTGTGACCATTATTTGAGTTTCGGCTTCCTCTACAAGCCATAACATTTTTAAAACGAAAAATAAATACAAAGTTTTAATTTTATTTTATTTTGGTATTGAAAATGGTTTTGAAAGTGTTCTTTTTATTATATCAATGTGTTGTATTGATATCTTGTGATTGAAATGTGAAAATGTTATGTTTCCTTTATGCATGATTTATGTGACATAATTATATTATGGTTTATGATATGTTTAAAACTGTTCATATGAGGAATGCATTGGACTTAATAAATGACGGGTGGAGCCCTCTATAGCACCTCGATTCATCGGTAGGTATCATGAGACAAACTAGTGTCTTGGCACGAGGCCTTGACAAAATCTTATTTGTAGTCTTGGCACGAGGCCTTGGCTACGTGGTTATGATAGTCTGGAATTATGAATTCTATAATTATTAAAGTGGTTATTGATATTTCATGTGATTATTCGACTAGTAGAATATCCATGTGAGTAAGTAAATGGAATTATTTGATTTTATTTTTTTTTCCATATTATGATGATGTTCAAGTTTCAAAAGGCTTTTTTTTTAGTTATACATTGCCTTAAATGTTTATATTTATTGATGAAAGCTTCTGCAATATTGTTATCCTTACTAAGCATCTGATCTCACCCCTTTCAATGTTTTAATATTTTCCAAGATGTGAAGAAGTATTTTATGAATGACCTGTAGGGATAGTCAGAAGAGTATATGAGTGTGGACTATGGAGACTTTGTTATTGTTGTTTTTCACTTTATGATGTAATGTAGCATTCATGAATGTATCTACTGTTTCCAAGGCTACTAAACTACTCGGTATTTCAAGACCTGATCTGTTGTGATCATTCCAATGTTACACAATAAGGCACCGACTCTGGGTAACTGGGGTCGGGGCGTTACAGTTGGTATTAGAGGCAGTTTAGTACAAACCTTGGAAGCTAGATTTAGATAAACTCTGATTAGAGAACATAGCCCTAAGATAGACTTTGAGGATTAGTATAGAAGAACTTTCTAGAATTTTGGTATTATAGAAATTTTGTAAGTTTTCCGAGCAATACATCCCTGTCTGGATACGAGAAGGTTGAGGTGGCTCTGGAACAGATATACCTAGGCCTATAACCCGAAAACACCGCGTTGAGCTAGACTCGAACGGGAACTGGTGCACGACAATGGGCCTTGCTGCACTCTTGGTTACGACACTCCCGGGGGATATGCTTAGGATAATTATCATTTTCTTTATAACCCATTTTGAAGGGCTTATGAGTATATACCTCCTCAAAGAAAACATTTTTATGATTATGGATTATATCCATAAACCGTTCAATTTACATTAAGTATTTCACAAGTTTGGAATTATTCATTGTAATTCATAAACTAACTTAGTTTATGACGTTGTATAGAAATGGCACCTTGTTGTAGGAATGTGAACTCCATCAATATGTATGATCCAAAGAGTAAGAAGGATCATATCTTCCACGGTATTAAGAAAACACTTAGAAGGGAAATAGTCTCCCATGTGTTCTCAACATATGATGAAATAGTATCATTTTTTAATAAGATAAGTAAAGAATTCTCTGTGTCTTATGGCTTTGAAGGGAAGCAAGAGAAGAAAAGTATGGAGGAGAGAATTATGGATAAAGGGACGAGGGAAAAGAATAATTTTCCAATATGTGATATGTGTGGGAAGAAACACCTTGGAACTTTGCTGAAGGGAATGGGAGTTTGTTATAAGTGTGGAGAAAAAGGATACAAAGTGTGTGACTGCAAGGGTAAGAAAAAGGTTTCAAATGTACAATGCTTCATCTGCAAGGAGTGGGGACACTATGCAAACTAATGTCCAAATCATCAGAGTATGCCCCAAATGATATTATTGGATAATAATGAAGTTATGATACTACCACATATGAGGAGGAATGATTAGAGTTCTTATGTTGTTATAAAATAATTTTTTCATTTGAGTGTTGTATCAATGATGTACCAGTTATAATAATTATGGAGTATATAAGGACTGTACTGTAGTACTATTTCATCAAGGACTTGAGATTGTGTGGAACCAAGAAAAGTGACTCAACAGTAGGTTAAATTTTTGGAAAATATATGGTTAAGAGAAAGATAAACCATAATATGGTTCTGATACTGAGATAGTGATTTTGGAATAAGACATGATTGATTTGGATAAATTATATTAGATATTCTTAACTTCCTTGAAACTGATTAATGATTTGTATACATTTTTAGATAGAAGAATTATATCCAGTATTCTATAAGGAATATGGGATCAGGGTAACTCAGGATGTTACAGTGTTTTAAAATAATACATGATGTAGGTGTTCACATGTTGTTACGCGGAAAAAATGATCTTCATTATGTTTACCTTCCTTATAAAATTTGGATTGTGAGTTGGACAGAAGTATTTTAGATAACTATAAAGGTTGGAGTGGATTAACTTGAACTTTGGATAGTATTGTTTAAGGTTAAAAAATTTTTGAAGATTACTTTTGGAATATTATAATACTATATTTTTCGGAAAAGGACAACCTGCAGGTCAGGGGATAACTCGTCGCATCGGACAAAGCTGTAGGAATCGAACCCATAACCATAGTGAGATAGGAATTTATGACCTACCACTAGCCTACATGAAGTCCCTGGTAATTAAAAAATAGTTTTCCTAATCTAAATGGTATGTGTTAATATTTTTAACCTTTTACGATGAGGATAAATATAATATTTTCGAATTCTATTATCTTTTTGAGTGAAAGATGAGTTTGTGGTAGAAATTAGTTGAAGGCTGAAACTATATTTGTCAAGCCTAAATATATATAAACCTATCTCTTATTCTATGAATAAATTAATTCCTAAACTTTATTAAAGGGATATTAAAACAAAAAATGTGTTATCCTAATACCTTATGTCTTGTTGAACTGATGATATTTTAAATCAACATAGATTGAAGGATTTGAGGCCCTCAATTTTAAACATGTTTGTGATTGATGACCTCAATCACTCCCTACAAATATTTAGATTTTTCCTCCAATTATATGTCTCTAATTACCACCAATGTTCTCCTAATTGAGATTATAATTTGGTGGTGACTTTTTCGTTTCCCTTTCCCTCTTATTAAGTCTGAATTTTATTAACCTTATTTTCGATGTGGGTTTTACACAAAGGTATTTTCTATTTTCAACCTTTTATTTTCAAAGAAAATATTCAAATTGCGAGGACGCAATTTATAGAAGGAGGGGAGACTGTAACACCCCGAGCTTCCACGATACACTTCTCTTTCAATAATGCAATAACTTGCATTGTACGCAAGTTCGAGATTATAACACACTGCGACCAATCAAAATAGACATTATGAATAGTAATACCCACTTTTTGAAATTATATATATTTTTTATTTCAAAATGGACATCATTTTTGGAATCGGAATATCGAAATTATCCTATGTTGAATTTTTGGTATTTTTCTGAGAACTTCCTACTTTTTATGAATAGTAAAAAATACATAAAAACAACTTTATTAATAAAAATAATTTATAGTGATAAATTATACTATTCAGTGGGTTTAAAGTATAATTAGAATATATTTTTACCATTTTATCCAATGGTGGTCATTTGAATTAATTTCACTTTGAAATTGGACATAAACAATTGACAATCTTTTGATATAAATTGTTTCTTAAAAACACACTATTTGTTGTGATAGTGGGAATTAATTATAAAATTAATTAATTCAAATTATATGTTTGGAATTTTGTAAAATTGAAATCATTTTTGAATTCAGAATATCAATTATAGCTTGTGGTGAAATTTTGGCATTGTTCTGAAAAACTTCAATTTTTTATGAATAGTGAAACAACTAAGTGGTAGTTAAAAAACTGATTTTTTGTTTAAATGAAAGAACACCACTTCTGTGATGTGATTTTCAATAATATGATATACATGGTTTTCATTATTAATTAAAATGTGGTTCAATTGGATTAAAATAAATTTTTGGGGAATTGTAACTTTGATGTTTAATTAATCGCCATTAAAGGTAATTAGTGAAATTTAATGTAAAAAAGGTATTATAAAAATATGAAATGACCTGTATGTTTTTCTTACCCCTATTGGATGAGTCATGGGAGACCAATAAAATCCATGGGTAAACTTGGGGACCCCATGGAGCCACTTTGGTAGGAAAATTACATTAAAAACGTTTTATTTAATGTTAAAATAAAAATGTCACAAACATGAGTTGTTTTACTAAGACAATTTTTAAATGGGGTTATTCAAGTAATATATTTGACTATAAATATTATTTAAAAGCTAGAAATATTTACTACATCATTATATATATTTTTATAATTTTTAGACATTAAATAAATTAAATTATTTATGACACAATGCTGATGTAGTGATTACCTCATTAATTAACGATTTTAATTAAATGGAAGGATAATGTAAAATCTAAGAATTACACTTGTCAAAATCCTATTGGATGAGTATATTTCGAACCCTTATCACGTTTTCCTCGAATTATATAATTTTGGGACCTTTAAAATCCGAAACTAATTATATAATAAAGTAACCTCTTATAACTTTCCAAGAGTACCCCTCCTCTCCTCTTATAAAAGGCCCCCACCACTACCACCTTATTCACACCTTACAAGCTATTTGTCTCGGCCAAACTCGGCCAAAATACTCTCTCCACATCCCACTATTACTCATAGAAGCCTTACTTTGGACAGATGTTATCCCAAGGAAGCCTTTGAGCTCAAATCAAAAAGAGTTACCCGTTTTAAAGGTATTGTTTTCTCTTGTGTTCTTATGTTTTATTTTGCTTCTCCAGCCCCCTAGACTCTTATTATTAATTTCTTTTGTAACAACACCAGTATCCTCAATATACTAGGATGTTTTTATAAGAAGTATTCGAGTTACACATACACACACCTACATCTAATAGTTAAAGAACATATTGTTTCTGTGGATGGTGAATTTCTGCCTCACTTAATGATGATTGTTAAACACTCAAATAACACCTTCAAAGGTGGCCATTAAAATGTCACTATATTTATATATGATATATAATATTTTTATGTTTTACTTAAGATTCTTTATTTTTCATTTATGGAATACCTTTATTGTTTCCATTATGGGTAAACGCGATATTTTAATTTTAGGAAGTGCGGACTACCACCCCCTCAAAGTGATTTGAATCATTAATGCGATATGTGGGATGTATTAAGGATGGAGTAAAAGGTATTACACATTATATTATTCTGGAATTATAGTATAACTTTATATAATTATTATTACATTCCATTAAATATGAACTAGAAATGAAAGTAGCGTTCATGCTTACGTACGGATTACCGTCTCCATTAACGGTGCATTTAATTTCATACCTCTAAATGTTATGTAATATTATAAATGCATTTATATACTGGATATATATGATATATAGGATATCTACATCATGAATATTATTCTGGATATAATGGATATTTCACCACATGAACAACTTGTAGTTATAAGAAGTTTATTTTTGACTCAAGTACCAAAGATCGACAAAATGACCATTATTATCTTAAATAATTAAATAATTTTCATAACATGGTAATAAGTGATATAAAAGGAATAATGAACATGGAAATGGTTCTTAAGTAAATATAAATTAACTCTATTTTATTATTCAGGAGGTTAAAAAATGGTCGAGTGAAGTCGGACACGAGGAAAGGGTTAATTCTACAACTTCTTCATTATCCATGGTTGTTTAAATGCAGTTATCTACTGGGACCTCTTTATCATCCACATCAATGTTTCTTAGAAATTTCTTCCAAAACATTTTTACTATATATTAGACAACGGTTTAATGACATTTATACCCTTATTGTACCTTATACATTTTTGAAATGAATCATTCTGTTATTTTTCAAAACAAATCAGAATAGATGAGTGTAAGGGAACTTCTTAACCCAATTTATACTCTTTGGGTAAATCTCCTACTTTCAAATTATGTCATGATATTATTATGTCCAATATTTTATTTGTACTTTATTTATGTGTACATATAGTAAATACACATAATAGATCTTTTTTATTCAAAAAATGATCTTTGTAAGGGACTTCGTCTCAATCTCCTTTCATTGAGGCATATTTTGTTTTATACACAATTTTCCATTATACGGTGTATAAAACCCTTTGACTTTTAATTTTATTCAAAAATGAATTTTTTTATATGAATCGTTTTTACTAAACGTCAAAATGAATGTTTTTTCTTACGTATGCCACGACAACGACTTTTCCTCGACCGTGACCATTATTTGAGTTTCGACTTCTTCTACAAGACATAACATTTTTAAAATGAAAAATAAATACAAAGTTTTAATTTTCTTTTAATTTGGTATTGAAAATGGTTTTGAAAGTGTTCTTTTTATTATATCAATGTGTTGTATTGATATCTTGTAATTGAAATGTGGAAATGTTTTGTTTCCTTTATGCATGTTTTATGTGATACAATTATGTTATGGTTTATGATATGTTTAAACCTATTCATATGAGGAATTCATTGGGCTTAATAAGTGACGGGTGGAGCCCGCTATAGCTCCTCGATGCATCGGTAGGTCTCATGAGACAAACTAGTGTCTTGGACCGAGGCATTGAAAAAATATTATTTGTAGTCTTAGCACGAGGCCTTGGCTACATGGTTATAATAGTATGGCATTATGCATTCCATCATTATGAAATTGGTTATTGATATTGCATGTGATTATTCGACTAGTATAATATCCATGTGAGTAAGTAAATGGCATTATTTAATTTTATTTTTTGCCATATTATGCTGATGTTCAAGTTTTAAAAAGATTTTTTTTAGTTATGCATTGCCTTTAATGTTTATGTTTATTGATGAAAGCTTCTGCAATATTGTTATCCTTACTGAGCATCTGAGCTCACCCCTTTCAATGTTTTAATATTTTCCAGGATGTGATGAATTATTTTATGAATGACCTGCAGGGATGGTCAGAAGAGAATATGAGTGTGGACTATGGAGACTTTGTTATTGTAGTTTTTCACTTTATGATGTAATGTAACATTTATGAATGTATCTAGTGTTTCCAAGGATACTAAACTAATCGGTCTTTCGATACATAATCTTTTGTGATCATGCCAATGTTATGCAATAATGCACCAACTCTGGGTAACTGGGGTCGGGGCGTTACATGGCTAGCCCCGATGAGTATAACTGAGTTACGGAGTTTAATTTGTTTAGCAGCTTATTATCGACATTTTTTCCAGAATTTTGCCTGATTGGCTAACCCATTAACGAAGCTCACACATAAAGGGGTTAAATTTGTTTAGAAAGAAGAGTGTGAAGAATGTTTTGATGAACTGGAGAGAAGATTAGTCAATGCTCCTATATTGACACTACCAATGGGGAATGATGGGTTCATTATTAATAGTGATGAATCATAGAAAGGACTTGGTTGTGTCCATATGCAGAATGATAGAGTTATTGTCTATTCATCATGAAAGCTGAAAATTCATGAGAAAAACTATCCTACTCCTGATCTTGAGTTAGATGCTGTAATATTTTCTTTAAAGATATGGATACATTATCTTTATAGTGAAAAAATGTGAGATTTATACTAATCACAGGAGTTTGAAGTAAATTTTCTCACAGAAAGAACTCAACATGAGGAAAAGGCGATGGCTTGAACTACTCACAGATTATGATTTCACGATACACTACCACCCGGGGAAGGAAAATATGGTGGAATATGCATTGAGTAGAAACGATCATGGAGTTTTGAGCAAGATGAGAGTTGAAAAGGATCCTATATACAAGGATCTAATAAAGATGGATATGGGAATCACCACAGAAGGTGAAACATAAATTCTTTTTCAATTGGTTTTCAAACCATCTTTACTAGAAAGGATAAAGAGTTCTCAAACTGATGATAAAGAGTTTCAAATGAAGATTAAAGCTGTGAATGATAGGAGATTGAGTTACATTGTGTATGAAGATGGAATTTTTAAATTTGGGAAGAAACATTGTGTCCCCAATACATCTGATCTAAAAAGGGAATTGTTGGACGATTCTTATAGTTCCAATTTCTCTATACACTATGGGAGCACCAAAATGTATAGAGATTTGAAGGAACATTTTTGGTGGGACAACATGAAGAGGGGGATTACTGCTTTTGTGTCACGATGTATGGTTTTTCATCAAGTGAAAGCTGCAAGGCAACAACCTAGAGGATTCATGCAACCTCTTCTTATACCTGAGTGAAAATGGGATAATATCGCTATGGACATTGTCATGGGACTACCAAAGAATCCTATAAGGAATGATGCAATATGGGTCATTGTTGATAGTCTTACCAAGTCATCACATTTTCTTGCTATAAGGGAAGATTTA
The DNA here is from genome assembly GCA_963277665.1 of Viscum album. NCBI lineage: Eukaryota > Viridiplantae > Streptophyta > Magnoliopsida > Santalales > Viscaceae > Viscum > Viscum album. The sequence goes on from OY728126.1 coordinate 310,906,860, forward strand.
CCACTTGAACGTCGATCAAGACTATATATTAATGAAGTTGTGAGACTTCATGGAGTACCCATATTGACTATTTCTGATCGTGATCCATGTTTTACTTCATGATTCTAGAAAAGTATTCATAAAGCCCTGGATACTAAACATCATTTGAGCACTACCTACCACCCCCAAACTGATGGACAATCAGAACGGACTATTCAAACCTTAAGAGACATGGTGAGATCATGCTCACATGACTTTCAATGTTTGTGGGATCAATATTTACCTCTGGTGGAATTTTCCTATAACAATAGCATCCATTAAAGTATTCGGATGGCACCATATGAAGTGATATACAGAAAGAGATTTCACACACCGACCTGTTGGGATAACGTTGGTGAAAAAAAACATGTAGGCCTAGAACTAGTGGGGGAAATGATGGAAAAGGTAAAGGTAATCAAAAACCACATCAAAGAAGCTCAAAGTATGTAGAAGTGATATGTTGATAACTGAAGGATGGTTTTGGAATTTCATGTAGGAGATCATGATTTCATGAAGGTATCTCCATGGAAGAAAATTATACGTTTTTGTAAGAAGGGTGAATCGAGTCCCAGGTATATCAGACCTTTCCAAATTCTAGAACGAATTGGGGATATAGCTTATCATTTGGAAATGTCGGAATGTCTCTCTATAGTTCATGATGTATTCCAAATATCACTGTTGATAAAATACATGCATGTCCCAATGAATGTACTCACTTATGAGGAATTGGAAATAGAACCCGATCTATCTAATTGTGAAGAGCCCGTTGGGATTCTTGATACAAGTGAACAAGTGCTGAGAAACCGGACGACTCATCTGGTAAAAGTTCAATAGAGAAACCATAATATTGAAGAGGCAACGTGGGAACCCGAGGAAAGTATGATGAAGAATCACCCAAGTCTTTTCTCATGGTAGTATTCTAGAAATTTCTAGGATGAAATTATTTGAAGGAGGGGAGAATGTAACACCCCTATCTTCCGAAATACGCTTATCTTTGAATAATATAGTAGCATGTGTTGTACGCAACTTTGAGTTCTAACACACACCCCAACCAATGAAACTAGCTGTTATGAATAGTAATACCCACTTTTTGAAATTTGAAAAAAAAAATCAAGATGGACTTCATTTTTTAATTCGGAATATCGAAATTAGCTTCGGGTGAATTTTTGGTATTTATCTAAAAACATTCAATTTTTTATGAATAGTGAAAAACACAGAGTTATTATTTAAGACCGAATTTTTATTTAAATAATTATTTATTGTATTTAAATTTATTTTAGGTCAAATATGATACATAATACCTATATAATTCCAATTTAATTCATTAGATTCAGTTTATAATAATTTTAGATATAAAAAAAATTTATTGAACTTTTCACAGTCTTTTACAAATCTCCTAGGAGAATTTGCATATTCACATTAATCTTATTTTTACCGCTTCTAAGAATGTAATTTCAAAAATCCAAGAGACAATGTTAATATCATGGATTAAAATGTAGTTCAATAACATAAAAATAATTTTTGGTGAATAGTAACATGTTACTATTATTTACAACGGTTAAAAGTAAATAGGGTAATTATGGGTAAAAATGATATTAATATTACCCTAACACATGTATTAATTATATTGGATAAGTATAATTCAAGCGGAAATAACCATTGAAATAAAATATGAACCTCTTTGGTTCACATGGATTAGATTAGGACATTTATTATTATTTAATTCAAAGAAGAGTTAAAAGAGGTAAAATCAATGTTTAATAAATAAAAAAATTTAATATAAGGATAAACAGAAGATAAATTTGATTATAAATATTCATTAGAAAAATAAAAATATTTCTTACATAATGGTAATTTATTTATAATTTTTATACATTATATAATTTAATTTATTTGTGACACAGTGAGGATGTGATAATTACCTTTGAAATGAAATATTAAAATAATTGATATTATAAATACCCAAATAAATATAATTAGATAATTTTAATGAATTCCACAAATTTGATATGTTAATATAACAAGTTATAGTTAATTAAATTAATTTGGTTTGAAGTAAAAATTCTGTTATGAATTTATCCGAAACAAAATACCAAATAATGTCAAAATTGACATAAATGAGTTTTTAAAACATATATTATATTATTAATTGATATTATATTCCTAAAAAGAATCGGTTTCGCCAAAGGACATATTTAATGATATTTGAATCATTAATTTACACATTTGGTGTCTCTTGGATGTATATAGAACATTTATTAACCATATAATAAAAAAAATACAAATTGACATGGTAAGTGTCAAACTCATTAACTAAGAGTTAAAACAAAAAGATAAGGTTAATAAAGTGACCCAAACCAGTCTAAAACTTATTGGATGAGTTGATTTATACATATTCCCACCATATAATATGAATAATAAACTTTGGATCCATTAGAAACTGAATATGATTTTATTATAAAACAATACTTTAAGTTTTTTCTAAAGATCCCCTCCTCCCCCTTATAAAAGGACACCACTTCTAAACAATTCCCCACACTGCTATAGCCTTTTAGATGGTCCAACCTCTACCCAATTAAGCTCCCCACATACCTATAATCCTTCTATAATCATTACCTTTGGCATAAATCATTTCAAGAGTCATTTTTGGTTCAAAACAAATGGAGTTACCCAAATTAAAGGTAATGATTTTTCTGAGATTCTTTTATTTTATTTTACTTCTACAACCCCTAAAATGTTTTTCTTCTTTTATTTTGTAACAAAACCAGTACACTCAATATACTAGGATATTTTTATATGAAAAATTTTAACTACACTTACACACACCTCATATAATGGGTGAAAAACAAAATGTTTCTGTGGATGGCAACCAAACATCTCACGAAACGATGATTGTTCAATTATCTCCTACCACCTTTCATGGTGGTCATTATGATGGAACTATAATTAAATATGATATTAATGAAATTTATTTTATATATAAGCTTCTTTAATTACATTTTATAGAATTCCATTATTCAATTCATGTTGTGTATATATATACACGATAATTTCATTTAAGGAAGTACGGGGTACCGCCCCTTCAAAGTGATATGACTCATTCATACCATACATAGAACATATAAAGGATGTTGTTATTGAACATAATTAACATATATAATAAATTATATTATAATGGAATATTAATATACCTATGTATCATTTGGTTTTTATTCCATTTAAAAGTAAAAATGAAATGGAATTAGCGTTCGTGCGTACGTACGGACTACCGTCACCACGAACACGATGAAATTCATTCCCCATCATATCCATTCAAGAAAAATTTCATTTGAGGATTAAAAATAATTTTTAAGGCCTTGATATCATTCTGGGTATTAATAAGATACAACCTATTGATAACAAACATGGCTTATGTAACAAAACATATAAAAGACAATGAGTAAGTGAACACCCGAAATGACGATAATTCTAAAATATTATTAAAAAATCAATATTAAAAGAAATTACATGATATAATATTTATGTATATGATTCTTGTATAATTTAATAACAATGATTTAACTATTATACAGGATGTTAACATAACCTCAACCAAGGAAAACTACAAGGTAAGGGTTTTTTTCACAATCTCTTCATTATCTGAGGTTATTTATACACAATTATCTACTGGGACTTCTTTATCATCCACATCTATGTTTCCAAAAAATGTATTCCAAAACATTTTTACTATTTACTATACTGTGGGTTAAATTCATTTATACCCTTGTTAGAATTTTTATAACTTGTTTTGAAAGGAATCTTTCCGTTGTTTTCCTAACAAGGTCATTTTTAACCTTTTTGAAAAACATTATGGTAAGAATGTCTTTTTTATCTTATACGGAAGCTGCGGCTATTTTACACCTTTATAAAATCGTTGAAGCTTCCTTTAAAAGGTTATTAGAATATTTTCATAGTAAATGTTTTCTTTTATAATTATGCGACTTTTAAATGATTTTAAAAAAAATGAGATTTCTCTCAAATATATTCGATTTCATCTATGTCAACATCCATTGATGGATTTTAAGCATATTTTTAGTTGATTTTTTATGATACAAAACACTCAAATTGTATTGAAGGTTCTGTGATATGTTTTATTGTGTATGTGTTATTTTTATACCATTCATGGTTTCTGGATAATGTATTTAAATTTTGCATGATATTTTTAATACAAATGTTTATGTTATATTTAAACCTTTTCATATGGGAATGTATTGGACTTAGTAATTGATGGGTGGAGCCCGCTATAGATCCTCGATGCATCGATTGGTCACATGATACAAACTAGTGTATTGGCACAAGGACTTGGAAAAATCTTATTTTTATTCATGGCAAAACGCCTTGACTATGTGGTTATGATAGTCTGGAATTATGCATTCCATCCTTATGAAATTGGTTATTGATATTGTATGTGGTCAATCGATTAGTAGAATATCTATGTGAATAAGTAAATGGGATTATTTCATATTATTTTTCCATATTATTCTAAAGATCATGTTTAAATCGCTTTTGTTTTAGTTATACATTGCCTTAAATATTTATGCTTGTTTATGAATGTTTTTGTGATATTTATATCCATACTGAGCATCTGAGCTCACCCCTTTCTATGTTTTATTTTTCCTAGGATGTGTATAAGTATTTTATGAATGACCTGTAGGGATAGTATAAGGGGATACAAGTGTGGTCTATGGAGACCTGATTTTGTTGTCTTTTTTCCACTTTATGATGTAATGTTAACTTTTATGAATGTATCTAGTGATTCCAAGGCCACTAAACTAATTGGTCATTCTATAATTGATCTTTTATGATCATGCCAATGTTAGGTAATAATGCACCGACTCTGGGTAACTGGGGTCGGGGCGTTACACAAATGATTTCACAACTGTCATTACAAGAGATGATCAAGAAAGATCAGAATGAGGATCCTTTGTTACAGAAGAAGTCTGATGCTGCGATGGATGGGAAGATCCCTGAGTTCAATATTAATCAATAAGGTGTTCTGAAATTTTGAATAAGACTATGGGTTCCATCTATTCTGGAACTAAAGAAGGATTTTATGGATGAAGCTCATATATCTATTTTCTCTATACATCCTATATGCTCAAAAATGTATACGGACCTTCATGATCAGTATTGGTGGGGTAATTTGAAAAGGGAGATTGGTTACTACATTTCAAGGAGCCTGGTATGTCATCATGTGAAGGCTGAGTGACAACTTTTTAAAGGGTCATTGCAACCACTACCCATACTAGCATGGATGTGGGACAATATCACTATGGACTTTGTCAATCATCTCCCGAGAAATTCCAAGGAAGCAATGTGATATGTATTATTGTGGAACATCTCACCATGACTACCCATTTTATCTCCACTCTTGAAGATTTCCCTATTGATCAAATTTCCATGATTTACATGAATGAAGTGGTAAGGCTGCATGGAGTTCAACTTTCTATCATATCTGATCATGATCCAAGGATCACATCAAAATTCTCGTGAATTATTCAACATGCTCTGAGAACTGAATTGGATTTCAGAATGGCCTATGACCCCCAAACTGATAGAAAATATGAAATTACTGTTCAAACACTCGAGGACATGCTGAGAACATGTTCAATGTAATTTAAAGGTGGATGGGATTAACATCTCCCTTTATTTGAGCTCTCTTGCAAAAATATCTTCTACTTGAACATTCAAATGGCACCCTATGAAGCTCTATATGGTAAGAGATGTAGAACTCCTACGTGGTTGCATGAAGCTGGCGAAAGAAAGCTTCTTGTGCTTGATCTTGTTCAAGAGATTACATAAAAGGTCCATGCCATCTAAAAACACATTAATGCTACTCAGAGTCAGAACAGTGCTATGCCGACAACCGTCAATGGGACATGGAGTTTGATGTTGGTGATGAGTTCTTTCTTCGAATTTCAACTTGTCCGAGACTCATGAGGTTTGGGAATAAATGTAAGATCATCCCTAGGAACATTGGCCCCTATGAAATCCTTGATCGCATAGGAGCAGTGTTCTATTGGCTTGCACTCCCTCCAAATATTGCATAAGTTCATTATTTTTTCCATGTATACCTCCTGAGGATGTACATACCTGACCCTTCACATGTACTAAATGAATAGGTGGTACAACTGGAAGATAAAATCTCTCATGAAGAGCAGCCAGTGGAGATCCTAGATTGTAGAGACAAGGTTCTACACAACAAGACTACCCACCTTGTTAAGGTGTTGTGGAGGAACCCCAAATGCGACGAATCCATGTGGAAACCAGAGGTGTCTATGAGGCAGAAGTACCCACACCTTTCCTATTATTAGGGTATGAGTTAATATTTTAGGGATTGAATTTATTAAGGGGGGAATAATGTAACCACCCAAACATTTTAATAATATTTATTTCTGAAATTTTTGTGATATTTTATTTTATACTCAACAAAACTATATCCTTAAATTAGTGAAGTGAAAATAATTAAAATGAGATCGTTGGGTTTTGATTGCCAATATAACCATGGGAAATATTCACTTAACATTATATTTATTATTTATAAATACAATTGATCTTCATTAATTAATACAGAAAGAGGAGTTGATGGCCTCATCCAGTAGACTCAGGCCATACAAAGCCCATCTTTCAAATCTAGGGAAGGATTTTTCATCTCTGGTCTTTTCTCTGGACCAAGCCCAAGCAGAACTCAAACATGTGAAGCTTGAACGAAATCCCCTAAGGGAGAAGGTCAAGATGATAGAAATCACCACTTAGTAAATACTTTTGGAGCCACCCAAAGATTCTATCACCCTATCACACCCTACACTTTGGTCCTATGCTGGGTTATAAAGATCTATGTAACAAGGCCTTAGTTACATTGTGTAATAATTTGGTATATATTAAATTTTTATTTATTATTATAGTAAAGTTGGTCAATTTCAAATATCCAAATAAATGTATGATGAATTTATAGTTCCATATTACTATTTAATTTTTGGAAAAGGGTATTTTAAAATATTCATGTAAACTTTAAATAATTAAAAATTTATAATGATTTTCAAAATATGGTCATCTACAATTGTGACCAGTTTGAAATTTAGAGTCCATTAATATCAACATAATTTTTGGTGAATAGAAATGTATGAATAATAATATACCCTTAGGAATATTAATCAATAGTAATAGAAAGTAAATTGTACAAAAAATAGAAACTTCACCCATGAATGTATAAATACAATTTAGACGTCTTAATAGTTAAAAACCATCATAGTATAAGTTTTGGTAATTTTATATGTCATAAATAAATTATTTAAAATTTTATAATTAATTTAATAATTTAGAGTGGAAATTTGTTTTCATAAAATGTAATCATAAATTGTTTCATTATTGTCTTATGCTCATACAATAATTTTATGTGACCATGATAACTTTTTAAGGTGTTACAAAATGAGTTATAGATTTAAAGTTGTTTATTTAGAATAAATAATGGTCTAATTTAAAAATTAAATTAAATGTATTTAGAAAATTATTTTAAAAATATGGAGTTCATTTTTGAATTCAGAGCATAAATGATAGATTAGGGTGAATTTATGATATTTTTATAAAATGTTTTTTTTTGTGAATATTGAAAATGCAATTTTGAGTTTCAGGTGTTTAATGAAATCATTAATGATGAAATAATGATGTAATCTTTATGGTAGAATTTTTAATATTAAGATATGAAATTAGGTGTCCCCAGTGGACAATACCAGGGTCAAATACCATGGTAAATTCCATGGTTTTTTAAATACCACTGATAAGGTGTCCCTTGGAAATTAATAATGTATTCCCTCACTTTTCTTATAAATACTAATCCATTCCTTAATTCATTTCATTACAAATTACTCATAAAATAATATCTGGTACTTTTACAATCAAAGGGGTCTTCTCAAGGTTACCTAAATCCCCCAAGGTCCGAACCATTGAAATTTCAAAGCCACTCTTGAATGTAAGGGAACCTTTCACCCTTCTCTTTTAGTTATGATTTACTTTATGTTGTGTCTTCCAATTTCCATATTCATATGTGGGGGTATGTTATTGTATATTATTATTACTGTAAATTTCCTGTAAAAATGTTTAGATACCCTTTATTATCGCATAAATTTATTTTTCTGAAATTTTAAGTGACGTTGTTAGGCTATAGAATTTTCATAAAAGAAATCGTATTTTTTCTTTCCTTTCAAGTTTTCTTTTTATAGTTGTGTGTCAATCAATTGTCCACACCATGATCTTATTTCTTTTTATTATGTGCCTATAACATAAAATTATTCATTTATTTATGGGATACCCTTTCCCCCTCTCTCTTTATTATTTTCTAAAACCATGTTATACAGATGTTATGCTGTAGAAATTTCGTCCCAAAATTTCTAGACCTTTCCTTCAAAAAATTATCTTATTTTATTTATGTGAATACCCAGACCTATTTTGTTTCTATGGGTGTTCATAAAAAGATAAAAATGGTATATTTTATTCTGGAATTTACATACATATAACCCTCGCTCCCTTTCTATGGGTTCTAAATGACATAATGAACTTATTTTTAAGTACTTTTAAAACGTCACAATTTTGAAATGAAACCCATTTATTTTATTCTATATGGGTTGTTTATGAAATTATTGAATATGATATATATGTATCACATGATCATAAATACATATTAAGGGTGATCCCTGACATCAATCTAATTCATTGGGTAAATAATTAATCTCTAGAGATGATAGTTTCACGATACCTTGGTGAATAACCTTGGTAATTTTGTTACGAACCCTTAGGTATGAAACATGGTTATATGATCATGAATATATAAATGAAATGTTTTATCTACATATTCAAGATATTTTTCAAGTTATTTTCATTAATATGTTCTTAGAATACCATTTCTCATGTCGTTGTGTTTTTTATCAAGATCATTTTGATATCCCAAGTAAACTGATTTCCTTGTTTACCCTTATTGGGCATTCTGCTCACCCTTTCCTTTGATTATGTCTCTAAAATATGATATGTACTAATTGTTAATAGGATGAACATATGATGAAGCCAAACAAGTGGTTTAGAAAAATAATTATGTAGTTTTCATGTATTATGTTCTGGATTTCCTAGACACTAGACTTTAAAGAACCTCTGTTTGTAAAATCTAATGAAAAGTTATGTAATAAAAAGGCGGGATGACAAAACAATAGTAAAATTGTTATAGAAATAAACTGTAAGTTTATATATTGATGTTTTGTGAAATTCATCATTTCAATCATATTATTCAAAAAAAATTAGTTGTTACGAAATACCAACATAAATTAATTTCATTATCATTATAATTTTCATTTTAAAAAATGGTTCATTAATTTAAAATTACATTGTCCAAAACCCCTATGAGGCAATGGTAAATTATAATTTACCTTTAAAAGGTGAAATGGGAAACATAAACATTAAATAAAATAACACACTATTCTGTTTTTATATATGGATAAAAAAATCAAGATGTGAAAATATATACATGGATTAGAAATATAATCTCAAAATAAAAATAGATAGTCATAGTTAACATGAAAATGGTAATGTTAATTACCAAAAAACCATAAATCCTTTAGGGTTGAAAATACAATAATAAATTTATTAGTAATTTAAATGATTATAAATAATTTCATTTTGAATACCCTTTTCATAGAGTTGGTGAATATATTTTACATAGAATGTGATAAAATAAACCCATAAGATTCTATCAAATACATAAAATTAATTTCACTCTTTGGAATAATGATCAAATTAGATTACAACAATTTTCATCTCATATTCCTATAATGAATAAAAACTAAAAATTTATCATGTCTCAAGAAATTAAATAAACTATAAATAGATTATAAGGTCAGAAAATAATTAAAAATAATTACATTTCTCTAAATATCATTATCAAAAAAAATATTGAAACAAGTTATCTAAAATTGATAAATCATCATATAATGAAATAATTCTTTAATCCTCTAATTTCTGAAAAAAAATATTCCATATTAAACCATAACATAAATAGTGAAAAAGACGCATCCTAAATATGTCTGAACAAAATCAATGAAAACAGTATTTCAAAATATTTCTTCATTTACGTTTCCTTATTTGAAATTTGTCATCTATCCCTAAAAACATAATAAATCTTAAAATATTAAAAAACAAACACATACATACCATTATCATATATTCCCCAAAAAAATCTAATAACATGAGGCCCTATTAAATATTAATGATAACATAAATTTTTTCAATAATTAACTCTATCCTTATTCAGCAAATAAAATCTGATACTATAAAAGATATACAATATGTGAATAAATGAAATAAACATTATGAAATAAAATATTAATCACTTTATCCTGAAATTACTATTCCATTTAAATATAAAAAAACTATCCCATTTAATTTATCAATATCAATCATCTCATTATCAAAATAATAAATAATTATCTCATCATTGAGAACATTTTATTGGTTATCTAATTCCAATCATATATTTTTTATAATATATCACCATAAAATCTAATTAATTTTCATGGATATCATTAACGTTAAATTATTATTTAAAATAAATAATAAAAAATAATAAAAATCAATCCTTTCATGGATCAGGACTATTATGTCAAGAATATATTTTATAAATTACTTCTTCAATATAACTCACCAATATCATCACATAAATGCATTATAAATTCAACAACCATCTTAAGATATTAACTAGGATTCTTCATTTTATTCCATAATACATCCTTACAATGATATTGAATATGAAATATGTCTTAATATTCATCAAAATTAATATTTTGAAATTTTATAATTTTAACGTAATCAATACTGATAAAATAATTTAATAATTTATATATCATTATAATTATATTCATTATCAATGATAAAACTAATAATATTCAAAACATTCCAGTAAAAGTCTCGAGATTTCCATGAAGAATAACATTTGTAATAATTCTGACACATTCATCATTTAAAATATTCTTCCACTAATGACACCTTATGGATATCATTATTCCCATCATTATGTTAACAAAAAATTTCATTATTCCTTCGAAATTATTTTTATAACATTTTAAATGTGTTAAATATATTCGTGTCCTGTTAAAATATTTTTTGGTGTACTTTTTCCAAAATTTTCATAATTTATGAAGAATAATCGTCATTACTCCATGGTATTCATGAAAATAAATTTTTCTCTTATTTGGCTAATTTGGAAATTCCCCAATGTTGGATTTTAAACATATGTAATGAGATATGGATAAGAATAATAAAAATATATTATATTTCACCACCAATTTTACATTTTTACTCTTGAGTAAAATACTTGAATCATCCATCACAATGTACATTACATTGATTCCTCCTAGTTCCATCCATAAATTAAATTAAAACACATATTTCTTATAAAAATAATAATTATGTGTAATAAAATATTCATCAAAATTATTTAATAGTATGTCTAAATCATATCACAGTATTTGAAATTTATGAAATCATATATTTAACAATGGAATTCAATTTTTATTTACTAGTAAAATATTCCTTAATATATTATACTGAATATTGGAATTGACACATGCATATACCCTAAGACTATCTAGTTTGGTGTTCATTATTAGGGTAACTCATTGTGCGTTTGTGATGATCCCATAAATATTTCAACCTACACTTTAGGGTTGATATCTATACCTTCACATATTCCATGTATTTATCCACTTTCTAGTATCTAGATAGGGATGTTTTTTATAGGAAAACAAAAATCCTTTATTTTCCATAATATTGTATGTTCACTGATATATAAAATTATCCAAAGGTTTCACACTAATATTTTCTCATCATAGTTTAAATTAATTACTATACCATGTATTGATACAAAATGAAGTTTACCTATCTTTAAAAAAATATTACATCATTTTAGGTAAATATTTTATACGTAATTTTAAAATAAAAGATGAATCCATAAGGTTAAATGTATATTGAAATACATATATATAAACAAGTGGTATATAAAATATTTATATCATATCCCTCTTTATAAATCAATATAATCTATATTCGTAGACATATAATTCATAAAATCTTTCATTGTGTCATGGGAAGAACGAAACAAAAAGGGTTCTCTTATATTCTCAGTAAGGTTATAAATGGTAGATATCAATAAATGGTCATATTTTATAAAATCATATGAATAATTGTTTTAGAACATGAGAATAATATTTTAAAATCATACCCAACAATTCACATAACAAAAAAAAGTTTCATAGAATAATTCATAGTCATTTAATAAGACATCCATTATAATATAATGAAAGATAATGACCCATTAGTATATAATATTTTAATAACACCATATAAAATTATATTGAAATAAAGAAACAAACCATCCCAAGCCTCCAATTTCACTAGCACCCAAAACGATATACCACATACCTGAGGAGTATCCCCCCCTGAATACTAAACAGTTTCAATTTTATTAAACATAAACATCATGGGAAATTTTAACATCAACAATACAAAAATTAACATCCAGATATTGGATAATAATAATATTATTATGATATATTCCAATGAAAATATCATATAATCATTTATTTAATACATGGTTGAAAACTTATAATGAATGATTAATGAACTGAAACAGGTGACCAAAATAAAAATCCCCAACTAATTCCAACAATTTATATGAAGAAAAAATTTTCATCACCATATATATGTGATACACAAGTCACCACAATGACCATTATAGTCATATTCTTTCTCATATATGATGACACCATATCCATCCCGAGTGTGAAAACAAAATGAAACATGAAACAAACATGGATAATACATACCCATCAATGAGATTATGTTGTCTGTGAGTTAAATCCATAACGATACTAACATGGTGAAAAATAATTACTTTTATAAAATAAACCAAACATATAGTTATAAAATAAATTAAAAATATAGTTTTTCATTTTACATTACATTTTGTAGGAGTAAACAAAATGTATGTCAATATTTTTCTCAAAGAAAATAATTTTTAAAACATACCATAAATAGTATTTAAAAAAAGTCCATTTCCAAAACCAATCCATTCCTTTTAAAAAATAAAAATTTAGAAAAAAAGCCCAAAATATGGTTTAACAATTTTCTTTTGCATTTCGACCAAGACCATAATATGAAAAAAAATATTTCAAAATCATTTACATACCCAAAACAATGGTAATTTTGAAACAAGGGTGGATATTACAAAATACCATAATAAATAGTCATAAATTATTCCAAAAATGGATGGAAGGAAATTATTCAACATCAATAATAATTTATCTGATGATAAACACATCATGAAAGTTCATAAAAATAATTAGAAACACACATAGAAATATATAAAAAAGCTATAACATATGATAAATGATGTGGCTATGACCCCAACATCATGAAGCATGTTCCAAACAATATTAAATTGAAATAAGATACACTGAATCATGTCCAAGAGGATAGATATGTTTAATAGTCATGGAAAAATATATGTATACATTATTCACATATTACATTTGAAAAAAAAATTACAACATAATTTTCTTAAATAATAACTTTATTCCATGTTTCGTATCCCTATATATCGGTCATTGTAAACATCATGGACTACTTCTAAAAGGATGAAAAATAATTTTGAACTAAAATTATAGGTAAGGGCTATGTACAACTGATGTAATAATGAATGATTGATTATATTTTTTTTGAAAATAGATAAAAACAATCAATTTAAATAATCTGAATTTATGAATATTAAAGTCATAATGAACATGGATAGGTAAATAACTGAAAAAAAATTAATCAAAAACTGATAATGAAATTCTTTGAGAGGGAATTTCGTGGAAAAACTATCCTAGAAAGAAATAATAACTGAAATGAAGTAAATTTTTAAAAGTTGGACTTTGTAATTTCTATGTACATGGAACACTTAATGCATGGCCTTTCAAAATATTTTTTAAAACATAATAGTGGATACCCATTTTTCCTCTTGCTCACCAATAGATACATCCCCTGATAATACCATTATATTTAGTATATTACATTATTCAATACCCATGTTGAGTATATCATTTCTAATATATTTCTCATAAATCTAATAATTGATTTAATTCATAAACAACATTCTTTATTAAATATCTATATTTAGTAATGATTACATATTTATCTATAATTACCTAGAAAAACAAATGAAATCCAATTTATAACATCATATATAGAAATATTATGCAGTTTATGAAATAAAAAAATCTATTAAATATAATATGTATAATTTAAGGAAACATTGACCACCAATGATCGTATGAAGTTGAATATTCCAAGGGTTGTTAATATCTAAAAAAATAAAATATGGATGTGAATTTCAATATTATCGTTGGACAAAATGATTACAAACTGTCTAAAAGAAGAAAAAATATGGTATCAATATAATATACACCATTAGACACCTGTAGGAAATGGTTTTTTCATGTAAATTTTTTATTTTAGCATCGATTATAATCATACACTTTTTATGATTTAATTAGAAGTGGGTCCTTATACTTCATATTTTATAAAAAAACTTTAAAAGGTAAAATTATGACCTTTCAATATCAATTTTTTTGGAAACAATGACATCAAAAGTATGATTTTATAAGGGTTTAACATTAGTTTTTTTGAAAAACATATATTTCATGTAACATCCTAAGTAAATAAAGAATATGAAACATTGTTTTTTAATAAATTTTTTGAATTAAATATATATTTTACTTTAAAGGGGATTCTATGTTTGATGGCGTACCTGACATGCACTAATGGGTTTCTCTGAAATCTCCAATTTCACACAAGGCTGAATCATACTAAACATTAATAATATAATATTATTTTAAATGGTAGTTAACGCCTAGACTTTTTATTTTTTGGAATGAATAGAACTAACTACAATATTATTATACATGTTTTTTAAATTTTTTTAAAATTATCCAAAAAAAATTAGAGGCTTAAAATGAGAATGAAACCAATTTTATGTATAAAAACTCCAATAAATTTAATGGGCTGTTTTAATGACTTTTGATAAATAACCCCTTTCAAATATTGTTGATTTTACTTTTATATGGCCAATTATACAAAATAAACATTTTCTTTGCAATTGGGACATCAAAATTTACTTTGGTAAAATTTTTGGTATTTTCCTGATAATGATCATTTTTTATGAATAGTGAAAAATATTGCATTATAATTCATAACTGTCTTTTAATATAATTTATTTATATAGTTATATTATTATTTTTATTGGTTTTAAAGTTTAACTGGATTATATTTTTAAATATTAATATAGTTTTGGTCATTGGAAGGAATTTCACTTCATAATTGAATGTAAAAAAGTGTCAATCGTTTCATAGTTATTTTTCCTAAAAACACACATTTTTGTTTTGACAATGGAAATTAATTTTAAATTAATTTCTGAAACTTCTGTGTCCTAAATTTGGAAAAATGTATTCCATATTTGGAATCATAATTTCGGAATTTTTTAAATAAGTAACTTTTATTTTTAGACATTATGAATACTTACTTCAGTAAATATTTTATTTACCGTTGTTAAAGGTTAAATCTGGTAAATAAGGCTGAAAATTTATATTATAATAATATTAAATAACCCTTTCACTATTTCTAACCCTATTAGATGAGATATTTCCATCCAGAGGAATCCTTGGTTCGATTTTGGAACCCCATAGAGCCACTTGGGAGTAATAATTACACTCTATATTAATTAATTTAATGTAAAGACAAAAGTAACATAAACGAATATCTTTTGGTAAAACAATTTTTATATGAGGTTATATAAGTGATCTATTCGAATATAAATATTCATTTGAAATATACAAATATTTCCTACATCATGGTATTTTATTTATAATTTTTAGATATTAAATAAATGAATTTAATTATGACACAATGGTGATGGATTAATTTCTTCAATAATAAAGGTTTCAAATTGATAATATTATAAATATTAGAATAAATCTATTTTGAATTTTTTTATACCAAACAATAATTTTAGCAATAATAATGACTTTTTATCACTGAATTAATGATGTTTTTTTTTGAAATAATCACGTTTTTATAGATTTTTTGAAAGTCTTGATAAGAACAATTTATAACAAGACATAGATGAGTTTTTAAAACAATTGATATTTTATTAAATGATAAAATAATACTAAAAAACTAATATTCAGCCAAATTATTTAAATAATGTCATTAATGATCCATTTTGGGTCTCTTGTAATTTTATTGTAAATATGTTAACTATATAGTATTAATACATAAGAGGACATGGTAAAACTGAAATAGGTTGACAAAGGTTTTAACAAATAAGATAAGGATTAAAAAAATATCCAAAACCAGTCCAATTATTATTGGATGATTTTATTTCGACTTATATGTATATTTTCTTATAATTAAATATGTTTTGGACAATTTGAAACTGAAAATCATTTTATAATAAAATAATACTTTCAAACATTCCTGAATAGCACATCCTCTCTCTTATAAAAGGCCACCACCTCTAACCCATTACTCACACCTCCAAATCCCTTTGGCTCATCCAAACTATGCTCCATGAAGCTCTCAAAATCCCATTATTCCTTCTATAACCCTTCCCCAATGAATAAGGCAATTCAAGACATCCTTTTGATTCAATACATAGGGAGTTACATGATTTAAAAATAACATCTTCTCTCAAGTTATTTTCTTCTATTTTCATTTTCCAACCAACTAAACTCTATTTATTACATTATTTTATAAAAACACCAGTACCCTAAATATACTAGTATGTTTTTATTTGAAGTATTCAAACTACACTTCCACACACCACCATCTAATGGATATAAACATACTGCTTCTGTGGACAGTGAACTACTACCTCATGAAATGAGGATTGTTCAATAATCTCTTAACGCCTCTCATGGTAAAAATTATGATGGAATTTTATTTATATGTGATATATAATATAATTATATTTTCTATATTCTTCTGTATTTTTCATTTATAACATTCCTTTATGGTTTCCATAATTGGTAAATACAATATTTTCATTTAATGAAATGTGGACTACCGCCCCCTCAAAGTGATATGACTCATTCATGCCATTCATGGAACATATAAAGGATAGAGTTAAAGAAATTATATATGATATTATACTGTAATTATAATATACATATGTATCATTAAGTTTTCATTCCATTAAATACAAAATAAAATTGAAAATAGCGGTCATGCGTACGTACGGATTACCATCTCAATGAATGGTGCATTTCATTTCTGTTCTATAAATTTTATGTACTTATATTTATGTATATATACTGGATATATATGATATATATGATATCATACTAATTAATACCATTCTGGAGATAATTTAATTTTTACCACATAGTCAACTTGTAATTATAAGAAGTTCATTTTTGATTCAAGTAACAAATATTGACCAAATGGTCGATATTAACTTAAATTATTTCGTAATTTTTATAACATGGTAATAAGTGATATAAAAGGAATAATAAACATTAATAAGGTTCTTATGAAATTATAAATTAACTTTACTTTATTATTCATGAGATTACAGAATGAATGATTCAAGTCGGACATGACGTAAGAGAACTTCTTAACCCAATTTCCATTCTTTGGGTTAAACTTCTACATCTTGATTATGTAGTTCTATGAATATTTGTGAATGACCAATGATTTATTTTCACTTAATATCCAGTTATATTCGGTGTATTTATGTTTGTACTATATAAATATTTCATTAATTTATCCTTAATGTAATGATATGATCTTTGTAATGGACTTCGTCTTAGTATCCTTTCATTGAGGCATATATTGATTCATACAAGACTTTATTTTTTATGGTGTGTAAACCCCATTAAAATTTCATAACGTTCAAATGGAAATTTTTTCTACATAGAGTTTTACAAAATGAAAAAGGTAATTTCTTTTTACCAAACATGGTGACAACGACCTTTCCGCTACCACGAGCGTTATTTGATATATGGCTTCCTTAACAAGTTGTAGTGTTTTTTTAAAGGAAAAAAATAGCATAAACTCTTTTCTATATTTCTCTATTGAAAATTGGTTTGATAATGGATTGGTTATATAAATATATTTAAATTATATACTGTGATTGAAATACTTAAATCTTATCTTTCCTTTATGTGTTATAAATATGGTATGGTTGTTGGGTATTGTTTTTGTATATGAGTGGTTTTGTGATAAACCTATGGCAGGTGATCCTGAGATAGCTCTCCAATTCATTAAGTAACGCGACGGAGGAAAACATTAAGGTTTTCTTATATGTGAAATAGTGAATATACTATGATGGGTATTCCAAATGTAACTCCCTACATAGCTGTAAAAGCTATAATGTATGTAAGTTATTTATGCCATTAATTACCTTTATGATTTTTGATAACTATGTGTTATTCATAAATCTTATGATTTCATGAGGTATGTTAAAGATATTATGTTTTGTATTAATTGATATACTAATTTTTTATTTCGTTATTTTATAACCCTTACTGAGCTTTTTATGCCCATCCAATGTTTTTGAAATGTTTTACACATGATATAAGGTAGGGTAAGAGAAAAGAATAATTCAAGAAGATTTATATAATAAAAAGAATTTTTTTTCTTTTGAATGTTTTTATTTTATGAAAAAGAAGATACTGAGTTGAAATGTATACATTGTAATATTTTATATGTAATGTAATAGTTATAGAATAATTATCTAAAACTCTAAACCTGAAAAGATCTTAAAATTGAATTATTAACTTATGTAAATATTTTGTAATGTTTAAGGTTGGGGCCTTATAGTTGGTATCAATGGTCAGTTTAGATAACTTTAGATGTTAGGGTGTTATTTAAGAATAAGTGACATTACCATAATGGTTAGAAAATTAGAAAGATTCATTGTTATTTTAGATAAATTTAATGGGTTTAGAATAACATGAATAAGTATATCTTAATTTATACCCTCCTTATAAGATATTATATGATAATTTTACTAATATACTCACACTGACCATTTTTAGTAAATGGATGGATCTAGAAAGAAACAATGAATCAATGGATGTGAATAAAACTGTGTTGGTTTTTTGAATATGAAGCTGAATGAAATGGGAGCTGTAATGAAAACTTTGGTGGTTATTCTCAACCAACTATCTAGAGTCAATATTAAGCCACTAAACCTTGGGTATTTTTATAAGCCGTTGTATATGCGTGAAACGAATCCCAATGGGAGTTCTGGTAATACCCATAAATGAAAGTATATTCCAAAACCTATGTTGTAAGGATGTGGAAAGAATCATATAGGAAAATTCTTCAAAGGGGTAGGAATATGTTATAGATGTGGTAATAAAGGTCATAAAGTAAGAAAAATCCATGGAAACAAGAAGTGTCCAATTGACTCTAGGAAAGGGAATAATGTTCCTCCAAAATGGTCAATGGAATTTTTTAATTACGGTGTAAACTGTCATCATACAAATGGATATCCTACGAATAAGGTTAAGGAATGAGATTAGTATGAACGTATAAATATATGTTTACTAATTCCTAATTCCATTCCAATTAAAGATGTGGAAACTGAAAATAACCTATGAAATGTATGGATTTTACTTAACTCATGTTTTTAAATTAATGAAATCATAGAACATTATGCCTGATTTTGTTTGTAGGAATGAATTATAAAAGAATTAGATGGAAAAACATTGATAAAGGATCATGAATAATGTTTGATGATTACGATGTTTACATTTTAGGAATTGAAGAGTTGTGTTGGATCTATGGATGATGATATGTTTAAATGAATTAATGATGTGATTACTTTGGAAGACTATTTCCAGTATGTGTAAACCTGATGTTTGATATTTGAAAATGTTATTCAAGGAATAAATATCTTCTCTTTTGTGGATATATTTATAAATAACCATTTCTATTTATATGATCATTAAATTTGAGGAAATTAAAGGTTATTACTTTTTCGGATGAAAAGGCGAGGTATGAGATTACATTTTTGGATCAAATAAGTTATGGTTATTTTTGATGAATTTATATCAATTTTGGGGATGTTATAAAATTATATAATTTTTATTAAAAATGAAATCACACAAACCAATTGACATCCTATCGTGTTGGACAAAGCTCTGGGAATCGAACCCATAACCGAAGTGATATTGGGATTTATCAGCTACCACTAGACAATGTGAATTCCCTAGTTAGTATAACTAATTATTTCTTGTTAAATAATTTTATGGAACAAGAAGAAGTATATTTTTGGAACTTATGTTTTATCAAATTGACATCCCTAGTATAGGAAAATTATTTGGTGATCCAATCATGCTAGTTTAAAATAATAAATTATAAAATAATTTTTCTCTTATATTCAAATCCAATTCACAATATTACATTTTTAAGGAAAGCACTTCTATTTCGCTATATTTTCAAAATAGTTTACAAACATGCATTAACATTCTAAAATAGAAGTAAAACATTTAAAATTAAAAATATACAACTTACCAATAAGAATACAATCTTTAAGAAAAATAATGGAAACCATTTTACAAACACCATGTAATAAGTGATAATCATGGGCAATCCCTATAGGTAAATAGCACAAATAGGACCCCATGAACATCATACCTTAGTGAAATGTGGTATTTAATCCATAACTACCACAATTCTCATGCATGAATCCACTAGTAGGGGACACCCCCATAACACTACTAGTCTCCCATGATCATCCATATTCATTTTGTTAGTGTTTTGGAGTTAATCCTTCTAGACAAAACAGAGAGAAACCACTTCTAAATCAGCTAGCATACTATTCTTAGTCCACCCACTAATATTCCTTGGTCTTCCCATGTGATCTATTTCATGTGGTGGTGATTTTTAAAAAAACTACCACACATAAATATATCATTCTCCTTATACAAAAACACACTCACCCTCTCACTTATGATCTCCCTCATTGAGCACATCCCCCCTTTTTCCATCACACCAAAATGAACAATCCACTTTACTAGGAATATATCAAAATACACACATTAAATACACTTATAATTTTTTAAAATAAGGGGGAAATTCCTCAAGTGGGATTTTACTTCTTCACAAAACATTCTTAAAGTGCCAAACATGTTTAATTATTTATAAGGAATAATTTTCTTTTTAGAACACATAATCTCCCGACACTTTTAAGTTTCCAAAATCATTTAAAAGCATAATTGAACAACCAATGCACTACACATTTAACAATAAGCTTAAAAACATGTCTATAATGATGAAATTCAATCAATAAAGTCAAACAATAATTTGACCAAGAGTTCACACCAAAATCCATATTTTGAAGTCACATAGGAGATTTTTAGAAAACCAAACATGTCAATACAATTTTATAACGAAACTGTCTGAAAGCCCAAACACCATTTGAAATATTTAATACCAATTAAAAATAATGTCGGAAGTCACTTTTCAAGAAAAGTCACGTAAGACAAGATGGGCATTAGAAAGGCATTTCAATTTCTAGAATGAAGGAATAATAATTTCAAGAAACTGCAATAAGATTTCATATAAGGATTATATAGAATATATATAAAAAATGTTTTTAAAACAAGAAAGAAATTGTGGAATACAAATTAAATTCATAGGAATAGGGGACCTACCATAAGGTGTAACTACATAAAACATTCAGCCCCTCACACTTTCTAACAAATATGTGTTTCTCCCCCACTGAGAATATTCATCTTCACATTAGTATAAGGAGACATATCCCCTATGCACCCACCCACATGTCCAAGAATGTATGCAAGGGGATCCTCGCATAAGTTATTATATGTGTATACTAGTCACCACACACCTAAATATGCATTTTCTTATATATACATGAAAACACCAGGATCCATACATATATATTTGCTGCCATGGATGACTATACATGTTATGGGGGAACCCAGATATATAAATATACTTACTTATTCACACGTAGAAGAGTCACATTAGACCTGGTGACTTGAAACCACAAATAAGCGACAATGCACTACACATATAATTTAATAAATCAATCAAACACTTAATAAATCATTTCCAATATGCATAAAAATACTTCACACCAAAAAGACGCTCAAATTATTCTCTTCAAAATAAAATGAACACTAAAACCATTTGAAAATAAATTTCACAATACATACATAACTCATAAAACCCATCAGAAAAAATTAAAGGAAAATCACATAATCAATTTAACCAATTACAGTGGCCAAGACCATTTCAAATCATCATATAGACCAATATCACTTTAAATCATGATTTACATAATTTACACAATTCACAAACCGCGTTCAAAGTTCCCAAAAAATTACAATTTCCCAAAGTCATTCATTTTCCATTAAAACTCATCTTTCAAACTCATTTGTGCCTCATGTTCCCTTAAAACCCCACTCTTCATTGTTCACACAACCTTAATAACACATTCAAGAAGAACCAAAAAAATCACCTAAAAATGTTCAACATTTTCATTTCAAAATCAAATTTCATTATATACTCATTCCAAAACACTTCCAAAATATTTTTTTAACAACACAGTTAAAATATAGAACACATATAGATAACTAATAATGAACATTAAAATCATAAAATAATGATAAAACATGGATTAAACTACAAGTTATAATGAAATTTGATAGAAAATGTTTCAGAACTGCAACTGAACCTCGCCCGCACCTTTGAGAGGAAAGATCAAACCCTATTCTAAGAGATCAAACCAAAGAACTCATAGTTAAACTCTAAACCAAACTAAACACCAAACTGAAACCCTACAAAGAGGAAGAAGAACATACCATAATGGTTCACACTTATAGATAAGGGAGAGGGGGTGTCGGGAGGTGTTCAGGGGGATGGTCGCACATAGAGGAGGTTTTTGAAAGTGATTCATTTGCGAGGGGGTCTATATAGTTATATCTGAGAAGAGGTGGGATCCGCTAGAGGGATATCGGGACAAGGGGGGTTTGCACGATGGGATAGTAGAGGGGAGGGAGGTGAGATTCAGGTGGAGGGTGTGTTGGGTAGCCCGACGACATGAAGATGGGGGAATGAGGGCTAAGGCATGATGGCATGGAGAGGGCGGAGGTTTGGGGTGTGATGACATGGAAGGGATTGAGGGTTGGGGTGTGATGAGGATATGAAGGTAGAAGGGAAGTGAATAAAAAAGAAAAAAACCAAACCAAAAAAAGTAATAAAAATATTAAATTCCTAATAATAATAATAATAACCATCAGAATAATAATATTAATAATCATAATATTAATAATAATAATAATAATGTAATAAAATATAAAATAATAATAATAATATTTATATTATGTAATAATATTACCATTATTATTATTATTAAAACATATTCTTAGATTCATTTTTATTTTTAATATTTTTATTTTATATTTATTTTTTAATCATCTCATTAATTAATTATTTTTAATTTTTTGAATATCAGGAAGCGTGTACTATGACCTGCGTGAAACTACACAGTTTTGACCATGGTCTACCTGTGTGTCAAACGCTTATAAGACCAAAACACTCACTTATCAGCAGAAACACAATATTCAAACTAGGACTCATCCTGAACCATGACAAATTCATCCTGAAACACCAAACTCATCACCCTCGGTCCCCGAGAAGAACAACCAAGACCTGACCTGGACCTAGACTGATGCTAAATTAAACCCCAAGTGTGATAGAAAGTCATTCCTCATTATGGTATGGAGTTCATATTATACCAAGATATTTTATATTTGAAACACATTAATAGTTTCTCTTTTTCTAATATGGGAATAATATAATATGAATATGATAACAAATCTTATTTTATGGAACTTAGAGCGTAGACATAGCATGAGAAATTTGGAATTTAATTTTTTTGTTTAGACTCAGGTTAAAGTCACTGAATCCATAAACACATTTCTTAAATTTCATAAATGATCAAATGTAATTAAATTTAAGAATAAAAACCAATATCAAAAAATAATTAGAGGTGCCTTGTTCATATGAAGTTGAAAATTTGATTATATCTCCATAAGAATGGCATGTATCAAATGTGAAAACATATGATTCATCTAAATCGTCCACCCATGAAAAAAAATATTTGGATCATTGATCTATGTTTTTTAAGTTCTAGAATAGGATATCTAAAATCATTACAGTGTCCTTTCGATCAAGTGAAGAACACAAACTCAATTGATAAGAAGGGACTGATCCAACCTTGTTCATTATTCAAAATAAATCTTTAAAAACATGAGATGATATTAGAGGACATCATATATCACATAATTTGACCAAATGGTTATGTTCACTATTCTATAGGCAATGATAAGATTTGTTACCTTGGATATTCTTACTAAACTTTTATATTGGTCCTTCGATAGCAATAAAAATCATTTTAGATTTTTTCAAACATGTATGAAATAATAAAATTTTATAAATGTCAAAAAAACATTAAAAATAACTTATGAAACTATAATATGATATGTAATAAAATATTAACCATTCTCTTGACCCGTATGATCCAAAAATAATTTAACGAACCATGAATATCAAATGTTTGTTCAAAAAAAATTATTTCCCCATTTTATGTTTCATGAAATGGAAACTTATGAATACATTGAAAAACAAATTCAATCATCATTATTCTTAACTCAAATACCTATGTTGAGTTTTTTCTCGTGTTATCAATCACTCTTGTACACTCACTGACCCCCTTCACATTGGTCCCACTTCATGAAAAATTATAATTCAATAGAATTGGTATAACTTATAGATACACAGAGTCTGTGACCCTCCAGGTCCCAATCTCAATACGAGTGAGTTTCACACTTAGAACAAGAAAAGCATCAAAAAACCAATAATGTCCCCTATGAGGGTAATGAATATCATAACAATGAAAACCTTTTGAGAGTATGTTCTATTGAATATAGTGTCATTGTCTTGTGATATCCTATAAATATGTATAAAAAAATTCATCACTATTTTTTTTAAATTTTATACTTAATTGAATTTATAGTATAGACTTACCTTCTTATGCCATGCCCATGGATTTAATAAAGGTACAAGTATACTTTTCAAACTGTTACCTGGAGATATTTTTTATAAACCCGATATAAATTTTTTTTATCTTCATCACTCAAACAATTTCATACCACCTATGATGAAAAAACCTAATGTGACCTTGAAATGACATCAATGACATTGTTTTTTCATTGAATCAAGGTATACAATCAAATGGTAATCATTGATAAAAATATCACGTCCAAATACCAATATAAAATTTTTTAGATTGAAACTCCCATTGACAACCAAAACATGCCATTCTATTATTTGTATGTCTTTCCTCGTGGTATAATCCACATAAGGTCACCATGTGAGAACATTGTTTGATAAATACACATTTCATATAAAACCCTATTGCATAATAATCAAAAATATTCTTTGTTATTTCAGTATGATGTATCTGGGACATAGAACATGTGTTTAAGAAAACAATCATAGTACCATAATGTTCTCAATATATATGGGAACTACTGTGAACATTTGATAAGACATGTAATCTAAAAACAATTACATGTAAACAATGGATACTCAATTATTAACACTACTATGTTATGAATAAACACATGTTAATATAAAACTATTTAGATGTAATTTTAATCAATGAACATAATGAACTTGGGTCTAGGTAACCCACTCGCCCCACTCTAACATTCACAATAGCCAATGGTTACCCTACTATCTTTGACAACACCACTTTGACAAAAATATCTTAATAGAAGAACATACCCAGTATATGAATTGTCCCCTTTATGAACCTCGTATACTTTAGAGGACCTACTTCTACAATATTTTCACATTATATAGTAATTGGGTGAATTGTAGTAGTAAAAACACTATGACTATAAACAAAGAATTACTTTCAAACTGAATCCTCAGATAAAGAAAAGCAACTATATACTCATATTTTGATGTAGAATAGGGAACCACATTCTACATCATGATCATGCATCTAAGTACACCATCATTTTAGAAAAATACATGGCTTGACTATGATTTTTCTTCATCATGATCTTTTTTGGGGCTAGAATCAGTGTATCCCCTCACAACTAGCTCCTTATCTTCTACATACACAAGGAACATATCCTTTGTATGTCACAAGTATTTTATGATTGTTTTTATAGTTGTACAATATTGATCTTCTCTATTTCCTTGATATCATCCAAACAAGATTAATGTAAAAGAATTATAAAACCTAGTACATATCATGGAAGAAATTATAAATCCCACAACTGAACCATAATAGATTCTAGTCCTTATTTGAATATACTCCTACATTGGTGGACACATATTCTTTGATAGATTAATTCTACGTGACATTAGAAATAATACACTCTTGATGCGTTTCATAATGTACTTTTTGATTACCATCACATTATATTTTCTTGATATATTACAATAATACTTGGAGACCTATCTCGAATGATCATGATCCTTTTAATATATGTAGATTCACCTAATTCATTCATAAAAAACATTAATTTTAACATTTAATCCCTCACTGAAATACATTCAATTCATTACACCTTCATAATAATTCTTCAAAATATAGTACTAGTAAAATGTTGACACATCCCATAACCTTATTCTTGACACAACGCTCACTTTCATTCATAATGAATCTAAATTCTTTTACGGCCTCGAAAAACTGAATATTCCATGATCATGATTCTTTCTTCAATCCATAAATTTACCCATGCATCTTTCACACTATATTGGAACTCTTTGACATAATAATCCCCTTTTTTTGTGAAATATAGGAATATTAAACTAAAATCCAATTTATAAAATCACTTTTGAAATCTAATTTCCAAATTTCACAATCATGGAAGGATTATATTGAATGTAATATTCAGATTTACTTTAGCCTATCTTCTAGTTATATAGTCTCATCATATTCAATGATATGATTTTTACTGAAACCCTTCACCACTAGTTTTTACATGTAGGTTATAACATTTCCATCAATATCCATAAATTTCATGAAAACCCATTTACACAAAAAAATTATACATCTACTAGTGGGTCAAACAAAATTATAACTTGATTTTGGTACATGGACTTTAGTTTTTAATGCTTGAATTCATTCCATTTAGAATAATCTATTCAATATACTAAATCATTATAGGTTTTATGATCATAGTTATCTAGGAGTAATGTTTCACCTTACCCAATGATAAGTAAACAATATCTCTCTAGTCCTGTAACTACTCTAATAGACTTATCAAATACTTGAGTCTTAAGAACATATTTATCCCCCACATTCCATAGTGTATCTTATTCCCATACCAAATTTTGTTCCTCTAGAGAGTCATGTTCATCATATAAAATCATTCAAAAACTATTTCCATTGAAAATGGGTTCCCTTTCTAGGAATTTAACATGTAATTCTACAACAACATTTCAATATGATGATTTATATTGGTAACATTTGTTAGTTTCTTTTCAGATTAACTAGAAATTTGAAATTCATGATTTGAGATGGAAATGTTTAACTAGGTAAGGTCTTGGAAGAGGTCTCACATCATCATTCATATATTGGGGACATAGTGGATCTATTTCAGTACCAAAATTCCAAATTAATCACATATTCTATTTTATATGGTACTATTTTTAGGTACTATTACACCATCTGAGGTGCATACTCGTTAAAGTATACTGGATGAGTTTCATGACTCGTCCTCAATCTAGACATTTCAGGTAGAGTATCATTAATCCATTCACTAACACTATTCCACTAAGTCTATAAAGTGAAGTGAGTTGAGATACTACACCACACTCCTCTAAATTATTTGTGAATGCTTAGTTAAGATAGTTTCTAGTGGAATCTAAGTGGATTTTCCTAGTCTCCATACCATGATTATTAGTTAATTTAATATAAATTTATATAAAAATACTAAAATAATCTTACATATATGTATTTTTTTAGATATATCCATATAATCTATAGTCATCTATAAGTGTGATGAAGTAAGAAAAATTACCCATTATCTATTTAGGAAATGGACCACAAACATCAGTTTGAAAAAAATTACAATACTTATTTGGCACATTATCCATTACCATTAATATGTTCATTGGTCATATTACCATATAAAATTTTGTACATATATCAATTTTTTTAACTCTATGAAGTCTAAATACATTTATTAATGTAGTTTGATTAAAGGTTTCTCATTTACATAACCAATCCTGATGTTCCATAGGCGGGTAGGAAATTATTCTTTCTCACTAGATTTGTAATTTACGGCCAATATTGGATATTCTTGTTTATGAATACAAATACCATTGTTATTATTGTTCATACCATAACACATATTATATTTACAGATAAATTAAAATCTAATTCCAAACAATACATCAGAAATTAGTGTTTATACTTGATAGTATGATCATTTTTTGGTAATAGATATTACATACTAATAATTATATAGTATATGAACCATCCCACTAGTTAATGTATGATTATAATGTCACATTGATGATGTTAATAGTCTTTCACCACTGTTTTTCATGGTGATGTGTCAAAAAATCATCATTAAATCCTCAGGGAAGAATAAAATTAGAAATTTATTTTTTCATGATATGTACTAACTACAAAAGCGTACTATAGAATAATTACATGGAAAAAACCACAGTGAATGGGGAGTGCAATGATGATGCATCATAACTAAAGGTCTAGCCACTCAAATTTACAAATAATTTTATTATATATATAATTCTATTTAAATAAATTATTCCAAAATTTAAAATTACAAGTCATGGGAAATGGTTTCCGTGTTGGTTTAACTAAAAAAATGGTTCATCTTTACTTAAAAATTTATCATATTAGATAGCTACACACTAATTCAATTTTATAGACATAATAAATGGCCCAATTTTATAAATATTCCCTTGAATTATAATTTATTGTGGCCTAATGAATCAATATGGCTAAAGTGCATTATATTTACATTTTCCAAAAAAGAAGAATATTTACAATCAATGGTCATAATTAAATCATCTCAATCATGTTGGTTTTAGTTTATTATTGGAGGAATATGGTAAATAGATCATTTATGAACTATCTACAAATTTAGTTATTAAACAATACTATAGAATAAAATTAACTTCATGAGTACATGAAAACCACTCCTTTTTTGGTATGAAGAACCTTTAATTGATTTTTCTCTCCAATATGGTAAAATGAGTCATTAAATCCTATAGGAAATATCAAATTATAAATTTATTTGATTTATAACCATACTAATTATATAGGCATAGTATAGTAGAAATCAGAGAATGATCCCACAAAGAGTGGGGAGCATAAGAATGATAACTATTTACTACAGGCCAGTTTGCTCCATTTTCATATTAATTTAATTAAACTAATGAATCCATTTAAATAAATGAATTAAAATATAAAATCAAAAGATAGGGTAACCAGTTTATATGTTGGTTTAACTATATATATTGATTTGTATTTTCTAGAAAATTGATCATATTATATAGCTTCAAAACCAGTCAATTTTCTGAAATGAATAAATGGCCATTCACTATCAATATACGCAAAAATACTTATTCTCGGTTCTTTGATCTATCAATATGGATATTGTTCAATATGTTCAAATTTCCCAAATAAGAAAAAAATGTTCATTAAATGTTCTTGAATAAATCTTCTCAATCATATTAGTGCTTTTTTCATTATTAAAGGTATATAGTCAATGGTCCAATGATGAATAAAATAGATACATATCCACAACATGATACTGTCTAATAAAATAAAAATTATCTGGGTAGGTAAATCACTCATTGTTGGTATGAAACTCCTTTATCTAATTTTTATCTACCCTATGTGGTTTATCCAATCACTGTTGATTGGTCACAAAGAATGAATAAACTAGTACCCAAAGGGGATAGATTATAAAATAATGAATGATAAATAAATGAATAAAATTAATTTATTGTAATTAAACCAAAAATAATTTAGTTCTTATAGTGATGGATAAAATAGAAAATAAAAGAAAAAATAATACCTATACAAGATGAAAATTGGTTTAGAACCCTATGGTAGCCTCACAGTAGTCGATCCACTGTATTCCTAAAATGGAATCATAAATCCCTTAGTTGGACTACTTATTTTAATACACTATGTCATTAATAGTATTTGTAGTGTCAAATATATGTTTTTAATGGAAATATAGGTCAAAATATATGGTTCTATTAAGGGATACTTCAAAAATATATTTTTTCCTTCTCTTTCACGAATATACCTAACGTGTAATGTTTACACGATGTGTATTGTTGTATAATGTGTATAAAATTCACGACATGTAGCCTTTCAATGTGAAAAAACATAGAAGTTTCATAGTGTGACATAGATGTGTCATGTTGTAAAACATTCTCACTTCACATTATACAGATTCTCTTTACTTCGCACCATTTAGTTAATTTATGGCATTCCCCATTTCACAATGTTTAATTATTATACAACATGTATGGTCATGTTCCTATTCCAGAATCCCCGTTTTTCACAAATCTTTAGTTATGAACCATTGTATAATCCCTTGATCACATTAACATTAACCACCATATTTGGATACATCGTCATGTTTTCAAGGTTCCATCGAGTAGGAAAGGGGCAAGGTATGATGTTTGTAACACCCCAAGCTTCTACGATACGCTTCTCTTTGAATAATTCGACAGCGTGTGTTGTACGAAACATCGAGTTCTAACACTCCACAACCAACCAAACTAGCTATTATAAATAGTAATACCTACCTTTTGAAATTATATATACTTTATATATCAAAATGGACTTTATTTTTGGATTCAGAATATCAAAATTATCCTAAGTTGAATTTTTGGTATATTTCTGAGAACTTCCAATTTTTATGAATAGTGAAAAAAACTTAAAATCAACTTTTTTAATCAAAATAATTTATAGTGATAAATTATATTATTGAGTTGTTTTAATGAATAATTAGAATATATTTTTACCATTTTATCCAATGGTGTTCATTAGAATTAATTTCACTTTGAAATTGGACATAAATAATTGTCAATCTTTCGATATATATTGTTTCTTAAAAACACGCTATTTGTTGTGACAACAGGAATTAAATATAAAATTAATCAATTCAACTTATATGTTTATAATTTTGTAAAATAGAAAGCATTTTTGAATTCAGAATATCAATTATAGCTTAGGGTGAAATTTTGGCATTGTTCTAAAAAACATCAATTTTTGATGAATAGTGAAACCACTAGTTGGTTGTTAAAAAAATAGAATTTTTCATAAAACATAATTTTACTGCTTCTATGAATGGAATTTAGAAAATCCAAGAAGCACAGTTAATATCAAGTAGTAAAATGTGGTTCAATGAGATGAAAATAATTTTTTGTGAATAGTAAATTTTTACTTTTATTTACCACAGTAAAAAGTAAATAGGGTAATTAAAGGTAAAAATGATTTTAATATTACCCTAACACATGTCCTAATTCTATTGGACAAGTGTATCTCAACCAAAAACAACCTTATGATTAAAATATTATCATTTAGGTCCACTTGTTTTAGATTAGGACATTTATTATTATTTAATTCAAAGAAGAGTTAAAAGAGTTAAAATCAATGTTTATTTACTAAAACATTTTTAATATAGGGTTATACAAAAGATAAATTCGATTGTAAGTATTTATTAGAAATATAAAAACATTTCCTACATAATTAGATTTTATTTATAATTTTTATGCATTAAATAAGTTAATGTATATATGACACGATGTTTATGCAGTAATTACCATAAAAGTAAAAAATTAAAATAATTGATATTATAAATACCCAAATAAATAAATTTTGAGACTTTTTATGAATTAAACTAATTTTATAGGTTAATATGACATTTTAGTATTTACTTAAGTAACTATTTTCGAAGTAATCATTCTATTATGATTTTCACAAAAATCAATTATTGAATAGTGTCACAATTGACATAAATGAGTTTTTAAAACAAATATTATATTATTAATTGATATTTAATTCATAAAAATTTATGGTTCGGTCAAGAGACTTATATCATGATAGGTGTATCATTAATGGAAACCTTGGGGGTCGATTGGATATATATAGTAAGTTTATTAACCATATAATATAAAAATACAAAGAGACATTGTAAAAGTGAAACTAATTAACTAAGAGTTAATACTTAAAGATAAGGTTAATGTAGTACCCCAAACCTGTATAAATTCTATTGGTTGAGTTTGGACCCAAACCCACCTTAAAATTTAAATAATCCACTTTGGATCCATTAGAAACCGAATATGAATTTGTTATAAAATAATATTTCTAGCTTTTCCAAAGGTGCCCCTCACCCCTCTTCTAAAAGGGCACTCTCCCTTCTCCTTAACTCACACCTTAAAAGCCTTTTGGTTCAGCCAAAATCTACCCAAATACTCTCTCAACAACCATAAATTCATCATAGAGGCCTTACTTTAGTCAGAAATCCAACTTAAGGATCCCTTTTGATCAAATCAAAAGGAAGAACCCGAAGAAGAGGTAATGATTTCACCACACTTTTTCAAGTTCCATTCTTCTTCCACTTCTTCTTTATTTGTTATTACCATTATAAAATAATAAATCCAGTATATTATATATACTTTGATGTTGTTATAAACATTTTAAAACCATATTTCAGTATTCTATCCATCCTTTGAATAACATGTCACCATACGTGCGTACGTACAGCTTACCGTCTCCACGTCGTGGTGTAATTGATATTCAATAAATTATTATTTGGATGGGTATAATAATGACGTGTAATTCATGTAAATAATAAATATAACATGATAATTATTCTTTATATATTATATACTATCCAATTACATATTATTTTATTATCAAAAGAATGATATTGTCACTCGTGCGTACGTACGAACTACCATCTCCAAGAACGTGATGAGATTCATTCTCCATCATATCCATTCAAGTCTAATTTTCATTTGATAATTAATAATAGTATCTAAGGACTTGATATCATTCTGGATATTATTTAGATACAACATATCCATGACAAAAATGACTTACGTAACAAAATATATAACAGAAAACGAGTAAGTTAACACTCAAAACAACGATAATACTAAGATATTGTTATCACATCAATGTTAAAAGATCATCTATGTTATCATATTAATGTATATGATTCTTGTATAATTTAAAAAAACTTATGTCACCATTGTAAATGAGGTTAACCTATCCCCAACCAATGAAAAGAACTAGGTAAGGGTTTATTTCGCAATCTCTTCATTATCTGAGGTTGTTTATATGTAATAATCTACTGGGATTTCTTTATCATCCACATCCATGTTTCTTAAAAATGTATTTCAAAACATATTTACTATTTACTAGAATATGGGTTAAAGTAATTTATACCCTTTTTTGACTTTTTATAAGAGTTTTATAAAAGGAATCTTTCTGTCGTTTTCCAAATAAGGTGCTTTTTAACCATTTCAAAAGAATTAAGTTAAGAATGTTTTTTTAACTTATACGGTGGGTGTGGCTATTTTCCACCGTTAAAAAATCATATAAGCTTCCCGTTCAATCTTATAAGAATATTTTCAATGAAAATGTTTTATTTTATATGACTCTTAAATGATTTCAAAATAAAAAAAGATATTTCTCTAAAAAGAGTATTGATTTCATCTATGTCAACATCCTTTGATGGATTTTATGTTTATTTGGAGTTGATTTATTATGATACAATACTTCCATATTGTATTGATTGTTTTGTGATATTTTTGATTGTGGATGTGTTATTTTTACACCTTTCATGGTTAATGAAGAAAGTATTGACATTTCGTAAGCTAGTTTTAATACGAATGTTTATGTTATGTTTAAAACTTTTCATATGGGAATGCATTGGACTTAATATATGACGGGTGGAGCCCGCTATATCTCCTTGATGCATCGGTAGGTCTCATGAGACAAACTAGTGTCTTGGCACAAGGCCATGAAAAAATCTTATTTGTAGTCTTGGCACGAGGCCTTGGCTATGTGGTTATGATAGTCTAGCATTATGCATTCCATCATTATGAAAGTGGTTATTGATATTGCATGTGATTATTCAATTAGTAGAATATCTATGTGAATAAGTAAATGGGATTATTTCATTTTATTTTTGCCATACTATGTTGAAGTTCAAGTTTAAAAGGCTTCAGTTTTAGTTATACATTTCCTTAAATGTTTATTCTTATTTATGGAAGTTTTTGCTATATTTCCATCCTTAAGGGGCATTTGATCTCACCACCATTCTAGGTTTTATTTTTCCTAGGACGTGAAAAAGTAAATTATGAATGACCTGCAGGGATAGTATGAGTTGATAAGAGTGTGGACTATGGAGACTATGTTTTTGTAGTTTTCATTTTATGTTGTAATGTAAACCTTATGAATATATATATACTGTTTACAAGGCTACTAAACCAATCAGTCTTTTGAGATTTGATCTTTATTGTGATCATGCCAATGTTATGTAATAATTCACCATCTCTGGGTAACTGGTGTCACGTCGTTACAGTTGGTATCAGAGGAAGTTTAGTACAAACCTTGGAAGCTATATTTAGATAAACTCTTATTAGAGCACATAGACCTAAGATGGACATTGAGGATTAGTATAGAAGAACTTTCTAGAAATTTGGTATTGTAGAGATTTTGTGAGTTTTCTGAGCAATACATCCTTGTCTGGATACGAGCAGGTAGAGGCGGCTCTGTCATAGATGTTCCTAGGGGTAAAACCCGAAAACACCGCTTTGAGCTGGACTCGAACGGGAACAGGTGCACGACAAAGGGTCTTGATGCACTCTTGGTTACGACACTCCAGGGGGATATGCTTAGGATAAATCTCATTTTCTTACAAATAATTATGAAGAGTTTATGAGTTTATATATCCTCAAAGAAAACATTTTTTATGATTATGGATTATATACATAAATAGTTCTATTATGGTAAGTGTTTTATAAGTATGGGATTATGTATTTTGATTCATAAACTGGGCTAGTTTATTCCATTGTTTAGAAATGGTGCATAGTAGAAGAAATGGAAACCGTATCAATACACAAACTCCATATATGTATTTCCCTCCTGCTCAAGATAATTATAGTGGAGCTAGTGATGCAACTGGTACTGATCAGCTAATCACCATACTGGGACAACTCACTCGGGTTATGAATAATAACCTTACCCATATGGAGCACCCTGATCTGCAGCATAGAGGATCAATGTTAGATCAATTCATGAGGAAAAAACCACCAATGTTCAATGGGATTACAAATCCATTAGTAGATGTGAAATGGATAAATTTCCTAGAGAAAATATTTCAGGCTTTGGGGAGTAGTGAAAGGGAAAACGTTATCATGGCATTTTACCGCCTCACTAGAGATGCTGATCAATGGTGGTCATTGATTCAAAACACGATGGAATATGATGAAGTATCAAATATGGAATGGAGGGAGTTCAAAGATCTGTTTTTAGAAAAATACTTTCCTCGCGACCATCGAGTAATATGGAAAGGCAATTTCTGAGTCTGAGACAAAAGGAGGATGAGAATGTCACAAAGTATGAGGCTAACATTACAAGGATATCAAGGTATGTAAGAGATTATATACATAAACCAAGAAGTAATATTGATCGTTTCATTGATGGGGTAAAACCATTTCTCCGTCGAGCATTAGTCTCACAGTCCTTTTCATCGTACGAAGACATTGTCTCATGTGCTATCAAGACAGAAAAGGAATTCTCTAAGTCTTATGACTTTAAAGCAATGAAAGAGAATACGAGATCTGCTAATCAATCTGGGAATGAAAATAAGGGGAAGAAGGAAAAGTTTTAATATCCTTCTTGTGGTAAATGGGGGAATAAACACCATGGTACTTGCTTAAAGGGAATGGGTGTTTGTTACAAGTGTGGTGAAAAAGTCCCCCAAGCTCGTGATTGAAAAGGGAAGAAGGAAGCTACCATTGTTCAGTGCTAATATTATAGGGAGATGGGACATTATTCAAATGAATGTCCGAAGCGTCAAGGGAACTTACCTCAGAAAAGGCCAAAGGATCAAGGCCAAGCTTATGCTATCACTACTGCTGAGGTAGAATCTCCGGAAGATGTGGTGGCAGGTAATTTAATGGTTTCCTAAAGTTTAGAAAATGCATTATTTGATTCTGGATCATCGCATTATTTCATATCTTCCCAGTTTGCTAAGAAAATTAGATATTTCCTATTTGATTTAACAAGGGAGTTGTCAGTTAAAACTCCTAAGAGAAGTATCATTACAACAATGTTTTGTGAATCAGTCCCCCTTAGAGCACATAATTGTTCTTTATCTGCTGATATCATCATCATACCTATGATTGAGTTTGATTTAATCCTCAGTATGGACTGTTTTTCGGACTATGATTTGATTATTTATTATAAGAAGAAGGAGGTTATGATTTTTGATGATGATGATAAGGAACGCCTTATCTTTAGAGCAGAATCGTCACCAACTAATTCTAATCTATATCCACCCTAGTATCTCATCTAAATTCAATTATTGGGGAGGAAGAGATTAAAATGACTATGGGAGAGGAAAATAATGTTCAAATAGAGGATGTACCTGTTGTGAAAGAATATGTAGATGTGTTTCCGGATGATTTACCTGGACATCCTCTAGAACGAGAAGTTGAGTTTTCCATCGATTTAATTCCTGGATCAAGACAAATATCGAAGACCCCTTATAGAATGGCCACAATAGAATTAGTTAACTCAGAGAAACAACATGAGGATTTGAGTAATAAGGGATTTATTCTCCCCAGTGTTTCTCCATGTGGATCCCCTGTTCTTTTTGTTAAAAAGAAAGATGGATCTATGAGGTTACGTATCGACTACAGGGAGATTAATGCTATAACAATAAAGAACAAGTATCCCCTACCTCGCATTGATGATTTATTTGACCAACTACATTGATATAAATACTTTTCAAATATTGACCTTCGATCGGGATACCATCATTTGTGTGTGAAGAAGGAATACATTCTGAAGACAACATTTTGAACCAGGTACGGGCATTTTGAGTTTACAGTAATGCCTTTTGGATTGAGTAATTCACCCTCTGTATTCATGGATCTAATGAATATAGTTTTCAAGGAATATCTCAATGAATTTATGGTGGTATTTATTGATGATATATTGGTATACTTCAAAAGCTATGAAGATCATGAAAATCACTTGCGCAATATCCTGAAGACTCTGAGAAGACATGAATTATATGGGAAGTTTAGAAAGTGTGAATTTTGGCTTCAGGAGATTTCTTTTCTTGTCCATATTATCACTAAAGATGGAATATCTGTTGATCCTTCTAAGACCAAGGCAATCCAAGAATGGCCAGCACCTACAAATATAACTGAGGTACGTAGTTTTACTGGTTTAGTAGGTTATTATCGACGTTTCATCCATACTTTTTCCCGATTGGCTAACCCATTAACGAAGCTCACACGTAAAGGGGTTAAATTTGTTTGGAAAAAAGAGTCTGAAGAATGATTCGATGAACTGAAGAGAAGATTAGTCAATGCTCTTATATTGACTCTACCATCGGGGAATGATGGGTTCATTATTTATAGTGATGCATCGAAGAAAGGACTTGGTTGTGTCCTTATGTAGAATGATAGGGTTATTGCCTATGCATCACAACAGTTGAAAATTCATGAACAAAACTATCCTACTCATGCTCTCAAGTTAGCAGCTATGATAATTTATTTGAGGATATGGAGGCACTACCACTATGGTGAAAAATGTCAGATTTATTCTGATCACAAGAGTTTGAATTATATTTTCTCACAAAAATAACTCAACATGAGGCAAATGAGATGGCTTGAATTACTCAAAGATTATGATTGTACGATACACTACCACCCGGGGAAAGCAAAAAAGGTGGAAGATGCTTTGAGCAGAAAAGACCATGGAGTTTGGAATGTGATGAGAATTGAATGGGATCCAATTTTCATGGATCTATTGAATATGGACATGGGAATAAACATGGAAGGTGAAACATCAATGCTTTTTCAAATGGTTTCCAAACCATCTTTACTGGAAAGGATTAAGAGTTCTCAGACCGATGATGAAGAATTTCAAAAGAAGATTAAAGCTGTGAATGCTGGGAGATTGAGGGAATTTGTGTATGAAGAAGGAATTTTGAAATTCGGGAAGAGACTTTGTGTTCCCGATATACCTGATCTAAAAAGGGAATTGTTGGTTGATGTTCATAGTTCCAATTTCTCTATACACCCTTGGAGCCTCAAAATGTATAGAGATTTGAAGGAACATTTTTGGTGGGACACCATGAAGAGGGAGATTTCCGATTTTGTGTCAAGATGTATGGTTTGTCAACAACTGAAAGCTAGAAGGCAACAGCCTGGTGGAGTATTGCAACCTCTTCCCATACCTGAGTGGAAATGGGATAATATCACATTGGACTTTGTCATGGGACTACCAACGACTCCTTGAAGGAACGATGAAATATGGGTTATTGTTGATCATCTTACCAAGTCAGCACATTTTCTTGCTATAAGAGAAGATCTACCACTGAAACGTCTAGCAATACTATATATTGATGAAGTTGTGAGACTTCATGGAGTACCCCTGTCGATTTTTTTTTTTTTTGATCCCCATTTTACTTCAAGATTCTGGAAAAGTCTTTAGAAATCCCTGGATACTGAACTTCATTTGAGAACTGCCCACCACCCACAGACAGATGGAAAATCAGAACGAATTATCCAAACCTTAGAAGACATGTTGAGATCTTACTCACATGACTTTCAGGGTATGTGGGATCAATATTTACCTATGGTAGAATTTTCCTATAACAACAGCTTCCGTTCAAGTATTCAGATGGCGCCATATGAAGCGTTATATGGAAAGAGATTTCACACACAAACCTGTTGGGATGACGTTGGTGAACGAAAACTTGTAGGTCCAGAACTGGTGGAGGAATCAATGGAAAAGGAGAAGGTAATCTAAAATCAAATAAAAGCATCCCAAAGTAGGCAGATGATCTATGCCGATAATCAAAGGATGTATTTGGAATTTCAAGTCGGATATCATGTTTTCCTTATGGTATCTCTATGGTAGGGAGTCATGCGTTTTGGTAAGAAAGGTAAATTGAGTCCCAGGTACATCGGAGCTTTCGAAATTCTAGATAAAATTGGGGCTATAGCATACCGATTGGAAATGCCGCCAAGTCTCTCCAAAGTTCACGATTTGTTCCAGGTATCTCTATTGAAGAAATACATGCCTGACCCAACGTATATACTCACCTATGAGGAATTAGAACAAGAACCCGATATGTCTTATTCCGAAGAGCCCGTCCGGATTCTTCATATGAGAGAACAGGTACTGAGAAACCCGATGACGCGTCTGGAAAAGGTTTTGTGGAGAAACCATAAGATAGAAGAGGCAACGTGGGAACCTGAGAAACTTATGATGAAGAGAAACCCGAGTATATTCATGCGGTAGTATTCTAGAAATTTTGATTATGAAATTATTTGAAGGAGGGTAGAATGTAACACCCCAAGCTTCTACGGTACGCTTCTCTTTGAATAATTTGATAGCGTGTGTTGTACGAAACATCGAGTTCTAACACACCACAACAAATCAAACTAGTCGTTATGAATACTAATACCGAATTTTTTAAATTATATATATTCTATATTTCAAAATGGACTTCATTTTTGGATTCAGAATATCAAAATTATCCTAAGATGAATTTTTGGTATTTTTCTAAGAACTTCCAATTTTTATGAATACTGAAAAATACTTAAAAATTACTTTTTCAATCAAAATAATTTATTGTGATAAATTATATTATTGAGTGGTTTAAAAGTTTAATTAGAATATATTTTTACCATTCTATCCAATGGTGTTCATTAGAATTAATTTCACTTTGAAATTGGACATAAACAATTGTCAATCTTTTGATATATATTGTTTCTTAAAAACACGTTATTTTTTGTGAGAGCGGGAAATAATTATAAAATTAATTAATGAAACTTATATTTTTGGAATTTTTTAAAATAGACTTCATTTTTGAATTCGGAATATCATTTATAGCTTAGGGTGAAATTTTGGCATTGTTCTGAAAAACATCAATTTTTGATGAATAGTGAAACCACTAGGTGGTAGTTAAAAAAACTGAATATTTCATAAAACTTAATTTCACCACTTCTGTGAATAAAATTTCAAAAATCCGAGAGACATGGTTAATATCAAGTTGTAAATTGTGGTTCAATGTGATTAAAATAATTTTTGGTGAATAGTAACTTTTTACTTTTATTTACCACGGTTAAAAGTAAATAGGGTAATTAAGGGTGAAAATGATATTAATATTACCCTAACACATATCCTAATTATATTGGACAAGTGTATCTTTACCAAAACCAACCTTAGTAATAAAATATTATCATTTAGGTCCACTTGAATTAGAATAGGACATTTATTATTATTTAATTCAAAGAAGAGGTAAAAGAGTTAAAATGAAAGTTTATTTACTAAAACATTTTTAATATAGGGTTATACATAAGATAAATGCGATTGTAAATAGTAATTATAAAGATAAAATTATTTCCTACATAATTATATTTTATTTATAATTTTTACACATTAAATAATTTAATTTATTTATAACACAATGATGAAGCAGTAATTACCATAATAGTGAAAAATTAAAATAATTCATATTATAAATACCCAAATAAATATAATTTGAGACTTTTTATGATTTACACTAATTTTCTAGGTTAATATGAAATTTCAGGATTGACTTATGTAACTTTTTTCGAAGTAATAATTCTGTTATGAGTTTCACAAAAATCAATTATTGCATAGTGTCAAAATTGACGTAAAAGAGTTTTTAAAACAAATATTATATTATTAATCGATATTAAATTCTTAAAAATCTAAGGATCATCCAAGTGACTTATATCCTTATAGGTGAATCATTAATGGACCACTTGGTGGTCTCTTGTATGTATATAGTATGTTTATTAACCATATAATAAAAAAATACAAAGAGACATTGTAAAAGTGAAACTAATTAACTAAGAGTTAATACTTAACGATAAGGTTAATATAGTAACCCAACCCTGTATAAATTATATTGGATGAGTGGTTTTCGACCCACGCCCACCTTAACCTTTAAATAATCCACTTTGGAGCCCTTATAAACAGAATATGAATTTATTATAAAATAATATTTCCAGCTTTTCCAAAGGTCCCCCTCACCCCTCTTATAAAAGGGCACTCTCCCTTATCATTAACTCACACCTTCAAAGCCTTTTGGTTCGGACAAACTCTACCCAAATACTCTATAAACTTACCTCACTTTATCCTAGAGGCCTTCCTTTAGTCATAAAGCCAAATAAGGAGACCTTTAGATTAAATCAAAAGGAAGAACCCGAAGAAGAGGTAATGATTTCACCACCCTTTTTCAAGTTCCATTCTTCTTCCACTTCTTCTTTCTTTGTTATTACCATTCTAAAATAATAACTCCAGTATATCATATATACATTTACGTTATTATAATCATTTTACAACCATATTCCAGTATTCTTTCCATCCTTTGAATAACATGTCACCATACGTGCATACATACGGCTTACCGTCTCCACGTCATGGTGTAATTGTTATTCAATAAATTATTATTTTGATGGGTATAATAATGATGTGTAGTTCATGTAAATAATAAATATAACATGGTAATGATTCTATATATATGATATACCATCTAATTGCAAATTATTTTATTATCAAAAGAATGATCTTGTCGCTCGTGCATACATACGGACTACCGTCTCCACGAACGCGATGAGATTCATTCTCCATCGTATCCATTCAAGTCTAATTATCATTTGATTATTAATAATAGTATCTATGGACTTGATATAATTCTGGATATTATTATTATAAAACCTATCCATGAAAAACATGACTTATGTAACAAAACATATAAAAAAAACGAGTAATTTAGCACCCGAAACAACGATAATATAAAGATATTATTAAAAAATCTATGATAAAAGATCATATTTGATATCGTATTAATGTATATTATTCTCTTATAAATTAATAACAATTATTTATCCATTATACAGGAGGTTAACCTACCCCATACCAAGGAAAAGTACAAGGTAAGGGTTTATTTCACAATCTCTTCATTATCTGAGGTTGTTTATACATAATAATCTACTGTGATTTCTTTATCATCCACATCCATGTTTCTAAAACATTTATTTCAAAACATTTTTACTATTTACTAAAATATGGTTTAAATTCATTTTTACCCTTGTTTGACTTTTTATAAGAGTTTCATAAAGGAATATTTCCCTCATTTTCCAAACAAGTTTCTTTTTAATCTTTTCGATAGAATTAAGGTAAGAATGTTTTTTTTAACATATATGGTGGGTGCAGCTATTTTCCGCCATTATAAAATCTTTGAAGCTTCCCTTACAAGATTATAAGAATATTTTCAATGAAAATGTTTTATTTTATATGATTCTTAAAAGATTTCAAAATGAAAAGAGACATTTCTCTAAAAAGAGTTCTGATTTCATCTATGTCAACATACTTTGATGGATTTTAAGTTTATTTGGAGTTGATTTATAATTATACAATACATCCATATTGTATTGATGGTTTTGTGATATTTTTGACTGTGGATGTATTATTTTTTTACCATTCAGGGTTTATGAATAAATTATTGACATTTCGTATGCTAGTTTTAATATGAATGTTTATGTTATGTTTAAACCTTTTCATATAGGAATGCATTGGACTTAATATGTGATGGGTGGAGCCTGATATTGCTCATTGATCCATCGGTAGGTCTCATGAGACACACTAGTGTATTGGAATAAGGCCTTCACAAAATCTTATTTGTAGTCTTTGCACGAGGCCTTGGCTATGTGGTTATGACAGTCTGGCATTATACATTCCATCATTTTGAAAATGTTTATTGATATTTCATGTGATTATTCGATTAGTAGAATATACATGTGAATAAGTAAATGGAATTATTTCATTTTATTTTTTCCATACTATGTTGAAGTTCATGTTTAAAAGGCTTTTATTTTAGTTAGACATTGCCTTAAAAGTTTATTCTTATTTATGGAAGTTTCCGCTATATTGTTATCCTTACTGGGCATTTGAGCTCACCCCTTTTCTATGTTTTATTTTTCCCAGGATGTGAAGAAGTAAATTATGAATGACCTGTAGGGATAATATGAGGGGATAAGAGTGTGGACTGTGGAGACTATGTTGTTGTAGTTTTCATTTTATGATGTAATGTAAACCTTATGAATATATCTAGTGTTTCCCAGGCTACTAAACCAATCGGTCTTTTGATATTTGATCTTTCTTGTGATCATTCCAATGTTATGTAATAATACACCGACTCTGGGTAACTGGGGTCGGGGCATTACAATGTTCCTATTTTTTCTTTAATTTTCATCTTTTCCATCCTAAGATAAAAAAATTACACCTATAAAAAATACACAAAACATAAATAGAAGAGAATCATCTTATTTTAAATTTATTAATATCCAATGTAAAATCACAATAAAAACCCTTAAAATATTAATTTAAAAGAGAGATGTCAAATACACTATACTAAAATCATTTCTTCTCCTTGAGAAAAACCTCAATATCAAAATTCCATGGAAATGAACACCAATAAGGGAATTCTACAATTATTAATCTCATAAAAAATTTCACTTAACATTGAAAAATAAAAACACATAACCAATATGTAATCCAAATATCATGCTTCATTAATAATTTGAATTTCATGACATTTATAGCTTTTCAATAACATATTTCACCTTTTCAAAAACATCTATTACATTTATGATTTAAATCACCATTTATTTTTCCACTCATCACTCAAGTTAGTGATTTAATTGGATTTATTTTCATACCTCAAGCACATAATCCTAACCATAGGCATGCATTGAATCAAATTTCACCACAATGTAAAGAAAAATACCACAATAAATCATGAGGTATTTTAAATTAGGATTAAATGATTCTAAGGATGATGGTAGGTGGGTAAAAATGTTTTAAGATCAAGTGAAACTCAAGGTGGAGTCTAAATACTAATGTATAATACATGATATTCTATATAAAACAAACTGAATTTATTCTCACAAAAATATAATGTCATTTCTCTCACACAAATATTGTTACTGTAAATGCTCTTGGATAATGAAATAATAATGAAAATCATATCTCTCTTGTTTTTCAACCATTTTATTCAATGTTATTAAATTGGAATGAACCTCACATCCACCA
Organism: Viscum album; assembly: GCA_963277665.1. Lineage (NCBI taxonomy): Eukaryota > Viridiplantae > Streptophyta > Magnoliopsida > Santalales > Viscaceae > Viscum > Viscum album. The sequence continues at coordinate 310,951,432 of OY728126.1, forward strand.
CCTAACGAGATATAAATAAATCACCATTTTGGTAATGGTTACTTTTCATTATCCCAATTCACAACCAATTTAGTTAGTTTTTCACAACCTTCACTTACACTATGTTTCACATCTACCACCTAACCACATATTATTTTGAGATCATCAATCTAAAAATGTTTATTTTTGACATACTATATAATACCCCATGTTTTTATTTTATTTTTTTTATTTTTTTAAATAACAAGTAGGATTTAAAATAGAATATAAGAAATGTAAATATAATACATCTCCAAATCAAACTATAATATTTTCAAAAGAGATAACATCTCATATCATCTATAAACAACCCCTTCCCCACACACATTAAATTGAATATCATTAAAAATAGAAATATGTGGGTAATAATTTAAATAATTGATCTTAAAATGGATCTATCCTAACAAGTTCATGCATGGATTATATATGGATTCAAAGGATCAATATGGATCTAGGATTCAGGATAAAGGTTTTGTTCAATAAAATTCCTCAATCATTTCAAACATTAATTTTTTTCATTATTATCTTTTACAAGATATTAATGAATAATATAGTAGGTTTACATTCCACAAGCTTCCCTCATTGAATATGATTAGAAAATATGAAATATTTGTTCCATAATCATCTTGATAATCAATAAAAAATACAGTTCAAAAATCTCATGGAGTGAAAATCCATAATCAGGTTACTCAATCCATGCTTTTAGGAATGAACGTTATGAAATAAAATCACATCAGCAATAATTTTAAATAAATTAAAAATTAATGTATGAAATGAAATTTTAAAAGTTATATATATATAATTTCAATTTATGGGGAATGTTTTTTAAATATTACATCATTTCAACATATATCACATAAGTGTTTTTGTCTCCTAGATTATAAAATAGAAGAAAAAATTAATTGTACGTTTTTGGGGGATAACCTAATTCGATTAAATTCATCCCAAAAATTATTTCATTTTTTAAATTTTATTTGAAAATCTTGAGATGGAAGAGACTTGGGTTGATAAAATATAAAATAGAAAAAATATTACTCTATGTATATTAATTTTTTTGATTGAGTTACTTTGGTTTTGTTTTAGTTTGGTTATTAATGTGGGTTGGTTCTTCAACATCTTCTCAGGATGCCTTCTTATTTCTTAAAGGGGACATAAAAATTAAATTAAAATGATAAATTAGTGATCCATTAAAATATATGTCATAAATAGATAATTATATCGACAATAAGGTGATTTATTAAACTAATAAAATTAAATAAAGATAAGTTATAGAAAGAATATTTTTATATATAGGTCTCCTCTCAGTAGATTTTATTTTTTATGAATGTCAAGATCATCCATTAACGTAATTTTCTAATTAGTGCTTCATATAGTTATACAATTCGTGGATTCTCCCGCATATATATATATATATATATATATATTCATTTGGGGTGGTCACTCTATTCATCCTCTTTTGATTCTTCTTGAATTGTAGTGGGATTTAATTTGATGATAGATGTAATGAAATTAATAGGAAGTCATATTATTTCAAGATTTAATAATTCTCCTACTCCACCACTAATTAGTCCATGTTCTCCATATTTTGATCTTATTGAATGACTTCTTGAATTTTATCTCTTATTTTCTCCTCTTTTTATTAAAATTTCCAAAGTTATTCCCATTCTTCTTTAGTCTCTATAATACCATTGAGGTTGATGTATTTATCATAATTATCCTTATCCTTTACATTTTCTTCTTCCATAATAAATTCCCTATATTTACATCTATAACATATTTTTCATATTCTATTAACTATTATTCTTTATTTTATTCTATATATTTCATTTCTTTGACATATATATCTTATTCCATTACAAACATCCAATATAAAATTTCTAAAAAAATGCATTCCTCTTATTCTTATAGTAATAAAAGTTATTATCATTATTTATAATTATCATTTTTATGGGTATCAGGGTTTACTAAGGTTATGAATCTTCTTTTATATCTGGAGGTATGATTTTAAATTTATTCAACATGATCAACATAATGTTAATTGTTTTCCTCCTCTAAAGTTTCGTTCTTTTTAGATTACATAGTATTGACTTCCTCCCCATCTTGATATTATTCATCTTCAAAAAACTATCCATGCATTGGATTATAATGGTATTATTCAGAATAATGAATTTAAATTTTAAACAAAATGAAAAGGGTGGGAATTTTGTTTCTTATTCACTGAGTTTGTCTTCAAGATCATGTGACCACTTTTCTAAAAAAATAATGAAAATTATGTGTAATGTATCTTGGCTTTCATCTGAATCCTTATCCTAGTTTTTCTGGAGTTAATGTTATTCTGGGATGTACTAATCAATAGGATCCTTTGTTTCAACATCGTAGGCATCCTCTATAATGTATTCTTCTTCTTCAAACCAAAATGTACCAACATTAGAAACTATTTGTAGGATATAGAAAAGAGAATTAAAATTTGAAATGATTTGAGAATGGTTAGTAGTCAATTACCCCTTCTATCTAAGATATCTCTCATAGCCATCTGTCATTTTTTCCATTAATTGAATTTACTAAATTATTAAAATGGTTTTTATTTATTCTGAGAACATCTTTATCTCGTATCCTCAAAGGTATTTTTGAATATTGGGTGATTCTCTAAATGGTTAATGATATGTGTATCTTCATTGGTGAGGTTATAAATCATCATATACAAAAGAATATTTATCATATCACCATGATTCATGACGTTATCACCCAACATAATTTAGTTATTCTTATGTGGTGGATACACTTGAAATGAATTTTATTTTAGAAGGGAGGCATAATATTGGTTTATTTGACAAATCATCCAGAAAACCACTAAAAATACAAAAATAGTAATATAATAATAAAAAAATAATAATAAATTAACGAAAAAGCAATGACATCAACAAAAAATAAGTAAATAAAAATGGGATAAGAAAAGTCATTAACATATGAAATCATTATCGAGATGTCTGTAATTCCTCACTACACCATAGAAACTGTGTGAAATATTTGATGTTCTCAAAAGGAATTGTTAAATAATCTAGGAATTATAAAATTAGAAATTTATTTTTCCCAAACCATACTAACTATAAGGGTGTAAATTAGTAGATTTGTGGGTTCAATCCCCATGATTGCATGGAGGGTAGTGACGAAAATTCATGAATTGTGTTCAAGTCAATAAAATTTATACTAAATATAATTAAACTAATGGATACATTTAGATAAAATAATTCAAATGGTAAATAATAAGATTGGATAACCATTTTCCTGGGAGGTTTAACTAAATAAATTGGTTCCTCTTTGCACGAAAAATGGTCATATTAGATAGCTACACAGTAATTCAATTTTATCTACTTAAAAATGATCATTCTCTATCAACATTCCATTGAATTTCAATTCATCATTTCCTAATGAATAAATATTTCAACATTCCATTATTTTTATATTTTATTTAGATTAACATTAATTAAATTTGATGTCCCTTAATAAATCATCCAAATAATGTTTGTGTAAATTTATTATTGAAGGAATATATTTTATGTTTTAATGATGAATAAATATAAGTATAGAAAAATCATAATACTATTGAATAAATTCACCTTTTAAAGGGAAAAAAGTTACTATTTATTTATATGTATCCCCATTAAATGATTCTTCTCTTCCTAGTGGGGTTTATCTAATCATCGTTGGGTGGTTGCCGATGATGAATAAACCAATACCCATTTTAGATATTTTAGAAAATAATAAATGATATTGAAATTAATAAAAAACAAATTTTAATTTAAAAAGAATTAATAAAATTTCTATATAAATATAGAAAATAGAAAATAAAATAAAAATAGAAACCTATATATGATGAACTCCAGGTAGGAACCATGTGGAAGCCTCAAGAAATCAATCTTTTCTAAACCTAGAATAGAATACTAAATCCCTTCACCATTAATCTTATTTATAACCAACGTGGTCATTAATTGGAAACCCCAAGTCAAACATATATTTTTAACAGAAATCATGTAAAAATGATATGGTTCCCATAATTGATATATCAAAATCCCAATTTTCTCCGATATTAGGCATTTTCATGATGTATAATGTTTACATGATGTATAAACTTTCACCACATGTATTGAATACATAAACATTATCCTATATTGTTAAACATAACATGTGTCACTATGGGATACATATTATTCATTGTAGGACACATGATAACTTTGCATTATGTTGATTAAGCCAACTTCACACCCAGTAGTTCCATCCTGACTTGCACTGGTTCAACATGGGTAATGATTATACAATTTATAAAGTCATGTTACTATTTTAAAGATATTTTTTTGGGTTTTCATGTTTCCCTTCAAATCCTCCCTTTTTCTCTTGGTCTTGAACCATCATCCTCAGATGCTTCGTTATATTTCAGTTATCTTATTGACCTTCTTTGAGGCTCGGTTTGAATTTTCTGTTTTCCCTCAATTTCCATTTTTTCAATAATATAACTCAAATTTTAGTCCAAAAAAGAATACAAAAGACATAAATATTATGTACCACCCCAAGCATCTACGGTACGCTTCCCTTTGAATAATACAGTTCCGTGTGTTGTACGCAACTTCAAGTTCTAACACACACCCCGACCAATCAAAATAGTCATTATGAATAGTAATACCAACTTTTTGAAATTTTATAAATCTTATCTCTAAAAATGGACTTAATTTTTGGATTCAGATTATCGAAATTATCCTAGGGTGAAATTTTGGTACTTTTCGAATAACTCTCATGTTTTGATGAATAGTGAAAGTCACTAAATTTTAATTAAAAACATCTTTTTTAATCGAAATAATTAATAGTGATACATTATGAATTTGAGTGGTTTTAATGTATATTTAGAATATATTTTTACCATTTAATACAATGTTGGTCATTGGACATAATTTCACAATTAAACCGGACATAAAAAGGTATCAATCCTTTAATAGTTATTATATCCTAAAAACACGCTTTTTGTTTTGACAGTGGAAATTAATTTTAAATTAATTTCTGCCACTTCTGTGTTTTGAATATGGAAAAATGGATTCCATATTTTTAATCAGGATGTCGAAATTTTGTAAATAAGTAACTTTTACATAAGGTTATATATGTTGTATCTTAGACTATGAATATTAATTAGAAATATAAAATGATTTCCTAAATAATGGTATTTTATTTATAATTTTTATAAATTATATAATTTAATTTATTTATGGCACAATGGTGATGCAGTAATTACATAATTAATGAAAAATTAGAATAATTGATATTAAAAATTCCCAAATAAATGTAATTTGAGACTTTTTAAAAATAAAATTAATTTTTTAAGATAATATGACATGTTAGTATTTATTTATTTAACCTTTATTGAACTAATCATTCTGTTATGATTTTTACAAAAATCAATTATTGAATAGTGTCAAAATTGACATAAAAGAGTTTTTAAAAATAATATTATATTATTAATTGATATTAAATTCCAAAAAATCTAAGGCTCGGCCAAGAGACTTATATCATGATAGGTATATCATTAATGGACCACTTGGGGGTCTCTTGGATGGATATACTACGTTTATTAACCATATAATATAAAAATACAAAGAGACATTGTAAAAGTAGAACTAATTAATTAAGAGTTAATACTAAAATATATGGTTAATATAGTAACCCAAACCTTTATAAATCCTATTTGTTGAGTGTTTTTCGACCTATCTCCACCTTAACCTTTAAATAATCCACTTTGGAGCCATTATAAACCGATTATGACTTTATTATAAAATAATATTTCTAACTTTTGCAAAGGTGCCCCTCACCCCTCTTATAAAAGGGCACTCCCCCTTCTCATTAATTTACACAGTCAATGCCTTTTGGCTCGGCCAAAACCTGCCCAAATACTCTCTCAATATCCCTCAATACAATTTAGAGGACATAGTTTGAACAGAAAGCCATCTTATGGATCCCTTTTGATCAAATCAAAAGGAAGAACCCGAAAAGAGGTACTGTTTTCGCCACCCTTTTTCAAGTTCACTTCTTCTTAAACGTCTCATTTATTTGTTATTCACATTATAAAATGATAAATCCACTATATCATATATAATGAGATATTATTATAAATATGGTACAACCATATTCAGTATTCTATCCATCCTTTGAATGACATGTCACCATACGTGAGTACGTACGGCTTACCATCTCCACGTCGTGGTGTAATTGTTATTCAATATATTATTATTTGGATGGGTATAATAATGATGTGTAATTCATGTAAATAATAAATAGAACATGATAATTATTCTGTATATATGATATATCATCCAATTTTATATTATATTTATATCAAAAGAATGATATTTTCACTTGATCATACGTATGGATTACCGTCTCCACGACGCGATGAGATTAATTTCCAAGTTCAACATTCATCGACGATTATAAAAATATATATTACTAATAAGTAAGTAATATATGACATAATAATGCTTCTGTAAATATATATATTTATATATATAATTATTTATGTAATTACATATATCTTATTCAATACTATGTAAAAACGGAAACTACATTTATGCGTACGTACGAACTACCGTCTCCATAAGCGGTGTTTTCCATTTCATATATACGTCTATTATAAATTATTATATTATAAATACATATGATTAATAAATCATGTTTTATATTTTGGAAGTATTTAAATCATGTTCTATTTGATACAATCAAGAGTAACAAGTTAAAACATACACGATAAAAAAAGCGATTATTACCCGAAATATTAATATAACATGGAAATTATTATTAAATGGGTAGTATAAAGTCATAAATGAATAATGTATGATATCATAAATATTAATATGGTTATTGTATAGTTTAATAACATACTATAGTCTTCATATAGGAGGCTAAACGTACCATCGACTAAAGGAAAGTGCAAGGTATGGGGTTTTCATCTCACTCCTTATTCTCATGAGATTCATGCCATATTGCCACTATTACCTTTTGTGTGGTGTATGTACTACCCATAATTATATCTGTTGTGTAATATACTTTAATTTATATGTATTTACATATTCATTGTATGATACATATTTCATGGGTTGTATGTTTCGTAAGTTACCAAACTGGTAAGGTTTAATTTCACAATCTCTTTATTATTCGAGGTTGTTTTTACATAAGTATCTACTGGAACATATTTATTATTCATATCCATGTTTAATGAAAGAGTTTTCAAAGGGGTTATATTAAGATTATTTTTACTAAAACATAACTTCAAATGTTTTAAATATTTATTCTTCTAAATCTTTCTTGTTAATGTCCATGTCTTCAAAATGGTTTTTGAGGATTTATTTATATGGACAAGATGGTTTTTAAAATGTTATTTCCTTTCAAATGATTCAAAGTGGTATTGGACACTATGATTCAAAAATTTCTTTAAATTAATTATTTTCTAAATTGTGTGACATTTAAATGTTGTCATGAAAAAGAGATATTTCTCTCAAATAGTTTTGATTTCATCTATGTCAACATCCTTTGATAAATTTTACAATTGTTTGAAGTTGATTTAATATGATACAAATCTTCCATACTGTATTTCATGTTTTGTGATATGTTTGACTATGGATGAGATATCTTTATGCCATTTATGGTATATGATAAATGTTTTTGAATCTCTTATACTTGTTTTAATATGAATGTTTATGTTATATTTCATCCCCTTTATAATATTAATGTGATGGACTAGTATGGTCCGGGTTGGGGACCAGTAAATGTAAGCCCTCCGGGTTGGGGTCTAGTTACAGCAGACCCTCTGGGTTGGTGTCCGGTTATTAGAGGAACTCCAGGTTGGTGTCCGGTAATTAGAGGCACTTTGGGTTGGTGTCCGATCATTAGAGGCACTTGGGGTTGGTGTCCGATTATTAGAGGCACTCCGGGATGGTGTCCAGTTATTAGAGGCACTCCGGTTTGGTGTCTGGTTATTAGAGGCACTTCGGGTAGGAGTCCGGTTACAGAGGCTCTCTGAGTTGGGTTCCAGTTACAATTATCCCGTAGGTCTTGGCACAGGGCCTTGACAAAGAAATTAATGTACGACATTTTGAATTCCATCATTATAAAAGTGGTTAGTGATATTGCTTGTGATTATTACACTAGTAGAATATCCATGTGAATAAGTAAATTGAATTACTTCATTTTATTTTTTCCATATTATGCTGAAGTTCAAGATTAAAAGGATTTTGATTTAGTTATACATTTCATTAAATGCTTATTCTTATTTATTAAAGTTTCTGATGTATTGATATCCTTACTGAGCATCTGAGCTCACCCCTTTCTGTGTTTTATTTTTCCCAAGTTTCCAAGAAGTGTATAGTGATTGATATGCAGGGTTATGCCAAAGGAATAATGGTGTTCGTGAAGGATTATTTATGTTGTTTTGTATGTTATGATGTGTAATGTAACATTCATGTATGTAATCTATTTTTCAAGAATGCTAAATTGATCGGTCCTTCGGGACATGATTCCTTGTAATCATGCAAATGTATAAAAATAATGCTCCGACTCTGGGTAACTAGGGTTGGGGCATTACAGTTGGTATCAGAGGAAGTTCAGCAATATCCTTGAAAACTAGATTTAGATAAACACTGATTAGAGAATATAGCCCTAAGATAGACATTGAGGATTAGTATAGATGAACATATTAGAATTTTAGTATTGTAGATATTTTGTGAGCTTTCTGAGCAATACATCTCTATCTGGATACGAGTAGGTAGAGGCAACTCTGGCATAGATGTAGTTAGGGGTAAAACCCCAAAACACCACTTTGAGATAGACTCGAACGGGAACTGGTGCATGACAACTGTCTTTGCTTCAGTATTGGTTACGACACTCCTGGGGGATATGCTTAGGATAATTCTAATTTTCATCACAAACCATTATGAAGGGATTATGAGTATATACTTACTCAAAGAAAACATTTTTATGATTATCTATTATATCCATAAACTGTTTAATTAATTATAAGTGTTTTACAAGTTCGGGATCCGGTATTTCTATTCCTAAACTAATCTAGTGAATGTCATTGTTTATAAATGGTGTCGAGTATAAGGAATGACATCTCCAGCAATACACATGATCCAAAGAGTATGTAGGATCAAATCTTTCATGGTCCTAATCCAGAATTTAGAAGGGAAATAGTCTCCCACGTATTATCATTATATGAATAAATTGTATCATGTGTTGATAAGATATGTAAAGAATTCTCGGAGACCAATGTCTTTGAAGGGAAGCCAGAGAAGGAAAGGATGGTAGAGATAAGAACAGATAAATGGAATAAGGTAAAGAAAAATTTTCCCATATGTGATAACTGTTGAAAGAATCACCTTGGAAAATTCATGAAGGGAATGAGAGTATGTTATAAGTGTGGAGAAAAAGGACACCAAGTACATGACTACAAGGGTAAGAAAAAGGTTTCAAATGTACAATGCTTCATCTGCAAGTTGTTTGGACACTACGCGAACCAATGTCCCAGTCATCAGACGGTGGCACAAATGATTCTATTGGATAATAATCAAGTTATGATACTGCAAAAAATGGAGAGGAATGAATAGTGTTCTAATGTTGTTATTTTGGAATTATTTCATTTAAGTGTTGTATCATTGATGTTCTGGAAATAAATAATGATTGTACTATAGTACTATTTATTGAGGATATGAGATTTTATAGTACTAAGAAAAGTGACTCTATAGCGAATTAAACTTTCTGTAAATTACAAGGAAAAAAGGATCTTCATTGTGTTTAGCTTCCTTATAAATTTTGGACTGTGAGTTTGGATAGTAGTATTTTGGATAAGACTATAGGTTGGAATGGATTATGTTTGAAAGGTTATTTTTGGATTTTTATAAAAGGACAACACGCAGACCTTGTGACAACCCGTCGTGTCGGACAATGCTGCGGGAATTGAACCCACAACTATAGTGCGATTAGGATTTATCGCCTACCACTAGACTATGTAAATTTCCTAGATTGTATAATGTAGTTTAATTTTTTAATGGTTCTGATATGGGAATTATACATTCATTATATATGGAACCCTATATGATTAGGATAAATATAGTATTTTTGAGTTGCCTTATGTTTTGTAGTGAAATATAAGTTTGTGGTAGAAATTTATTAATGGATAAAACTCTAATTATAAAGTAAGTATATATATTTATGATCGTATCCAATATCATAAATAAATTCCTCAGCATTAATAAAAGGAACTTTGAATTAAAATGTTGTCCTAGATGGTACCTTAGATAATCAAAAATTTATGGCTCTGGGATTGTTGGCCTTTTCATATCCATGTTCTCTACCACTCTCCATCAGATATTAATGGTTCGATTTCTCTTCCATATCCATATTTTCCTACATGGAACCCTAGTATGTGTTATTTTAGGTATCCTTCATTCTTACCACTCTTTATTTTCAATAGAGGCCTCATTAATACAATTTTCAGATGTGGGATTTCAACTAACATATTTTGAAATGTCAACCCCAACTTTCCAATACCGAGTATAAATTGCAAGGATGCAATTTATTTAAGGATTAGAGAATGTAACACCCCAAGATTCTACGGTACGCTTATCTTTGAATAATACATTAGCGTGTGTTGTACGCAACTTCGAGTTCTAACACACACCACGACCAATAAAAATAGCTATTATGAAAAGTAATACCCACATTTTGAAATTTTATAAATTTTATCTCTCAAAATGGTCTTCTTTTTTGGATTCAGAATATCGAAATTATCCTAGGGCGGGATTTTGGTACTTTTCGGATAACTCTCATATTTTGATGAATATTGAAAATTACTAAATTTTAATTAAAAACAACTTTTTTAATCGAAATAATTAATAGTGATAAATTATGAATTTGAGTGGTTTTAAAATATATTTAGAATATATTTTTACCATTTAAAACAATTTTGGTCATTGGACATAATTTCACAGTTAAACTGGACATAAACAAGTATCAATCTTTTGATAGTTATTATATCTTAAAAACACGCTTTTTGTTTTGACAATGGAAATTAATTTTTAATTAATTTCAGCCACTTTTGTGTTTTTAATTTCAACAAATGTATTCCGTATTTGGAATCAGGATGTACAAATTGTGTAAATAGGTAACTTTTATTTTTAGACATTTTGATTCATTACTTTGGTAAATATTTTATTTACCATTGTTAAAGGGTAAATCCGGTAAATAAGGGTAAAAATAATATTATAATAATAATAAATTACCCTAAAACGTGTCCTAACCTTATTGGTGGATACATGTCCGACCATGGGAATCATTGGGTCGATTTTGGGACCCCATAGAGCCACTTGTAGGTTACAGGGACACATTATGTTAATTATGTTAAAATAAATACAAAAATTACACAAGCATATATCTTTTAGATAATAAATTTTTAGATAGAGTTATATATGTTTTATTTTCGACTATAAATATTAATTAGAAATATAAAAAGATTTCCTACATAACAATATTTTATTTATAATTTTTAAACATTATATAAGTTAATTTATTTATGACCCAATGGTGATGTAGTAATTACCTATTTAATGAAAAATTAGAATAATTTATATTATAAATAACCAAATTAATGTAATTTGAGACTTTTTATAAATACCAATACTTTTATTGGATAATGTGACATGTTAGGAGTGATGTAATTAACTTTTCTCGAATTAATCATTCTGTTATGATTTTTACAAAAATCAATTATTGAATAGTGTCAAAATTGACAAAAAAGAGTTTTTAAAACAAATTTTATATTATTAATTGATATTAAATTACTAAAAATATAAGGATCGACCATGAGACTTATATCATGATAGATATATCATTAATGGTCCAATTGGGTTCAATTTGATGTATATAGTAAGTTTATTAACCATGTAATATAAAACTACAAAGAGACATTGTAAAAGTGAAATTAATTAACTAAGAGTTAATACATAAAGATAAGGTTAATATAGTAACCCAAACCTTTCTAAATCATATTGGTTGAGTGGTTTTCGACCTATAACCACCTCAAACTTTAAATAATCCACTTTGGAGCCATTAGAAACCGATTATAAATTTATTATATAATAATATTTCTAGCTTTTCCAAATGTGCCCCTCACCCCTCTTATAAAAGGGAACTCCCCTTCTCATTAATTCACACCATAAAAGCCTTTTGGCTCGGCCAAACCCTGCCCAATTACTCTCTCAACTTCCCTCAATAAAACCTATAGATATTATTTTGATCAGAAAGCCAACCTATGGAGCCCTTTTTATCAAATCAAAAGGAATAACCCGAATAAGAGATAATGTTTTCACCACCCTTTTTCAAGTTCATTTCTTCTTCAACATCTTCATTATTTTTTATTCACATTATAAAATGATAAAAACACAATATAATATATAATTTGATATTACTATAAATATGTTACAACCATATTCATTATTCTATCCATCCTTTGAATGACATGTCACCATACGTGCGTACGTACGGATTACCATCTCCACGTCGTGGTGTAATTGTTATTAAATATATTATTATTTGGAAGGGTATAATAATGATGTGTAATTCATGTAAATAATAAATATAAAATAATAATGATTCTTTATATACGATATATCATCCAATTATATATTATATTAATATCAAAAGAATTATATTTTTGCTCGTGCGTACATACAGATTACCATCTCCACGATGCGATGTGATTCATTTCCAAGTTCACCATTCATCGACGATTATAAAAATATATATTACTAATAAGTATCTAATAAATGACATAATAATGCTACTGGAAATATATATATATTTATATATATAATTATTTATGTACTTACATATATCTTATTCAAAACTATGTAACAACGGAAACAGTGTTTATGCGTACGTACGTACTACCGTCTCTATAAGCGGTGTTTTCCATTTCATATATACGTCTATTATAAATTTTTATATTATAAATATATATGATACATAAATAATTTTTTATATTCTGGAATTTTTTATATCATGATCTATGTGATAAAATCAAGAGAAACATGTTAAAACATGTACGATAATGAAAGTGATTATTACTCGAAATATTAATATAACATGGAAATTATTATTAAATGGGTAGTATAAAGTAATAAATGAATAATGTATGATATCGTAAATATTAATATGGTTCTGCTATAATTTAATAAGATATTATAGTGTTCATACAGGAGGATAAACGTACCCTTGTCTAAAAGAAAGTGCTTGGTAAGGGGTTTTCATCTCACTGCATATTCTAGTGAGACTCATGCCATATTGACACTATTACGTTTTGTGTGGAGTATGTACTACCCACAATTATATTATTTGTTTAATACACATTAATTTATGTGTATTTACGTATTCATTGTATGATACCTCTTTCATGGGTTGTATGTTTCGTAAGTTATCAAACTGGTAAGGGTTAATTTCACAATCTCTTTATTATCCGAGGTTGTTTTTTCATAAGTATCTACTGGGACATTTTTATTATCCATATCCATGTTTTATGAAAGTGTTTTCAAATGGATTCTTTTAAGGTACTTTTTACTGAAACATCATCTCAGATGTTTTAAATATTTATTCTTCTAAATTTTTCTCATTCATGTCCATGTCTTCAAAATGGTTTGTAAGGATTTATTTATATGGACACGAATGTATTTAAAATGTTAATTCCTTTCAAAAGTTTCAAAGTGGTATGTGACACTTTGATTAAAAAATGTCTTTAAATTAATTCTTTTACAAATTGTGTTACATTTAAATGTATTCATGAAAAAGAGATATTTCTCTCAAATAGATTGGATTTCATCTATGTCAACATCCTTTGATATATTTTACACTTGTTTGAAGTTGATTTATTATGATACAAATATTCCATATTGTATTTATGTTTTTGTGATATGTTTGACTATGGATGATTTATCTTTATGCCATTAATGGTTTATGATTTTTGTTTTGGCATTTCTAATTCTAGTTTTAATACGAATGTTTATGTTATATTTCAGCTTTTTTTAAGATAAATGTGATGGACAAGTATGTTCCGGGTTGGGGAATGGTAATAGTAAGCCCTCCGGGTTGGGGTCTGGTTATAGAAGACCCTCCGGGATGGTTTCCGGTTATTAGAGGCACTCAGGGTTGGTGTCTGGTTATTAGAGCCACTCCGGGTTGGTTTCTGGTTATTAGAGGCACTCTGTGTTTGTGTCTGGTTATTAGAGGCACTCCGGGTTGGTGTCGCCTTATTAGAGGCACTCTGGGTTGGTGTCCGGTTATTAGAGGCACTCTGGGTTGGAGTCCGATTACAGAGGCTCTTCGGGTTGGGTTCCAGTTACAATTATCCCTTAGGTCTTGTCACAAGTCCTTGACACAGAAATTAATGTTCGGCATTATGCATTCCATCATTATGAAAGTTGTTAGTGATATTTCTTGTGATTGTTAGACTAGTAGAATATCCATGTGAATAAGTAAATGGAATTACATCATTTTATTATTGCCATATTATGCTGAAGTTCAAGTTTAAAAGGCTTTTGTTTTAGTTATACATTTCTTTAAATGTGTATGCTTTTTTATGAAAGTTTCCGCTATATTGTTATACTTACTGAGCATCTGAGATCACCCCTTTCTATGTTTTATTTTTCCCAGGATACCAAAAAGTGTATAGTGATTGATATGTGGGGTTAATCCAAGGGAATAATGGCATTTGTGAATGATTATTTATGATGTTTTAATGTTATGAAGTGTAATGTAACATTCATGTATGTAATCTATTTTCCAAGAATGCTAAACTGATCTGTCCTTCGGAACTTGCTTCCTTGTAATCATACCAATGTATTAATATAATGCACTGACTATAGGTAATTGGGGTCAGGGAGTTACAGTAGGTATTAGAGGATGTTTAGCAATATCCTTGGAAACTATATTTAGATAAACTCTAATTAGAGCACATATCCCTAAGATAGACATTGAGGATTAGTATAGAATAACTTCTTAGAATTTTAGTATTTTAGAGATTCTGTGAGCTTTCTGAGCATTACATCTCTGTCTGGATATGAGCAGGTAGAGGCGGCTCTAGCACAGATGTACCTAGGGGTAAAACCCGAAAATATCGCTTTGAGCCAGACTCGAATGGGAACTGGTGCACGAAAACGGGCCTTGATGCACTCTTGGTTACGACACTCCTGTGGGATATGCTTAGGATAATTCTCATTTTTTTACAAACCATTATGATGGGCTTATGAGTATATAATTACACAAAGAAAACAGTTTTATGATTGTGGATTATATCCATAAACTTTTTAATTTAT
Organism: Viscum album; assembly: GCA_963277665.1. Taxonomy (NCBI): domain Eukaryota; kingdom Viridiplantae; phylum Streptophyta; class Magnoliopsida; order Santalales; family Viscaceae; genus Viscum; species Viscum album. The sequence continues at coordinate 310,966,845 of OY728126.1, forward strand.
GTTCTATGTTTTACAAGTTCGGGATCAGTTATTTCTATTCATAAACTAATCTAGTGAATTTCATTCTTTAGATATGGTTCCCATTAGAAGGAATGAGAACTCCAGTAATACACATGATCCAAAGAGTAAGTATGATCATATCATTCATGGTCCTAAGCCAGAATTTAGAAGGGAAATAGTCTCCCACGTATTATCATGATATGAATAAATAGTGTCATGTGTTGCTCAGATCAGTAAATAATTCTCGGAGTCCTATGGATTTGAAGGGAAGCTAGAGAAGGAATGTATGGTAGAGAGAAGAACAGATAAATGGAATAAAGTAAAGAAAAAATTTCCCATATGTGATAACTGTAGAAAGAATCACCTTGGAAAATGCTTGAAGGGATTGAGAGTATGTTATAAGTGTGGAGAAAAAGGAAACCAAGTATGTGACTACAAGGGTAAAACAAAGGTTTCAAATATACAATGCTTCGTCTTCAAGGATTTTGGAATCTACGCAAACAAATGTCCCAGTCATCAGATTGTGCCACAAATGAAGCTATTGGATAATAATGAAGTTATGATACTACCACAAATGAAGTGGAATGACTAGTGTTATTATGTTTTTATTTTTTAATTATTTCATTTATGTGTTGTATCAATGATGTTCTGGAAAAAAATAAGGATTTTACAACAGTACTATTTCATTGAGGATTTGATATTTTATAGTACTGATAAAAGTGACTCGACAGCGAGTTAAACTTTATAGAAATTACATGGCAAAAAAGATCTTCATTGTGTTTAACTTCCTTATAAATTTTGGACTGTGAGTTTGGATAATAGTATTTTGGATAAGTCTATATGTTGGAATAGATTACGATTGAAAGGTTATTTTTGGATTTTTATAAAAGGACAACACGCAGACCATGTGACAACCCGTCGTGTCGGACAAAGCTGTGGGAATTGAACCCACAACTATAGTGTGATTATGATTTATCGCCAACCACTGGAATATGTGAATTCCCTAGATAGTATAATGTAGTTTATTTTTTAAATGGGTCTGATATGTGAATTATACATTCATTATATTTGGAACCCTATACGATTAGGATAAATAGAGTATTTTTTAGTTGACTTCTGCTTTGTAGTGAAAGATAAGTTTGTGGTAGAAATTTATTAATGGATAAAAATCTAATTATAAAGTGAGTATATATCCTTATGATATTATCCAATCTCATAAATAAATTCTTCAACATTAATAAAAGTAAATTTGAATAAAAATGTTGTCCTAGATGGTACCTTAGATAATCACAAATTTATGGCTTTTGGATTGTTGGCCTTTTCATAGCCATGTTATCTACCACTCTCCATCAGATATTAATGGCTAGATTTCCCTTCCATATCCATATTTTCCAACATGGAACCCTAGTATGTGTTATTTTTTAAAACATTCGTACTTACCACTCATTATTTTCAATAAAGGACTCATTAATCCATTTTTTTGATGTGGGATTTCAATTAAGATATTTTGAAATGTCAACCCCAACATTCCAATACCGAGTATAATTACTAGGACACAATTTATTGAAGTAGAGGAGAATGTAACACCCCAATATTCTACGGTATGCTTCTCTTTGAATAATATAGTATCATGTGTTGTACGCAACTTCAAGTTCTAACACACATCACGACCAATCAAAATAGCTGTTATGAATAGTAATACCCAAGTTTTGAAATTTTATAAATTTTATCTCTCAAAATGGACATCAAATTTGGATTCAGAATATCAAAATTATACAAGGGTGATATTTTTGTACTTTTCGGATAACTCTCAAATTTTGATGAATAGTGAAAATTACTAAATTTTAATTAAAAACAAATTTTTTAATCGAAATAATTAATAGTGATAAATTATGAATTTGAGTGGTTTTAAAGTATATTTAGAATATATTTTTACCATTTAATAAAATTTTGGTCATTGGATATAATTTTAAAATAAAACCGGACCTAAACAAGTATCAATCTTTTGATAGTTATTATATCTTAGAAACACGCATTTTGTTTTGACAGCAGGAATTAATTGTAAATTAATATCTACAACTTTTTTGTTTTTAATTTTGAAAAAAGGATTCCATATTTGGAATCAGGATTTCCATATTTTTTAAATAGGTAACTTTTATTTTTAGACATTTTGAATAATTACTTCGGTAAATATTTCATTTACCATGGTTAAAGGGTAAATCTGGTAAATAAGGGTAAACATATAATTTTATAATAATACTAAATTATCCTAAAACATGTCCTAACCTTATTGGTGGATACACGTCCGACCATGGGCATCATTGGGTCGATTTTGGGACCCCATGGAGCCACTTGTACGTGATAGGGACTCTTTATTTTAATTATGTTAAAATAAATACAAAAATTACACAAGCATTTATCTTTTAGAAAAATAATTTTTACATAGGGTTATATAAGTTGTATTTTCGACTATAAATATTAATTAAAAATATAAAATGATTTCCTACCTAATGGTATTTTATTTATTATTTTTATACATTTAATAATTTAATTTATTTATTACACAATGGTGATGCAGTAATTACATAATTAATGAAAAATTAAAATAATTGATATTATAAATACCCAAATAAATGTAATTTGAGACTTCGTATAAATACTAATAATTTATTGGATAATATGACATGTTAGGATTTATTTAAATATCTTTATTCGAATTAATCATTCTGTTATGAGTTTTACAAAAATCAATTATTGAATTGTGTCAAAATTGACATAAAAGAGTTTTTAAAACAAATATTATATTATTAATTGATATTAAATTCCTTAAAATCTAGGGTTCGGAAAAGAGATATATATAATGGTAGTTATATAATTAATGGACCACTTGGGGGTCTCTCAGATGTATATAATATTTTTATTTACTATAAAATATAAAAATACAAAGAGACACTTTAAAAGTGAAACTAATTAACTAAGAGTTAATACTTAACGATAAGGTTAATATAGTAACCCAAATCTTTATAAATCATATTGTTTGAGTGATTTTCAACCTATCCCCACCATAAACTTTAAATAATCCACTTTTATTCCATTAGAAACCGATTATGAATTTATTATAAAATAATATTTCTAGCTTTTCCAAAGGTTCCCCTCACCCTTCTTATAAAAGGGGACTCCCCCTTCTCATTAATTCACACATTCAAAGCCTTTCGGCTCAGCCAAAACCTGCCCAAATACTCTCTCAACTACCCTCAATACAACTTATAGGACTTATTTTGATCATAAATCCATCCTAAGGAGCCCTTTTGAACAAATCAAAAGGAAGAACTCGAAAAAGAGGTAATGTTTTCACCACCCTTTTTCAAGTTCATTTCTACTTCAACTTCTTCTTTCTTTGTTATTCACATTATAAAATGATAAATCCACTATCTCCTATATAATTTGATATTATTATATATATGGTCCAACCATATTCAGTATTCTATCCATCCTTTGAATGATATGTCACTATACGTGTGTATGCATGACTTACCATCTCTATGTCGTGGTGTAATTGTTATTAAATATAGTATTATTTGGATGGGTATAATAATGATGTGTAATTCATGTAAATAATAAATATAAAATAATAATTATTCTTTATATATGATATATCATCCAATTATATATTATATGAAAATCAAAAGAATGATGTTTTCGCTCGTGCGTATGTAAGGATTACCGTCTCCACGATGCGATGAGATTCATTTCCAAGTTCACCATTCATCGACGATTATAACAATATATATTACTAATAAGTATGTAATATATGACATAATAATTCATCTGGAAATATATATATTTATATTTATAAGTATTTATGTACTTACATATATCTTATTCAATACTATGTAAAAACGGAAACAACGTTTCTGCATACGTACTACCGTCTCCATAAGCGGTGTTTTCCATTTCATATATACGTCTATTATAAATTTTTATATTATAAATATATATGATAAATAAATAATTTTTTATATTCTAGAAGTATTTAAATCATGATCTATGTGATACAATCAAGAGATAAATGTTAAAACACGTACGATAAAGAAAGGGATTATTACATGAAATATTAATATAACTTGGAAATTATTATTAAATGGGTAGTATAAAGTCATAAATGAATAATGTATGATATCATAAATATTAATAACGTTCTTGTAAAATTTAATAACATACTATAGTGTTCATACAAATGGCTAATCTTACCCTCAACTAAAAGAAAGTGCTTGGTAAGGGGTTTTCATCTCACTGCATATTCCAGTGAGATTCATGCCATATTGACACTATTACCTTTTGTGTGGAGTATGTACTGCTCATAATTATATTATTTGTTTAATACACTTTAATTTATGTTTATTTACATATTCATTGTATGATACCTCTTTCAGGGGTTGTATGTTTCGTAAGTTATCAAACTGGTAAGGGGTAATTTCACAATCTCTTTATTTTCCGAGGTTGTTTTCACATAAGTATCTATTGGGACATATTTATTATCCATATATATGTTTTATGAAATCGTTTTCAAAGGGATTATTTTAAGGGACATTTAACTAAAACATCATCTCAAACGTTTTAAATATTTATTCTTCTAAATATTTTTCATTAATGTCCATGTCTTCAAAATGGTTTTTAAGGATTTATTTATATAGACATGAATGTTTTGAAAATGTTAATTCCTTTCAAAAGTTTCAAAGTGGTATGGGACACATTGATTCAAAAATGACTATAAATGAATTATTTTCGATATTGTGTGACATTTAAAAGTTTTCATGAAAAAAAGATATTTCTCTCAAATAGTTTTGATTTCATCTATGTCAACATCCTCTGATAAATTTTACACATGTTTGATGATGATTTATTATGATACAAGTCCTCCATATTGTATTTATGGTTTTGTGAAATGTTTGACTATGGGGGAGTTATCTCTATGCAATTAATGGTTTATGATTAATGTTTTGTCATTTCATATGCTAGTTTTAATATGAATGTTTATGTTATATTTTATCCTCGTTTTAAGATGAATGTGTTGGACTAGTATGTTCCGGGTTGGGGAACAGTAAAAGTAAGCCCTCCGGGTTGGGGTCCGGTTATAGCAGACCCTCTGGGTTGGTGTCCGGTTGTTAGAGGCACTCCTAGTTGGTGTATGGTTATTAGAGGCACTCCAGGTTGGTGTCCGGTTATTATAGGCACACCAGGTTGGTGTCCGGTTAATAGAGGCACTCCGGGTTGGTGTCCAATTATTAGACACTCTGGGTTGGTGTCAAGTTATTAGAGGCACTCTAGGTTGGAGTCCGGTTACAGAGGCTCTCCAGTTTGGGTTCCGGTAACAATTATCCCTTAGGTCTTGGAACAAGGCCTTGACACAGGAATTAAGGTTCGGCATTATGCATTCCATCATTATGAAAGTGGTTAGTGATATTTCTTGTGATTATTAGACTAGTAGAATATCCATGTGAATAAGTAAATGGCATTACTTCATTTTATTATTGCCATATTATGCTGAAGTTCATGTTTAAAAGGCTTTTGTTTTAGTTATACATTTCCTTAAATGTTTATGCTTATTTATGAATGTTTATGATGTATTGTTATCCTTACTGAGCATCTGAGCTCACCCCTTTCTATGTTTTATTTTTCCTAGGATTCCAAGAAGTGTAAAGTGATTGATATGTAGGGTTAAGACAAGGGAATAATGGCGTTCATGAAGGATTATTTATGTTTTTTTGTATGTTATGAAGTGTAATGTAACATTCTTGTATGTAATCTATTTTCCAAGATTTCTAAACTAATTGGTCCTTCGAGACATGATTCCTTGTAATCATGCCAATGTATTAAAATAATGCACCGACTCTGGGTAACTGGGTTCGGGGTGTTACATATTAGGTATTCATCTCCTATTAAATAAATTTAATATCTAATGGAATCACATATGAAAAACAATCATAATATTTATATAAATAAGAGATATGAAATTTAGATCCACCCATCTTTTCAATTGTATTAATATACATGGTTCTTATATATTTAAAAACTTTTTGCTCCACATGTAGTATACAATACCCATATTGTATAAATAGATATACTAAATTCAATGAAAATTATTCCTTAAGAATAAGCACCAACATGCTTCTTCTTCCTAGTCATTCCATTCTTCTTCCAGTGTCATTTCATTCCACATGCAAAGCAGACAGCCTCTTGATCATTTTATCCCATTATATTGTTATCTTCTTGAATGGGTGGTCCATTTTTTGTTTTGGACATAGAAATTTACCTTGACACCTTACTCAAGACGTTCCTCCTCTTTTTCATCATAAGGACTAATGGTTTGGAATTATTCATATCATTATCATCTTAGAGAACTGAATCCAAAAAAATCTATGAATAAATTATTCATGTTAAGAATATTATTATTAATCATGAATTTTGGTAATGTTTCTTTTAAGGATTTAAGAATGAGATCAATTTATAGATATTTGATCTATTTTAATAAAATGGAATCATGTTACTAAATGTTCCTCATCCCCTCTAGTACATTAGTTTCAACATAAAGTACATTAAGAAATTGAAATCTATAAAAATCACATGATATCTTGTATATATCATGAATATAACTATAATAGTATATCTCTTTGATATGAAACAATATTTAGAAATCATATTTTTTCCTTGTGAATTTTTTATTACTCACTAGTCATAGATGACAACATTAATCACTAAAAAACTAGGGCATCACCATTATGATTCAATTTATTTCATTATTATCCTTTATTTCTTCTATGGAGAAGCTCAGTAGGAAGTGGGCATTCAAGAACATAAATCATTCTCTCTTGAAAAAGTACAATGTGCATGTTCTTATATAACTCCTGGATGTTATGGATGGTTTTTATATCCTCTTTATCCAATATTGATTATAAAGAAATATAATTAGTAGTGGTTTTCATTTAATCTATATTATGCAATCTTAATAGATCAGTATGTTGTCTAGATTACCATTAGACATTTTCAAATTTTTAATTTTAATTGTCACTATCTATTTTATAAAATCCTAGTATCCCTCAACTATAATATTTATAATACATTTTTTTGGGTATTCTAGTGGAATTAATTCTTGAAATCTATTCCCTTAGTCATTGTGTTATGGCTACGCCACTTCATAGAAAAATTCATCAAATGATTTTAGAAAGACAAAAAAATTAACATGTGGAACCTTGATCAATTGGGTGGAATTCAAAATCCTTGGAATAATTACTTTTAAGTTCTCAATACATAGACACTAAAATTGTAACATACAGTATATGACTATTTGTTTGTGTCTAAATATTGATAATTCATCCCACCATTCTAATAAAAACACCTTAGTCATATGAGGGACCCTATACAAAAGTTGATGAGCCCTGTAAACAATAATATATGTCTAAATTTATGTGATGTAATGAATTATAAATTAATAATTTTATATTTAAAGGATTTGGTAAGTTAATATTATAGAATTAAATCCTTGTTTTATTTCATATTCTTATTCTATTTGATCTTACCAACAATATAACCATCCTTTAAAAAAAATCACCACACGAGTTGATTTTAACTTTTTATACTTGTTTATTATTATAATATGTTATGGAAAATATCAAATACGATTTCACAAAATAATATACCATGAAAATAAAAAAATTACAAAATAATGACACGGTCCTGAGATGTTCTCTATTTTTTAAACTATTGATAAAATATTAGAGTCACAAAGACCCCATTGGACTTCCATAAATAAATACCTGGAATGAATTATAGAACATGAAACTCTCATGTATTCATCATATTTTCTATAAAATGAATCTTGACTAAAACCAAATATCTACACGATAATAAAATATTTACAATTTATAATAACACATAGGTGAGGGGAACTCAATGAGAGAAATTACATTTTAACACTTATATGTTGATAGGATGGACCTTATACAAATTAAATAATGAAGTAAATTATGCATATCCTTAAAATAATATATTATTGACATTTTTAAAAACATATATTTAATAATTTAATAAATTTTTTAATAAAGAAAATCATAAATGTATTGGTATCAGCTCATGATCAATCATCCTGAAATTATATTTCATAAGAAATATTGTATTTTCTAAAATTCAACATGAGGGTACTTTTAATACGGAAAATTGAATTAGAATAATTTTAATTAATTATAGATATGTCCCATGGAACCTAAAATAATGACCTTAAATCCCAAAAAATATAATTTTAATTTATTTAATTTTTTCATAATTTTGTTGTCGTATTTGGACCACAATCAGAACCCTGAAAATAATTTAGGCCTAGTGAACAATTAAAAGGGTTAGACTGGTTATTCCTGGGAAAAATTCGTCTCGTATATGGTGGGGAATCCTATGAATGTTATTTATTTATTGGAAAAAAAAATAAAATATGTTGTCTTATTTATTTTTATATTCATATGAATCCATTGATTCTTTGAGTAAGCATCATAAGGAAGATTTGTGTTTATTTCCATAGTGTTAGCTTCCCAATGAAGCATTTTATTATTATCCCATGGATTATTTGTGTATCCTTCTCATTGAATTATTTTCTATGATTCTCATGGAAGCATTGTGTATTCTTCCCATTAATTGTTTGGGTAAGATTCCAATGAAATTATTAGGTTAATAATATTATTTTTATTTCTCTAATATTTCATGTTTTATTTTTAAATATTATACAGAATTCATACGAGTCCAGACCTCTCGACAGTGTGTGATTCTGAGGCCTGAGCTGCCAAGAATAAAAGTTTAAAATAAATTAAACACTAAACAATGTGCATGAGAAGTTTTCATAAAAAAGTGGAATAACGTTTAAATCGGTGCACAGATCAGAAATCAGAGGTCAAAGATGCGTTTAAAGTATATACATTACCTTAGGTGGGGCCTAACATCGATCGGCAAGGGTTAGCGGCAAGAGTTAGATTTTGGATGTTTTAATGTAAATAAAATAAATTAATAATTTGTTTTATATTAAAATGTTTCCATTTTGTGTAGAGACCTAATACTCCCCTGTTAAAACCTAATTAGGTCATGTCTTTATGGTTATCCGCATAACCCTATGAATTTAGAATTTTTTGTAGGAGTTTTATAGGAGAACCCATTGGTGGACGACGACCAGTCGATCTATCGACGCATCTTGAATTCGACGATCCTCACCAACGAACGTGACACGGTGATCATTCTTCAACTGAATTGAGGTATGGGTTTGTTATTTTGATTTAGTTCTTCCCTGTTATTTGAATAAACAACGAATACAGATCAACCCATGAATAGGGTGAGTCGCGGATCGTGTGTTCTTGCGGGAGGGTTATTATTTTCCATGGGGTTTGATTCAGGAGATTATTATGAATGTTATTTGTTTATCATTTGATTATTCCAAGTTTAATCCTTCAAAAGGGAACTGATCAATGCTGTAATGAATGGCGGTAGAGGTTCGTTCCTCATATTTGTTCATGTGACCTATTATTTCCCTTCGACCATGCATTCTTCGCGTTCTTTGTGGGCTTATGAAAAACAGATCATTACACATCCATTTTGAAACTCTACAATCCCAAATTGGAGATCTGACATTGTAACATCCTTGTAGATTTGTAATTAAAATGGAAGGAAATGAGTTGACTCGGATTAGGAGAGATCATTCTTTGAGCATTCATCACACGGGTGGATCGATATGCATTTTCTGGGCCGATCGGAGGACCGTAAATAACGGAGAAGACTTTGGGATGTCTTGGAGACCTTAATCTTCAGGATTCATGGACAAGGGGTGGTCAGATCGAGGATTGGAGGAGTACCGAGGAATAGTGATGTAGGTTCGTGATTCTGGAAATTTCTTAAGAACACATCATGTATCCAGAATAACACTCTATGTCAGACCGGATCAGCGATGGCTAGGGTTCCGCGATACACAAAGCAATGACACAACGTGTTCTATGAAGAACACGTTGTGTGGGTCCTTACACGAGACTCGGTATGTATCCAGGGGATACATGAACATGGGTTGGAGTACACAGCTGTGTACCCCAGCACACAGCCAGACCACGATGGCTGCATGGGTTACCTCGTGCACTAGTTAAACGGGTTGTAACACATGGGTTGAAGTTGTGTAAGGTCACATTGCCAGCATACACAAAGTCCTCCCCAGATAGTGGAACATGTAATGCCACACTCTTACACACAAAGTACACCTTCTTCTACACACCAAGAAATGTGACACGGTACATTGTATATGGGCAGTACCCAGGGTCAGAGGACACATCGTGTGACCCTTCTACATGCCCTGTAATTTTTAGTACATGTCTTGATCCTCCTCTCCAGTGTATCATAGACATGTTTCATTTGGGATAGTGCCTATTTTTCTCATTCTCTTGAAGGTCTAGTATTGTTTCCTCTACATGAGTATGATCCCTTCAGCATGAATTTCTGAGATAGAGTCAGGTTTCCCTTCGAGTGTCCCGGAGCAAGATCCTCCATCCATTCTTGACCCTAAGTAGAGTCAGTTGTCAACATGACTATTTCCATTGGTTTTTGATCCTATAGCTAGTTGGTGAATCAGGATGAGTCGCAGTATCTTCCATGTCCCTGAAAGTAATCCTCATCTATTTATCATAATCTTTCCCCACTCATAAGTTTTTTCTCCCAGAATTAGTGAATCTATCTCTCGTGACCTTCCTCGACGAATGGTACTTCATGGATGAACTTCATCAGAGCCATCAGACTCTTGGGGTGATATCTCCTAGACGAGAACTTTGTGGAATCTTTGAACTGAATCCCTAGAGTGGGTATGTGGTAGTTTGATTCATCTCTATACTACGAGTCATTGTTTTGAGTATATTTGGATTGTGTTTATCTTAATATATTCTCATTATACATATGTCATGTAGAGAAGTATTTACCTTTCCTTTTTGTACTGATTTGTGGTTTTCAGGGTCCTCTACTAAGTATTGTTATACTCACCCTTTCACAGTTTTTTCACACCCATGTCGTGTCTTGTGCAGATGAGCAGCCTTTTGATGGAGTCCAGGTAAGGATCGGGATTTATAAGTTCCCTACATGCCGAGCGGTTCCTATAGCTATGAGTAGCAGTACGAGTACCTCTTTGTTCTTACAAGTTGGACTTTGTAGTTTTTAGTCTCTTTTTTTTTTGTGGGCTTGTATTCCGACCCAGTTTACTTTAATTACTTTACCTTCTATTGTACTCTATTTTGATGGGTTTATTTGTATGCATGCATTTTAATTTCCTTAGTGGTTTTTTCATTTTATCATTTTTTGTGCTTGGATACGTGTGTGTGTAGGTACTTAAGAAATTCCTCTCATGTTAGTAATATTCCTACTAATTGCTAGTATCCAGCACCTTGAAAATTGGGGTCAGTCTTGGGGATTCATAGCATGACCACTGGGACTAGTTGTGACAGAGTGGTATTAGAGGTGGTGGGTTCTACCTTAGAACCAAGACTCAGTGAGGTTGGTTTGGGAAAATAGGGTTATGTGTTTCAAGCATAGCTTTCAGGCTATATAATCTAGTGTTGGTGCAGGAGGACGACATATCCATACAACAAGACTCTAATAACCTTCTTTTCAGCTTATTACATGAAAACACTAGTTGTGAGGAAATAAAATAATTTTGCTTGAATAGTATAGGAATGGGTTGTGTTTTCCATGTCCTTTGTCTCAGCTATCCTGATATACTCGTTGACCATGGTACATCTTGTTTCCTTATAGGATGCCTCTGCAATGCATACCCTCTAGGATTCAGTAGTCCAGTCACGAGGATGACTCCCTCAGTGATGAGGATTCGATACATGGACCAGTTCCCCAGGAATTACCGCTAAGTGGTGCACCTTCTATACCACCACAAGTGGAGCAGCCCGTGGTACCAACAGCACCGACTGATGAGGGGCATAGGCTGTGCCTTCTCTATGAATTCCAGAGATAGAGACCCCTCAGGTTCTAAGGCAATCCTGACCCTTAGGCAGACGAGGACTAGCTTGAGGTAGTGACTAGAGTTTTCCATCTCATGAGGAAATCGACAGACCAATTGGTGAACATAATATCTATCATTCTTTATGGTTCGTGGGGATGATGGTGGAGTCTCACCACGCAGACCCCCAATGAGGACACTCATTCATGGACGGAGTTTGAGCGACTCTTTAGGGAGGAGTTATCTCCGGTTACACTATGAGAAGTGCATCCCCAGGAGATTCTTCACCTCCACCACTGTAGTTTGATGGTGGATGACTATTCATCAAGGTTCACCAACATCGTCACGTACTCGATGGATATGGTTAGGTATCAGTACTTCAAAGCTCAGACCTTCTAATGAGGTCTATGAAGGGACATCTGATCTAATGTTCTGACTTTATGCTTTTCGACTTATACTGTAGTGCTTAAGCAAGCCTTGTTGATCGAGATATTATTGGTGAAGCAAAGGCAGCAGAAAATAGTAATCAGTAGTCATACTGGTGTGGAGACCTCGACAACAGGGAGCTGATGTCAGGAACAACGATCAGGACATGGGAGAGGTCACAGGAGGACCCAAGACAGGGGATCGACAATCCAGGTGTCTCAGGATTGATCCAGTCAGCTTAGAGAGAGGTGATTCTACTCGTGCTGCAATAGTGTACATCTTGCTAGAGACTATCTGACCCATCGAGTTATTGAGAGTGAGGTGGTGGATGGACCACTGAGGCAGAGGCAGAGAGTGGAGAAGACAGACCTACCAGTCAGTAGAAATGGCAGATGATCAAGGAGAGCTATAGGTGGTGGCATACTCTTCGATTTACTCCCTCCACCACCCTCTGGAGGTCCTCACCAGGATTAGGGAGCTGGGGGATTGGGGTGGGGATGGCTGCATACGGTCAAATCGTACGACCCAAGGACTCTAGGAATGATTTGATGTACAATCTGTGTCTTTTATAACTTAGCTACTGTACATATAAACACATGTTCTAGTCATTACATCCTCTCCAGAGGTCTTGTGCAAAACCTAGAGATTCTGGTATAGCCATTGACTTGACCCATAGGCTTGAAGTCACCTATGGGCAGATAATTAATGATCATGCACCTTTTTAGATAGTGTAATATCACCCATAGAGGCGAGAGTTTTAGTTGGAACCTCTTGGAGGTAGTGTCGAGACCTTATGATGACATTCTCAGTATGGATTGGTTATCCTCGGTCCATGCCCAGATTGACTACTTTAGGCGAAGAGTGTGGTTTGTCTACAGTGATGGGATGATGTTTTCCATTGTCAGGGAAAGGGACACTCAGGAAGCATGTAATGCACTCATGCATAGGAGGGTACATCCGATCACTCATGATTTGTCTTGCCTTACCCTCAGAGCAGTAGATGTTGTGAGCTTCCATTTCCCAAAAGTAGTGGCCGAATACAAGTACATTTTTCCTGATGTTGTTCTAGGACTACCTCCCTTCTAGTAAATATACTTCTACATCGACATATACCCCAGTATGGCACTTGTTTACTCATCGGAATATCGGATTGATCCCTTGGTGCTTCACGAGATGAGGGTGCAGATGGAGGATTTTCGGAGCAAGGGTTTCGTGAGACCCAGTGTTTCACCCTCGGTTGCCCCAGTTTTGTTTTCCAAAAAGGAAGATGGGATTTTGAGGTTGTGTGTGGATTACTGGCGCTTGAACCATGTGACGGTGAAAAACAAGTATCCACTACTGAGGATCAATGACCTCTTCGTCCATTTGAGAGGGGCACATTGGTTCTTGAAGGTTGACCTTTTCCCATGTTACCACTAGTTATGTGTACATGATGAGGATACACCGAAGATGGCTTTCAGATGCTGCTACGGTCACTATCAGTTCATAGTGATGCCTTTTGGCTTGACGAACTCCCCATTAGTGTTAATGGGACTTATGAACCGAACCTTCCAAACATACATGGACCAGTTCGTAGTGGTCTTCATCGTAGAAATTTTTTTATACTCGAAATTAGAGGAGGAGCACACAAGACACCTGCAGATAGTTCTGGATGTACTCTGAGAGAACCAACATTATGGGAGGCTCTCGAAGTGCTAGTTCTAGATTCAGGAGTTCCACTTTATAAGACATGTCATTTCAGTAGATGGAGTAGCTATGGACCCAGCCAAGGTAAAGGCAGTGTTAGCATGGGAGCCACCTCGGATCGTGACAGAGGTACGGTGCTCCCTTAGGTTGGTAGGCTACTACAAGAGATTCATTCCTGATTTCTCCCTAATATTAGTACCGATGATATCCTTGATTGGGAAGGGGAAACCCTTCATGTGGATGGAGATGTTCTAGTATGTTTTCGAGTATTTAATGCAGAGTTTGATGAGTGCCCCAATATTGAGATTGATGAATGAGGGTGTCGAGTACATAGTTTTATGCGACGCATCAGGGACCTGGAATGGTTGTATCTCGATGCAGAGATAGGCATGGATTGCATATGGTTTCTCCAGCTTAGGCCACATGAGAAGAACTATGTGACCAATTTTCTTGAGTTGGCGACGGTATTATTCACGTTGAAGATGTGGTGACACTACCTTATTGGTGAATAGTTTACCATTTACACTGACCATAAGATCCTCAAGTACATATTCTCGCAAAAGGATCTAAATATGAGACTTAGGCATTGGATACAGTTTCTATAGGACTATGATTTTGAGATCATCTATACTCTTGGGAAGGGGAAGAAGGTGAAAGATGCTCTTAGTAGGATATTTAACTCGCAGTTGTTGAGTGAGGTGATGAAACAGTTGTCCTTGTTAAAGATGTCCTTTATGGAGAGAGATAATGAATTTTACCCTCACACGATGGTTGTTACCCCTCCACTATTACAAAAAGTTAAGGTGGAACATCTTGGGGATGTCGACTATGAGGTTTTATGTGCTCAGTTATCCACAGGACATTCTCATAATGGATATTCGCAAGGTGGGGAGCATGTTGTTTTTTCAGAGGATGCACGGTTATGCCAATGGAATGGCGGGAGGAGGTCATGGGGGAGTTTCATACATTTCCTTTGGTGGTACCTCCTAAAGTGGTGAAGATGTACCACGATCTCCAACAATAGTTTGGGTTGTCCGACATGAAGAAGGTAGTAGCAGAGCTCGTTTCATGATGCCTTATATGCTAGCAGGGGAAGGATGAGTACCAGGTTCCAGTGAGTTTATCTCAGCCCCTGGAAGATCCAGGGTGGAAGATGGATAGAATATCGATGGACTTTGTGACAAGATTACCAGATATGTCTAAGGGTCACGATTCCATAAGTGATCATTGACTGACTCACCATGTCGGCCCACTTCTTAGCTATTAGAGAGAAGAGTTCCGTAGAAAGCTTGGGATGTCTCTATGTGCAAGAGATAGTTCGGCTTCAGGGATTCCCTTTGAAAATAGTCTCGGATCAAGACACCATGTTCACATCCTAGTTGTGGAAGGGATTATTGGAGGCTTTTTTAACTTAGCTACATTTTATCACGACATTTCGTCCCTAGACCGATGGTAAGATTGATAGGACCATTCAAGTTCATAAAGATATGTTGCAATCATGTATCGTGAACTTTTGTCGTAGTTGGGAGGACCAGCTACCACTGGTGGAGTCTGTGTACAATAATAGATACGACTCCACCATTGGTATGGCATCATTCAAGGCTTTATATAGGAGACCCTTACGATCACCGCTTTGCTGGACCGACCCTGGAGAGTCAGTACTCATGGGTCCAAATTTGGTGCGATCTACCATCAAGAACAAGCAGATCATTTGGGAGTAGGTGAAGATAGCAAAAAGTCGACAGAAGTCCTGTGTTGATATGTAACAGAGACCTCTGGAGTTCGAGGATGGGGACCATGTATTCTTTAGGGTCTCACCTCGATGAGGGTTGCATAGATTTGGATGGGGTGGAAAGATATCTTCAAGGTTCAATGGGCCTTTCCATATGATGTGAAAATTTGTTGAGGTCTCATAACACATAGCTCTACAACCGATGTTTCACTGGGTAAATAATGTCTATAAGGTTTCACAGCTGAGGAAGTACGTGCATGACCCATCACACGCCATTGACTGGGGCGAGATGGACATCGATGATGGAGCATCCTTTGTTGAGTATTGATTGGATATTGAGTATAGGAAAGAGAGGATCCTTTGTGGGCAATTTATTCCCTTGTTGCATGTTCGATGGTAGCATGGGAATCTTCAGGAGATCACGTGTGAGCGGGAGGCTAAGATCCGTTCCCAGAACCCACATCTTTTTTAGTAGCCATGTTTGGTATTTTCGAGGATTAAAAGACCTAAGGTCGGGATAATTTAATGTCTCATAATTTTTTTTATTATTTTAAAATATTACATATAATTATTACGATTCCATAACTCTTGACGGCATGTGATTCTGCGGCTCGGGGTGCCCATTAAAAAGATTGAAATAAATTATACTTTAAATAATGTGCACTATCAATTCTACTAAAAAACTGGAATATCTTTTAAATGGGTGCCTATATCAGAAATTAAAGGGAAATGTTTCATTCAGATCAATGACATTACCTTATGTAGGGCCTAACATTGACCAGAGAGGGTTTGCTGCAGGAGTTATTTTTTTGATGTTTTATTGGAAATAAAATAAATTATTAATTTATTCTTTTTTAAAATGTTTTCTTTTTTGCGCAGTTACCTAATCCTCCCCTATTAATACCTACTTATGGAATGATGGTAGGGTTAGCCATATAACCGTAAAAATTTAGAATTTCCATTAAATCTTTGGATGAGAACTGGTTGGCAGACGACGATGATGCGATCAATCGATGGATCCCATATTCGATGAACCTCACCAATGAGCACGACACGATGATTGTTCTTCAACTGAATCGATGTAGGTGTTGGTTATTTTGATTTACATCTTCCCCATTCTTTTAATAAATGAAAAATGTGGATCAACCGATGAACATGGTGATCAGCGGATCATGCGTTCTTATGGGAGGGTTATTATTTTCCTTGGGGTTTTATTTGGGAGATTGTTTAGATATTTATTTGTTTATCATTTTATTTTACCCTTTTTAATAATTATAACAGTAGTGGATCAATTCTGTGATGAATGAAGGCATAAGTTCATTCCTCATATTGGTTTTTGTGAATTCTTTCTCTACTTCGACCCCATGTTCTTCGTGTTCTTCGTGGGGTTATGAACAACAGATCGTTGCACATCCGTTTCACAACACAACGATCCCAAATTAGAGATATGACATCATGAAGACTTAGAAGAGGTGAAAAAACAATGGAGGAAAATGAATCGACTCAGATTTGGAGATAACATTATTCAATATTTCCCCTTATGGGTGGATCGATACACATTTTTGCGGCTGATCGGAGGCCCGAAAACAATGGAGTCATCTTCAGGACATCGGTGCAACCATAAACTTCATGATTTGCAGAAAAAGGATGGCCGGATAGAAGATCGAATGAGTATCGAGGCATGGCAGAGAAGTTTTGTGGTTCTAGAAATTTCCAAATAACAGTTTGTGTATCCCAAAGAATAGGTCGTGTGGGACTGACATAGTGGTGGCTAGGGTTCTGCGAGGCACTAATTGATGACACAACATGTTCTTCGAAGAACACATTGCGTGGGTCCTTATGCGGGACATGGAGTGTATCCAGGGGATAAATGGACACTGAGTGGAGTACACAGCCATGTACCCCACCACACAACTAGACCAGGGCGGCTGCATGGGATACCCCATCCACATGTTACACGGGTTGTAACACATGGGTTGAAGCTGTGTACGGGCACATGACATGCGTACACAGAGTCCTCCCTGGATATATGAAGACATCGTGTCACTCTCTTACCTGCCATGTAAGCCTTTTTATATATGAAAATTCATGAAATATGGGTTGTTTTATATGGGTAGTACCTAGGGTCAAGAAAATGAAGTGTGACCCTTCTACCTGTCGTGTACTTTTCTATACATGGATTGATCCTCAAGTCCACCATATCTTGGACATGTTTCATTTGAGTTAGTACCCCTTTTTCTTATTCTACATAAGGTTAGGTATCATTTCTATATATTAGAGTATGATCCCTTCAGCTGGATTTTCCATGATAGAGTTAGGTATCCCTCCGAGAGGCCCAGATCGAGATCATCTATCCATTAATGACCCTAGGTATAGTCAGGTATCGATGTGAATATTTCCATAGAGTGATGATCCTATACCTAGTAGGTGAATTTGGATGATTCATGGTATCCTCCATGGCCCTGGATGTGATCCTCATCTCTGTATTGTGATATATCCTCACTCAAGAGTGTGTTCTCCTAGAATGAGTGTATCTATCTCTCGTGGCCTTTCCCAATGAATGGTACTTCTTAGACGGACGTCATCGGACCTATCCGACACATGGGGTGAGTTATAATGGATTATGGCTTTGTGTAATCATCTAACTAAATCCCTAGCATGGGTATGCGTTTGTTTGATTCATCTCTAGACTATGGGTCAGGGTTTTGAGTATCTCTTGATTGTGTTTCACTTTCTATATGTTCAGTAGAAAAATATCATGTAGAGATGACTATACCTTTCCACTGTGTATTTATTTTTGGTTTTTAAGGTCCTCTTCTAAGTATTTTTATACTCACCCCTGCACAGTATTTTCCTACACATGTTGTATCTTGTGCAGACATGCGGCCTTTTGACGAAGTCTAGGGCGTATGAGGGTATGATCGGGCTTTCTGAGTTCCCTACAGACCGAGGTGTTCCTACGCCTACAAGCAGAAGTCTCAGTACATGTTTGTGCTTACAAGTTAGACTTTTTAGTTTACAACCTTCTATTTTTGGTGGGCTTGTATTCCAACCTAGTTTTGTTTTAGTACTATACCTTCCATCGTACATTGTTTGGTTTGGTTGAGTTGTATGCATGCAATTTTTATGCCTTAGTGGTTTTTTCATTTCAGCATTTGTTGGCTTTGAGATTTGTGTGTGTGTGTGTGTGTGTGTACAGGTATATAGGAAATGCCTCCCATGTTATTAATATTCCTACTTGGTGCTAGTAACCATCCCATGGTCTATTAGTGGCAGGCTTTGGGATTCGCAGCGTGGACCCCACTGGGACGGGACATGACAATTATTATTTTTTGGTTTCATTAAATCAAATAAAACTTCTATAGAAAGTTTTTATTCCCAATAGACTACATCAACTAGATTCCCATAATTCTAAATAACAAATAAAATACTCACACCAAACTTAGGTTGAAAATATTTCACATCAGTTTCCATTAAATTGGTCAAAAAATAAATCATTCATCTTCATGTCAACTTTTACACAAACCCACAAATCTTCAACTGACCATATCATGGAGATTCTAATCTAGATCAATGTTACATAATTATTATTGGGACTTTATAAAACCCTATATCTAAATAAAATAAAACATAATTGAAAAATTTTATATTTTTGAGATTAAAATTTACATGTTCTCTCTGATATCATCTAAAGGAACTCCGGGTGCATAAAAATCATGAAAAATAGACAAATTTTTTTTTTGGATTAGATTAATGTTACAAATAGTCACTCCATAAAACCCATAACAAAATTTCTTGATGGAATATTTTTTATAAACATTAAGAGACTTATGTAAAATTGAACAAATGTTTTCATGATACCTTCTTCATTTGAGGCCTTTTGTTTGATTCGCTCAATGTCAACTTATCGTGGAAAAAATGTTTTGTGAATAGAATCATCTAGATATTATAGATGTAAACCACAATTACTAGATCATCAAAAAATATTTTCTAGTTTCTATCATGGAAAATCAAATAGATATAAAAAATGTTAGGTCCACTAGGCTGAATACCC
Organism: Viscum album; assembly: GCA_963277665.1. Taxonomy (NCBI): domain Eukaryota; kingdom Viridiplantae; phylum Streptophyta; class Magnoliopsida; order Santalales; family Viscaceae; genus Viscum; species Viscum album. The sequence goes on from OY728126.1 coordinate 310,986,750, forward strand.
TGAGAGGGGGGGGTGAATCAGGGTATGACTAATTAAAAAATTAAAGCCCTTTCTGATCTTGATTCGCTATTAAGAAAAACACTCTTCTCTCTCTTTCCTGCTGCACAATATAAACAGAAAGTAAAACAAGCACAGGACACAACAATTTTACTTGGTTCACCTCTAAGGGCTACGTCCAAGGAGCATACGCCGACAGGTTTCCGGTCGTACCAAGTCCACTAAACTTCACTAGCTGTGGATTACAATGTTCGGGCTAGATCACTTCTATGCCCAGGCTCACTGCCTATACAAGGTTTAGGGTCAGCTCACTGCTTTCCCAAGGGTCACTCCCTGTTTCTCTCTCTCTGGCTCACTGCCGGTGGAGAGGATCACCTTCTTCCTCTTCCAGAGCTCACTGCTCTTGGAAGGAATCCAATCACAGTTTATAGACCTGTAGGTCTCTTCATTTCAATTAAGGAATGCATCTTTCTCTGTATGTAGATGCTCTGTTGAAGTCCAACTTTCACCCGCAGATGAATCTCACTTTGCACCGGATGTACCGGGCAACCTCAGTTTTTACGCGCAACCCTTACGGTGTCTTGCGCGCAATTTCTATGATTTGCGCGAAATTCCTTTTTCGCGCAACGTCCATATATTACGCGCAGCCTGGAAACTGCCTTGCGCGCAATTCACTGCTTTTGCGCGAAATCCACTTTTCGCGCAATCTTCCTTTTACGCGCCAACACCAACTGTCTGCGCAGCCTTTGCATTGCGCGCAATCTGACTTTACGCGCAAACTTTAAGTTTACGCGCAACACCCTTTCTAACTTCAATTTCGCGCATGAGAGCTCGGGTATTTTCTATGTCTTGAACTCTACTGAATGGAGGAGGGTCACATCATATTTATAGGCAAAATCGACCCCGCGCGAAAAACCCTCCTTAAGCGCGTAATCTGCTTTGATCGCGAAAGCCAAATCTTCCACACACAACCATTTTCCGCGCACTGCTCCATAATTTCGCGCACCTCATGCCTTTGCCATTTTACGAGCTTCGGACCTCGTAACACCTCTTGCGCGAAATACTTCATCCGCTATTTCGCGCGCCACATCAATTTTCCGCGCACGCCTCCAAAATTTCGCGCGCCTCATGCCTTTACCGATTTTCAAGCTTCCGGCCTTGAAACATCTTTTGCACGAAATACAATTTCGTGCAACCCGCTGTTTTGCGCGCCAAACTTCAAGATTTCGCGCAACCCACTAGTTTTGCGCGCCACGCTTAATTTTTCCGCGCACCTCCTTCATTTCTCTCTCCTCAACCTTTGACAACAACATATCACTCCATTTTCCATTGGCGATTTTCAGGCCCAAAAATTTGGCAAACACTGGAAAACGGCGCCACCTTGTACTGCTCTTTTGTACCACCTCCAGATCGTCCTTTCCTTTGTCATAGTTCTTTGTCAACATGGAATGTCAACAACTTCTTGGGAACTCGACAATTCTCCATGGAAACCTGCTTTGTCAACAAACACAATCAACCCAAAAATACTGCAATGTTACCTTGAGGGATTTTTGCCCAACAAAAAATCTAATTGATCATTGGAACAATTTGGACTCGATTGTGCGAATGAGATCGATATGTCTTTGTTTATTAATTAAAATATCTCTATAAAAACATAATTAGATTAGATATGAGAGTTTATATAACTAAATTTGTCTAAATTTTGGAACTCACTAATATGTAGGATATACTGAGATTTTATAACTTGGTAATTCTTTCGAAAATTACACTCTATTCCCTTGAAACTAATTAACTTCATTATATAAATTTTTAAACATGTATGACTTAATAAAACTATCATAAATTTCACAAATGTTTTATACCTCAGTAGTAACACTATAATATTTTACGTGACAAAATTAAAACCATTAAATCTTCCCATAATCTCCCCTAATAATTTAAAAACCCTTTAACAGCCAATGCTCATTGAAAAAATTATATTTTACATATTCAATTTTATGATTAAACAACATGTGAATAACTTGAGAAACAAATTCAATCATAATAATTCTAAAAATTACTAATATAATTGTTTTATTTTTACTTTTGATTAATAATTCTTGGACATTATCTAACCATCACTTGTGGGGACCACTTTTTTATAAACACATATTCATTATAATAGGTGGATATTATGGATAAAAATTGTGTGTTTCCCTCTATGTACTAGTCTCGATAGCAGTGATTCCAACTCATAGACTAATAGGAGAGACATGAATCCCATCATATCCTCTATAGATATAAGGGATTACTCAATTATGGGTACCTCTTATAAACATGTTATGTGTAATATAATGTCTTTATCTCAAAATTTCTAACATAGCAAGATTCACACATGTTTGATCATCCTTCTATTACATTATATATATCATGAACATTATAAAGAGATATATATTCTTATACCACAGACATGTGTTCAATTAGTATAATACAATCCTAGCCAAACAAGACCATCTAGATATATCTTCCTCAACATGGAAGAGATGACTTCTATCTTGATCATTCAACCATTTCCATACAACTGATGACATAGAAAACACAAACTACCTCGACAAGACTTCATTGCCTTGGTTTTTTCCATGAATCGATGTGTATTTTCAAATGGTATACATTGACAAGAATCTCATGTTTGGAGAAAAATACACATGTTCATATATAAGAACAACCAATGAGACCTAAAACATGTGTTGTTCCTATTAACATGTATATCCTAATTATCTCAACTACTTTATATTACCTAGTGTCAATTTCATGAGAATAAGAGTAAATTCTTATGAGACTCCAACAAGTAATAGTCAAACATCATCTATGTACCATCTATATGTTATATATATACCATAGAATATATTTTTCATATTATTATAATATTATCTTGAGGTTATCATTATAGATGCTAACATCTATATCATTTTGATATTACCTGTAATCAAATAAAATTAACATTTCAGTTGTGGATTCTTATGTATCAACAATATTATAGAAACAATAAACAGACCCATATATATATAACTACTTTTGTGTTGTGATAATCAATATACATAAATGAATTGGGTCTGGGGAACAAACTCATAACACATACCACATTCATTCTTCCCCTTCACTCTAATCATTCTGTTTTGACTGTCACTAGCATCAATCCTACAATTTCACCGCAAATGTTGTCCATAAATGATCCCCACAACAAATGTAGCCTCATAAACCACTTCAATACAGTTCTTTAGTAAATACTGAAGCACTAATTAATGCAGTTCCAAAGGAAATCCTCTATAAATGAACAATGCCTTCATTTTATCATCAAGATAAAACTCAAGAGAGAAGGGTACTAAATTCAACAAATATTAAAAATATTCCTTCACTGACTAGTTACCATGGTGAAAACCCATAAAAATAATTGTATATTGAATATTTAGGATAATAATAAATAATGAAGGTTTCTTTGAAATATTTTGATGAAAGATCATTTAATGGTTAGTCATGAATATTACGTATCCACCACACAGACCCAATCCATAAATAAATGGAATAGTGAACCACACCATAAAGGATTTAGGATTTGGTATTATGTTGAAAATATATTCAACAATGATAATAAAATAAATCACATCATGAGATCCATAGAAACTACATAATACTAGAGAAAATAAATTTTGAAACTCTCATCTATGATCCCTGAGTTGGTCTAACAATTTATCCCATATCTGGGAGGAGTCAAAGACTAGATAAAAAACTCTTAGATCTCGTTGAAAAGTTCCCATAGAATTATCTTCATGATATAAAAGTTTATTCATAGGGGTTTTTTCTCAAAAATCACTAAGAAAACACAATAAATAATTTTTTTAAATTTCAACTAAAAGAGAATAAACAAAATCCGTGAAAATCATATTTTAAAAATCATCTCAATATTCCATAGAAAGGAAATGAAAACATGATTAAGAAAAATAATGGTTATATAAACCCCCTTTCAAAAAAAATTGATAAAATATATGGGAATATATTATACTACAAAACCAAATCATTTTCAGACAACCATGTAACACCCCACACACCCAAATTATAAAGGCTGAATATTGATTTTCATTATACATGGTTGAAATATACCTAGAATGATTTTCTTAAATATTAAAATAGAAATTCGATTTCATGAAATAAAAAAATACTATTTATGTATTCTTAATTTAAATAATAATAATAATATTTAATAACATCTAAAATTAATAATTTATTAACTATAAACTTGATAAAAATAATGATTTGGTAACTTGGTGTTACATGGAAGATTTATTCATAGAATTTTTTTGTAAAAATATTTTTTATTTAAAAATGCATAATGTATATCCATTATAAATAAAGAAAATAATATTTAATTATAAATTAATTAAATTAATTTTCTTTTTAATTTATTTAAATTTGTTATTTTTACTCTATATAACATGATTACAGGTCATATTGATAATATAAGATCCTCTAAATATTGAAGCATGCATTTATAGAAAACCCATTTTTCTTTTCATTTATCAGGTATGTTTTTAAATCATATTCACCACATCATTGAAATTAAATTGATAAAATGTATTCCACATATGGAATCATCATAATTAAAATTATTTTATAGGTAAAATATAATATTATTCATAATTAGTAAGAAAACCGACCAAAATTAATAATTGTTGTTAAGGTAAAAATGAGTTTTTCAAGGGTTACTCTATACTAATATGGTTCAAAATGATCTACTAACTATCTGAAACAAAAACAAATTATGGTTATATTTAAATGTTTTTCTTTTTCCCCATCTAATATATAAGAATTTTGGAGCCATATATTCAATAAAGTAACATGATATTATAGAAAATAATGAAATCATACAAGTGTGTCACTCATCTCAAATATAAAATGGCACATCTCGCCTTACTATGTCACATTTATCAAAAAAAATATCTCAACATAACTATGAAATAATATCTCCCAGAAAACCATATCCAAATAATATAGGCGATGTACCTCCAAAATGACCAACCCTATAGTCCTTAATAAGAAACCCAGAATAGGTTCTTCAATAAAAAGTTAATTTTATTTTAAATGATCTTTCTTTTTTTACTTTTCCTTTTACCAAAATAAATTATGTTTTCAAAAATAATGTATAATAATATTATTATCTCACATAAAAATATATGTTATTATATTTTTTTTATAATATTTATTCAGTTATTCTGCATCAATTGTGAAACATGTCTATCACTCATGTGTACGGAATAATACCACCTCACAAACATATGTAATTTTTTCCATAACATAATCACATGAATATTAATAATGATTTAAATAATTAGCATAAATGATAAATATTTAATGATACTAATTATCTGAATTTATTAATCATTCACATTCATACACATTCATCCTTTAAGGTAATGATATTTTCGCAATTATATATCTATGTATTACCCGCTTCAAAATTCTATGTGAATAATTTTCCATCCATAAATTACATTAACAGATAGAAAATGGTATATAATGAAATAATAATGTATTTATAACATTTGTTTCATTATAGACAAGATGAATCAATATAATAATTATAATAAATAGATCTTCGCTAATAAAAAAGCAAGAAAAAATATACCATTTAACACCTAAAACCATTTTAGTAATTATATATTTTTAATGAATGGGTGGAAAGATATAATAAAAATATCATATATGATATTATAAAAAGGAATTATATTCATTTATTAATTATTAACATGATTACAGATATTATAGAAAATGTGAAATGATTTTTATTTAAAGGGAAGCGTTTAAGAAAAATATTTTATCTCAATTTACACTCTATTGATAAATATTTTTTATTATACACATATTAACACTTATGTGGTTTATATACTTGACCATTTATTTATATAAAATTAATTAAAATCTATTAAATTATCATTACTATTTAAATTAATTTTATTCCTCTATGGGCTGAGAATTTAAAAGTTTCCAAATTTGAATAACTATATTTTACAATATATCATTATTTTGAAATAGATTTTTTTTCATGATACTATATCATTTATTCATCATAGCCAAAATAATTTTCATCCAATAAATATTAAAAGAGTTTCTATGTTATCTTATAATAATTATTATCTTCATTACAGGAATAATGCAATGAAATTTTTAAATAAAAAAATGATTTTATTTTTATTTTTAATCATAAATATTTTTCTGGTATGTAATTTTTTTTAAAGTAAAAATTTCAATTTAATTTATTAAAATATTTATTATGAAAATTAATTGATTTTATTAAAATTTAATAGTAGAATAAATGGAAATTTTTGAGTGTTTTTTCAAAGGGTTTTTCTGAAGATTATATAAAAAATTCATAAACAATGTTTCTAACATATAAAGCGATTACGAACATTCATGATGCTATAAATTTTTTTTGAAATTAATCTTCTTCAAGAAATATTAAATTGTTTTACAATTTAATGTATATAATGAAATTTTATTTTAGTCATTCAAATTTAATTGATTTTTTATCCTAAATATATTATTTATATACATAACCTAGGATTTTGATGAATCTATAGTCAATTCAAACCTCTTATTAATATTCTTGTTCATTTATTTATCTTGAATGATTCAATTTCATAGAAATATTGAAAATTATGTTTCCCTTAATTATCTTTAGTATTTATAATGAATATTCTTATTTCATTAATTGTATATTATTTCTATATATAGTGTTTTAATTTGAAAGTTATTTGATTGACTAGGGGGATGTAGAAAATTTTATTTTTTTTACTAAATACAATTATTTATAGATATTAAATACTATTTATGAATTAAATATAACATTATATAATGATTAATGAGTTGAAATTGTAGTGATGGGTGGGGCCTAAAATTATATATCCCCTTGACGCATTATCATTTCTCATTTGAAAAATATGTTATCCAAATTAAATGTGGTTTTTCCCAGAGATTTATAATTTCATGGAACGAGGTTGCGATGATATAGATATTATCATGTCTAAGATCAAGACATAAAATATTAATATTTTACATCATTGAAAATTCATTTATTATTATATATGATATATTTTCATTAATAGTATCCAAAAAATAATTTCATGCTCAAGTTATTGATTAAGTAGAATGTGTTTTTAGTTATTTACCTTACCTTATTTATTATTATTTATATAATTATGAAAAATACCATTGTATGTTACCCTTATAATTATTTTTTTCTAAATTTTATTTTTTTTCTTTCCCATGGATATGAATAATAAGTCTATTAATGAGTTAACATTTTACAATTATTTTCCATTACTATTTATTATATTATATCCTAATTGAAAAATCAGTATCATGTATATATCTTGTTCATAAAGAATACTAAAATTATTGCTATGATAGGATTAAAACCCATTTTTGTATGATAATGAAATAATATAACAACCATCTATGGGTTACTACAGTCCGGTTTATTACAGTTGATATCATAATTTGTTTAGTAGAATATGTGGGAACAATATTTTAAAAAACCTAGATATTGGATGAAACCATATGATAGAAATTTTGAATATTTCACATTATTAAAAAATATAAAAAAATTATATTAAGATGAATATTTTTTTATTATCCATAAACCATTATCATGATACCAAAAGTTGATTTGGATCTAGCACATTTGTACCTAGGGGTAATAACTCTAAAAAAGGCACACATGGATTTGAATCGATCATCACAATATACATGACAACAAGCCTTATTGGGCACTTAGTTTGAAACTACCAAGGTATAATACTGGGAAAATTCACATTTTTGTTTCAAATAATTATGAAGGATTTGAAAATATTATTTTGATTTAATGATATTACAAAAATAAACTAGTTTTTTATACATAGATTAACAATGCATAAATATTAAATTTATTATTTCACACCTAAATCATAATTATATGGAATGATTTAAAATTAATAATTTAATCATATAATCTATTGTATTTATTTATCTAGAAATGGTGGGTGGAATAAATAATTCTACCTATAGTCATGTTCAATGCAGAAATTCCCCTCTTAGTTAAGAAAATATAACTATTTTTGGAACGTACTAAACTGTGGCTTTATTATGTAATCTTAATGAAGTTGTAAGAAATAAAAATTCCTGAATAGGGAAAATTTTCATTTCTTAATTTTTTTCTATAATGTTTTATCGCTTATGGTGTAACACCCAAAAATTCTATAATAATAACATTTTATCTCATAGCGTATATGACATGCAACACTAATCGTAAAAATATATAACAACCACAAACATTAAGATATATTTGTTTTTAAATAAATTCAATTTCTTCAATAGTTTGGGTTTCATTCAAACGTTTATTTATTTTTTTAACACACTTATTTGATTTTACCTTTATTTATGTAGATTACTAAGTTTAACTTGTGTTACATGAAACATCAAGTATAAATAAAATGTGAAAAATTATTAAAATATTATAATTTAATAATATAATTATCATTAAGATGATTGAATGATGGGTATAAATAGTATTAACAAAATTATAAAAATATATATTTTACGCATGTTGAATTTTTTACTTATTAATCAAATATAAGATTAGATTAATTTTAAATAAAATTTAATGCTTTTAGAAAAAAATATAATTATTAAAAACAATTTCTTCACACAATGTTCATATAATTTAAAAATTTTATAATTTTAAAATTGTTTTCATAAAATGAAATTAAATTATGAAATTAGAATATAAAAATTATATCAGGGTGATGTTTTTTGGATTTTTTAAAAGTATTTAATATGTTTATAAATTGTCAAAAATACTAATTTTTTTATGAATACTACATTTTTATTAAAATTATTTATAATGTAAAGTTATATTCTGAATTAATTGTAAAGTGAAATAAAAATATTTTTATATCAATTATCACAATTTTGTTCATTAAAATCATTTTAATATTGAATATTTATATAAAAATGTTATAAAATTTTAACACTTTCTCTTTGAAAATGCCAATTATTTTCATTTCTACAAGATTAATTATAAATTATATTTTCTGACTTATATAAAAAGAATTTAGAAAAACTTATTCCATATTTTGAATGATAATAATTTATTTTTTCTAACATTATCAAAATATATTTTGAACAAAATTAATTGTGAAAACATTAAAAATTAATTAGTACAGTTAAGGTGGACATTGGATTACATGGTGATTTAACTAAAATGATAAGGGTAAAAATGAAATCATCACTTATATAAATTGTATTAGATTTAAATAATTCTACCATCTCGCTCCTAGGATTAGGATTTTAATATTATTGCATACTTCTAAAAATATAAAAACATTGGATATAATAAAATTTTTGGAAAACTAAAACTGTTCTGATCACCTCACTTATAACAGGCCACCCCGATCCTATATTCTTCACACCATAAAACCTCATTATATCATACATGAAATGTAATAATATTTTCCATCATATCTCTTATCATCCTAGAATCCTTATATTTGGATTAAATACAACCTAATATGCATTTGGTGCAAACTAATAAGGGATACTCGAAGAAGAGGTAGCATTCTTCAATGAGTGTTTTTATTTTTTATACCTACACCTATAAATAATATTAGTAAACCATGATGATATAATAAATAAATTATATTATATATTATATTATTTAATTTTGTAATTGGTTTAACTAACATCTAGCCCCACTCCCATCTAATGGGTTTTGATATTATTATTCATGTGTACGATGGACTATTATCGCCCAAAGAGATTTCATCAATTTTCCATTATCACATTTTTTGGTTGGGTATGATACTGGATAAAAAGAATATATAATATATTTGTAACATATTTAATCATATAGTTTCACTATTTCATATATTTGTTTTAGTTTCCATTCCAAATGGGATATGATAATAGTGCTCATGTGTATGGAGGACTACCCCCTTGTGAAGAGTTATGATTCGTCCTTTAAAATCAATTTACTTGGAATTTATTATGGATAATATTAATTAATATATGTGATATATATGACAAAATTATGATATTAATAAAATGTTTACAATTCACAAAATATAATATATCATTTTATTTCATAAACTTAATGATGATAATATCATTTGTGCAAGTGTGGACTAGTGCCTTCACGAAGCGATATGACACTATTTTCATCACCACACTAATTGGATGACATATATAGGTATTTTTAATGAAATAGTATAGTATATATTGTATTATTATAATTATATAAATATAGAATATTACATTCAAAATTTATATAATGATTATTAAAAATGGAAACATTAATCATGAATACGTATGACATACTGTCTCCATTATTATAACATAGATCATTTTTCATAAGAATATTTCATGATTGGTTTTAAAAGTAAAATTGATCTATAAATATGATAATTAGGTAATTATTATTATTTTAAATATTATGTTACTATATATTATTTGAAATAATTATATCATTAATTAAGAAAAATTCATGATAAAAAATAAAATTAATACCTGAAACAATGAAAATAATGATTGATAATTAATGAAAATTAGATAATATTTTATAGAAGTTTCATATATAATATTATAATTTTGATATATTTCTATTATAATATAATTATAAATTTTAAATCACTATACATAATATTATAACACATTCAACTAAAAATAAGTGTAATGTAATGGATTTTTCCACAACTTCCTTTCATTGAGGCACATTTGTATATTATAAACCAATTTATTTTATATAGGGTATACACTTCCCATTTCACATGTAATATCATGAATACATAATAATTCATTAAATTCAGAGTATCAATTTCAATTATTTTATCCTTGAGGATTTGACTTAATATTTTCCATGTGGTAAATAATTTCATAACACAATTTATTTTCCTTAGGTTATAATACTCCCCTATCATATTTTTATTCTATGAATATGTGTGTAATGACAATTTGTTAACCTATTTTATATTTATAATGGTTTAATGTTTATTTATATTTGATGTATATAATATATTCATTTATAAGTTGTTACTTCAATGGTATGTTAATTTTAAGGGTTTATTTCACAATCTCATTTTCATAAGGATTGTTATTTCATAAATTTAAATTGATGAAAATTAATTGACACAAATTTAATTAAACTAGTTAAATTTATCCTCCCCTTTTAATTTTTGTTATATTCATTTAATAATATTAATTTCCACTATTTTTACTTCATAAATAAGATGATTTTTTTAAAAACAATATCATTATATCTCTCATATTTATGAAATAATTTTTCATCACGAATTATGTTACATAAAAATGTTTAAAAAATATTTTTTTGTGTATTAAAAATTATAAACTAAGTAATTTTTTACAAACATTTTACTTTTTAAAAAATGGTTTGAATGGAACTATATTTTCATTTTCCAAAAAAAACAATTTTCTATCCTTTTTCAAATGGAAACTGAAAATTCATTTTAACGTTTATAAAAAGGTACAGAATTACCATCCATCATTTCATTTATTATTTCCCTTAAAATTATGTAATATATATTTTAAATAGAATTTAATTCACATTAGTATAGAAATTATTTTATTTTAAATGTTATTTTCAATGTAATTTATTTAAAACAGTATATTTTAACAAAAATTTATTTTCAAAATGAATGTTATATTTTCATTAAGAATATTTTTACATATATTTGTATGGTATTTTCAATAATAAATAAAATAAACAATACACTTTTTATATAATAGTATTGGGTTATATTTTTTTATTACATCTTTATTAATATCTAGTTGGTTTATGATTATTTTGTCCGAGGAGAGTGTTGACATTCACTTCACTGATTCATTTTTATAGTCACTAACATCCCCTTTAAATATTCAATTTCCTATGACACAAAGTCACTAAATTTTCCTATAATTATCTATATTTTTTATTGATTTAATTATAGTTTAAACTATAAAACATTTATAAATATATTGTTTTAAATTGGATGTTATTTGATTGACTGAGGAGATATTGATAAAATTGTATTCTTTATTGAATAATGATATATAATGTAGTTTTGTGTTGTTAAAGAATTAAATCAATTATTATATATTTGAGGAATGATTTTCTCATGAAAAAAAGTAGGTTCCTGGTTATATATATCCCCTCAACACATTAGTTGTCTTGTGAGGTGAAATAGTAAGGTAGCATAAAATCAGTTTCCCAAACCAAATGTGTTTGTACCAAGTAGTTTTAAAATGTTACTTAGGATTGATGTTGATTTTAGTGGTATTTAGTATCTATGACCTAACATCCAATAATTAATAAATTCTATCATTTTTAATTTTTTATTATTATCCATGAGATATTCACAATTATATTATCTAAATATTCATTTAATTATTTTTTTATTTATTAAGTGGATTGTTTTTTATTATATACCTTTTACATATATATTATTAAGCATCATATTATCTCATTGATATTATCTCTTAATGAGCTTCCTTGTTATTTTTAGTATTATATATAATGTGTGTTTAGGTATTTACCATTCCATATTTTTTATGATTAATGAGCATGATTGATTGAATTATACCTAACCCTTAGTGAACATTTATGCTCACCCTTTATTGTTTGCTTTCCTAAAAATCCATGAAGTATAATATGATTTATGATAAAATATATATTAGAGGAAATTATGTTATTCGATAAAAAATATGTTATAATTATTTTTGTTTAAATTTTTTTATGGGAATCATATATGTATCTAGTTTACTAAGACAACTAAACTATTCTGTCATTTGGGATGTGATTCCATGTAATAAAGAAGAAAATATATCTTGTATTATATGGTTAGGGTTTCTACATTTTTATTTAGAGAAAATTTAGTAGATCCCATGGAAATTATATTTAGGAAAATGTTGGTTAGAGAACATAATCTGACGATAAAACTTTATTAAAAGTATAAGAACGTCATAATGTTTTGGTTTGGAGGAGATTATTTCCTTTTCTATGAATACATTCATGTATATATAAAACATGTTGACATGGTTATGAAATAGAGGTATGTAGTGGTAATAACTATGAAAAGGTCATATTGGGATTGACTGGATCGTAACTGGGTGAATGAAAATATTTCTTATTTCATGACTCATTTTTCACCCTCGTGGGATATATTTTAGATAAATTTATATTATATAACAATAATTGTGAAATTTTTTAGTTGATAATGATAATTAATGTCCTAGGTTAAACATAATATATCATATATTGAAAAAAAAATATCATTATTTTGACACCCTATAAATGATTCTATGGTTTTACCATTATGATAATGGTTTCTAACGTATGATTTTTAGTTTCATACATTGGATTGAACCTGAATGAATCATGTCATCATTGAACATTAAAGATAATGTGGTGTCTATGAGAACCCATGGGATGATGGTAGGTGTGAATGATATCATAATTATTCAACATAAACTATATTGAAATATTATTAACAGACAATACCATAACAAACTCTAATACTCAACAATGAATATATTGATGGATTTCTCTAAGAAATTGTGTTACAAAACAATGGATAAAGTAAGGATCAATTTTATTGATGTTAGAAACATATAAGGAGAAATATAGTAAATTTTCTCATTAGAATAGTATATTTATTTATGTGTGGAAAGGAAGAGAATTATTAAAGTAATTTATGAGGATAAATTTAAAGTATGAAGGAAGAAAATTAAATGCATACTAGAGGTCTATTTATATTTCATTGTGTTAAATATGGAGAAATATGGAATTACATGAGTCAATTAAATCATCTAATGGTTAACTCCTAGAACATTGAAGGATGTATATTGAAATCAATTTCATGAATTATTTATTGGGATACCCAAACTATATAATAGATGATTTTTTTCAAATTTTATTTTTGGTTTATGTATCATGAAATATTTATGGATTCTGTTAAATTTCATAATCATATATATATATATTATTTAACAAAATAGTTATGGATACCATCATGGGATAATAATTTTATATTTGATCATAATTTCGATGTCATAAACACCACTTTTATGATTTATTTAATACATGTATACCATGATTTTGGATATTTATGTATAAATTTACAACAAGCATATGTTTTAGTGGAAAATTTATTTGAGAAATAATGAATTTACATTTTATAGACATATCATTAATGGCATTGAACACCTTTAGGGTAAATATTATAATTAATGAAATTTTAATAATTGTTTAATAATATTATTAGACATTTTGAAAAAAAAATTGAAAACCTTAGTAAATAAGATATTTAATTATTGATTTTATTTAAATAGATTATATCATACTCTTTTAGTAATGACAATGGAATTATATTCATATATATTAGAAGAATGACATCCCACATGTTGGGTCACAACTTATCACATCTATAATAGTTTTGTAGCTTGAACCCATGGCTGAAGGATGACAAGGGTTTAACACCAAACATATCACATTGAAATAACGTAGTTAATATGTCATTGGTTTTATGTAATTAAATATCAATTATGAAGTGGCAGTGCTATTGTAAGTTTTAATGATCGATTTATTGTATTGACAACTTATGCTAAACATATTGGTCATGAAAAATAGTTACGGAATGGTAAAATGATTTAACATTATTTTACATATTATATGATCCATTAAATGTTTTTTTAGTGATTAATGAAAAAAAATATATAGATATTCATTTTTAAGATTAATAGTTTAATTGAAAATTAATCGGAGAACAACCAAAATAAAAAAATTTTGTAATGAAATAAAAAACAACATGTATATATATTTCTTCATATTCTTTGACAGTATAATAATTTCTCCACTTTAGGAAAATGATATTTTTTTTAAAAATATATCCTATTACATTCATATCCAATTAATCAAGTAGTCATTTAAATCATAAGATATTTATGGTTTTGAGGACCTTAACTTTCATTTTATCGTTCAATTTATTGTGATCAAAAACCTCAATCACTCTATGTAATTATATATGATTTAAATCAATTTTTATATATTAACATGCCACTAATGTTCTCATACTTAGAAACATAGTTATGTGATATTTTATATGACCCTTGTATACTCATTTATCTCTTATCAAGAGGATGTTTTTGTAAATCTATTTTAAATGTGAGTTTTGAAAAAAAAACAAATATCAAGAAATTTAATATAATGATCAGGTTTAAATTGTGATTAGTGAATTTACTTAAGAGGTTATAACATAAAAATCTTAAATTATTATAAAAGAACATTATATTAAATAACCAGTATGACATACCACACCAACCATGGATGAAAACATAACTCCTGGAGAAATCCAATTATTTATATCCTTAAATAAATTCAGTCAATTTAATAGTTTTTGTAACACACAACATAGAATCTTTCTACTGTTACTTATGAAAAATATTTTATCAAACCTTACACGTAATACTGAGTTTAGATTTCCTTACTCACAACACTGAGTTTAAATAAAAGGGGATAAATAATTAAAATATTATTATTTAATATGATAGTTATTACCTAGACATTAGAATGGATGGTATTAATAGGATTAACTACTTTATGAATATATATAATTAATAGACATTAATTTATAATATATTGACTTGAAAAAAATATATTGATCATTTTATATAAAAGGAATTGATTTCTAAAAAAATTTATTTTTCTAAAAGATGGTTTACTCTCCCTTTCCGAATATAAATTTATTTTAATTTTTACAACTTCTAAAAAGAATTTAATATAATTAAATTAATATTTTATTTTATAATATAAAAATTACTATAGTTTTCTTTATTTTTCTAAAAGGATTCATTTTAAATAAATTTTGAAAAATAAGGAATTTTAATTTCAAATTTCGATTTTGTTTAAATAATACATAATGATAAATTATATATTTAATTTTTTTAAATAAAAATAAGTTTAATTTTATATATATTATTTAAATTTATGTCATTTGGAACATTTTCATGTTGAATTTTGATATAAAAATATTATAAACTTTTGAAAATTTGTCAATGGAAACATGATTTCTAAACACTTCTATGGGATATGTTGTAAATTAAAATTTTCCTCATCATTGAATTTAATTTGGAAAAATGGATTCCATATTTGTATTAAGTATTTTTATTATTTTATAATGAGATATAGTAAATATTTCTAGAAAATTAATAATGAAATGTGTAGATATTAATTATCATAGTTATGATAAAAATTGGTCTGATGGGTACTTAAACTAAAATTGGATGTTTTAAATCTACCGATAACCTTTCCTAAATTATATTATATAGACGTAATTATATAATTTAACTTTTTAAAATTATAATTGTACACTATTATTTCCCTTTTAAAAAGAAAAATTATTGATGGAAAACATTATTTTAAAAAATTGTATTTTTCCACATATCTAAATTATAAAAAGACGCCCATTATTCTATATTATTCAATGAATAAGACATAATTTATTTAACAATACCTACCAAGTAACTTAAAAACCCCTTCATGTCATCCTACAAGCCATATATTTTATATATATTTGTCCTAGTATGTCTTTGGTGAAAACCCAATGAGGATACCTGAAGAATAGTTATATTTATTCAATGAGTGTTCATATATTCTTTATTCCTCCACCTCCATAAATTATTATTAAAACATTATGATATAATAAAATTATTATATACCACATAATTAGATAACTTTAGGTAATGTGATTAATCTTCAACCATCCCCACTTATATCGAATGCGTTATTAAATCATCATTTGTGTGTACATTAGACTATAACCCCACTAAGTGAGGTCATTCATTTTTCCATTACCAAAATTCACAGTTGGGTATGACGGTGGATATAAAGTTTTAAAATTATATTTATTACATATAAATATAATTTGATTAATTATATCATATATATATATATATTCCAAATTTTATTCCATATTTGATAAAATAAAATCACTCATGTGTATGGTGGACTACTACCTTGCTAATCGATGCGATTTTTCTTTCACTAACGCGGTACATGTAATGTAATAAAGATAATGTTAATGAATATATGTGATATAATAGAAACAAGAATGATATTAATGATATATTTATCATTCTAAAATGATAAAATATAATTTCATTTCTTACACTTAATGATGATAACATCGTTCGTGTACTTGTGGATTACCACCATAGGAATCCAATGTGACTCATTCCATCACCATGCCCAATTGATGATATATATATATAAGTATATTTAATAAAATAATTTTTTATATATTTTACTTATAATTCATAAATGATAAAATATTATATACACCATCTCCATAATGATAATTGAAAATCGAATGTTTTTCATGCATACCTATAGTCTACGACCTCAATGGTTATAACATAACAAATTTTTCAAAAGAATCTTTAACTATTGGATATAAAAGTAAAATTGATATATAGAAATATGATAATTATGTAATTTTTCTTATTAATTATATTATAGAACTGTATAATATGTCCTAGAACCGGTTCATTCAAGAATAATCACACATCAAAAAATACAGCAATTAACACGTGAAATAATGAAAATAATGAAAGTCAGTTAACGAATAGTGGATTATATGATATAAATGTATCATATAAGATATTATGAATATTAATATGGTTATAATATTTTTTAATATAATGTTTCAAAAAATATATCGGATCTTAATGTATGTTCAACCAGAAGGCAATGTAAGGTAAAGAATTATGTCTCAATTTCCATTCATTGAGGTACATTTGTATGTTATGAACCAATTGCATTTATATTTTCTATAAACATCCAAATTCTTATAAAAAGTATATAATATAAAAAAAATAATAGTATATTGACTACCAATTTTAATTATTTAATCCAAGGTAATTTTAATTTAGATTTAATAAGTGCTAAATAATTTCATAACTCAACTTTTTTCAGTGATTGTTTTACTCCTTCATCGCCATTTATATTATAATATTTTGTGTGTAATGAATTTTTATTATATTATGATGTATTTAAATTTTTTTATTTAGATTTATAGTTTATACACGTAATCAATTCATTAAATAATTCTAAATTCAATGTTATAATCATTGTAAGGGTTTATTTAACAATCTCATTATCATTGATATTGTTTATTCCTAATTTTTAGTTTAAGGAAATTATTTTCTCATTTTTTAATAAAACTAATTTATATTAACATTATATGATTTTTTTCTTTATTTATTCACATAACTGAACCATTTTCCCACACTTGTGTACATAAAATTATTTCAAAATGTTTATATGAATATAAGAAGTTGATTTTATCTTTGATTAGAAATTTTTTTCATCCGAATGAATGTTTTCTAAAAATGTTATAAAAAATATTTTTATCGTTTTAACAAATTTTTAGACAGTTAATTTTTTCACATGTTTTAATTTTAGAAAAATAGTTTTAGTGGAATATTGATATCATTTTCAAAATAAGGAACTTCTCTTACCACTTAAAATTAAAAGATGAATTTTCTACATCACATATAGGACATGTAGGAAATTAATTCCCATAATGTATTGGAAGAATTACATGTTTGATTAAGAAGATGTTTTAAAAAAAATCTCTAATATTATTGTAATTCATTACTTTTAAAATATATTTTCAAAGAAAAGGATTTTCAAAAGGATTTTCATTATAAAAAAGTTATTTTCAAAATAAAAAGATATTTTCCCAATAATTTTTTTAATGATCATTATACGGTATTCTTATTAATAAATGAAAATAACCCTTTATTTTAAATATACACCACTTAGAATATGTTGTGATGACACCAACCTTATTTTTTATCTGTATAATTTGTCATTATTTTGATCAAGGATAATATTGATACTCATTTACATGATTCAAATTTGTATTGATTTATTTAACCCTATAATATTTACTTTTATATGATCATTGTATAATAAATATCTCCTAATAATATATATAATTTATCATGAATATTATTACTAATTTAATATAATTTCATATCTATATACGGTGTTTTACAATAAATTAGTTTTCTTATATAATGAAATATTGATAAATTCATATTTCTTATTCAAAAACGATAATTAAAGGAAATGAATGTTTTTTCCTAAATAAAATTGATTATTAAATATATGAAAAATGAGTGGAAAATTTTGACTGGGGTGGGTTCTGGTTATATATATCCTCTCGAGGTGTCAGTAATCTCTATAGGTGAATCTATAAGATAGAATAAAATTTGTTGGAAAAACCCAATGGGTTTTTACATAGCAGTTTAATACTATTATGAGGAAATATATTGATAATAGAGGTATCATTTCCTTAATACATGATAACTAATAATTATGCATTTTATTCATTTATAATTTAATTATTATTATCTATAGTAATTGTACAATGATAATATCCCTTTATGCATTTCAATCTCAATTTTATAATAAATGTTATGTGATTTATGTTACTGGCCTCACTATATTGATTATGACTTATCATGTTATCATATTGATGTTATTGAATATATTTCATGTTATTTAAATTATTTAAAATCCATAATGATTATTATCTATGAAATTTTCAAATTGATCTTATATAAGGATATACTTCCCTCACTATATACTAATTACATGGAATATGTGTTAAGTTATTTTCCTCATAGAATTTATTATGATTATTGATTCATGGTATATTCTATTATACTAAACTGATGCTGATAATTTTAACTCGCCCTTATTATTTTTCCTTTCATAGTATTTCATGAAGTGTACTATGATTTATGTGTAAGGATACGTTTGGGTGAACAATGTTTTTCTATGAAAAATATTCTGTAATTTCTATTTTGAAATGTAATATGGGAATCATGTATATATCTAGTTCCCCAAAAGTAAAAAAACAATTCATTAATTTTGGATAAAAAACCTTTTATCTTACTCCAGAGTAATAATAAAGAATCTAACTCCATGCTTCTGAGGTTGGCGTTTCTATATCATGGTAAAGAAGCCCCCATTATTTAGTGGGAATACTAATTATGTGGTGGATGAAAAATTGATTACTACCAATGAATAGACAGTTATTTCATATTTATATGATGAAAAGGAAAATTTTATATTTAGATTATATTTTTTTAATAGTGATGTGTAACACCCCAATATTTAATGTGAAATTTGTTTTAAATAATATTTTTTGATAGCGTGTGTCACACACAACATAGTGTTTAAAAAACCATGATATAATATTAAATAATTTTAGGATTTTAATTTCATAAATATTGGATTTTAGGGTATTAATAGTAAAAATTAAAAAAAAATAGTAATTTATACAAGTATAAATATATTTAATTGGTGGCTAATATATTAGAAATAAAAATAAAATCATTCAAAGTAAAAGGGATATTTATGCACATAAATGTATTTTATCTTAATATATTAAATAAATCACTATTTATGAAATATATGAATGAATTATATATATTATATGATTAATAAATAATACGAACAATAATATATTATTGTTTTACAATCACAAAATAGAAATCAAATACATTTTAATGATTAAATTTTTTTTCTAAAAATATTGTTTTCATCACATGTTTCATACATATTTTAAAAATATAATATTCCAGTTATATAAATTTAATTTTAAAAAAAGGATTCCATCTTTATAATTTAGAAATATAATTTTTTAGAGTATGCCTCTTTTATTTGAAGGGATTATGAATATTAACCATTATAAAATCTATAACCATGGTAAAGGGTAAATTAGGTTACTTTAGGTTCAAAACTATATGATGTGGTTATAAATTTTTATTTTAATTATTATTTTTTAGAGAAAATTAAACCCTCATAACCATTATCTAAAAATATATTTGTTTAAGGTAAATTTTTTCTTCAAAATATTAAATGAAAAATATTTAAATCAAAGAAACATAAAAAATGTCACTCTATTAGTTTTAAATATCTCTAATTTGTCCACATGTTGAAAAAATTATGTGATGAATTAATCTAATTGAATAATCTATGAAAAATGAAATTATTTTCATGATATAATTTTATTTATTTATTAGTAATTTAATATTTAAAGTATATTCTTATTCCATTTAAAATTTGAATTTCATTATTTAAGAAATATTATAATTGAATTTAAAATTATTAAAAATAATAAAAATTATGTGAGTTATAGTGTTCTAAAAATTATGTAGATATTTAGAACATATTCTAGAGGTTTTGGTGAATTTTATTTGAATTTAAATTTTTATTTCGTCATTTATGCCAAATTAATTATACATTTTTTAAATAGTATATATTAAAATTATATGAAAGTAATATTATCATATGATAAATAATAATTAAAAAAATAATAGAAGAGGGTGATAATATATAGTCTAAAATGGCATCTCATTCGAATTTATAGGAAATATAGATCAATGCGTCTTGAGAATGACAATAATATATTTTAATATTTTAATCATATCCAATATTGTCCCTCTACTCAATTTTAAAAGAGAACCCCATATTTCTCTTCTTAACACCACATTGGGACTTTTTGGTTGAAATAAATCTATCATGTTATCTTATTCAATACACTATCGCAATTAAATATTTTATTGTCTTCCAAAAAATCCAATCATAGGGCCCTTAATGGGAGAAAAAAGGTGTTTTCAAATAAGAGGTAATCACAATTACAAATAAAATTCGTTTTAAATGTAATTTTTCCTCATCTATGTTTATTATATTCCACATAAAATAATAGAATCCATATTTAAATTATAAAAAAAATATTATTATGCATATTAATACATTTATTCAACCTCTTTCTATAAAATGTTATCAAAAGGTATCAATTATGCAAACGTATGACGTATCATCAACACAATGTGATACAATTAATTTTCTGTCATCATATATCATTGATTTTTAGTATGATGTATATAAAATATATATAATATAGTAATAAAATAATTATTATTTTTAATGACAATATTCTATGTGCCTCGTTACCTTTCAAACCCTTAAAACTCGTAACGCCATTCCTATGTATGTGTGGCCTACCACCTCTAAGAAACAGTGTGATTTTTTTCATTTACATTTTTTCCAAATGGAAATAAGGATGTATTCAATGAAACTATATGATATATTTTATATAAAATTGATTCCTATATGTTTTTTTACTAACTATTCTTTTCTATAATATTTTAAAACATTGTAATGTCATTCATGTTTACATTTTCCCTCATATCTCCATGAACATTATAGTTTATTTTTCAATCATGATATTTTATGAATTGGTCTAAATATGTATATAATTATGATATATGATATTTAAATTATTTTTAAATATTTTATTATTTTTGAAAAAATATCATTGTAAATTTATTGCTACTAACGAAGAAATAAATTCATCATAATTTATGCAAATATATCCCAGAAAAAGGAATTTAATAAAACATTTGTTTATAAATGGGTGATTAGATATCATAAATAAATATATAATATATTGTATAATTAATATCAATACGGTAATGTAATATATGTACAATAAATCTATATTTATAATATAGTATGTTCAAAAAAATATTAAGAAATGCTAGATTTGAGGTAATGGATTTATCTTCCAATATTATTTTAATCATGATTATTTATGCTTGAATTTGAAAAGGGGAAATTATATGATCTTTATTTTTAGTATCAATTTCATAATATTATCCTCTAGTTATATGTTGTGAGTATATTTTTTCATAATTTTTTCTCACATTTTATATTTAAGATATCAAATGTTTTGTTTAAGAAAATAAGTATTATTTCTCTCTTTATTCTAAAATCCTTTTTATTTAATAGCTATATTTTATAAAAAACCAGGAATGTTTTAATAATTATCATATTTTAGTGTAATATCTTTTTTACATAGGATTTCATATTTTTAAAATATCCAATTGAATTATCTTGTCATTTTTTGAATGAGGTACTTTTTGACATTATCTATTAAAGTTTGTATATAATGTTTCCATTTATCTTCTACGAAAAAACATTATTCCCCTCTATCATGATTGATAAATGATTTGAAAAATAATTTAAATTTTTTCACATATTTTTAAAAATAAAATTTATTGCAAGATATTTTATAAATTTTTTCGTTTTAATCAATGAATTTGAAAATTTTATAGATTTCTTCTTCGAGAAAGTTTGTAATTGTATTTATATTCATCAATGACGTCATCCTTTAGTATTTATTTTATTTTAATGGGAATATGATAAAATTGTTCCATCAATATTCCATATATAGATGTTTTTATTATAAATATTAAATGATTAAGACACCAATTTTTTTCCTAAGGTCATTTCATAATGAATTGATGAATTTTTTTATAGTAGTAATTTTTACATAGGTTGTGTTGTGATTATATTATGGTTGTTTTATGAAATTTTTTCACATATTTGTATGGTTTTAATTAGATGATAGGTTGGTATGTTATAAAAAAATTATTTTAGTCTATTATAATAAATAAATTATGGTTATTTTTTATAAACAAAGGACAGTGGTCACGTTATAAAATAAGGATCATGGTCACATTAAAATAAGGATGATTGGGAAAGTTATTGTATAGTAATCCTTTAAATTGGGTAAAAATTTATATCTCATAATTATAAATAGTAGAATATTTGGAAGTGAACCTAGTTCTATATGAAAATTTGTCCACATTTATAGTCTAGGGAATGAACATTGAATACAATGATGGAATTTGGTGTGAATACATTACCCTATAATAGTCTTGGAAAAAACCATAAGTAATTATAGAAATAATATTCTATGATTATTATGTCACCTTAATTCCATGAATTATGCCAATTTTACTCACTAAAGTATTAATTCCATCATTTAATTTATTATTCATATATTATGAAATTTTAGTAATTATTTAATGATTGATGATTATGATCTTTAATATATTGGGTATGTTTTTGATATGTTATTTTATTATTCCCATTTAGGTATGATCGTGTTCTATTTAATTGTTTACTGATTTCTATTTTATTTACCCATATATACCATTTGAGTCCACCATTTCATTTAATTAATTACTTCATCTTATGAAGAATGGTTTTATGTGTCATTTTTATAAAATGGTTTTTAGTTATAAATAAATTAATAAGAGACCCTTATGAACCAATTTTTTAGGTTTTTTAATAATAATAAAATAACTATAAAATTCTGGTATGGGTTGTAATATTATTTAATAAATATTAATCTATTATTATGTAATATATTTATATTAATATTTTGGTCCACTATAACTTGTATTATAGAATGTTTTAGTTATCCATGAAAACATAGATGTTAAAAATTAGTGAGATACCTATGTTAATTCCAAGTATAGAGTAGAATACTAATGTTTTTAGTGATCATGGATGACCAAGGATAAACCTAAGGGGTTATAGATTGAAAATATGGATCTTTGATTAAGATAATATTTGAATTATTTTTTATGATTGATCATTCTGTTCAGAATCCATATTTATCATGCAATAGATTTTGGTGTTACTGTAGAGTTGAAGATGGAATGAGGATTTTTAGGTGGTAATAGGTATTCTAAAATATTTTATTAGCATGTTTGAGTTAGTTTTATAAATTATGTAATGTAAGGAAAATTATTGATTAATATTAATTCATTTCCTTAATGACTATAAGTTGAGTTTATAAGAAAAACTTTTTTTGGTCAAATAGTCATATATTATGTATATAGTTCATCTTTAATTCATGATTGTGAGAATATACTTCATTAAAATTATTTATATTCCCCAACTAGTATAATTGAATAATATTTTAGGCATACATTGGTTTTCATTATATGGTTCAATATAAATTGGTGAGAAAGGGAAAACATATTTATGATTATATATGAATGCATGATAAATTATCAAAATAACGAAGTATATAATATCCAATGAAAATTACCCCTACATTATGGTTATTAATTCTGACAAAAAAAATTATTAGTCTAATTTTTTTGTGAGAAAATAAATATAGAAGACGTGCCTATTTGGTGGGAGATTGTTGATGTATTTCTAGAAGAGTTTCATATTCTTCTACAAAATCATGAAGTTGTATTCACAATAGATCCTAGAAATAATTCAATGCCAATTTTTAAGACTCCTTGTAGAATATTCCAAATTTATTTATAATAATTAAAGAAGAAAATACATGATAATATTCAAGATGGATCCATTCAGTCAACTACATCACCATTGGGTGCACCTGTTCGAATTATTATGAATAAATATATATTCTTTAAGATTTATTTTTTATTATCTAGAAATAAAATATATCACAATGAAAAACTACTATCATCTACCCCATATTGATGAATTGTTTGATTACCGACATAGAGCTAAATAATTTATTAATATTTACCTTTATTCTAGATATGGTTAATTTAGTGTCAATATAGAGTATATACACATGAAATCATTCCATATGTCACTTGGGAACCATGAATATATAGTGATTTCATATATTATAACTAATTAAACATCTACATTTACTATTTTACTGAATATTATACTTAGATATTACCTTGATATTATTATATTAATATTTAAGGATGATATTTTTATATATTGAATGTTTAAGGAAGAGCATGAAGATTATATAAGGGTTGCTCAGATGATTTTGTGTAAGGATAATCATTATGAAAATTATACCAATGGTAATTTATTTCTTCATAATGTTTCATTCATTGTTCAAATAATAGCATGTAAGGGATTATTTGTAGATCCTACAATGATAGATGTTATTGACGATTAGCCCATACAAACCATTGTGACTCAGATCCATTGTTTTGTTGCTTTGTCTGGATATTATTAATGCTTTGTAGAGAACTTCCCTAGATGTCTAATCAATTTAAAATTTTAACATTGGAAGGATCCAAGTATTTTTTAATGATGTTTTTGAGGTGAATATAAATTATTTTAAGGGAAGGATGGTCAATGAACCTACCCGAAGACAACCTTATAGTGGATAAGGGTTTTTAATCTATAATGGCTTACCCAATAAGATAAAATAATGTATTGTCATATAGAATGATATATTGATATATTATATATTACATAATTTTTTTTATCTGTGAAATTATCCAACTCGGAATTGGGAGTTTGCAGTGGTAATGTATTCATTAGAAATATTGACGTATTATCCTTATTGTGGAAGGTGTAATATATATATATTTCATTAATGTATAAATTATATTTTTATATGGAAATATTTTAAAATGAGTGTGAAATGTTTCTTATATATGATTTAATATTATGAATAGTTAATAAATTACCACCATAGGTAATAAATTAAGGTGGAACATTCATTGAATCTAAAGGATCATTCTACCTTATCTTTGATAAGGAACAATAATTATTTGGGTTTTTAGGATATATAAATCTTGAAGTAAGGTAAAATATATTATTTTTCTCAAATGAGTATAAAACCATACGTTCATGTAATGATTAAATGGGAACATAAAGAATTTTTAGAGCTATAAAAGATGGTGAAAAATGTTTGAAAGTTTTACAATGATTTAAATTGAATTATATGGATTATAAATTGTGTTGGGTCAATTTTATGCAAGATTTGATGGAAGGGATGTTAGTGGAAGCTCATAGTTGTTCATTTTATATTCACCCTATAAGTATAAAAATTTAATGACATTTGAAGGATTATTTTTGGAGGAATGAAATGAAGAGATATATTTCACATTTTTCTTCATGAGGATATGTTTATTAGTTAGTTATTATTGAGAGAAAAATATCTAATTGGATTTTAAAACCATTACCATTAATCATATGGGAATGGAAAACATATTTATTTATTTCATCATTGGATACTCTAAGAAATATAAAGGAAAAATTAATATATGGGTTGTATTTTATCTCCTTATGAAGTCACAACACATAATTTCCATTAGATAATATTACTACCACTACTATCATACTCTATAATATATTATAGAAGTTGTGAGATTTCATTTGGTACCACTCAAAATCATATATTTTTGTGATCGGATTTTTAAATCAATGTTCCAAAGAATTTTATTGTAGGCTCTTATTATAGAGTTGAATTTTATTTCAACCAATTAATCCCAAGACAGATCGATAGTATGAGAAAACAAATAAATCAGTAGAGGATCTACTAATGTCTTGTTTTAGTAATTTCAAAGGATGGTGGGATAAACATAGTCCTCTAGTAAAGTTTTCATATAGTAATATATTTCACGTGGTAATTTATATGGATCCTTATTAATAACTCTATGGATGTATTTGAAGAACAAAAAGGTTTTTGGATGAAGTTGTGTAGAGAAATATATATGTAACTAATATTGATGGGTAACTCAAAGAAAATGTTATAAATATTCACCATCACATAAGGTCCAGTAAATGTTTTCAAAAACTATATGATGACAACTGTTAATAATATATAGAGTATAAAATTGGTGAAAATGTATTATTATATAATTTTTTTTTAATAAGGTAACGGGGTTTGGAAAGATATGTTATTTGAACCAAATATATATTGGTCCCTTTTAGAATTTTATAATGTATCTATATAGTAGCTTATCGTTTGGTGCCTCCTTAAAATCTATATGAAGTTGATTTTTTTTCTATGTATCTCTTTTTAGTATGTATATAACTAATTTGTCACCTGTACTAAACTCAGATAACATACCATTGGAAAAATAAATCTCTTATGAGGAATAACCAATGGATATCTGTGATCATAAAACCAAAGTGTAATGAAATAATAAATATCCCTTTTTCAAAGTCTTTTAGTGAGATTTAAATAATGCGAGGAATCAATGTAGGATCCTTATGATGTATTTAAGCATAATAATCCTCTACTTTATTTTAATTATTAATTTTATTTGTTAAATTTATTTTAAGGTTTGTAGAATGTAGCACCACATGATTTTATAATATATTTATCCTAAATTAATTTATTTATTATTGATAGCTTGTGGTGCATGGAACATTAATTTTAATGAAACCATGATATACTATTAAATTATTATGGGATGGTTGTCATCTTGACATTGTATTGGTGTGTATGAATACATTCAATGAAATTATGAAACATTTATGGTTTATACATGTATAAAATAAATTAATTAGTTCAAAAGTAATTATATATAATCATAAAATCATTAAAATGAAAAAGTGTTATTTATGCACTCAAACACATTGTATCATAATATATTAAAAAATAACTTATTTTTAATGATTTTAATAAATGGTTTATATGATATATTAAATAAAATGTTTAAATATTAATTTAACATTTTTCCTAGTCATGTAATAAAAATGAAATCTTGTATAATGATTAAATATGTATTTATCTAAAAAGGTTTTTTTCATCATTGTTTTAACGATTATTGTAAAATAACTTCTTCACATATTATAAAAATTGATGTTTGATAAATTAATTTTATATTTTGAATTAGTAGGTAAAAATTTTCCTATTAAATCTAATTTATTTTTAGGAAATATAAATAATAACGTTGGAAACATTTATGACCTTGAAAGGGGGTTTATCAGCAAAATATAGGTTAAAACATAATTATAAGGTCATCATTTTTTCAGTTGATTATTAATAGATTAAGATAATTTTACCATAATCAACATAAAAACTAAATTCTACATTCGAAGAGACATTTTTTCCATTAAAATGAAAAAAAATGTAGTCCTATATTTGAAAGAAAAAAATAGCACCCTCTTAGTGTTAAATATATCTTATATTCCCATACGGGAAAAAATAATGCAATGAATAAATATAAATTTATATCATTAGATTAATAAAATTAGTTTCATGATATAAATTTATTTTAATTTTTTAGTAATTATATAATTACATTTAATCCTTATTCAATTCCAAAGAACAATTTCTTCAGTTAATAATAAATATAATAAATGATATTAGAAATGTAGAAAAATAGAAATTGGTTGATTTGTATTTTCCTTAAATTTTGTGTATATTTATGTAATAATTTAGGGGGTTGAAATTATTTTATTCAAATTTCAACTTTTTATTTATGTAATTTAAGTCAAATTATGTTAATTTTACTTAAATTCAAAATAATGATATTTTATGATGGTACTATTTTATTATATAACATTAAAATCAACCAGTATTAAAATTGGATCAAAGGGATAATATATGGTTCACCATATCATCGTTTTTACATTTATAGTATTTTCGGACCATTTTTCTGGAGAATGACAGTTATATCCCCTAGTCTATCAGTCTCTCACGTGGAAAAATAAGGTTTATTACGGGGCTTCAAGTGAGCCTCACCACATTCCAGTGGCTCCCAATTGGTTTTAGGGGTGTGATGATATAGTGGGGAATACATACCTACTTGTACAGAGATAAATCACAGTAGAAATAAATAATATATATAAATATCATAGTAATAGACAAATCAAAAACTATAGAACATACAACTAGGAAGAGATAAGAGAGGATCTAATAAAAAACAATAATAAATCATATAATGACAAGGAAAATGTATCTAAATTTTAAACTAAAAGTAATACAAAAAACAAGCTGAATAAAATAAACTCTAAAGACCCATTTCACAAACCCCTAGTTAGTCTGGTATCCAAACGCATTGACATCATCATGAAATGATTAGAATCATGTTCCCCTTATAATATCTAAACATTTATCCATGTAAAAAGATCATATAAGATACGTTGTTAACAATAGGGTGTGAGTTAAACATTTCTTGCCAACACCACCATTTCTAAACAAACCCAGACTGGTAATAGCAACATGAAATAATGTTGTAAACATATGAATCTATTAATAAATTTAACATAATAAAAACCATACATTAAAACAATTCTAGAATATCATTAAGCATGTTGGACAATTGTTCCAACCATTACCACATTTTCATCGCATAATAAACTAATAGGAAAAATCCCTTTGAATAATCATTTTATAATTACATATGTGCCCTCTATATACGATTTTTAGCATATTGGGAATAGACATCTATATAATAATTACATTATCATTTTCAATCTATCTATATAATCATTACACCATGAAATTTTTATTTTCCCTCTATATAATAATTCTAGGATGAAACTAGTCCAAAATATATATAAAATAATTAAATAGTGGAACATGTTAAAACTATCTATATAAAAATTAGAGCATCCATTAAGGCACAAGTCATAACAAGATGGATATAAAATTATAACATAATAATCCTCCATGGTTAATTCTTCAAAATAACATTTTTATTTCAAATATACATTTCATTTAGCAAGTCTTAAACCATTAACAAGCCAATTCTTGCACAATCTGTTCATATGAAACATATATATTTCAATTTTAAATTTAACTATTTTCCAACATGAATATATAATAAGAAATCACATAATATCCCATGTCACAATAATAAAATTTATATCATTATATAATTCATTATTATTCAAGGGTGGGCTCAAGAAATGGGTTGTCATAATCCATGATGCATCACTATTGAATCCTAATAAATGTAATGAATAACCCACACATGATTTATAAACATTTATCATTAAATTAATTATTTAACACATTGTGTTGGTGAAATAGGAATATTTAACATGAATATAAAATTAAACAGACCATAGGGTTTGGTTTTTATCCATGATCAAAATACTAGTGTTTAACATGATGCTTCTAATAGGTAACACCAACAAGTACTAAGAAAATGATTATCAAAATAAGAAAATTGATGAAACAAAAATTTTATCAATACCCAAATCACCCTTTTTCATGTGTTTCAGTTGAAACAACCAAAGAACAATGTAAGGTACGAAAAACTAATAAAAAACTCCTTAGAGATAAATCACTTGAATGGAGTGTCTAAAATAGTGGAAGGTCATCCAAAATCAATTTTAAATTATATAGGGTGTAATTGAGGTGGGATACATGTGGATACATGAATAAACCACACGAACATCCTGTCTTATAACTAGTAAGCCTGAGGAAAACATGGAGGTAAAATATATTGTACATCATGTAATTTTTTATTTAAGAAGTATATTGAAATTCATGTCCCCTTGGGTGAGATTCTCCCTACTTGAACACTACATATCATGTAAATTGATTTATAGTGTCTAACCAGTCCATGCCATGATCAATTGAATGGCCAATATTCCTTTCATAACATCATTAGAGAGATATACTGGAATTTTAAATGTTTTTCAAGAGTCATTAATCCCCAAAATGTTTCATAAGACCTTAGACCACTTTTTAATCCTTTAAAATTAATGGGAAGCCCTCTTAATCCAATTTTACACATTTACACCTCGACTCTACTATTTTAAAAAAACATACATCCCCAAAATTTAGGACATTTTCCCAAACAAATTATATCCATCTTTGAATAAAACTCATCCATCAAGGATTAAAGAAAAATAGAACCCCAAATGAATGTTGTTCAATGAAAAACTAAAAAAGGGACATTACTAGGAAAAGACAAGATATTTTAATTGACACACCATATAATAGCTATTCTCTAACCTTCTATATTAATAGCTTTGGGATCTTGGTGAATATTTTTGGTAACTTTTTATGCATATTAGAATATCACACCTAGTTTTCCTCTTTGACTCTCTCATGTTTCCACAGTATTTGAACTAGAGTTATGGCCATTCCACATAGATATTTCTCTCTACAGTCCACAACCCTTATCAGATACTTATTACATATTGAATTAACATAAAGGTCAACATCCTCAATATATACAATATGAAAAATGTAATAATTATATTTCTGATATTTTGAGACAAGAAATATGTCATGCATGGAATTGTAGTATTGTGGTGGGGCAAATCGAGACACCCCTAAACCAACCCTATACATTATATCAATTTTCCGAAAAGGCATGGGAACTATATTTCCGAATTTACTGATATTGTATTTCCCTAAACAAGGTGACACTTGAATGAATAAATGATAACCATACTTAAACTCTACTACTCATTTCTGATGGCTAGTATAATATTTATACATATTTTTTTGTAGTCACCAATGGCCACATCCTCAACTAAACTTACTCATACATATTCAATGTGGGATTAGGTCTAACTAGAACTAACTCTCCTTTATCCAACCAACAATGATTTCAATGTCTCAACCATCTATAAAATTCCTTACAATGTTCCATTTGGAACAATTCATAGAATCTATGAATATATGTAAATTTGTCAAGATTCATATACTGATCCCATGAGACACTCATATCCAAAACATATAATTATAACATATCCTCTAGAATTTAATTATTCTATTTAGATTGAATTTTAGTATAATGAACTGCTAATTATCATTGTCTTGAGTGTACAAAGTGTCATTACTAGGGCTTAAGCGACATAACCAAGATCCCAATGGATGGAAATAAATGATGAAGGGTTTCAAATAAATGTGGGTGATGATTTAACCTTTAAGAAATAAAAAATAACCCAACCAAACATAAAAAAACATTCACTATATGATGCATGAACAAATTAAAGATGACCCCACAAATTCATGTATCTCAGAACCATATCAAAGTATGCTACAACAGAAGAATAACCAATAATAAAAGTACATAGCAGATAAATGATACAAGACCCTCAAATGATCATAAGGCTCTATGATCCACAATATCCAAGCTCTAGAATCTCCTAATAGCCCAAACATCACAAGGGAGGTCTAAATATGTGGGAAATGTTACCTTTTCCCCTATCCTGGAAGATAACATCTATAAAAGAACCAAAGTCCCAAAGTAGGGATGAGTATAAAACTCAGTAGGTTTCCCCCCAATGAATTCCCTTATCACACCACTAGGATATGAGATTTAACAACATTTAAAATAAATAGTTTATAAAAATAATTTTCTCAAAACAGTTTATGACAATATATAAACAAGTTTCCTAAAACATTTATTAACCAAAAGTATACGAGTGCAATTTAAATCAATTTTTTAGCAAGTTATTTTTCAATAAAAATATCTAAACAATATTTAAAACCATATCACAAATATACCCTTTTTAGAATACACAACCATTAGACAAACCCATTCAATAAACAATGCTTACAACTCTATGTCAATTCCATATGATCAGTTTCTCATCGATCTACCAAGTCATCACAAGGTAATTGTTTTCCATGTTCCATTAACCCTTTGGCCCTGAGCATAAGGTAAAATTTCAACCAATCACTATATATGCAACATGAACTTCTATATCCCATGCTCCATTTAAACATTGGAACTAAGAACAAATTCATATTTCAACCAATCCCTAGAAATGAAATATGTACACACACCAATATACCCAAAGATCCTGCCAAAACACCTTTTCAATAAACACACCCTTTTATTGAAACCAAAATCCATAAAATTCATTTTAATACCGAACCATTTCAATATAACATTACTTTTATTGAAAACCAAATTTTCATCTATCCATTTAACAATTCTAGAAAATATATAATTTAAAATAATCATTTTAAAATCAAAAGGATAAATCACATTGCACAACAATTCACCAAGATTTCGCAATTTCACTAAAACCATAAATCATCACTGAAGAAGATTTATTACATTATTTTCACAATTAATCCCATTAAAATAAAAAAAATTGAAACTAATCCACTCAATTATAGTAATATGAGTTGATAGAGAATCCTCCTACATCAATGGTTTTGACAGAAACCACAACAAACAAAGAAAGCTTAAGAAAACTAGGTTGATTCATCATGAACCTACATTAGATCTATTCTATAGGAATGACCAAGACCATATATCATCATATTTGTCATCCAATAACTTATATATACCCATAATGGATGTATATCTATGAAACTGTGAGAAAAGATAATTTATATCTAAGTAGATCAAGGAAACTGAAAAAGAAAGAAGAAGAATGATCACATACCTCACGAATCAGGCTTTGATTCTCCAAGGGAAGCCTTCAGATCACCTCTGGAATGATGGTAGAACCTTCTTTGGCCTTAGGAGATGAAAAATCCCAATTTATGGCCACTTCAGAGAAAAAATGATCCATGTAGAGGAAAAAACATTTGAGATACATTTTCTAGAATATCACTTATGTACCTGCATAGTTAGATCACATGGTTAGATAAATCATGCATTAGCCACTTCCTTGGAAAACCCATGCACGACCTCTTTACATGGTCTCTCAAACTGTACTCCTACCATGTGGGATCCACTGCCTCAAAATGACCAACTATGCATGGTTTTTCCATGATATTAGTCAAACTATGTGCTGCCCGTGTGACTTCCCCTTTACCTCAAAACATTGTTCAATGTTCTCCTGACTCTCCCCTTCATCACCCTTAACATTATTACCATGAAAATCATCATGTAAGGGTTACATACCATAAAACAGGGGTACTAAATTCTCCCAACCATTGGTGTTTCTATTTTTAGATTGTAGAAAACCCTCACCCATCTGAAAGAATTTCGGCCACTGCTCCTTCATTCCCGATTCACGTTCCCAAGTCTCTTCCTGAATCTGACCATGCTGCCATAAAACTTACACTAGACCGATGATTTTTTTCTACAAGACATTCAATTTCCTATCCAAAATCTATATCATTATATGTATCAATGAATCGTTTGGCTATAGGTCAATGTGATCTCATCTGATCACATGGTCAAAATCAGGTTGATACATTTCCATTGAGATACATGGAACACATTATGCACCGAACTAAATCGTGGGGGGTAATTCCAATCGATATTCCACCTCCCTAACCTGATCCGGTATATCTAAAGGTCCAGTGTATCTGGGAATAACTTGACCTCCTTCCCGATATGACGATGTCCAATCCATGGAGGTATCCTAAAGAAGACATGATCACCCACAACGAACAACAACAGTTTTGTACGATGATCTGGATAATATTTCTGATGACTCTGAGTCGTCTCCATCCTCATTCTGATCAAATAGATCCTCTCAGTTGTTTGATAGACAACGCTCAGCCTAGCTAGTGAGGTTTCACCTGTTTCCACCGAACATAGTGGAGAACGAGAAGGTTTCACATACAATGGTTCAAACAGATCCATGTGTATCGAGGCTTGATAACTATTATTGTATGCAAACTCCACCAAGGGAATATTCTCCTGCCATGAGCCACATAAATCCATTAATCAAGCCCAAACATGTATTTCAATGTTTGTATTTTCCACTTGGATTTCCCATCCTTCTAGGGATGATATGTCGTGATCATAGTCAACTGAATCCTAAGAGCTCGTTATAAGGATTTCCCAAAATGATATGTGAACCTCAGATCTATGTATGAGACTATTGAAACGGGTACACCATTCCTTTTTAGCCCTTCATAGATGTA
The DNA here is from genome assembly GCA_963277665.1 of Viscum album. Lineage (NCBI taxonomy): Eukaryota > Viridiplantae > Streptophyta > Magnoliopsida > Santalales > Viscaceae > Viscum > Viscum album. Next base: position 311,022,230 of record OY728126.1, read on the forward strand.
GATTTTTGATAGATCCTCCACTGTATGAGTTTCAGGAATATGGATGAAATGGACCAACTTGGTAGTTGATCCACTACCAACCATATGGCATCGTGTTTATGAACCGTTCGTGGAAGAACTGTAACAAAATCCATTATTATCTGCTCCCATTTCCAAATAGGTATTGGTAAAGACTGGAACATTACTGTTGGTCTCTAATGCTATGCCTTAAAATTTCGACAAGTTAAGCATTGTGAGAAGAACTCAGACACCTTTATTTTCATACAGCTCCACCAAAAATGCGCCTTCAACACCATATACATCTTCTGTGTACCTGGATGTACAGCCCATCTCGAATGGTGGTAAGCATGATAGAGGTGTTCCTAACAAGACATAGGTACAACTATATAATCTCTAAATCACAAAAATGAACTCCCATTATGTTTACATCCCTCGATGGTCTCCCCACTATTGACTTTTAAACTCATAACCGAACATTATACATCAGATGTTTGTGCCTCTTTGTCCATTTTTACAAAATCTAGAAGAGTGTAGCTGAAAAGAAAACCAAAACATCACCCCCATTCTTCACATTCTATATACATGTTGGCTAGGACCGATATCAACTATCATTCATCTAAATCTTCTTTTCCCAACTTAGCATATGACTTTCTTCTCAATGCAACCTCCACTGAATTCCATTTTCCTGGTTTATACATAAAGTCATATTGAAACATATGGAGAGAATCCATCCATATCATATGTCTCATATTCAAATCTAACTATGAGAATATGTGTTTCATGATTTCTTGGTCCATAAACACAACGAATTTCTCACCAAAGAGATAGTGTCTCCATGTTTTCAAGGCATGGACGACTGCAGCTAAAGCCAAATCATGTGTTGGGTAATTCTCCTCATGCACCCTCAAATTCCATGAACCATAAGAAAAAACATAGGATCCATGCATGAGAACACAACCCAACCCTGATCTCAAAGCATAAAAGTACATCACATACCCCTACCCTGATTCTGGAAAAATCATGATTGGTGCTGATTTGAGAAAAACATTTAGTTCATTGAAAGGCTTCAGACATTCCATTATCTATTGGAATGGAGCATTATTCATTTTTAGAGCTATCATTGGTGAATATAGTCATGAGAAATCATGCACAAAGTATTAGTAGTAACCATCTATACTAAGAAAACATTATATCTCAAAGATATTATTCAGTGGTTTCCACGATATAACTGCTTCTATATTTTATGGATTAATATAAAAACCTTTCTCAAAAATGACATGGCCAATATAATGTTCTTACTGAATCAAAAAATCACACTTTGATAATTTACAAATGATGATCTCTCAATATTTGTAACACTCTTTCCAGGTGTACCTCATGGTCATCCCTTGTCTTTGAATAGACCAAAATGTCGTCAAAAAACACCCCAATAAAAGAATCCAAATATTGTTGAAATATCTGATTCATTAATTCCATGAAGAAAATTGGGGCATTCGTTAGAACAAAAGGTATGACTACATATCCGTAGTGGACATATCATCTTCTGAAAGTTATATTTCAAATATACTCCTTCTGAACTTGCAATTGGTGATATCGAGATTGCAATTCACTTTTTGAGAACCACTTAGTTCCCTTAATTGATCAAACTAATCATCAATTCATGGAAGTGGATATCTGTTCTTTATCATAATTTGGTTAAGCATAATATAATGAACACACAACCTAATATTTTCATATGATTTTATCATGAAAACAAACTGTTGCTGCCCATAGAGATATAGATGTCCAAATGAAACCCTTTCTTTATAGTCCTCCAATTTAACGTTCAATTCACATAACTTTGTTGGTTTTGTCCAATAATATGGATGGAAAATAAGACTAGTCCCTAGAAGAAGATGAATCATAAACTCCACTTCCCTTAGAGGTGGTAACCCTGTGTTGTTTTTGGGGAAGACATCTGGAAATTGATCCACAACTATTGGAAAACTATTTTCCTCAATCTCTTCTATTGATGAAAAATTCAATTCTACCAACTGATAAGAGATCTTTACCACTATTGGTTCCAACAAGATATTTTTTTCATTAATTTCCATCCTATTTCCTTGAAGGGACTCTCAATTGCATCCTCTGTAGTGAAACTAACAATTCTCCTATAACAATCGATGTGAGACTTAAATGTTGTCAACAAACCCATACTAGGGATTACATCATAGAAATCCATGTCTATCATCGAGAAATCCCATTTCAGTTTAGCTCCATCAATAGTTATAGAATATGTTCTAGACGTAAAGGTTTGACATTCTGTTTCAGGAAGAAGAGTTTTTAGTTTTAAGACAGAAGGAATAATTTCCAACTTCAAACATAGCATGTAAACAGCACGAGAAGCAAAGAAATAATGTGATGCACTAGTATCGAAGAGAACTTTCACAAGGGTAGAATTAAAAATAATTGTACCTCTCACTGTATATGGGCCATCCTGGTCATCAATACTCATCTTCTCATCTCCATACAATTTCTTCATCGCTGCATTGTTCTACGCATTGCCTTTTTGAGATTTCACGGGTTGAGGAGTCATGGTATTTCGAGAATCACCATGGCTAGATCTACTATGCTGACAAGACTGATTCAGTTGTCCAGACCCTGTCAAAGCATATTATTCTTGTGATTCTTGAGAAGTGTCTGAAGCACTTGACCTTGGATCATTGTGAAAATAGATCTGAAGATGTCCCATATTTTTTCAATTATGACATGATATAGGTTGTTCCATACACTCGCTTTATATGGTCAAGAGAACCACATTTAAAGAAACCTGATTTTCTCTGGGGTTGTGGAGGAAGGTTCATTGGTCCTGCCATCTGATTATGATTTCCACTTCCCCCCTTGTAAATAGGTGTCCCTATTCATCTTTTTTTCAATGGTTGAGTTCCCACATTTTCATGCAGGTATCATTATGCCTCCCCCCCCCATTGGTCCTGGGATATCACGTTCATCCACATTCAATCTGTTCATTATCTTTGTAAACTTTATAATACAAAGCACCACAATATTTGATCAAATCTCCTTCCGTAGACATAATTTGAATATGAGTTCCTTCATAGAGGAACAAGTCATAACCTCTGGTGAAAAACGGAAAAAATTCATGAATTTTGTCGCGTACTCTGTGAAAGAGAGGCTCTCTTGTTTTAGGCTGAAGATATCCATCGTTTTCTAGATCTTGAACATATTAGGATAGAATTTTTTTTTGAACAATTCCTCAAAATCCTCCCATGTAAGGCCTTCATCAAATTTAGCGTGCACTTCTAAATCCCACAACTAGCAAGCCTGATCATCAAGAATATACGTCACTAGCTTGACGTTGATCATGGATGATGTGCTGATGAAATAGAACATATGATTCGTCCTACTTAGCCTCACCTCTCCCTCATCAGGTTCAGCATCACCCTGAATGTTCAGTGGATTCTACCTCATGAGTTGGATAGTATGATCCACATGACATGGTTAATTTCTCTTGTTACCCATATCCACAGCTTGAAAATATTTGACAATACACTAAATCCACACTTGGTTCACCCATGGTTTAGTTGCAACCACAATCTCTGTATCTTCTTTGGGTTGGTTTCGGTGACGCCTATCGGGTGCCATTTTCTAAACCAACAACAACTTCGTGAACCTCACTCTATAAAAACTGATTGATTAGCATTTCAAATTATATCACATAAACTATCACAACATTTTTTTCCAAAAACAAAATTTTTCCATGTTCAAACAATTATGAAAATCAACTATTGGTTTTGAAAATTGAAAAAAATTTCAACATACCCCAAGTATCCTCTTTTCAAAATATTTCATTAGAAAACAATTTATTCATTTTTTAAAAATTTACATCTTTGAAAAAAATCATAATTCATTCCTCACAATGATATATAAAATCATAGTGGGAAGTCATTCCTCTACAATGTATGTCATGCTCATCTCATTGGCTAAACCCATGAAAATGATATTTCCAACATTATTGAAGTTTATTCAAAACACATATGTACCCAACACCCTGGAAACTTGATGTTCAGCATAAATAGGATAGTTACATCCATTTATGATATAAATTTCATGTTGTGACAATCCTAATAATGTCTAGGATTCTAACCCAAGGAATAGACAAAAAGGAATTCCAACTCCAAGACCAAGAACACTGATGACCATTTGTACCACCAAGGAAGGAAAATATTGATTCCATTTGTAATGACCCTCCAATTATCATTGTATTGAGAGTACAACGATCCATTACTAGGTCTTAAGATACTTCCCCAAGACACTAAAGGCTTGAAAAAATGTCGAAGGGTTTAAAACACAAGTTGTGGATGATTTAACCTTTATTAAATAAACCAATAACCCAACCAACCAAAAACAAACATTCACTATATGATGCATGAACAAAATAAAGACAACTCAACAAGTTCATGTATCTCAGAAAAATATCATTGTATGCAACAACAGAAGAATAACAATTTATCAACGTAAATAGTGGATAAATGACACAAGAATCTCAAAATATCATAGGACTCCATGTTCCATATGCTCCATGATCCACAATATCCAAACTTCCCAAACATCACGAGGTAGTGCTAAAAATGTGGGAATCATTTCCTTTTCACCTGTCCTGGAAGATAGGACCTATAAAAGCACCAATGTCCCAAAGTAGGAGTGAGTATAAAACTCAGTTTGATTACCCAATGACTTACCTAATCATGCCACTAGGAAATAAGAGTTAGAAAAATTTACAATAAATAGTTTAAATAATGAATTTTCCCAAAATAGATTATTATAAGATATAAACCAGTCTCTCAAAACCATTATTAACAAAAATTATACGAATGCAATCTAAACCAATTTTCTCGAAATTTAATTTTTCAAAAAAATAATTAACCAATATTTAAAACCATTTCACGGTATCTGATTTTAGGCATACCCAACAATTACACAAACCCATTCAATCAACCATACACTCTACTCTAGGACAGATCCATATTCATGACTAGTTTCTTGACAATATACCAACTCGTCACAAGGTTATTGTTTCCCATGTGCCATTAACCCTTTTCACCGAGCAGAAGTTCATATTTCAACCAAAACCTATATATGAAACATGAACTTTTATACCTCGTGTGCCACATAAACATTGGCACTGAACTCAAGGTCATACTTCAACCAATCCCATATAATTATATTTGAACTTACACACCAATATACCCAAGGATCATGGAAAATCACCTTTTCAATAAAAACACCCTTTTTATTGAAATCCAAATCCATCAAAGTCATTTCAATACCAAAAAATTTCAATAAAACATCCATATTATTGAAAACAAAATTTTCATCAATCCAATTCACAATTACAAAAAATAAATAATTTAAAATCATCATTTTAAACTCAAGAGGCTAAATCACTTTTCATTACAATTCACCAAGATTTCACAATTTCACTAAAACCATAAATCATCACTCAAGAAGATTTATTCCAATATTTTCACAAACAATCCCATTAAAATAAACCAATTTCAAACTATAACAATCAATTCTAGTAAGAGGAGTTGAGAGAGAAACCCCCTACCTCAAAGGTTTTGACAAAAACCACAATGAATGAAGAACGCTCATGAAAACCTGGTTAATTCTTCTAGAACCCGCCTTATATCTCCTCTCCTAGTAAGAAAAATAAAAAAACTCATCAAATTTGGCATCCACACACATAGATCTACCCATAATGGGCGTAGATCTAAGAAACTGAGAAAAGAGAAGAAGTAGATCTAAGTAGATCTATGAAACCGAACAAGAACGAAGAAGAATGATCACATACCTCAAGAATCTGACTTCGATTCGTCAAGGGAAACCATCAGATCGCCTATGGAATGACGGGATAACATTTTTTGGCCTTAGGAGAAGCAAAATCCCGAGTTATGGCCACTTAAGAGAAATAACAATCCATTTAGAGAAAAAATATTCATGAGATCCACTTTTTTATGATCTCACTTAAGTGCTCGTATGATTAGTTCCCACGGTTAGACAAACTGTGTTCTAATCGTCTTTTAACCACTACCTCAGAAAACCCCCTCACATCCTCCTCACATAGTCTCCCAAACCATCCTCCATCCATGTGGGAGCTACTACCTCAAAATGTCCATCTACACACGGTTTTGCCGCATGGATAGACAAACTCTGCGCCGCCCATGCGACTTTTCCTTTACGTAAAAACATCACTAAATGTTCTTGTGACTCTCCCCTTCATCACCCTTAACATTATAACCATGAAAATCATCAATTAAGTGTTACATACCAGAAACTGGGGGTACTAAAGTTAGTATAAAAATGATTGGCCAAACTCTAAAGAACCTAAAATCCCAGATCCTCCTATAGAACATTCCAGAAACATGATGTGAAATGATTATCTCTATCAGAAATGATACTCCTGAGAACATCATGCTACCAATATACCTCATATATTTAAACACAACATATATCATCAACAGTGAAGGTCTCCATGATCCTCAAGAATCTCTATAACATCATTATTTGATTCATCATCTCCATATTTCAGTATTCATTTGGGATTTCCTGGAAAATCCTATAATAAAATCCATAGTGTAATCATCCCACTTCCACTCTCAAACTAGTAAAGGTTGCAATGAACCAGTATGCCTCTAATAATGAGATTTCACCATCTGACCGGTTAAACATGTCACCAAAAATCATTACACCTCCATCTTACATCCTTACCACAAGTATTTATATTAATATAATAACATATGATCATCAAATTTGGATGTACATCCCATATATAATCATGAAACTATCTCACCATGTCCTTGCATAATCTCATTGGAAACCACAATATTCTATGAAAAAGTAAAGAATAAAAAATTCTAGGATACCATTCATCTAGTGGACCAATACTATAATGGATCACTCTTATAACAAATCCCTCTAGACTAGATAAATTATAATTCTTTATATGGTACAAAATAAAAGATATAAATGTTGTTGATTTCCAATATACTCATCCCTAGAAACTTCAGAATCATAATGAATGTATATAAAAATTTACATCATCCACAACTCATTGCAGTAATCCCTAACTACCTATATCAACATATTCTCGATCAATTCATCAGCAGTAACATTGTTTTTGTTGGGGTATAAGTCAACTAAATTTCAAAGGAATATAGATATTCAATCCCCCCCCCCCTCCAGTAAAAAAGGTTCAACTACCACTAGGAAATAGTTTACCAGAGGATCTTTTGGTTTGTGTACACCACCAAACCCTCACCCACAATTTAATGTCTATGGAATCTCAAATAATGTACCACCTAATCTGAATACATATTGATAGTTGGATAATTTTTATCATGCTATCTCAAATATTTGGATCCATAAAAACCATTGGATCCTCTTGCATCAAAACTGATCTGATTCCATCTATTGATTTCTCATAGTATATAGTATTTGATTTACCCAAAATAGTTTTGGTAAGGATAGGTGTTAAGGTTATCCATATCATGAACTCTTGAAAATAACGCTCATAAGTGTCACACCAAACAAACTTCACCACTTTTAGTTTCATCCAATATATTGGTTCTGAAAGACCAATCAAGTAATGGATAAAATGTGGAAAATAACCTATTAGACCTAAAAAAATTGATTCTAAAAGTCATACTTTTGTCTCTATTAAGATTAATTACTGCAACATTATATTTGTCCACGAGAACTCCTTCCTCTCAGATGACATGTCGTAATATGTTCAATTTAAAAATCCTTAAATTCACATTATATAGCATAATCTAAATATGATCCTCCCAAAATATACTCATGAAAATTTCCTTATGTTGGGATTTATCATCCACTGACCTAGAGTGCACAATGATGTGGTAAAAAAACTACCATAGACTTCAATAGAAATTTATGAATGAATTAATTAAATAATCTTAGGAATATCGATGATTCATTAATCAAAACCAACAGTATCACTATGAACTCATACAATTCATAGCACCTCTTAAAACCATTTTGAGGTATTTCCAATGGTCTCACCCTAAAATGGTGGTATCTTAATCACATATAGATATTTGAGAAGATATTATTACCTCTTAGATTATATAATGATTATAAGATATTTGAAAGGGTATATCGGTTCTTGACCTTTAACTAGTTCAATCAACAATAATCGACACATAAGTATAATATCCCATCATCCTTCTTGGTGATAATAATTTTAGAATGCCACAGAGATGTTTTGGGACATTTTAATCCTTTATTATCTAAATCATCCAACTAAACCATGAATTCATGATTATCTACTAGTTCCCTCCTATAAGGATAGATACAAATGGGTATTACTCCCTTCACCAAATCAATCGTGAACTCGATCAATCACTTGGTTGTTAATCCATACAACTATTAAAGAAGGTCATCTGGAAAAAATTCAAAAAATAGATGAAATGAATCCTTCTAAAATCATCCATTATATGAAAAAATCATGTTATTTGAGTCACAAGAAAATCTAATCTTCATTGAATTGGTCCTGCATGACCAGCATGAAGATCTCACTCACCATAATGAAAAAAATGCCTCCTTCTAGAGATAGAAAGTTTAATCTCCTGTAGTGATATTTTATATGACCCTAGTATAGGTGTATCCTGTTTATAACAATAATCAATTAAAATCCTACCATTTTAAACACATAAAGTTCCCAAAAGAAATGGTGCCTAATTATTTTTAAAGAACACACATTGCGTAGAATTATACTCTCTTACATAAATATTTTTAATAAATATTTGAGATATTAATTCCATAATAATGATATTAATTAAATATTTATCATCATTATGTTATAAAATAAATATAGCTGAAACTAAAAAATTATAACATCGTTTGTGGATTTGTGAACTCCCATCACCATAAAGCAATGTGAATATTCTTACATAACTAAATCTCATGTATCATATATATAAGTATATTTAGTTAAATAATATTATATTTTTGAACTTAGGAATATTATAGATAGATAAAAAAATACACACCCTCTTCCCAAAATGATCATTTGCAAATTCTAAAGTTACTCATGCATACGTACAGCCTACAATATCCAAAATTGTAACATAGATAATTTTTCATAAAAGAATTTAATTATCTGTATGAATAAAATAACTAATGAATAAATACAGTAATAATTTCTTCCCTAATATTCTCTAGGTGTTAGAATGATGAACTATTTGAGTACGGTCAACACACAGAAGTCATTTTGAAATAATGAATCAAATATCCTCATACCACCCATTGTGGAATTAACATATCAAAATTTTAGATATACCGTTTAACAAAAATAATATAGCTGATTTAATTATATGAAATTAAACATAAAAAAATTATTATGAAGTAATATAAATTTCATATAATTATTACACATGAGTTAAACAAAATACAATGTAATTTTGGACTCGATGTAATAATTTCATGTGTCTCTTTTATTAGTGAGAGACATGAAAATTCACAACTTATTTATTATTTTTTGTGGATATAATAACCCTTTGAAATTTTATATAATTAATGTTATTAATAAATAATAATTAATGTTCCATTTTATGCCATTATTTTTTGAAATTTATCATCTAAATGATTACAAAAATATTATGGGATTTCAATCTCACGTTTTACATCGGTGAGACAAAATCCATATTAATAAAAAAATTATTTTATGTGGTGTATATAATTCCCATGAATTTATATTATCATGATTCATCTAAAAATTATTGGTATTTTCATATCCATTTGAGTTATCTCATTCATAGAGCTTACGATTCAAAAGTTATCAATGTCGTAAGGGATTTTTGTTGCAATATTATTTCATTGAGACAAATGTAATGATATAATCATATATTATATTATGATGTGTATATAAATCCAAATTAACATATAATATCATGAATTTACATATTTTCAAGTTATTTTATTTTTTATTTAATGTTATTCTTCTATGGGAATTACTATTTAAGATTTAGCAAATAGTTATAGGGTTTTTGTTATAATATTAATCTATTCAAGATTATATATAGTCATTGTTGATTTAGTAGAAATCATATATTATTTTTTATGGAGCCCCAAGTCATAATTATCCTCTATATATGTCAGGAAAATACATTTTTCCCTTCATTATCCTCACTTAATGTACTGAAGTGTTTAAAGGAATGTTTTTATGAAAAATCAACTATATTTCTCTCTTCTGTTGAAAAACCATTCTATTCTAAAAGAATGTTTTATAAAAATGTTTTCAAAAAATGAAATTCAAATTTTTATAACTATTTATTAATTAATTTATTTCCAATTAATTTTTTTTTAGAGAATATTTTGTATGGAATCTTCACTTTTTCTAAAAAATGCGTATTTGGATTTTAAAAAAATGTGAAAGGAATAATTGTTAAAAACATGTATGATATGAACATAATTTATTAATATATGACCATTATCTTAATTGAAATTATTTTCTATTTTATTATAGTTGTTTTTAAATAATATTATATTAAATTTTTTATATATTTTAAAATGATTTTTTAAAAATAGAATGGATGTTTTCCTCATGAAATGATTTTAATAAATTTGAAATATATATTTATATGTTTCCAAAAAAATTTAAAGTAAATGATTTTTTAAATATTTTTTGATCATTTTTTTCTAAAAGTTGATTTCATAAAATAAAATTCCTCTTTCATAAAAATTTATATAATGATATTTTAATGTTATTTCCATTCATTAAAATCAAAACCCGTTGTTCTTACTTATGCTCAATGGGTAAATTTTGTAACGATACTTAGTCATTCTTTCTCTAGGTGTATTAAAAAAAATTCAAAGATATTTTTGTGTAAGATATTTCATTTCCGTTTTTTAATAATTCTTTAAATATATTTTTATAAAACCCATTTATTTTATATAGTTTATCTATATTTCAATGAAATTATCCTAGAACCCAATTATTTTACCTTCATTAATATGTATAAAGAATTAATAATGACTATTTATTTGAGTTTTATGATTAAATGTAATATATATAAATATTATCTATGGCTATTATACAATTTTATGTGACGGTTGCACCTAGATAACATTGGCTGATCTCAATATTGATTGTATAATGGGTGTGCCCATATAACATTGGGTAATCCTTATATATCTTATATGATGGGTGTGCCCTGATAGTGGTTCAATGTACTGGGTAATTATTATTTTATCTAGATAATTATATTGAAAATCAAACATATCATTATTCCATTTTTAAGGAGTCTATGAGGGTTCTGTATATTTTCATTGAGGAAGATTTCCCAATATACCAATAGTTTTTCATTATTCTTTCTATATGTTATAAGTTTTTCTTAATATCGAGATTAATATCAAAAGGCTCATCAGTATTGATTCTGATTAACAATACTATATTATATCCTTGTTTAATGTTATCATGATTTATTATTTGATTTTTGATGGGTATGAATATTATTTTTTCATAAAATAGCCTTATACTCCCATTATTATCCCTGATAAAATCCAATTGATAATTATTAGGTATATAATTATTGTCCACTTGATACCATCTTCCTTATATATTATTTTCCCTTTCATATAGAGATTGAGGTTGATTGAAATATATTTTGAATTTTTTTCATATGGTTGATGATGATGGCATAATGTATTATATGAAAAGATTGGTATAACAGTAGATGATATTTAAATTTCTGAACCAGTTTGATTAGAATCAACGATATTAATGGTTTCTCCTAAATCTATAAAACACTAAAACTAAATTTTCCTTAGGAATTCAAGTAATCAATTATTTTTTTATGTTATATGTTAAGGATTGCAAAAATTTGGTCACATTAATAGTTATCAAAAATAAAAATTTAAATATTATGTTTTCAACACCAAATATGGGAGTGTAGATTCACTACTATAATAGTTAGTATCAGAGGAAGTGAATGTGATCAGATTGATGGGAACTCTAGTGAACAACTATTGTAGAAGAATGACTCTCCACCCATGGGGTTTACGAGGAAAGTTATTCCCCTTAGTATTGTCCCACCCAAGATTTGAATCCAACCACATTGTTCCTAAAAATAAATAAATAATATTCCATTGGATATAAATCCATTTTATTACAGTTGGTATTATAGAAAATTGTTTGTTAAATTTCAATGTTGTGATGATTTCATGTGAGGTTATCATTATATTATTTGATAATATTTTATGTCTATATTTTAAAGATAGCTATAAGATAAAATTCATAGATACCTCATTAAGGTTTTAAATGATTAATCTTATAGTCATTAATAGCTATTTAGGTGATATTTTATTTGGTTTATTTATAATTAATTATTAGGTTTAATATAATTTATTCAATCACATTTTTTTGAATTAATTTTTATTTTTTATTCACTTTTGGGATTATATGATCCATGAAAATAAGGTAATTTTGGCTATACAAGATTTATCTTATGCATAATCATGGAATTGATATGTTAATTAGTGAATAAGTGATTACTATGATTTCAAAATAATTACAATATATATTTAATTCTTGTGTTATGAATAGTATTATATAATATTTGAGCTTAAAAAACTATCTAATTATTAGGTTATTATGGTTATATTTTATATTGGGTTGTTGAATCATTAGGTTTCAACCTTGGGTTTTACAGATAAATTTTGATGATATTTTTAATATATAATGGTTTTTTCATATTGGAAAGTATCACACCATTTACTAATCATATGGAATTTTGTTAAGGTATAAAGGTCAGATAATAAATTGTTTTCCCCATTATGGTGTTGTTTTCTTAAAAAAATAATTTCATTACATCAAGTATGAATCATTATTCATGAATACTTAGTGCTAGGAGAAATATAAGATGTTATGGTTGAAATTGAAAAAGAATAAAATTATACTCATCAAGTAAGTATATTTATTTGTTATCATAGTCAATGTGGAAAATAAATTATCCATACCTTGTAAAAGGATCATTAAAAAATTATTTTACCACCAATTCTGATGATATGACTAACCTTTTTCATACATCATTGGATTTTTGTTTTGTAGTTGTTATCTTTTACTATATCATTCACTTTCTTGTGATCAGTGATCTTTGTTACTCTAAATAATTATTTAAGTTTTGTTAATTTATTCTATGTACAAATCATTACATCATACCTATGTTCTCTTATTTGGAATTCTAGTACATGTTATTCCATATGACCTTCATACGTCCCAATTTTTTCGAAGATATGATGTTTTATTACCCCTTATTTGATGTTGGTTTAAAAAAAGTAATTTTAAAATATCCAACCTTTGATTGCTGAAATACATTTAGAATTACAAGTATAAAATTTATACAAGTGGGTGGGATGTATTACTCCTATATTCTATAAAGGGGAAAAATTTATGAAATCATTTTTGACACACAACATCGAGCATAATAAACCTATAATATATTTAATAGTTTAAACATGGTTGTTAAATTTAATGGAATTAATTTTGTTAAACACTGTATGGAATATATACAGACATATATATATATATATATATATAATTTTTCTTCTAAAAAATATTTATAACTTTATAGTAAGTAGTAAATCAATTTTAATTAAAATAATTTTATTCTTCAAAAATTAGTTTCCACATAAAATTGTATTTATTGATATTCATGGAAAAAATATTGTAATAAATATCTGGGACAAGTAAAACAATTATTTTATAAAATTAAATTGATTTTTAATCATAATATTATAATTTAATTTGTATAAAATTTTGATATTTTCTGGAAAACATTAATTTTTTAGTGAATAGTAAAAAATACCAATTTTTCAAAAAAAAATTCATAAAAAATATGAAATTTAAAAGTCCCATTTTATATTAAATATTATTCAATGTAACAAAATTATTAATAAATTATTTTAAATACACTTAGTTTAATTTTAATAAAAAAATTATTGAATTTTATTATAATTTCTTATTTGGGGAGAAATAAGATTTTTTCATAAAACTGAATTAAATTGAATAATGTTTCTAATTTTTTATTTATTAAAAAATTAAAAATTTTAATATTTTAAGTGAAATTTATATATCATATATAAATAAATTTTAATTTTTATTCATTATTTATTTATTATTATTCAAATATTTGTATTAAATAATCGTTTACTCGACAAATGAACCTCTTGAAAATGACCTTTTTCATCATGTCTGTGGGTTAAATTTAAAAATACATTTTTCAAATTATGTCAATTTAATTTTTTTATAATGGATGGAATATTTTTAATAAGAAAATTTATAATACATAATATGTTAAACATAATTTTTTACCATAACTAATTTTGAAAATATTAATAATTAATTACTACGATAAAGGATGAAATTATTTTATTAGGGTGTTAAACATAAAATATAATGATCAATATGTCCTAAAAATATTTTTAAAAACTAATACATGGTCCTATTTCAACCTTATAATTTATAGTTCTCCTGAATAATCTTTTTTGGAATCACATAGTGTGTTAATAAAATTTGGTACACTTGTTTCATTTTAAAAAATATAAGTGTGTCATTCACCACAATTATAAAAGGCCACAATATATCTTCCCTTATTCTTAAAAAACAATTCTTGTTAATCCAATCCATGATAAATTAACTTCCCTCCTCTCATCCTAGAAAAAAAATTTGTTCATAAATGTTTTTTATAAATAATTTAGGTATAATCATAAATAGGTTTTCTGAGAAGAAGAAAAATTCCTAACAATACATTTTGGAATTATTACTTATTTATCCTCGTTAAAATATCACTATAATATTATTACAGGAAAAATAATGAATATTAAAAATATTAATATTTTATTTTATTATTTTTATAATTTAAATATAACTCATATTCTAGGAAATGTGATATGAAGTCATCATTTGTGTGTACGACAGACATCATCCTCACAAACCGTGTAATTTGTTTTACATCATCACCAATCATGGATTACTTGAATTATGGATTTAAAGTATATATATATGATATTTTTAACATATTTATACCTTTTTAATTATTATGTCACATATTCCGTCTTACATTCAATTCCATGTGGGATACGATAACGTCGCTTATTTATTTGGAGAACTACTACCTCACAATGTGATATGATTAGTTTTTTAGTATCAAATTACATGGATGGTAATAAGTATAATGTTAATGAGTATATGAGATATACATGAAATAATAGATAAATTCACCACATATTAATCATTTAAAAATATAAAATATCATTTTATTTCTTACATGGATAAATGCTAACGTTATTTGTTGACATATGGACTATCGAATCAATAAAGCAATGTAATTCTTTATTCATCACTAAATCACATGGATGATATATATAATTATATTAAAATAACAAATATTATAATTATTATATTATTATAATTATATTAGAATAAAACAAAAGATACCTTTTTTGAAAATTGATAATTGAAAAATGGGAACATTACACATGTGTATGTACAACCTATCTTTTTCATGATCTTAATGTAGTTCATTTTTAAAAATAATTTTTCATTTTTTTTATTAAAGGTATAATTGATAAATATATTCAATAATTATTTCATTATTATTATTCTGGATATGTTTAAATAAATACCACCATTGCCAAGGTCATCCCACCGAAGTAGTTTTTAAATGATGAACTGAATGTCCTCAAAATACTTGATGTGGACATAATAGATTAAATATATAAATATTTCATTAAAATAAAATAAAATAAATAAATTAAGTAAAATTTATTATCATTTAAACATTTATTATGTAATAAAATAATTGAGGTAATCGTATTATATAGGAGTTATAGGTTATACTAGGATACAATGGAGATGAGGTAAGGGATTTCAAGTCACTCATTAATTTATGTGAGACATATGAAAATTAAATAGTTTTTTCATTTTTGTGTTATATATAATAAATTTTCAAAAAATTATATCATGAATCATATTATTTTCTTAATATTTAATGTTTAATTTTATGTTTGTATTTATTTGGGATAATGATCCAAAATCTAACTACAGTTGTAAGGGATTTCATCCCATTTTTTACTTCAATAAGGCAAATTCCATATTCAACTTATATTTGTTTTAGGTGGTGTATATAATGACCATGAATTTATTTTTTGAATCATATCCTAAAAAAATTGTGTTTAAAATATCAATTTTATTGTCTCTCTTTCATGGGGTTTTCAATTCAAAAAATTCCAATGTTTTATGGGATTTTTTTACATTTTTCATTCTTTGTGAAATATATTATGTTATTCACCCCTCTTTATTTATGAGGATTAAATATATATTCATTTAAATATAATATTAGGTATTTTCTTATTCTAATGATATTTTTTGTTTCATTTAATTGTAGTCATCTATAATGCTTAAAATTGATGAGTTACCAATGTGGAAAAGGCTTATGTTACAATCTCTATCCTTTTCAAGTTATTAGTGTTCATGGTTTCATTAGAAGAATCATATTCTCATAATATATACAACCAAATATTATTATTATCATATAGTTATTTCACATGAATATATTTTTTCACTTCATTTTTGTCTCGTTAAGTACCTAATATTTTAAAAAAATCATGAAAAATAATCTTTAGTTTTCTCTTTTGAAAAAAATCCTTCATCCACCAAAACCATGATTTCAAAAAATGTTTTAATTTTTTATAAATATATTTTTTAATTAAATACATTTTTACCCATGCTTATATTTTTACAAAAAAAATTATTAGACTTCTTCATTTCATTTTGAAAATAATGATTATTACACTATTACTAAAAATTTGAAATGATTCTTCATTTTAATGCGTAATATGTGAATGGAATTCCTTACCATAGTGAAAATTATTTTCATTTGATAATCCATAATATTATTTGACAGATACTATCAATGAAAAGGATTTTCAAAAAAAATCTATTTTAAAAATATTTTTAAAAAATTGATATCATATTTCCCTAATTAAATATTTTTATTTATTTTTATTTATTTTTTAATATGAATAAAATATTGTATTAAATGAAAACAATTTTCAAAATAATTTGTTATTTTGTATTTATCAAATATTTAATTTCTTAATGAAAATGTTATTTTCCTCAAAATGATTTTAATTATATTTTGAGTGAATTTTCATTCATCAATATTTCCAACCCTTGTAGTTACAAATGTTCAAATGATGATATTTTTAATGATACCATCCTCATTCTTTTGAGAGATTATTTAATTTTGAGATAAAAAAAATTATGTATCCTCTTTCAATCCCATAAATTATTCATGTTGCAAAGATATTTTTTTGAAACACATTTCATTCCCACGGGTTAATCAATCTTCAAAATGATTAACATGCAACCCATTTTTTTTTATGGTTTAATAATTATTTAAAAGGATGTTGAGGGTATCATTGATTTTTATAAATAAAATAATTATTTATAGACTTTATTTATGGTTCATGGAAATTGATATATGATGGGAGTTACAATATAGCATCGGGTCTACCAAATATAGAATATATGATCAGTGTCCTCATATAGAGTTGGCCTATACCCATATGGATTATATAATGGGTGAACCCATATAGATATCCAACTCATTGGTTAATGATTATGTTCTTCTTAAAATTATATTAGAACACAACAATATGTTTATTCTATTTTTTAGGGTTATATAATTTTTTATAATGATGATTTTCCAATCTACCAACAATTTTTCATTATTGTTTTTGGGTGATATAAATTATTATTATGATCATGATTCATATAACATGACTCATGATAATTAACTTTGATGAAACTTACCTTTATTAATTAAACATGAAATTTTTTCATGATTGATGATCCACATTTTCATGGGTATGAAGGATATTATTTTATACTCATTCACTTGGATTATGTCATAAAACCCTTATACTCTTATTATGCTCCATAATTAGATCTAATTGTCATTTCTTATGTTTAATCTTACTAATAAATTAATCTTAAACTTATTATGTTTATGTTTCTCATAGTTATAATGATAGTATTTTAAAAAATTATTTCTATAGTGGTTTCATAAGGATTGTGGTGATAACCTAATAAAAATATGAAAATCTGGGTAGTGGGAGATGTTGTTCAACTTTATGAACATGTTGTTTATGAATTCTTGATGTTATGTGTTAGTCATAAATTTATAATACTATAAACCTAAAAGACCTTTGAGAATGTATGTTATCCAATATATTACTTTTAATGATTAATTTTTTAATAGAGAAAATTGGGTCACCGTTAGTGTCATCAATGATAGAAATGAAAACTTTATGTTTTCAATATTGAATCTGGGAGTGTAGATTGGGGATCTTATTTTCCATCATAATTAGATCATATTAAATTTAATTTTAGTTATACATTTATTATATTATATATCGTTGTTTAATATTTTTTAGTATCTATTAAAACAATGTAAATAATGAATTCAATTCATAGTGCTACATTGAATAATTATTAAATTCTTAGGTCTTAGCTCCATGTTTTCAATTAATCCCAAACTGAGAAACTTATTCTTTTCATATATTCTGTCTTTTATGTCTGGTTTTTATATATATTCTATGAAAGATCATTTTTTTATCAAATTTATGGAATTTTTTCATGTAATATATGAATTATGAAATGTTATTTTTTTAAAATTCATCACATGTGTCTATTGGTATTTCTCATTGTTTCTATTCTCATTCAAGTGTTCCACTTTTTTATGTTCATTTAACATATATAATATTGGGCTCTTATTTTATCTTTTAGAAATATTTTATTGATAACTCTTTGTGTTTTAACTGAATATATCTTTATTTTATTTCATTTTACATTATTTTTTCATTTCTTTCATCTAAATGATAATATATTTAATTCATCAATCACTAATTTCATAAAATTTCACTAAATAATTTATATTAATTATTTCTTCATGAGGTATTTCTTCTTTTTTATCTTTGGGAGTTATTATGTTTATAATGGGGAAAGAAATTAATATTGATTACACATTGAGTAATAATATTTAATTCTTTTAAATAAAGAGAGCAATTTGAATAAGTTTTGTAGTAGGTGGATTTATGCATACTTAATTTGTTCTATTATTATCTCATTTTTTTCTTAATTGGACTTATGTGTGTGGTTACATTTTTTTATTATATATTAATATATTTAATGAATTTTATGTTATAAATATATAAAAATGTCATAATTTTAATGAAAAGTGGAAACCAATGATCAACTATTGTTTAACAAAAAATGGAATAAAAATTTTATAAATGAGTTCTTAAGCCAGTAATGTTATAACTATATTTTAATAGAGTTTTTTTATATAGATTTTATGATTATATATTTGTATGGGTACATTCAGTTCTCATAGTATCTTCATTCATGGTCAATATGGGGTTATTTTATATAATTTAATTTCATATTTTTTTTCAAAAAAGTTGTTATTATAATTCCTTATTTCAATATGTATTAATATTCCCTTGTTGAGGCATTTTTTCAAATTTACTATTATCCCCTATTGTGTCTTATCTTCATTTATTTTTTTAAACAATGTTCATTCTATAATCACTTGGATGTTTCCATTTTTTCATAGTGAATATTTGATAATAAAGTGTACAGTATATGATTTATGTATGATGTGGGAGGGAATTTGTATTCCTTCTTAGTTTTTAACTTCATTTATATATAGATATTACTTTTTAAATGAAATATAGTAATAAATTATTAATATTATGTTATAAAAGCATTATAATAATGAAATGGATATGTCTAGGGGTAAATTTGTTGGGTATTTAGTTGGAGATAATATGCATTATGATATATTATGTGTTTACTAAAGTCAGTGAACATTAAGTGATGTTATTATACATATACTGGTAGAAATTTCATGTAGTAAGATAAGCTGAATATATTGGGTATAAAATTTCTCATTTGAATTTTTATTATTTAATGTTAATAACATACTTATTCATCTATATACTAAAATACGGATTATTCAATTTATAAAACTATTATTTAATTAGTTGGAGTTTTAGTTGAAATGGATGAATAAAATAGTCCATAATAACCCTCAATTATTAAATAAAGTGTTGTTTTTATAATATGGTGTTGTAATGGATTCATTCATTTAAGGGGGAGGGAATTAGTTTGATACCATTTCAGTTTATTTTTAGTTCTATGATATATTGTGGAAATTTTATGTTATTTGGATATGGATATATTAATGTTTTATGATATTATTCAATTATATGTTTGTATTGAGGATTAAGGAAATTGTGGTTGTGGTGGTGTGTATTATTATGGTAGTTTACATGTTACTAATTACACCCAAGTCCTCTCTATTTTAATAGAGGTCAAGGATTTTGTTATTATATAACATTGATTTTTATGGATGTAAAAATTTATGCATAAGTGACATTTTTTTGGGAATAGTAAATTTATTAGATAAATATAATTTTATTTTTAATAACATATTTTTAATTCATTCATACATTTAAGGTCTCAAATCATGTCTGTTTACACTATTAGTAAACTTTAAAAACCAGTGGTCTATATGATTTTTTATTCATAGTTATCAATTATCATCGATACATCCCCATGATTCATTTTAGAAAGTATGAGTCATGTAAAAAATTATTTATACATTAACTATATTTTAGGATTGATCATGGACTTATTAAAACGTTATAATATCAATGGTTTAGTATGGAAATAGTTTTACTTAATAATTACATGTATAACTAGAAATGAGAATGACTAAGTCATAGATGGACACTATAATTGAAATTAAATATTTTGATAACATAATAAATATGTTTACGATAGAGTGTAAAAATTGAGTGGTGAAATATTATGATAGGTCCTTGTACTATTATAATTGTATTATTATTATATTTTTTGAGTTATTTTTAGGTTTCATGTTTATATTGTCTATGTAATTCATTTCATGTTTGACTAATTTTTTATTTAAAAATGATCCTGACATAGTGTAACCCATGAATTATTATTGGAATAATTTGTTCCAATATGATTCCTCAACAAAAATTAAGATATAGTATAAAAATTTCATTCCATATGACTTAATACATTTTATATTTCACAATAACGAATAACGTTTTAAATTAAGTTAATATAATGTTTAAAACTTTTATCTATCCTTTCATATATTATGATATATGATATTTTTATAGAATTAAATAGTATATAATTATTTTAGAAAATCATTATTATGATATTATTCATGTATTAAAATATATAAAACTTGTATGAGTAACCATAATTTCATTTGTGCAGATATCAACATTTGAGTACGAGTATATATGGAATGATTTTAAAGAATGTAACTTCTCTAAATAGTAATTTTAATGTTTTATTTTAATAATATTAACTATAGTTTGATATATTAACCTTAATATTTTATATATGTTTTAAAAATTTCATGATATTGGTTTGATTTTATTTGATTAGAGAGTCCTCTATAAGTATAAATTATGGAATCTCGTTTTTATTATTTCAAAAAAATTGAGTTTCAGTTATATGGGTAAAAAATTTTATATAAATAAAAAACTATGTGGTATAAAAAATGAAATATTATATAAAAATAATTTATTACCAATAATATTACTATGAATTTATGATATTGGGGGAATTATGGAATGTTTTTTTCTCTAAGTACACCAAAATGTATAAAATATTTCATAGGTGGTTGGTGTGGCTTATTAATTTACTAATCTAGTAATTATTTTAAATATTTTGAACATTGATATGCACCCCCATAAATATGATTTCTTATGGATATGATTTTAAATAAAAAAATTTACCATTTAATATTATAAAATCATGTTTTATTTATAATAAAACATTTAGAAATTTGTTTTACAAGATCTCATCAGTATTTCATAGAAACAAAACTTTCAGAGTATCAATTTTCTAATTTAAAATTATTCTAATGTAATGTTACTACGGTGAAAATAAGTTTTATTTATTTATAATTTCATTTTAAATTTTTTTATAACATATTATAATGGTTTATAAATTTTTTGTTGTGATTTTTTATGAAATTTTACTCAAAGAGAATATATGAATTATCCCTTTAGGCTTTATTTTTTAAAAAATAAATTTGATTAATGTAAAATTATTGAGAAGTTAATGTTTTGATATCCACTAGTTAAGTTGTGATGATTGTATTTATATTATTGTAATTATTTTTATTTTCAGGTTACGATATTTCATGGTTAAATTTAAATATACCTTTGTCTGTTGTATTTTAATAATGGAAAATAATTAATATCTTATTGAAATCTTCCAATGTTTTATGGTATTGTATTGATTGATTTGGAAAGAGAAGATGTGGTTATGTGGTGTAAATAATTCTTTTACAAATAGGATATATAAAAATAGTGTATTTATGTTTGAATGGATGATGTAGTTCACTATTGGATATTTCTATTAGCATATATATTTTATTGATTTGGATGGATATTCTTTTCCATTATAGTATTGATTATAAATTAATATATTATCACTACGGAATCATGAGATCATTGGGAGAGTGAAAATCATAGAGTTATCATAAGATCAGTTACATTTTCCCTTTATTTGAAAGGAGTTCCAACATTAAGTAGTGGTGCATCAATCCATGAATAAAATGGCTAGTTTGATGAGTCTAATTTTAACTCTATGTGTCACAACCAATCCCAAAGGGGCCCTTTCCTAGACTACCCCAATCCTGCATTTGATAGGACATGGTTAGGTGACTAGCATTGAGTATGCATATGTCATTAATTGGAGGCAATATCCTAAAGTATCTATACACATGCACACATCTCCATGACACACAATGTTAAATGTAAAAAACTGAATGAATGTATAAATAAAATGAAGATCCCACAACCAAAGAAAAATTGGAAGAAATGTAATGTAAATTGGTCCAAACATAATCCCAACTTAAAGAGTATGTAGTACAAGTCCAACTAAAATTATAAATTTTCCAACCTACTCTAAGGGCGATGACTAATTCAAAGGTACAATCCCAGTAATAACATCAGTCTACCATGATCCATCTATGCTCCATCTATTCCTTGTCCTCCAAGGACACCATCAAAAAGGTCATCATATTCACAAGATATGACACGTGTGGTAAAATGCTATGCAGGGGTGAGTATAAAAATACTCCATAGGACTCCCCAAAAAAACTAAACACGAAGCACTAAGTATATTTAGAACAATACAAGATGTAACAATTTATGTATAAAATATACAAAAACCCAGATATACTCCGGAGATACACCACACTATTAGGTAGTCATAACCAACTGTAAGCCATATGATTCTGCTCAATGCAATGCTCGTTTTGGGAGATCTCACACCATGAGACATGCTAAATTTAGAGAAACTCAAAAAAGTGTTCTAGCTCATTTGGGACCCACCCAAACTTAATGTATTAGTCTAAGAAGATTATTATACAAAGATATGGGTAACATATAGAAACATTATGGGTCACTAAGAATCTATTCTAGATCAACCCGCTACCTAGGGGATCATATGATAATGATTCCACAAACCCAACTAATGTGGCCTAGTGGATGGAGGATCAATTCCCTACTCAGGGTGGTCACACCAATTCCAAAAACTCCCATTATGTATGATATAGAATTTCACTCCAGTCTCATGGAAAGACACCAAAACTTTATATAAGACTAGGCCACTATAGGGGATCATAATCCAATGATGTGGATGTAATGTTGTAATTTTCTCTCAAGTAAAGGATCAGTGGAATGCACTCAAACCATACTGATTCAAACCTGGAAAACAACGAGCCTCAAGCACATTTAATGGAAGTACATGGCATGACCCATGGTGTACATGGCATGTCTATCTATCCCAAGTCTTTCCCATGTGGAATAGCCTCAAACGGCATGTAGTCTCTATATATATGGTGTGTAGACTAAGTACATGGTGGGTAGAGACATAGGATTTCCTTCCATTGTTTCATGTCTGTATTTGTGTTCTGAATCCATGTCTATGTAACGGTCTATGTATGTCAATCTGTGTCTGTGTGGGAATGCACATTTTTTCCATGCCCATGTACTCCAAACCATGTATATATAATCTTGAAGTACACATTGAGTCATCCAAGAAGGGTCACATATTCTATGACTGGGGTCACATAATGTGTGATCATCATATCCTTCTTGAAACCATTGTCACCACTGATGGGACCTCACATTCCGTTTAATCCCGGATTACACATGTTGTGTTGTGGGATTTTTCATAATCCCATATCCATAGTCGCACTCCACCTCTTCTACTTAGGCCTTCAATTTATGGCCTCGCCTCACTGAAAAACTCAATATCCATGATCATCCAATCCTTGTCATCACTGAACATTGTGTATCATCACTAAATCTACTCGCAAATCGAATCAAAACACTATTTTCTGATTTATTCTGAATAACGCTGAAGATCATGTATTTCGGAATTATTTTCAATTATATTCATTATTTCAAACACCATCTCACCTCTATCTCGTCGTTCTAGTCCTAGATCTATGATATCGAATCATTATACCAAGAATGGGGTGTTTAATGATAGATTGATCTAGAATATTAAACCTCTTATCCAACAAAGAACACATGTGGTGAAATGGGAAGATAAAGGAGAAAATCCCAATCAATAAATTCTAATGAACCTCGATTTATCTTCATACCAATATTGGTTCATTACTGTTAGAATGAAAAATAAATCAAACAAATTTAACCAAATAAATTATTCTATTAAAATCCTGAAAAAATAAATCACATCCCGCAATACTCACAATCCATGTATCAATTCGTTAATCAATTGATTCACGTTCATTGATGAAATAAAGAATGGGTAATAAAAAAATAAAAATACATGCCCAATATCAATTTGTATTTATTTATGATGAAGAACAATGTTGTGTTGTATTCATCGGTGTGGTCCTTCAAAGTTGATGTGCATTGATTATCAATTCTTGATTCTATACCATTTGTTGGAAATAATTCATAGAGTTCTTTAAAACAATCCTATAGATGTTACAGGGTTATGTGGATAACCCTGGAATTCTGAAATAAGGATATATTTATTGAAAAATAAAGTTGCAACATCAACACAACGAATTAAAATAATCTTGTTCATTTTATGCCAGTGACAACATTTTCACAAACAAACTGTATCGACCAACGTTAGGTCATGTCATGGGTAAAACCACCATTCTGAACACTATGACTCCCTCTTATTTCTGATTCTATTACTCATTTATAAGTTATTCCACTTTTTCAGGAAAACTATGACTGTGAGCTATTTAATATTTTAATATTTTTCAAACATTTATTTTGGGCATCCCAGGTCTCGTAATAACATGTCATCTTAGAGCCTAGTCTCAAAATTAATCCATATAATATTAAAAATAATAATAAATACATCAAGATTTTATATTCTCCCACCATGGGGATTTACATATCCAAAAATTCAAAATAATGGATACTCAAAAGGAGGAGGGTACTGAGAAAAAATCCGATCCACCCACTTACAAGTGCAATCCTATAGATTCCCACACTACCACTATAGATGCATGAAATGAATTGATCACTCATGATGGATCCTCTCCAACTGATTCTTGATATACACTAGGTACTTAGAAAAGGTGGATCCATCCTCAAATTCTAACTCACCCAAATCGAGAATGTTTTATGGTTAATGTGCATACCTCCTCAGCTATGAAAGGTGGACGATGTTGTGTACCTGGTCTAACTAAATAGGTAGAGATAAGTTGTACACCACCACACCAACTCTACAAATTATCTAAAAAGGTCCAATGAACATCATATATTTCATGTTTCCTTAGGAAAAATTATATAACCCTCATCGAGGTGAAACCCAGAGGAACACATGGTCATCATTATCAAACTCAAATGGCCATTATCTCCAATCAGCATAAGAATTATGATGGATCTGTGTGGTATTAATCTTCTCTTGGATGATCAACATTGTCTCTATAGTATCTCACCACAAATCCAAGCCCATGAGTGCTGAGTATTCTGGGTGATTCAAAAAAATTGGTGACCTATAGGGTCTCCCAAACAAATCCTTGAATAGTGACATACCAATGGTAGAATGTTAGTTATTATTGAATGAAAACTCCACCATATTTTGGTGAACCCACCATCTATAAAAAAAGTCCAACATGTAGGCTCACAATATGTCCTCTAGAACCTGAATGGTCTGCTCAGTCTGGCCAACAGTTTGATGGTGAAATGTTGTTCTTAAGAATAATAGTGTCTTGAATTCCTCTTGTAATCCCTTCCACTACTAGAATGTAAAGCGAGAATCATAATCAAAAACAATATTTGATTGAACATCATGGAGTCTAACTATCTCATGTAGATAGATGAATCCAATTCTTTATACTAAACTCTAATCTCTGGTAGCTAGTATGTGGTCTTACTTGGTGAGTCTGTCAACAATCACCCAAATGGCATCATTTACCCTGGATGTACATGGAAATACCATCACAAAGTCCATATGTATCCCATCCCACTTCTATTCTAGATCCTCAAGGGGTTGAGATAAACCTGTCAGAACATGGTTCTTAGCCTTCACTTATTGATAAGTAGTTCATTGAGAGACAAACTCTATAACTCCTTTCTTCATCCACGGACACCAAAAATAATGTTTTAGGTCCTTGTTCATCTTTTCCACGAATAGATGTACCATTAAGGGGTATTTATGAAACTCTTAAAAAACCTCATCTTGCAATATCACTGTTACCATCAAGCATCCTATGAAAATAATGATGTGCTCCCCAACTTTATAAAATACTTTAGGAGGATGCCCTGAGGGTATCTGAGCCAGTAGGGTGTCATAGTTGGTATCCCATGTTGTGCCTCCCTAACTCGATGTTCTATTTGAGGGGTAATAACCATCAAATGGAGGTATGATACTCCATATCCATTCACAAAGGATAACTGCAACATGTCTAACTACCCTAATGCCTTGTTAATAAACTGCAAATGAGATCTCCTTCTGATGGTGTCTACAACAAAATTCCACTTTTAAAGAAGTATTGAAATTCTCAATTTCATAGTCCATGAGTAACTCTAGCCATCGCCTCTATCTCGAATGATAAAAAGTCTATTGTAAGATTTTAATCCCCATGAATGGATACCATTTACTAATCAAGGTTTTTAATGGTTCTTCCTTTTTTAGAATTTGGGTACAAACTTCTTTCAGTACCTAGAAAATCCACGGAAACTTCATACCTTGATAACGCTCTTGGGTGGCTCCCAAGAAATAACTACCCTTTCCTTCATGGGATCCACTCCAAATCCAGCCCTTGAGATGACTTATCCTAGAAAATGGACCTCATGAATCCCAAACTAACACTTAAAGATATTCTCGTAAATTTGGTGCTCTCAGAGTGTTTCCACATCCATCCTAAAGTGTCTTTCATGCTCCTCCATGTATTTCAAATATAATAGGATATCATCGATGAACACTACAATGAATTTGTCTAAGAATGTTTGAAATATCTAGTTCATGAGTCCCATGAATAGTTTTGATGAATTCTTCACACTAAACTAATTAACTAGGAACTCATAGTGAATGCAATGACATATGAATGTCATCATTGGTATATCCTCATCTCGTACTCACAGGTGGTGATAGCCTAATCTGGGGTCAATCATCAAGAACCCTTGTACCCCTTTCAACTGATCAAAGAGTTCATCGATCCTCTATAGTGGATACTTGTTATTCATAATTACTTTGTTCAATCCCTGATAATCCACACACATCCTTAAGCTCTCATCTTCCTTCTTGGAAAACAAAACTGGGGCTTCCTAGAGAGAAACATTGGGTCTCACAAAGCCCTTCCTCTACAAGTCCTCCAATTTCACCCTCATCTCATGAAGCTTTGTGGTAGCCATAAAATGTGTATGTGTAGATATCAGTGACATCCCGGGGTGTAGAACAATACAT
Organism: Viscum album; assembly: GCA_963277665.1. Lineage (NCBI taxonomy): Eukaryota > Viridiplantae > Streptophyta > Magnoliopsida > Santalales > Viscaceae > Viscum > Viscum album. The sequence goes on from OY728126.1 coordinate 311,050,335, forward strand.
AATTCTATCTATCGTTCAAGAGGTAAAACTGAAATATATTCTGGAAATATTTCATCATATTCTTCCACCACTGTAAGAAACTGAAGACTTATAACATCCACTACAAAAAGTTTCAAGATATCCAAATAATGAGTAATCTATTTCCCCCCTATTTTTGAGTCCATCCTACACTATCTGAATTTCCTATTCACCAATAATGGAAAAATTGTTTCCACATTTCCAGACACACTGCACTCTTCCTCTAAAATAGCCAATTTGATTATGAACTATAGATAACCATTCCATACCAAGAATGACGATGTAAGGACTCGTTTCTAATACCATGATATCCCAAAAAAAATCTCCTCTAAGAGTCTGGTCACATAATCGTCCCAAGTGTGGGATCATTGATTCTATTCCAGTAGATGTCTCTAATAGTAAGGGTTGAGTCAAAGATTCAAACAGAATATCAGAGTCTCGTAGGATAATTATGGAAAGAAAAGAATTACTAGAACATGTATCTATCACTACTATAGCTGAGTTTGAAAAGACACATAAATTTCCTCATATCATCCATAGAGCCTTAGAGTTATTGTCCTCTATAGCCTACCGTTGGCCTCATCACTTCCCACCAGCTCCCTAATCCTTGTGTGGACAACCTGGTGGTGGTGGCTATAATAGATGAACCTATGACCACCTCCTACTTCCCTTCCATCCCCTCCTTAACATCTTCCACACAGCGGATCACCCTAGTCCTACCTCATTCACTACCTCAATGGACCCTATACAATCTTCTGATCAGTTATATAACAGGTTAGGAAATCTCAGGCCAGATGTTGCCAACCATCGCAAGATAACCACTACCTCTCAGTTAGAAAATTAAACCAACCCTATAATCCCAAAACTAAATATCACTTGTCTTGGGTACTCATCTTATGACATCTCCCATGTCCTTGTCTGTGAGGATAACATCGGCTTCCTACTATCGATGTCTCTACTCCTGCTTTCCCACTACTGACAGTCACAGACTGTATCTTCTTATCCATGAAACTTCCGAGCACCAAATCATGTTGAAGCACCCCAACATAAGTTGATATTTATATAGATTTAACACTATCTCAGATATCTCTACACAAAAATCGCTCAATAGTCTAAGCCATGAATTATTTATTGTGTACTATATCCATTGAGTACTGGGAGAGGATGGTATACCTCAATGAATACTCAGATACCAACATGTCTCCTTTCAGAGCTGTATAAGCTCCAGGATATGCATATCCCTTAACTAATAAGGTTATCAGTCCTTGTATAAAAGTTTCTAAAATTATATCCATGAAATAGTTTCTTTTTTGTAAGACTATCTAACTAAACACCACTATTTCCCTATTGAACCGTGTAAAGGCTAGTTATTAGGACCACTTTATGATCTGGTGGTGTCCTAAATAGATGGAAAACTAGGGTCATGGCCTCAATCATTTCCTCAACAGCATGTGGGTTGTGCTTTCCTTGGAACCTGAGGGGTTACTATCATTGAAACTCTTGAATAAATCTCATCCTTCAGACCTCCTATGGAAGTATTACAGGTAATGCATGTTTCTCTATAGGTGTGGGTATGGATGGTTCACCACCTGGAGGTAAAATATTTGGAACTAGTCCCTGTATTGATTCTTAATCACTGAGGGTGTCATCCTCATCATCAAGATTCTGAATACTAGCATTCATACACTATACATGCATCCTAAAAGTAAACCACATGTACCACGGTCAAAAAGTATATTTAGAGACCTGACTTGACAAGGACATGGAAATCACAACCCATTAATATATTATGTATGTACCATTGCTTTCACTACAACACTTTTTCTCTTATTTTAAGTCGAAAAAATGATGAATAGAGTCCTTGAGTGTGGATACATCAGCCTCCCCACAAATACTATAGTCCATGTCCTAAAAACAGTATTTGAAACACTTAACACTATTTACCCAAACCAACCTCATAAATTCCCATTCCTAAAGTTGAACTAGACACTATGATACCAATCTATAATGACATTTAATAGTGGTGCTCATGCCACGACTAACCTAAGTCGATAGGGAATTGTGACTATCACCATGTATCCAGATCTCACAAATGGTAGGCACTAGCCTAATGTACTTATACACATTCACAAATCTCCATGACACATAATGATTACATCTAAAAAAACTAAAGGAATGCATTCATGCAAATGGGATCCCACAACCAATGTAAAATAGGTAGTAAATGAAAGTAAACAAGTCTAAACACAAGCCCGCTAGAAAGAGTATGTATCACAAGTACAACTGAAATTGTAAAGATTCAACCCTACTCTATGGGTGAGGACTAAGTCAAAGGAACTCTTCTAGTAAACACCTCGTTCTACTAAGTTCTAAATGTACTCCACCTACACCCTATCCTCTTAGGACACTATCAAAAGAGACATTGTCTTCACAAGACATGACATGTATGGGAAAATTGTTTTCATGGGTGAATATAACAATACTCAACAGGACACCCCAAAAGCACTAAACATGAAGTACTAAGTAGATTCAGATCAATAAAAGAAGTATCAATTTCTATATAACATAAATAAAACCCCAGATATACATAGAAGGACACAACACCATCTGAATGTCATAACCAACTACCAGTCATAGGATTCTTCTTGAATAAATTATCATTCTAGGAGATCTAACTCCACAAACCATGCTATAATTGGATACACTCAATGAGGAGGTCAAGCTCATTTTTTCCACGTTCAAAGAGAATTCATTGGTTTAATAGACTATGATAAATAGATAGGGGTCATGTCTATAACCATTGTGGGACACAAAGAACCCAATATAGATCAAACCACTACATAGGGGGTCATATACAAATGATTCCACAAACCCTACCGATGTGGCCCTTTAGATGGAGGATCAAATCCCAACTCTGGTAGGTCCCACCAATTCCAAAAAATCTAAATAATGATTATATAAGATCTCACTATAGTCCAACTGAGGGAAACCAAAACTATATATGAGACTTGGCCTCAATAGAGGATAAAAATTAAGTGATGTGGATGTAATGACACGCTATACCCACAAGGAAAGGACCAAGGGAATGTACTCAACCTATACGTGTCCAAACTAGAAAAACAAAGAGCCCCAAGCCCTCTTGATGGGAGAACACTATGTATCAAAATATACCATGACATTCCCATGTATAGGAGCCTCACATGACATGTAGTCTCTAAATACATGGTGTGTTGAATGAGTACACTAACTATAGAGGCACGTGGTTTCCTACATATGTTTCCTAGACATGTCTGTCTACTAAATTTGTGTCTATGTATTGGTCCATGAATTCCAATCTATGTCTGTGTGGGATTACACAATGTATCAGTGATTGTATACTCCAACTTGTATTCATTTAGTTCTAAATTACTCGTTGAGTTAACTGCAAAAGGGAACACACTATTTGATTGGGATTACAATCCATGTGATAGGGGTCATGATCCCTGTGATCATCACCTCCTTCCTAAAACCCCAGCCACAACTAATGGGGGCCCACATGTCATGTAACCCGAATTACACACTATGATACAGTATTTTCTCAAATACTACATTTGTGGTCACGCTTCTCATCCACCACTCCCACATTTTATTTCCAACCTCACCTCATTTTAATACTCTAGATATGAGGTCTTCTAAGACTTATGATCACCCAAAAACGTGTTTTGTCACTAGATCTTCTCGCAAATTGGATCAAAATTCTGTTTCTTTCTTTCATGTTGAAGAATGAAATTTGAAAATTGTTCTTCATTTGATACACTTCCGAAACACATGTCACACCTCAATCACACCTTTATGATCCCATATATGCGATATTGGATCATTTCACGAAGAAATGGGAGAACAATAATTGGTTGATCTAGAATATTTGAACCATAGACCAAAGAATAATTCCAATAGTGAAATGTGGAATTGGGGAGAAAAGTACAATAAATCATGAGGGATGAACATTGATCGATGTTTGTGTCGATATTGGTTCATTTTTGTCAGAATGGTAAAATAATCCATCCACAAATTGAACCAAATAACTTCTCCCATTAACATCCACAAAAAATATATCGCATCCCACAATAAACACAATCCATGTATCAATCCATTCATTAATTGATTCACATTCTTCAAAGAAATAAAGAATGGGAAAAATTGAAATACACACCCTACCTCTATTTGGAGCAATCACTGATGAAGAATGAAATTGTGTTGTATTCGTTGGTGAGATCCTTTAAAATTGATGTGTGTCAATCCTCGATCCTCAATCTGTCGTCATTCCTCAAAATAGTTTACCAGAACTCTTTCTAATGATCCTCTATAAGTTTCAGTGTTATGTGGATAGCCTTGGAATTGTTACACAAGGATAAACATAATGGAATGTCAAGTTGTTATGTAAACACAATGAATTAAAATAATTATATTTGTTTTATGCCTGTGACATGTTTTCTTCAAATGTCCCACACCGACCAATGTTAGGTCACACCAAGGGTAAAACCTCCATTACGAAATCATCAATGCCCTAAGATTTATAATTTGAGCACCCATTTAGAATTTATTTCACATTATTATAAAAATTGTGTGTATGTGCTATATAATATTTTAATATTTTTCAATCATTTATTCTGTGCACATCGTGCCTCTGAATCACACACCATCTTGACACCTAGTCTAGAAAATAATCCATATAATATTTAAAAAACATCATGGAAAATAAAACATGTTACACTAATATATTGATGTTTCTAAAATATATTTCCATTGTCCATTGCTATTTTATTAGAATTAATAATGTAATATAGATGGTGGACCATAAAATATTGTAATAGTGATGTAATGGAATGGGAAGTAATTTTTGAGATATTCAAGAGGGACATCATTTTCAATGTATATGGGTATGATCATATGATTTTTCTTAGTAAGACATTGTAGAATTTTTATATTCGTCCTTTCTTTGGAAATTGATTCATGGAAAAAATTAGTTTGTTTCTACATTATTATTCTGTGGAAGATGATCGTATAAATTAATAGAAGTATCTATTGAGGATAGTTATTTAAAAATCCATTTCATATTTACTAATAATTCCTTTGAATGTGCTAACATATCATTGGGCATTCATATATAAAAGTTATCTTCATTGGTAGGACTTAGATAATGACCCTCTATATATATTTAATGGAACGAGATAAATTCTCTATATATTAGGGGTCTTAATGTTTTTGAATGCATGGATTAAGAAATTCATCTTATGTTTGATCATGTTTCAATGAGTTGGGTTTAGTAATTAATGATATCCCTTATGTCATGAGAAAGTGGGTTTCTATTATAATGTAGTGGGAGATCATGAGGATGAATTACCCAATGTTTATCATATCTCCCATTACATGATTTTTAGTTTGTTATAATATTAAAATTTTAAAATATCATAGGTACATGTCCAAAATAATTTCACTAATACATTCTTTAAAGCTTTTGTGTATAATTTAAATCCACTTTCCCAAATGTGCATGTTGATATATATCATTAATGGATAAAGTAATTGTGTTTTAATTTACATAATTTTGTGGGTAAAATTTTAAATGTTATATTTCCAAAAGTTTTTTATTTTTTAGAATTGTAAATGATATTGTTGTCTTAATGGGGTGTTTATTTATCAAGGGAAATTATTCTTATGAATTCATTAGGTGGTGTTATAAGATTCATTAGTTAGAGTACATTTATTGGTTATAGTGGTTGATATTGTTCTTTTTTTGTGCATATTTTTCTGCAGTAATTTATTTTATTTTTAGAGGGATCCATCGTGGTAAAAAATTTTAACGGTTTCTTTGATAAATAACAGATTTTTTGATGTTTGAAAATTATTTTGAAATGATTTCTAGGTTTTTTAGTCTCACAAGTGAGGTATTTTCTATATTAGCAATGTGTTAGTACTTCTTTTTTTAAGTAATTTTTGATTATTGAGGATGGGAGTCAATAGATATTTATCTAATATAGAGTCATAGATTACTCTTATTCAACTAAATATTTATTTTAGGTATATGGATATATCTAGGACATTTTATAAGATGGATGGTAGAAGATTAAAAAGTGTTCGGATGGTATTTCAATCCTTAAAACATATCATATTGTTTTTATGTATGTTTCATTGTACATTACAATCTAAATTTAATGTACTAGAATGTAATAGTGTTGTTACAACGATCACTAATATTATAGCTTGTTTTTGTTTTCTCTTATTATAGAGTATGATCCAATGAAATCGAGTAAACCTCTAGAATATTATAGGTAGTTAATTAGTTTGTGAATTTTTTATTTCATTATAGAGTTTTATTAGGTTTTATGATTCTCATTATTATGATTATTTTAGTTCCAATCTATTTATGATAGTTGTTCCATGGTCCTTTTAGTTGAATCATGGTGTTTTTGAAATGAATTAAATTACGAGTTGGGGGTGTGGCATGCATGCTGATTTCTTATGGGTTATGCATTGTGGTATGGTGATAGTAATTCACTATAATATTCATGAAATAATTAATTTTAATGGTATTTTAATAGGGAAAATGGTGTGTATAAGAAAATATTATAAATTGTTCCATTATATTTCCTTTGACCAATTTTCATTATTCCATATTTCCGTTCATCACATTATTATTCTCTTCAATAAATTTATTAATTTATAGTTTTTTCTGTCAAACTTTTGGTTAATCATTTTTGTCTCCCTATAACCCTTGTAAAGGAGTGTTTATCTTCCTTTTTTCTAGATGTCTAATGATATGCCTATGTCCCTATATTAATGTGATCAATTATTTCTGAATAGTGGTTCCACTTCATTCTATATCCAATATCAATATTTTATTTTTTATTTTTTGATGTTATAGAATAGTAAATGTGATATTTATTTGTTTAATTTTTTATTTATTTATCAAGGATGACATTAGGTATGTTGTTAAAAGTTTCACCTATGTTCATAAGTATTTGTAAATTGGATCTCTTCCCATTAAAGTGTATTGTGATTATTGATTCTCAGTTGATGTCTTTATTTCTAGTTCTCTCTTCTATCATAGGGAATTATTTAATTTTAAAAAAAATTAAAAGAACCTATCATTTTCATTTAATACATTCTATTTTATTATGTTTTATTCTAAAATATTAGTCATTAATTTATTCATGCTTATTTTTTCATGGTTTTTGCAAATTAAATTCCCTAAATGGTTACATTATTAGATATATATTATTATTTCATTTTGTAGAGTTATAATTTTTCTTTTCAAGAAGGAAATTAATGGTGAATTATCTTATTTAATGAAGATGGTATTGACATAAATAAATTAATAATTTGAGTATTTAATAATAGGAATAATTAGTCAAATTTTATTAGTACTCGTCTTTTTTCTTACAATTTATATAATGTTTTTTGTTAAGAATAATAATTTTTTTGAAGGTGATGAATATATTATATTAATATATAGTAGTAAATAAAAATTATAGATCATAATGAGAATGGTATTTTGAAACCTTCAATTTTTTATTATTCTACATGGAACTGAAAATTAGCTATATATCATGGATTGTTGATGCTTTTAAGATTTTATTCTGGTTTAAATTTCTTTGGATTGTTATATTTTTAAGTCTGGTTTTAATCCATAGTGATTTTGGTGTAAATTTATATTTAATCTATAATCATTTTGGGCTGTATGAGATAGTTTATACTGAATCTTTTCAAAAGAAATTTCTATTTCTATTATTCCCTCCTTCCCAGAGTATTGTTATATGTTTATATATTCATTAACGAATGGGATTTTTTTGACTTGTAGTTTCTTATAATTTCATTATTATTACCATTTTATTATATATATATATATTATATAAGATAATTTCCTCTAATTTTTTGTGAGAAGTGGGGGTGACCCTGTTTTCTTTTTTTTATTTCTTCATTAGTTTTTTGTACTAGTTATAGTTTGTATTTTTATTAGCATTAAATTATGGTTATTAATTAGTAGTTTCATAATAATAGAGAGTTTTTAAATTCTATGGTTAAGTATTATCATTTATTAAAGTAGTGAATATATATATATTTGTCCATTATTTATTTTTTTGGTGGTCAAACATCTATTTGTTAGGGCCTTCTATAGCTTCTGGTACCATAAGGGAGTCATTATGGAAGGATATTTTTTGAGTATGTATTCTAAATTTTAGATTCATTATTGAAAAATGGTAAACTATGTTTTTGACATCTCTGTTTTTTTTTTAAAAAATTATTAAATAAAACATTCATCTACAAATTTTAGAATGGGGATAGAAGGTGGAATGAAATTGATTTTGATGGAATATAGTAACTATAAGATTTTTTGTGTTTATAATGTGATAATGTGTGGGAGAAGTACCTAGATAGTGTAAGGAACTACAATGAATCCCTGTTTGATTATATTATATTCCATTAAGTAATTTTTTGGTCATGAGGATGATATGGATTTGGTGATGTGGATTTATATTATATGATAAAATGATTGTATTTAGTAGTGAAGATGTTGTGAAATGTGTATTGTAAATTGTAATTATAGTTCTCATATTCATGATTATACATTGGGGGGTTGTCATAGTGACCCATGGTTTTCACACCTAAATATCACATCATTTTAGATGCATATTCCTTACAATGAATCATAATGTATTAGTTCCTTTTGTGACTAGGTACACAATCTTCTTATTTAGTGACAAATATTTAATCTTTCACCTATAGAACTTCCCATTTAGTGAAATTTTTAGGCATACCATTCCTAAAACCTTTCTTGATAACCTGGGGATTGGAAACATACGAATGGGTGATCTCAGATTCTCGGTAAATGTACGGAAGGGAAATACATAAGAATAATATGGACACAAGGGAATGATAATATTATCAAAACATTTGACTTCCAAACCCTATATAATAAATATCATAATCTTGATTCAAGTTATCCAAATTTTTATTTCATAATAGATGAATAATATTGAATTCAATTAACCTGAACCAATAGAGCATAACATTGGAAGAAGTCATATATTTTTTCATACATAAAGGCATAGAAAATCATATAAATAGTACAAAAGGAACACTACAAGGGTATCATATTAAAATGAGTTCACTCCTTAAGCAATAATAGTTTAGGACCTCAGAAAACCCATATATGGGAGGGGTGAATAAGGGCGTCAATATTTTCTTCTTAAAGTGAAGGATCTTGTTCGCAATTTGGTAGAAACTCATTAAACATATATTATGGAATAGGTATTCAATTAAACATTCACATATAGAGATAAAAAATAGAAATATTACTTGGGTCCGAACTAAGGGATATTCCAATTAGCATATTTCGATAGTATATTTTTCATACCTAAATCAACTAATCTCAATAATTGTGGAATATATATGTTCAGATACATTCAATTTTTTTACTTCCCATCAAATATTTCACGAATACCTCATTTTGTCCCTTGAAACACTTCTGTATACTCCCCCTAGATAACTACTTTGAGGGGAGTCTAACTCAGTTCACCAACTTGATGTTTTCTCAATGTATTAGCATAAAAGATTGTGTCCCTAACATTGCATGAGACTCTGCTTTCATTGTAGACCAGAGTTGTTGCACTCTTAAAGCAGTGTTTACTTGAAACTAAATGTTCAAAAATTCCATTCACAAAGACCATTCAGGATGATCCTTCGTGAACCACCATTTACAAATCTCTCTTCACTTTACAGAATAATCTTATTTCATGAATCTCACTGAGTCAACACATAATACCCCATCATCACAAATTAACATTTATTTAAAAGCATTGAAATCAGAAAAGACTGACAATCACTTTCATAATTCTTAGTCCATCGTATAATTTCTGATTTTTTAAGCTCCCCTAGATTCAAAAAATATAAGGGATTTGTTATTTTCCTAGTAGAAAATCATTATAAGTTAATTGTGTTAGCTACTTATTTATAAGATTTCCCATTCGTGATGATCCACCCCCTCTTATGATATTTTCTATATCATTAAACAACATCTCCACAACACTCCCCCTATCACAAATCTCCATGTAAATTCATTGTTCACAATTTTTATCATAACCACATAGCTTTCCTTCAAAACCCATCACAATTCTATTCATAATCATGAAGCTTTCCATCACCTTTCATGACGCTCCAATTCTTGTAATCGTTAGGCTCATCATTGTTTTTTATTTCACCATTGAAATTCTTTGATCATTAATGAATCCCACCTTCTCAAAACTCATTAATTTTCCATATATTAATATTCTATTCAAGAAAAAACACTTATTATATTGAAATAAATCCTCCAATTTTTGGACCCCAAAAACATCACAAAAACATTGAAACAATTTCACATTCAATATTGTTGTTAGCTTAAACTGTATGATCCCTTTCCTTTCAGTCCCCCAGATCTTACATATTAGGATTGAAAACAAACACAAACCATACTCTATTTCTATCAAAGCATGACCTTGGTTTTAACACATAATAGTCAGGGCTCACACCCAAGACCATCATAGCAGATTAATTACCTTACAAAACTAGGATCACACCCAATTCATGTCATATCAATCCCCTATGATATAAATATTTATCCAATTAATTATATGGATGTATTTATCCATCCACCATATAATGAAAATCATATATATGATTTCCATGAGATCATAAAATACTCATCATATCATAACTCGTGAATTGAAATGGGTTTCATAAACATTTATTCATATAATATAATTTTGAAAATAGATTGTTTCTTAATCATTTTAACATAGCATCATTGTATAAAATATGAAAATAATTAGGTATTTTAACCACTTTTCCATGGAATAACATGTGTAAGAGAAATAGGTTTTATAATCATTATTTCTTAATAAACATAATCCATTCAAACGATGAACAAGAATGGTATCCTTGGATCATATCCCCTGTATGGAATACGTAACATTAATAGTTTTCATCTTAGATGGAAAATTATTCTATTAATACAATTGGAAGATTACTTGTAGAATATAAATATTCTTTTAAAATATTATTTTAAAACCAAAAAAATCTAAAATCATATAGGAAATCATTAACATTGAAATTAAAAATTGAAACAAATAAAGGAATATTTGAATGACATTTAAAACAACTATTGTGGAAAATATTATTTCTAATTTTTTTAAAAAAATTCATGCATAAAACATTTATAAATTCCATTTCCTTGAAAATATCCTTGAAACATACAAAGGAATCAATAAATATCATTATTAAAAAATCTCTAGAAAAGTATCTATTCCACTTTGAAAAATAGTTTTTAAAACATAAAATATTTTAAAAATAAATTTTCATTTAAAATAAAAATGAAAATTTATTAAGGATACTATTAAAAAAAAATTTAGACATATTATGAAGAAAATATCCTTCCATTATTGAAAAAAAAAATTTAAAACACAAAAAAAAAATCAAATTAATTTTCTTTTATAATAAACATGAAAACATAAAAAGGTAAATTCGAACCAACTGATGTTCCTGATATAAGGAAATTGTGTTTGTGATTTATGCATTAAAATAAATATTCTTTTCTTGTTTTCTATAAAATCCCAATAGACATTATTTGGAAGGAATTTGGATTTTTCATTTTAAAAACTATTAAAAAATTAAAAAAATGTGTAAAAATTAATCAATATATAATTATGAAAATGTTAAAATCATTTTTGAAACAAATGGAAACATTTTTTTGGATGAAAAATATGTTTTTTGACCGAATAGAGAAATAATGATGATTTTATATAAAAATATTCCATTGAATAATTGAGTATATAAATATAATAAAATTAAGGGATAACATATATCATCATGTAATGTCTCTAGAAGAATAAAATATATGATATTAATCATTGATAGAACTTAATATTTCCTCATTGGAAGTATATTGACGAATAATCTCAATAAATAATTTTCTTATAGCATAAAACATTTAACTCTTTGGTAAATTTGAATTTTGAACCTCATGAAATAATAAAATTAAGTAAAATATGAAATATCTTTATAAGAAATAAATTAATTATAATATATGTAAATGGGGTTGTATATAACCCTCATAAAATAAGATAGAATCATAATATAACATATGTCACAAATAATAAGAACTGAGAAAAAATATCTTACTCATATCATAACATTTGAACAAAAAACACAATGAATGGGAGATCATAAGATGGATATGTAAGTAAAAATAATTATCATCATAATAATCATAAAATAAATTCTTGGTTCTTATATAAATCACACAAAATAATTAGGTGGTTAATATGGTATGTGTCTCACAAATAAGTAATGTGATATAGAAATCCCTCACTTGAGGTATCAACTTCTATAATATAGGATCAATTCTCATGTATAATAAATAAAATATTATTTACATATATTATAGAACAATACTTATATATATCATAACATATATGTTTTTTGGATTCTTATTACAATTTTATTAACAATTCCATGTTAAAGTCACATTTTAGACAACAACTAATTATTTTTCATGTATGTTTTGATTTTTAATCATTGGTAATATTATATTGAAAATTATTTCATAATAAGCATAATATTAATAGTGAATAAAATATTATATATGTAATGATACGCGTCCTCCTGGTCTATTACTTTTTCGGTATTAGATGTTGGAGGTGTTCGGGGAATGTTTCAAAAATTAGTGGGGGATGTTGGAGGCATAATATAGGTGTTATAGGGTATTACATGACATGTACCTAGATTACAAAATGTGAAAGTCTGTTTCAAAACTTTTCATGGGTTTTTTCATGCTGTAAGGTATTTTGGGGTAACATAGATAACTAAATTAAAGAGGTGATGTATTTTCTGTCAGAAACCAAACATTAGGGATAACACATCGTGAAAGGAGATTACACGTTTTTAACACCCTGATCATGATCAGTTTTAAAATACTTTTCCAGATGAACCCTCGTTCATTTGGTCATGATTTTCTTTTTCTATCATTTTGGGAGAACTATATGTGCCCTGAGGAATTATTTGAGCCCTTCATCATCCTTCTTTGATATGTTTACCCCAGTGGATGTTCGTTGGTGATCTATGGTTGATTTTTTGTGAGTTATATCCGTAACTCCCTAACCCCAGTTACCTAGAGTTGGTGCACTAGTACATAACATTGGCATGATCATATAGAAATCATGTCTCGAAAGACCAATTAGTTTAGTATTATTGGAAACAAGATTCATACAAAAGATTAAAGTCACAACCTAAAAAGAAATACAACACAAATATATTTCATTATAAACATCCAAGCCAACTAGATTATGCCTGTTGGTCACTCATTACTAACTTTTTCATATCCTGGGAAAATGAAACATAAGAAATGGGTTACCTCAAATGCTCAGTAAGAGTATGTAATACAACGTAAAATGACATAAATATTTAGCATGATAAATAATTGAAACCACATGCCTTTACCAATAATAAACATGACTAATTTTATGCAAAGAATAAGAGATTAGTAAATAATTCCATAATAAAACATAATCATGGGTATTCTACTAGTCAAATGACTATATGAACCATCAACATTATTTCCATAATGAGGGAATGTATAATGCCAGACATTCTGAAACATTTTTCCAAGGCCTTGGCCAGGACGTCTAAAAATTATTAATCCATCGACCAAAACAATAAATCAAATTGGGAAAGGGCCTTGGCCAATTCCACGTCTAGTTGTCTCATGAGACCTACCGATGCATTGAGGAGCTATAGCGGGCTCCACCCGTCACATAACAAGTCCAATATATTCCTCATATGAAAATGTTTAGACATATCATAAACATTCATATTCAAAGTAGCATACGAAATTTTAATACTTTAACCATAAACCATGAATGGTATAAAAATATCACATACAATGTCAAACATATCACAAAACCTTTAATACAATATGGAATTTTTGTATCATAATAAATCAACTTCAAATTAACTTAAAATCCATCATAGATGAAATAAAAACCCTTTTTAGAGAAATATCTCTTTCTATTTTGAAATCATTTAAGAGTCACATAATTATAAAATAAAAAATTTACATTGAAAATATTCTTAAAATATTGTAAGGGAAGCTTAGACGAGTTTATTACGGTAGAAAATAGATGCACCCGTCGTATAAGTTAAAAAATATATTCTTAACTTAATTCTGGCGAAATGTATAAAAAACCTTGTTTGGAAAATGACGGAAAGATTCTTTTGAAAACATCTTATAAAAATTCAAACAAGGGTATACATGACTTTAACCTATATTCTATAAAATAGTAAGAATTTTTTGAAATACATTTATAAGAAACATGGATGTGGATGATAAAGAGGTCCGAGTAGATAATTACTTTTAAACAACATCGGATAAAGAAGATATTGTTAAATAAACCATTACCTTGTACTTTTCCTTGGTTGAGGGTTGGTTAAAATCCTTTATAATGGTGAAATAATTGTTACTAAATCATAAAAATATCAAATACATTAATATAATATCACATATAATCTTTTAACATTGATTTGTTAATAATATCTTAGTCTTATCATCGTTTCGGGTGTTAATAGATTTTTCTTTCATTATATTCATTGTTATGTGAGCCATTTTTGTTATGGATGGGACGTATATTATTCATATTTAGAATGATATCAATACCTTAAAAATTATTCTTAATCGTAAAATTAGAATTAGACTTGAATGGATATGATGGGGAATGAATCTCATCGCGTTCGTGGAGACGGTAGTCCGTATGTACGCACGAGAAAAAATATAATTATTTTGATAATAAAATAATATATTGTATGGTATATCATATATACAGAATCATTATCATTTATATTTATTGTTTACATGAATTACACATCATTATTATACCCGTCCAAATATTAATGATTTGAATAACAATTACACCACGTCGTGGAGACGGTAAGCCGTACATACGCATGTATGGTGACATGTCATTCAAATGATGGATAGAATATTGAATATGGTTGTACCATATTTATAACAACATCAAATTATAATGAATATATTGGAGTTAATATTTTATAATGGGAATAACAAAGAATGAAGAAGTTGAAGAAGAAAGGAACTTGAAAGAGGGTTGTGACAACATTACCACTTAATCGGGTTCTTCCTTTTTATTTGATCAAAATGGCCCTTTAGGTTGGTTTTATGATCAAACTAAGGCGTTTAGGTCAAAGTGAGGGATGTTGAGAGAATATTTGGGTAGGTTTTGGCTGATCCAAAAGGCTTTGAAGGTATGAATAATTGGTTATAAGTGGTTCTCTTTTATAAGGGGAAGGATGGGCTCTTTTTGAAAAACTTAATGTATTAATTTATAATAAATTCATATTCGGTTTCTAATGGCTCAAAAGTGTATTATTCAAATTATAAGGTGGGGAGGGGTATAAATAATTTCATACAATAGATTTTATATAGTTCTGGGTCACTATATTAACCTTATCATTTATATTTAACTCTTAGTTAAATAGATTTCCATTTACCATGTCTCTTTGTATTTTTATATTATATAGTTAATAAACATACTATATACTTCCGAGAGACACCCAAGTGGTCCATTAATGATATACCTATCATTATATAAGTCTTTTTGCTGAACCTTATATTTTTAGGAATAGAATATCCATTAATAATATAATACTTGTTTTAAAAACGCTTTTATGTCAATTTTGACACTCTTGGGTATTTTGTTTTTCATAATTTAATTAAAGACTTATTACTACAAAAAAATTATATAACCAATCCTAATATGTCATATTATCCTAGAAAATTATAGGAATTCATAAAAAGTCTCAAATTACATTTATTTTGATATTTATAATATTAATTATTTTAATATTTCATTAATTAGGTAATTACTGCACCACCATTATGTCATAAATTAATTATATTATATAATGTATAAAAATTATAAATAAAATACCATTATGTAGGAAATATTTTTATCTTTTTAATTAATATTTATAATAGAATTTATCTTATTTATAACCCTATATTAAAAATGTTTTAGTAATTAAACATTGATTTTAACTTTTTTAACTCTTCTTTGAATTAAACAATAATAAATGTCCTAATCTAATAAAAGTTGACCTAAATGATAATATTTTATTACTAAGGTGTGTTTTGGTAGATAAAAAATTATCCAATAGAATTAGGACATGTTTTTGGGTAATATTAATATCATTTTTACCCTTAATTACCCTATTTAATTTTAACCGTGGTAAATAAAAGTAAAAATTAACTATTCACCAAAAAATATTTTTATCTTATTGAACCACATTTTACTCCTTGATATTAACCGTGTCTTTCGGATTTTTTAAATTCCACTTAGAGAAGGGGTAAAATTATGTTTTATTTGTATTTTTAAATTCTCTTAGGAGGTGGGTAAAAGGCGGTGAAAAGTTCATTTAAATTTTTATATATCTAAATTATTCTAAACTAACTCTAATGAATTACATTGAACTTATATAGGTATTATGTATCCATTTTGAACTTAATTAAATTTAAATAAAATAAATAGTTAATTGAATAGAAATTTGGTTTTAAACTATAACTTAGTGTTTTTTCACTATTCATCAAAAATTGAATGTTTTCATAAAAATACCAAAAATTCACCCTAATATAATTTCGATATTTAGAATACAAAAATGAAGTCCATTTTGAATGAAAAAATTTATAAAATTTCTAAAATTTGGTATTAATATTCATAACGGCTAGTTTGATTGGTTGTGGTTTGTGTTAGAACTCGAAGTTGCGTACAACACACGCTATTGTATTATTAAAAGAGAATTGTACCATGGAAGATTGGGGTGTTACATTATCCCCTACTTCAAATAATTTCGTCCTCAAAATTTCTAGAATACTATCGCATGAAAATACTTGGGTAATTCTACATCATATGTTTGTTGGGTTCCCACATTGCCTCTTCCATTTCTGGGTTTCTGCATAGAACATTTACTAGACGAGTCATCCGGTTTCTCAGCACTTGTTCTCTTTTATCAAGAATCCTAAAGGGCTCTTCGCAATAAGATACATCAGGTTCCAGTTCTAATTCATCGTTAGTGAGTACATGCATTCCGTCAGGCATGTATTTTCTCAACAGTGATACGTGGAACACATCGTGAAATTGGAGAGACTTGGCGGCATTACCAAACGGTAAGCTACATCCCCAATTTGTCCTAGAATTTTTAAAGGTCAGATATATCTGGGAATCAATTTATCCTTCTTACTAAAATGTATAACTCCCTTCCATAGAGATACGTTCAAGAAAACATGATCTCCTACCTCAAATTCCAAATCATTCCTTCGGTTATTGGCATAACTCTCCTGCCTACTTTGAAATGCTTTGATGTGGTTTTGGATTACCTTTACCTTTTCCATCGTTTCCTCCACCAGTTCTAGGCCTACAAGTTTTATTTCACCAACATCATCCCAACAGTTTGGTCTGCGACATCTATTTCCATATAAATCTTCATATGGTTCCATCTGAATACATGAATAGAAGCTATTGTTATAGGAAAATTCTACCAGAGGTAAATATTGATCCCACATAACATGAATGTCAAGTGAGAAGGATCTCAATATGTCATCTATGGTTTCAATAGTCCGTTCTAATTGTCCATCTATTTGAGGGTGGTAGGCAGTGCTCAAATGAAGTTCATTATCAAAGGCCTTCTGAATACTCTTCCAGAATCATGAAGTAAAATGGGGATCATGATCAGAAACAATCGATAGAGGTACTCCATGAAGTCTCACAACTTCATTAATATAAATCCTTGTTGGGCATTCGAGTGGTAAATCTCCTCTTATAGCATGAAACTATGCTGACTTGGTAAGATGATCAATAATAACCCATATTGCATCGTTCCTTCTAGGAGTCTTTGGTAGTACCATGATAAAGTCCATCGTAATTTTATCCCATTTCCACTCAGGTATGGGAAGAGGATGCATGACTCGTCTAGGCTATTGCCTTCCAGGTTTCACTTGTTGACAAACCATACATCTTGACACAAAATCAGAAATCTCCCTATTCATGTTGTCCCAACAAAAATGTTCCTTAAAATATCTCAAAATTTTGGTACTCCCTGGGTGTATAGAGAAATTGGAACTATGAGCATCATCTAACAAATATCTTTTTAGATATGGTATATTGGGATCACAAATTCTCTTCCCAAATTTCAAAATTCCATCTTCATATACAAAGTCACTAAATCTCCCATCATTCACAACATTAATCTTCTTTTTAAACTCTTCATCATCGGTCTGAGAACTCTTTATCCTTTCTATAAATATGGTTTGGCAACCATTTGAAAAAGTATTGAGGTTTCACCTTCCATGGTGATTCCCATATCCATCTTTACTAGATCCATGTATATAGGATCCATTTCAAATATCATCTTTTTCAAAACTCCATGATCCTTTCTGGTAAAGCATCTACCACCTTATTTTCCTTCTCCGGGTGGTAGTTTATCGTACAATCATATTCCTTGAGTAGTTCAAGACATCTCCTTTGCCTCATGTGGAGTTATTTCTGTGAGAAAATATACTTCAAAATCTTGTGATCCGTATAAATCTCAAAATTTTCACCATAGAGATAGTGCCTCCAAATATTCAAAGCAAATATTACAGCATCTAACTCAAGATCATGAGGAGGATAGTTTTTCTCATGAATTTACAGTTGTCATGATGCACATGAAATAACTCTATCATTCTACATAAGGACACAACCTTGTCCTTTCTTCTATGCATCACTATAAATAACAAACCCGTCATTTCACGATGGTAGAGTCATAATAGAAGCATTGAATATTCTTCTCTTTAGTTCATCAAAACAATCTTCACACTATTTTGTCCAAACAAATTTAACCCCTTTACATGTGAGCTTATTTAATTGGATAGCCAATCGGGCAAAGATCTGGATGAAACGCCGATAATAACATGTTAAGCCAATAAAACTATGTACCTCGGTTATACTCGTCGGTACTGGCCATTCATGGATTTCTCTTGTCTTATAAGGATCAACAGAGATTCCATCATTATATACAATATGTCCAAGAAAAGAATTCTCCTAAAGCCAGAATTCGCACATGTTAAACTTCCCATATAATTCATGTCTTCTAAGAGTTTTCAGGATAATGCACAAGTGATTTTCATGATCCTTGTAGATTTTCGAGTAGACCAATATATCATCAATAAATACCACCACAAAATCATCTACAAAATCCTTGAAACTCTATTCATTAGATCGAGGAATACATAGGGTACATTACTCAATCCAAAAGGAATTACTGTAAACTCTTAATGCCCGTACCTGGTTCGAAATTCTTTCTTCGGAATTTCTTCCTTATTCACACACAACTGATGGTATCTAGATCGAAGGTCAATCATTGAAAAGTATTGAGCTCCATGTAGTTGATCAAATAAATCATCAATGTGAGGTAGGGGATAGTTGTTCTTTATTTTTATAACATTTATTTCCTTGTAGTCGATACAAAACCTCATAGATCCATCTTTTTTGTAACAAAAAGGGTTGGGGATCCCCATGGAGAAACACTAGGTCCAATAAATCCCTTATTACTCAATTTCATTAGTTGTTTCTTTAGTTCTAATTCCACAAGTGTCCATTCTATAAGGGGTCTTGATATAGTCCTTGAACCAGGAATTAAATCAACAGAAAACATAATTTCTCATTCTGGAGGATGTGCAAGTAAATCTTCCGAAAACACATAAACATATTCTCTCACAATAGTTATATACTCTATTTGATCATTCCATTCCTCACCCACAGTTATTTCATTTTCTTCCTCCCTGATAATTGAATTTAGTTGAGCTACTGGGGGTGGATCTAGGTAAGAATTAGTAGGTGTCGATTCCCCTCTAAAGATAAGGTGTTCCTTATCATTATCATCAAAAATAGTATCCTCCTTCTCCTTAAAATAAATTTTTTCATCATGGTTCAAAATAAAATCCATACCGAGGATTATATCAAATTCAATCATAGGTATGATGATGAGAACCACAGATAAAGAAAATTTATGTTCTCTAATGGGGACCGATTTACAAAACATTGTTGCAATGATACTTCCCTTAGGAGTTTTTACTAAAAACTCCCTTCATAAATCAAATTGTAAATATCTAATTTTCTTAGAAAACTGGGAGGATATGAAACAATGCGATGATCCAGAATCAAATAATGAATTTTCCAAACTTGAGGAAACCATTAAATTACCTTCCACCACCTCTTTCGGAGCTTCTAACTCAGCAGTAGTGATAGCATAATCTTTGCCTTGATCCCATGGCCTTTTCTAGGGTAAGTTTCACTAACACGTAGGACATTCAGTTGCATAATGTCACATCTCCCTGTAATTGTAGCATTGAATAATGGTTGCATCTTTCATTCATTTACAATCACCTGCTAGATGGCCTTTCTATCCACACATGTAGCAAACTCCTTTTCCTATTAGAAAGGCACCAGGGTGAATCCTTCCACAATTATCACTGGGAGGAAATTCAATTCTACCCTTCTCCAATGTTTCCTTATTTCCTTTCCTAGAGTGTTCAGTGGCTCTCTTCTTCTCTTACATTTATTTAACGTCATAAGACTTGGAGAATTCACTTTCTGTCTTGATAGCACACAAGACGACATCTTCATATGATGAGAAGGATTGTGATAGTAATGCTCGACGATTAAATGGTTTTAACCCATAAAATAAATTCTCAATCTTAATTGTTAGGTTATGTATATAATATGAAGCATGCCTCACTAACCTTGTAAAGTTAGCCTCATACTTTGCAACATTCTCATCCTCTTTTTGCCTCAGACTCAGAAATTGCCTTTCCATATATGCTCGTTGGTCATGAGGAAAGTATTTTTCTAAGAAAATTTCATTAAATTCCCTCCATTCCATATTTGATACTTCCTCGTCATCCTTTGTGTTTTGAATCAAGAACCACCATTGATCTGCATCTCCAGTGAGGCGGTAAACTGTCATGACAACATTTTCCCTTTCACTACTCTCCAAGGCATGGAATATTTTCTCTAAGGAATTTATCATATTCTAAAATAATAAGGGGTTTGTACTCCCATTTAATGTTGGTGGTTTTTTCATCACGATGTGATCTACCATTGATCTTCCACGGTGTGGATCAGGGTTCTCCAAACGGGTAAGGTTATTATTCATTACCTGAGTGAGTTGTCCCAGAATGGTCATTCGCTGTTCAGCACCAGCTGCATCACTAGCTCCACAATAATTATCTTGAGTAGGAGGGAATTACCTACATGGAGTGTGTGAATTGATACAGTTTTCATTCCTTTCACTAGGTGCCATTTCTAAACAATGGATTAAACGAGATTAGTTTATGAATCGAAATATATAATTCCAAACTTCAAAAACACTTAATATAAATTCAACAGTTTATGGATATAAACCATAATCATAAAAAAATGATTTCTTTGAGGAAGTATATACTCATAAATCCTTCATAATGTTTTGTAAAGAAAGTGAGAATTATCCTAAGCATATCTCCTGGGAGTGTCGTAACCAAGAGTGCAGCAAAGACTGTTGTCGTGCAACAATTCACGTTTGAGTCTAGCTCAAAGCGTTGTTTTCGGGTTTTACCTCTATGTACATATGTACCAGATCCGCCTCTACCTGCTCGTATATAGACAGGGATGTATTGCTCAGAAAACACAAAAAATCGCTACAATACCAAAATTCTCAGATGTTCCTCTATACTAATATTTAAAGTCCATCTTATGTCTATGTGCTATAATCAGAGTTTATCTAAATCTAGATTACATGGTTTGTACTAAATTTCATCTGATACCAACTGTAATGCCCCGACCCAAGTTTCCCAGAGTCGGTGCATTATTAAATAACATTGGCATGATTATAAGGAAATCATTTCTCAAAAGAATGATCAGTTTAGTGTTACTGGAATCAAGTTTCATACATAAGTATAACATTACAACTTGAAAAGAAATAAAACATAAATATATTTAATTATAAACATCCAAGCCTCCTAGATTATGTCTTCTGGTCACTTATAACTAACTTCTTCATATCATGGGAAAATGAAACATAAGAAAGGGGTGAACTCAAACTCTCAGTAAGGGAAAGTAATACAGCGGAAAATGACATAAATATTAAGAATTGTAAATAATTAAAACCACATTACTTTACCAATAATAAAAATGAATACTTTTATTGAAAGAATATGAGCTAAGTAAATAATGCCATAATAAAACACAATCATGGGTATTCTACTATTGGAATGACCACATGAACCTTCAATATTATTTCCATAATGAGGGAATGTATAATGTTGGACATTCCGAAACATTTTGTCAAGGCCTTGGACAAGACGTCTAAAAATGATTAAGGCCTTGACCAAAACCATAAAACAAATTGGGAAAGGGCCTCAGCCAATTCCACATCTAGTTGTGTCATTAGACCTACCGAGGCATCGAGGAGCTATAGCGGGCTCCACCTATCAATTACTATGTCCAATACATTCCTTGTATGAAAAGGTTTAAACATATCATAAACATTCATATTAAAACTAGCAAACGCAATTTCAATAATTTAACCATAATTCATAAATTGTATAAAAATATCACATCCATAGTCAAACATATCACAAAACATTCAATACAATATGGATGTTTTGTATCATAATAACTAAACTTTAAATAAACTTATAATCCATCACAGATGAAATCAAAACCCTTTTTGGAGAAATATCTCTTTCTATTTTGAAATCATTTAAGAGTCACATAATTATAAAATAAAACATTTACATTGAAAATATTCTTATAAGCTTGTAAGGGAAGCTTCGACGAGTTTATAATGGTATAAAATAGTCGCACCCGCTGTATAAGTTAAAAATAGACATTCTTACCTTAATTCTGTCGAAAAGGCTAAAAATTACCTTGTTTGGAAAACAACAAAAAGATTCTTTTATAAACATCTTATAAAAATTCAAACCAGGGTAAAAATGACTTTTACCAATATTCTGTAAAATAGTAAGAATGTTTTGAAATACATTTTTAAGAAACAGGGATGTGGATGATAGAGATGCCCCGGTAGATAATTACGTAAAAACAACCTTTGATAATGAAGAGATTGTGAAATAAACACTCAACTTGTACTTTTCCATGGTTGAGGGTAGATTAACCTCCTGTATAATGGTGAAATAATTTCTACTAAATTATAAAAGAAACATATACATTAATATGATATCACATATGATCTTTTAACATTGATTTGTTAATAATATCTTAGTATTATCATCTTTTCGGGTGTTAATAGATTCGTCTTTCTTTATATTCTTTGTTATGTGAGCCATATTTGTTATGGATGGGATGTGTACTATTCATATCCTGAATGATATCAAGTCCTTAAAAATTATTATTAATCATCAAATGAGAATTATACTTGAATGGATACGATGGGGAATGAATCTCATCGCGTTCGTGGAGACGGTATTCCGTTCGTATGTACAAGCAACAATATCATCATTTTGTCATTAAAATAATATATTGGATGGTATATAATATATACATAATCATTATCATGTTATATTTATTATTTAAATGAATTACAATCTTTATTATACCCATCCAAATAATAATGTTTTGAAAAACAATTACCCCACGATGTGGAGACGGTAAGCTGTACGTACACATGTATGGTGACATGTCATTCAAAGGAAAAATAGAATAATGAATATGGTTGTACCATATTTATAAAAACATCATTGTATATAGAAGATACTAGAGTTATTATTTTATAATGGGAATAACAAATAAAGAATATGTTGAAGAAGAAAAGAACTTGAAATAGGGTGGTGAAAAAATTACCTCTTAATCGGGTTCTTCCTTTGGATTTGATCAAATGGGCTCCTTAGGTAAGCTTTCTGATCAAACTAAGTCTTCTAGGTAAAATTGAGGGAATTTGAGAGAATATTTGGGAAGGTTTTGGCCGAACCAAAAGGCTTTTAAGGTATGAATAATTGGTTAGAAGTGTTGACCTTTTATAAGGGGGAGGAGGGGCTCTTTAGGAAAAACTTAAAGTATTAATTTATAATAAATCCATATTCGGTTTCTAATGGATTGAAAGTGGATTATTCAAAGTAAAAGGTTTGGATGGGTGTATGTCCTTTCATCCAATAGATTTTTGACTGGTTTGGGTCACTATATTAACCTTATTATTTATATTTAACTCTTAGTTAAATAGTTTGTCATTTACCATGTCTCTTTGTATTTTTATATTATATAGTTAATAAACATATTATATACCTCCAAGATACCCCCATGTGGTCCATCAATGATACATCTATCATGATATAAGTCTTTTTGCGGATCCTTTGATTTTTAGGAATAGAATATCAATTAATAATATAATATTACATTTAAAAACTCTTTTATGTCAATTTTGACACTATTGGGTATTTTTTTATTGATAATTTTATAACAGCATTATTACTTCCAAAAAAATTTATATAACCAATAATAATATGTCATATTATCCTATAAAATTAGTGTAATTCATAATAAGTCTAAAATTAAATTTATTTGTGTTTTTATAATATCACTTATTTTAATATTTCATTAATTAGGTAATTACTACATGACAATTTTGTCATAAATAAATTAAATTATTTAATGTATATAAATTATAAATAAAATAAAATTATTATGAAAATCTTTTGATATTTCTAGTGAATATTTATAATCTAATTTATCTTGTGTATATCCCTATATTAAAAATGTTTTAGTAATTAATCATTGATTTTAGCTCTTTTAACTGTTCTTTGAATTAAATAATAATACATGTCATAATCTAATACAAGTGGACCTAAATGATAATATTTTCTTCCTAAGGTTGTTTTTGGTCGATATACACTTGTATAATAAAATTAGGACACGGGTTATGGTAATATTAATATCATTTTTACCCTTAATTACCATATTTACATTTAAACGTGGTATATAAAAGTAAAAAGTTACTATTCACCTAAAATTATTTATATCTTATTGAACCACATTTTAATCATTGATATTAACTATGTCTCTCGTATTTTCAAAATTCCACTCACAAAAGCGGTAAAATTAAGTTTTATGTGAATTTTTAAATTCTCCTAGGAGGTGGGTAAAAGACGGTGAAAAGTTCCATAATATTTTTATTTATCTAAAATTATTATAATCTAACTCCAATTAATTACATGTAACTTATATAAGTATTATTTATCCATTTTCACCTTAATTAAATTTATATAAAATAAATAATTATTTAAAAAAAATCGGTTTAAAACTATAACTCAATGTTTTTTCACTATTCATAAAAAATTGAATGTTTTGAGAAAAATACCAAAAATTTGCCCTAAGATAATTTAAATATTCTGAATCTAAAAATGAGGTCCATTTTGAAAGATAAAATTTATAAAGTCTCAAAAATTGGGTATTACTATTCATATCAGCTAGTTTGGTTGGTGGTGGTGTGTGTTAGAACTCGAAGTTGAGTACACCACAAACTACTATATTATTAAAAGTGAAGCGTATCGTGGAAGCTTGGGGTCTTAAAATCTCCTTTTCTTGGTTGTTTTTTATCCATTATTCACTTGGGGATCCAATGTGGTGTTTATTATTTTTAGGTTATGTGTAGGGTTTCATTGTGATAGATCCTTGGTGCAATATAAGTTATTCTCTAGTTTTCATAGTGAAACTATAATTTCTAGGAATTCTTCCTCACCCTATAGTGAGAAAAGATTTTTTATGGTAAGGATTCTCTCGTTTCACTTTATTTTTTTTATAATACAAGAGGATTTTAACTTTTTTTTATCTATATATCATGGTTTTACTGGCTGAAATCAAATATAAACAATCGGTAAATTTAATTTTAACGGGTAATATGTCTTGATCCACATCATTTTATATCTTCAATTTTTTTTGTGATATTGTGATTTTATGGGATATATGCCCCACTAAAATTTATTATTATTGGGGGATTTGATTGTACTGGATATATCTGTTGTGGTTATTTCTTTGTTTCAGATTTCTAGACATAATCATAAAAGGAAAATTGGATAACCACTTATACTTGGGAAATTAATTGGTTGCCCAAGTATTTGGTTTGTGTAATAATTCTCCAAGGAAAAGTAGTGGAATGTGATAAATATTCTTTTGAACCATTAATTTTTTTTTATGGTATGATATGTGTTTTTTGTGGTTTTTACATGTGGGGGAAGTGGATGGAACATGGTTGTATAGTGGGGATGTGATGGGTGTGGTATGATTATGTAGTAGGGCTCCGAAACTGGTTGTTCTATAATGTGTTGTTGGATGTGGTTGTGAGTTTAGGATTATTTTTGTTGGTATAGTGGTTTGATTTGGATGACATTGAAAAAGGAAAATAGTGATTTAAATGGGTAATTCACACATATTTTCTCCATGAGTAAAATAAAGAAATATTCACCCCATATTGAAATATTGTTGTAAGATGTGTCTTTAATTTAAATCAACCAAAATTTATCAGGTATCTTCACCTTCTTAGGCAACGGGTTTCTTTATATTTTCCATGCATAATATTTCCCTAGGTAGTGGTGGAATGAAAAAATAATTTTCTAATAATGTGTGGAAGGGTTTGGGTTTGTTTTATTAATGGAATGGAAATAATTAGTGGATAAATAAATAATGGGTTGTGTGGATAAATTTGTTTTATGCTAAATAATGAAGTTAATGGGATTGTTAAATGAATTTGGTTGGGAATATGAAATGGGTTTTGTGGCTTGTTGGGTGGTTTTGTGCATTTAATGTTAACAAAAATGGTGGTAGTGTTGTGACTTTGTGGTTTTTCTTAGAACCCATAGGTTTGGATTGAGTGTGTGGTATCATATATGAATATATTTTTATTTTAATTGTTATTTCTATACTCACCCAACCCTAGTTGAGCACTATGTGTTGAACATCCCCATTTTCATAGGGGAGGGTGTGCTTCCAAACATCCATTGACGAGTACGGATGGATGGGTACCGACTCTTTTTCCCACAATATTCTATTAAAGGTATGTATGGAATAGTTTGTGATGTTCTGAGGACTGTTAGTGTCTTTGATGGTGGTTTCAATGGCACAGGTGTCTCCGGCTGGGATGTGATGGGCCATGAGTTTGCAGGTGAGGTGGTCGTGCTTTCCTAGGTGTTTTTAGGATGATATGTGATGTGCATTCCCATATGTATTTGAGATTAGATAGGATGTGTTGTTAGGCCTACGTGTGTTGGGGTGGGATGTGTTGTGAGGACCAGGTGAGTGTGGTTAGGATGTGTTGTGAGGTCCAGGTGTATTCGAGTGGGATGTGTTGTGAGGACCACATGTGTGGAGATATGATGTGATGTGGCATATAGAAGGGATGGGAACACGAGGATTTTTGACGTTGGGAGGGAGTGGTATACCAGTGGAAAATTGGTTTGGGGTACCATATCATCGATGTGCTTCATATCATATTATATTACCTGACTTGAATTATTTGGAGAGTGTGCCATGGTGAGGTTAGTATTCATGCTTAGGTGTTTTCTGGTTCTATTGTTTTCACACAAGTGAATTATTATGAATTTTTCAAATGTTAATAATATACTTTGGTTTTCCAACAAAGTATAATTTTATGCACACCCTATATGTATAAACTATTTTCAGGTTTTGATGAGGATTTCACATACCTTATTGGACCTTACTTGTTCATATCTTGATATTTGGCATGTCGCTTATTAGCATTACTTTTGGTTTTTACATTGGAGACTTTTTTATTGTAATAGATCTATTTTACACATTCATGTGGGATGGTTTTTGGATTTCATTTTATATCATGTCTTGTAATTGCATTGTTGATTATTCATCTTATCTCCTAAGCTTGTTTTTTCAAAAAAAGGTAATACCTACCATTATGTGAAATTTGTACCCACTTGGTTCTAGTCACCAACTCGGGTCCTATTGGATGCCGGACTCAAGGGGTCATTATCTCTCTCCCATAATTATGGTAACTTTAGAGAGATGGGGCAATGAAAGAGTAGTATCAGAGCTGATGGTTGAGAGATTGGATGGATTTTGGAGTTAGGAATGGTGAGGATTTCATGGTATGTTATGGAGAAAGTTAAATTAGGCCTTTTCTGAGACATAGTCCAAGGAGAATATCTAAAACATGCTATTTTAGAGCCCCCTGTGATCTAGTGCATGGGTTCTAAGTTTAATGGGTGTCTAAGTGAGATGTTCATACTTTTAGGGTAGAGACCTAGGAAATGAACTTCCATCATAATGAAATGTTTTCTTTTCTAAATTATGTTGTATTGGGATGGTGAAAACGAATAAATCAAATGAGATGAATAGAAAACCTTAATAAAATTCCATACTGCTCGGGTATAGGAAATAATTTTTTCCCTTTCATCTATGGCTCATGGTCAATGTACACATGTTTCTCATGCATTTGGGGTTCAGTAGGCTGATTTGGATTATCATAATAGGATTAATCCAACTGAGGAGGAGGATTAGTGAATGAGGAAATTGTGTTATTTCCAGCAACAAGCTTTGGAGAAGTATGAGGGTAGTGTTTCAAATGTGGATGTAGAGATCTAGTTGTAGGAGCTTGATATCCCCTTCAGTTTTATCTGGGACCTAACAGGGTACTGGGTCCTTTTAGTGGTTTGTAAATGTCGGGAGTTTGGTTTTAGTGGTGGATATTGTATTTTGGGGAGAGGAAGGAGAAATATGTTTTGTGGATCAAATTCTAGAATGACATATAGGGGAAGTTCCATTCATTTACCATAAAGGATAAGAATAAGAATGAAATACTCTTCCATCATCCGGGGAGTATGCCATTGTGGGATCTTGGAATCATGTTAAATGATATGCATTGTTTTTTCCTAGATCTATTTCTAAATTTGGAGTCTCGTGTGAGATGTCTATAGGAGGCAAATCTTTTTTTATCCAGTGTACAGTTTCTCCTTTTAAATTTCCAATGTATCTATAGGATCATAATAAGAAATAGTAGATTAAGATGATCCACTCATAAGGAGGTATACCATGATAGGGGAGCCATTTTAGTTTTTCGATAGGTAGAGTTATTAAGGGTAGGTCTCACATGCCAGGACCTTTGATGTTTTGACCGGTAGGGAGTCAACCTTATCATCTTCTTTTTTTAATTTCTAGGGGTATTGGTTTTGGTTATTTTACATGGATCATTGTGCCTATTTGTTCCATTTATGGGTTTCATGGTCATCTCTAGAGCCAATGACCAGTGGTTCCTTGAGCTTAGTTTGGTGGAGGTGGATCAGTTCAGCGCTAGCCTCAGAAACAATTGTCATTGAGTTCATTTCACTAGTAGAGGCAATAGGATTTTTCTCTACTATGAGGATATAGAGTAGGTAGAGGCTGACCATAGGATGTTCCTCCTGTCCAGGGACCAATATCCATGTTTTTCCATGGATTTGGTTATAAGTAGAGAGCTAGAGGATTTGGGTGTGGTCTGTTTCACGCAGGTGAGGCAACAATTCCAGTGGGGCTAGAGATTTTCAGAGGTACGATTAGTTTATTTAGTACCCTTGATTGTGCCTTTTTTTATTTGGGAGCTTCACACTTCTTTGATGAACCTTCTCTATTACATGATGTGGTACAAGACATAGAGAGTCTTCTCATGCCCCAAGTGTTGAGTATAGCTGTCAGAGGCCAAACCAGCTTGTTTGATGTGTGCCCGCAGTGTTGACGGATGATGGGACTACATCCGTCCAATGGGGATTTATTCTTGTTATAGATCTAGCCATAAAATTTCATTCTTGGAATCGAATGGTGGTATTCGACACATGTTGTTATCAACTGTATTTGGAGGATATTCTTGTTTTCAAATATGGATGTCCAATGTGTGGTTTTCATTACGGATCAATGTTATCAAGTGGGAAGATAGTGTGTGGAGCCTCTTTATTCCTTATTCACTGAGTTACTAGTGGAATCCGTGGATTATGAGATGGGATAGGTTCCTAGGGACCTTTGAGTGTTACTGTATGTTTTACCTATTAAGGTTTTGACACTTCCCTCTCGACGAGATGTTGAGTTCTGGAAAATCTTGTATCTCGGTGATTCTAAAATTTCTATTACTCCTTAACAGTTGGTACCTTTGAGTTGAGCGAGTTGAGGATTCACACAGATTATCTGATAAGGAAGGGGTTTTTCTAGAACATTTTCTTTTCCATAAGGTTCTCTAGTGCTTCTCTAAAAGAAGGCATACGGTCATCTGAGGATGTGAATAGACTACCATATGGTGAATTAGGTGAAGGTCAAAAATGGTTACCCTCTTCCGAGGATAGATGATATTTTTTACCATTTGGGAGTGGAAATTTGGTTTTCTTAGATCGATATGTGGTCCGGATATTACCATTTGAGGGTAAAATTGGGAGATATCATGAAGACTACATTTAGATGCATGTATAGGAGCTTTAAATTTTTAGTTATTCCATTTGGTGTTATGAATGTATCATTATTGTTCATGGTACATATGAACACTTTGTTCTATGAGTTCATGGATTGGTTCATATTCATATTTATAGATGATATATTGATCTAATCAATGATAGAGGAGGATAATGTTGAGCATCTCAGAACTATGTTTCATGTTCTTCTATGCCACCGGCTCTGCGGAATGTTTCCAAGTGTAAGTTCTAGACATGAGAGGTTCATTTCCTCAAGAATGTGGTGTCTTGGAAGGGTGTGGTAGTAGACCAGTTTATTGTTTATGTAGTTGTTTCTCTGGAAGTACCCAATAACATGGTAGAGATTCACAGTTTCCTTGGTATCATAGGCTATAATCGGAATTTTGTGCCCTATTTCTGTCAAGTTGCATCTCCATTGATTTCATTGAATAGGAATGACTAATAATTTGTGCGGAGTGAGTAGTTCCATGATGTATTTAATTATCAGAAGGGGAATTTGGTTTGTTCTACAAAGATCTATTTACCAGAGGAAAGGGAGATGTTTGAAGTTTTCTTTGCACATCCTGTTTGGGATTGGAATTCTTACTAATGTAGCAGCAAGAAGTGATCTCTTATGGGTCTAGGAAGTTATTCCCTCACAAACATAACTATACCTCCCATGATCTCAATCTAGCATCGATGGTTTTTTTTACTAAATTTGTTGTTGCATTACCTGCATGGGTAGCACTTTATGGTCTTCACGGATCATAAGAGATTGAGGTATATTTTTTCCTACGTGATATAAATCTATAATTGTGGTGGTTGATAAATTTTCTTTAGGACTATGATTTTTATATCCCATACACCTCTGGGAAGGGAAATGTATTGGTCGATGCTTTGAGAAGGAGATCATTGAAGGTTGTTCTTCGGGAATCAGAGGATTCTTGGAGTGTGATGGAATAGTTGGCAGCCTTGCACATGGATACAGGGGTAGATGGTGGTAGAGACTATTTTTTTAGATGATGATGAAGTATTCTATAATGTTGTATGTGAATGATTCAAAATAGGGAGACTCAGAGGAAGAGGTGATGTGTGATCGTGTTTTCCATGGTTAAACACTAGAGGGATGGTGATAGGTTGGATAGAAATGGATGTTGTTTGAATTATAAGTTTTTTGTTCTGGTGGAAATTCATAGTTGAGTCGTTTTTGAGTTTCATAGATCATAATTGTTGATACAAACATGAGTTTTCAAGATGTACCATCGATTGATGAGGCAGTTTTTGTGTCCCAAGATGAAATGGTCTGCAGAAGACTATTTTGAGATGTGTTTGGCTTTCTAGCAGATAAAGGCTAAGTATCGTGTTCCTGGTGGTGTGTTTCAACCCTTGGATGTTCTTGAGTGGAATTTGGATGAAATATAAATGTATTTTATCATAGGGTTACTCAAATATCAGGGAGGTTATGAGGATATCTGGGTGATCATGGATTGGTTGAAGAAATTGTCCCACTTATTAGCAATCAAACGGTCAGGTGCATTAGATGCCTTGTCTATGAAGTATGTAGATGAAGTGGTGTGGTTACATGAAGATTCAAGGAACATTGTGTTAGATCAGAATTCACAGTTTACTTCATCGGTCTAGAGGGACGTCATTATGCCATTGGCTCCCAGTTACGCCTCATCACTAATTTCCACCCTCATACATATGGGTAAATCAAACAGACATTTTATACATTGGACGATATGTTGTGGGTGTGTGTATTGGACTCTGTGTGTTATTTGGTAAACCCCTTTCACATGGTATGGTTTTATTTTAGTAATAGATATCATTGTTCCATTGGAATGGCTCCATTTTATTCATTTTATGGGAGACCATGTCGTTCTCCATTGTTCTAGGAATATATTTGTGAGATAGTTTTTCTTTGTCCCGATGTGGTGCAGATCATGATAAAAAAAGGTTCATCTTGTTTGGGAGAGGATGAGAGTGGCACTATACTAGAAGAAGTATTATGACAATCTTAGATGGAGGCCCTTGTAGTTTGTGGTTGGGGACCATATTTTCTTGATGGTTTCTCTAAGACATGGGTAGTGGAGGTATTGAAAATGGAGTAATATTTCTCTCAGGTTTTTGTGACCATCGAGGTGTTGAGGAGAGGTGGCGAGTTGTAATATTGGTTGGTAGTGCCACTATGGTTAGAGAGGATCCATGATGCCTTCCACATCTCTCAGCTTCATTGGCATCTTCATGATGACTCACATGTCATTGAATAGGGAGGTTTGGATATCGAGGATGATGTGACATTTGAGGACCAGCCAGCAGAGATCCAATATCATTGATAGAATGTGTTTCGTGGATGGACCATTCCTTTGTTCTGTGTGTTTTTAGGCATAGTGAATAGGATTAAAGTACATGGAAGTAAGATAAGTATATATGTTCTTCATACCGAGAGTTTTATTGAGTTTTTTTCATTGTTTTTCATTGTAATGTGATGTTTGAACCCTGTTTTATATTAGATGGGTAGTTTACCATTCATTTGTGGTGTGTATAGTGTGGTGTGTGATAGATTCCAAGCAAATGAAAATGAGAGGACCAGATTAGTAATCAATATTCATTAATTGTGATATGATTAAACTCATACAGGCAAGTCTGTGCCACCCAAAGGGGATATAATCTTGACATAGATGATGGAATTAATTGATTAGTTTGTTTTGGACATCATTGTTGTTGTTCTTATTTGGTGTGTTTATTGTTCATTTGGGTTGATGTGGTACGTCCTGGTTTCCAAATGACATAGGATGTGTTCTTGAATGTAATGTTTTTCACTCCATCATTTGAACAACACATGGTGGCTGAACATCGACCATTGATGTGTTTAGTTAGTAGTAGTGTTTCAAGTGTAACAAGGCTCTTGAGTGGTATCTCACAGGGTGGTTGTTCGGACCCCTTTTTCTTTATTATCTTATTTTAAATTCTAAATGGAAATAATCATTTGATAGTTATCTGATATAACGTTTTATGTCCTCTCATCCTGTTAATTTTTTGGTTTTGAATGATGGAGGTTTTTATGGATGATTCAGGAGTCTATGGGGGGATGTTGGAGGCATAACATAGGTGTTTTAGGGGATTTCACATCATTCCACTATATTACATGATGTGAAAGTAAATTTCATGACTTATCTACAGTTGGTTCTCAACATATAGGCTTTTAGTGTTAAATAAATAATAAAATTATAGAGGTGATGCATTTTCCAACAAAAAACAAACACCGGGAATTACACGGCATGAAAGGGGATTACATGTCATATAATACCGTAATCATGAGACCTTCATCATCCTTATTTGATATGTTGACCCCAGTAGATGTTTATTGGTGATCTCTGGTTTATATGTGGGGAGTACTATCTTTTTCTTGGTTTTTTCTTCTCCTAGGGATCTAATATTGTGGTGTTTCTTGGGTTTTGGGTATGCATTGGGTTTCATTTTGATGGATCATTGGTGAGGTATATTTTTATTATGTGTTTTACAGGCAATCTTCCTCAACCTTTGATGCGAAAAGATTCCTTGATGTGGGGAATCTATCATTTCTCCTTATTTGTACCTCATTAGAGATGGTTTTTACTTGTGTTTATCTATGAATCATGTTTTTACTAACTTAAATCAAAGATAATGAATCAGTAAATTTAATTGAATTGGAAATGGGGATTGATTGGAATGTTTTTAGAGATTCAATTTTGTTTGTGATATTGTGATTTTATGGATTAAAACCCCTAGTGAAAATTATGTCCATTGGTGGATATTATTTTTCAGGATATATCTATTATGGTTATTTCATTGTTTGATATTGTCAGGTATCACCCTAAAATGAAAATTGGTTATCCATGTACACTTGGATAATGAATTGGTTTCCCCAAGATTTGGATTTTGTGATAATGTCCCATAGAAAAGTTATTCAATGTAAAAAATGTTCTTATGAACCTATAAAATGTTTTATTGTGGTGTGATATGTGTTTTTTGTGGTTTTTACATGTGGGGAGAGTACATAGCTTGTGTTTTAATAGTGGTGTTATAATGGGTGTGGTATGATTATGCAGCAAGGATACCAAACTAGTTCTATTATACTGTGTTGTTGGATGTTGTTGTGAGTTTAGGTTTTTTTCGGTATTGTTTTTTGGGTAGGTAGATTTTGAAAAAGGACGGTATTGATTGGTATTGGAAACTTTCCCATAGTTTCTGCATATGTAATAGGTAGAAATATTCACCATGTATTGAGAGATCATGGTATAATGTGTCTTTAAGGTGAAGCCTCCTTAATTAATCAGTTCTCTTCACCTTCTGAAATGTATTTTTCTATGTTTTTTTCAATGTTCCATGATTAATAGTTTCATAGGAGTGGTGGAAAGAATAAATGATCATTTAATAAAGTTGTGGATATTTTTTTTGGTATTATTAAGGGAATGAAAATGATTAATGGAAAAATAAATGATGGGTTGTGTGGCTAAATTTGGTTGATCCAAAATAATTAAATGAATGTAGTTATTAAATGAAATTGGTTGGGAATGTGAAATGTGTTTTGTGGCTTGTTGTGTGGTGTTTTATATTTAGTGGTAGCAACAAAGGTGGTGGTGTTGTTACATGGTGGTTTGTCTAAGAACGCATAGGTTGGTCTTCAGTGTGTGGTATCATATATGTATATAATTTTATTTTCCATGTGATTTCTATATGAACTACACCCTAATTGGTAACTATCTGATAAACAACCCCATCAATATGGGGTGGTTTCTTTCCCATCATCTTGTGAGTATTATGGATGGTTGTGTGCCTACTATTTTCTTCTCTATCTTCTAGTTGAGGTAAGAATGGAACATGTTGTGATGGCCTGAGGTCTTCTAGTGTCATAGAAGGTGGTTGTGGTGACCCAAGTGTCTTTTGGAGGTATGTGATAGCCCAATTGTTTATGGATGAGGTGGTTGTTTTCTCTTAGGTGTCTTCAGGATGAGATATTATGTTCCTTTCCAGGTTTTATCAGGACGAGATGAGATGTGTTGTTAGGATTAGGAATGTGCGGGCAGGATGTGTTATGAGTCCCAAGTGTGTGTGGGAGGGATGTATTGTGCGGCCCATGTGTGTGCACACGGGATGTGTTGTGAGGCCCTAGTGTGCGAGGGTAGGATGTGATGTGGTATAAGGATGGGATGGGAGTTCCATGATGTTTGATGTTGGGTGAGATTGGAATACCAGTGGGAAATTGGTGTAGTGAAACCTATCATCGATGTGATTTATATCATATTATATTATCTGACTTGCATTATTGGTCAGAGTTCCTTGGTGAGGTTGAGGTGTTTAGTGTACCTGTATTGGTGTTTTTTGGTTCTTATATTTTCTCACAGGTTCATTAGTAATCTTTTTTCACATATTCATGAAATACTTTAGTTTTCCTATTGAGTATATTTGTATTCTTACCCTAAAAATATAATTTTTCCCCATTTCTTGTTGGATTTTAGCGACCATGCTGGACCTTACTATCTCAGATATTGAAATTTTTCATGTCGCCTCTTATCTTTACTTGTGGTATTTACTTTGGAAACATTATTATTGTAACTGTTTTATATTACACATGAATGTGGGTGGTTTTTGTAATTCCTTTTTTTTGTCTTGGAGTTTCATTGTGGATGATTAATCTTATCTCCTTGTCTTGTTTTTCAATAAAGTGTGCCGACTCCCCTATTGTGATATTGGTACACCCTTGGTACTAGTCGCCAACTCTGGTCCTACTGGTGGCAGGACTCAGGGGGTAATTATATCTCTCCCCATATTATGGTATCTTAGGTGGTAGGGGATTTCGCCAATATATATTATCTCTCTATGTATTATGATTATTTCATATGATTTAGAGATAGAAAATTAAATACACCATTCATAGAGATGGTGGTCCATATGTACACATGAACGTTCATTCCATTTTCTTAAGAGAATAAGTGAAAGAATGGTAAATAATATATAAAATCTAAAGAATATTTTTAATTACATATATATAAAATTTTATCATTAAAATCATCTTTATTAAAATCAATGTAAAGCGTGAATGGACCACATCGCTTATCAAGGAGGTAGTCTACCATACGCACGAGCCATATTATCGTATTCCCATAGAATGAAATGTATGAAGGTATATGTTATAGAATAATTCCATAAGCACAATAATATCATAAATATCATATATAAACATTTAATTCTAAATTTTATCCACCCTTGAGAGGTTGCGATGGAAAATTAATAACCTTCATTCGTAAAGTAGCAGTCCACCGTACACTTCAATGGCCATTTCATATCACATCGGTTGAAATATGATATAGTTGTAGGTCGTGACCATATAAGGAAAAAATAATATTATTAAAGATAATAAGGTGATTATATCCTCAAGGTTTATTAATAATTTAAATATGTGTCAGATGAATTAATATAAAACACTCGGTTAGGGGTGTTACGTCATTTCCGGAAAAGTTCTTTTTGTTTTCACCAAAAGGATTCAAAGATAAGATTTATTTTGAAATAGAGGATTATATTAAGTGATGATGTAATTAAGGAAATTATTATAGTAGGTATTAGTAGAAAAAATTTGGTATTAATGTGTGATGAATAGAAGAGAAGGGGTAGCCTTTAATAAGTGAGGTGAGTGGAACATTTCTAATTTTATGAAATGAAATTGGTGTCTTTACATTAATATTAGTAAATAAGGATTAAAAATCGAATATTCTTGATACTAATTTATATATAATCAATATATTTATATAAAATATGATTTTAAAATTTTTATTGATTTTTAACCGATATTATTTTTTGATTAATACTTTGTTAAACACATTTTTACCTTAATGATGGTAAATAATTTTTACTATTTTTAATATTAAACATGGACAAAAATTAAACTCATAATATTAGATAATATAAATTATGATGATTTAAAATATTTAATCCATATTAACATATTAAATTTATATAATTTTAAAATTTAAATTTAAAATTACTCCTACAGTCATGATGATAATGAAATTTTTTGATGATAATAGTTTTAAATATATAAATTGTTTCTATTTCAAAATTATATATGAACATTATAATAATAAATTAAATAGGATACATATATATAATTTAACTAATTTTACCCTTAAACCCATATTAATAAAATTTTAATATTATCATATTTAATAGAAGTAAAGACAATACATAAAAAAACGGTATTATTCACTATTCATCAAAAAAATTATCTTCTCCAAAAATTCAAAACAATTCATCATAACATATATTAGAAATTATGATCTAAAAAATGTGTCTCATTTTTTCAAACACATTTTTTTAAATTTGGTAAAATTTTAATTTTAATTTTAGTCCACAAAATGCAAGAAAACTACATTTTAGGAAAAAATAGTTGTTTTGAGAAAAATTGGATTTATACTTATCTATTATTTAAAAAACACATAACATGAATGTTAAAACATTTGATTCAATATCTAATATATAAATTTACAGAAAATAACTCACCAATATTGATTTATTTAATTTATTTTCAAAAAACACTTTTGTGAATAAAAATAATTTTTCGGAAAAATATTCCATTTATTTTCTAATGTTATATATTTTAATTTAAAATTAATTGGAAACAAAGGAGTTAATTTTATATACATATTTAATATATAAAATTTCTTAAATCAGTTAACCTTATTCATAACTTCTCATCGAATCGATAGTTAATAATTATCATATTAAATAATAATATTTTAATAGCATGTCATGTTTTGTTTAAACCCAGTGTTGGGTGTAACACAAAATATAAAAACATTATTTGAAATCAATATTTAACAAAATCTCAAGGTGTCAAATTTAACCTCCATTAACTAAATTTTGTCCTCCCAATTTGAAATTTTTAATCAAAAATTAATATTTCAATATTTTTAAATCCATTTATGGGAATCCCAAATTATATGAAATGTTAATAAAAAATCATATTGAAACGTTGGGAAGGAATGTGTAAGGTTCATCAGGAATAATAAAAAATATGTTCTTAAATAAAAAAACATAAATGGGAATTGATTATTTGGACATGATTAAAATGTGTAATTTCAAAAGAATGATATAGACTAAAAAAGATAATTGATCACAAGAATTAGAATGATTATATGAAAATAAACAACAACAAAACCATAAAACAATGTGGGGTTAAATGTTCATTGATATGATCTGTGATGATGATAATAGGAAAAAATTATTTCAATATCCCTTTAGAGGTAGTTTAATTTTCATTAGAATATAAACTTGATTTAATTCCATTTCATAAACACAATCTCATACGTTGGTTTTACATCATTCAATTTCCACATCATCTCATTCTATAATAAAAAGAAAATAATTTGTCTTCCCCGAATACCTTGTTGATCATAAGATCCATTAAATAATTATAATTCAATCATTTATTCAAAAGTTATTATAATGAAAATTTATATTAGCATAGGTTTTCCAATAACATCCAAAGTTCACCTTAATCTTTTCCATTAATAATTAACAATAACATTCTCCCATGAATGAAATAAATTGGAATACAAACATTTAGAATAATTCTTAATAAATTTTCAAAATGGACTTATTATTAATCCTACATACATCATGAATTATCTTATAATGTCACATACCAAATATTTGAATAATTCGGTGTTATATTCTTTTGAGAGATGGTAATATCCTAAATTAACATAAAAAATAAATGAAAATATATCATCTTCCAAAAATTCTATCATTCCATTTCCTTAAATACAATTATATATTAAAGAAAATATTCTATCAATTTAATATGTTGAAACTCAATCAATGCTAATTTTAAAATTTTCATCATCAAATCACTAATTTATTCCAATGTTAACAAAAACTTACACTTTATTTCATCCATATTAGTAATAAATTTTTCACAACTAAACATTATTATCCTAACATCACGAACATATTATGTCTTATTATCCTTTAATCATGTTTTTTCAAAAAATATAACCTTGGAATTAAATCACTTTTCTAGGTAATTAGTACCATTTAACATTTTCTTATATATTATTCTTGAACACATATAAAAAATTTACTAATTAAATTCTCAAATTCAAGAAGTCCAATATATAAACACCTAAATAATTATAAATCATTCCTAAACCATTAACTATAATTCATCATCATATTCCTTAATACCTCCTTTCATTCATATGACCTTTTTAGTCTTATCATCTTCAATAGAAAAACATTTACATGTACAAACATGTTGATCCACATATTTATATTAACCCCTTGGAAAATGATTTTAAAAAATCCCATTAAATCCTTATTTAAATCTTTTATCCAATTATGATACCTTAGAGAGAATATTATTCTCCTCCCTAACATTAACCAAGCATTTCATTTCTCTATAGAAATTACATGATTTGTGTGATTCTTTTTCTCACACAAAATATCTTCTTATTCCATTGAGAAACTCCCTTCTGTGCATCTTCCCACATTATATATATATATAATGAAGTGAATATTCATTAATTCATGGTCTCCACCAAATGAATGATCAACAAAATTGTTCGTTATATTTTTATCTATTTCCGATAGTCTACTAAGGTGAAATGTTTTTTTCATATATCATGAAAACTAATTAGGAATTATCACAATATAATTCAATCCATTCATAATACCATTTGGTTAATCATTATCACATTTCTTATCATGATCAATTATACTCAACTTCCTTCTAGAATCCTTCATTGACTAAAACCAAAAATCACAGTGTAATAAAAATTATTCCAAGTGGGGAACAACATAATCATGAAAAATCACATATACGATCACTAATGAATTACTTATTATTTTTAATCATTGACACATTTAGAATAACATATTTCATTTAGGGTCATTATTTGAAACCATCATTATTTTTCATAAAGAGTTTGTGAATTCCCAAATGATATCCTCTTAGAATGTCAAACTAGGTTCCCCACAAGGCGTATTGTCATACATCAAGGGATAATCAATTCAAACTATATGATACCTTTTTGGAGTTATTTCCCCTATATTCCTCGATGGTAGTGACACATCTACATGTTTAATCCAAAGAGGGATGTAATTACATAGAACCCACTAAATATATCCTTTCCCAAAATCCTAGAGAATTTTCAATACTTTTACTCACACTTATACTTATCCTTAGACATATAACTACACATATTCTTCAAGATTTTCCTAAGGATATCACTAAATTTTTCTCATGTATGTATACAAAGGTAAATTAAACCAGTCTTTGGAAGCCAGAAATAGTGAAAGAAGACTTTCATACATAAAAATCGAGTAATTTTATATTAATATTCATTACATTAGAAAAATATATGGTTGGGTGTTATAATATTTTGAGATTTTAGTTACTAGGAATACAATATTCTTATTTAGTGAGTTCTCATAAATGACTCACACAAAATATATTACCTTTTTGTACTATTCATAGTCATACCCTAAATAAAACTATTCATCAAAACCTAGGGAATGTAATCATAGCAATGTGTGAACTCTGATTCTCAATAAAAGTAAATAAGGGAAATGCATAATCCCACCATGAATATAAGGGTATCAAAATGTGATCATAACATTTGGAAACCATACCATGTATATAAAAGATTATAATCATTAGTATTTCCAAAAAAATATGCATTCAATACAACATGACTCATAAAAAAATCAATGGGCATGTGGCATGAGATAATAACATCTTTATATGACATTGAATTTTGGAAAACAAATAATAATTGATAATTATTTCCATAGAAGTCAAGGTTCACATCCAAGGATTTCATAGTATAATGGGTTCACTCTAAAAACTATCATAGTAGTCATGGTTCACTCCCAATCACATCATAGAAAACAATGTACTTTACTAGTCATTTTTCACTCCCAATTCATAACGTGTCTATCTCTTGAGATATTAATGATTTCCCAATTTGATTGAAGGAGATATTGGACCCTCAAGTCACAGAATGAAAATTATATATATCTATTTTGAAATATCAAAAAACATTCATCATATCATAACCCATGAAATGAAATGGATTTCATAATTATTTAGTTTAAATGACTTTTGTAAAATATACAGGTATCATTAAAATTTGACTATATCATCATTGTGTAACACATTAAATAAACTGGGTTTCATAGGAATTTTATAACGGTATAACCCTTATAAGAGTAGAAGGTTTAATTTATATCATTACATTATAAATTTAAAACATTTATATAATGAATAAGAATATTATCATTGGATAATATCATTTGTATGGTATTTTTTATATCAACATATATCATCCTAAATGGACAATTAATTTGAAAAAAATTCATGGAAAGTTTTATGAGAAATATAACATTTCATTAAAAGTAAAATTTTAAAAATAACGATTCGTTATATATATTAGAAATTAATTTAATTTTAAATAATCATGGAAACATACAATTTTATATTTATAAACAATTTAAAATTTTCATTATGAAAATATCTTTTCCACATTAAAACCCAATTTTTAAGATATAAATCATTATGTAAATCATTTTCATTAAAAATAAACTCAAAAAATATAAAAAATATATTTAAAAATAATTTCAATTAATTCATCATGAAAATATAATTTTTTTAGTTTATTTTTTTTAAATATAATAATTTTGAAAATGCATTTAATTGAGAACAAACGTCAAAATATATAAAGGAATCTTCAAAAATTGAAATAAATAATTTTCTGGGGAATGTAGTCATTCCACATGGAAAAGAAATTTTTAAAACATAAAAATCTATGGAATTTTATTTAATTGAAAACAAACATGAAAAATCTAAATTAATCTTCAATTAAAAAAATAGTCTTGATGGATGGAAATTTCTTTAATGTGTGTATGTGAAAAAATAATGGTTCCGTTCAAATAATTTGTAAAATCTAAACATGAATTTAAAAAAACACATTAACATTCCAAAAAAACACTTTAAAAAAATAATAAATTGGTAAAAATTATGTAAAAAAATAATTTTTAGGATATTAAAAAAAATCCAACAGTTTTTTAAACCTTAATTTTTTATGAAAAACGGTGTTTCGACAGAAGAGAAAAATAATGACGATTTTTCATAAAAATGTTATTTTCAAATATTGAGTACATAAATAGAGTAAAATTGATATAATACATGTATTGTAAATAAATAACCATTTTCAGAGAAAATACATGATTTTATTGTGATATATATCATAATATTCCATCATTGGATGAAAAATCATGAACATCCCCAAGAAATGATGAGATTGTAATATAAAACACTTACCACATTAGTATCATTTAATTTTGAAGCCAAATGAAAAAAAAATAAAATTACGTAAATGATAAAATATCATCAGTAGAAATATATAATTGATATTATATTTCAATCATTCTATATATATGCCTCTAATAAGAAGATAGGTACATAACATAACATGTTTCTAAAAAGGAACATAGAGAGAAAAATACGTTACCAATTTAGTAATGTTTATATCATAAAAAGATGATAGAGATATCCTAAGATGGATACATAAATAATAAAAAAATGTCAATAAAATATTCATAAAATACATTCATGGGAATTTTATACATGATATAAATGAAATTGGTTTTAAATATTTCATGTATTTCACATAATTATAATGTGAGAGGGAAAACCCTTAAGTAAAGTCTTGAATTATATCATATAGATTAAAACCTCATGTATAATAATAATATATTTATTATACATCTATTATAGATCCATCATTATATATTTATTACCATATATTATTTTCCTATAACCGTTCAATACCCATTTTTTATCAATTCCATTTTAACTTCACATTTCATGAGATAACTGCTTTGTTTTCCAGGAATGTTTTTATTTTAATTTTTGGTCCTCATAAATTGTTCATGGATCCATAATCGTGATATTTTTAATCATGATATTAATATTATATATATTTCAAAAATCTGTTTTTAGAATAATCCAGAATATTTAGAGATTGAAAATGAAATATATTGTTCATAGTGATTGTAAGTCATACATATGCATGAAATTGTTTCAGTTTTCAGGAAGGATTAAATGAAATGATATTAAATAATATATTACCAAGTCGAATAAATTTAATGACTTA
Organism: Viscum album; assembly: GCA_963277665.1. Lineage (NCBI taxonomy): Eukaryota > Viridiplantae > Streptophyta > Magnoliopsida > Santalales > Viscaceae > Viscum > Viscum album. The sequence goes on from OY728126.1 coordinate 311,094,092, forward strand.
TTTATAAAATATTTTTACTAAACCAAACCTTATTACCATCGATGTAAATCATGAATGAATCTCATCGCTTTGTGAGGTGGTAGTCCATCGTACAAGTGAGAGACATTATCGTATTACCAAAAAATGAAACGTAAAATGGTTTATGTGATGTAATAACAAAATAATAATAATAACATCATAAATAAATATTATAGTAATATATTCCATTATATTTTCAAGCCATGATATGTGGTGATGAAAAATGAATAACATTTGTTAGCGAGGTGTTAGTATGCCATACATAATAAAGTTGATTTAATATTATATTTTATATAACAATATATGGTTGTAGGAAATTCCCATAATATAACAAAATATCAGTTTATAGATTATTCTACGGTTATTATACCACCATTTTTTAATAAAAAGCAATGAATGAGAGGGAAAAATAAAATGAAACACTCAGTTAGTGGGGTCACCTCTTCTTCAGACACATAATTTTTTCCCCAAAAGGCTTCGTTGGTGGGAATTATAACCAAAATAAGGATTCAAGGATGGGATGAAGGAAGTAATGATTTTATTTGGGAATTTATTTGTTTAATTAATGGATTTTTTATATTTTAATTATTGATGATAAGGTGGCAAGACCCCCACCTCCAAAGATACCCCACATGGGCTACAAATGAAGAAAGGGAGATAATAAAACTTCAGTCCTGCCTCTAGTAGGACCCAGGTTGGCGACTGGCACCAAGGGAGTAAAAAATTCACAATATGGGAGGCATTGCCATTTTTAAGAAAAAAAAATCAGGAGATAAGATGAATTATCCACAAAAATAATCCAAGACACATATGTAAGAAAACCAAAAAAACATCCCACATTGAATGTATTTATAAAACTGATAAAAATACAATAAATTATCCAAAGTAAAATAACCTAAAGATAAAGAACAACACAACAACTATCCTAAGGCCAAAGCTAGTAACATCCAGAACTATCCACATAATCCTACCAGAAACCTAAAGGCATCTTTATATACATATGTTGAGAATATAAGTATACACATTAGGAAAATAAAAAATATCTCACGCACAAGTGGAAGGAGCATACTAATGAAACTATGAAAATACAGTATAACCAAACGTAATCTAAACCGGTATATTAACCATCCTAACCTCATTAAGGAACACTCACAAAGTAATGAAAGTCAGGTAAGATAACATAAGTAAATAAAATTGATGATAGGGTGCCCCTCACCACTTTCCCATTGATTAGACGCTCGTACACCCTAACATGAGATGTCATAAAACTCCCACATATTCTGAATATACAACTTCACAACCTACATGCACACACCTAGGTATCATAACACAAACATCCCACACAATCTTGGGACACATACCACATCACAACCCACCCTCACACACCTAGTCCATATACCACATCAAATCCCGCCCATAAACACTCATCTCCATACCACATCACATCCCGCCCGCACACACCTGGACCACATACTACATCACAAATCATCTTGAAGACACCTGGGAAATCACATCGAAACTAATCATGAATATATCCTAGACAACACATTACAACTCATCCTAAAAACATTTGTTATAACACATCACAACATTCCCAAAGAATCATGGGCCATCATCTACTACAAGAGGGAGCGGGGAAGTCTAGTGGGCCAACCATTCATCCTCCCACCATGATGTTGGGAAAGACACCCTCTCTTATAGGGACGGGGTTGTTAATCACATAATTCTCAATAAGGGTGGGGTGTATATTGAAATCCCAAGGAAAATAAATGTGCATATATATAAGCAAAATCACACAAGACGAACCTATGGGTTTATAAAAAAATCACTAACCAACTCACATTTTCCCCACTATGAAGCATCCTCTTAATGAAAAATTCCATACAAACAGAACACAATCCATAATTCATCTAATATCATTAATTTTCACTTATCCATTCACTATATTTTACTATTTCAACATGTTCCCTTAATATTCATTCATTTACCATCAATAACTATAGGGAAACCACTATAGAACAACGGAAATCAAACAACATAGAAAAATTCATTTTAGAAGGTGAAGAGCACTAGAAATTTAGCCAAACATCACATTACCTCTGTTTAACAAACATCACTCCCACATTACATATCAATCCCCATGATATGGGGTGAATCTTTCTGCATGTTATTCGTGTAGAAACTATGGGAAAATTAACCATAACAATCATTATTTTCCTTCTTCAAAGTCAATCATCCCAAACCACAATACCGATCAAAACAAGCCCTTAACTCCCAACTATATCGAGCAAAACATTACATCACAACTAGTTTCTCAGCACTAGTTTATAATCACACCACACCCATCAAAACCTTAATGTACATCCACATTCCATCCACTTCCACCAAATGTATAAACCCAATCAAATCACACATAACTTCAAAACAAACCATTTTATATGTTTATAAGAACATTTATCAAATTCCACTACATTTCATTGGGGCTCTGTCACACAAATCAATTCTTAAAGAAACTAAAAAATTGGACATGTTTATGTAATTAACCGATTTCCATTTTTGGGGTGATACCAAACAATATAAATCAAAGCAACAACCACAACAGATGTATCCATCACAAGAAAATATCCCAATGACCATAATTTTTAGTGGGGAATTGAGCCTGAACAAACACAATATCACAAATAGATCTTAAAGTCTTAAAAGTAAGTGAATCAAACACCCTTTACCCATTCAATTCAATTTAACCATTTATTTATCTTGAATTTATCCTATACCACCATAATTTGTAGCTAAACAAAATTAAAACCCCTCTCGTGTGATACACAATAAGAGAAATGATGGTAAATCCTGTATTAAGGAAACTTTTCAAATCACTACACACCACAGAGCGATGAAGAGTGCCTGAGAACCACAATTGTACCATGAGAATCATGGATCAAGCTCTTCCACACCAATGATGCATCTAAAAAATCCAAACGTACCCCCAAACAAAATAAAAGCTACCATAGAGAAACTATGGGAGAATAACGGAAGAAAAAAATCCATGAAGGGATAATGAACATACCACAGATCAACTATGGATTTATAAAGAACAATCATTGACATCAATAGATCGAAGAGAGAGGAATATGGCTGGAATAACCCCACGAGGAACCTAGGGGTTCACCCAAAATGAGAGGAAGAGGATAGAAAGGACAAATAAATAAATTTTCATCCAAAATAATTATAAAACATCACTGGATTGGGGTATTACATGAAGTGTAATCCCTTTTCACATCATGTAATCCATGAGATCCGATTTCACTAAAAAACGTGTCACCTTTTCATTTTTATTATTTACTTTACAAAGAAAAACTACACATCATCAAACACCCAAAGAAAAGATGTGAAACCACATTTCTTGTCATGTAATCAACTTACCTGATGTGTAATTCCTACAGCTACTATAATTCACCACGAACTCCTAAAAAATTCCTGAAACCTCCCCTGAACACCTCCAACAATCAAAAAAAGCAATGTAACAGACTGAGATGGTATATTTAAATACATCAGATACCTATAAAACAATTCCCATCATTGAAAATATAATACCAATCCCAGAAAAAAATGGGTTTGAACAACCACTCCACGAGATACCTCTCAAGAATCTCATCATACCCCAAATGCTACCCCCAGCCAAACACACCAAACCAAATGACCACAAACAATTCTCACAACCTCATCACCATGAAAACAATACTACAAACCATCTCCCCTCATACTGAAACACTACCACACAACCACCACATAGCCATATCTACCTCCACACAGTAAAAACCAACGACTTCTATAACCAACAAACAACACCATATCGAACACATGAATCAGGGAATTCTATCATTCATGTAAAAATACTATTTGTTCTCGGCAGCACTATCTCATCCATGTGGGTTTAATCACATTATTTTTAATTCTTCTCTATTACAAATCAGGTCCTTTATATTTTATATATTATTACATTACCACACATCACATCGCGCACATCATAAACCAAGGAAACAATATCATTTTATAAAACAAGGATCCAAACATCACATCACAAGGAAAAACAATGCAATGAAAAACTCAAAACAGCTCTAGGGTAATAGGTATGCATCTACGTATATATGTCCCACGTACTCTCTCTAGTCCACCATGCCTCCACAACACATGACCTAATGGAATGGTCTATCCACGCAATGCCTCATCTTTATGATGCTGGATGACTTCTTGTTGCTCCAAAAATGTCATGTTATCCTCGATATCCAACTCTCACTAGTAAATGAATTGGGATTCATCATGATTATACAAATCAAGAGAAGATATGTGGAATATTTCATGGATCATATCCAACCGAAATGGAAACACCAACCAATATTCCACTTCACCAACTCACCCCAAAACCTCAAAAGTCTGAAAAAATATCGTAAAAAGATTACTCCATCTTCCAAACATCTATTTCTCTCATAGAGTTGAAACCTTCAAGAACACATGGTCCCCTATAATAAACTCTAAGGGCCTCCACCTAAAATTGGCATAAGACATTTGTCGGCCATACACTACTTTCTTCCTCTCAAGAACAAGCTGATCTTTCTCCTTCATACTTTAGTTTTCCCCCCAACCTCCATCCAACACAATGGAGTACAACATGTTATTCCCTAAAAGATTAAAATGGATCCATTCAAATGGAATAGTGATATATATTGTTCTATGAAAACTCTTTCAAGGTAATATGTTCTACCCAAGATCCATGGAAGTCCAAGACACATGAAAAAAACATATTCTATAATATTTAGATACTTTGTTCCATATGTACATATATATAAAGGTAGAAAGAAGTAATAAGGTTTATCTGAGTGAAAAAATAATTATGTAATCACCTACAGACACGTAAGGTAAAACATGTGTCCTGGTCTGATACAATGGACCTTGGAACTCCATGCAACTTCACCAACTCATCCAAGTACTTCATGTATGACCCCGAGACACCCTGAGAGGGGAGGGGTGAATCAGGGTGGCAACTTTTTCTTCTTTTAGTTGTGGATCTGGTTCCCACGTTGGTAGGAACTACTTAAACCTGTATGATGGATATGATTAGCAATTAAACATTCACATGCAGAGAGATGACACGGCTATCTTTACTTGGTTCACCACTAAGGGCTACGTCCAAGGAGCATACGCCGACAGGTTGTCGGTTGTACCTAAATCCATTATGCTTCACTAGCTGTAGATTACAAAGGTTCGGGCACAGTCACTCTGTCCCAGGCTCACTGCCTTTACAATTGTTCAGGGATAGCTCACTGCGTCCCTCGGGTCACTCCCGTTGACTCCCCCTGGCTCACTGCCATTGGTGAAGTCCCACTAAGTTTATAGACGTGAAGGTCTCTTCAATAAATGTGCATTGATGCTCTTTGTCTCCTATTCCGCATGAGACTTTGCTTGCATCAGGATTCAGAGTTGATGCTCTTTATTAATTCAATCTTTCTTCTTTAGAGCAATGACTGAATGCACTAGATCCCCTCGTCTTTAGAGAAATAAATGTGCATTGATGTTCAGGGATAGCTCACTGCGTCCCTCGGGTCACTCCCGTTGACTCCCCCTGGCTCACTGCCGTTGGTGAAGTCCCACTAAGTTTATAGACGTGAAGGTCTCTTCAATAAATGTGCATTGATGTTCTTTGTCTCCTATTCCGCATGAGACTTTGCTTGCATCCGGATTCAGAGTTGATGCTCTTTATAATTCAATCTTTCTTCTTTAGAGCAATGACTGAATGCACTAGATCCCCTTGTCTTCGTTTTCCTGAATCACAATCACTGATGTGATTTCTTACTTAATGAATCTCAGCTTACTCGACGTTGTCATAATCAGTTCTCCATGTATGCATGAGATCATGCATGTATCATTTAGATTTCTTCTTCAATCTCGCATTGCACCGAAAGTATCAGGCAATCATTAGCTCTTGTGCAGCTCCAGAAAGGCAGGCGTGCTTCAACAATATTTGGCTCTCCTTTTCAAGCCCGGTGCGCAAGTCTCCATCTGGCGCGCAAGTCTTAGGCGCGCAAGTATAACCTGGCGCGCAAGTGTCTCCAAAGCACCTGCGCGACTCTGCCTTATTGAACTTCAAACCTGCGCGACTCACTTCCTTCCTTGCCCAAATCACCTAGGGCGCTCAACCATCAGTCGGCGCGCAACCTCTACTTGCGCGACCCAACTACCACTTGCGTGTTTCAACCACCTGCGCGACGAGAGATCAAAAAATCTCGGAGTCTTGAGCTCCGTGAGAAATGAGGAGGGGAGGTCCAGTATTTATAGCAAAACTGGACCCCCTGCGCGGCGGCGCGCAAGTCATCCATCGGCGCGCAAGTCTCGGCCCCAGCTAGGCACTTGCGCGATCAACATCCACACTTGCGCGAGCATCTTGCCTTTGCCAAATTTGGATCTTCTGATCTCGAAAAACCACAGGCACGCAAGTTATAATGCATTCAAGACGTCGGCGCGCAAGTCTCTTCCCGACACATAATTCACCTACGCGACATCACCAAAACTTGCGCGACCCTTATCCCTTTGTCATATTTTGATGCTCTGATCTTAAAAAACATATGGCATGCAAGTTTTCTACCCTCTAAGAGTATGGCGCACAATTCCCTTTGCCAAAATCACTCTTCTTCATTTGTTGATTTTGAGGCCCTGAAATTTGGCAAACACTGGAAAATGGCGCCACCTTGTATCTGCTCTTTTTGTACCGCCTCCAGATCATCCATTCCTCTGTCGATGTTCTTGAATCAAACATAGATCGTTGACCACAACTCTTGAACTCGACATGTCACCATGGAATATCCTTTGTCAACAAATTTTTATGTTGTTTGTTTGCTTTGTCGACAAGCACGATCACCTCAACAACACTTCTTCTTGGTGATCTGTATCCTTCAGCAACTCTTTTGCTTTTATCACAAACTCCACTATTGTGATATGTATTCTTTGAAGGAACAACTTTAGTACCATCATCCTCTATGACAATGTGATGTGCATGGCCATTTCATAAGTCAACTCATTGGCACATTGCCTCCTTTATCAACCGTCATGATCAACTCATGCAGACCATGTGATTCAATCCGTCAAGAATTCTCTGGCATGGTTCTCACGCAATCATGATTAATTGCATGGTCTTCATCAAAACCCATGGTTCTTATGCAATAAAGAGGAATTACATGGTCTTCATCCAAAAACACAATCCTTCTTTAATCATCCTTGGATGGATTACTCCTCGCATTCTTCATTGTTGTAAACAATGTATCACCATTGACACATGTTCTTTGAACTTAAGATCAGCACAACAATCATCTGAATTACCACTCCTCTACTTCATCGGAGTACTTCATGATCTTCTTCATTTTGATCTGTATTGACAACTATTGACAACAAATACAACCTTATACACAAAGTGGTTCCAACAATCTCCCCCTTTGTATTTGGTTGTCAATACCTTATACATATTCCGAAATGAATCTGTCAATGTCAAAATGAGAATCTTCTCAGCAAATCAACGTTTCCTTTCATTTCACTTTCTCTCCCCCTTATTGACAAGAAATACAAATCACATGGTAGGGCGGGTATCAATCCACACTTAAGCAGTGTTTCATTAATCATTTCACTCTAAGTCTACTTGAGCAATGCTCGATGTAGAAAACAAGAGGATTTGATTAAGTAAGCAAGGATGTCCATTATCCACATATCATGATACCAACATGAGATGATAACTCATGTTTCATGTCTTCAAGGGTTTACCACTTTAATTATAGGTAGAAGAAGATCAACTATGATAGATAATAATCAACCTGAAACTCCTACACTCACTTCAGCAAATAGATCAAAAACATTCAAGTGCAATCGACAGGATAAGTGACCTTGGGGCACTTCCATTCTCTTTATGTCACTAATCAATTCAGTTACTCCCCATTTGTAAAATAATCTTTTATTTGAGTAACCAAGGGATAGTGATTGAGAAATGACATACCTTCTCCATTGGTGTGTTCTTCAAGAAATTCACAGAGAAACTGCTTTTGAGTCCAGCTGGAGTTGATATTGTTTGAAACAGTGATTATGGAAGCTTCTTCATTCTTATCCCCCTCAAGGGAAACACTCCTCTTCATCTTCATCAAGAGTGATCCTTCATCATCATAATCTTTGAATATCAATTAAAGAATCTACTAAGGATGGAAACTTCTTCAGCTTGGCTATCAAGAGTTGACAACATTCACTACTTCTCTGGTTCTCCCCCTGAGACCATGCTTCACCTTCAATTCCCTGCATTATTAGCACAAATACAATACACAAATGATTACGGGAATAAGGTGGTTCCTTCTTGCTTCATCAAGAAGACTTGCTTGGTTGGGGTTCTTTTCTCAACCAAGTTCCTCTATTCACTCCAGTCTTCATGCCTGCACATTTGAACATGTGTTCTAACATCTGTCGGTGTGGCATGGCTCTGTTCACATTCTCTTCTTCTTTGTGTGGAGAATTGTTCTACTTAGTAGCCATCATGAATGATACATTCTTACTCCTCTTAAGTACTGGTTCTTTCTCTAGTATTAAGGTTAGGAAACCTTTTGCAATGTGACCAGATTTCTTGCATCTCTCACATAGAACTTCTTTGACACGTGTGTTTCTCTTTGTTTGCAAACTCTCCTGCACTGTGTCTTCATCATGTGAAAGTTTTCTTTTTTCCTATGTCACCATCCATGGCCTTCTCATCTTCAAGTTTCCTCATTCTTTTAAAATCTTCTGGCCAGATGACCAATATGTCATTTGGAACTTTTGCAGCTGGTTTAGGTCTTCCACATGGGTTCATCCGAGATTCATCCCACTTAGTGTTTCTTTTAGATGAATGACCCTTCAATTTAATGGATCTAAAATCCTGGGTCTTCTCAGCTTCCCTACTTGAGATCTTATTGGGGAAATGTGTGTTCACAACATTCTTCTGATTTCTCCCCAAGGTAGCTTCTTCATTCTTTGATGGCATCAGAGGTCTTCTTTTCTTTTCAACAGTGAAAGCATGTTGATATGGACATGTGCCTGCATTGTGACCGCTGCCATTGCATACATCACAGATGTTATCAAGAATTCCAAATCTGTTTGCAGTATACAGATGCTTCTGGACCTGCTGATGTTGCTTCTTTTTCTATGGCTTCCTTCTCTTTGATATAGGCATTTTCTGTGCTTTTCTATGTAAGGGATTATAAAGACAATCCAGTGCACAGTGCCCAAATCTGTTGCAGCACCAACATTGACCCACAAATCTTTTCTTCTTTGTGTCTTCTGTATTAAGTTGTTGGGCCTTCTACTTAATCTTTTGTGCTCTATTTGAGGAACCCACTTCCTCCTTTTTCTTCCCATCCACCCTAGCCATGGTGGTAGGTTTCTTCTTCTCACCTTTCCTCATCCATACTTGTTTAGAACTTTTTCTTCCCACCTGCACTGATTGTAGGAGTGTATTTAGAAATATGAGTACAAGATGGTTTGGATGGTACCTTCACTTTCTCAGTTGCTTGTGATAGATCAAAGAGTGAATTCATGATCTTCTTATCACATGTTGGAGGTCTATTGACAATAGAATCCTCCAGTGAGCATTGAGTACCAGCAGCAACTGATTCTTGATGTGGATAATCAAGAGTTTTCATAATCTTCTTATCACATGTTGGAGGCATTTCAGCTTTAGACTCCTCCAATGAACATTGAGTGCAAGCATCACTCATTTCATTCTTTTTTGAATTCTCAATATGTGTGTTCTCAATCTTGGTCAATTGAGCTTCCAATTTTGGACCCACAATATCGAGGATGATATTCTGATATTCAATCATGATCATCTTCTCTTCACAAGTCTTCTTCAACCTTTCAACCTCATCTTCATGCATCTCAGCTTTGTTTTGTAACAAAGAGTCAAGTTCCCTGAATATAATGGAAGTTTCTTCCGAACAAAAATTCTTGACTTCATTGCTCTTCTTCAGCTCAGCTTCAAGTGCATGGATCCTTTCTTTTAAAGTCTTATTGACTTCCTCTTCTTCTTCAAAGACTTTCACCCATTTGATGAGCTTCATACTTTCCATAACTTTTCTTTCCAACCCCTTTCCCATATTTTCAGCTTCCCTTTCTAATCGATTGATCTCAACCTGCATAGATTGGAATAGGCTACAAATAATAGAAACCCTTTCTTCTGGAATATCATGCAGATATGTTCTGAGTTTTTTCTTGAAAGCTTGAATTAGGTGTATCATCCTTTCCTCTGGATGAGTTCTCAGCCACCTGCTTGATACTTTCCAAGCCTAATGTTTCTTCATTATTGGAATGGCATGGAGAACAAGACATTGCATCTTCTTTGGATGTGGGGGACTTCTTCATCATCTTCTTCTCTTTTTTTTACTATTTGTCAAAGTCTTGGTGGATATAGATTTCTACTCAGAAATGACTGTGTCATTATCAAGACTGCTCTTCATTGTTGACTCTAGTAAAGAAAATCAAATCCTCTTATCAATAGAATTACTGGAGAATATCCAACATACGTTAACCTCCCTCTGATACCACTTGTAGGACCCCTGGATACCCTGAGAGGGGAGGGGTGAATCAGGGTGGAAACTTTTTCTTCTTTTAGTTGTGGATCTTGTAACCAAGTTGGTAGGAACAACTTCAACCTGTATGATGGATATGATCAGCAATTAAACATTCACATGCAGAGAGATAACACAGTTATTTTTACTTGGTTCACCACTAAGGGCTACGTGCAAGGAGCATACGCCGACAGGTTGTCGGTCGTACCTAAATCCACTATGCTTCACTAGCTGTAGATTACAAAGGTTCGGGTACAGTCACTCTGTCCCAGGCTCACTGCCTTTTCAATTGTTCAGGGATAGCTCACTGCGTACCTCGGGTCACTCCCGTTGACTCCCCCTGTCTCACTGCCGTTGGTGAAGTCCCACTCATTTTATAGACGTGAAGGTCTCTTCAATAAATGTGCATTGATGTTCTTTGTCTTCTGTTCTGCATGAGACTTTTCTTGCATCAGGATTCAGAGTTCATGCTCTTTATAATTCAATCTTTCTTCTTTCGTGCAATGACTGAATGCACTAGATCCCCTTGTCTTCATTTGCTTGAATCACAATCACTGATGTGATTGCTTACTTAATGAATCTCAGCTTACTCGACGTTGTCAGAATCAGTTCTCCATGTATGCATGAGATCATGCATGTATCATTTAGATTTCTTCACCAATCATGCTTTGCACCGAAAGTATCAAGCAATCATTAGCTCTTGTGCATCTCCAGAAAGGCGGGCGTGCTTCAACAATATTTGGCTCTCCTTTTCAAGCCTGGCGCGCAAGTCTCCATCTGGCGCGCAAGTCTTAGGCGCGCAAGTATAACCTGGCGCGCAAGTGTCTCCAAAGAACATGCGCGACTCTGCCTTCTTGAACTTCAAACCTGCGCGACTCACTTCCTTCCTTGCCCAAATCACCTGGGGCGCTCAACCATCAGTCGGCGCGCAACCTCTACTTGCACGACCCAACTACCACTTGCGCGGTTCAACCACTTGCGCGACGAGAGCTCGAACAATCTCGAAGTCTTGAGCTCCGTGAGAAATGAGGAGGGGTGGTCCAGTATTTATAGGCAAACTGGACCCCCTGCGCAGCGGAGCGCAAGTCATCCATCGGTGCGCAAGTCTCGGCCCCTGCTAGGCACTTGCGCGATCAACATCCACACTTGCGCGAACATATTTCCTTTGCCAAATTTGGATCTTCTGATCTCGAAAAACCACAGGCGCACAAGTTATAATGCATTCAAGACGTCGGCGCGCAAGTCTCTTCCCGACACATAATTCACCTGCGCGACATCACCAAAACTTGCACGACCCTTATCCCTTTGCCATATTTTGATGCTCTGATCTTCAAAAACATATGGCGCGCATGTTTCCTATCCCCTAAGAGTATGGAGCGCAAGTCCCTTTGCCAAAATCACTCTTCTTCATTTGTTGATTTTGAGGCCCTGAAATTTGGCAAACACTGGAAAATGGCGCCACCTTGTATCTGCTCTTTTTGTACTGCCTCCAGATCATCCATTCCTCTGTCGATGTTCTTGAATCAAACATAGATCGTTGACCACAACTCTTGAACTCGACATGTCGCCATGGAATATCCTTTGTCAACAAATTTGTATGCTGTTTGTTTGCTTTGTCGACAAGCACGATCACCTCAACAACACTTATTCTTGGTGATCTGTATCCTTCAGCAACTCTTTTGCTTTTATCACAAACTCCACTATTGTGATATGTATTCTTTGAAGGAACAGCTTTAGTACCATCATCCTCTATGACAATGTGATGTGCATGGCCATTTCATAAGTCAACTCATTGGCACATTTCCTCCTTCATCAACCGTCATGATCAACTCATGCAGACCATGTGATTCAATCCGTCAAGAAGTCTCTGGCATGGTTCTCACGCAATCATGAGTAATTGCATGGCCTTCATCAAAACCCATGGTTCTTATGAAAAAAGGATGAATTACATGGTCTTCATCCAAAAACACCATCCTTCTTTAATCATCCTTGGATGGATTACTCCTCACGTTCTTCATTGTTGTAAACAATGTATCACCATTGACACATGTTCTTTGAACTTAAGATCAGCACAACAATCATCTGAATCGCCACTCCTCTACTTCATCGGAGTACTTCATGATCTTCTTCATTTTGATCTGTATTGACAACTATTGGCAACAAATACAACCTTATACACAAAGTGGTTCCAACAATCTCCCCCTTTGTATTTGGTTGTCAATACCTTATACATATTCCGAAATGAATCTGTCAATGTCAAAATGAGAATCTTCTCAGCAAATCAATGTTTCCTTTCATTTCACATTCTCTCCCCCTTATTGACAAGAAATACAAATCACATGGTAGGGAGGGTATCAATCCACACTTAAGCAGTGTTTCATTAATCATTTAACTCTAAGTCTACTTGAGCAATTCTCGATGTAGAAAACAAGAGGATTTGATTAAGTAAGCAAGGTTGTCCATTATCCACAGATCATGATACCAACATGAGATGATAACTCATGTATCTTGTCTTCAAGGGTTTACCACTTTAATTCCAGGTAGAAGAAGATCAACTATGATAGATAATAATCAACCTGAAACTCCTGCACTCACTTCAGCAAATAGATCAAAAACATTCAAGTGCAATCGACAGGATAAGTGACCTTGGGGCACTTCCATTCTCTTTATGTCACTGATCAATTCAGTTACTCCCCCTTTGTAAAATAATCATTGATCTGAGTAACCAAGGGATAGTGATTGAGAAATGACATACCTTCTCCATTGGCGTGTTCTTCAAGAAATTCATAGAGAAAGTGCTTTTGAGTCCAGCTGGAGTTGATATTGATTGAAACAGTGATTATGGAAGCTTCATCATTCTTCTCCCCCTCAAGGGAAACACTCGTCATCATCTTCATCAAGAGTGATCCTTCATCATCATAATCTTTGAATATCAATTGATGAATCTACTAAGGATGGAAACTTCTTCAGCTTGGCTGTCAAGAGTTGACAACATTCACTACTTCTCAGGTTCTCCCCCTGAGAGCATGCTTCACCTTCAATTACCTACATTATTATCACAAATACAATACACAAATGATTACGGGAATAAGGTGGTTCCTTCTTGCTTCATCAAGAAGACTTGCTTGGTTGGGGTTCTTTTCTCAACCAAGTTCCTCTGTTCACTCCAGTCTTCATGCCTGCACATTTGAACATGTGTTCTGACATCTGTCGGTGTGGAATGGCTCTGTTCACATTCTCTTCTACTTTGTGTGGAGAATTGTTCTGCTTAGTAGCCATCATGAATGATACATTCATACTCCTCTTAAGTACAGCTTCTTGCTCTGGTATTAAGGTTAGGCAACCTTTTGCAATGTGACCGGATTTCTTGCATCTCTCACACAGAACTTCTTTGACACATGTGTTTATCTTTGTTTGCAAACTCTCCTGCACTGTGTCTTCACCGTGTGAAAGTTTTCTTTTTTCCTATGTCACCAGCCATGGCCTTCTCATCTTCAAGTTTCCTCATTCTTTTAAAATCTTCTGGCCAGATGACCAATATGTCATTTGGAACTTTTGCAGCTGGTTTAGGTCTTCCACATGGGTTTATCCGAGATTCATCCCACTTAGTGTTTCTTTTGGATGAATGACCCTTCAATTTCATGGATCTAAAATCCTGGGTCTTCTCAGCTTCCCTACATGAGATCTTCTTGGGGAAATGTGTGTTCACAACATTCTTCTGATTTCTCCCCAAGGTAGCTGCTTCATTCATTGATGGCATCAAAGGTATTCTTTTCTTTTCAACAATGAAAGCATGTTGATATGGACATGTGCCTGCATTGTGACCGCTTCCATTGAATACATCACATATGTTATCAAGAATTCCAAATCTTTTTGCAGTATACAGATGCTTCTGGACCTGCTGATGTTGCTTCTTTTTCTCTGGCTTCCTTCTCTTTGATATAGGCATTCTATGTGCTTTTCCATGTAAGGGATTATAAAGACAATCTAGTGCACAGTGCCCAAATCTGTTGCAGCACCAACATTGACCCACAAATCTTTTCTTCTTTGTGTCTTCTGTATTAAGTTGTTGGGCCTTCTGCTTAATCTTTTGTGCTCTATTTGAGGAACCCACTTCCTCCTTTTTCTTCCCATCCACCCTAGCCATGGTGGTAGGTTTCATCTTCTCACCATTCCTCATCCATACTTGTTTAGAACTTTTCTTCCCACCTGCACTGATTGTAGGAGTGTATTTAGAAATATGAGTACAAGATGGTTTGGATGGTACCTTCACCTTCTCAGTTGCTTGTGATAGATCAAAGAGTGAAGTCATGATCTTATTATCACATGTTGGACGTCTTTTGACAATAGAATCCTTCAGTGAGCATTGAGTACCAGCAGCAACTGATTCTTGATGTGGATAATCAAGAGTTGTCATAACCTTCTTATCACATGTTAGAGGCATTTCAGCTTTAGACTCCTCCAACGAACATTTAGTGCAAGCATCACTCATTTCATTCTTTTTTGAATTCTCAATATGTGTGTTCTCAATCTTGGTCAATTGAGCTTCCAATTTTTGACCCACAATATCGAGGATGATCTTCTGATATTCAATCGTGATCATCTTCTCTTCACAACTCTTCTTCAACCTTTCAACCTCATCTTCATGCATCTCAACTTTGTTTTGTAACAAAGAGTCAAGTTCCCTGAATTTAATGGAAGTTTCTTCCGAACCAAAATTCTTGACTTCATTGCTCTTCTTCAGCTCAGCTTCAAGTTCATGGATCCTTTCTTTTAAAGTCTTATTGACTTCCTCTTCTTCTTCAAAGACTTTCACCCGTTTGATGAGCTTCATACTTTCCATAACTTTTCTTTCCAACCCCTTTTCCATATTGTCATCTTCCCTTTCTAATCGTTTGATATCAACCTGCATAGATTGGAATAGGCTACAAATAATAGCAACCCTTTCTTCTGGAATATCATGCATATATGTTCTGAGTTTGTCCTAAAAGCTTGAATTAGGGGTATCATCCTTTCCTATGGATGAGTTCTGAGCCACCTGCTTGATACTTTCCAAGCCTAATATTTCTTCATTATTGGAATGTCATGGAGAACAAGACACTGCATCTTCTTTGGATGTGGGGGACTTCTTCATCATCTTCTTCTCTTTCTTTTTCCTATTTGTCAAAGTCTTGGTGGATATAGATTTCTGCTCAGAAATGATTGTGTCATTATCAAGACTGCTATTCATTGTTGACTCTAGGAAAGAAACTCAAATCCTCTTCTCAATAGAATTTCTGTAGAATATCCAACATATGTTAACCTCCCTCTGATACCACTTGTAGGACCTCGGGAAACCCTGAGAGGGGAGGGGTGAATCAGGGTGGCAACTTTTTCTTCTTTTAGTTGTGGATCTTGTTCCCACGTTGGTAGGAACTATTTAAACCTGTATGATGGATATGATCAGAAATTAAACATTCACATGCAGAGAGATGACACAGCTATTTTTACATGGTTCACAACTAAGGGCTACGTCCAAGGAGCATACGCCGACAGGTTGTCGGTCGTACCTAAATCCACTATGCTTCACTAGCTATAGATTACAAAGGTTTGGGTACAGTCACTCTGTCCCAGGCTCACTGCCTTTACAATTGTTCAGGGATAGCTCACTGCGTCCCTCGGGTCACTCCCGATGACTCCCCCTGTCTCACGGCCGTTGGTGAAGTCCCACTCAGTTTATTGACGTGAAGGTCTCTTCAATAAATGTGCATTGATGTTCTTTGTCTCCTGTTCCACATGAGACTTTTCTTGCATCAGGATTCAGAGTTGATGATCTTTATAATTCAATCTTTCTTCTTTAGTGCAATGATTGAATGCACTAGATCCCCTTGTCTTCGTTTGCCTGAATCACAATCACTGATGTGATTGCTTACTTAATGAATCTCAGCTTACTCGACTTTGTCAGAATCAGTTCTCCATGAATGCATGAGATCATGCATGTATCATTTAGATTTCTTCTTCAATCTCGCTTTGCACCGAAAGTATCAGGAAATCATTAGCTTATGTGAAGCTCCAGAAAGGCGGGCGTGCTTCAACAATATTTGGCTCTCCTTTTCAATCCCGGCGCGCAAGTCTCCATCTGGCGCGCAAGTATAACCTGGCACGCAAGTGTCTCCAAAGCACCTGCACGACTCTGCCTTCTTGAACATCAAACCTGCGCGACTCACTTCCTTCCTTGCCCAAATCACCTGGGGCGCTCAACCATCAGTCGGCGTGCAACCTCTACTTGTGTGACCCAACTACAACTTGCACGGTTCAACCACCTGTGCAACGAGAGCTCGAACAATCTCGAAGTCTTGAGCTCCGTGAGAAATGAGGAGGGGTGGTCCAGTATTTATAGGCAAACCGGACCCCCTGCGCGGTGGCACGCAAGTCATCCATCGGCTTGCAAGTCTCGGCCCCTGCTAGGCACTTGCGCGATCAACACCCACATTTGCGCGAACATCTTGCCTTTGCCAAATTTGGATCTTCTGATCTCGAAAAACCACAGGCGCGCTAGTTATAATGCATTCAAGACGTCGGCGCGCAAGTCTCTTCCCGACACATAATTCACCTGCGCGACATCACCAAAACTTGCGCAACCCTTATCCCTTTGCCATATTTTGATGCTATGATCATCAAAAACATATGGCGCGCAAGTTTCCTATCCTATAAGAGTATGGCGCGCAATTCCATTTTCCAATATCACTCTTCTTCATTTGTTGATTTTGAGGCCTTGAAATTTGGCAAACACTGGAAAACGGCGCCACCTTGTATCTGCTCTTTTTGTACCGCCTCCAGATCATCCATTCCTCTGTCGATGTTCTTGAATCAAACATAGATCGTTGACCACAACTCTTGAAATCGACATGTCACCATGGAATCTCCTTTGTCAACAAATTTGTATGTCATTTGTTTGCTTTGTCGACAAGCACAATCACTTCAACAACACTTCTTCTTGGTGATCTGTATCCTTCAGCAACTCTTTTGCTTTTATCAAAAACTACACTATTGTGATATGTATTATTTGAAGGAACAACTTTAGTACCATAATCCTCTATGACAATGTGATGTGAATGGACATTTCATAAGTCAACTCATTGGCACATTGCCTCCTCCATCAACCGTCATGATCAACTCATGCAGACCATGTGATTCAATCCGTTAATAAGCCTCTGGCATGGTTCTCACGCAATCATGAGTAATTGCATGGTCTTCATCAAAACCCATGGTTCTTATGTAATAAGGAGGAATTACATGGTCTTCATCCAATAACACCATCCTTCTTTAATCATCCTTGGATGGATTACTCCTCACATTCTTCGTTGTTGTAAACAATGTATCACCATTAACACATGTTCTTTGAACTTAAGATCAGCACAACAATCATCTGAATCACCACTCCTCTACTTATTAATTTAATACAATCATTTAATTATTATCCAAGGAGTCTAGAAAACATCTCTTTATTCTCAAGGCACTACATGTAACACAACAGGTATCTCAACAGACTACCTAGACAACAACCAGTAAAAACCCAAGCTTGTTATTTGTCTTGGTGGACTCATCACAACCAACCAAAAAAATAATAACACTGAATCTCTGGGTGGCTCTTACTGGGAGACCCCTATAGTCAAATAATCTTTCAAGGCACGGACACTCTGGGAAGCTCTCAATGTCAATTCCCCTATGTTCTTGCAACGATAAATACAAACTCTCTGAGGAAGCACTTACGTCTAATTCCTCCTGTAGTCTCGATATGTGTGTAAAATAAGGACACTCTTGGGAAGCACAAAGTCATATTTCTGTAGGTCCTTCATATGAAACTAATTTATAAAAGACTCTCTAAGGAAGCCCTTAATCGTCAATTCGCTTTTTAGTCTACCAAAACAGGTTCACACAGCCTTGAGCTGTCTAGTCATGCGTTATTGACTGCCAGCGGCCCTAAGTATGTTCAACAACTACTTTTCTAATATCTACAATGCATCGAAAGCAAACAAACAGCAGGAAATACATGCAATCAGCTATAACATGGTAGACAAACAATCCTACAAGGTCTTCCTCACAGGAAACCTAAGCCAAACGACGATAAACATCCAAAGCAATGGAAATCACCCATGGGTGATCCTTGAACATGCACCCAAGAATATATTATTATCCATTAACCTCAATAAAACAAGCAATCTATGGAAAATAAACAATGGAATCAAAATACCGAACCTGGGATACCCGATACAAGGGTATCCGACACTTTTTCACAAAAACTCAAAGACATTCAACATACGGAAACAATCCACCTACCTCTATCCTAGGAGATCGATATAATTGAGCCACAAAGATTCATTCTTCATAGAATGATGAAGATCTGAGAAAACTTCAAAAAGGGTCAACCAACGACAACTTCAGAAAGCGGAGGAATTGGTAAACAAGGCTCTATGAGAAGCAAGAACTCACCGTTGCGGTCCCAACAAAATTGATGGTGGCTAAAATAGAGATCAGACGGAGGCACAGGGGCTCAGAGAAGAATCACAGTCGTACAGATTCTCTCGGATGATCAAAACCTAGATGAAAGGTGTCCTGCCCTCCAGGCATGACCCTGTCCATTAAAAAAAGTACACAACATGTACTTCCGGGATACACGCCATGTACTCTATTTTTTCGTACTCCACTTTAAGATGCCTCCACATCACCCCTTCACATCGTGTGTGGGGCCCAGACACTACCATCACACAGCATGGCGCGGAAAGGGAGTACACTACATGTACTCAGAAAGTACATGGTGTGTACTTCAAAAATTTCTAGAAACCCCTCATTTCTGAAAAACACCAAGAAAAAGGATGACATAACTAAAACGCTGATCCGAGTTCATAAAAACTCCTCCCCTTAAGGAAATCTGTCCCCGAATTTCCCAAACGAGATGGAGAAGAAGAAGCCACAAACAGCTCCTGCCACTGCGATCGTACATCACCCTCTCTTTCCCAGGTCTCGTCCTATACTCGCCCATGCTTCCATAACACCCGTACTAGAGGAACATACTTCCCATAGAGAACCTTTATACTGCGATCGAAAATCTGGATAGGATACTCCTCAAACGATGCATCCGCTTCGAGCTCAACCTCCTCAGGCTGAAAGACATGAGACATGTCTGAAAAGTAACGTCAGAGTTTAGAGACATGGAACATGTCGTGCATAGCCTGATATATCTGAGGTAACTGCTACCTATAAGCAACCGGCCCGACTCTCTCCAGAACCCCAACCGGCGCAATGTATCTTAGAGAAAGCTTACCCTGTCTCTTGATCTACTTGTGTCCCAACCTCGTGGTAACACGTAGGAAAACCTGATCTCGGACCTCGAACGGAATAGGTCATCTCCACTGATCAGCATAATATTTATGACAAGACTGTGTAGTATCCATCCACTTTCGAGGAAACTATATCTGCTCTGAGGTCTCCTGAAAAAGACGAGGTCCCAGCAAAGCTGCCTCTCCTGCCTCCAGCCAGTACAATGGTGATCGACATGGCCTACCGTACAAATCCTCATAAGGAGAAATCTGAATAGTCTCCTGAAAACTATTTTTATAGGAAAACTCCACAAGAGGAATATAATTTTCCCATGAACTCCAAATTCCAGAATGAAATCTTTGAGCATGTCCTCATGCACATAGATCATGCGCTCTGACTGGCCATCTGTCTGGGGATGGTATGTGGTACTCAGAAGTACCTGTGTACCCAAAGATTTCTGTAGCCCCTACAGGAAATGCATCGTAAATTCGGCATCCCTATCCGAAAGGATAGTACTTAGAATTCCATGAAAGCGCACAATATCATGGACGTACAACCATCCAAGATCATCGACACTAAAGGTTTCCTTTATTGGCAAGAAGTGTGAAACCTTCGTGAGCCTATCAGCGACAACCCAAACTGTGTCATTCTCTCTCGACGATCTCGGTCACCCTATCACAAAGTCCATCATGACATCATATCACTTCAACTTGGGAATACGTAACTGCTACCAAAGCCCTACAGGCCGCTAGTGTTCTGCTTTCACCTGCTGAAAAGTGGCACATGTCATGAAAAAACCATCCATCTCTTCATAACTGGCCACCAGTACTGGAGGTGTAGATCACGATACATCTTGGTGATGCCAGGATGAACTACCCTAACAGAGGAATGAATGTTTCACATCATCTCCTCGTGTATATCTACTGGAATCCATAGGCGTCCCTAGAGACACAAGATCTTATCCACTCCAACGGTCCATCCGGGAAGAGGGTCCTCTCCTGAAACGCTTTTACATAGTACTAGGCCTTCAGAATCTGCTATCTTCCTCTTTCAAACACAGTCAAGAGGCGCATAGGTAACAGCTAGAGAAGATAGGAATGTCTTCCTCTTCCTATCATGCACCTCCAAATGCATTTCAAAGAACAGAGAAATAAGTTTCCACTCATTGTTGGCCTCCTGAACTACCTATATATGAGTTCTCCTACGCAGTGCATCAGCCACTACATTGCCTTTCCCATGCGTATAGGCAAGCTCAAAGTCGATGGAATAGAGTTACTCGACCCACCTCCACTGTCTCAAATTAAGGTCACCCTGCATAAAGATGTACTTGAGACTCTTGTAGTCAGTATATACCACAAAATTATCTCCGAGAAGGTAATGACTCCAACAACGCAAAACATGAACAACTGCTTCCAACTCCAGGTCGTGTGTAGGATAATTCCTCTCATGTGGCCTCAACTACTGAGATCCATATGCGACAACACAATCCTCTGGCATAAGCACTGCTCTTAGCCCGATGCCAGATGCATCACAAAAAACTGTATAACTCCTTCCCGGCTCTGGAAAAACAAGAATCAGTGCTGAAGTCAACCTCCCATTCAGCTCATGAATGAATGAATCACATGATTTTGACCAAAGAAACTTTACCCCCATCTTATTCAAGCCCATCAATGGCACTGATCAGCGTGAGAAGTCATGTATAAATTACCAGTAGTAACCATCCAGCCCCAAGAAACTTAGTAACATGAAGACATTCTTCGGCTGCTCCCAGGTAACTACTACTCTCACCTTCTCTGGGTCTACTGATACCCCTATCTTAGAGATGACATGACCCAGTAAGTGGATCTCATCCATCCAAAAGTGGCACTATGAGAGCTTAGCATATATCAATTGTTCCCTCATTGTACTCAAAATAATCTCAAGATGGGTTGCATGGTCGTGTCGAGTGTGAGAGTACACCAATATGTCTTCCATGAAAACCACCATGAAGGAATACAAGTAAGGATGGAACACTCTACTCATCAGCGCCATGAAGACTGTCGGCGCGTTCGTGAGACCGAACATCATATCCAAGTACTCATACAGACCATACCTACTTCAGAAGGATTTATGGGGTATATCAGATGGTCTGACATGCAACTGATGATAGACAGATCTCTAGTCGATCTTTGAGAATACTCTATCTCCTCAAAGCCAATATAAGAGATCATTGTTCCTTAACACGAGATATCAGTTCTTGACCATCAAATGGTTCAACTTCCAATATTCAATGCAAAGCTTAAGGGTATTGTCTGCCTTTTCGCCAACAGGACAGGCGAACCCCAGGGAGAAGTACTGGGTCAGATAAAACCCTTTTCCTGCAATTCCTCAAACTACTTATTGATCTCCTTCAACTTAGGTGTAGCCATTCTATAATGAGGAATGGACACTGGTGCCGCTCCTCGAATGAGATCAATCGAGAATCATACCACATGCTCCGGAGGTAAAATAGAAAAGTCCTATAGAAAGATATCTCTGAAATAATCCACCACTAGAGGAAAGTCTAACTGTGAAGTCCCCTAGTCATCCAGATAAAGACTAGAATACTGGTCTGTAACCCCTCCTAGCCTATGATGCTCTAGTCCAGCTCTACCTGCCTGGACATCCCATTCGCCTCTATGAAGAAAGGACCCGCCTTCTGGTGATACAAAACTCATCCTGCGGTGATAGCAATCGACGACTGCCTGGATGAGAACCAACCAGTCCATCCTGAGAATGACAGCGTAGCCTTCCATCTCTAGGAAATAGAGGTCTTATAATAAGTGACACCCTACAACCTCTAGAGGGAATTCTTTTCACTGACGTACGCTAGATTTCGTCATTCCCAAGGGCGTGTTGAGAGTCAACATGCCAGCAAACAAAAGGACACAGAGCCCAAGGCACTCCACGAGAGCAAGAGAGATAAAGCTATGCAAAGAACCAGTATCTAAAAGAGATGAAGATAACACTAAGGCTACTATGATCGTACCTCAAACTATAGAGGGTTCAGAATCCTGCTCCTGATGAATCTGATATACAACAAATTTCTAGCATGTACCGCAGCCCTGTGTAGCAGCCTAAAAACCTTGAGCTACTCCGCCCTGAGCCTGACCACTGCATCCATGGCCTCTAACCTGTCCTAGAAGTCCAAAATAACTCTAGCCCCCTATCTGATGTGGAACTGGAAACCTTGCTCTGAAAACGCAGGGTCGAAACTGATCCTCCTTCACTAGCTACAGGAAGGGGAACCTTGCAGAAACGCTACAGATGGCCCATATTGCAGCAATATCGACACTCTACTCGTTCTCTCGGGAATTGATGCTTCATATGCCCACTCCTCCCACATTGATAACACACCACTTTGGTGCCATAAAGGAGATATCATCTACCAGAAGAAATTCCTCGCTTCCTCAGGTCGTCTCGGGTAGACTCTCGGTGGCGCTTTCAGCTATCTATCTGAAAAGAATCAGCCCTAGATGCCGAACCGCCCTGGTCCACAGCTCCGGTATCTCATAGGTTCCTTTTTGTGATCAGCACCTGGATGGCTATCAGAGTAATAGATTTCAACTGGAATACATTCATCTATGATCTGATATCTGGTTTGAGTCCCTCCTCAAACATCCTTGCCAAGAACAAAACGTCATTCCCTATAACGGGAGTGAAGCGCTGTAACTATGTGAAACAGGAGGAATACTCCAGAACTGAAATAGTAACCTTCTAAAGGTACATGAACTCCCTATATCTTTTAGCCTTCAGCGCCACTGATTACAAGTAGTCGTAGAATGTACACTGGAACTCATCCTAAGCCATATTCCATTGGCGCCCTACTTGAGAAACTACGTCCCACCATCTTTTGGCAGAGTCTCACAGCATGTAAGTCATGATTTTCAGACTCATGTCTGGGGGTGTCTCGAGATGGTCGAAGATGGAGGACATGGATTCTAGCCCTGACTCTACAGCCTGCAGTCCTCCATCCCCTATGAATGTGGGAGAATGATGCTGCTGAAAAAGTCGTGTCAGCTCTGCCATAGTCGAAGTAGGATGATGAACTCTCTGGAAGGTCTGCATGAATCTCATGAAACCCTCTTTGAACTGAGCATCTGTACCAGTGTCTAGAAACAATATAGGTGTCATTTCCAGAATGATAGGCAGAACTACTGGTAGTCCCTGATCGGTCGCATCAGTCGTACGATCACTGCCTAGTTCTTGTCGTGCAATGGGAGGACGTCTAGGTTCCATAGCTTAGAAAGATCAAAACGCACTTCCCTTAACGACGAACACAGCAGCAACATAAGAGAGTAAAGTGGAACAGGAGGGAAAAACATTTAAAAATGGGAAAAACATGACTACACGGCATGTAGTATGGCTACACTGTGTGTTTCCAGAAATTTTTCCCTAGGCATGTACCTTGGACATACATCGCTATGTAAACAACCTGACTACAGATCGTGTTCTCAAACTACATGGGGTGTACTGTCCCTTTTCTCCCTACCCGGTTAATCATACATGACTATGTCACACCGAATGTCCCAGCCGAATACTACACAACGTGTTGAGGAAGACATGACGTTCATTACACATGCCTTACCTAGCCCATTTAATTAGCGACACGGCCTGACACATGGTCGACACTACACAGCGTGTTCCCAAGGGACACTGCGTGTGCATGAAGGAAAACCACGTCCCGTGTGGTTTGTTAGACGGTCGGATATACGTCTGACCCTTACACGGCATGTTCCAAACAAACATGGTGTGTATAGTAGAAGATAACACCAACCCGTGTTGTTAGTGACACGATCGGGTACCTAGAACGAGTCTACACGATGTGTTCAAACCAAAAATGGTGTGTACTACCAGAGTGTTCCCGACTCGTGTTGTCAGTGAAATGGCCGGCTACAAATTTTACCACTACACGGTGTGTACACATCGTACACGGCGTGTTCTTACAGACCCTTTTACAGCCCTATGTCTTTGTCCACATGGTCAGTGACATGGCCAAAAACTACATGGCGTGTATTTATAATGTACGCATCGTGTATTCTGGGTTTTTCCAGACAGTAGCCTCAGAACTGCACTAGAGTCTATAAGACGCAGAAAACATGGGTTAAGGTGCCTAATTCCGATCCGTGGGGGCCCATACTCCCTGCAAATCAAATCTTGTCATCATAACAATGCATATAACAAGAAATCGTATACCAAACTCACGACCCACCAAATTCTAATGATAGAGGGCCCATAAAAACTCTAAGACCAAATTTTGGCATCTGTAACAAAGAATCTCTAAACAACTGATCTTGTATCTACATAGCAAGTATTTTGTCACAGCAGCTATCAATACAGCATGAATTGTCTACCAAAATTCTATCACAATAGCATGAAATATCTAATACAACCTAGATGGCATGAAAAAATGAATGACATGTGATTTTCTAGAATGTTCCAATATGATGCATGATGTGGCATACCCTAATCTTATCAGGTTGCAACAAAATAGAATCGCAATCATATAAACAGTAACAGCACAAAACATGTGCATCACCCAATGGTGAAATAAATTAAACTATAACATTTGCAGAACTCGAAAATTACAAAATTTGAGGTAATCTGGCATTTTCCCTGTACACGGGTTCTAGAATGCCCGGGAGAAGCTATTTTCCATTTACTTATTCCTTCATATCCCAGTCTAATGTCACAAAATAGTATGTCAAATATAAAAGGAAAAAACTCCTTTGATACCACATTGTAACGACCTGAATCTGGAGCCACTCAAATAGTTCCCATTTCCCAGTTCTCCACATAACCTCAAGCAGATTTCCCCATACTCCAGTGGCTTCTGACTATCAGCGACGACCTTCGTAAGTTATTGGGGAAAAAATGATGTCATTTGGTAAGGTATACAAGGGAAAAGAAATAACAGTCAATAGAAAATGTAGTAAACGACATACAACAACTAAAACCAAACAGTGGATGCAATGAATATATATAGAAATGATGATAATGATGCAGGAGGAACAAGTATCTGAGGAAAGCATAAAAAACAACAACATGCTGAAATACAAATGAAAACAAAGTAATAAAAGTAACAGCAACTCTAGCTTCATCGTAAGCCTAAGCTCAGTCCTATGCTCTCCAGCTCCCACCAGCAATCATGTACCTGAAGTAGAAGGGCAACAATCTCTATTGACACCTGCAACCCTATAACCTGTACGGGCTGAAAAGCAAGACCCAACAGGGTGTGAGACTAAACCCAGTAAGCAATCACCACATGATCTGTGCCCTACTGTCAGTGAGAAAAATAGAAAAAATAAAGGAAAAAAATGCAGCAGAGAAACATAGGTACACCAAAGTAACAGTCCTACACATCTCCATTAACATTTGTTTATTAATTTAATAAAATCATTAATTATCAACCAAGGAGTCTAGAAAACAGCTCTATATTTTCAAGTCACAACAAGTAACAAAACATGTATCTCAATAGACTACCTAGACCACAAGAAGTACAATCCCAAGCTTGTTCTTTGGCTTGGTGGAATCGTCACAACAAACCAAACAAATAATAATACTAACTCTCTGGGTGGATCATACTGGTATAACCCTCTAGTCAAATAATCATACAAGGCAGAGACACTCTGGGATGCTCTCACCATCAATTCCCCTATGGTCTTGCAATGATAGCTACAGACTCTCTGAGGAAGCAATTACGTTTAATTACTCCTATGTTTTCGATACGTGCGTAAAATAAGGACACTCTTGGGAAGCATAATACCGATTCCTATAGGTATTGCGTACAAAACTAATTTATAATATAATATCTAAGGAATTACTTAATCGTCAATTCCCTCTTTAGTCTACCGCACCAGGTTCACAGAGCCCTGAGCAGTCTAGTCGTGCGTAATTGATTGTCAGCAGCCCTATGGAAGTTCAAGAAATACTTGTCTAATAGATACAATGCATCAAAAGCATATAAATAGCTGGAAATACATGAAATTAGCTATAACAAGGCAGACAAACAATGCTACAAGGTTTGCCTCACAGGAAACCTAAGCCAAACTGTGATAAATAGCCAAAGTAAGGGAAATGACCAATGGGTGATCCTCAAACATGCAACCAAGCATAAATTACTATCAATTAACATCAATAAAACAAGAAATCTAAGGCAATTATACAATGGAATAAAAATCCCAATCTTAGGATACCCGATACATGGGTATCAGACACTTTTTGCACAAAAACTCAATGAAATTCAACATAGGGAAACAAAACACCTACCTCGATCCTAGGAGATCGATATAATTGAGCCACGAAGATTTATTCATCATAGAATGACGAAGATCTGAGAAAATTTCAAAAACACTCAACCAATGACAACTTGAGAAAGAGGAGGAATTGGTAAACAAGGCTCTAGGAGAAGACACTGACAACATGTCACACTTTAGTTAAAACCAAAGAATCTAATTTAATTATTATTAAAACCAAAGGGTCAGATTAGATTCATTAAATGGACTTTTTCCCATGAAAATAATTTAATTATTATTAAAACCAAAGAAACTGACAACATGTCACATTATAAAATATTATAAGTATAATAATTTTAATTTAGTGATAAACTTAAAGAAACATAGGATATAAATAGTCTCAATAAATATAATAAAATTATCTATAGTATATGAATTTATGTAGAATTTTTAGGGATTAAATAATAATCATTAAAGGTGACATAATAGTGATGTTGAAATTATTTTATTAAGAGAAATATCAAATAAATGGTTTTAAAAATATTAGAATAAATATTATATGAGCTATGTAATGTTCTCAACTAATTTTATAGAAACACATGACATTTTATTAATATATTAAATATTTTAGTTCAAACATATATTCTGTATATTGTTTATTTAAATTCATATAAATGAATAATGTCAAAATTGGCACTGTTGTTATTTTATAAAAATAACAGATTATAAAATTGCTTAAAAATAACAAATATATTTAAAAATTATAAAGTAAAATTTAAATGGTCGATAATGTCATAAATTGTCATATTATGAAAAATTAATAACACATATGTATTATTTATAATAATTTAAAATTTAGATTATTATTACAACAAATAATGTAAATTGATAAATACGGATAAATCAAGTTGATAATGTTTAAAAGAAATTCCCAACATGTCTAAATTTTATTGGTTGATGATACTACAACCATATATCATCTAATATTTGGATATGAGTCATTTGGGAAGTTTTTAAGTGGGGTTGGGATTTAATATAAACTAATATTTTTTATATATCCAAATGTTCCCCTCTCCTCCCTTATAAAAGGGAACCTCATCCCTCTCTTCCACACACCACATTGAGCCTTCATGTTCGGCCATCCCATGAAAAACTCTCTTCTCCAGTTCCCTATAAATATTATAGAGGTCCTGGTATTCTTCAAAGACCAATTTATTTCCCTAATATAAAGTTTAAAGGAGGCACATCGAGAAAGAAGTAATACATTCCACCGTTTTCTTCAAGTTCCATTCTTCTTCTACTCCCTCTTCATTAGTTGTTTCATTGTGAATTAATAAAATAATTATCCCTCATATAAGGACATGTTATTATAAATATGAAACAACTCTATTTCACCTTCTATCCATCCTACGGAAAACAAAATCACCGTGCGTGTGTACATAAAGAATACCATCTCCACGTCGTGGTGTAAACTATTTTTCAACCAAAACCATACATGGATGGGTATAATGGTGTAAAGAATAACTATATATGGTTATTATAACATCATAATGTTTCTGATATATTATACCGTCCACTCCAATTCTATTCAATAATTATGGGAATGATATCATCGCTCGTGCGTATGTACGGATTACCGTCTCCACGACGCGATGAGATTCATTCTCCATGTTAACCATACATGAATGATTATAAAGTTTATATAATGAATAATAATGAAATATATGAAATATTAATTCTACTTTATTTATGTATATATATATTTATGTCATCTATTTAGTTTCATTCAATTCAATAAGGAAACAAAAACAACATGCAGGCGTACGTACGGCCTACCGTCTCCATGAATGGTCTATTTAATTATTTTTATCGATCTATAATATATGTTTAGATGATGAATATATATTATATATAAATCATGTTTTACATTATGGAATTATTTAAATCAGGATATAATTAATAATATCAAGAACAACAAGTCGAAACACATACGATAAATGAAATGATTTTACCCAAAACGCTGCTTTAACATTGAACTTACAAGAGAACGGGTAATATAAAGACATAAATGAAACATATATGATATCATAACAATGAATATGATTATTTAATAAGTATATGACATTATTTAAATCAATATATAGGAGTTTCGGATCCATACGAATCATATCAGACCTAAGGTAAGGGATAATTTTGCAAATCTCATTTTTATCCGAGATTGATTATTTGTAAGTATTTACTGGGGTCATTTCTATCATCGATGCCCATGTTTAATAAAAGTTTTTTCATGTGCGTTTAAAGTCCTTTATAACCATTTTTGACTTTTACTACATGGTATGTAAGGAATCATTTTTTTCCATATGAGGTACTTTTTGATTTTTCCGACAAAAGTATGAGGAGAATGTTATTTTTAACTTATATGGCGTGAAAGGATTTTTAAGGATTCATAACGCCTCATTTTCATGAAGCATAGTCTAAAATATTTTATTACTATTTTCATCAAAATACTATTATTTTAAATGTTCAAGGAATTCATTGAAAAGAAAATGATTTTGACGAAGAATGGATATTTTCCTCAAGAATTCATTTCAAGTGTTTTATCAAAACCATTTTTCATCTAAGATGACATTATTTCATATGTGTATGTTTCAAGTATCATGTCTTTATGAATTACATGGTTTCACATTTCTTATTATGAAATGATATCCATTTCTTTTATATGGATTATGTGATGATGGGATGATGATTTTGAAACCCATTTTATTTATTGGGTTATTATGAATAATGTATATTTATTTGGTGGCACAAGTAAGAATGATTTCATTATGAGATGGGTGTGACCTATATCTCCCACCAATGCATTGGGTAATGATTTATATCTCAAGAGATGGGCATGGCTGGAATGGTAAGTTAATCTGGTTCAGTGTTACAGGACTGAAATGAGGAGTAAAATCGATTCCGAAAGGGACTTTGTCCACTAAGATGGTCTTCGCAGCAATGCCTTGGCTACTATGGAAATCATAACAAGTGTTGAATGGTTTCCACAATTACATGTTTCATTCCCATGCTATTTTATCATGATTGATGTTCATTTATGATAAATTCCTTACGTACTTCCAAGATTTATTTCTTTGCTCAAGGTTTTAATGTTTAGATTTCATGTTCAAGTTTTTGCTTTCAAATGATTATGGATTGTTTTATGTTCTATATGTTTGCCCTTACTGATAATTTGAGCTCACCCTTTTTTTTATTTTCCACAGGAAATAAATAAAGGTTTTAGGTAAGGAAACAAAAAGGGGAAGATCATTATGGGAGATGTTGAAGATCTTTCAACATGATTAGATGTTTATATTCCGAGTTTCCAAAGACACAAAACTATTACGGTCCTTCTGTGTCTGTTTTTGTTATGTATTAAGTATTCCACAAAAGTAATGTAATGTCCATGTACGTCATGTTTCGGGTCTCTTGAAACTTATCATTATCATAACACATTAATACAGAATAAAAGAAATATTCATGAGACAAATAACATTTCTATTTTGAAATCACATTTCATTTTTAAAATTTGTGAACTCATAAATAAAAACATTTTATCATAAAATATAATTGTGATCATGTAAAAAAGATTCAAAATATTAAAGCATAATGATAGTGGGAAATTCCATTCATGTCATATATGAAAAAGAATTATATTAAAATTTAGTAAAAATAGTCCATAAATATGATTTTTAAAGGAATTTCCATTACAAATATAATATCAGTGAATTGTGAATTAATAAACATAATATATTATGTGTATAAAATGTAAATCCACATTAAAAATTATAATATAAAAAAATCCATTTCACAAATAATATTTACAAGGCATTATCAATTAATTATAAAGTTAACCCAAAGAATGGAAATTCAGTTAGGAATTCCCTTTCCTTATGTATGAAAGTGTTCTCCACATATAATTAATATCCTGGCTAATGAATCTAGATTCATTAGTTACTAAAACATATGTTGGCGCCAAAATAATATGGCACAAAAGGAAGGAACGAAAAAGAAGGCTGGCGCGCTGCCTCGCAAAGCACCGCCACGAAGCAGCGCCGCAAAGGGCTGCCGCGAAGGACCGACGTGAAGAATCCTGATCCTAGTGGCCTCGCGAAGCTCCAGAGGTGGTAATCCTCCACGAACGCATTTGACGTTCGCGAGCCGCCGCGAAGCTCCAGAGGCGGTATTGCTCCGCGAACGCATTTGACGTTCGCGAGCTGCCGCGAAGATCCAAGGGCGGTAATCCTCTGCGAACGCATTTGACGTTCGTGAGCCGCCGCGATGCTCCAGAGGTGGTAATACTCCGCGAACACATTTGACGTTCGTGAGCCACCGCGATGCTCCATAGACGGTACCCTCCGCGGATGACGTTGACGTTCGCGAGCGCGTCGCAAAGCAGCGGAGGCGGCGCACGAGTTCTGCTTCGCGGTGCCCCTTTCCTATAAATACTGGACTCCCCCTGAATCCCAGAGGACAGACAATCTGACCTTTCGGCTTCTCCTCTCCCGAATCGTGAAGCACGCTTTGCCACGGGAATCATGAGCTCCGCGAGGTACTTCTACTTCGCGAGACTCCTCTTCATTGTCTCATTTTGATCCCCTCTTCCGAGAGGGATGCCCTTCGCGAAGCGCAAGGGCATTCGCGAAGGAAGGGGATTCCCAAGGGAACCCGAGCAGCCACGGAGCGTTCATGATTCACAAAACACCCAACCCATGCTAGTGATCCCTATGCTAAGGCAGGATCGCTACACATCATGAAGCACACTGCTTTGTAGGACCCTGCTTCGCGAGGCACCCCTTCTTCGCGAGGTAGTGCTCCGCGAACACTATTCCACATTGCGAAGCACCTTCCACTCACACCTATGCCCCATGCTAAGGCCAAGGCACTCCACTTCGCGAAGCACACTCTTTCGCTTAGCGATTCATCTTCCCGTGCGACCCTCTAGGTTTGCACGATGCAATTTCAAAGTCCCATGGACAATACCACCCGTGGCGTTGCTTCGCCTAATGCTTCTTCGCATAGGCACGCTAACGGCTATTGTTTATTCGCATAGCAACGCTAATGTGGAACCCTCGATGGTTCATTCCACAACCCCCCTTAACCATGGCCTTACTAGTACCTTCCCTCCCCCAAGGACCAGAGGGTACTGGTTATGTAATTCCTAGGGGTGTGGAGTGAACCCACCTCGTCCGAGCTGCAGGACGTTAAACTGTCAAGCACCACGTCCTCAACACATGACGTTAAACTGTGACCCAACCTCGTCTCCATCACGAAGGGTCCCCCCAGCTCAAACATTCTTTACACAACTCGTCTCCATAGGAATTGAATCACCCATCCACAAGGGATGATATCCTCCTTATTGGAGTGGCGTATGTTCGTAGGAGAAGGGAGACCCTAGTTCCCCAACGGATGGCTGCACCTCTGCATCTCCGTACTTCCCCACTATCAAGGTCAGTGGAGGGCGTGATAGGGAACGAGGAACCTCCCATCATTGGACCAAGGTCCATCTTTCCCGCGCTTTGTCGCACCATGGGCCTCCATCCTGGATTAAGTCCCAGCACCATGGGCCGCCTAACGCGTAAGTCCCTCTTCGCTTCTCATGGACGCATCCTTCGCGACGTGATCGTCAGGTCCTTGCAACCTCTTGTTTCTCACACCGAGCATGACTCACGTTGGATTAGAGTGAGCACCGACCCTGACCCCCATCAGCGAACTACGAGTACTTTGATCTGTGTCAAGGCATGGTACGTAGGAAGACTCCATGAGGTTCAAGCCCACCCGTCATCTATTCACGTCGGGTCCCATTCCCGTCCAGCATGACGTTAAACTGCATTCTGGTCCAATGGAAAGCCGTTGTGACGCACCTATGAACTACGAGGTCTTTGATCCGTGTCAAGGCATGGTACGTAGGAAGCCTCCATGAGGTTCAAGCCCACCCGTCATTTATTCACGTCGGGTCCCATTCCCGTCCAGCATGACGTTAAACTGCATTCTGGTCCAATGGCAAGCCGTTGCGACCCACCTATGAACTACGAGGTCTTTGATCTGTGTCAAGACATGGTACGTAGGAAGCCTCCATGAGGTTAAAGCCCACCCGTCATCTATTCACATCGGGTCCCATTCCCGTCCAGCATGATGTTAAACTGCATTCTGGTCCAATGGCAAGCTGTTGCAACCCATCCCCATGAACTACGAGGTCTTTGATCCATGTCAAGTCATGGTACGTAGGAATCCTCCATGAGGTTCAAGCCACACATTTCTCAGCCATTCATTCACGTCAAGTTTCACCCTCGTCCAGCATGACGTTAAACTGTATGCCTCCTTTTGTCCCGCATGACATTAAACTGCACACCTCCCTTTGTCCTGCATGAAATTAAACTACACACCCGTTCCCACCTGAACTACGAGGTCTTTGAATCATGTCAAGGCATGGTATGTAGGAAACCTTCCAAAGTTCACACCCACCACCCATTAGTGGACCCACGGGCCCACTTTCACGTCGATTCGCCGACAAAACCCAACCCGAACTATGAGGTCTTTGATCCATGTCAAGTCGTGGTACGTAGGAAGCCTTCCAGAGGTTCAAGCCCACCACTCATTAAACCAAGGTCCACTTTCAAGTCGGTCTGCCGACAAAACCCAACCCGAACTACGAGGTCTTTGATCCATGTCAAGGCGTGGTACGTAGGAAGCCTCCACTGCGGTTCAAGACCACCCATCCAATTCACGTAGTGTTCTACCCACGTCCAGCATGATGTTAAACTACAATTCCAGTCCGACGGCAAGCAGTTGTGACTAACCCGAACTACGAGGTCTTTGATCCATGTCAAGGCATGGTACGTAGGAAGCCTCTACGAGGATGAAACCCACCATCCGGCCATCCCGACCTCATTTACGTCGGTTCACCGACACCCACGACCCGTCGTTTATTCACGTCAGGGTTCACTATCGTCCCGGATGACGTTAAACTGTATTCCCCAACTTGAAATACGAGGACTTTGATCCATGTCAAGGCATGGTACGTAGGAAACCTTCCCAAGGTTCAAGCCAACCACTAGTGGACCCACGGGTCTACTTTCACGTCAGTTCACTGATGAAACCCTTTCAACTATGAGGACTTTGATACATGTCAAGGCATGGTACGTAGGAAGTCTTCCAGAGGCTCAAGCCCACTACTCATTGGACCAAGGTCCACCCCCACGTCTGTACGCTGAAAATGCTCATTAGACCAAGGTCCACCCTCACGTTGGTACACTGACGATGCCCATCGGACCAAGGTCCACCCTCACGTTGGTTCGCAGAAGACATTCATCGGGCCAAGGCCCACCTTCACGTCGGTTTACCAGCACCATCCCGAACTACGCAGACTTTGATTCCCTGCCACAGGGATACGTAGGAAGCCTCTCCAAGGCTCATGCCCAATTTCACTTTCTCCCCCTGCGATGGTCCCATTTCATTCCACCTCTACTTCATTCATACACCTACAGCCCATCCTGATTCTTGCCCGGACCGTCATATCTCGGTGAAACCATGTCGGTGCGCTCTACTTCACAGCCACCCATGGGCTGGCCCCGGTATCGACATCCCTTCAAGTAGAATCCCTCAATCCGATCTATCCTAGCTAATGCTTTGGTTGGGTTGATCCTTCTCTGCTAGACGTTAAACTCGCGACATACCCTGTGTTGAACACAGGAAGATGAGGAAAACCTCATATATGTATCTATGGCATATAATTCCCCGCGCTCGATGTGGGATGCCTCGGGCTACCACGCGCTCGAGAAGCCCTGTGACTAGGGATAACAGACAGACATGCCAGGTTCCCCCAGCATCCAGACACGCTACTGATGCCTCAACGTGACTACTCCCCCGATTGAAGGTTGTTGCCTTGACCGAACCCTTTGGAATGTCCCGACAGAAGCAGTGTAATTAACCGGCATCCATGGAAACATGGCACTTGGAAGAGTTTCACAAACTACGTATTAAATCTATGAGGGAGACCCGAACTAGGTGACGTGTTCTGAGGAGGAATCCACAAGAGGAAGAACCGACATCCCATCATCCCGTTTCGATCAAGGAGCAGATGTCCCTGAATAAGGAGCGAATGTCGCCCGCCTTTGGAAAGCGGGAATGCGGGGCAACAAAGCGACGCGCGTCCTCCTCCACGGACGGAAGGGCGCGCGCCCCGAAGAAAGCATCGGAAACAGAAATGGTGAACCCGGCATGAATTTATTCTCCTCAATATGGAGATTAGTAGCGTTCGAGATACCAGTAGATTGATGTGTCACCGGATCCAGATATCCGGCGCCTGGTCCCGCCAAGAAAATAGCGGGCCTGTCGTGAAACTCACCGGAAGTCGGGGCAGTAGAACGTGGGGCACTCCATCCTGCAGCGTGTTGGCATGGATCCTTCTTACAGACGTGGAGAATGGAAGGGCGTTGGGGCACTGGCTATTAATTCTTTTCCTCTCAGTACTGATGAGTTGATCCCTTCGTTTCTGAGGAACTAGGTTACTGTTACAGAGACGCGGTCACTATCCGCTCATCGCCCACGCAGGGGCAGGGGAAACACTGCCACGGGCACCCCACGTAGCGCCGCTACCGCCACGACGGCCGCCACATCTCGGAATACGGGGCGCCCACGTCACCTTCCCCCATGAGAGGTCATCCAGCGAAGGGTGATCAACAACCTCGTGCGCAGGTACGAGGAAGAAGGGGCCATCCCAACTCGGGATATGGCCCGCCTGGACTTGGAGGCCTCCAGGCCCCGCCGTCAACGCCGCCCTAACAGGCCGCGCAGGGAGCCCCTGCTCCCCACCCCAACGTTCAACCATTTCGGGAGCCTGTCTCCGGAATGCCTTGACGAATCCTCACCTTACGCTGAAGAGGCAGGCGCCGTCCGACTTAGCCTGCTCAGGGTCCCGACCCAAAGGCTCCAGGTGAGAGCTCCCGCCCGACCACGTCAGCAACTCCGCCCGGCCCCGCAGGAAGAGCAGGCAGGCTACGTCCCAGCACCACCTGCACCAGCTCGCCTGACCCGACGTCAGCGCCGAGCCCGGGCTGAGGACGCTCGCCCAGGCACGTCAACGTCGACAGCTACAGTGGCCCGAGCCACCGCCGACGTGCATCGTGGAGCCCCTGCATACACTGAGCAGGGGCACTCCTTCACCCCACCAGGATCGAGACCCCAACCATCCCACAGGGAGGGTGGGTTGACTCTCCGAGTGGCAGGCCCAAGTGGTGATCGCCGCAAACTAACCCGCGGTAATGTCACCCTGTACGGAGGTCCCCCCGTACCACTACTGCACAGAGTGTGGGCCTTCCCTGCTCCTAAGTTCTTCATGGAGGCATGCTTCGGGCTACCTCCATCCCGAAGGAAGACCTGCCCCGCGGCAGTGACACTCAGCGTGGAAACCTTTCCCATGCCCGTTATACAGGGTATGGAGTCCATCATCCTACCCCCGACCGCTAGCCT
Organism: Viscum album; assembly: GCA_963277665.1. Classification (NCBI taxonomy): domain Eukaryota; kingdom Viridiplantae; phylum Streptophyta; class Magnoliopsida; order Santalales; family Viscaceae; genus Viscum; species Viscum album. The sequence goes on from OY728126.1 coordinate 311,130,789, forward strand.
GAAGGCACTGTCCATCTAGTCCTTCTTCAACGTGGGGGCCCTCCCTACCACCTCTCTGCAACTGGCGAAGGTCCTCCTCGCCCCAGAAACTCGAGGAGTGAAGGTCAGCCTCACTCCACCCGCATCGGCCATGGAGGTCCTCCCCATGCACCTGTCGATTCCAGCAGGGGCTCCGCCTATATGGGTGTTGTTCATGGAGGTCCTCCCCATGTACCCTTTGACATTTTCCCCGGTGCCCCTCGCACCCCGGCTATCTCGAGTGGAGGCCCTCTCCGCCATGGCGCCAGCGCCGCCTCGAGGCTGCCTGATAAGGGTCAAACCTGTCCCGAAGAGCCACCCCAGGGTAGTAGAGCAGGTCGTCGCCGCAACAAGAAGAACCCTGGGAAGGCCCAGGTGGAGATCAGTCCTTCCCACTTCTCCGACTCGGAAGCGGAATGTGATTCAGTGATGGAACCTTCTCCCCGCTCCTCCGTATCAAGGACTCGGGCAAGAACCAGACACGTTAGCCTCATTCTCCCATAATTTGAGGTCCACCAGATTCCCATCTCCCTCCGCTGGTACATCCAAGAGGAAGAAATCTTGGGAATTCCGCGGGTCTCGACCGCGCAATCATCGTCTTTGTCACCAGAAGCGCCCTCTACCTCTACCAGAGATCACGGGGAGTTACTTTGGGGGCCAACGACGGTAGAGCGATGACACGACCTGTCACCGGTAGCCACGGCTCCCGTTCCGGAAGCTGTGGTTATCAGTCCGTCGTATCGTGACATCGTGGCCAGGTCACCTCACTCTTCGGAGGAAGGCCCGGAATTCGGCAGCCAGTCAGCTCATTCGCCGTATTCTCCACCCCCGAGCTTACTATCTTAGAGGTTCGCCTCGGTACCGCTACCGGTCCCTTAACTGCCCCTGGTTGACGAGTGGGGCAACAGAGGGCCAGACCCTGAGTTCGAGCCAAGGAGCTTCTGGAGTATCCTCGCGGCGGATTACATCCTGGAAAAGTTCTGGCCGACGGCGGCACTGAATTTTCGCGTACCGGAGTCTCTTACCCCTGAAGAAGTAGGGCGCTTTTGTCGAACCCTATGGGCGACACACTTCTGCCTTCTTTACGAACGGGTAGTGTATCCCAAAAGTCGAGAGCACTTCGAATAAATCGGGGAGCAGTGCCGCCTGGTCGATACGGCCGCACTCCTTGTGGCCTAGAACCCTGAGTCGCCAGGCCACCAGAGCGCCCTTCAACGAAAATGAGTTCAGAGTTTTAAATCACTCCGCAGAATCGTCAGGGAAGCCACCCCCCATGTGCAAGTCTGTGGTTGGGGACACTATGCCGCTCTCCTCTTCGACCCTATCCAACGGCAACCCGATTCGCTATACGACATCGTGGACATTCCCTCGAGATGGGTCGCGGTCCACATGGCTGACTTCGTGGACAAGGAAGATGATCTTGAATTCCTCGATAAATATTTACCCCCCAAGGGCGTACCGCCACTGCTGGACCCATCAGGGAGAGTTACCCGTCAGCAGAGGAACCTGCTAGGCCTCCCTATACCCACCGAGTCGCTGGTACTCGGTCGAAACACTGGCAAGGGTAATGAGCATGTTGGAACAGTCAAGCACTCCGAACCATCCGCCTCTGTGCAGAAAACGGATGAAGATCTCGAGAAGGCTATGTTACGCCAGCTGCTTGCAGAGCAGAAGAGGCTGTTTGACAAACTCTTGGTCGAGCACGCCGCAGAGCGACGACCCAACTTTGGTAATCGCATGCCGGGGCAGCAGGGGCAGGAACAATTTCCCCCGGTGAGATGCCTCCGGGCAACCCTGATCATGCTACTGCCGCAGACAGGGCAGAAGCCGGAACTTATGGCAAGAGGGTGCGATACGTCTCGCCAAATCCCCCCAAGCGACGGGGCAATCTGAAGAATCTAGTCTGGGTTCCCCCAGTCGCCCCGCGAGTCGTCCAGCCAGTTGACCCACGAGCGGCCGAAGCCATCTACTGTGTTGAAAAACCTGGCAATGCACTTGTGGTTAGGGATCCCCGTCAAGACAGGGACCCCCACCCGGATGATCTTATCGTGGCGCTCACAGCCCGCCTTGAAGCGTTGGAAACGCGGAAGGTGGCGGTCCCACCGGATGGCAAGCCTTATCCCGCGTGGGTGAATGATATGCCTGCACCTCCGGGTTTTGGGAACCCCACCTTCTCACCTTTTAACGGGACAGGGGACCCGCCACAGCACTTGGATCATTTTTCTTCCAGGTGCGGCCCCATGCTAGGGACCCCGGCTCAGCAAGAAGCCGCCACGCTCCGATGTTTCGTACAAACATTGGAAGGTCTGACATTCGTCTGGTATAGCCATCTCCCTATCAGATCGGTGACCGGTTGGGAGGATCTTCGCCGATGGTTCTTATACCAGTTCATATCCACCACGCGGAAGACCAGCATTGCAGACCTCTTCATGTGAAAGCAAAGGCCTGATGAGCGGGTTGCATATTTCATCGCCCGGTGGATGGGACTTACGTATTCCCTCGATATGCCACTGACTCTGGAGAAACTACTGACGATGTGTGTGGGGAACGTCAAGACAGAGCTGGTAACCTCTTTGATTACCCAACACTACCCTGGAGGGTTCATAGATTTCTCAGAAAAGGCTCAACGCCTTGAGGAAGCCCTGCAACAGGCCAGTCTGGCACGTTTGTTGCCCCATATGATCCCAGCCAGGAGGACCGCCAGGGCTGAACCCGCAGCGGTGGCCCAAATAGAAGCCCCGAGGTAGCTGGAGTTACTGCCGGTGACACCACCCCCACAACCCCACAGAGGTCCTCCACCTCAAGCACATGCTCCTACCCAGCAGAGACCGCCTCAGAACCGACAGGTTCCCCCGCGCAATGCGCCTTCACCACCTAAGCGAGACAATCAGGCACCGCCTCCTCGGCAAGCCCCTCCGGCCCCTCATCAGGTCCAGGCCCCCAGGGCCCCCTATCCGAAAAGAAGGTACCAGTATTATTCGTTCAATGAAAATCAGGTCCTTGGTTACTTCCGACGTACCCTAGAGAAAGGTATTGTGCGTCTGCCTGAGTGCAGAAGGCCGGCAGAGGCGACTCTCACCGATCACCCCAACTACTGCCCTTATCATCGGACCCTAGGGCACACCCTCAAGCAATGCTATGTGTTTAAAGACTGGATTCAAGACAAGGTCAACAACAATATAGTCAAGATGGGCCCAGCACCAGCGCAAGTGGCAGGTGTCTTCGCAGGATCAGAGATCGGCAGCGACAGTGAAGGCGAGTGGCAGCAGGTCCCCAGCCGTGGATCCCAGAAATACGACGACTGGATGGCTCAAAAAACCTTCGTCTGTGCCCATTGTATCATCCGGGCGTGGCTGAAGCAGTTGGAACCTTCAGAAGAAGTAGTCGGTGCCTTCTCGTCGTCTTCACAGCCGGCCTCTTCCCAAAAGGGCAAGCAGCGGCGACGCCAGAAGAAGCAACGCGCACCACCGGTGTCATCGTCATCCCGCACTCTCGACGACTTTATGCCCCCTAAAATGTGGATTCCTTCCAGAATCTGCCCAGCGGTGGATGACTCCTTGAGCGACAGCCAGGGGTACGCTTCGGTTAACACAGTGGAGCTGGTGAAGCCCTATATGACCCCTGATGAGGGGGAACGCCAGACAGACCTCCCCAACTTTTCCGGCCGACGTCAACGTCAGCGGAATCGCAACTGCACCGGTCATCGAGGTATGTCAGCAGGCACTTTTGGCCAAGTCGTGCATGCTACGGATACCAGGCAGCAGGCTCAGCGCAGATCTCACCACGTGCAACCCCATCTAACACCCACGGCCCTACCTCCACCGTCGTTCGTGCTACTGGATCGGGGGGAGCTGCCTCGTTCGTATCACAGTCAGTCTCGTCCGACTACAGGCCAGCCTCTGCTGTCCGATCCTATTCTGGCGACTACTCTCCAGGCTTCTACTAGTAGGTAGCAAGATGTACCCAGTACTAGTCGATCGTCGGCTCAAACAGCAGGACCCGCTATGCCTCCAAATGTCGAACGACCTCCTGTAAGCAGAGGTTCACGTTTGGCGCGAAAGTATGATGTCCTGAAGCACCTGGCCGGCATTCCGGTGAGGCTTTCTATCCTCGAGGCCCTTTGACTGTCATCTGAAATGCGAGAGTCCCTTGCCGAGGCCCTAAGGAGCCCCCTCCTGTTTGAGACGGATGTAGCAGTTGCTGAAGCCTTCCTTACCGAGATGATTGAAAACACTGAATGTCAGGCGATTATCTCGTTCTCCGGTGATGATGAGGACCCTCCTATACAGGGGCACATTCGCTCGTTGTACATCACTGGCCACTTCAATGGCGTGGAAGTCCGTCGCTGCCTCGTTGACACGGGTTCCAGAATCAATCTAATTCTGACTCGGACGTTGCGAAAGCTGGGTCTATCTGAAGGTGATTTAACTCCCTCTGACCTCAGGATCTAGGGGTACGACAGGACAGAGAAAACCCCAGTCGGCAAGATCCGCTTGAAGCCTCAGTTCGGTGGCCTAGTTTCCAGCGCCGAGTTCATGGTTGTCTCTTAGGCCACCGCGTACAACGCATTGATGGGTAGTCCATGGCTCCATCTGCATGCAGCAGTCCCTTGGTCGTATCACCAGTGCCTCAAGTACTCGCTTAACGGTCGAGTAGGCATGCTCCAAGGAGACGCCTCCCCTTTCGCATCTTTTGAGGCCCGATATCTGGATGAGGGTTACTACAAATGTAAGGACAAACAAATCCTAGTAAGCGAGGATGAACCCGCCCCGGTCACAAGTGATCCCTGGGCAAGCATGGATGACGCCTACATCCTCTCGATCCACCGGTCGGAGGCCATGACCCCCGACATGGGACAATGTTTGGTTGTTTCGGGTACGCAAGGAAGGAATGTTCCCGTGTCCAAGCGACGACGGAAAATCACCTCGTACTCCTACATCAACCAGGCTCAGGTCATCCCGAAATCTCCTACCCCTGTACGGTACCGGAGTGTCAAGCTTATGACAACGGCGGTGCGCCATACGTGTCTCTTTCGCCGGGATCGAATCAACCGACTCAAGCCAACACGTCACAACTGCTTTGATATTATCAAACGCGGCCCCTTAGGCCAAAGGCCGGACGGGATAGGGTCGACCGCCTTCATTGCTATGGTCTCGATGGCAAGTGAGTCTCCCGATGTGATGACTGCTACTGCCCAAGTCGGCACCAGCTTCCCCTCGAGTTTTGATAGCCCATAAATATCTCTCGTCGCGTAAAGTCCCCCCACGGGTGGGGAGGAAGACCTGGAGGATGCTCCCCCCGCCTTTGAAGAAGGCGTCTCTACCACTGTTGATGAACTGGTACAGGTGAACCTTGGTAGCGAGGCAGATCTGAAACCCACATTGATCAGTGCAGCCATGTCCCCCGAGGAACGGTAGAAGTACGTAGACTTCCTCAAACATCATCGTGATGTGTTTTCTTGGAGTTACAACGAGATGCCAGGGCTAGATCCCTAGGTAGCCGTTCACTGTTTGGGCCTCCCGGCAAAACATCATGGGTTCAAGCAGCCTCCCGGGAAGATACACCCTTCTCATGGTGCTATGGTTGAGGCCGAAGTTGACAAGATAATCAAAGCCAACATCATCAAGGAGGTCCAGTACCCCAAGTTGCTTGCCAACATTGTGCTAGTCAGGAAGAAGAATGGGAAGATCAGAGTCTGCATCGACTTCCGCGATCTTAATCGCCACTGCCCAAAGGATGACTTCCCACTCCCGGTGATGGAGTTGTTGATTGACGTCATGGCCGGGTTCCAAGCCCTCTCTTTCATGGATGGGTATTCCGGATACAACCAGATCCGGATGGCCCCCGAAGACGAGGAGTCCACTGCCTTCAGAGCTCCCCAAGGTACCTTTTTCTACCAGGTTATGCCATTCGGTTTGAAAAACACAGGTGCCACTTATCAGAGGGCCATGCATCGCATATTCAAGCCGATTCTCGAGACATTGGTCGAATGCTATGTGGATGACCTCGTAGTCAAATCATGTCAGTGCCAGGACCATCTCAAAGACCTTGGGAAAGTGTTCGGTTTCCTCCGTTCCAGTCACCTGAAGATGAACCCGCTGAAGTGTGCCTTCGGGGTCACCTCTGGGAAGTTTCTGGGTTTTGTTGTCAGATACCGAGGTATCGAGATCGACCCGGAGAAGATCAAGGTCATCAGCCAAATGTCTCCCTCGAGAAACATTCGGGAGCTTCGAGGCCTTCAAGGCCACTTATCCTATATACGCCGATTCATCGCGAATCTGGCCGGCAAGTGTAAGCCCTTTTCCCGGCTCATGAAGAAGGACGCCGCCTACGAATGGGATGAGGAGTGTCGGACCGCCTTCGAGGAAATCAAGTAGTATCTGCTATAACCTCCGGTCTTGATGCCACCCATCTCCAGAAAGCCGCTGGTCCTTTACGTGACCGCCCTGGAGAGATCCCTCGGTGCACTGCTTGCCCAGAAGAATAACGAGGGTACTGAGAATAGTATCTACTACCTCAGCCGCATGCTTCTCGATAAGAAGGTCAGATACTCCCCTTTATAAAAGAGATACCTTGCGCTCGTCTTCGCCATGCAGAAGTTGTGACATTACTTGCAACACCATGAGGTGCAATTGGTCTCCCGAGTGGACCCACTGAAGTATATCCTGAACCGCCCTATGCTGACTGGCCGACTAGCGTGGTGGGCAGGGATCCTCCAGCAGTTTGACATCAGGTTTGTACCTCAGAAGGCCATTAAGGGACATGCCTTGGTAGACTTTTTAGCTGCCCATCCAACCTCCACGGATCAATCCCTAGACCTGGATTTCCCTGATTAGACAATCCTCTCAGTCGATCATGATGTCCCGTGTTGGAAAATGCATTTCGATGGCGCCTCCCAGAGCCCCAACGGTAGGAGGATCAACGATCCCAAGCTCAACATAGTGGGCATGGGTATTTTCTTCATTACCCCGGCGCAAGCTGTCCTACCATACTCGTTCCTGTTGACAAAATGTTGTACAAACAATGAGGCAGAGTACCAAGCTCTCATCACCGGCCTCGAGTTGGGCCTTGAGATCCATGTGCACTATCTGCATGTGAAGGGAGATTCTGAGCTGGTAATCAAACAGGTTAATGGTGACTACGTCGTCAGGAAGCAGGAGCTCGCACTGTTGTTGGAGTACACCCTCCGCCTAATGGCCCAGTTCTCTTCTCGACCAGAGGTTACCCATGTCCCACGGTCGCAGAATGGCCAAGCAGATGCCTTGGCTGGCTTAGCCGCGTCGTTTGCAGAACCCGAGCAAGATGATTTGATCATACATATAGCCCATCGGAGAGTCATTCCCCCTGTCACCCAAGAGGAAAATGATGGCCCGCGGGTAAGTCATCTCACCGCCGGACCCTCCACGTCAGGAGCCCCGGGTTCATCAGACGCAGTGGTTGAAGCCACTCCCGACTGGAGAGCACCTTTTGTCGAGTATCTCCAAAATGGTCAGCTCCCGGATGACCGGGCCGAGCGCAAGCGAATCTGATGTCGCGAGCTGCAATTTACCCTCCAGAGCGGCCCTAGTCTTGAACAGATCCTTTACAAGTGGAGTTTCGATGGTGTCCTTCTCTGTTGCCTCCAAGGAGGGGAGATACCTCAAGTTATGTAGGAGGTTCACACCGGTTCCTTTGGCACCCATCAAGCTGGGCTGAGGCTGTCCCATCAAATCCAGAGGTTGGGGTACTTTTGGCCCACTATGATCCATGATTGCATTGGATATACCAAGAGATGACACATGTGCCAAGTAAACGCCAACTTCTTGCATCGGCCGCCGGAGCCCCTCCACCCCACCAAGTTCTCTTGGCCATTTGCGGTATGGGGACATTATGTAGTGGGACCGTATCCGCCGGCAACAGTCCGCCAGTGTAGGTTCATTCTGACTACTACAGATTTCTTCTCCAAGTGGGAAGAGGCAGTTCTGCTCAAAGAGGTCAAGGCTCGTTCCATCATTGACTATGTGAGCTCCAACATTATCCACCGGTGTGGGGTACCTCACACAGTCCTCACCGATAACAGCACCAACTTCCGAGCAGCTGAATTGAAGAAATTGTACTCCATGTACAACATCCGGTCAAACCATACCTCCCGCTACCATGCGCAGGCGAATGGACAGATCGAGGCGTTCAACAAGACCCTCTCTAACATTTTGCAGAAGATGGTTGGTCAGAACAAGAAAAGTTGGCCAGACAAGCTCCCCAACACCCTCTGGGCTTACCAGACGACGACTCGCAACTCTACCCCAGGTGACCCCATATTCTCTGGTGTATGGAGCTGAGGCCATCCAACCCATTGAGATCCAGCTGTCGTCGTTACACACTGCAGTTTATGAGCACCGGACATCAGATAAGGTATCCTAGATCCGTCTAGCTGAATTAGAAGCATTGGAAGAGAACCGGCTTCATGCCCTGCACAATCTGGAAAGGCATCAGGACAAGATAGCGAGGGACTTTGACAAGAAGGTTCGTCTATGCTATTTTCTACAGGGAGACCTGGTACTGGCCCTTCGAGCGCCAATGATTCCTGGTAGGAAACCGCCCAAATTAGAACCCAAATGGGAAGGGCCTTATATCATCCATAAGGTGTACCCCAATGGAGCATACTCCTTGGTGACCACAGATGGAGAGCGTATAACCCCTCCCACCAACACCAAATTCCTCAAGAGATACTTTGCCTAGGGAAAAAAGGGTCCAGCACGACCCTAAACCGCAAGATGGTCCTGCACGACCTTAAACTGCATCTTCGTCCTACAAGACAATACACTGTGAAATGGTCCCGCATGACCTTAAACTGCACATTATGGTCCAACATGACTCTAAACTGTAAAGTCCTGGACGACTCTAAACTCCAAGATGGTCTTGCACGACCTTAAACTGCACCCTCGTCCTTACTGCAAGACGTTAAACTGCAAGCCAGTCCGTCCTTCCTGACCGAGGCTCAACCCCAGGCCCCTTGGCCTCCTCAGGCCGCTGGCCCCCCATCTTCACCGTGAGATGTTAAACAGCAAGCTGGTCAGGTCTCCCTGACCGCGGTCCAGCCCCAGGAACCCTAGTTTTCCCCGACTTACCCTCTCGCGGGATTGTACGGTATAGTGTAGGACTACGTCCTCATTCACGTCGGGTTACTCATCGTACCGTACATATCCCTAAATGAGATGCTTCTCCTCGTCCCGCATGACGTTAAACTGTATGTCAAGAACTACATGTGGCTCGATTCTCATCTTCATGGGATATGTAGGAACGCTCGGGTGCCTCGTCTTGAGCCCAGCCCCAAGCTTTTCTCTTCCACTATTCCCCCTGGGAATAGTTTCCTTGGAGGATCTTTGTGTAGCAGGGAGTAGGCTTTCTTGGCCCCGCTCATGAAACCCCACTCACACAAGGATTGTAAGGGACGCACCATGTGCCCACTCCTGTTCTTCTATCCTCCCACGTCCTCACCGCATGACGCAAAACTGCATGGACTTCAAGAACTACGTATGGATTGATTCTCATCCTCATGAGATATGTAGGAATGCCCGGACATTTCGTCCATAGGCCCAGCCCAAAGGCCAAAATCTGCCCCTCGGGTCAAGACATGGCAGGGTGCACACTTTTTCCCCGACTCACATCGAGCAAGCCTCGACCCGGCTGCACATCCCCCTGTAGATGTTTGCCTCTTTCGTGAATGGATACAGCTATGCTTCACCCAATCCTTGACTGGGATTCCATCATTTCTATCACACCCAGAGGGACCCCCAATAACGGCCTGGATACTACTCCCAAGGGCTCTCCTACCGATACGGGCCAATGCACCCGAGGGTTTTTTATCCAACAAGCCGATACAAGTCCCACGTTGCGAATTTGGTCAGCGGTCGACCCTCATTTGTTGCTCCCATAACGGGTCACCATAGGAACGCTGTGTTTCAAACATGGTCAACAGTGTCCTGGATCTTCGGGTCCACCCCGAGATGTCCCAGACATCAAGTGCAGTGATTCATTATGTCCCATCCTGAGGTGACAAACATCCCCCCGGGTGGTGCTAGTGATCGGGCCCATGGCCCCGATCTATCATAGGGGTGTACGGTGTGTTGTGGGACTACGTCCTCATTCACGTCGAGATCATGTACCATGTTGTACACCTCCCCTTGCGAGGCCCAGCCTCAGGCCCCTTGGCCTCCTCGGGTCCCCGACCCTCATCCTCGTGTAAGACATTAAACTGCAGACCCGTCAGGCCTTCCTGACCGATGCCTGACCTTAGGCCCCCTGGTCTTCCTGGGGCCCTTCTCCCAACATCTTACCCAGAGTGTACAGCGCGGTGTAGGACTACGTCCTCATTCACGTCGAGATCATGTACCATGTCGTACGCCTCCCCTTGCGAGGCCCAGCCTCAGGCCCCTTGGCCTCCTCGGGTCCCTGACACTCGTCCTCATTTCAAGACGTTAAACTACAAGCAGGTCAGACCTTTCTGACCACCATCAGGCCCCTTGGCCTTTCTGGGCCACGACCCAGGTCCTCTCTTATAGGAGTGTACGGTGTGGTGTGGGACTGCGACCTCATTCACGTCGACATCTTCGCCGTACCGTATACCTCCCTTGTTTAGGGGTATATTACTCCCCTTCTCGTCTCGTATGACGTTAAACTACATTTGGAGAACTACGGGTGGCATGATTCCCATCCACATGGGATACATAGGGCCACCTGAATGTCCGAGATTCGGGTCCAGCCCCATCTCTCGGGAATCTTCATACCATCTTGGCCCCTTGGCATATCCTTCCTCCATGAGAGGATTATATGGTGTGGTGTGGGATTATGTCCTCATTCACGTCAGTCTCATAATGACCACGCCATGTACCTCCACCTACTGAGTTGTTTCGTCAATCCCTTTTCGGCGGTTCACCAATGTGCTTAAGAGTACTCTGGTTTATTACCTAGAACACCAAGCTTTACTCGAACATGTCCGCACCCACCTTCCAGGCTTTGTGTATCCCTGCATCAGAGCTTTCAGCATCTTTCACGCCCGGAGGGACCCCCATGAATGGCCTGGATACAACGCCCAAGGGCTCTCCTAACGTTACGGGCCAACGCCCCCGAGGGTTTCGGACAACAAATCGATAAAATCCCGCGTTGCGAATATGGTCAGTGGTCGATGATCGTTTGTTGTTCCCACCTCAGGCTAACGCGATATGTACGCTGTGTTTCCACCATGGTTAATAGTTTTCCTCTATTTCCATGCCATTCCATTAAGCCCAAAATGTCGGGTACACGATTCACACCCTTCATCACTTCATCATGTCCATGTAGAGTCTCGGAACTCTTGGTACTTTTCCTCCGTGCACGTCCGCGCGTTGGGGGAACAAGCCGCATCAAAGGTGTCCTTCGGAACTCTCCGCTGACTCCCCTTCGATGGACGCCCCAAGTATTGCGATGAGGATACCCCCCTTGTTTCCCACACCGAGTTTATCTCACGTGGGCTTAGGGATTGGGTTGACACATGTGCTTACTCATGGAGTTGTCACCATCCACGGGCCGAGCTCTAAGACCATAAAATAATATTCTCATCTGGAACTACGTTCATCTTGATTCCTGTCTCGATAGGATACGTAGGAATGCACAGACCCCTTGTCTTTGGGTCCAACTTGAGTTCAGCTAATTCGCATCTTGGGTCCTTCCATTGGGACCCCGGCCATGGGACCGCGTGGCGTAGTGTAGGAATACATCCTCATTCACGTCGGGTTTGCAATAGCTGCACCACGCGCACACCATTCTGAGAGTTAGCCCTCCTATTCCTTGTCCCGCATCACATTAAAAGGAACCCTTCAGAACTACGTGTGGCTTGATTCCCATCCTCATGGGATACGTAGGACGACCCGAATATCTAGGATTCGGGTCCAGCCCCACCTCTCCGTGATCTCCTAATCTCCCGGTCACCTAGGCCACTTGGTCTGTCCCTCTCTAGGAGGAGGATATGTAGGTATGATACAAGGTTTCGGGCGCCATGCCCCTTTCCCCGAGAATCTGCCATCTCTCGATCACCCTCGAAGTTGAGTCCCTTGACTCCTTGCAGCTACCAACCCATGTGTTAAGAGTACTCTGGTCTAGGACCGAGAGTGTCAGATTCGACTTGATCAAGTTCCTTCCACTTGTCAAGCTTTGTGTTCCCTTCTATTCGGGCTTCCATCACCTTTCACACCCGGAGGGACCCCCGAGAATGGCCCAGATACAACGCCCAAGGGCTCTCCTACCGTTACGGTCCAACGCCCCCGAGTGTTTTGGACAACAAATCGATAAAATCCCGCGTTGTGAATACGGTCAGCGGTCGATGCTCATTTGTCTATCCCCATTTCAGGCTAACGCAACAGGATGTTGTGTTGCAAACATGGTCAGTAGTAATCCTTTGTCGTCACGCCAGCCCCTACAGTCCTCGAATGTTGGTTGCATGATTCACATCATTTTCCACCCCATCATGTCCAGGTGGAAACTCAACACTTTTGGCACTATCCCTCAGTGAACCTTTTCATGTTAGGGGGGACAAAGCCGTAATGTGGCATCCTTCGGGGCTCCCATTGTCCGAGCTCTAAGACCATAAACTAAGATCCATTCAAGAACTATGTGTGGCTTGATTCCCATCTTCATGGGATATGTAGGACTGCCCGGATGCCCTGTCTTCAGGTACAACCCATTTTGGGAGCCAGTCTTCCCCCTGGTTCCACCTCTTACCTCTATATAGGCCCCTTGGTCTATGGTTTCCCTCTCCGAATGGTGTACAATTTGATGTGGGATCATGTCTCCGTCAATTGTGTTTTATAACACTACGTACATTTCCCGCCTAGCATCATTTCTGCTACGTCTGCACTGCGTGAGGATAAAATGCATGCTTGGTCCTATCATACGACCTTAAACTGTGACATTATCATCCTGGCCGCACGACGAAAAACGGCACTGCATTGTGGTGACCTCGTTGTAGAGGACATAACGTTGGGTATTGGTCACGTTCCATGCCATTTTCAACGCCCATCACGTCTTGATCATTGTGGTGACAGCACGGCCTACTATTCTAGGCCTGTCGCTTCACAAAAGAAAAACCATTCACCTTAAAGAACAAACAAGATATATCAAATTCCGCTTCTTTTAGTGAAAGGGCCACGTCCGCACTCCCCTTTTCCCCTGACACTAGTATCCTACCATGTCACCTTTCAGAACTACGTATGGCTTGATTCTCATCCTTATGAGATACGTAGGAGCACCCGGACACTTCCCCATGGGACCAGCCTAACCTTTGTGTTCGGTCCCCCGACTTGAGCATTTCCCCAGAGAATGCAAGGTAAGTAGGGCTTAGGTCCTCCTTCACGTCGGGTTTAGATGCCATGCGTCCCCTGCTCCCTTTACCCATTTATGGTCTAAGGTCCATCAAGAACTAAGTAAGGCTTGATTCTCATCCCTATGAGATACGTAGGAACGCCCAGGACCTCCTCACGGGCCAAACCTAACTTTCGCTTTCGGTCCCTTGACCAAAAAACTGCTCCTAAGGGGGTCGGGTGGCATGATATGGGAATACGTCCTCATTCACGTCAGGTTGTTCAGTGCACCGTACACACTCCCTATTACCATTCGCGCCAGGTGTTTGATTTACTCCACCATGTGCCTCTTATGTCTCTTCCCATCCATGGTCCGAATTCTATGACCCTAAACTAATATCTCCCTATGGGAAAGGAATCTGCTCCCTCACTCTAATACGTTTCGTTGTCGTTTTCAGATGTGTTTCGACAAAGAACCCGAAGTGTGGGACTTTCATACGGACATTCCCTTCGTCCCACGACCAAGCTTCGTGAGCTCGCTATTTGGATCCTCATCCTCTTCCACATCCAAAAGGACCCCCGGACGGCATGGATACTAGGTTTAAGGGCTCTCCATGAATGCTGGACCTAAGGGCCCCTCAATCGTTTCTGGCAAATGTCCCTACAGATATTTGACAACATCTATGACACGGTCCCGTGTTTCGAACATGGTCAACGGTCAACCCTCATTAGTCTGTCACCATTCTAGGCTAACGTGATAGGATGTTGTGTTGCGAATACGGTCAGCAGTTATCCTCCGTCGTCACACCACCATCATCGTGATCTGAATCTCGAGCTCCATGATTCACATGTTTCCACTTCCTCATGTTCAAGTGGAATTCCATCATACTCGGCTCTTTCTCCTTGCGCATCTAGGTGCGCTAAACGATCATGTTAGTGTCACTGGGCTGGTGTTCACCGAGGGTCCCTTTGCCCTAACCTGTCCCTTTCTATGTTGGTAAATTCCCACCACTACTGCTTTTTTTCCACACCGAGCATGACTCACGTGGGCTTAGTAGTTTTGGCAGGATGTGTACCAACACGGTCAGGCTGCTCCTCGTCCCGCAGGATGTTAAACTGCACTTCCAGAACTACGTATGGCTTGATGACTTCTTCATGGGGTACGTAGGAACGCCTGGCCACCCTACTTCGGGCCCAGCCTAATCCTCACTCTTGGTCCCTCGACCTAAAGAGTTTCCTCCGGGGGTATGTGGTATGATTTGGACTCTAAGTCCTCATTCGCGTCGGTTTCATATCTACCGCGCCACATGCTTCCTTCCCTCTTATTCCACGTCCTATCATATGACGTTAAACTACAGGAGTCTATGTGTCCTCAACGCATGACACTAAACTGCAGTTCTACCCTGAACAAGTTCAGGATGCCCCAAGATCCCATTGGGAAGTGAAAGATCCCCTCACTAGAGAGGCCATGTCTGAAAGAAGGAATGATCCATGATCAAACTGATGCGCCCATCTGGCGTACTCCCACCACGGCGGTGTAACTACCTAAGTGTTGGATTCTGTTCGGACAGACCACCACTCCATATTCCACTCTTTGCGTGCCCCTTTATTCGGACCCTTGTCCCCTTTCATGTCTGAAGGAACCCCCTAACGGCCTGGTCTCATACCGCGTCGGCTCACCTACCATCCTGGGTCAACATTCCGGAAGATGGGTCATACCAGGAAGGACCCCCTAACAGTATGGATGATTGACCTATGGTCCGCCTACTGTCCTGGGCCAACGTCCCGAAAGATTGATCGAAGAAAAATTGATAAAATATCGTGTTGCGAATACGGTTAGCGGTCGATGCTCATTTGTTGTCCCCATTACAGGCTAACACAGTAAGGGTACCGCTTCTCCAAGGTTAACGGTTGCCCCTTATTGTCACGCCATCCCCACAGTGTCCCGAATCCTGGGTATTGTGATTCACACTTCCCATTTTCATCTGTCTGGACCGATTTCAGCGCCCCTGGCGTTGCCCCGTTCGTGCATAGGAGCACGCTGAGGGAATGATAATTCGGTCATCTTGAAAGTTCCTTCGCCGATCAATCCTCTCACGCCTCTTAGAAATCCGGACTGGTAATCCAAATTTCGGACATCGGGCTCGACCCACACGGGCTTGGGGAATTGTCGTCGAACGTCCCGCAAACATTGTAGGGATGTAATAATGCAATTCAACAGTGGAAATCAGGCGCGCTACGACATTCAAAACAAAGAAAAAACATTTGAAGCACGAAAGTACCAATAAAAGGTTTATGGGTTTGTTACAATACTCGGGGGTCGACTCCCCCCATGGACGGGTTGACCCCGTCAAAAGAGCGTTGCAGCTCCACCACCCGCTGGCTTGTGGCATCCAAGGCTTGCTGCCGCTGAATCAGCTCCCGCTCCTCCTCAGCAGCGGCGGGGCACAGTTCATCAGTACTGGCTTTGGCCCTCTCCACGCCAGCTTGAATGACAGCCTTCTCTCCGGAGGTCTGCCTCATATGCTCTTCTGCCTCCGCCAGCTGGGCCTTTAGCCGTGAGACCAGCTCAGATTGTGTGTCAAGAGAGGTTGAAAGCTCATCTGCTCGGGTCTGCATCTGTTGAACCTCGCCTTTAGCCTCCTGGAGCTTCTTGATACTGGTCGCCTTCCTCCGCTTCCAGCCCAAGCTGAGCCCGGGATCATGCTCTTGGATCTTCTCTGCCATAAGATCTCGGATGAGTGCGTGAAGACGTTGGGAATCTACTACCCCAGCACATAGATCGCGCAACTGTGAGAGAAGTCTACCCATTTCAGCCAGCCATTGCGATTAGGGAGTGTCCTTGATAAAGCGTGTGATCAGCTTCCACGACCGGCAGCGGACTATGTTGTTGTCTTCCTCATCGGAGGTCGTTTCGTTCTAGTCTGCGCAGTTGCCAGGCTCGTACGCGAGATACGCCCGCAGGAAATCCTCGGCAGGATCAACATCCGGTGTTGAATCCAGTACGACACCCAGCGCTGAAGCAGGCGCGACAAGACTGGGACCGACCGGTTGATCCTCTTCCTCAGAGTCCACCTCAATAACATCGGGTACGACCCTGCCGGTGGTCTTTACAGTGATGATGTGCATCGCAGCTTGAGGAGTTGGAGGGACTATTGCCACCATCACCGGCGTGCCCCTAGGAGGGACGCCACCAGACATCCTGACCAGTCTTGCCGCATCGGCCCACGCCAGTTGAAGAACTGCATGACAAAGAGGGACAAACGTTAGTTGTCATGGTCTACATGTGACAACGAGGAGACCAGTAGAGGAGACTTACGGAGATCGACCTCCTGGTGCTGCTCTTGAGCCGGTACTGATGGGACCCCAAGGCGAGGCCCTCCGTATACTGTTGGAAGGTCTGGAGATTCCGGAGGAGCCACCTCGGGCACTCTGGTCCCACCAAATGCGGAACTGGACGCAGCCATAGGCGTAGGTTCTGACGGTCCCGCATCATCACCTGCAAAGGATCGAGAACGAGGCCTGCGAACAAGTTCCTCCTACATGGCTCAAAAATTGGTGAGAAGTCCATAGAGACCCAAGAATAGGCCGTAAGGAAAGAAGTTCGGAATGCTACCTCGAGAGCCTCTGCGGAATCGTCGGATTCTGAGCCTCGGTCTCCGACCTCTCCCTCCTCCAACGGGCTCCCTCCTCCAGCCTCATCCTCCCAAGAGGAGTTCTATGATTCTTCTGACAAGGGGAAGCGCTCCCTCAGATCGGAAGCTGATAACTGTGGGGGGACCGTCTGATTCAACAGTACCCTCACTCGGTCTGTCATTGGGCGAGGGACACCACTGGAGTAGACGTAATCCTCGAGTTCATCCAGGTACTGTGCTGCCTCCGCCGGAGACACCATGAATCCAGCCTGGACTGGGCCTATGCCCGGTAATTCCATCCCAAGGTGATTCTGGTGGGCCCATATCTCGGGTGGGCTGAGGAATTTCCGGTTGACATCTCAAATGTCCCAGGCTTCCGGGAAGACGGAATCCTCTTCCATGTCAATATGACGCATGCGCTTTCCGGGAGCCTGAGTGAATATCCTACGAAATCCCCTCGGTAGCTGCCCCTCCGGATGACCCTGCTCTTCCGGAATCACCGGATCCACCGCTGCTGCCATACCCTCGGCTGGTGTGGGTCTCTCCGCCATGGCAGCCCCGCTACCGTGAGCAGCCCTAGCTACCCTCCGATTCCGACCTCGAGATAGAGGAGGCCCACCTTCACTGACCCGGATAGTTGGTTGCTTCAGTATCTCCCCTGGGTAAGCAGCCTCCCAACTGATGGTGTACTCATTCACCAATCCAAAAGCGGCGGTGGATGGAGGCAATGCAATCTGCATCTTTCCGTCTTCCCGTGTGAACTTGAGCCACAACTGCCTCATCACACACGGGTGTTCCTCGTGACGCACCTCCCAGTAGACCTGCAGGGTCAACCGCTGGAGGCACCGGAACTGCCTCGCAAACCGATGCGGGGTGTACGGTTCACAGAGCGGCTCACGATCTATTCGTGCCACCAAAAATCCACCTCGGAAGGCCAGGAGGTAAGCCCGATGTTCTTCCGTTCCCCGTCCGTCTTCAGTAAGCATTCCCGTCGGCAATGGGATGGGGTGGAAGTTAAACTCATCCGCCCTCCACACCCTATTCCGTACCATCAGAACGGCCAGCTTGAATGGGAATCTCCCGACCGCGTTCAGGATAGAGGGGCGGAAGTTTGATCCCGGTGGAGAAATGGGGTTTGGATACTCGTAAATCCCCCTGATATGTGCTGCGATCCACCCATACAGGAGGTGGAAGGGCCCGCATATCCTTGGCGGCTTCTTGCCCTCGCTAATATGCCGTAGCATTTTGTACAGTTTGGTGAGCATCGGAATCCCCAGATTGATCCGCTGCCCCATGGCCAAAATCGACGCCATGATAAATGAGCTGGGTCGTACCCCCATGCTTGTATCTCTCACCGATAGGATCCAACCACAGATGAGAGCCGCGATGAACGCCGCCAGCCTGACTATCGGATATTGTTCAGTGCTGACACTGAAACCCCATGTCTTCTATTGGCTTTCCTCCACGACCCGCCAATACGAGTGCCCCTTGCCCAGTTGGGCCGCCCTTGGACAAGTTCGAGTCCTCGGAGGGAACTCTCGATTCTCTGGGAAATTCAGGAAGCACTTGAACCATCTCCTAAAATGGACATCTCTCACTTCCTCCTTGTCCTCTCTAGGGACAAGTGCCATCAGCGCCGACGCCAGTCGCGGCATTTGCTCTGTATCCCCCCACGCGCTGACGACGGGGAGGAATTCGTCGTACATGGCCCCCAAGATCGGGACCCCAGAAATCTGGTGGACATCCCACAGGCTGATGCCCACCTCCCCGTGATGCAGGTGAAAAGTGTTGGTCCTAGAAGACCATCTACTTAGTAGCTCCGGCATCAGTTTCTTTGGTTGGTAAATGTGGAATTGGGAGGCCCATGCCGCCTCATACAACCCCACTCTCCTCAGCTCGTCCCCAAACTCCTCGCATGAGGCGCCTACCCAGTAGGCCCAGACCCAGTCATCAGTAAAGTTGCTGCCCTGGCGCAGGTCCCACTCATCGGACCATCCCTTCTTCGAATCCTGCAAAGCCGCCTTCAGCATGGTACAGTAGAGGGGAGGGGAAGTCTCCAGCTGCAGTGGCTTCCCGTCAATGTCGTTCACATGATTGTAGAGATAGTCAGCGGTAACAGGTGTGAAGTTATCTTGTGCGTGACCATCGGCATCCCAGAACCATTGGTGCTGGTATGGTATTCTCCTGAACCAGCAAGCTAGTTCGTCCCTACTCTCCTCAGGAATAAATATGTCATCCCTCAGCCCGAAGTCGTACAATGGCAGTTTCTTGCACTACATATAATCTTTCTGACCCTCCGAAAGCAGATCTGTCAAAGAAGTGTGGTCCGAGTGGCTTCAGATCATCTCCCCCAGGCCTGGATAGTTGGCCATCTCATCTCGGTGAGCAGCATCTGCAAGCACCCCCGATACAGCCTCTCGATGGGCCATTTTAACTCTAGCCCTCGGAAAAGATGTTTTTTTAGCTGGATCACGAAGCGTGACCGCGAAGCTGAATCGCGAAGATCGGTCGCGAAGATCGGTCACGAGACCAAGCCGCAAAGTCTGGCCAAGGCCAACAGGCAGAGGTTCTCATGGCGCGGACGCGGAGTCGGAGACCCGCGGTTCGCCGCGAAGCTCAATTCGCGGAGGGCTGTCGCGGAGTACGCAGAGCTTCGCGAAGTCTAGAGCACAAAAAGACAAGGAAGGCACGTGAAGAAAAAAGAGGTAGACCCCCCTATTTATAGGCGGTGACCCCGGAGCATCGCGGCGCGCCTCACCCGCACGGAGCATCGCAGCGCGTCCGGATCTGTGGCCCCGGTTAGCACCGCGGGCACCCTTCGCATAGCCGCATCGTGAACCACCGACAATTTTGGCGATTTTCCCTCAGACTTCGACCCTTTTCCCTCCGCGGCTCCAAGTCTGAGGGGGGTCATTTGTTGGCACCAAAATAATATGGCATGAAATGAAGGAACGAAAAAGAAGGCTGGCGCGCTGCCTCGCGAAGCACCGCTGCGAAGCAGTGCCGCGAAGGGCCGCCGCGAAGGACCGATGTGAAGAATCCCGATCCTGACGGCCTCGCGAAGCTCCAGAGGTGGTAATCCTCCGTGAATGCATTTGACATTCGCGAGCCGCCTCGAAGCTCCAGAGGCGGTAATGCTCCGCGAACGCATTTGACGTTCGCGAGCCACCGTGAAGCTCCAGAGGCGGTAATCCTCCGCGAACGCATTTGATGTTTGCGAGCCGCTGCAAAGCTCTAGAGGCGGTAATCCTCTGCGAACGCATTTGAAGTTCGCGAGCCACCACGAAGCTCCAGAGACGGTACACTCCGCGGACGAAGTTGACGTTCGCAAGCACGCCGCGAAGCACCAGAGGTGGCGTGCGAGTTCTGCTTCGCGGGGCCCCTTGCCTATAAATACTGGACTCCCCCTGAGTCCCAGAGGACGGACCATCCGACCTTTCGGCTTCTCCTCTCCCGAATCACGAAGAATGCTTTTCCTGAGAATCATGAGCTCCGCGAGGTACTTCTACTTCGCGAGCCTCCTCTGCATTGTCTCGTTTTGAGCCCCTCTTCCGAGAGGGATTCCCTTCGCGAAGCTCAAGGGCATTCGCGAAGGAAGGGGATTCCCAAGGGAACCCGGGAAGCCGCGGAGCGTTCATGCTTTGCGAAACACCCATCCCATGCTAGTGATCCCTATGCTAAGGCAGGATCGCTACACATCGCGAAGAACACTGCTTTGCATGACCCTTCTTCGTGAGGCACCCCTTCTTCGTGAGGAAGTGCTCCGCGAACACTGTTCCACTTCGTGAAGCACCTTCCACTCACACCTATGCCCCATGCTAAGGCCAAGGCACTCCATATCACGAAGCACACTCCTTCTCTTAGCGATTCCTCTTCCCGTGCGACCCTCCAGGTTTTCACAATGCAATTTCAAAGTCCCATGGACAATACCACCCGTGGAGTTTCTTCGCCTAATGCTTCTTTGCATAGGCACGCTAACGGCTATTGCTTCTTCGCATAGCCACGCAACGTGGACCCCTCGGTGGTTCGTTCCACAACCCCCATTAACCATGGCCTTACTGGTACCTTCCCTCCCCCAAGGACCAGAGGGTACCGGTTATGTAAGTCCTAGTGGTTTGGAGTGAACCCACCTCGTCCGAGATGCAGGACGTTAAACTGCGAAGCACCACGCCCTCAACACATGACGTTAAATTGTGACCCAACCTCATCTCCCTCACGAAGGGTCCCCCTAGCTCGAACATTCTTTACACCACTCGTCTCCACGGGAATGGAATCACCCATCCACAAGGGATGATATCCTCCTTATTGGAGTGGCATATGTTCGTAGGAGAAGGGAAACCCTAGTCCCCCAACGGATGGCTGCACCTCTGCATCTCCGTACTTCCCCACTACTAAGGTCAGTGGAGGGTGTGATAGGGAACGAGGCACCTCCCATAAATGGACCAAGGTCCATCTATCCCGTGCTTTGTCACACCATGGGCCTCCATCCTAGAGTAAGTCCCAGCACCATGGGCCGCCTAACGCGTAAGTCCCTCTTCGCTTCTCACGGACGCATCCTTCGCGACGTGATCATCAGGTCCTTGCAACCTCTTGTTTCTCACACCGAGCATGACTCATGTGGGCTTAGAGTGAGCACCGACCCTGACCCCCATCAGCGAACTACGAGGACTTTGATCTGTGTCAAGGCATGGTACGTAGGAAGCCTCCATGAGGTTCAAGCCCACCCGTCATCTATTCATGTCGGGTCCCATTCCCGTCCAGCATGACGTTAAACTACATTCCGGTCCAATGGCAAGCCATTACGACCCAACTATGAACTACGAGGTCTTTGATCCGTGTCAAGGCATGGTACGTAGGAAGCCTCCATGAGGTTCAATCCCACCGGTCATCTATTCACGTCGGGTCCCATTCCCGTCCAGCATGACGTTAAACCGCATTCCGGTCCAATGGCATGCTGTTGCGACCCACCTATGAACTACGGGGTCTTTGATTCGTGTCAAGGCATGGTACGTAGGAAGCATCCATGAGGTTCAAGCCCACCCGTCATCTATTCACGTCGGGTCCCATTCCTGTCCAGTATGACGTTAACCTACATTCTGGTCCAATGGCAAGCCGTTGAGACCCATCCCCGCGAACTACGAGGTCTTTGATCCATGTCAAGGCATGGTACGTAGGAAGCCTCCATGAGGTTCAAGCCACACATTGCTCGGCCGTTCATTCACGTCGAGTTTCACCCTCATCCAGCATTACGTTAAACTGTATGCCTCCTTTTCTCCTGCATGACATTAAACTGCACACCTCCCTTTGTCCTGCATGACATTAAACAGCACACCCGTTCCCACCAGAAGTACAAGGTCTTTGATCCATGTCAAGGCCTGGTACATAGGAAACCTTCCAAAGGTTCAAGCCCACCACCCATTAGTGGACCCATGGGCCCACTTTCATGTCGGTTCGCTGACAAAACCCAACCCGAACTACGAGGTCTTTGATCCATGTCAAGGCATGGTACATAGGAAGCCTTCCAGAGGTTCAAGCCCACCCCTCATTGGACCAAGTTCCACTTTCACGTCGGTCTGCCGACAAAACCCAACTCGAACTACGAGTTCTTTGATCCATGTCAAGGCGTGGTACGTAGGAAGCCTCCACAAGGTTCAAGCCCACCCATCCAATTCACGTCGTGTTCTACCCACGTCCAGCACGACGTTAAACTAAAATTCTAGTCCGGCGACAATCCGTTTTGACTAACCCGAACTACGAGGTCTTTGATCCATGTCAAGGCATGGTACGAAGGAAGCCTCTACGAGGTTCAAACCCACCATCTGGTCGTCCCGACCTCATTTACGTCGGTTCACCGACACCCACTGTCCGTCGTTTATTCACGTCAGGGTTCACTATCGTCCCGCATGACGTTAAACTGTATTCCCCAACTTGAACTACGAGGACTTTGATCCATGTCAAGGCATGGTACGTAGGAAACCTTCCCAAGGTTCAAGCCAACCACTAGTGGACCCACGGGTCTACTTTCACGTCGGTTTACCGATGAAACCCTTTGAACTACGAGGACTTTGATCCATGTCAAGGCATGGTACGTAGGAAGCCTTCAAGAGCCTCAAGCCCACTACTCATTGGACCAAGGTCCACCCCCACGTCGGTACGCTGATGATGCTCATTGGACCAAGGTCCACCCTCAGGTCGGTACGCTGAAGATGCCCATCGGACCAAGGTCCACTCTCCCGTTGGTTCGCCGACGACATTCATCGGGCCAAGGCCCACCTTCACGTCGGTTTACCGGCACCATCCCGAACTACGCAGACTTTGATTCCCTGCCACAGGGATACGTAGGAATCCTCTCTAAGGCTCAAGCCCAATTTCACTGTCGCCCCCTGTGATGGTCCCATTTCATTCCCCCTCTACTTCATTCATCCACCTACAGCCCATCCCGATTCTCGCCCGGACCGTCATATCTCGGTGAAACCATGTCGGTGCGCTCTTCTTCACAGCTGCCCATGGGCTGGCCCCGGTATCGACATCCCTTCAGGGAGAATCCCTCAATCCGATCTATCCTAGCTAATGCTCTGGTTGGGTTGATCCGTCTCCGCTAGACGTTAAACTCGTGACATACCATGTGTTGAACACGGGAAGCTGAGGAAAACCTCAGATATGTGTCTATGGCATTTAATTCCCCGCACTCGATGTGGGATGCCTCGGGCTTCCATGCCCTCGAGAAGCCCTGTGACCAGGGATAACAGACAGACATGCCAGGTTCCCCCAGCATCCAGACACGCTACTGATGCCTCAACGTGACTACTCCCCCGACTGAAGGTTGCTGCCCTGACCGGACCCTTTGGAATGTCCTGACAGAAGCAATGTAATTAACCGGCGTCCATGGAAACATGGCACTGGGAAGAGTTTCACGAACTACGTATTAAATCTATAAGGGAGACCCGGACTAGGTGACGAGTTTTGAGGAGGAATCTACAGGAGGAAGAACCAACATCCCATCATCCCATTTCGATCAAGGAGCAGACGTCCCTGAATAAGGAGCGAATGTCGCCCGCCTTTGGAAAGCGGGAATGCGGGGCAACAAAGCGCCGCTCGTCCTCCTCCACGGACGGACGGGCGCGCGCCCCGACGAAAGCGTCGGAAACAACATAAAAACATCTTAAATTAATTTGATTTATTATAATTTTATTATGTTTTTTAATGGCTATTTTGACAAGTTACATAATTATGTTTTTTCATTCTAGGAGTGTTTGTTTCATAGTTTTACGGTCTATTCCCATGAGTATATTTGTAATAGTTCTCTTAAAATAAAAGAAATAATACAGAAGTGGAAATTAATAGTATTAAAATAATTCTATAATTTTAAATGACCCATATCATTTTTTCTAATATGAGGATTATTCATTTGATACAAAATAATTATAAATGTTTTGTTTATGTTTTTCATCTTTTCTGACCATCAAAAACTAGTTTCATTTTATTTAAAAATATGTCTACAAATAGTACAATCAAAACTCATCATCCATGAAGGTGGTGATTCAATACATCAAAGATGATATTTTCATTTTTTAGAATAAGAGGAGAAAAGAAGAGGATTTCTGTTGGATATTCTATTAACATAATAAAATTATATTATATATATGATACTATAGTTATCAATCCACATTGTATAGGGTAGTTGAGAATAAGTAAGATATAAATAAATAATGAATAAATTTATAAGAGAAAGGATGATTTTACCTTATTAATGTTGTCTCCTTGATAACCTCTTTAAGGAACATGTATTCAGACTTTTGGTGAGGCCAAAAGGTCTTGGAAAAGTGGAAGTTACTTAAGAAGATAATTTTTCAGAATTTAAAAGAGATACAAGGTATTAGAAGTGTGAGGAGAAGAGTTTGTGATGGTTGTATTTTAGGGTGACGATAAGGGGTTTTTGATTTCCTTGTTAATTTTATTTTATTTTATTTGATTTGGATTATAAATTTTGTTGATTTCCAAAACTAAATACAATAACTGTCGAATTTATGTTCAAAATAAGGAGTTCTTACCTCATCCTATCATGATCCATTTCTCAATAATTCATTTATTTACTTATAACATTAAATGTTGTCAATTATTGTATTTCACTGCTCAACAGAAATTCAACTAGATCAAAAAAATTCCAAAAATTCACCCACAGTATTTATAAACCTGTAGATTTTAAAAATGTAGTCCATTTTATAAAAAAAATTAAATTATGAGATATTTAATTTTTTAATAAAATCATAATTTATTCAAAAATGTTGATTCTAATTTTATAAAAAAATCTATGACACTTTGAGTAATTGTCTAATGTCTCACAAAATTAAATAATAATTATAATGAAAAATAATAATAATTTATAAATATAATCAATGAAAATAAATTTTTTATGATTTAATTGTATTAATTATACAATTTTAAATAAATATTTACGTTTCACAAAAATACCAAAAATTATTTTATCATTTTTAATCATTTAATTACTTATTATATGATATTAATATAAAATATTTTAAAATATGAGAAACCAAATTTTTTATTTATAATTTCATAAGTGAGGTAATTTTTCTAATGGATAGATTTATATTACAAAAAATCACAATACAATTCTAATGTTTTGGTTACTTATACAGTGGAAATGATTCATTATGTTCATTAAATACCACGTATTACAATATACATTTATAATGAATTTAAATATTTAATTCCACCATGAAAAAATATATTATACAAGTAAATTGGTTTCTAAATTCTCCCCATCCCCCTTTTAATATTATGTCCCATATATTTTTTCACTTATTGAAAAATTGAGAATTCATCCCCTTCGTACATTTTCAGATTCCCATGATCCTTCTTAAACCATGTGGTTTGTCCATAAAATATTAACCTAGTCAATTACCTTATTTAAAAAATAATTATTCTCTTCAATAAAAATCTTAATAGACATTTCCTTATATGAAAGGTTATTTTACAACTAATCAACATCAATTTTCAGAACATGATATGAATCCCACACATATATTAGTAACATCAAAACATGAAAAACATTGTGTACCTTGGACAAACTCATAGGGAAATACACTTACTAGAAACCTAATCCAACATTATCTAGGAAATCATATAGTCTAATGAAGTACAGAAAAAGATATAATTTCCCAAAAATACCCATAAAAAATTTACCTGGAGATATTTTAATAAAAACCTGACCACCTACCTTGAAGGAAAGATACATCCTCAAGTTATCAGTGTAACTTTTCTGACTACTCTAAGCTTTCATAAAGTGTAGATGAATATTATAAACATTATCTACCATTTACTATAATAATTATAGTCCAATAAACATTTTATATCCTACTTTATCCAAAATGATGGAGTTTTAAACAACTTTCTATATAATGCTTCAAAATGATACATCTGTATAATGTAATGAAAACTGTTATAATAAGAAAACTCAAACAAATAATTATTATGATACAAAAATACATGGAAATGAATTAAAAAATATCAAAACAAATACTCTAATATTTTAATTGTTTACTCTAACTAACCATATTATTGTGGATTAAAATCAGTTTGGAAATTTCATTCAGTTCCTAATGACATCTGAAGGCCCTTTCAAAACCTAGATGTGATCCTTGGTTTTTGATCAAATAAAATGGAGAGTGGAAATACATATAACCATATTATCACTATAAGGTACAACATATAAATATAATATTGAGTAATATTATCTAAAATAGGATGATAGTGTGTATATTTATCTAGTCGACCACTAATAACGTAAATTTCATTATTACATCATGTAATTTTTGTTTATCCCACTAAAAAATACATGGATATATTTTCTTATTTCTAATATCTCACTATAAAAGAATGAAACATCACATTAATTAATTTTATCTGATTTTAACTATTGATTAGTCTATCATCTCATGTTAATGTTAGGAATATCAATTTTTATTCATTCCCACCAGTAATACTTTCAAAGTTCTCTATACATTTTAGTACTTCCAAGAAGAACTACAAATGGAGAACTTTGAGGTTCACTTAATAACTCTTTCTTAAAAAATGAATCAAAAGGAAAAAATAATATCTTCCCAAATCTCAAAACACCATATTTATAAATGTTATATTCTAGAAAAATACACATTCAAAAAATTATACCTTTTTTATAAGTCATGGTCTTCCTTCTATGCATGCAAAATTTTATTTGATGAACAAAATTCACAAACACCTGAAACAAAATAGAGTAATTTCTTGACCCAAGAACTTCTAATCCAAAATTCATAAAATAATTAACCAATGAGTCATGATAAAAATTTATCATGGTTAATATAGCATAATTTTTTTGACAGAAATCATCATACACTTTATTTGTTTTTCAAGGAAGATAATGAATTGTTCAATAATAATCCTTAATCAGTTATAGAAACAATATTTTTCTAATTTTTGAGTCCTTTTGAGTAAATATATACTTAAAAAATTTATGATCTGTATATATTTCACTTTTTCCTCTATATAAATTATGTATCCAAATTAATAAATCGAAGAACATAGTTGCTAATTTCAAATCTACTTTCGATGAATTTAACTCATGAGGTTTTTGTTTTCATGAAGAGTAAGAAATTACCAGATTATTTTTCATTAGAATGAAACCAATTCACATTAATGAAGCATCACTATAGATGAAAAACTATCCATTTCTAGAAGGTAGGTCCAAAACTAGAGTATTAACCATTATCCATTTCAGTTCCTGAAAATAGACATCATATTCTTCTGTCCAAAAAAATTATATCCCTTTTCATGTCAAATTATTTATATTTCTAGATAACCATTAAATATTTTTAACAAACCACCATTAATAGTTACTAATAAAAGAAAACTATGAATCTCAGTAATATTTTTCAGGTCTATCCCATTTGTTAGGAACTATTTTTGGAGGGGGATCAATTGCAATTCCATATTTAGTTAAAATATTACTAAGAAGAGAAACATGTTTTAACCAACAATCAAATTTTATAAATTTATAGTATAAATTATTTTCATTAAGGGAATTCAGAAAAATAATTATATTGTTTTCACTATCATTTTAAATTTTTCAATAAACCAAAATATCATCAATAAAAACAACAACAAACTTATCTAAATATTCATGGATGGACTTATTTATAAGATAAATATATATAGTGTGAAAAGTTTTAAAAAAATGGAAATACAGCAAACTCATAATTCCCATATCAAGTTTGTAACACTATTTTTGGAATTTCATCCTCTTTTACATTCAGGTGATGGTACATCAACCTGAGACCAATATTTGAATATTAAAATTCTTACTAGATTCTTTCAAACAAATCATTAATATAAACCATTGGATATTTTCTCTTAAAAGTAATGTTTTTAAATGATCTATAGTATATTTAAATCCTCATGGAACTATATTTCTTTTTTAAAAAACAAAATAGGATCACTATAAGATGACGGGGTAGGATGAATAAATCCATTATCTAGAAATTTTTATAACTTATTTATAAATTATTGAAGTTCTAAATGATCCATTCGATAACGGGTTTTTTAAATACTTTTAGCATCATGGACTGAATCAATAGTAATCTCAACCTTCTGATTAGGTATAATTCAGGGAAACTCATCAAGAACACCCTCCAGATAATAAATTACCAGTAAAAATTAATTAATTTTAGCAGTTCACTTATTTATAACAAATGTGAATGAAAACATTCATATCCAACTTTAGACATTTCCTATACATCCTAATATGTTATCAATGGTATGGGTTCATTCTTGTAAATAAAAAAAACTTTTTCTGAAAAAAAACATCATTTTCTCTACAATCAATCATAACATGGTAAAAAGATAACCAATACATACCTAAAATAATATAAAATAATATCATCAATAACACACCATGAATTACAAGTAAATTCCTTCCACATAAAATGGCAAGAATATTTTAATTACTTCTTTTTTCCTTAATATTAACCCCCTATATTTTTTCCATAAGTTCTGGATTCATTTCATTAGTCAGAATTTAAAATTTAGAAGAAAATTTATTATAAATTAAAGATTTTTAGGCTTCATATCATGAAAACATTAAAATAATATGAATAAACACAAAATGTACTTGATACCACTTATTTTGATGGACCAACATCTACTGATGTAGTTTCAAATGATTTCACCCTCTCAGTCATCCTATAGTCTCTCTTCTTTCCATTATTCATGTTCCTTTTCAGACACTAATTTACAAAATGACCCATCTTATTACATTTAAAACATTTTAAAAAATTTATGTCAGTTATTTTCTTATCACTACCATGATATTGTTTATTTCCATTATGATCTATATGCCTAAACATACAACATCGGTAACACTTAGCATACATCCAATGGCATCCCCATTGTTTTTTTACAACAATTCACACAAATTGATAACATAATTTTGTAACCATAATACTTCATTTATGGATTCATTCCATTTTCTAGCCACCTTGACCTATTTTTATGCTAGTTTTCAAATAAGACATGATCATCAGTGAAATAAATTTCCACATACTATGAACAGTGAACAAGGTTTTTATAACTTTTGAATTCATGAGAATCCAATTCCATTTGATATTTTGGATTCAATCCTGAGTAAAAAACAATATATTTTACTTTTAGGATCCGGGATAAAATTTGTTGTTTATGTTTACAGTAAAATGAATCTATCTTCATATGAAGCCACCAAATCCTCTCATTGTGTCAACTATAAGAGTTTTATTCCATCCTAATTCGAGTCACTATATGAAATTATTTCTCAAGGAAAATATTTTTGAATTCATCCAATTCAAAATAACTAATACCCTCACTATCTCCAATAATCATGACCATAAAATAAATTCTCAAATTCACATTCAAAATTTAAAATATAATGTTCATGATTTTAATAGTTTGAAAAAACCATGATATTAAAATATTTTCTAGGGATTTAATCCACCCTTCATGTAACATCCTAGGAAAATAAATAATATTTCATACTAATGTTTATCAATATTTGTGAATAAAATTTTAAAAATACTTTAAAGGGAATTCTTTGATCGATGGCGTACCAAATACACAACAACGAGTTTCTTTGAAATCTTACGTTGCACACTAATAATATAACAATATTATAATAGTTAACGCATAATCGTTGTAGTGGGGGGAATGAACAGATATAACTACAAAATTATTACATATGTTTTTTAAATATTTTTACATTTATCCAATAAATGTTAGAGGCTTAAAATCCAAATGAATCCAATATTAAGAATAAATTCTCTAATATTTTTAAAAGATTGTTTTATCGCCTTTTGATGGCGATCCTTTTTTTAAATATAAATTTTGACTATTTTATAAGCTCTATTTGACAAAATAAAATTAATCTTTATTATTGGGATATTGAAATTTACTTTTGTTAAATTTTTTGTATGTTTCTGACAATGTTCATTTTTTTAATGAATAGTGAAAAATATTGCATTTTACATCAAAACTGCTTTTTCATCTAATTTAAATATAAGGATAGATTATATTTTTAATTGGTTTTAAAGTTTAATTAGAATATATATTTACAATTTAAATCAATGTTGGTAATTAGAATTAATTTCACTTTAAAAATGGATATAAACAAGTAATAATATTTTTATAAATATTGCTTCCGAAAAAACCCGCTATTTGTTTTTACAGTGGGAATTAGCTATATGATTTATTAATGAAACTTATATGTTTTTTATTTTGTAAAATGGACGTCATTTATGAATTTAAAATTTCAAATATAGCTAAGGGTTAATTTTTGGAATTTTTCTGATAATGTTTTTCTGATGAATAGTGAAAAATACAGTTTTTAATTCAAAACTGCCTTTTCATCCCATTTATTTATATATTTAGATTTTAATTTTAATTTTTTTAAAGTATATTTTAATTTTT
This sequence comes from Viscum album, assembly GCA_963277665.1. Classification (NCBI taxonomy): domain Eukaryota; kingdom Viridiplantae; phylum Streptophyta; class Magnoliopsida; order Santalales; family Viscaceae; genus Viscum; species Viscum album. The sequence goes on from OY728126.1 coordinate 311,161,741, forward strand.
TTTTCACTTAATAAAATATTGTTCATTAGAAGTATTTTCACATTTCAATTGGATGTAAAAAACAAGTAAATCTTTTGTTAAATTTTACTTCTTAAAAACTCGTCTTTTGTTTTGACAACAAGATTTAATTTTAAATTAATTAATACAATTTATGTGTTTTTAATTTGATAAAATTGATTCCATATTTGGAATCATAAGTTCAAAATTATGTAATTAAGACTCTTTTGTTTTGGGACATTAAGAATAGTAACAACGGTAATTATCATTAATTGTCGTGTTTAATTAGTAATCGGGTAATTAAGCGTAAGAAAATAATATCATAAAAATATAAAATGACCCCAACATGTGTACTAATGATATGGGTGGTGTCATGGCCGACCATGGGATTCCTTGTTCCAACCTTGGGACCCCATGGAATCACTTTAGTGTGATAGTGACCTTTTATCATATTTTTTTTAAAGAAAGGAAAATTTATCCAAAGTATGTAATACCTAAGTAAAATAATTTTAATATTTTCTACATAAACGATCTCTTAGAATATAAATATTCATTGGAAAGATAAAAATATTTCCTACATCATAGAATGTTTTTTATAATTTTGAGATATTAATTAAATTAAATTACTTATGACACCATGATGATGCAGCAATTACCTCATTAATGATTGATTTAAATAAAATGAAAAGATAATGTAAATTCTAATAATTTAACTTAGAAAAAGCCTATTGTATGAGTATATTTAGAACCCTTATCACCTTATCCTCTAAATATATCAATTTGGGACCTTTAAAATCTGAAAATCATTTTATAATAAAGTAACTTTTCTTGAGTTTCCATGAGTGCCCCTCCTCTCCTCTTATAAAAGGCCCCCACCTCTACCACCATACCCACACCTATAAAGCCATTTTCTCAGCCAAGCCCTATCCATTTCATCTTTAAACATCTTTCTACTCATCATTGAAGCCTCACATTTGGTAGAATTCTCTTCAAGAAACCCTTTTGTTTCAAACCAAGAGGAGTTACCCGATTTAAAGGTAATGACTTCGCTTGTGTTATTTTGTTTTATTTTGCTTCTCCAAACACCTAAACTCTTTTTATTACTTTATTTTGTAACAAAACAGTATATTCGATATACTAGGATATTTTTATTTGAAGTATTCGAGCTACACTTACACACACATTCATCTAATGGTTAAAGAACATACTGTTTCTATGGATGGCAAATTACTGTCTCACGAAATGATGATTGTTCAATCTTCTCTTAACAACTTTCATGGTGGCCATTTTGATGTCACTAAATTTTATATATGATATATATGGTATTTATGTTTCCGATATTTTTCTGTATTTTATATTTAAAACATGCCTTTATGCTTTTCATGTTGTGCAAATGTGATAATTTCATACGAGGAAGTGTGGACTACCGCCCCCTCATGTTATGTGACTCGTTCATGAAACACATGGAAAGTATAAATAATAAAATTAATGAACTTATGTGACATATATAATATATATATTATAATGGAATTAAAATATATATCTCTCTCAATTATTTTTAATTCCATTAATATGACAAAGAAATGAAAGTAGTGTTCATGCGTACGTACGGCCTACCGTCTCCATGAACGGTGCATTTCATTTATTTTTATCAGAAAATGTTATGTAATAGTATAAAATGAATATTTACTGGACATATATGCTATTTAAATGATTAATACTATTTTTTAGATGATTTACTTATAACTACATGGCCAATTCTTTTCAAACAAGTTCATTTTTTACTCATGTGCCAAACATCAACAAAAACATCCGATATGAACTCACATAATTAACTAATTATTATTACATTATAATATGTGATATTAATTGAATAATAAACATTAAATTATTTCATTATGAAATTACAAATTGACCAATGTTTATTATTCAGGAATATAAAGAAACGAACAAAACAAGTCGGACTTGAGGTAAGGGATCTAACCTCTCTCTTTCTTTTCAAGTACCCTCTTTTATGTCATTTCATTTATGCTCCATGATATTATGTTAGAGGATGTTATTTTATATTAACCATACTGTAATTTGTATTTTCAAATGATGAAATACCTCCTCTTACTCTCATCAATTCATTTTTAGAATTTTTAAGTGGCGTCGTTAGGTTGCTGAATTTTCGTAAGGGATCCTACCTCTATCGTTCATTTTAAGTACTCTTTTTTATTTAACTTACTTTAAGCTCCTCTTCCTTATGTTTATGGATGTTATTTTATATTCCTATTTCTGTAAATTTTATGTTAATATGATGATAGAGCCTATTTTATATCATCAATATATTTTTGGAAGTTTTATGTGGCATTGTTAGGCTGATGAATTTTCATAAGGGGACTTTCATCTCACTTTTTATTCCCGTGAGATTCAGGCTACAATGGACACTATTTCGTTTTGTGTGGTGTATGTACTGCCCAATATCTTACTATTTGTGTAATACACTATCATTTATGGGTATTTACATCTTCATTGTATGACCCTTCTTTCATGGGGTGTACGTTTCGAAAGATTCACAAATCTGTAAGGAAACCTTCCACACTCCTCTTTTAAAAATACTTATTTTACTATGTCTTTTAATTTGCATCTATTTATGTTTGGATATGTTCTTCTATATCCTTTTTGATGTAAATTTTATGTTCAAGTGATGAGATACCATTTTCTCTCTCATCAACTCGTTTTATGAGTTTTAATGTGATGTCGTTAGGCTGTCGAATTCTTGCAAGGGATCTTCTTAAATCAATTTCAATCCTTTGGGTTAAACTTGTACTCCTTGATCATGTCATTCTATGAATATGTGTGAATGTCTCTGATTGTTTTACACTTAATATCCACTTATATTGGATGTATTTATAATTTTCACAGATAATTATGAGATTGATTTGTCCTTAATTTAAGGATGCCTTCTTTATAAGGGATTTCATCTCTTTTTACATTTCTATTGAGACATCATTGTTGTTATGCACCAATTCACTCAAATATGGTGTATATACTATCATTTGGCATATTATATCATTAATCCCTATATTCACATTATAACATAATGTTCTGATTAAATGTTATTCATCAATTATTGTATTCAAGAGTCTCTCATTTTGTTAAAAACCCTTTAACTAAAATATATTTTTAAATGTTTTAATGATTTATTCTTATAAATATTTCTCATTAATATACATGTTTTCAAAATGGTTTAAATATTTAATTATGTGGATATTAATGGTTTGAAATGTTAAAAGCTTCAATGTGGTATGGGACACTTTGATTAAAAAATATCATTATTAAATGTTTTAAATGGTTGTGAAAATGGTTTTTAGAATGGATTCATTATTTCAATATCCTAAATATGGTATATTATTATTGAAATGTGGGAATGTTATCTTTCCTTTATGCTTATGTTATGTGAAATTATTATGTTATGGTTCTTGGGAATTTTTTATGAAGATGGGTGGTTCCATGATAAACTATGGGCGGGTGAGCCAGATATAGCTCTCCAATGCATTAGGTAATGCGATGGGGTTAAATGTTATGGTTTTTACGAAGAGATTTAGGAAATATACTGTGATGGGTATTCCAAACATAACCATGAAGGTTACTCCCTGCGTAAGAATGTTATGAATGCCTCAAGTTACCTTTATGTCTTATGATTTCTATGAGTTATTCTTAAATCTTCTGATTTCATTAGGTATGTTAAATTGAATATGTTTTATGAGTAAAGTATGATTTCATTGAATCTTATGTATACATGGACTACTGTTTTATTTCTGTATTTTTATAACCCTTACTGAGCTTTTTATGCTCATCCCACGTTTTTCTGAAATGTTTTTCACAGGGCATAAAGTTCAATAGGGTCAAGGATGAAATCATGGAAATGTCAGGATGTCTAAAACAAGGAACTAGACATGACTCATTTGTTCAAGAGTTTTTATTTTGCGAAACAAATGGAAGCTGAGTAGATGTGACTACTTTGTAATCTCTGAGATGTAATAGTTTTGTCATAATTATCTAATACTCTAAACCTGAAAAGATCCTCAATGTGAATTATTAATTAAAATCAATAATAAATAATGTTTAAGGTCGGGTCCTTATAGTTGGTATAAGAGGTCGGTTTAGATAACTTTAGAGGTTTGGGTATTCTCTAAGCATAAGTGACATTACCATAATGGTTAGGATTTTAGAAAGAGTCATAGTTTTTAGATAAAGTGAATGAGTAAATATATCTTAGTGTTTATCTTCCTCATTAGTACATGGTGATTTTGTTTATATACTCACACTGACATTTTTTGTTTTAGTAAATGGATGGATCTAGCAGGTGCCAATGAGACAATGGATTTGAAGGAAGCTATGGTGTTTCAATGATTAAGAGAATGGATGAAATGAGGGATTCAATGAGAAATCTCGTGGTTATTCTAATCCAACTATTAGGAGTCATGATCTACCACTAGAACCTTGGTGAGTTCTCTAATGCAACATGTACGAGATGACCAAATCGATGTGGAAGTTCGGGTAATAATTATAAAAGTAACCATTAGGTATTATATGGTCCTTACATTTAAGGTAATTATGGGTTATTATATGTTATGATTGAAAATGGAAGGCATGAGATAAACTTGAGGTTAAATTATGTTATGGTTATTTTTTGAAGATTTTTTTTTCTTTTTGGGGAATGTTATAAGAATCATGTAGTTTCGGAAAAAGGACAACACATAGACAGCGTGACAACCTGTCGCATCGGATGAAGCTGCGGGAATCGAACCCATAACCAAAGTGTGACTGGTATTTATCACCTACCACTGGACTACGTGAAGTCCCTTGTTAGTTTTACTAATTATTTTTAGTTAGATGATCTTATTAATCTAGAATAAGTTTATTTTGGGTTATCTATGGAAATTATAAACCTATCATGGAGGATATGTGATTTGGTTAATTACTTTTCGGTATGACAGTGTAAGAGTAACTGATGTTATTTTAAGATAAATGTTAAGGTTTATCTTGGAAGACTGTGTGATTAAATCCTAGAAATATTTGTGTTTCAATCTTAGATTGATTTACTTTGAAGAATTTTATGGACAATTTGTTTATTGAATGGTCTTTGTTGAACTTTGGGTATTGTTTGAAATATTTTGGAGATGAAGAATAGATTTTTTTTTAAAAGGATAATCCTTTTTGGGTATTATCTGATCTTGTACTAACCTTTTTGGTTTTGGTTTTGGATAAGGTCTAAAGGCTTGGGAAGTATATAGTTCTCTTTTTTGGATTAGGTGATTCTCGAAAAGTTGATTGTAGTACTCTTAATGAGAACAAGTCTTCCTAAATACTCATCATTTGGAGAAAGTATGAGTTTGTGTAAGAAATCTAGTAAAAGTTGAAAGTCAACATGACAAGTAAGTATGTTTCATTATGATTTAGTTAATCTCAAAAAATAAATTCCTCAATTAAAAGTAACTTAAAACCAAAATGTTTTTGGTTATCTTTTCCTACTGGTGAATCAAATACCGTTTAACCCATCACCAGTTTGTGATTTTCTGGAGGTTAACTTTATCCTAAACATGTTTTCTATCACTCTCTATCAGAAAATGAACCTTTGATTTTTATTCCATATTCATATAGCCCTACATGGAATCCTAGTGTACGTTAACTCTAGTGACCTTTGTACTTATCTCCCTTTCTTTTAGAGTGATATTTTTACTGACTCTTGTTCCGATGTGGGACTTTCAATGAAGTTTGCATGCCCAATTTTGAAATTGCGGGGACACAATTCCAAAAACGGTGGATGGATGTAACATCCCAGGTAAATTAATAATATTACATTCTAATGTTTATTAATATTTGTGAATAATAAGTTAATATTACTTTAAAGAGAATTCTATGCTCGATGGTGTACCAAATATGCAACAACAAGTTTTTTTGAAATCTTACGTTGGACACTAATAATATAACAATATTATAATAGTTAACGCCTAGCCGTTGTAATAGAGAGAATGAACAGAAATAACTACAAAATTATTACACTTGTTTTTTAAATAGTTCTACATTTATCCAATAAATGTTCGCGGCTTAAAATCCAAATGAATCCAAATTTAAGAATAAATACTCTAATATTTTTAAAAGACTATTTTACCCCCTTTTGATGGCAATCCATTTTTAAAATCTATCTTTTGACAATTTTATAAGATCTATTTGTCAAAATAAACATATTATTTATTATTGGGATATGGAAATTTACTTTGGTTAAATTTTTGGTATGTTTCTAACAATGTTCATTTTTTAATGAATAGTGAAATATATTGCCTTTTACATCAAAAACTGCTTTTTCATCTTATTTAAATATATGTATAGATTATATTTTTAATTGGTTTTAATGTATTATTATAATATTTTTTTACAATTTAATTCAATTTTGGTAATTAGAATTAATTTCACTTTGAAAATGGACATAAACAATTGCCAAGCTTTTTATAAATATTGCTTCCGAAAAAAACCCGCTATTTGTTTTGACAGCAGGAATTAACTATATAATTTATTAATGAAACTTATATGTTTTGAATTTGGTAAAATGGACATCATTTCTGAATTAGAAATATCAAATATTTCTTAGGGTTAATTTTTTCTCTTTTTCTGATAATGTTTTTTTAATGAATAGTGAAAAATACATTTTTTTAATTCAAGACTGCCTTTTCATCCAATTTATTTATACATTTAGATTGTAATTTTAATTTTTTTTTTAAGTATAATTTAATTATGTTTTTAACACTTAATACAATTTTGTTCATTGGAAGTAATTTCACTTTTCAATTGGATGTTAAAACAAGTCAATCTTTTGATAAATTTTACTTCTTAAAAACTCGTCTTTTGTTTTGACAATGAGATTTACTTTTAAATTAATTAAAACAATTTATATGTTTTGAATTTGATAAAATGGGTTCCATATTTGGAATCATAAGGTACAAATTATGTAATTAAGACTCTTTTGTTTTTTGACATTATGAATAGTAACGACGATAATTATCTTTAATTATCGTGATTAATTAGTAATCGAGTAATTAAGGGTAAGAAAATAATATCATAAAAATATAAAATGACTCCAAAATGAGTCTTAATGCTATTTTTGGTGTCATTGACTACCATGGGATTCCTTGTGACAACATTGGGACCCCATGGAATCACTTTAGTGTGATAGTGACAATTTATCATATTTTTTTTAAAGAAAGGAAAATGTAAACAAAGTATTTAACACCTAAGTAAATTAATTTTAATTTTGTTTAAATAAACGATATATTAGACTATAAATATTAATTGTAAAGATAAAAATATTTACTACATCATAATATTTTTTTATAATTTTTAGATATTAAATAAATGAAATTATTTATGACACCATGATGATGCAGTAATTACCTCATTAATGAACGATTTAAATAAAATGAAAAGATAATGTAAACACTAAGACATACACATTGGAAAATCCTATTGGATGACTATATTTCAAACCCTAATCACCTTATCCTAGAAATAAATCAATTTGGGACCTTTAAAATCCGAAAATCAATTTATAATAAAGTAACTTCTCATGACTTTGCATGAGTGCCCCTCCTCTCCTCTTATAAAAGGCCCCCACTTCTACCACCTTACTCACACCTCTAAAGCCTTTGGCTCCACCCAAACCTATCCATTTCATCTCTCCAAATTCCTCTATTCATCATTGTAGCCTCACCTTTGTCAGAATTCTCTTCATGAAACCCTTTGGGTCAAACCAAGAGGAGTTACCCGATTTAAAGGTAATGTCTTCACTTGTGTTCTTTTGTTTGATTTTGCATCTCCAAACCCCTAAAATCTTCTTATTAATTTATTTTGTAACAAAACCAGTATCTAAAATATATAGGATGTTATTATGTGATTTATTCAAGCTACACATACACACACCTTCTTCTAATGGTTAAAAAACATACTATTTCTGTGGATGGTGAATTACTGCCTCATGAAACGATGATTGTTCAATCTTCTCTTAACACCTTTCATGGTGGCCATAATAATGTCACTATATTTTATATATGATATATATGGTATTTATGTTTCTTATATGCTTCTGTATTTTATATTTAAAACATGCATTTATGCTTATCATGTTGTGCAAATGTGATAATTTTATACGAAGAAGTGTGCACTACCGCCCCCTCAAGTGATGTGACTCGTTAATGCAATACATTGAATGTATAAATAATGAAATTAATGAACTTATGTGACATATATAACATATATAGTATAATTTAACTATAATATATATATATATATCTCAATTATTTTTAATTCCATTAATATAACAAATAAATGAAAGTAACGTCCATGCGTACGTACGGCCTACCATCTCCATGAATGGTGCATTTCATTTCTTTTTATCTCCAAATGTTATGTAATAGTATAAAATGAATATTTACTAGACATATATGATATTTAAATCATTAATACTATTCTGGAGATAATTTACTTACAACAACATGGACAATTCTTTTCAAACAAGTTCATTTTTGACTCATGTACCAAACATCGACAAAAACATCTGATATGAACTCACGTAATTAACTAATTATTACAACATTATAATATGTGATATTAATTGAATAAAAACATTAAAGGAGGTACTTATGAAATTATTAATTTACAATATTTTATTATTTAGGAATATAACGAAATGAACAAGACGAGTCGGACTTGAGGTAAGGGATCCGACCTCTCTCTTTCTTTTCAAGTACTCTCTTTTATGTCATTTCATTTATGGTCCATGTTATTATGTTGGAGGATATTATTTTATATTAACCATACTGTAATTTTAATTTTCAAATGATAATATTCCCCCTCTTAAACTCATCAATTAATTTTTAGAATTTTTAAGTTGTTCCATTAGGCTGCCGAATTTTCATAAGGGATCCTACCTCTATCTTTATTTTTAAGTACTCTTTTTTATGTAACTTACTTTAAGCTCATCTTTCTTATGTTGACGGATGTTATTTTATATTAATCTTGCTGTAAATTTTATGTTAATATGATGAGAGACCCTATTTTATCTCATCAATACATTTTTGGAAGTTTTATGTGGTGCCGTTAGGATGCTAAATTTTCATAAGGGGGTTTTCATCTCACGTTTTATTCCCGTGAGATTCATGCTACAATGGACACTATTTCATTTTGTGTTGTGTATGTACTGCCCATTATCATACTATTTGTGTAATAAATTATCATTTATGGGTATTTACATCTACATTTCAAGACCCTTCTTTCATGGGGTGTATGTTTCGAAAGTTGCCCAAATCGGTAAGGGAACCATTCACACTCCTCTTTTAAAAATACTTATTTTGATATGTCTTTTAATTTGCATCTTTTTATGTTGGGATATGTTCTTCTATATCCTAATTGATGTAAATTTTATGTCCAAGTGATGAGATACCATTTTCTCTCTCATCAACTCATTTTATGAATTTTAAATTGACGCTATTAGGCTATCGAATTCTTGCAAGAGAACTTCTTAACTCAATTTCAATCCTTTGGGTTAAAATTTTACTCCTTGAACATGTCATTATATGAATATTTGTGAATGAATCTGATTGTTTTACACATAATATTCACTTATATTGGTTGTATTTATATTTTTCACACATAATTATGAGATTGATTAGTCCTTAATTTAAGGATACTTTCTTTATAAGGGATTTCATCTCATTTTACATTTATATTGAGACATCATTGTTGTTATGCACCAATTAACTCTTATGTGGTGTATATACTGTCCTTTGGAATATTATATCATGAATCCCTTTATTCTCATGATATTATACTATTATGATTAAATGTTATTCCCCAATTATTGTATTCAAGTGTCTTTTATTTTGTTAAAAACCATTTAACTAAAATATTGGTTTAAATGTTTTAATGATTTATTATTATAAAGATTTCTCATTAATATCCATGTTTTCAAAATGGTTTTAAGGGTTTACTTATGTGGATATTAATGGTTTAAAATATTAAAACCCTCAAAGTGTTATGGGACACTTTTATTCAAAAATATATAAATTAAATGTTTTAAATGGTTGTGAAAATGGTTTTTAAATGGATTTATTATTTCAATATATTAAAATGTGATATTGTTATTGCAATGTGGAAATTGTATCTTTCCTTTATGTGGAAGTTATGTGATATGATTATGTTATGGTTCTTGGAAATTATTTATGAAGATGGGTGGTTCCCTGATAAACTAAGGGCGGGTGACCCCGATATAGTGCTCCAATGCATCGGGTAACGCGAAGGGGTTAAACATTAAGGTTTCTCTGAAGAGATTTATGGAAAATATTGTGATGGGTTTTCCAAACGTAACCATGAGGGTTACTCCCTATGTAAGAATGTTATGAATGCCTCAATTTACCTTTATGTCCTATGATTTCTATGAGTTATTCATAAATCTTATGATTTCATGAGGTATGTCAAATTGCTTATGTTTTATGAGTAAAGTATGATTTCATTGATTCTTAGGTATACATGGACTAATGTTTTCTTTCCGTATTGTTATAACCCTTACTAAGCTTTTTATGTTCATGCTATGTTTTTCTGAAATGTTTTTCAGAGGACATAGAGTTGAATAGGGTCAAGGATGGGATCATGGAAATGTCAGGCTGTCTAAAATAAGGAACTAGACATGATTCTTCTGTTCAATAGTTTTTATTTTGCAAAAAAAATGGAAGCTGAGTAGATGTGACTACATTGTAATCATTGAGATGTAATAGTTATGTCCTAATTCTCTAAAACTCTAAACCTGAAATGATCCTCAATGTGAATTGTTAATTTAATTCAGTAATAAGAAAGTTTAAGGTTAGGTCCTTAAACTTCATCACACACTAGGTCAGAAGATCCACTAAAATATAGTGGATATTGCCTAATAAAATATTCCATCGCTATCTTATTCCTTTGTGATTGGTTTATATTATCATATTCATTGATGTCACATCCATATATTTCATGAATCAAATAATCTGTTACTATTAAAAACTACATAGTTACAATTCCCACAATTCTATGTTGTATATTTGGAAGGATATCATCCTCACAGTGCCTTCCTACTTCAGCTTCCATTTTAATTTTTGATAAATTAATTCTGAACTAAAATACCATAGATGAAGGAACATGGGAATAATTAAATTATATATAATTTCATGATATCCATAAATTAAAAAATCATTTATGTTCATTCTATTGACATTATCTTATCCCCTATATTTATCTAAACACGGCTATGATACCAACTACAAGAACTCGTTCTTCTTCAATACACATTGTAGTTAATTAAACAATATATCACATTTAAAAATTACCAAATATAATTTAATATTAGTTCTGTATAGAATTATATCATAAAATCATATATATAAACTCATATATCACAATGTAGACACTTCTACCTAATATCCATTATTTACACAATATGAATCTTTTAAAATAAAACATGATTTATTTCTATTAATAAACATTATGAATTTAAATATTAATTCTTCCTTTATTTTTCCCATACATAATCACTATGAAAATTTTTAAAAAAATGCGATGATAAAAAATATATCAGTATGGGACATAAAATGGAAGAATGAAATTTTTAGTCTATGAAAGAAAATAATTTCACAAGGTTATAACATTAACACATGAATCAAAATTTCGTTAGCTTGCCTTATAAAATCATATGTATCTTGAAAACACATATCAATAATAAATAAATCATAAATTTAAATTGTGTAATCATTTTCATATCACTATTATATATAAATTAAACATCTTAGCTACCCAGGGAATAACCATCCAAGTTACAACTGGAATTACCATCACTGTATATTCCCATAATTTCTTAGGAGAATCCTAACTGGTCAACTTCATCCTTGTACCCAATGCAACTGAAAGATATAACATGATCAAATAATCTTGGTTTATCATGGAAGCACCCATCATAATAACAATTCACAAGAACCTTATCAAGGAAATAATATATAATGATTTCAAAAATGATATAATATATAGGAAAATAACTTCTCCTTTTTGAAATCACATTTCTTTTTTACATGTATCTCACTCATAAATGAATAATATGTATTTCAAAATTACAATTGTTAACCTTTAGTTGAAGCTTAAAAATATAAACACATCATGAAATTGGTAATTAATTTTTATTCCATATATTTAAAAAACATTCTTTTTAAACTTTTTAAAAAGATACATTAAAGGAGATTTTAAAAGGAATGTTTTTTACAAGTTTCATGTTTTTGAAGTGAGAGTTAATAAATTTAATGGAATATGTGTATTAAATGTTATGAAACATAATAAAATATAATATAATCAAAATTAATTATAAAAATATTCATAGGATGAAAAATTCAATTAAGTAAAAAAGATAACCAAAAGAATGGAAATTGGGTTAATAATGTTTTTAACTTATGTATGAAAGCATTCTTAACTTGTATGTAATGTCTTGTATAATCAAATGACATTCATTAATTACTAAATCAAAACAATATTATTCATTTAGTAGATTTATTATTATTTATTATGTTCATTTATGGCTATTTGGATGAGCTATAGTGTTCAATTACGTCGTTCCGAGTCTATTTGTTTCATCATTCTATAGTCAGTTCCTTTGAGTACAATTATTGTAATTCTATCCAAATTGATGAAAATACCTATAAATGGAATGAAATTGTATTATTGTGTCAAAATTTTTAAAATGATCCATTATATCATTTTTTATGATATAATGATGATTTTTTAGGTAAAAAATTAATGATAATTGTTTGGATTATTTTTTGTTGTTTTTTCAACCATCACAAACAAGTTTTGTTTTGTTAAATATTATGTTTAAAAATTTGTTCTAGAGAATTAAAAAAGTTTTATTATAAAAATTAAAATATTTTTCAACCTGAATAATGGTTTTATGAATATACTTGAAGTAGTTAATGTAAAATGAAAACGCATCACCCATGAAGGCAGTGAAGCGACATGTCACATACGATGTTTTCATTTTTCTATAATAAGAGTAGAAAAAACTTGGTTTGATGATGGATATTCCTTTTGCATAAAAATATTACTGTATATATATGATACTAGATTTATACTTCCACTTTATATGAGGTAGGTGATAATAAAATACAAATAAAGAATGAATAAATGAATTTAAAAGAGACAGAATGAGGACTTTACCTCTTGAATATTGCCACCATGAGATTCTTCTTAAGGTAGTTGGTTTTGGTCTTTTGGTTAGAATTTGTGGTCTTTTAATTGAGGAAGATACTTAGTAAGTGAATTGGGTATAAATTTTCAATTATACATTGCTTTTTATGTTTGATTAGAATGTGTTGTGGGGTGGTATTTATAGGGAGAAGAGAAGGGTGTTTTTTATTTTTTCATTCATTTGAATATTCTGATGGATCAAGACTATCAGTAGTGTTGATTAACATAACTAAATATATTAAGTATTGCATATTATTTAGAAATAATGAGTTCATACCTCATCTATATATTCTACATGACTCAATAATTCATTATTTTAATTATAATGTTAAATACCATAAATTATTATATTTAACTATTCACAAAAAAATTAAACTATTTCTGAAAAATATAAAAACACCACCATAACCATTTTTATATGTGTATATTTTAAAAAAGAAATCCATTTTATGAAAATAAATTTCAGGATTTGAGAAATTTAATTTTTAGTTAAAATCATCATTTATTCGAACGATACTTATTTTAATGTAATAAGATATTTTATGACACTTTTAAAAGTGACATGTGGACTCTTAAAAATAACATATTATTTTAATAAAAAAGAAATAATAATTTATGAATATATTTTATTAAAATTTATTTTCTTTTAAATCATTATATTAATTAACAAATTATATATTAGCTTTTATATTTCCCAAAAAAACAACACTTGATTTATAATTTTTAAGACATTTATTTATTATTTGATGATATAAATATATCATATTATCACTTAATAGAATCCTAAATTTTTATTTATAAATTCATAGGTGGGTTTATTTTTCACAAGTGTAAATTACTATTCCTAACATTCACACTACTATTCCAATGATCTAGTTAATATTACATTATTATATATACCTTAATTTATATAAATACCACTTATTTAATTATAAATTTAATTTTAATTTATATAGTTAATTCAAGAATTAAAAAAATCATTCTATAAGTACCTGGTTTGTTACAATGCATGATTCTAGGACAACGAGTCACTAAATATTTTTGATGTTCTCCGAGTTAAGGAAAGTGATGCAATTATCTACACCAAAAAATAGTAATCATATTGTCTAATTTGAGGAGAAAATAAAAAACTATTAAAAAAATGTATTACATAAGTTTTTGGGTGGACTTAGAATTATATATGTATAATATTTGTAAACCAAGTGGGTCTGCATGTCCACTCTGGATTAAAATATTAGTGCACTTAGTGTTTCAACACATTGATACATTGAAGAAGTTTCCTCCTAGGATTATCCCAGTTTGGGTTATATAGAATAAGTTTAAAGGACTCCAATATCCATGTAACATGTCAGTAGATATAGGCCTAATGAGTGTGGCTATATCCAAATACCCACGTACATGATTTCAATGGCTATAAAAGGCATGGTAGCATCAATGTCTCTATATCCATTTGCAAGGCACGTGGCTATAGTCTTTGGCTACAAGTTATCCTATAAAAAATCTTGACACTGAATGTCCTATATCCCAAAAAATGTGAACCGTGGATATAGCCTTGTTGATTTATAATATTCAATCCAATGATTAATTTAATATGGAAATATTCCTCATGTGGTCTCATATACTTCAGTAATCATATTGTTTATTGAGACTCTATATTTTGAAAATAAATTATAATTTTGTATGTGTTGAATTAGTACCACATGCTTATATGTTATGACTTATCCCACTATTATTTGGGTGTTTTTAATAATATATATAAAATGATATCAATACATAAAGATATATATATGAATATGAAAAAATAAAATCCAAGAATGTTTTAAATTGAGGTTTTGGTATTAAGTACAAGAAAATAGAACCGCTATGATACAATAAATTCTATTTTTTAATTCGTAAAAACTCATAAATAAATAAATTTTAAATTATTAAATAATTAATTAGATATATTCAACTTCATGACCATTTTATGGTCTTTAGAGACTTAATCCACTCAAACACTATGAAAATATGATTCATTAATGTAGAAAAAATATATTTATATACAAATTTTTGATATTTTAATTATATATCTATATAAATGGCCATTCAAGGCATGTGGATATAGAATACACACTCATAATCTATATACTCATACATTAAATTCACATGGATATGTTTTGAAAAACCGTAAACTATAGTCACTGATATTTTATGTATATGGATATAAAAAGGAAAACCACTATATCCATAGAAATTTATGGAGCATGCCCATAAAAATAAAAACACATCACCAATATCCATAGACATTAAATGTATGTGGTCATAGTCTATAAAATACTAACCTATAGAGACAAAAATTATTGATTCATGGAGATAGTTAATCAACTCATAACATAGTTATATAAATATTAATTTTATATTGAAATATCCTATAAACAAATTTCATTTATCTATGATAATTTATAGAGTATTTATATATCATATAAATGAATAACTTATAGCCACAATAATTTAATACATTTGGATAATGTGTCCATTCCAATTTATTGTTTTCTTTCCAATTCACATTCTTGCTAGTTTCCCATTCGTACTATACCCTATAGCCATGGGTATGGTTTCAAGTGAATATAGAGGACTTATATCTTGGAGAAAATTTTTCCCAAGGATATAGGTTCCTTATAACAATATAATATGATTCATGTGACTAAAGGTCTTTAAATGTTGATATTTTTATAGTTGTTCATGTAAAACTTTTTTTTCATATGATTTTTAATCAATATTGCTTCATAATTTTTATATGGTGAAATAATCTTTTATAATAAGTTAAACATGATATATTATTATAGTCTAATGAAAATTAATGGAAGACAATGATTTACCTCCCCCCATCTCATAACATATTTTCCATTCATGGGGTAAACAATTTTTATATCTATAGTTAAAAAATTGAAACATATTGTTTTCCTATCATTTTTGGTAGAACTATAAAATAACAGTCCCATTAATCAAAATATAATATTATGATAGGTAATGTTCATTATATATAATAAAATATTTTTTAGCTTAAAATGATGAAAATTAATATCATCCTCACTATATGACATTAACTGAATTTCCACAAAAATTAGAAACTGGAAATGTATGATGGAAATTCCAGGCCCCTACAATAGATACCTCTCAAAAATATCATAAATAAAAATAAAAATAAAACCATGTTAAAGGTGAAACCAATCTATATAAAGGATACAGAAAACATTATCACAATACGAAATTTCTCTCAAATAATTCATATATGTGAGAATCAATATAAATATAAAATAAATGGGAAACCATTCAATGTATACGATAGAGAAACCTATGAATTCACATTAAATAGATCTAGAAAATTTTATTTCCCTATTAAATCAAATAAATAAAAATAAATAAGATAGCACTAATATTTTCTATTAGGGAAAGATACCTCCCAAAATTGATTGTACTTTAAAAATAATCTAGTAAAGTGTTGGTATATGACACTATCATACAGAAAATAAATTTTCCAAAAATTTTATAGAGAGGTAAATAACCCTCAAGTAGTAAAATCACTACATGGGAAAACTTTATAAGGTACTAGCCACACTAAGAGAAAAAACTAAACCATTTACCTGAACCATATTTTCAAATGAATACCCATTTAAAACACATTTTTTGGTATTTATTATATTTTTTATGATTAAACAATTATGTGAACATTAAAATCCCTATTAAAACATAAAAATTAAAATGTTTGTGAGATAAAAAATATGTTTTTTAGTGAAATGAGTAAAATTATACTAGGATAATACAAACAATATAAGCCTTATCTAACTCACCACTAAGTAATTAAAACCATGATGAATCTCATGTTACTCATATTGATGTAGTCCCATGATATTTAATGGAAATAAATCAACTATTCCAACCCTAATTCACCCCACAATACTCAATTCTAGAGATATAATACACACTCTAACTGTAAAATATCACCTTACTCTATAGGTTTTTAGACCGTGTGACTCACAAATCCAATCATTCATATCCACCTCTAGAGAATATCATTAAGGATATTTAGTAGATCCTTCTCTCAAAGAGATGCATCTCTCCAAAAATTCCATATGATCAATCAACTATATCGAACATTATTACTATATAACTCTATATATATAAGGATCACCAGAATCACAGTGTTCTCAAAATATTTTTCATTATACTCATTGATGTCTTGTAAATGTGGAAAGTGACTAATATGATCAAATAAATGATTTACAAAGATGGACACACTATTTTCTCCTTGGTGGATCTCTATCTATTCTATTGTATAGATATCCAAATAAAAATGAGAAATAAATATCTTCTTCAATATTTCATGAATTATTTAAAAGGAATCCATTGATGTTTCCAAGATTCATATTGAACCATATACAATAAACATTTTAAAATATCCAATCCACTTCCGAAACATAAAATTAATTTGGAGTCTAATTTTACCCAAATGTTACATCAATCTATTCTATATCATCCACAACCTCATAGATAGATTATCATTGGAGGATCTATGTTACTTCATTCCATAGAATTTTTAAAATTTCCCATCCCATGATACATATTTTTTCCCTCTCATAATTTATCTAGTGTGTTATGGAAATATAATTCAATTTATTATAAAAATCAAATAGAGATATATAAAAATAATCACAGCTACCCCCATAATGAAAATTGATTAATAAAAATTAATATGTTAAATAAAAAACTTATCTATTGTCATCATCCCATCATATAAATACTTCTATTCCACATCATCACCCCCACATAATCACCCCCCAAATAATCAATCTATATATCATCAACCACAACATCATTCATCATAATATACATTACTCCCCAAAATCCACATTCTACATATATTTATATATAATAACATATTTTGGATATCAATAGTAATATAAAAAATTATTTTTAAAAAAAATTACTAAATAATAATTAATTAATCAATAGGATATCCAAACTAATATATTTCAAAACCATTTCACCAAAACATATCTATTCAGAAAATTATAAAAAATTTAGTTCAAAATATTGAACCATTATTAGAGGAAATTATTTTGGGAAGACATGATATATTCATATCCTTTACTTTTATAATTTCCACAAACTTATATATATTTAATCATAACACTTACTCTCTGATATAGTCATATTATAAGATACTTCCTTAAAAAAATATTATAAATGATTCACATTCATTCTTCATATTGAAATTATCAATAAATGATTATTAAATGAGATAACTAAAACTGAATAATAAATTCAACACATAATATATAAAATTGAAAAAACAAAAATTAACATGTTATGTATCATTTCTTTCTTGAATAAAATCTTGGAAATTTACACTTTATCTTAGGAAAAAATTTATGTTACATGTATTCATAATTATATTATGATTTTAATTAAATGATCTTTTATTTACATAATTCATTATAGTCAAAAACAATTTTACTATAAATTTTTTATTTACCATCGGTGACAATATCCAATATTAACATATGTTAGAAACTAAAAAATCACTAAATCATTCCTAATATCCTTAATATAAAAATTAATTATCATATGAATAGATGATTCAGATGGATAATAGGAAAAAATTCCATGAAATAAAAATCTCCAAGAATTTATTCATTTCTAACAATTTCATAATTGTTATATACTAATATTATTTTAAATCAACATAATTAATCATTAACATGATCTCAGTACTTCTCTAAAAGATATACTTCAATATTAAAACAGTACAACTATACAGGGAATTTTTTGGACTAAAATTAATAATTATATACTGTCATAAATTATGTAAGAATAAACATTTTAAACTATTGGATGTAATATTTTATTTTATTTTTCAATTAAATTTTTTTGAACATCTTATGATGGTGCATGAAGATATTTTAGTTTCTCCATAATGTTTTAATAAAAAAGTATTACTTATAGTAAGAAAAAATATTTAGTATGAAGGATAATTTGTGATTTTAGTAGTGCTTATAAAAAGAATATTACACACTATATAATGTTAGATAGTGTTATAATACTATATTTGGGTGAATTTATTGTTTTCAATTAAAGAACCCTACAAAATATGGGAATGTGTCATTCCATGACAAGTTTAATAGTAAAACATGATTGAAGATTTCACATCATAATCAAAAACCATTAAAAATATTCAAGGACATAATTTTGGATATTGTAATTTATTTTACTTTATGAAATATATCACATCAGTATTCATTATGCCACATCATAAACCTAATTAATTTTTCTCAATAATTAATTGATGAAAATATCATATCATTCTATAATGTAGGTGACCATCCTATGTTTTATGGTATCCATAGTTCTCAATTAGAAATAATTATGGGGATTTATCTTCATGTCTTGGTAGTTATTTTATATACTAATATTAACTTATAGTAATATAATTGTTATGAACTTTTTAAAATTATCCAACTGATATATTTGATTTAAAGTATTTATATTTCTATCTAGATATATTATTTTAAATTCAAAACATCCTTTGAATACAGATCATGTTTCAATTTATGTAAATAACGTAAAATACAACGATTTTGAAGGGGATATTATTCTTTATAAAGTAAAATGGACAATTATTCAATATTTTTATTTTAAAAGAGAAGTATGTGAGTGTAAATTTATTTGATGATCATTATTGGTAGAAATATCATCTTATGTATTCAAATCAATATACTTAAGTGAATACCGTATAATTATGTATAACACCAATTTTTGTATTTCTTTTCATTGTTCATTAATATTTTTAAGAGTTCTACCATTGTGTTGATTATAACTTTGAATCAACATAGAATATACTCCATGAAATAGAAGAAAAATCATTGAAATTGGATGATTAGTGATATCTTCATGAATCATGGAATCATATATGTGGGATGTATTTGTTAATTTTATTATCAATACATCATTCAAATGAAGTCATTCAATTTATCAATTTAGATGTGATACATGTAAAATATTCTATATATGTAGTAAAATATTTTGAATTTTATTTAATACAAAAGATAAATTATTCTTGTATTTTTCAATTTTATGACATTATCGATTTATGTTTACAGTAAAGGAGAAATTTGAATTCAACCTAATTAAATTACCCACCCCTTATGGGGTGTTTCCAAACCATAGAGTACAAAAATTTAAATATATATATATGTGTGTTTGTGTGTGTGTGTGTGTGTAAATCGTTGATTATATTGGGGGGAATTAAATATTAATGAAATTATAATGAATAAAAAGGTAGAAAACATAATAATATGTCAAATTATAACATTTTAAAAAATGTATTTCCATCCCAACTACGATATCATTGGATTGTTGTCTTATATATAGTAATTTATGGAATTCATGTAGTGATTCCATTATAAAATCAATGATAAAAGAAGATAACAAATATTATAATGAAGAATATAATGACAAGAAATTATTTTTTATTGATTTTTCAAATAGTATTTATTTGAATATAACGTTTGGTCTAATATAATAATTTTTTTTATAATCATTATTATATTTAGGTAGGTGATATAAAGTTGTTGGAAGATTTATTTTCATTTATATAAAATAAGTATAATGTATTAAAGATCATTTCCTTTAAAAATACTTTTGGTTTCATTAACCATCATACAGATGTAATGAATCTATTTATATAATGTTATTGAGATAATGGACCAACATATTAAATATATGATAATGAGAATATTTAATCAAATGTAAAATCCAAAAGATACCTCACATAAGGAGATGAATATTATTGAGTTTTCCATTGATGATTTTCATAGAATGATGGTTGTATGTGAATTTAATGTGAATATATGGAAATATTTAGATAATTAATCTAAATAAATGTCATAAAATATGATTATAGGTTAGTTTTTCCAAATTGTAATCCTAAATAACATAAAAATTATGATTTATTATTATTTGTGGGATGGAAATTACAAATTGATATATGATGATTTCATGCTATGAAACCATTTTATTTATTTATATATAGAATGATTCTTCATATCACTCCTATATTTTTGAATAAATTTGATTTGAAGGATAGTGAGTTTGGAAATATTTAAAAATATAATCGAAGACTACTCTATTATGAAATTTCAAATTAAAAAATTCATGTGGTAAGAAGTTTTGGAGGAAGATATTTTTTAGAATAGATGTAGAGTATAATGTGGAAGATCAATTGGAAGGTAATGATATTATGTTCATCTCAAATATATATGAGGAAAATGGTGTATCTATTATAGTTATTTAAAATTAAAGTAGATATAAATGATAAATATTGGGGATTTTTCTAATTACCATAGAGAATTTGATGTATCTATTGAAGAGAATAATTTACATATAAAAATACAACAACAAGGGAATTTTTTGTAATTATTAATCAAGATATGATAATAAACATGAAGAATTAGTTGTCCTATAATAAAATATAGTTTATGAATGTGTGAATAATCATATGAAATCTAAAGAGTATATGAATTTAAAAAATTGATATTAAAAAATATTCCAATATCATTAATGATCGTCATACATGTACTACGAAAAAACATATGAAAATTAACATGCATGAGTGGAGGAAGTTGTTACCCTAAAAATAAATATTCAATTCAGAGACTAGAATAGTTGTTATAATGAATGAATTTTTGTCATGTTTTATTATAATGTTTCATAATAGATTATATATCAAGGATTGAAGACATGTTATGAGATTCAATGTTCTTATTAACCATGTTCAATTGGTGAAACTAGTACTAGTTATGATTTTGAAACATCAATGTAAAAGTATATAAATATGAAATGGATCTGTAGTATAAGAAATGAGAATTGTATCAACCATCTATTACTTATCATTAATAGTTTTTCTATAAAAAGATAAATTTTTTTAAATTGGTGAAAACAATTGGATATTTAATTTAATGAAGCATAAAAAATGTCATATTATTAAAGACTATATATATCCAATTATACTGTCACAAAAAATATCCATGAGGTTAATCTGTTTAATATTAGTAAATTAGAGTTTAAATAATCTCTTTAAATTAATTTATGAATTCATTTTATAGTTACTATTTCAATTTTACTCCTTGGTAATAATGTAATATATTGTAACTATAAAATTCATAAATACTCATTTAAAAGTAAATTTAATGTAGACAAAACAACTATCAATTCAATTACTTTGAATGAAGTATTATCCACACTATTAAGTTGAATTTTAACTGGTGGATTATGTTGAGTATAATGAGAATATATCAAATAATCTTTAAAAATATTCTATAATTTATTATATGAAATTGGAAAAGAACAAAATGGTTAATTTGACAAAAAAATTATTTAAAAGAATCAAATAATAGTATAACATGGATTCTAGATAGTGGGTTTCCTCCTTATATGATAGGTAATATTAATATATTGAATAATTCTAAAGTTAATTTTAATTGTATAATAAGATTCATAATCAATACAGAACTACATATCAAATTAAGAAGAAATACGTGGTTAGATAGTGATAAATTTAAGAATTTTGAGGTAATCTATGTTGGTGGTCTTTATTATAACATGTCATGTGTTCATCATATTTGTGACATGGCATTGGAAGTCACATTATATAGGATGTTATTTAGTAAAAAAAGTCTTCTAATTACTTAATTTAATGTTTTGGGATGAAGGGAAATCTATATCATGTTAATAGAAAGGATAATACGCCTCTTCTAATAGTAGCAGAAGGAAACAAAATTCAGTATCATAGTAAATGATGTGTTATACAAAAATTGTGAAGCTCAGGTAAAATTTTATAGAAATAGTAGATATTCCTAATATGATGTGAGATTTTGAAAATATTTGAATCACTTGTATGTAAGGAAAATATTTTGAAATATAAAACCCCAAAATAAGATGAGATTATAATGATTGATGAATTTCGATGAATCTAATATGTTTTTTAATTGGCCATGCTACAAAATATAGTGATATGTATTAAATCATACTTGTTAATGGTTATAAAATAATTGTATTTCAAATATTTAAATGATAAAATACATAATTAATTAATTACATATAAAAAATTAATAAAAATAACTAAATTAAACTAAATGAACTATGAAAATTATTAGATCTGAAAACTTAACATGGTATGTAACATCAGTGGTTTAGTTATACCATAAATAATATACAATTAATCACGATGTATAATATCTGATAGCTCGCCAATAGAATGATCCTATTAAAAGGAGAAGTCTCTAGTTAAATAACATTGTATTCTTTTTGAAGATACTGACATATCCTATCATTATTTAATATAAGATATTTTAGTGGATATTTATGCTTAAAGTATTATATATTACATGGGTATAGAAAATTCTATTTGAAATGTGGCATGAAATGAAATAGTTTTTATATTATCTTTGAGTTTTTGGATGAATATTATTTTTTCTAAAATAATAAAGAAAATCACAAAAAATTCATTGATGTAGTGGTTAAATTCATATTATTAGGTTAATCATCAAAGTTTATGTTCTTTAATGTATCAATAAAATGATGAAAATTAATTGTCTAGGGTGTTAATTTGATAGTTATTAAAATTGAGTCCAAATAAAAATATGGAATATTTATTTCCAAAAATGTTTTTGAATAAGATGAATAGATTAATTTATATATATTAAAACATAAAAAGTTAATGGTTTTAATGATTTGAAATTTTTATTTGATATATGTAAAGGTAAATATGGTATTCAACATGTGACTCAATCCTAAAGGTTGTGTGGTCTTGTCAATCTGATGAATATTATTTTGGATAAGTATAATCCACCTTAGACTCTATGGATGAGGATAATTGATGATAATATTTTATTATATGATATTTTTCGAAGCCTATATGATGAAAAAATAGAGAAGAATTCTAATATAAAGTCCATGAATTTAAATTTCCATTATATTGAAAATATTCATATCTTGTGGGTATTGGATAGACCAATGTATAATAATCTAATTTTTAAAACATTTATCCTTGTGTCCATTCTAGAAAAATAATAAAAGATTATTTAATAACATATAATTGATTATTTGTGAAGGATATGCTCAATTATATTGATTTTATGTTTAAAATAAATTCACTAGAATTTAATGTATGGATCCTATCAAACATTCTCTAAGAGTGGTTTTTTAAAAGAAGAAAAATATATCAAATGTATGTAATGATAATATATCTGAAAATTCATCTTAAGTGAAGATGATTATATTGAAAAATGGTTAGAATATAATTTTCCAAATAATGATATTGATGATTGAAATAACCTTATTCCTTGTCAGCACCAAACCCATGATGGGATAAATCCATGACTACCCCAATCCGGCCACCATAGGACAGAGGGTGGTGATAAGTGTTTATGGCATAGTAAACTCAGAGAGGCCTTTTTCTACGAACCTGTACACACACACAGATCCAACTCATTGAAAAAGTGCAAAGGGGAAATAAAAAAATGTGCAAACTACTATAATGTAAAATGAACATGAATGAACCTCTAGATAATACATGATTATGGTAGTGTATAATAAAATTTTAAGGGGAAAACACATGCACAAACTAGAAACAAATCCCCACCAGAACAAAATGGAAAAGTGTAAAAACTAAGTGAGTTTATCTTCTATATTCCAAGCTACTACCACCTTACACAGTCCTAGTAGCATGTATCCCCAATCTCCTCTGTGGTCATGGTCGACCTGTCTGTTGTCTTTAAAATACACTACACATGTTAGGAAAACCCTATGCAGGGGTGAGTATATACATACCAAGTATAACACCCCAAAAAGGTTAAGGGGGAGCAATATGAAATACACTGAAAATGAAATAAGTATAGAACTAGGTACAGTAAAAGATAATGGAAATACTATAGCTCAACCCCACAAAATACTAAAAGTAGAATCCTCTTAATACAAGGAACTCAAAACTGTTTGGATATGAACTCCTCATCATGTCTTTTCTACCTATTTCCTGAGACTATACCCTTACAACAATGATAATCTAGACACAGAAAGCATGTGGCATACCCCGTGCATCTTCACCTCTCCTATAAGAAGGGTAACCAATACCCAAGTCATGGTTACTATAATAACACACATATATATATATATATGCTAAATAAAATAATCCCAAATAAAGGAGTAATGGGATCTCCATATCAAAGCTCAGATGAAGAAAGTGTGTAGCAATTAGTTCAAAGGTAAAATCATACGTAATGCCCATAAACTCATGTGTCTACCTAGGAGACACAAGTCAATGGGGTTTAAATCACCACACCTTGATACTATCCACATTGGGAAGATCTAACTCACCCTCATTGTTTTACGTCACATCACAAGAACGCAGCTCAGTGGCGAAAGTTCCCCCCTTTCTTGTGAGTCCTTAGGTAATTCGAACCACAACTCACTATTGTGCCACCCAGTAGAGGACCTTCTATGGTAGACACCAAATAATTCCACTTCACATCTCATCTGAAGCATACCACATGGGGAAATCACTGGGGAATGCCCCCGAGAAGACTCTACTGGAGGGTAAGCCCAATGAGTCTTCATGGAAACACCACTGCCCAACCCAGATGGGGGGTTACACATTTATTGTCATTGGAGAACACCACAACCCAGACCGACTGAAGGATATGCTCGAAATGTCGAGGAACTCCACTCTCTATATACTACTATATTTTAACTCAAAAATATCAATAAGGAATTCCACTACCCAATCCTACTGGAGGGTAAGCCTGGAACTTTGATCGTGTAACTCCACTACCCATTCCAACTAGTTGGTAAGCTCGATACTACTTTGGTAATCTTGTATGATTGATATCATCTTCTATTGTCACCTCTTTGCATTCCAAACATGGAACGTTCATCTCATATCTCAAAATCTACTTCTTAGAGTACTATCAAATTCTATGTGGAAAAACATTTAGGATAGGTATCTCGCAGGGAAAATTTGAGTTCAATCGAGGGAGATATGGGGGTTTGAAGATCACTTGGGAGTGCTCAAATAGTAAACAGCATGTGAGGGGACCCACACAGTGTGTGGTCCTACTCCACTGCCTAGTCATATCTTTGGATAGTACATGGGTCTTATACCAGGTAGTAGAACACACAGTGTGGTTGATCTACATGACGTGTCCTAACTATCCAGGACTGGGGTCGTGTCTGCTGGTTGTGTCCTTGTACTCGGACCCTATGTCCATGTACACTACTACATGGCATGTTGTTCCACATAGTATATTGCATGTGGGGCCAACCCATGTAGTTAGCACATGGTGTGTGTCTGGCCATGTGTTCCTTCACATGTCTAGTTCACACAGAAAGGGGAATACACAAAATTTCAATGGGAGTACATGTTGTGTCATCCTTATCTTCCCTAAATTCATATCGTCACTTCTAAGGGGGGATACATGTCATGTGTTCTTAATAAAACATGATGTGTAGTTAGAATTTTAATATAAACCCTTGTATTTCTTCAATGTATCCTCCACACTTTGAAATTGGTCCCTCCACTTTGGACCTTACAACAAAACCCTAAAAAAATAAAATCTTTCCATGAATCATGGTTTCGAACCGTTGTTTTCCAGGAATCGGTCGCCGGATCAAACAAGGGTTTCATTATCTTTTTCATGTTTCCACACCTATGATTGACAATAATTTTGCATAATACAATTTGAATCATCATTCACTAATCGTGGTGATTCTGGATATATACATTTCCCAAAGAATCATCTTCTTTTTGTGTATCGGCCTCAAATATGGGTGCCTGATCATGTTTAGGTCACTATAAACTATTGAACTAGGTTCCAAATAGATTACATGGTGAAAACTTGAAGAAATATGGGGGAAAGGCACCAAAAACCAATGTTTATAACCTCACTGGCAAATAATTCTGGTCGGTGATCAAGAATGGGGCATTGGTGTTAGAACAAAGATTAAAAAATATGAAATTCGGCACTTGAGCTCATGAATGGTTTGGAATCAAGGGTGCAGATCAATGAATAACTATCGATCCACTCAAAAATTTAATCAAAGTTATAAAATCACCAAATTCAAGTCCTACTTATATTTGGGATCATTCACTTCTAATGATAATGATTTCAAATGAAGTAGGAGGATCTGTTGTGTTATTTGTGCTTCGATCTTACTTGAATTTAATGTCTATCATTCTTTGAAGCAATTCCTTAAAGTGTGATTGGAGCTCTTACTAGTGGATTATGGGAATTGGTGAGTCCAACCCTAGATAAATCCTCTTAAAGAACTATTTATAACTTATTAATTAGATTATAAATTAATTTAATTAATCATATATATTAATTAATTAAATCATATAACCACATCTCCAATGATTTAAGGGTATAAACATCTTATGCCGATCCATTTTATGTCACGCCTTGGGAAAAACATTGTTACAGACCCAACCATGGACTCGGATTTCAAATCTGATCATATATTTCAGATTTATTCCATTTTATTTAATTAACCATGCATGCACAATATAAAATATATATAATATTTTTATAAAGTTAATTTTGGGCACACTGGGCCTCAGAATTGCATTCATCCTCAGTGGCTAGGTCTAGAAAAAAAATATTTATAAATATTTCAAAGACCTATAAAGAAAAAAATGGGCTCCCTATATCATTCCCTCCATCAATATTTTCATCCCCGAAAATAAAAACTAAACAAATAACTCAGGATTTTGAGCCTACATCTAGCTCTCCTGCTCCCATGATCTCTCCTACAGGTTTTTATGCTACCATAGTTTGTAAACCAAAGGTTTGGTCTATCCACACAAGGTCCCCTCTTATAGGTCCTCAAACTCCACTAGTTTCTCTACAAAGATGGATCCATCCTTGACGACCATCTCACCAAAGTCAATGACATGTGTAAGATCATGAACGTATCTCCCTAGTTGTTACACATGGAAGATGTCATGCACTTGCTCTTGGTGTGGGAGTAAGGTGATTTAGTAGGAATCATCTCTAATTATATTCATTATCTCAAATTACCCGATGAACCTTGAGGACATATTGCCTCACATTCAAAACCTCCAAATTCTACACCTTGTGGAGAATCTCAAGAACACTAGGTCTCCCTTCTCAATATCCAATGGCCTATAATGGCAGTCTGTGTAGTACCTATGACTACATTGGGCAGTCTTCATCCATTCATGGATGATCTTCACATTCTCGGTTGTCGGCAACAACAACTCTAGGACCATAACATATTACTCTCCAACCACTATCCAGCACAAGGGTGGACTATAGGGTATCACGTATAGGGCCTCAAAAGGGTTCATGTTGACGGTGTATTGGTAGTTATTGTTGTACGTAAACTCCTCCAAAGGTAGGTGATCCTCCCAAATATGGTCATAATACAACATGAAATCTCTCAAAATATCCTCTATCACCTGGATAATGTGATTATTTTTCCATCGTCTAAGGGGTGAAAGGATGTACTCGTTCGTATTCGTGTCCTGAATGCCTCCTGTAGCCCTCTCCACAATCATGATGTAAACTACACATCATGATCATAGATAATTGTCGAGGGCACCCCATTAAGTCGAATGATCTCTCCTGCATACAACTGCCCCAAACTCTCTACCAAACTCTACTCCCTGATATAAATGAATTTATATGAGTAGATAGTTGGTCTAATATCACCCAGATGGCATCATGGCACTTCATTGTGCATGGAAGCCCTGTTACAAAGACTATTGATATTTCATCCCACTTCCATTCCGGAATCTCAAGAGGCTGGAACAAACCTATCAGAACCTAATGCTCAGTCTTTAGCTACTGACTGGTAAGGCATTATGAGATGAAATAATCTATTTTTCTTCTCATTCTAGACCACCAAAACACCCTCTTAAGATCCCTATACATCTTCTTCATTCTGGGATATACAGCTAAGGGAGAAGTGTCGAACTCCTACATCACCTCCTCCCATGTTGCAGCTGGAACCACTATTTTCCCCTAGAACAAGATCCCATGATTTCCTCCTTAATAATTCCCATATAGCATTTCACCTATAGATATCTAGTAATGTAGAACTTTACAGTAAATGTCTCTGATTTGGGACTCTTTCACACACTCAATGAGTGAAGTAGTCAACACCATCAGCTCTAAGAAAGTTGTATCCTCCTACTCCATCAGGATCAGTTGTAGGGAATATAGCTTCACTAAATCTTCTTACACTATGAAATCTTGGGAATTCATTTTGAGGTAATATTCTACAATATTTCCCTTTCTCGAAGTATAGACTATCTCAAATTCAAAATCACATAGGAACTCCAATCAGCATCACTGCATCAGGTTTAGGTATCTCTATGTGAAGACATACCTTAGACTCTGGTGGTCTGATTAGACCAAACATTTCTCTCCCAGAAGGTAGTGCCTTCACATCCTCATGGGGATGATAATTACTTCTATCTTAAGTTCATGAGTATCATAATTCTACTAATGGGGTCTCAGCTGCCTCAGCCGATATGCGACGGCTACCTATTTTTACATCAACAAGCAGGTGAGCCCAGCTCTGGAGGCATCTCAATACACCATGAACTCAACTCCTTCATATAATAGTCTTAAAAATGGATAAATTGTTATTATACTCTACCTCAATTCCATGAAGGCCTCATGGTACTACTCCTACTAGGAAAACGATTTTTCCTTCCATGTCAAAGCGGTCAAAGGAGTTGAAAATATGGAGAATTATTCCGTAAATCATGTGTAGTACCCCCACCAAGCAAAGAAAAATATGCACCACTGACACATTCTTGGGTGGATCCCAAGAAATAAATACTTCTATTTTTTTGGATCCATAGTTAATCTTTGATTCGAAATGACATGCCCTAGAATGTGAACCTCTTTAATTAAGAAATTTCATTTTGATAAATTTCTATAAATTGGGTGCTCTCGAAGTAAGTCAAGGACCATCCTCAAGTGATCTGTATTATCCTCCTCTATCACAGAGTATAAGAGTATGTCTTTGATGAATAAAAATATATAGTAGTCCAAGTATCGATAGAAAACCTAGTTCATCATTCAAATTAAAATAGTTGGGGCATTTTTCACATCTAAGGGCATCACTAGGAACTTGTAGTATCCATAGCAACATCAGAAGGACAAATTTAGAATATTATCCTCACAAACTCGTAGCTAGTGGTAGTTGGACATGAGATCAATCTTGAAGAACCATATCGAATCTCACAGCTGATCAAAGAGGTCATCAATACTTATAAAGGGGTACTTATTCATTATTATTTTTTCCTAGTTCAGTCAATGATAATCTATGCAAATCCATAACCTTATGTCTTCCTTCTTCACAAACAAACCCAGGGATTCCCAGGGGGACACATTGGGTCTCATGAAACCTTTCTCATGAATTTCCTATAGCTGCAACCTCATCTCCCAGAGTTCAGTGGGTTCCATCCAATATGCCGTAAAATATATCAGGGTCTTTCCTGGTTGCAAGACATTGAGAAACTCTGACTCTCACATCAGATGTAGTCTCATAATGTCTTTAGGAAAGACATATATGTAATCCTATACTACTAAAGGGATCTAGATGACTAAATAGTCTACTGCTCTAAGGTTTATAATTTCTAGATGATGGGTAATAGGTTGTAACCTCTTGATCACATCACTCGCTCATCCAGTTATGAGGTCTCTCTCACTGAAGAAGGAGAACCTCATCCCATTAGTGCATAGACACCTAACTAGTCTATGGTGAGAGTCAATCTTGGCTCAGACCATGTAAAGTCAATCAATTCCCTAGATAAAATCATATATTTAAATCGTGTTGACCAATAGGTCCCACATGAACCTCTCTTCTCCAAGAGATAGCTCCCACATCCAGAAGATGAAGGATATGAAGGAAGTGTTCCATATAAGAACCTCAAGTGATAGCTATTGTTTTGGTGTCCCTACCTATATACCCAAACCTGAAACCATGATTCGATAGATAAAAGAATGGATACCACAAATTTCTACTAATAAAAAGGAAAGTGTAGAGTAAACAAGGATTGTAACTCGAATCAGCACGTGCCTTGTAGGATTACAGACATCCAAATCCTATAGTTATCCATGACCCCGACCACCAACATCCCAATCCTAGTGTGGTCCACCTAGTGTTGGTGGTGGGAGATCCTCATTCCATAAACACCCATATAAATCTCCTCCTACTCCTCTTCCACCTCCACATACCTAGGGACAACCCTGCCCCCACCTAGGGGACCCCTAATCACATCTCTATCTATATCATGGTAGTCTATATGCTACCTTCATAGGATGCATAAGATACATGGTCGAGCATTCCCATGTCATGTGAACTCACCCTTCACAAGCATAACATCATCCCTCCCATGTATTCCTCAGTGATCTACACTACCCCTACACAAAATGACCACACCAAGGAGCCTACTCATGGAAGGGCCTGTTATTTCCAGATATAGGTAACTTACCTACTACTACTAATGAATCTGCCCAGTCAAGCCTACCTCTAGCTCCAAATATCTAATGTCCCACTATCAAGAGTCTATATGTAACAAGTTCTTACTCTATTTCCTTAGAATATGTTGGGATGCACAAGGGTACTACACTAGCCTTGATCTCTGTATGGATTCCCTACTCAAACTTAAATGATTGGAAGTAACCATCTATGATCATTTTGAGGGAGTTGCATGTAAGGTCAGTGAACCACACCCTATACTCTACCGATGTCATCCCTTCATGCTGAAGTTCCAAAATATCCAGAATCTGAATGGAGCATAATCAATATGGGTAATATTCCTCATTAAACAGCTACTGGAAATCATTCCATTAGTGTTTTGACTCATCATGCATCTGAGTAACCAAGCTCCACCCACACCTAGTTGTTTCGTTGAAAATATTGGATGACAAAGACACAATATGATCTATAGTGGTCTGAAAATAGGCTAAAGACATGGACCATTGACTCCAGCTAATCGTCTGTTGCCTGAGGATATGGCTCACTGCAGAACCTCAGTGGCCTTTGGTGTTGTAACTCACAAAGTATGCTTAGTCTGCACCCATCCTTAGCTTGATCTAGAGGGACTATCTGTTTCTTAATGGGTTGGGATGATACTACCTATCCATTAGGAGGAAAAGGTATCTCATGATGGACCCTGAACTGAGGCATCATCGCTCATAGGGTCATCATCATGAACCCGAGATGGTATCATGATTGGTTGTCAACGCGAAGGCATCTTGAAAGACATAAAGGAGTATTGTGGTCAGATGTGCATATATATATATATATATATCAACGAAAATAAATGGGGAGATGACTCAAGTATAGTCAAAGACTTAATCCTATATGTTGCATATACCATTTTCCCCTACAACAGTTTTCGTAGGGTGCTGAGTCAACAAGCAGATAATTAGGGTCCAAGTGAATGGTTGTGTTAGCTGCATGCACCATCACTAGACTCCTTAGCTCAAGATTCTCTCTCAAGACACTTTAACATTGTTTCCCGAAACACAATTATTCCTTTTAAGGGGTAACATCTGAATAGCATACCAAGGAATGAACTTTCTCTAATACCACCCTTTGAAGAACCAACCCAAGCTAGGATCGAGTCGCGACTACCCCAAGCCCACCTCCATAGGCCAGGGGTGGCGACAAGAATCAAAGGCATAATAAAATAAGGGAGGAATATTCCTAAGAACCTGTACACATGAACACATGCAACTCAATGAAAAAATTCAATGAGTAAATTGAAAACGGGGGAAAACTATTGTAAAGCAAAATAAACCTTCATGAACATATAGAAATTACAAGAGTACGATAGTGTATACAAAAATTTAAAGGGGAAAAAGACACACACAAACCAAAAACTTGTCCCAACCAAAAAAAAACTGGGAAAGGGTAATAGTTGAGAGAGAATAGTTTATGTATCCCAAGTTTTGACCTCCATAAGGGGTCCATGCTGCCCATATCCCTTAGCTTCTATGTGGTAACGTTTGACCTATCTTCCATTAGTCAAATAAACAGAACATGTCATGAAAATACCATGCATGTGTGATTATATACATAACTAGTAGAATGCCACAAAAATGTAAAGGGAGAGCAGTAAGAGATACATTTAAAGAGGAAATAAGTAGAGAACAAGGTATGGTTAAAGGGAATGGAATGAGTACCCCTCAACCCAACAAGAGAGTGAAAGTAGAATCATCCTAACACAAGGAACTCGAAACGGTTAAGATATGAACTCCTCATCATGTCTTTGATACCTATATCCAAAGATTATATTCATCAAACCACTTGAATATAGCCATAGAAAGCACGTGTCATACCTCACATATTTTCACCTCTCCATGAAAGAGGGTAACCAAGACCCATGGAGTGCGTATTGTAATAAGATACATATATTCTCGGGCAAATAATCCCAAAAAAAAGTATTAGGGGATATTCATATCATAGCTCAGACCATGAAATTTAATAGTCATTAGTTCAAAGGTAAAATAATTTGTGATTCACCGAACCTCATGTATATATTTAGGAGACACTAGTAAATGGGGTTCAAATCACCACACTATGATACTATATTATATGGGAGGCACAGACTCTCCTGCATGGTTTTAGGTCGCATCACAAAATTTTTTCTCAGTGGGGAATGTGACCATCTTTCTCGTGAGTCCTTAGGTTATTGTAACTACACCTCACCACTGTGCTGCACAGTCAAGGGTCCACTCTGGTATGCACTGATTAATGCCACTGTCTAACCCGGCTGAAGTGTACCACTATGGGAAATCACTATAGAATGAGACTTCCCAAACACTACTAGAGGGTAAGCCCAGTGGGTCTTTAGGGAAACTCCACTACCCATTCCAGTTGGATGGTTATGCCTATAATTTTATCGAGGAATGCCACTGTCTAGCCTAGATAAAGGGTTATCCAAGAAAGTTGAAGAACTCCGCTACACAGATCTTACTAAATGGTAACTCATAAATATCATCGGGGAACACCAATTCCCAGACCTACTGGTGGGTAAACTCGGAACTACCATTAGAGAATTCAACTACCCATCCTAGCAAATGGGTATGCTCGATACTATTCTGGTAATAATTTATGATAATTGACATAATTGGGAGTCACCTCTATGCCTGAAAAACTCATAACATTCATATTTTATCTCGAAATCCACTTCCAATGGCACAATCGCGTTCCACAAGGAAAAACACATAGGATAGGCATCTCATAGGATAAAATTTCAGTTCAATCGAAGGAGATAAAAGGGTTTGAATATTGCATGAGAGTGATCAAATAGTACACAGTGTGTGGTCCCCCTCCACTACCTGGATGTGTCTCCGGTCGGTATACGGGTCCCATCCCAGGTAGTAGAACATGGCATGTAGGTGGACTGCACATCGTGTCCTAGATATTAGAGACTGGGTTTGTGCACATTGGTTGTGTCTGTGAACATAGACCCCATGTATGTGTACTCTAATACATGGCATTTTTGTCCAAAAGAGATACTTCTTGTGTGGCCTACCTATGTATTCGGCACATGGAGTGTGCCTAGCCAATATGTCCTTCACATGGCTAGTTCACATAGAAGGGTTAATACACGGTATGTCAAGGGGTGTATGCATCATTTCATCCTTATCTTCTCTAAAACCCTATTTCTGCTGCTAAGGGGGATATAGGCCATGTGTTTTTCATACAAGATGGTATGTAGTCAGGATTTTTCTATAAATCCTCTTAATTCTTCAATCCTACCTTCACAAATCAAATATGGTATTGTCGCTTCAGATCAAGTTGTAAAAACCTCTAAATAATTCATAACTTTCCACAAATCATTGTTTCAAACTACCGTTCACCAGGAATCAGTCACCAAAATGAATGAGGGTTTTGTTCTTATTTTTTATGTTTTTGTGCCTCTGACTCTCAATAATACAATTTAAACCCTTTAGGTTCATCATCCAATTATCGCTACGATTTCGGATCTATACTTCAATTGAAGAATCGTTGTTGTTTCATCGATTAGTCCTCCACACCTTGAATATGGTCATGTCACTATTGTTCTAGCTATAAAAACAAGATTTAAATTTTCTAACTATCATTCACTGAGAATCATTCTTTGGAATGAATGAGGGTTTTTTTCTTCATTATTTATACCAATGTGCCTTCGATTCTCTGCAATTTGGTGTTAAAACATTGGATTCATTATCCACTTTTTGAAGCGATTCTGGATCTATTCTTTTCCCTAATAATCATCATTGTTTCGCCGATCCACATTGAGTATAGGCACACAATAAAGCTAGGGTCACCTGGAAACTATTTAACCACGATCCAAAGAGATTCCATGATGAAAACGTAAATAAATAAAGGAGAAAGGTCCCAAAAACCAAAGTTTTTAACATCATTAGCCAAGAGTTATTGGTCAAAGATAAAGAATTGGGAACTGGGGTTAGAACATGGATTAAAAAATATGAAATCTGGTATTTAGGCTCATTCAAGGTTTAATGTAAAGGGTGCGGATAGATGAATAACTATTGATACGCTCAATCATTTAAACAAAGGCGTAAAATCACAAAAGACGATTCCTACCTCTCTTTTGCATTGTTCACTACTGAAGATTGTGTTTTCTAATGAAAGAGGAGGATCTGTTGGATTAGTTGTGCTTCAAACTTCCTTGAATCGTATGTTCATCATTATTTTAAGGAATTATCCAAAGGGTAATGGGATCTATTTCTAGATGATTATGTGAATTTGTGAGACCAAAACTGGCCAAATCCCCTTAATGGCCTATTTATATCATTTTAATTATGTTAATAAGGAATTTAATTAATCAAATATATTAATTAATTATATAAATTAAACACATCGCCAATAAGAGAGGTGTTCGAACGTCCCCCACTAATCCATTTTATATCGCATCTAGGAAAAATACCACATTATAGACACAATTGTGTCCTCTAATTTCTAGTATGATCATCTAATTGAGATTTATCTCATTTTCTTTAATTAACCATGTGCTCAAAATATAAAATATTTTTATTAATTTTATAAAGTTATTTCTGGGCACACCGGGTCTCGGAATCACATGTTGCCTCAGCGTCTAGCTTTGAAAAAATATATTTAGAAATATTTTAAAGTCTAAAAAGGATAAAAATGAGGTCTCTAAATTATAATATTGGATGAAATTATATTTTCATGGGAAATCATGAAAAAAAATGATATGGGTTGATCATAACCTCTATGTAACAATATCTGATAGATAATAGTTTATTATGATTTTGTATGATGACAACAAAATATTTCCAGAAAAAACAATGTGTCGGTTGAATTTTTTTCTATACTAATGAGTTGAATATTAGAGATTTACATGATTGTATAAAAATTTTCATATCCAGTGATTTTATAAATATGAAGAGAATATAATCTTCTCATATGGTAACTTTTCAGTAGAAGTGTTGAATACATCCATGAATGAATATTTCAGGATTATTTCAACACAAATAATTTTTCAAATGAAATTGAGACAACAAGGGGAAATTGAAATAGTATAATAAAAACATTATATCAGATCCATTGGGTGTTTAATATTATAGACATTTGTTATGAAATACATTTTTAATCCAATTTTATTTGCATGTAATTTTCAATGTTGTCCTAAGAAGGATCATATCCTATAAATGATAATATATATATATATATATATAATCAAGGATTAGTAAATTAAGATTTAATGTTCAAGGATAGAAGAGAAATCAATTTTAATTTATATTTAGATACTAATTGTGTGTGTGATATTATAGATAAAAAAACCAAAAGTGGTGGATAATTTAACAGCATATTAAAATTTTTTAGATTGATAAGTAAATACTAGAATTTTTTTAAATAAGAACAACAAAATCATATTATATTTAAATTTATAAATCTAGTAGATAATAAATATGGATATTATAGAAATTATAAGATAATGGTGACATTTTGGAAAACTAAAATTGATTCAATTCAACAACTAACGTGATAGTGAATTAACTGAGATTCCATGAAACAATACCTCACAAAATGACTTGAATTACAGTATCATTTCATTAAATATAATGCCAAAAATTATTTTTTGTATCTATGATAACATTCAATAATGATTCAGGATGTAATGAGAATTTCATGAGAGAAGAACATGCCACTTGTGACACTGAATTTTTAATGTTTACTGACCATTAGTTTTGGGACACTTGTCGACTCTTCCCTGGTGCTGCTGGGATCATTGGCGCCTGGTGTTTTCTATTGTAAAGTGGATGCCTCCTATTCAATGTTGAATTGAGCCCCCCATTTTACTGATCTTATATAGATAACATGTCCTTAATTCAAGGATATTTTCAATCGGCCGCTAACCTTAATGGTTCTAGAGAGAGTCTAATTTTGGGAGGTTCTCCAGACACCATCTTCTTCCTTGGAAGATTCTTCCCCCAAATTATTTATCTCAATTTATTCTTTCCTAGAATAATAAAATCAACTCATTTTGAACCTAGTTGGTAGATTAAATTTCTATAAACATCAACTTAACAAGCTCAAAAACATCACAAATTCATGGGATCAAAATTACCCATCCAATGTATCATATTTGAATTGAATGGACATCAACAAAATTCTAGATTTCAATGAGGATTTAATCAAGTAATAGTGCTTGATCCCCTGAAATCTCATACAATGAAGGTAATATCTATTCCATTTGTCTATGGAGAACCATTTTTCTTGAGACACCTCGAAATCAATAGTCTATATTTTTATTCTAGGGTTATGTCGCCCATAAAAAATGTGGACTTCTTTGGCGATATCTATGATGCCTTAGAATCATTTCTCAACACAGATGAGCATACTTTCTAGCATGAAGAAGCAGTGGTACCACATATCTCCACATACCTAGACCTCTCACTTCCCCTTCCATTGAAAAATCTTCTACAAATTGAGGGAATTTACAAATTGTCTCAACCTATTATTTATCCTATTGAAAGTGGGTTCCCTGGACCCAAATTGTGTTGTACTTTGATTACCAAAAATTGTATATTGTTTTTAATATATAGATGTATTTATCCTTCAATTATAGTGAAGATACTTATGCATCCACTTTGATTATGTAAATTTCTTTAGATTACGTGCCGTATCGAAAGGTTATAGTAGATCCTAGGATAAAATGAGAACCTATAGATACTTTTCCATTATTCTAAAATTAATTTCTTATGGTACTGTTACATCATGATAACAAGACATAAATGATGTGTGACTATTAGGTGTTTGGTGATCATAAGCATTGAGACTTCATCTCATGATGTCTGCACATGGTGATCTATAGTAGTTGAGATCATGAGGACATACCCACTAATAGTAACACCACATGCTTCAGGTGTCATTGGTTGTTCCTATCTATTGACATGTGTAATGGTCTCATAACTTGAGATCATTATCAATGTATATCATTTTATTTCATAATTTTATGCAAGATGAAACAATGGAAATGAATTCATAGTGGGGTAGTTTGTGTTGGGTACATCATTAGTGACATGACATTGGTGGAATGATCAATATAGGATTTGTCACTTCTCAGTTGTAGAAGAGATATCTCAATCTTTTTTTATTAGGATGGTAGTACCTTCTTTAAATCCATGTCCATGATATGCACGGTAATTTACTCCAGATAGATCAACAAATAATAAAACAATTAATGAATGATGACACTAGTGTGTATTCTCTTTTATTGAGATTTCGATGATGAATAGATTTTATTACACAGACCATGTTTGTAGGAAGGTTGTTGTTGCATTGACTTTTACTTATCTGTATGGGGGGATCGATGGGTTTCTAGGCCCTAGTATTTGTCTGTGTATTTTATTCACTACTTTTTAGATAAGGGCCTAGAGAGTCAAACAGAATCGCGCTTTGAGAATCATCCCTATTCAGTTGAATAGAAATATAGAACATGGTGGACCTCACCATGGGGTTTGGTTATTATTAATGCTCTATATATCACCATGTAATAAATAAATTATTTAATTATTCATGTTTGGAATAATTCTTTGAATTTATTTGTAATATGTATTTACAAGTGATTCAGTAAATAAAAGGATAAATATTATTCGAACCGATATTAATATCCTGAGTTCGTTTAATATTATCCGGATACATGAGTCTAGTTAAAGAATCAAGTTTATAACATAATATATTTTATATATATTACATATAGTGATAAATTATAAATAATATTTATGGAATTATTTAGTTTGTCGTAAATAATTATTTATAATATTTATATAGTGTATGTTTATTACATGGGGATGGGAACCCAAACCAGGTGTTGTAGAAATTTCTTATATAAGTGGAGAGAATCTCATCCCAAATGGACCATTAGTTAATTTTAGTTGAGAGCTTCAATAGCCTCTTGAATCTTATAGAGAGACTCTCAAATAAGCATGTTCTTTAAGTTCTGTCTTCTTGGATCTAAGATGTTGCTTTGTGGTGATCATTGCTGCATCAAAGTGGTCATTGGTGTACTGATATAGAACAAATAATTTGATGAATTATGTGTGAGAAGATTCAAGAGGCATGTGTGGATGATCTAGAGGAATTTTACATCAGATTATTCAACCAATGGTCCTATTAATCTTGAGACAATCATGTGTGCTTCAGATCCAAATGAGGTACACAGTAGTTATTATTTTTTTCTTTTTTTAAACCAGGTGTTGTCCTCTAAACATACCTGGATGAGTTCACCATAGTGGATGATGTAAAATTTCTTCAGTGATGCAAAAAACTTAAATTCATGGCCCTTTAGATGTTGTTTCCCATTATGATACCTAATAGTTGTATCAGTTGGGTACACGTGGTGTTTATGTGTGAAAAAAAATTAAATTTATTTAAATTTTATGTCATGGTTGTTAAAAAAGTTCCATTGGATCTGAATGTATGTTTTTTGATTTTTTAATGGCCATGTAACTGCCATTTGAAAATATTAAATGGATCGATGTCATCAGATTTATGTTATTCGATTTTTAATTTTCAAGAACGCAAATTTTAAATTTGTATTTTTGTTCTTGAAAATTAATGAAATCTGGTAATGTTTTGGCCGGAATCTGGTAACCAGATTTAATCTAGATGTGATCAAATATTTTTGAGATCAATAAAATAAAATATTATTTTATTTTATTTTATTTTATTTATCTTGATAAGAAAGTATTTTGTGTTTAACTATTTTTTAAAGACTAATAGACTTGTGAAACCCTGTAAAGGGTGAAATGGTTTTCAATCATCTTGTGTTGAAAAATTATTTTCCACATTTTTATAAATAAAAAAATTGAATCTTGAAAAATATTTGGTCTTCATCTTTGGTGTGGCCTCACCCCATGTGTCGCCTCATCCATTTGTGATCCATCTTGGTGGATCACCTCATATGCAGTTCTCCTCTTCCCCTCTCCTTAAAGCCCCACTGGAGGCACACCCCTACTGCACTCTATCCTCCCCTTATAGTGCCACCTTATGCACCCCTTTAGAACTGCATTCCACCGACACATCTTCCTGACCTGGCTATGCTACTGTCGTCCCAACTGTGTGCCACCGCCATGACCCACAGGCTACTACCCCGCTGTAGGAGCTCAATGCTCCACAGGGATTCATAGGACTGGGGGTGGTGATAAGTGTTTATGGCATAGTAAACTCAGAGAGTCCTTTTTCTACGAACCTGTACACACACACAGATCCAACACATTGAAAAAGTGTAAAGGGGAAATAAAAAAATGTGCAAACTACTATAATGTAAAATTAACATGAATGAACCTCTAGATAATACATGATTATGATAGTGTATAATAAAATTTTAAGGGGAAAACACATGCGAAAACTAGAAACAAATCCCCACCAGAACAAAATCGAAAAGTGTAAAAACTAAGTGAGTTTATCTTCTATATTCCAAGCTACGACCACCTTACACAGTCCTAGTAT
Source organism: Viscum album (assembly GCA_963277665.1). Classification (NCBI taxonomy): domain Eukaryota; kingdom Viridiplantae; phylum Streptophyta; class Magnoliopsida; order Santalales; family Viscaceae; genus Viscum; species Viscum album. The sequence continues at coordinate 311,203,099 of OY728126.1, forward strand.
CATGTATCCCCAATCTCCTCTATGGTCATGGTTGACCTGTCTGTTGTCTTTAAAATACACTACACATGTTAGGAAAACCCCATGCAGTGGTGAGTATATACATACCAAGTATAACACCCCAAAAAGGTTAAGGGGGAGAAATAAGAAATACACTGAAAATGAAATAAGTAGAGAACTAGGTACATTAAAAGATAATGGAAATACTATAGCTCAACCCCAAAAAATACTGAAAGTAGAATCCTCTTAGTACAAGGAACTCAAAACTGTTTGGAGATAAACTCCTCATCATGTCTTCTCTACCTATTTCCAAAGACTATACACTTACAACAATGATAATCTAGACACAGAAAGCATGTGGCATACCTCGTGCATCTTCACCTCTCCTATAAGAAGGGTAACCAATACCCAAGTCATGGTTACTATAATAGCATATATATATATATATACTAAATAAAATAATCCCAAATAAAGGAGTAATGGGATCTCCATCTCAAAGCTCAGCTGAAGAAAGTGTGTAGCAATTAGTTCAAAGGTAAAATCATATGTAATGCCCATAAACTCATGTGTCTACCTAGGAGACACAAGTCAATGGGGTTCAAATCACCACACCTTGATACTATCCACATTGGGAAGATCTAACTCACCCTCATGGTTTTAGGTCACATCACAAGAACGCAGCTCAGTGGCGAATGTTCCCCCCTTTCTCGTGAGTCCTTAGGTAATTCGAACCACAACTCACTATTGTGCCACCCAGTAGAGGGCCTTATATGGTAGACACCAAATAATTCCACTTCACATCTCATCTAAAGCATACCACCAGGGGAAATCACTGGGGAATGCCCCTGACAAGACTCTACTGGAGGGTAAGCCCAGTGAGTCTTCATGGAAACACCACTGCCCAACCCAGATGGGCGGTTACACATTTAATGTCATTAGAGAACACCACAACCCAGACCGACTGAAGGATATGCTCGAAATGTCGAGGAACCCCACTCTCTATATCCTACTATATTTTAACTCAAAAATATCAATAAGGAATTCCACTACCCAATCCTACTGGAGGGTAAGCCTGGAACTTCGATCGGGTAAAGCCACTACCCATTCCAGCTAGTGGGTAAGCTCGATACTACTTTGGTAATCTTGTATGATTGATATCATCTTCGAGTGTCACCTCTTTGCATTCTAAATGTGGAACGTTCATCTCATATCTCAAAATCTACTTCTTAGAGTACTATCAAATTCTATGTGGAAAAAACACTTAGGATAGGTATCTCGTAGGGAAATTTTGAGTTCAATCGATGGAGATATGGGGGTTTGATGATCGCTTGGGAGTGCTCAAATAGTACACAGCATGTGAGGGGACCCACACAGTGTGTGGTCCTACTCCACTACCTAATCACAGCTTTGGATGGTACATGGGTCTTATAACAGGCAGTAGAACACACGGTGTGGTTGATCTACATGACGTGTCCTAACTATCCAGGACTGGGGTTGTGTCTGCTGGTTGTGTCCTTGTACTCGGACCCTGTGTCCATATAAACAACTACATGGCATGTTGTTCCACATAGGATATTGCATGTGTGGCCAACCCATGTAGTCAGCACATGGTGTGTGTCTGGCCATGTGTTCCTTCACATGTCTAGTTCACACAGAAAGGGGAATACACAGCATTTCAATGGGAGTACATGTTGTGTCATCCTTATCTTCCCTGAAACCCTATCGTCACTGCTAAGGGGGGATACATGTCATGTGTTCTTAATAAAACATGGTGTGTAGTTGGAAATTTAATATAAACCCTTGTATGTCTTCAATGTATCCTCCATACTTTGAAATCGGTCCCTCCACTTTGGACCTTTCAACAAAACCCTAAAAAAAATCAAATCTAGCCATGAATCATGGTTTCGAACCGTTGTTTGACAAGAATCGGTCAGCGGATCAAACAAGGGTTTCATTATTTTCTTCATGTTTCCATGCCTATGATTGACAATAATTTTGCATAAGACAATTGGAATCATCATTCACTTATCGTGGTGATTCTAGATATATATATTTCCCAAAGAATCATCTTATTTTTGTGTATCGGCCTCAAATATGGGTGCCTGATCATGTTTGGGTCACTAGAAACTATTGAACTAGGATCCAAATAGATTACATGGTGAAAACGCGAAGAAATATGGGAGAAAGGCACCAAAAACCAATATTTATAACCTCACTGGCCAACAATTCTGGTCGGTGATCAAGAATGGGGCATTGCGGTTAGAACAAGGATTAAAAAAATGAAATTCGGCACTTGAGCTCATGAATAGTTTGGAATCAAGGGTGCAGATCAATGAATAACTATTGATCCACTAAAAAATTTAATCAAAGTTATGAAATCACCAATGTTAAGTCCTACTTATATTTGGGATCATTCACTTCTAATGATTATGATTTCAAATGAAGTAGGAGGATTTGTTGTGTTATTTGTGCTTCGAGCTTACTTGAATTTAATGTCTATCATTCTTTGAAGGAATTCTCTAAAGGGTGATTGGAGCTCTTACTAGTGGATTATGGGAATTTGTGAGTCCAACCCTAGATAGATCCTCTTAATGAACTATTTATAACTTATTAATTAAATTATAAATTAATTTAATTAATCAAATAGAATAATTAATTAAATCAAAAAAACACATCTCCAATGATTGAAGGGTATAAACATCTTTTGTCGATCCATTTTATGTCACGCCTTGGGAAAAACGTTGTTACGGACCCAACCATGGACTCGGATTTCAAATTTGATCATCTATTTCAGATTTATTCCATTTTATTTAATTAACCATGCATGAACAATATAAAATATATTTAATATTTTTATAAAGTCAATTTTGCGCACACTGGGCCTCAGAATTGCATTCATCCTCAGCGGCTAGCTCTAGAAAAAAATATTTATAAATATTTCAAAGACCAATAAAGAAAAAATTTGGCTCTCTATATCATTCCCTCCATCAATATTTTCATCCCCAAAAAGAAAAACTAAACTAATAACTCAGGATTTTGAGCCTACATCTAGCTCTCCTGCTCCCATGATCTCTCCTGCATGTTTTTATGCTACCATAGTACGTAAACCAAAGGTTTGGTCTATCCACACAAGGTCCTCTCTTATTGGTCCTCAAACTCCACTTGTTTCTCTGTAAAGATGGATCCATCCTTGATGACCATCTCACCAAAGTCAATGACATGTTTAAGATCATGAACATATTTCCCCAGTTGTTACACATGGAAGATGTCGTGCTCCTGCTCTTGGTGTGGGAGTAAGGTGATTTAGTAGGAATCCTCTCTAATTATTTTCATGATCTCAAATTACCCGATGAACCTTGAGGACATATTGCCTCACATTCAAAACCTCCAAATTCTACACCTTGAGGAGAATCTCAAGAACACTAGGTCTCCCCTCTCAATATCCAACGGCCTGTAATGACATTCTGTGTAGTACTTATGACTGCATTGGGCAGTCTTCATCCATTCATGGATGATCTTCACATTCTCTGTTGTCGGCAACAACAACTCTAAGACCATAATATATTAATCTCCAACCACTATCCAGCACAAGGGTGTACTATAGGGTATCACGTACAGGGCCTCAAAAGGGTTCATGTTGATGGTGTAGTGGTAGTTATTGTTGTACGTAAACTCCTCCAAAGGTAGGTGATCCTCCCAAATATGGTCAAAATACAACACGAAATCTCTCAAAATATCCTCTATCACCTGGATAATGTGATTATTTTTCCATCGTCTAAGGGGTGAAAGGATGTACTCATTCGTATTCGGGTCCTGAATGCCTCCTGTAGCCCTCTCCACAATCATGATGTAAACTGCACATCATGATCATAGATAATTTTCTAGGTCACCCTATTAAGTCGAATGATCTCTCATGCATACAACTGCCCCAAACTCTCTACAAAACTCTACTCCCTGATATAAATGAATTTCTATGGGTAGATAGTTGGTCTACTATCCCCCAGATTGCATCATGACCCTTCGCTGTGCATGGAAGCCCTATGACGAAGACTATTGATATTTCATCCCACATCCATTCCGGAATCTCAAGAGGCTGCAACAAACCTATCAGAACCTAATGCTAAGTCTTTAGCTACTGACTGGTAAGGCATTATGAGATGATCTAATCTATGTTTCTTCTCATTCTAGGCCACCAAAACACCCTCTAAATATCCCTATACATCTTCTTTATTCTGGGATATACAACTAAGGGAGAAGTGTCAAACTCCTGCATCACCTCCTCCCATGTTGCAGCTGGAACCACTATTTTCCCCAAGAACAAGATCCCATGATTTCCTCCTTCATAATTCCCATATTGAATTTCACCTATAGATATCTAGTCATGTAGAACTTTACAGTAAATGTCACTTATTTGGGACTCTTTCACACACTCAATGAGTGAAGTAGTCAACACCATCAACTCTAAGAAAGTTGTATCCTCCTACTCCATCATGATCAGTTTTAGGGAATATAGCTTCACTAAATCTTCCAACACTATGAAATCTTGGGAATTCATGTTGAGTTAATATTCTAAAATATTTCCCTTTCTCAAAGTATAGACTATCTCAAATTCATAATCACATAGGAACTCCAATCAACATCGCTGCATCAGGTTTAGGTATCTCTATTTGAAGACATACCTTAGACTCTGGTGGTCTGATTAGACCAAACATTTCTCTCCCAGAAGTTAGTGCCTTCACATCCTCATGGGGATTATCATTACTTCTATCTTAAGTTCATTGGTATCATAATTCTACTCATGGGGTCTCAGCTGCCTCAGCCGATATGCGACGGATACCTATTTTTGCATCAACAAGCAGGTGAACCCAGCTCTGGAGGCATCTCAATACACCATGAACTCAACTCCTTCGTATAGTAGTCTTAAAAATGGATAAATTGTTATTATACTCTACCTCAATTTCATGAAGGGCTTATGGTACTACTCATACTAGGAAAACAATTGTTCCTTCCATGTCAAAGCGGTCAAAGGAGTTGAAAATCTGGAGAATTATTCTGTAAATCATGTGTAGTACCCCCACCAAGCAAAGAAAAATCTGCACCTCTGACACATTCTTGGGTGGCTCCCAAGAAATAAATACTTCTATTTTTTTGGATCCATAGTTAATCTTTGATTCGAAATGACATGCCCAAGAAAGTGAACCTCTTTAATTAAGAAATTTCATTTTGATAAATTTCTATAAATTGGGTGCTCTCGAAGTAAGTCCAGGACCATCCTAAAGGTCTATTTATTCTCCTCCTCTATCGCAGAGTATAAGAGTATGTATTTGATGAATACAAATATACACTAGTCCAAGTATCGATAGAAAACCTAGTTCATCATTCAAATTAAAATAGTTGGGCCATTTTTCACATCGAAGGGCATCAATAGGAACTTGTAGTATCCATAGCAACATCGGAAGGAAAAATTTAGAATATTATCCTCACAAACTCGTAGCTAGTGGTAGTTGGACATGAGATCAATCTTGAATAACCATATCGAATCTCACAGCTGATCAAAGAGGTCATCAATACTTATAAAGGGGTACTTATTCGTTATTATTTTTCCTAGTTCAGTCAATGATAATCTATGAAAATCCATAACCTTATGTATTCCTTCTTCACAAACAAACCCGGGGATTCCTAGGGGGACACACTGGGTCTCATTAAACCTTTCTCATGAATTTCCTATAGCTGCAACCTCATCTCCCAGAGTTCAGTGGGTTCCATCCAATATGCCGTAAAATATATCAGGGTCTTTCCTGGTTGCAAGACATTGAGAAACCCTGACTCTCACATCATATGTAGTCTCATAATGTCTTTAGGAAAGACATATATGTAATCCTATACTACTAAAGGGATCTAGATGCCTAAATAGTCTACTGCTCTAAGGTTTATAATTTCTATATGATGGGTAATAGGTTGTAACCTCTTGATCACATCACTCTCTCATCCTGTTATGAGGTCTCACTCACTGAAGAAGGAGAACCTCATCCCATTAGTGCATAGACACCTGACTAGTCTGTGGTGAGAGTTAATATGGGCTCAGACCATGTAAATTCAATCAATTCCCAAGATAAAATCATATATTTCAATCGTGTTGACCAATAGGTCCCACATGAACCTCTCTTCCCCAAGAGATAGCTCCCACATCCAGAAGATGAAGGATATGAAGGAAGTGTTCCATATAAGAACCTCAAGTCGTAGCTATTGTTTTGGTGTCCCTACCTATATACCCAAATCCAAAACCATGATTCGAGAGATAAAAGAATGGATACCACAAAGTCTACTAATACAAAGGAAAGTGTAGAGTAAACAAGGATTGTAACTCGAATCATCACGTTCCATGCAGGATTATAGACATCCAAAGCCTATAGTTATCCATGACCCCGAACACCAACATCCCAATCCTAGTGTGGTCCACCTAGTGTTGGTGGTGGGAGATCCTCATTCCATAAACACCCACATAAATCTCCTCCTACTCCTCTTCCACCTCCACCTACCTAGGGACAACCCTGCCCCTGCCTAGGGGACCCCTAATCACAGCTCTATCTATATCATGGTAGTCTATATGGTACCTTCATAGGATGCATAGGATACTTGGTCGAGCATTACCATGTCATGTGAACTCACCCTTCACAGGCATAACATCATCCCTCCCATGTATTCCTCAGTGATCTACACTACCCCTACACAAAATGACCACACCAAGGAGCCTACTCATGGAAGGGCCTGTTATTTCCAGATATCTGGCATTTACCTACTACTACTAATGAATCTGCCCAGTCAAGCCTACCTCTAGCTCCAAATATCTAATGTCCCACTATCAAGAGTCTATATGTAACAAGTTCTTACTCTAGTGCCCTAGAATATGTTGGGATGCACAAGGGTACTACACTGGCCTAGATCTCTCTATGGATTCCCTACTCAAACTTACATGATTGGAAGTCACCATCTATGATCATTTTGAAGGAGTTGCATGTAAGGTCAGTGAACCACACCCTATACTCTACCGATGTCATCCCATCATGCTAAAGTTCCAAAATATCCAGAATCCGAATGGAGCATAATCAATATGGGTAATATTCCTCATTAAACAGCTACTGGAAATCATTCCATTAGTGTTTTGACTCATCATGCATCTGAGTAACCAGGCTCCACCCACACCTAGTTGTTTCGTCGAAAATATTGGATGCCAAAAACATAATATGATCTATATTGGTCTGAAAAAAGGCTAAAGACATGGACCATTGACTCTAGGTAATCGTCTGTTGCCTGAGGATATGGCTCACTGCAGAACCTCAGTGGCCTCTGCTGTTGTAACTCACAAAGTACGCTTAGTCTGCACCCATCATCAGCTTGCTCTGGAGGGACTATCTATTTCTTAATGGGTGGGGATGCTACTACCTATCCATTGGGAGGAAAAGGTATCTCATGATGGACCCTGAACTGAGGCATCATCGCTCATAGGGTCATCATCAGGAACCCGAGATGGTATCATGATTGGCTATCAACGTGAAGGCATCCTGAAAGACATCAAGGAGTATTTTGGTCATATGTGAATATATATATATATATATCAATGAAAATAAATGGGGATATGACTCAAGTATAGTCAAAGACTTAATCCTATATGTTGCATATACCATTTTCCCCTACAACAGTTTTCGTAGGGTGCTGAGTCGACAAGCAGATAATTAGGGTCCAAGTGAATGGTTGTGTTAGCTGCATGCACCATCACTAGACTCCTTAGCTCAAGAGTCTCTCTCAAGACACTTTAACATTGATTCCCTAAACACAATTATTCCTTTTAAGGGGTAACATCTGAATAGCATACCAAGGAATGAACTTTCTCTAATACCACCCTTTCAAGAACCAACCCAAGCTAGGATCGAGTCGCGACTACCCCAAGACCACCTCCATAGGCAAGGGGTGGCGACAAGAATCAAAGGCATAATAAACTAAGGGAGGCATATTCCTAAGAACCTGTACACATGAACACATACAACTCAATGAAAAAATTCTATGAGTAAATTGAAAACAGGGGAAAACTATTGTAAAGCAAAATGAAACTTCATGAACATATAGAAATTACAGGAGTATGATAGTGTATACAAAAATTTAAAGGGGAAAAAGACACGCAAAAACCAAAAACTTGTCCCAACCAAAAAAAACTTGGAAAGAGTAATAGTTGAGAGAGAATAGTTTATGTATCCCAAGCTTTGACCACCATAAGGGGTCCAAGCATCCCATATCCCTCAGCTTCTATGTGGTAACGTTTGACCTATCTGCCATTAGTCAAATACACGGAACATGTCATGAAAATACCATTCATGTATGATTATATACATAACTAGTAGAATGCCACCAAAATGTAAAGGGAGAGAAGTAAGAGATACATTTGAAGAGGAAATAATTAAAGAACAACGTATGGTAAAAGGGAATGGAAAGAGTACCCCTCAACCCAACAAGAGAGTGAAAGTAGAATCATCCTAACACAAGGAGCTCGAAACGGTTAAGATATGAACTCCTCGTCCTGTCTTTGATACCTATATCCAATGATTATATTCATCAAACCAATTGAATCTAGCCATAGAAAGCACGTGTCATACCTCACATGTTTTCACCTCTCCATGAAAGAGGGTAACCGAGACCCATGGAGTGGGTATTGTAATAAGATACATATATTCTCGGGCAAATAATCCGAAACAAAAGTATTAGGGGATATTAATATCATAGATCAGACCATGAAAGTGAGTAGTCATTAGTTCAAAGGTAAAATCATTTTTGATTCACCGAACCTCATGTATATATTTAGGACACACTAGTAAATGGGGTTCAAATCACCACACTATGATACTATATTATTTGGGCGGCACAGACTCTCCTGCATGGTTTTAGGTCGCATCAAAAATAAATTTCTCAGTGGGGAATGTGACCATCTTTCTCGTGAGTCCTTAGGTTATTGGAACTACACCTCACCATTGTGCTGCACAGTCAAGGGTCCTCTCTGGTATCCACTGATTAATGCTACTTTCTAACCCGGTTGAAGTGTACCACTATGAGAAATCACTATAGAATGCGACTTCCCAAACACTACTGGAGGGTAAGCCTAGTGGGTCTTTAGGGAAACTCCACTACCCATTATAGTTGAATGGTTATGCCTATAATTTTATCAAGGAATGCCACTGTCTAGCCCAGATAAAGGGTTATCCAAGAAAGTTGAAGAACTCCGCTACACAGATCTTACTAAATGGTAACTCATAAAGATCATTGGGGAACACCACTTCCCGGTCCTACTGGAGGGTAAACTCAGAACTACCATTAGAGAATTCAACTTCCCAGCCTAGAAAAAAGGGTAAGCTCGATACTACTCTGGTAATAATTTATGATAATTGACATAATTGGGAGTCACCTCTATGCCTGAAAAACTCATAACATTCATCTTTTATCTCGAAATCCACTTCCAATGGAACAATCGCGTTCCACAAGGAAAAACACATAGGATAGGAATCTCATGGGATAAAATTTGAGTTCAATCGAAGGATATAAAAGGGTTTGAAGATTTCTTGAGAGTGATCAAATAGTACATAGTGTGTGGTCCCCCTCCACTACCTGGATGTGTCTCCGGTCGGTATATGGGTCCCATCCCAGGTAGTAGAACATGGCATGTAGGTGGACTGCACATCGTGTCCTAGATATTAGAGACCGGGTTTGTGCCCGTTGGTTGTGTCTGTGAACATAGACCCCATGTATGTGTACTCTAATACATGGAATTTTTGTCCACATGAGATACTTCCTGTGTGGCCAACCTATGTATTCGGCACATGGAGTGTGCCTAGCCAATATTCCCTTCACCTGGCTAGTTCACATAGAAGGGTTAATACAAGGTATGTCAAGGGGTGTATGCATCGTTTCATCCTTATCTTCTCTGAAACCCTATTTCTGCTGCTAAGGGGGATATAGGCCATGTGTTTTTCATACAAGATGGTATGTAGTCAGGATTTTTCTATAAATCCTCTGAATTCTTCAATCCTACCTTCACAAATCAAATATGGTATTTCCACATCAGATCAAGTTGTGAAAACCTCTAAATAATTCAGAACTTTCCAAAAATCATTGTTTCAAACTACCATTCACCAGGAATCAGTCGCCAAAATGAATGAGGGTTTTGTTCTTATTTATTATGTTATTGTGCCTCTGACTCTCAATAATACAATGTAAACCCTTTAGATTCATCATCCAATTATCGCTACGATTTCAGATCTATACTTCACATGAAGAATCGTTGTTGTTTAATCCATTAGTCCTCTACACTTTGAATATGGTCATGTCACTATTGTTCTAGCTATAAAAACAAGATTTAAATTTTCTAACTATCATTCACTGAGAATCATTCTTTGGAATGAATGAGGGTTTTTTTCTTCATTATTTATACCAATGTGCCTCTGATTCTCTTCAATTCGGTGTTAAAACTTTGGATTAATTATCCACTTTTTGAAGTGATTCTGGATCTATTCTTTTCCCAAGTAATCATCATTGTTTCGCCGATCCACATTGAGTATAGGCACACAATAAATCTAGGGTCACCCGGAAACTATTTAACCACGATCCAAAGAGATTCCATGATGAAAACGTAAATAAATAAAGGAGAAAGGTGCCAAAAACCAACGTTTTTAACATCATTAGCCAAGAGTTATTGGTCAAAGATAAAAAATTGGGAACTGGGGTTAGAACATGGATTCAAAAATATGAAATCTAGTATTTGGGATCATTCAAGGTTTAATGTAAAGGGTTCGGATAGATGAAAAACTATTGATACGCTCAATCATTTAAACAATGGTGTAAAATCACAAAAGACGATTCCTACCTCTCTTTTGCATTGTTCACTACTGAAGATTGTGTTTTCTAATGAAAGAGGAGGATCTGTTGCATTAGTTGTGCGTCAAACTTCCTTGAATCAGAGGTTCATCATTATTTTAAGGAATTATCCAAAGGGTAAAGGGATCTATTTCTAGATGATTATGGGAATTTGTGAGACCAAAACTGGCCAAATCCCCTTAATGGCCTATTTATATCATTTTAATTATGTTAATAAGGAATTTAATTAATCAAATAGATTAATTATTTATATAAATTAAACACATCGCCAATAAGAGAGGTGTTCGAACGTCCCCCACTGATCCATTTTATATCCTGTCTAGGAAAAATACCACATTATAGACACAATTGTGTCCTCTAATTTCCAGTATGATCATCTATTTGAGATTTATCCCATTTTCTTTAATTAACTATGTGCTTGAAATATAAAATATTTTTATTATTTTTATAAAGTTATTTCTGGGCACACCGGGTCTCGGAATCACATGTTGCCTCAGCGTCTAGCTTTGGAAAAATATATTTAGAAATATTTCAAATCTAAAAAGGATAAAAATTAGGTCTCTAAATTCTAATATTGGATGAAATTATATTTTCTTTGGAAATCATGAAATAAAAATGATATGGGTTGATCATAACCTCTATGTAACAATATCTGATGGATAATAGTTTATTATGTTTTTGTATGATGAGAACAAAAAATTTCCAGAAAAAACAATGTGTCGGTTGAATTGTTTTCTATACTAATGAGTTGAATATTTGAGATTTACATAATTGTATAAAATTTTTCATATCTAGTGATTTTATAAATATGAAGAGAATATAATCTTCTCATATGGTAACTTTTTAGTAGAAGTGTTGAATACATCCATGAATGAATATTTCGGGATTATTTCAACATAAATAATTTTTCAAATGAAATTGAGACAACAAGGGGAAAGTGAAATAGTATAATAAAAACATTATATCAGATCCATTGGGTGTTTAATATATCATACATTTGTTATGAAATACATTTTTAATCCAATTTTATTTGCATGTAATTTTCAATGTTGTCCTAAGAAGGATCATATCCTATAAATGATAATAATATATATATATATATAATCAAGGATTAGTAAATTTAGATTTAATTTTCAAGGATAGAAGAGAAATCAATTTTAATTTATATTTAGATACTAATTATGTGTGTGATATTATACATAAAAAAACCAAAAGTGGTGGATAATTTAACATCAGATTAAATTTTTAGATTGATAAGTAAATACTAGAATTTTTTTAAATAAGAACAACAAAATCATATTATATTTAAATATATAAGTATATTAGATAATAAATATGGATATTATAGAAATTAGAAGATAATGGTGACATTTTGTAAAACTAATATTGATTCAATTCAACAACTAAAGTGATAGTGAATTAACTGAGATTCCATGAAACAATACCTCACAAAATGACTTGAATTACAGTATCATTTCATTAAATATAATGCCAAAAATTATTTTTTGTATCTATGATAACATTCAATAATGATTCAGGATGTAATGAGAATTTCATAAGAGAAGATCATGCCACATGTGCCACTGAATTTTTAATGTTTACTGACCATTAGTTTTGGGACACTTGTCGACTCTACCCTGGTGCTGCTGGGATCATTGGCTCCTGGTGTTTTCTATTATAATGTGGATGCCTCCTATTCAATGTTGAATAGAGCCCCTCATTTTACTGATATTATATAGATAACATGTCCTTAATTCAAGGATATTTTCAATCAGCCTCTAACCTCAAAGGTTCTAGAGAGAGTCTAATTTTGGGAGGTTCTCCAGACACCATCTTATTCCTTGGAAGATTCTTCCCCCAAATTATTTATCTCAATTTATTGTTTCCTAGAATAATAAAATAAACTCATTTTGAACCTAGTTGGTAGATTTAATTTCTATAAACATCCTCTTAACAAGCTCAAAAACATCACAAATTCATGGGATCTAAATTACCCAGCCAATGTATCATATTTGAATTGAATGGACATCTACAAACTTCTAGATTTCAATGAGGATTTAATCAAGGAATAGTGCTTGATCCCCTGAAATCTCATACAATGAAGGTAATATCTATTCCATTTGTCTATGGAGAACCATTTTTGGTGAGACACCTCGAAATCAATAGTCTAGATTTTTATTCTAGGGTTATGTCTCCCATATAAAATGTGGACTTCTTTGGTGATATCTATGATGACTTAGAAACATTTCTCAACACCAATGAGCATACTTCCTAGCATGAAGAAGCAGTGGAACCACATATCTCCACATACCTAGACCTATCACTTCCCCTACCATTGAGGAATCTTCTACAAATTGAGGGAATTTACAAATTGTCTCAACCTATTATTTATCCTATTGAAAGTCGGTTCCCTGGACCCAAATTGTGTTGTACTTTGATTACCAAAAATTGTATATTTTTTTTAATATATAGATTTATTTATCCTTCAATAATAGTGAAGATACGTATGCATCCACTTTGATTATGGAAATTTCTTTAGATTACATGTCGTATCGAAAGGTTATAGTAGATCCTATGATAAAATGAGAACCTATAGATACTTTTCCATTATTCTAAAATTAATTTCTTATGGTACTGTTACATCATTATAACAAGACATAGATGATGTGTGACTATTAGGTGTTAGGTGATCCTAAGCATTGAGACTTCATCTCATGATGTCTGCACATGGTGATCAATAGTAGTTGAGATCATGAGGACATACTTGCTAATAGTAACACCACATGCTTCAGGTGTCATTGGTTGTTCCTATCTATGGACATGTGTAATGGTATCATAACATGAGATCATTATCAATGTATATCATTTTATTTCATAATTTTATGCAAGATGAAACAATGGAAATGAATTCATAGTGGGGTAGTTTGTGTTGGGTACATCATTAGTGACATGACATCGGTAGAATGATCAATATAGGATTTTTCACTTCTCAGTTGTAGAAGAGATATCTCAAGATTTTTTTTATTAGGATGGTAGTACCCTCTTTAAATCCATGGCCATGGTATGCCTGGTAATTTCCTCCGGATAAATCAATAAATAATAAAACAATTAAAGAATGATGACACTAGTGTGTATTCTCTTTTATTGAGATATCGATGATGAATAGATTTTATTACACAGACCGTGTTTGTAGGAAGGATGTTGTTGCATTGACTTTTACATATCTGTATGGGGGGATCGATGGGGTTCTAGACCCTAGTATTTGTCTGTGAATTTTATTCACTACTTTTTAGATAAGGGCATAGAGAGTCAAATAGAATCGCGCTTTGAGAATCATCCCTATTCGGTTGAATAAAATTTAGAACTTGGTGGACCCCACCATGGGGTTTGGTTATTATTAATTCTCTATATATCACCAAGTAATAAATAAATTATTTAGTTATTCATGTTTGGAATAATTCTTTGAATTTATTTGTAACATGTATTTACAAGTGATTCAGTAAATAAAAGGATAAATATTATTCGAACCGATATTAATATCCTGAGTTCATTTAATATTATCAGGATACATGAGTCGAGTTAAAGAATCAAGTTTATAACATAATATATTTTATATATTATTCGAACCGATATTAATATGTTCTGTCTTCTTGGATCTAAGATGTTGTTTTGCTGTGATCATTGCTACATCAAAGTGGTCATTGGTGTACTGATATAGAACAAATAATTTGATGAATTATATGTGAGTAGATTCAAGAGGCATGTGTGGATGATCTAGAAGAATTTTACATCATATTATTCAACCAATGGTCCTATTAATCTTGAGACAAGCATGTGTGCTTCAGATCCAAATGAGGTACCCAGTAGTTATTATTATTTTTCTTAAACTAGGTGTTGTCCTCTGAACATACCAGGATGAGTTCACCAAAGTTGATGATGTAAAATTGCCTCAGTGATGCAAAAAATTTAAATTCATGTCCCTTTAGATGTTGTTTCCCGTTATGATACCTAATAGTTGTATCAGTTGGGTACACATGGTGTTTATGAGTGAACAAAAATTAAATATATTTAAATTTTATGTCATGGGTGTTAAAAAAGTTCCATTGGATCTGAATGCATGTTTTTCCATTTTTTAATGGCCACGTAACTGCCATTTGAAAATATTAAATGGATCGATGTCATCAGATTTATGTTATTCGATTTTTAATTTTGAAGAACACAAATTTTAAATTTGTATTTGTGTTCTTGAAAATTACTGAAATCTGGTAATGTTTTGGCCGGAATCTGGTAACCAGATTTAATCTAGATGTGATCAAATATTTTTGAGATCAATAAAATAAAATATTATTTTATTTTATTTTATTTTATTTGTCTTGATTAGAAATTATTCTGTGCTTAACTATTTTTTAAAGACTAATAGACTTGTGAAACCCTGTAAAGGGTGAAATGGTTTTCAATCAACTTGTGTGGAAAAATTATTTTCCACATTTTTATAAATAAAAAAATTGAATCTTGACAAATATTTGGTCTTCATCTTTGGTGTGGCCTCACCCCATGTGTCGCCTCATCCATTTGTGATCCATCTTGGTGGATCACCTCATATGCAGTTCTCCTCTTCCCCACTCCTTAAAGCTTTACTGGAGGCACACCCCTACTGCAATCTATCCTCCCATTATAGTGCCACCTTATGCACCCCTTTAGAACTGAATTCCACCGACACATCTTCCTGACCTGGCTATGCTACTATCGTCCCAGCTGTGTGCCACCGCCATGACCCGCAGGCTGCTACCCCGCTGTAGGAGCTCACATCTCCACAGGGATCCAACCCTACCATATCGCTCCAAGCTTGCCAGGTTACTCAGGCCTCACCTTGCCGATGAGGCCACCACTGTCACATTGTCCCCAGCTAGATGATGATATCCAACGGCATCGCACTGTGAGACTGCCCACGCCACCTTCCTCGTGTATCCAAAACCCTAACCAGCCAGTGGAACTCCCTTCTCTCATGAGGCACAGTCACAGGCTATAGTCATACCGGTCGCGCATTAGCACGGTTCCACTGCAGTATATTCATACTTCCACTATAGTTCAACAGAGGTTCTATTGTGGTTTTTTCATAATCTGGTGAAGCAGCCTCCCTGCTGTCCACAGTCTAGCCATACTCTTTCCCCGACCAGAGATAAACCAATAAAATTATTTTTATTAATTAAATTTTGTTTTTTAAATTAAATTAATTATTATTAATTTTGTTGTTTTAAATAAAGTAGAATCCAAAACGTTAATTTAAATTGATCTTTAAATTAAATTAATGGTTAATTTAATTTTTGATGTTTTGAAAATTATATTAAACAATTGGAACTGATAAATAAATAAATTTAATTTATTTAAATTCATTTATTTTATTATAAAACATGTCACTGTTTAAATTTATCATAATTTAATTTTTATTACGTAGTATCTTATACTGACTAGTCTTTAGCTAACGTTCAACCTAGAAATGTCTAGATTTTATTATTCAATTATCAATTCATTGATTGTGATGGTTGTAATAATTATGTAGTTAAAAGATGGTCTACACATCATCACTTTTAATTCAAATATGTATAAGGGTCTATGTGTCCAATTAACCAGTTATACTTTGTACCCCTATACCCCAACTCATTTTTTCGAGTATATTTGTAAAATTGACAATTAAAATCTCAGACATGGACCCCACAATTTTTAGGCAGTAA
The DNA here is from genome assembly GCA_963277665.1 of Viscum album. NCBI lineage: Eukaryota > Viridiplantae > Streptophyta > Magnoliopsida > Santalales > Viscaceae > Viscum > Viscum album. Next base: position 311,219,745 of record OY728126.1, read on the forward strand.
TCCAAATGGGAGTCGAGAACTATGCACTAGGGGAAATATGTGACATGAGTCAGGATTCAACTCAGGTATAGAACCCATATGTCATGATTGATTCATTATGGATTGATCATAGTAAAATGATCAAGACCAGTTGGATTTCATTTTTTACTCTATGTGTCGTTTATTATTTTATGCAAATGCATGATTATTTCTTGATCACATAAAATAATAAACAAGATAAAATTCCTAAAGATGTGATGAATATATATTTCTATTGTTTTTTAAGTTGTGAGATGACAACCTAGTTTTAATGAATAGTATATAATAGGATTATATTAATCAATAAATAAAATCTCTCAAATAGATATCATGTTTTAATGCCTTCCATTATTTGAATTTGAGAAAAACCGACTCTTCGGAGAGCTCATTAGCCAAATTTGAGAGTGTTTCTTACTATTGGGAGTTCCAATAAGAATTACGGGCTGGATTGAATAAATATTGTATCAAAGAGTTATCCAAATCTAGTATTCTATCACATTAGAGGTAAGATGATGAGGGAATCAAGTTTAGATTCCAAAAGATGGGACATTACTCAATAGTACAATGAACAATGAGTTAATCTGACTGCCCAAACAAGAGCCTACCTAAAAACTCTCCAAAATTAGTGTATCCAAATCTTCTAGACAATGAGGAGTATATTTTAGGATCCATTCCACTAGAATACTCACGTGGTAGATTATTCCAAATCTAAAAGTAAGGGCAATTAGGGTTCGTTAAAATAGTGGGAGAAATTAAAAATGATATAATTAATTAATCATAAATTTCTAATGGTAATCAATATAAAGTACTAAATACTAATTTTTATCTGATGTAAATTTAAAATAGAAATCACCAACACCAGAAGTATATTATCACTATGATCTATTCTGGATAATGAAAATATCCTGACCGGTAATAACTTCCAGGAGTGGTATAGGTGTTTGCACATAGTACTAGACCATCAAATGAAGCTCTATGTGATATAATCCTTAGTTCCTACTGAGCCTCCTTAGGAAGAAAGAAATTTGGAAATAGGAAAATGGAAAAAGACATGTAGAGGATGCACTTGTTGCTCAGTCCATCATGTTGTCATCCACATCCATCCAATTGCAGAAAATTAATGAGGATGAGGATTACAACAAGATATTTTCACATCTATAAGATTTATATGAGGATAGGGACAAGAAGGAAAGGTATGGGATCTCTAGTTCCCTTTATAGGTGTAGGCTAGCATAATGGAACCAATCCAGTCCTCATGTTCTCAAGATGATCGGGTATATTAAGAGGCTTGAAGCCCATGGGTTCAAATTGAACCAAGAGATACCAATGGATCTCATTCTTGTCTCCTTACTACCATGATTTTTAAATTTTATTATCAATTATAACATGAATAATATGAAAATATTTCTCCCAGATCTATTGGAAATATTTTTCCAAGCCCAAAAGGATATGAAAAATGAAAATTCATTTATCCTTATAGTGAATAAGAGAAATAAAATCAAGGTAAAGGGTCCAAGACCAAGTCAAGGATAAAGAATCCAATTCACTATCCTTCAAAGAATCCAATGATTTTGAATTAGAGAAATTAGCAAGAGGATTCTTGCTTTGAATGTGGCATGAATGACCACTGGAATAAAAATTACAAATCTGGGAGGAAAAAGCAAGTCGACGCTTCTACTTCAGGTTTTTTGTCATTGAATGAACGATTTCATTATCTACAAGTTGGGTATTGGATAAGGAATGTGGATCACACATATGTATTACTATACATAAAGAAAGTAGATTCAAGAATATTATAGGAGGTGAAGTAGATATTCAAGTTTTTAATGGTGTATATTCGGAAGCCTTGGCAGTGGGAGATTAGCACCTCACTTTTCTTAGTGGTTTGGTTTTAGTTTTAAATAATTTTTATTATGTACCTTATGTAACCAAAAACATAATCTATGTGTCATGTTTGGTCACTGTTGGATTTTATTTCATGTTTTGAAATTAATGTTTTCACATATATAAGGATAACATGTGTTATAGTATGGAACATCTTAATGTTTTATAAATACTTGAACTCAAAAACCCCATAATAACAATAAATGGAAAAATAGTGAGCAGGACACATATTTCCCCAACCTATAGAACTTCAGGCTAGGTCATGTAAACAAGAATCGATTACAACGATTACAACATGAAGGGTAATTAGACTCGGTACAGTTAAAACCTTTGGATGTATTTCAAGATTGCTTACAATGGAAAATGACCAGACCACCTATCTATGGAAGGAGAGAAAGAGCCAATGAATTATTGGAATTAATACATACTGATGTATGTTGTCCATTTTCAGTATAGGAAAGGGGTGGTTATTCATACATCAATAATTTTACCGATGACCATTGAAGGTTTAGATATATCTATATAATGGAGTATAATTCATATTCCTTTCAAATATTTAAGGAATACCAAAATGAAGTAGAAAACTAACTTGGTAAGAAGATTAAGGCACTACACTCCAACCTAGGTGGAGAGTATCCTAACAATGATTTCATTGTCCTCTTAAAGAAGTATGATATTATTTCCCAACTCAATCCTACTTATACACCATGGTGTAATAGTGTTAGTGAAATGAGGAATATGACCTTTCTTTATATGGTCAGATCAATGGTTAGTTGGGAAACTCATCTATTATCCTTTTGGGGATACAATTTGTAGATAGTGTCATATACCCTTAAACGAGTACCAAATATAGCTTCATACATGATTCTATATGAGTTTTTGTGTGGAAAAAAACCCAATCTATCATACATACATGTATAAGTATGTGAGTCTTTTTTCAAGACTTTACCATGTGAAAAATTAGCATCTAAAAACAAAAATTTCATCATTATAAGTTATTATAAGGAAACGAAAGGATATTACCTATAAAAACCTTTAGATAGAAAATTTGGGGTGGAAGGACATGTCATATTTCTAGAGGGGGAACACATTTCCAATGGGAATAGTGGGATAAAGATTGACTTCAATGAAGTTAGTGATTGAGATGCACAAGAGTTGATACGAGAATAATCTCCATAAGAGAAAGTGGATGAAGAAGGGGTTACCGAGACCCAAATACTATGTAGGTATTCTAGAGAGGTTATAAAACTATAGTGTTATTCTTTTCTTGTCACTGAGTCACATGACATATTACTACTTGAGGATGATGGACCCCTAAACTACAAGGAAGTAGTATAAGGAAAAAAATATTCTAAATGGAAAGATTCATGCATTCTGAGAGGGATTCCCTGTACCAAATTCAATTTTGGATTTTCTTAGACCCACTAGATAATGTAAACCCCATTGGGTGTAAATGGGTATTCATGAAAAATATGGAATTGGATGGTAAGGTAAATACCTATATTGAATTACCAGTTGTGAATGGTTTCAATCAATATTAAGGAATCAACTATGATGAATCCTTCTCACTAGAAGCAATGATAATATCTATTGGAACATTGCCTGCAATAGAATCCTTTAATTATTATTATATTTGATAAATGGATGTCAAAACTGCTTTTATAAATGGGATATTGGTTGAATAAATCTATATGTCTCAAACTGAAGGGTTTGACTTGTAGTGATCAATATTGCGTTGAAGTGGTTGTTGGTGTACCTCGATAGCACCCAGATTCTAGTGAATGATGTGTGAGAAGACTCAAGTGGAATATTTGGATGATATAGAGGACTTATGAGATCAGAGACTTAGTGAAACGTTTGTCGGCATCTTGTTATAATCTTGTGTGCATCAGATCCCAATGAGGTAGATGTTCATTAATATTTTATGCTTTGTTTAAACAATTTTTTGTCCTTATAACATACCATGATGAGATAATCATAGTTGATGACATTATTTCACTCTTATTATGAAAAAATAAATAAATTCTCAGCCCATCATCTTCCACTACCCATCCTAGAACCTAACATATCCCTTGCCACCCAAGTTATGCATGAGATGATAACTTCATGGACACTCGTTGAATCTATATCAAAGGATTCATCAGCATTGACCAAAGTGTTCCCCCATAAAATCTGATTCCATTATGGGGAATCAAGTCTAATGGATCTTGTTGCCTTTCCACTAGACCGATCTGATGAGGGTGATTGATTGCAGGATAAGCAGACTCCTTATCAATACATTAATTATGTAACCTATGTGTCTACCATGGATATGGTCAAACCTTGTGAGGTGGTCCCTTAAAGGTGACACATCTCTTTTCTTGAATTTCTCCCACCACATGTGTCAATTCAGGTTGGCTCATTTCCTTCACTCATTTAATCTAGTAACAGTGCATTATCATATGTGTGGTTTTATCTTCCTAGAGTGCTGGTATATATGAGTCTTTCAGAAGTGGTTTAATCTAGTTCATAGTTGGTTGTACATGCTACATATCCTTTATAAAGAACATACCTTGTTTCAGATGTGTTTCTCCAAGATTCCTTGTTTTTTTGGTACAAGGCATAAATTAAAAGGATAATAATCTTCAAGAGTCTCTAATTATTCCTTTGAATACTACATTGGGTTCGGTTAAGATGTCCCATCAATTAAATATGGTGTATCCTCTATCATCCCAGGAGTTAGATACTCCACAAGTTGTTCATGTACTTATTACTGCACATATCATTACTCGTCCAGTAATAATGTATAATATTTCATATTGCATTGAAATACTATCATGTGGAATATCGTTTCATATCCCCTTCATCCATTTTCATTCACAACAGGGCCAAGGCTAATCATAATTTGGAGACTTCTTCTCATCATTAAAGTGGTCCCTTGATGACTATGGATAAATCTTGGTGTTCACATCATCAATGTTCTCCCTAATCATTTGGAATACCTAACGCCTTAGTGCTCGGGTTAAGACAAATTTTCTTTTGTCTGAAATTCAGTGATCTAAAGATTATTTGGATGTAGTCCTAGAGCCAGATCAACATGTATCCAATTTCTATAGTTTCTCCTTAATATTGGGTATATGTGGTTTTTTTCATGGTGATCCAATCAATCACCATATATTGTTTTTTTGGATGAATTTTTTTATGGAATTGGTATATTCCTTTTAACAAGAATCGTTTTATTAGGATTAGTGAATATGATTTTATATGTACCTTTTCAGTTTTATATGCCAAATTTGAGGCTAGAGAAAAAGATTGTCTTTGGAAGGACATATATATATGTTTACATCAAATAATTTGGTATGGTTGGTTGGGGAAACTTTCAAATATAACCATTTAGAATTCAAAGAAAAGGGTATGTGGAGTTTACCCCCATAAGAGACCATCATGCATTTCTGACATTTTTTATCAGAACTGTCTCATGGACATACGATTTTCCAAGGACAAGTTCACCTGGTGTAATAACCAAAAGGGTACTCATTGTGCCAAGTGTAAATTAGATGGTTGTTTTTCTAACCTTCAGTCACTCACCTCCTTTCCAACTTTAATGGTAAAGAACCTTGGGAGATATTTTTCATACCATGCCACCATTCTCATTCATCTAGAATAATGAATCATGGGAACCAATAGTTTTTTATACTCTGATTCTTGGTCATCTGATCCCAACATTAATAATGTGGTTCATGAGTCATGGATGGATCCCATGAAATAGTTTATGTGGATGGGATTGAAAAATAGGTTTTGACATCTCAAAAGTGTCCTTCGGACCTAGCTCAATAATATACTCTCTCGTGTAATCATCCTAGAGGGGATTAAAGCAGAAATTGAGTGCATTGAGTTGAATTTGGAATCTGGTGGGATTATTTTTTTGTGTACACTGGTTGATATGAAAACTCAACTAGTTGGGATCATTTTTGAAAAAGAAAGGATCTCCTAAGAGAACTCGATTGAAACTTTACTGTGTGATGGGGATATGAATAAGGCCTTCTTCCATGCATGCATCAATGATAGAAATCAAATAAGTGTTCCTAATATTCTTCTGGATGATCGGTCCTTCACTCATAATGTCCATTTCATTATAGGTATGGCTACTAATTACTTCATATTGTTACTTACTGAATCTAATCTTGACATGTATGGAGGATATCTTAAATAACATACCAATATATTAAATGATATTCCACGAGTTAATTCCAGTTATTTGAATAGATTCCTTGTATTCCTTCTAGAGGAAACTAATATCTGAGAGGCATCTTGATCTCTTAATTTTGAGAGTTCTCTGGGTCCTTATGGATTCTTAGTATCATTTTATATTTCAATTTGGGAGCTAGTGAAAGGGGTTCTATGGGTTTCTATTTTAGACGACTTCAGAGGAAGGAGCTTTTCCTGAGAATCCATTGAATCCACATTGATCATTATTCTAACATTGAAGGACACCTCATCACTTAACCATTATGGGCCAATACGCAAGTTAAACTATCTATATATAGTTTTGGAAAATATTGTAAATAGAATACTTGCATTACATAAGCCTCAATGGGTTGAAGATAACCAAAAATGTTTCATAAAAGGAATATAAAAAACATTCATTTCGATGATTCATGAAATGGTGAGGGATATTAACAAGAAATATCATGTTTTTAACAATGTGATTAAGATAAATATGGATAAAACCTAAAAAATATGGAGAGTATTTTTACCATCTGAGTGTATAAATCATTGGTTTTTTTAGACTGGAAGTTGATATCTTAATTTGACCATTTAGCTCACGGTAGATGGTTATCTCCTTCTTGGAGAAAATATGGGTTCTTTAAAGTTATTCAAGGTCTTAGGAAAGAAGACCACCTATCCCACATTCTCTTTAACATGGTCCAAGACACAATCAATAGATATTTGGATAAAATAATTCTCAGGGCTATCATTCAACTCTATCATGGTAGGCCAAAAACTACATATATCACTCATATGTGTTTTTTAGATGATGTGATGTTTCCCTGAATGGAAATAGTAGAAATATTCATGAATTAAATAAGAACCTATAGAATTATTGTTGGTGGAGGGGGAATTCCAATAACATGGACAAAACATGTGTGTTTATTTCAAAATAGTTCTTAGAAGTTAAGGGGGAAATTTAAGAAAGCATGATTATGGACATAAGGTCCTTCCCCATAGAATACCATAGGTATCTAATTTATTCGAGAAGGATCTCCATCCATCATTTCCACGGACTTATTGATAAAATTACTATGTTGATTTAAAATTGGAAAAATATTTTTCTCTCATTTGGGTGGTGTATTATTCTTTTCAATTGTGTCCTATCATCCATTCCCATACACGTGATATATTTTTTTATTATTCCAAGGGAAGTTTTGATAATTATTGAAAAAATCATGGATGGTTTTATATTGTAATCTCATTCTTAATGATGGTATCACTGGGCTTCATGGAATATGATGACCAAGGAGGTGGGGGTTGATGGTATCAACTACAGTAATGTCATAGAAACTATGATGAGCTTGCAATCTAAAATGACACGGTATTTCGTGGAGGTAAAATCTATGTGGGCCAAATTCATCATGAAAATATACGTAAATAATATGAACAGTGTTATGGGAGTCCTTATCTATAACAGAATTTAATATCTCTCCATATACCTATTCTAAAGAATCACTCCAAATAGATAGTGGGATGTGGACATATTAATTTATGGAGTGATATTGGGCTTGGTTTAGATATTGGTTTTGAGTTTTTTATCTGTTTTTTATTATTAATTTTTTTTTTAAATATGACAAGGCCATTTTTTTTAAAAAAAATTGTAAAAGGTGGCAGAGCCGCTGAGGCTTTTCTCCAAAAATCCAAACAATATTATATTAGATTTTTTTGTTTATATATAAATATATATATATATATATAACATAAAATTTCAATAGATTTTATCTGATATTTAACATTTATCAGTACATCCATTACAGTAGTTTGGATTCTAACAGAAACCCTCACCCAGGGCTCCCTTTAATAAGAGGGTCTGTCCTAGAAATCATTCTAAATTTCCGATGTGGGATTCTTGTTATCCCTAGCCTACGCAGAACATTCTGCATTTTAGATGTGGGAATGTAAAATGTTTCAAGTATATGGATTTAAAATACTATAAAATATAAACTAAAAGTCCAATATAAATGAAACATAAAACATGGATTAAACACATAATGAAATAGTTGAAAAATAAAATAATTTTGTTTAAAATGTTGGTGAAAAATAATTCATAAGCATTCAAATCAACCAACTCGAATCATAAAAATGAATCAAGTATGTGACATTGAAAGACAACAAAATATAAACTTAATGACCAATATAAATGAAAATTATAACATTGATTAAACATATAAAAATAGTAGAAAATAAAAATAATTTCATAAATTTTTTTGATGAAAAACAATTTATTAGCTTTCAAAGCCACCTACTAGAAAAATAAAAATGATTCAAATATGTTGCTTCAAAAGCCTATAAAATATAAACTATAAGACCAATAAAAATGAAAATTAAAACCTATATTAAAAATACAATAAACAGTGAATAATTAATTAGTTAATTAGTAATATAATTATTAATTACATAATTATTTATTATATAATAATTAATTTTTGAATTTGTAATATAATTATTAACTATAAATTATTAATTATTTAAATAGTTAGTTAATTATTAATATCATTAGTAATTACATAATATTTAATTAGTAAATTAGTAATATAAATAATAATTATAATTATTAATTATTAATTATATAATAATTTATTAGTTAATTAGAAATATAATTATTAATTATAATTATTTATTATTTATTATATACTAATTAATAAGTTAATTAGTAATGTAATTCTTAATAATGTAATTAAAAATTAAAAATAATAATTATTAATTATATTACTAATTTACTAATTAATTATTATATAATTAATAATTATATTACTAATTAACTAATTAATTATTATATAATTAGTTATTATTAATTAATAATTATAATAAATAATTATGATAAATAATTATATTACTAATTAACTAATTAACTATTATATAATCAATAATTATACTAATTATTAAATAATTATTTATTATATAATAAAAAATTATTTTACTAAATAACTAATTAATAATTATATAATTATTAATTATATTACGAATTAAATAATTAATTATTATATAATTACTAATTATATAATTATTAATTTTATTACTAATTAATTATTTTGTAATTAGTAATGATATTACTAATTAAATAATTAATTATATTATTAATAATTAATGATTATATAACTAATTAACTGATTAATTATTATATAACTAATAATTAAATAAATAATCATTATATTACTAATTAAATAATTAATTATTAACAATTTTTTATTTTTTATCCAGTTTTTAAGTTTCATTTATATTCGTCTTATAGTTTAAATTTTACAGTCTTTCAAATACACATACTTGACACATTTTTAAGCATCAACTAAGTGGTTTTTAATGCTTAAAATTTATTTTTCATCAACATTTTTTATAAAATTATTTTTATTATAAATTATTTTTATATTTTTAATCCATCGATTAATTTTCATTTATATTTGTCTTATAGTTTGTATTTTATAATATTTTTAAATCGAAATACTTGAAACATATTTATGTTTCTAGTAGGTGGCTTTGAAAGCTTATAAATTATATTTCATCAACATTTTTTATTAAATTATTTTTATTTTTGACTATTTCTTATATTCTTAATATTTTTTTAATTTTCATTTATACTGGTCTCATAATTTATATTTTATAGGATTTCAAAGTCACATACTTGAAACATTTTTATGTTTCAAGTTGGTGGCTTTGAAAGATTATAAATTATATTTTATCAACATTTTTTTCAAAATTATTTATATTTTCAACTATTTCCTATGTTTAATATCCATGTTTTAAGTTTCATTTATATTTTCCTTATAGTTTATATTTTATTTTCTTTCAAAGCCACATACTTGAAACATTTTAGATTCCCACATTGGAAATATAGAATGTTCTACACAGGAAAATGAGATCTAGAATCCCACATCAGAAATGTAGAATGATTTCTAGGGAAAGCCCTCTTATAAAAGGAATCCTTGGGCGAGGGTTTCTATTAAAAACCAGACTGTTGTAATGGAAGTACTACTGGATATTAAATAGAAGATAAATTTTTCATAAAAATTTTGTTTTATTTATATATATTTTAATAAAACAATTTTTTTTAAAATGTACAGAAAAAATTGGTTTTGGTCGAAAGGTGGTATCCATGTTGCATCCTTCCACACACATTTTCAAACAAAAAATTAACCTGGTCATTTTTGTGAAATATGTTTTTAAGAAAACATATATAAAAAACCCTATCAGATTCCAATGTTTTCCAACACCAACCAACAATTTCTCACAAGATAGAAGGTTAAAGACATTCATTCACTCATCCTAAATCTTCACCGGCTAATGAAAGTCATTAATATCAACATTGATATGGATATGAACAACCTCATTTTCACGAGATCTACTTCAGGTGAATTCTTGGTGAAAGGGCGCCACTTCGTGACACAAGAACATGGGATTTCATTAAGGTGATTTTGAAAAAAAATGTATAGGTTAACAAAAATTAAAAATATGCTTTGAAGGTGGCAGGTCCACTGCCGCCTTTTGGTTTATGTACAAAGGTGGCAGTGGGGTTGCTGCCTCCACCACCCCCTTCTTCTTTTGGCCCGGATTTGTGACATGGAGAAGGTGTTATGATGGTGATGCCTTTTCCCTTTACATTAAGAGAAATACAACACCCCTCGACCACCATTTCCTTGACATCTTATAAAAAGGCACCACCCTTCTCTTCACTTCCAATTTCCTACTTCTCTATTTATTCTACTACTTGTCTCTCTAAAAAAGTCATTTTCATGTACGGTGGATTTTTTGGTCTAAAAGAAGTACTTGTTTTTTTGTGGAGCATCATTTAGAGGTATTTTTTAATTTAATTTGAAGTTATTTATTTATTTAATTTAATTATTTTTGTTCTAAATATGTAATTTTTTAATAGGATAATTTAGTTCTCAATATTTCATTTATTAAGTAGTTTATTTAGTTATATATAGTTTAAATAAATATTTTTATTAGTAATTATTAAGTATATATTGTCTTTAGAATAACATAGGATTAAATGTTCTAAAATTTTGGTAGCATAATTAATATGTCATTATCTATGCAATAAAATCCCTACCGAGATACAAACAAGTGGATGTAGATCTGGAACAAATTTACGTAGGTGTAAAACCTGAAAACACCACTTTGAGCTAGACTCAAACTGGAATTGATGTACAACAATTGGCCTTGTTGCACTCCTAGTTTAACACTCTTGTGAGATATGCTTTATATGATTAATATTTTATTTATAAACTACTAAGATACCTAAGAAAAATTAAAATAAAATCAGTATATTTATCTATGATAAAATAATAATTATGTTTATATAAAATGGAATGGACATTGAAAAAATACATTAAAGAATGAATGTTATTATTATTAATTGAATTTTTTTAGTTATTTTTAAAGATGTTATTTATTATGTAATTTAATTAGTAATATATAGTTTAGAAAAAATACTTATTATTAGTAGTGATTAAGTATAGATTAATTAATGAATAACTTAGGAATAAAAATACATACATATAATTTTTTTCTAATAATAATTAACTAGTGAATATAATATGATTAATGATTGAAAAAGGAATGATTATTTAGTGATTGAATAATTATTAACTAATGAATAACTTAGTAATGATTAACTAGTTATTAAATAATGATTAACTAAGAAAATATTTTACTAAGAAACATTGGTATAATAGTTTAGGATATAAAAAATGTTTTAAATTTTTTGTTTCATAAAGATTATATAGTTTACAAATAATAGTTATTATAAGTAATGATTAATTGTAGATAATTAATGAATAACATAGGATTAAAAAATTAATAAATATTATTATTAGCTAATGATACTTATGATAATATAAAGTGAAATGGATGAGAACAAAAACATTAAATAACAAATGAATTATTTATAATATACAATAAATTCCTTGAAACTTTAATGGAATGTGGTTTGGATGAGATGAGCCTCACATTGGACGTGAGATAAAATCTAGCTTATTTTCAATTTGTAACTTGATAATATCTTATAATGGTATGTAATTAACATTGGAATTTGGGAATTATTTTTAACTTATAACGACATATAAGAAAAAAATGTAATATGTGTTATTATAATGTAAAAATATTTTCAAAATTCTAAAGTTAAGAACATAACTCCAGAAGATATTATCAAGCTACCAATTGAAAATAATCTTGATTTTACCTCACATCTTAAGTGAGGATCATCTAATCCAAACCAAATTCTATTGAAAACTTTATGGTATTAATGGTATTTTGTGAAGTATTAATGGGTTATTTAATCTGTTTTTTTATCCATTTCACTTTATATGATCGTAATTTTCATTTTATTAATGATAAATAAACTAATTTTATGTTTCCTCTTCTTTTTACCTCATTTTCCAAATCATTATGTGACTTATATTCTAATAAACTTTTATTTAATGAAATATTAATAGGATATTTTAGGGTATAAAATGACATCCTAAAATGTCATTCTAATAAATATTATATGGTCAACTATCTTTGTCAATATTAGTTACACTATCATAATATTGATCAAAAAAACATTTTTGACGTAGAGAGTCATTTTTTCTTGTGTGTACTACAATGAGGAGGTAATTCAAACTAAGAAAGAATCTTCTTACAATACACAACCAACAATAATGTCTATTATAGTTGATTTTGTAACCCTAAGTGATATTCATGATATAATTTGCGGTTTATTAAATTTGGGACCCGATCAAGAGATCATTTATATGAGCTATATACATTTTCAATTCCTGGAAACACTTTGGAATATAGTTATTCTATTGTTGGGTGATGCACAATGGATCCATGAAATAAATTTATATTATCTGTGGTCATATGGTACCATAATTGAGTTATATGTTAATGTTACTGCTATATAGTAACAATGTTTAATTGTATGAAGATGGAGACTTAAAAGAGAAGTTGAAGATTGTTTTCCCATGAAATTGAGCCTATTATAAATTATGATGTATTTGAAATAATAGATGATCTCCCAGATATACATGTCAACAAGAATTCTGAAGAACCATTTTGGTTTTTTGTTTAACAAATTTATTTATTTTTTGAAAACTAATCTTTTTGTTGAAGAATACTTTTGAGTTACAGAAAAGTTGAAGTTGAGGGTTGCTAAAGATTTCCTTAAAGAAGATTATGTTGAAGAATAAGAAGTTAGAAGTTAATAAAGTGTCTCAAACTTTCAAAACTAAATCAGACGATGCATTGCTGATCTTATTGTTCTCACAAATAATGAAAATTTCATGATAAAATCTGGTTGAAGAAATGGTGAAGAAGGTTCGTGTTTTCACTGAGAAAAATTTTGAGAAAGTTTGGAGCTGGAAATTTGGAATGACAATCCTAAGTAGAAAATTCAGAATGACAATTCTAAACATGTTTTCCTGAACCAGTTTTCCTGAACTAGCATTCCTGAACCTATTTCTTGAAAGTAAAATTCGGAATCTCTTTCATTAGCCAAAAATTCAGATTTTACTTCTGACCCAAGAATTTTGAGTCTACTTCCGGAACCAGAAATTTGGAGTCTACTTCTGTGCCTAGAATTCAGAGTCTACTTCCTGAGATAGAATTCAGAGTCTACATCCTAAGCTAGAAATTCAGAGTCTGCTTCTTGAGCTAGAAATTCAGAGTCTACTTCTGGAACCTGCAATTCGGAGTCTATTTCCTGAACCTGATATTCGGAACCGGTTTCCTGAACGAGTTTTCCTGAACGAGTTTTCCTGAACTAGTTTTCCTTAACCTAAAATCAGAACTAAGATCCAGCCTTATCATTCTGAGGAGGATATGAAGAGTTCAAGAAAACATGTATTTCAACTTTGCATAAATCTCAGACAAATTTAAGGATATTTGAAAAAGTCAAATATTGAAGATTAATTGTGAAAGATTTATGGAGTTTTTGAGATTTGAGAAAGCGGGAATGTTTTTCAAGATTCCCACTTTTGTTTTCTGAGTTGCCTATAAATATGTGCTCAGATCACACACTAATTTACAACTTCTTACACACGTAAAAATGTGGAGTTCTGGAGAATAATTTGTGAAATGTTCCCACTATCTTGAAGAAGTTTTCTTGAGTGTTTCAGAAGAAGAGAATCTGGATTGAATATTCAGAGTGAGAATTTGTGGGGAACCAACATTATCTTGCTGAGAAGATAGATATCAGAATATCAGATTCAAGAAATAGGATTGAAAATTCAGAGTGAGAGTTTGTGTAGAACCATCATTATCTTACTGAGAATATTGGTTTCAAAAAATGAGATTCAATAAATCGTATTGAAGATTCAGATTGATCATTCAGATTGAGCATTTGTAGAGCAGCTTATCAAAGTTATTATTCTTGTTTTTGAAAAATTTCTTCATTAAGAAATCATTGTAAACTGATAGGAGTCAATATAATATTTCCTATCGGGAGATAGAAGGTGTCCAACTAGATTTGGAACCAGTATTATTCACTTCTTCATTATAGTGGATTTACATAGACCCACGGGAGTGGTTATGGCAAGGACGTAGGTTCTCTTATTGAGACCGAACCTTGTAAATATTGTGTGCCTTTCTTGGTTTTTCTTTTATTGCATGCTTGACTATATTTCTAAAGGTTGATAAAGAAATTAATCTTAACAGGTTGAAAGGGTTAGGTTTGTTAATGTTTGAAACTTATAAAATTAAAACAACTAATTCAACCCCCCCCCCCCCCTTCTCAGTTTTCATTTGATCCTTGGAACTTCAAGTGGTATCAGTGGGAGGTTCCCTTGTTTGATCCTTATCATAGAGAATATCAATTCTGTTAACAGTATTGGAATTCCTACATTCGATGAAAAGAATTATTATAGATGAAAAAAATAGGATGATTCCTTATCTTCTATCTCTTGGCCTTGAAGTTGTTGATGCTGCTACTATTAGCTTTCCACCTATTGAGAAAAATGATCATATTACATTTGCTGACAAGAGAAACATAGAAGTTGATGGAAAGGATATAAATGATATTCTCATGTCCTTATCAGAAAATGTTTATCAGAAGGTGTTGGGTCTCACATCATCAAAAAGAATGTGGGACAAGCTGGAAAGTGTTTTTGAAGGAAACACAAAAGTCAAGGAGGCCAACCTACAAATCTGGCGTATTAAGTTTGAAGACATCAGGACGAGAGATGATGAAACAATTGATGAATACTTCACCAGAGTTAATGAAATTGTATGCAACATCAGGGGATTCAAAGAAAACTTGGATGATTCTACAATTGTGAAGAAACTTATGATAAACTTTCCAGACAGGTTTGACTCTAAAATTTCAGCTTTAGAAGATAAGTATGATTTATCTCTTGATGAACTACATAACTTTCTTGTTTCCTATGAAATGAGGGAAGCTTCAATCATTAATAAGAAGATGAAAGATTTTGTGGATTTTGATTCTATGAGGAAGATGCAAATCCAAGATGATGAATAAGCTGACCCTTCTGAGTCTGTTGATAAGGAAGATGAAGAGTTGAATGAAAAAATCATGTCTCTCATATATAAGAACAATCGAAGAGGAAGAGGAAAGTATGGAGGGAAACTTCCGCTCAATTTTTTTGAGTGTGGTGGAATTGGACACTTTTCTATGAATTACCCTAAGATGAAAGTTGGAGAATATCAAGATTTTTCTAATGAAAATTCTCGATGGAATAAGTATAACAAGAATGAAAAAGAAGAGAAGAATTCAAAAGAATTCATGAAGAAGTTTTCAGGAAAGAAAAAAAGTATGTTGAGAAAGAAGGTTGAATCAGAATCATCTGATAATGATTCCTTGGAAGATGAAAGTAATGAAAGATTCAGAGCCATCATTGCAAATGTTGAGAAAACAATTATTACCTCAGAAAGTGAAGAAAGTGGAGAAGAATATTATAGAGAATATCAACTATGAAATGAAATCCTTGCATGTCTTGAGAAAAACAAATCTCTCAAGAAATAAATTCATGTGATGAAGAAAAATCCTGAATAAGTTCATGATGGAAGTAAAGATGTCACCAAGAAGGAAGATGAAAACATTCAAGAAAATTTAAGTACAATCTTTGAATTGTTGAAAAAGGAAAGATGATTTAAGATCTTAGAAACAAGTTGTTATCTTAGGAAGAAGATTCAAACAATGTGAAATCAAAACTCTTTGATTCCAAAAATTCCCTGAGGAATATGATTAAAAAATTCAACAAAGCTATCGAAGTAAAAGCTGATACCTCTAAAAATGTTGTGAAGGCTCATTATGAGAATCAGGTGAAATCTTCTCTTACCAAAAATAATGTTTCATCTGATTATGCTAACATTTCAGGTTTTGGAAGATGTGTTAGTAAACCATGGGTGGAGAAAGGATGTAACAAATCTAACAATCCCATAAAAGTAGATGACTCACTCAAAAGAAGAGATGGCCTACATCTTGGGTTTTCTAGAGTAGAAAGAAGTTAGCAACCTCAACAACGTTTCTATAATGAAATATCATTCATCAATATAATATCAAGATTTGAGGGATATTGCTGGTGTTATGTAATATATGGGCATGGAGCATATAATTGTTGGCACACATTATCTCTACCCTAAAGAAGGTTTGAGCAAAGTGGAATAAATAGTAACTCTTCATACTCATAGAAAGTCGAAAAGGTGAATTCTCAAGTGGATAGAAACATTCCAAAAAATAATCAATATAAATGTTTGGAAGAAGTTTGTGCAATATGTGTTCAATTTGGTCATCATGATGAACGATGTATGACACTCCTTCTAGAACAAGTTTCTTATGATAAGAAAGAAAAAAACGCTGAAAATAAGAAGGTTGATGAGAGAGATTTTGTTGTTGAGACAGCTTTGAAAGAAAGTAAGAGGAACAATCCATGGATTCTTGATAGTGGTTGTTCTTCACACATGACAAGTGATATAAAAATCTTGGAACATGTTGAATGTCATGTTGGAGGAGCGGTTACGTTTGGCAATGACAGTTCCCTAAAAATTAAGGGAATCAGAACGAAAAAGATTGAAGGAGATAAAATGAAATCTAAACAAGTATTTCTTGTTGATGGGATAAAACATGACTTACTTAGTGTAAGTAAACATTGTGATGATGGAAAAGAAGTTATCTTCAAAAAAGATTCTTGTGTCATAAAAAGTGTGAAAAATGGAAAAGTCATTACAAAAGGAGAAAGAACATGAGGGAATATCTTTCAAATTGGAGAATCCAATAACTCTTGTTATTTGAGTGCTGAAGATGAAAATAAGTTGTGGCATCGAAGTCTTGGCCACCATGGGTAGAAGAACATGAGTAAGCTTTCTAATGTTGATGTTGTTCAGAATATTCCAGAACTGAAAATAAGAGATGAAGATGTATATATTACATGCAAGAAAGGAATGATTACTAACAAATTCCATAAAAGAGTTGAGATTCAATCTAACAAACCACTTGAGCTTATTCATTCCGATCTATGTGGGCCGATGAGATATCAATCAACCAGGTGAGATTTATACTTTATCAATTTTATTGATTAATTCACTCATATGACAAACATCATGTTCATGAAGCATAAATCAGAGGCTATTGAAATGTTTAAATTATTTAGAAGAGATGTCGAGAAAGAATTGGGGTCTTCTATAAAGAAATTAAGAATAGAAAATGGTACCGAATTCACAAGAAATTATTTTTAAACATAACTAAGAAAGCATGGTATCAAACATCAGTATAGTGTTGCCTATACACCACAACAAAACGGAGATGTATAAAGAAAAAATAGAAGCTTGGTGAAAATGGGAAGAAGTATGTTATCAGAATACAAACATTCAAAAAAAATTTGGAGATAAGCTATTAGAACTACTGTACATGTTCAAAATAGATGCTTATTGAGACAATAAACCTACATGACTGCTTACAAGATGTGTTATAACAAAAATCCTTCTTTTAATTACTTAAATGTTTTTGGAAGCCCATGCTTGATCAAAATAAAAAATCTAGACAAAGGAATGTTTGATGAGGAAGCTGAAGAATGAATATTTATGGGTTATTCACTGAATGGAAGAAAATACAAATGTTGGAACAAACGTTTATAGAAGTTGGTGGATTCATATGATTTGAAGTTAACTGAAAATACAAGTTCCTTCAAAAAATATTTTAAGAATATGGAGGAAGATAAATTAGAGAATCCCCACCATAGTGATAGTGACTCAGATAGGTCACATGTGGAAGAAAGTGATGCTGGGAAAGGAAATATGATTTTTTCGACATTACAAAAACATGATGAACCTGAAAATATTATTAGGTATCAGAATGCTCTTGTTCATACAAGAAGGAAGTTGAGATTAGAAAATCAGACTTCCCTTGTCTCAAAAGTTAAACTAGAATTAGTTTCAGAAGCTATTCAACATAAATAATCGGTGGATGCTATAAATTAAGAACTGTATTAGATTGAGAAGAAAGAAACATGGGAACTTGTTCCAAGGCCAGAAAATAGGAATGTTATCGGAACGAAGTGGGTTTACAGAAATAAAATTAATGAGAAAGGAGAAGGTACAATACACAAAGGAAGGTTTGTCTGTAAATGGTATGCATAAGTGGAAGGTGTGAATTTTTATGAAACCTTTTCCCCTATTGCAAGGTTGGAAACTGTTTGAATATTTATTGAAGTGGATGCTCATCAAAATTACATGATTTATCAGATGGATGTAAAGTCAGCATTCATAAATGGTGAGATTGAGGAACAAGTTTACATTGAACAAACTTGTGGGTTTTTTCTTGATGACGATGAAAACAATGTTTTTAAATTGAAGAAGGCCTTGTATGGGTTGAAACAAGCTCCATGAGTATGGTATTCGAAGCTTGACAATTATCTATGAAAGATGAAATTTTATAAAGGAAAGGCTGATAGAAACATTTATGTTAAAGATGTTGACTCTGGAACATTAATTGTAATTGTTTATGTGGATGATATAATTTTTACTGGAGATGAAGAAAAGGTTTGTGAAGAGTTCGCAGAAGAGATGAAGGAAAATTTTGAAATGCCATTATTGGGAGATTTAACGTTCTTCCTTGGCTTACAAGTTCAACAACAAGAAAAACACATTTTCCTATCCCATGAAAATTATACCAAAGATGTAGAGACCCAAAGCCTGATGTACAAGGACATTACATTACTTTTGCGGAATACTTAGTACATAACAAAAACACACACACAAGGATCGTAATAGTTTAGTGTCTTTGGAAACTCGGAATATAATCTTCTTATCATGGTGGAAGATCTTCAACATCTCCCATAAAGATCTTCTTTTTTTTTACCTAAAACCTTTATTTACATCTTGGGGAAAATAAAACATAAAAGGGTGAGCTCAAATGCTCAGTAAGGGTAAACAAAAGAAATATCAATCACATCATATTCATAAGAACATAACATTTTGGAAATATCAACCTGCAAAAGAGATCATAATTTCATAACATGGGATAAATCATAGTAGTGAAATGTAATCACAATAATCATAACATAAAACATGAAACTTTGTGGCATACACAAATAATAAAAGAGAATCATTTTTTGTTAGTCAAGACTCTTTGCCAAGACTATCTTAGTGGACAATGTCCATTTCTGAACCGAGTCACCCTCGTTTCAGTCCTGTTTCACAGAACCGGTATAACCTACCAATCCAGCCATGTCTATCTCATGAGATATAAAATCTTTACCCAATTAATTGTAGGGAGATATAGGTCCCAACCATCTCATAATGATACCATTCTTATGTGTGCCACAAAATCATAAACCATACATCATTACATAACCCATGTAATAAAAATGGAAATCTTAAACAACATGACATCATAAAACAATTTATATAAGATAAAGGAATTCATAAAAATAATTCCATCACAACATAATTAAATCAATGTAATAATAGGGATATAAATATAACCCTTTATTATCTTAGATGGAAAATAATTTTGATAAAACACTTGAACTCCATTCTTGAGGAAAATATCCTTCTGCTTCAAAAACACTTTTCCTTTCTTAACATGTCGTACAATTACAAACTAAAAGAAGTTGATTAAAAATAAACTTGAAAACTTGTAAAGGAAGTTCTTTGAAATAATTTTTTAAAAATCCATTCATGCCGTATAAGTTAAAAAAAACATTCTTCGTACTTTTGTCGGAAAAGTCAAAAAAAAATACCTCGTATGAAAAACGACAAAAGATTGCTTTCATATCTTTTACTAAAAACTCACCAAAGGGTAAAATAGGATTTAAAAAATTGTAGGTGAATGGAAATAATATTACATATTGAGGAAACATGAATGTGGATGATAAAATACACCCCAGTAAATACCAGAGTATAAAGAATCTCGGATAAAAATGAGATTGTGATATTTCCCTTACCTTAGGTCCGATTTGCATCGTAAGTATCCGAACCTCCTGTATAATGATTTAAATAATGTCATTGACTTATTACAGAATCATATTCATTGTTATGATATCATATATGGTTCACTTATGACTTTATATTACCCGTTCTTTTGTAAATTCCATGTTAAAGAAGCGTTTTGGGTAAAATCATTTCATTTATCGTAGGTGTTTGGACTTGTTTTTCTTGACATTATTATTACTTATATCATTATTTACTTACTTCCAGAATATAAAACATGATTTATATATCATATATATTCAGTATATATATATATATATATAATAGATAGATAAATGAAATGAAACACACCGTTCATGGAGACGGTAGTCTGTACGTACGCATGAACGCTGTTTTCCTTTCCTTATTGTCTTTAATGGAAGTAAGTAGATGACATACATAATTCAAGTAGATTTATAATGTCATATATTTCATTATTATTGCTTATATATACTTTATAATCATTCTAAAATGGTTAACATGGAGAATGAATCTCATCGCGTCGTGGAGACGGTAGTCCGTACGTACGCACGTGAGATGATATCGTTCTCATGATCGTGAACTTGTGTTGAAGTGTATGTATACTATTTCAGTATCAATATCACTTTATAATAATCATATATAGTTATTATTTACACCATTATACCAATCCAAGTAAGGTGGTGGTGGAAAATAGATTTCACCACGGCGTGGAGACGGTATTCTGTACGTACGCACGCGCGGTGATTTCATTTTCCGTAGGATGGATAGATGGTGAAACAGGGTTGTTTCATAATTATAATTACATATCATTATATGAGTGATACTGATGTTTTTACTTCATAATGAAACAACCTAAGAAGAAGGAGTGGAAGAAGAAATAAAGGTGAAAGAATCGGTAACGGAAATTACCTCTTCTTTGAAGCGCCTCTTTGAGACATCCTATTAGGGCACTAAAATTGGTCTTTGAGGAATTCCAGAACCTCTAGGATGTTTCTAGGGAAGTGGAGAAGTGATTTTGGCAGGGGTTGGACGAGATTTAAGGCTCAAAGTTGTGTGAGGAAGAGAGGGAGGAGGTGTCCTTTTATAAGGGAGGAGAGGGGTACCTTTGGAATAACTAAAAATATTATTTTATTATAAGTCAAGTTCGATCTTAAATAGCTCCAAATTGATTTATTTCGGGGCTAAGGTGTGGATGGGTCGAAATTATCTCATCCAATATAATTTAGACAAGTTTAGGTTCCTATTTTAACCTTATCATTTAGATTTAACATTAAGTTAAATAATTTTACTTTTATCGTGTCTTCGTGTGTTCTTACACTATAAGGTTAATAAACGAACTATAAGAAGACAAACGAACCCCGAATTGTTTATTATTAATATATATAACCCTATCTAAGTCATTTGGACGAACCTTAGATTTTTAGGAATAACATAACAATTAATAATATAATATTTGTTTTAAAAACTATTTTATGTCAATTTTTACACTATTTAGTAATTGATTTTTGTGAAACTCATAACAGAATGATAAGTTCGAAAAAGGTTAATTAAATCAATAATAACATGCCATATTAACCTATAAAATTAGTGGAATTCATAAAAAGTCTCAAATTATATTTATTTGGGTATTTATAACATCAATTATGTCAATATTTCATTAATAAGATAATTATTGCATCATAGTTGTGTCATAAATAAATTAAATTATTTAATATCTAAAAATTATAAATAAAAAACCATTATGTAGGAAATCTTTTTATCTTTATAATTAATATTTATAGTTGAATTTATCTTATGTATAACCCCATATTAAAAATGTTTTAGTAAATAAACTTTGATTTTAACCCTTTTAACCCTTCTTTAAATAAATTAATAATAAATGTCCTAATCTAATCCAAGTGGGCCTAAATGGTCATATTTTATTCCTAAGTTTGTTTTTGGTCGAATTACACTTATCCAATAGAATTAATACATGTGTTAGGGTAATAATAATATCATCTTTACCCTTAATTACCTTATGTACTTTTAATCGTGGTAAAAAAAAGTCAAAAGTTACTATTCACCAAAAATTATTTTCATCTCATTGAACCACATTTTATTCCTTGATATTAACCGTGTCTCTTAGATTTTCTAAATTCCACTCACAGAAGCGGTAAAATTAAGTTTTATGAAAAATTCGGTTTTTTAACTACCACTTAGTGGTTTCACTATTCATCAAAAAAATGAAAGTTTCCAGAAAAATACCAAAAATTAGATCTAAGCTATATTTGATATTATGATTTCAAAAATGATGTCTATTTTATCAAATTCAAAACATATCAGTTTCATTAATTAATTTAAAAATTAATTCTTGTCGTCAAAACAAATAGCGTGTTCTTAAGAGATAATAACTATGAAAAGATTGACACTTGATTATGACTGGTTTAAATGTGAAATTACATCCAATGACCAACATTGTATGAAATTGTAAAAATACATTCTAAATATAATTTAAAACCACTCAAATTAATAATTTATCACTATTAATTATTTCGATTAAAAAAATTAGTTTTTAATTATAATTTAGTAATTTTCACTATTCATCGGAATATGACAGTTATCCGAAAAGTACTAAAATTTTACCTTAGGCTAAATTCGATACTCCGAATCCAAAAATGAATTCCATTTTGAAAAATAAAATTTACAAAATTTCAAAAAGTGGTTATTACTATTTATAATGGCTAGTTTTAATAATATTTTAATAGCATATCGATGTTTAGTGAAACTTGTTATTGCGTACTACACACGCTATCGAGGAAGGTCGCGATTGCGTGCAAGACAATTCAAGGATGAGTGTTGTGCAAGCTCAATTTGGTGTAGCGTACAACACAAGACATTAATGAAGTTAAAAAGAATATTTTATCATAAAATCTCGGGGTGTTACATTCTACCCCCCTTAAAATGAATTTCACCCTCGAAATTCGTCAGAGTTATAAATGGTTTACTATTCAAAAATTTCTTTGATAGAAACCCACATCGTAAAAAGGAATACCAAAACATGGATTTAAAAACTAAAGTATGAAATGTAACGATTACCCAAATAAACTAATCACTGGGTTTCCACATAGGTGAAAATATGGATATGAAAGAAAAATCTAACCATCATGTTCTGATGGAGAGTGGTAGACAACATGGCTATGGAAAAGCCAACAATCAAAAATCCATAAATTTGTGACGATCTAAGGTACCATCTGATTAATCAGATATAAGTGCACTAGGACAACATTTTTGGATTTCAAGATCGTTTCCCTAAAGTTGAAGAATTAGAATTAGAATAAAGACTTTCTTTATTTTGGTACAATCTCACTGTTGTTCATGCCTTAAACAATTTCCACTTCATCTCTTAAATAAATGAAGTAGAATTTGTTATTCGTGAAGTGTTAGCAGATCATGTGATAGAATGACGGGTCATTCCATCTGTCTCAAACAAAAGGTTAGCAAAAGTTATTAAATATACATAAGTCATTCTATAGTGAGATTAATCATATATGGTTCCTAAAATGGACTTATACTTCATATATCATACTGCTTAATATAATAAAACTAGTTTCTACTAAATAGGGACTTCCTGTAGGCCAGTGGTAGGTGATAAAGGCCAGTCGCACTTCTGTTGTGGGTTCGATTCCCATAGCCTTGTCCGACGCGATGGGCTGCCGCCCATCCTACAGGTTGTCCTTTTTCTAAAACTATATTACTATAACATCCCATCAATAATATCGAAAAAACTTCTATCCTTAAACAATACTAACTTATTTCCAACATAATCCATTCTAATCATTAGGCTTATCTAAAATACTTCGGTCCAAGCTCATAGTATAAAGAAAATGATTACTTGAAATGTCACAGAACAATCACGTGAATGCCATCATTTATCCCTCATATATCATAAGATATATCTTGTTGGTCAAATTACAAACATGTGAATACCTTAATCATGTATTCTCTTGAAGAATGAATACCCATTGAACCTTAGTGAAAACATTAATACAGTTAAAATTTAACACTTTCCATATACCAAAATCCTCAAAATTCTATATACTCAAACCATGATATTACTTAGTCCTTATATCAATCATGAGCTCATGAATACGGTCAAACATTTCATTTTCTCCTTATCCATTAATTATGCGCATATCATCTACTTTCCAAAATATTTGAATCACTTTTCATGGTTACCGGTACCTTAATATTATTGAAAACCACAATACACCAATACATAAAGATTTCAGTACACCATAAAAGTACCTTAACAACATTATTCATGAATACCAATACATAAACACTTTAGTCCATCCACTTCAATGATTGTCCTGGAATAAGTCCTTCCTTGATTTAGAAGTAACTTTTTAGGTCATGGCATTGAGTTGGGTAATGCCCATGTTCTCCACAAATAAGACATTGAACTCCATAACAATCCGTCACTCTATGAACCTTTTCTCCACACAGAAAACCTCAGTCCCTCCATTTGAGGTATTCCTCAAGGTTCTTCTTCCCTTCATTAGAAATCTCAATCTTCCTTTCTTTATGCTCCTCAACATGCGAACATGCATAATATTTTATCTTCCTCTTCTTTTATAAATTAGGCATACCACTAAATTTCACCTTGTTAATCATATATCGCGATGACTGATTCAGCATAATCACAATATCTTTATCTCTAGGAATTACACAATTTTGTTGCTCATTGTCACCAATTTTTCCATTGGATTCAATGTTAACTGAATTCCTTCTGGTTCCCTCCATTATCTAAAACACAAAAAGAATTCTATGAGAGGCGAAATCATGCTAGGGAAGACAACATAGTAAAGGGGGAGTACCCTCAATATCTAACATCGTAGGTTAAATTCTAATATCGTTACCGTAGTTCTAGGACTATAACCTATACGTATACTTAACCTTAGAGACATCCCTAGACATACCTTAGAAATATCTCTAGGGATCTCACTAACATTTTCGCATCCTAATTTCCAAAGTTTGACTAAACCTTTCGTCTGATACCAACTGTAGAGACCCGAAGCCTGACATACACGGACATTACATTACTTTTGCGGAATACTTATTACATAACAAAAACACACACACAAGGATCGTAATAGTTTAGTGTCTTTGGAAACACGGAATATAATCTTCTAATCGTGGTTAAAGAACATCATCATCTCCCATAAAGATCTTCTTTTTTTTACCTAAAACCTTTATTTATATCATGGGGGAAAGAAAACTTAAAAGGGTGAGCTCAAATGCTCAGTTAGGGTAAACAAAAGAAATATCAATCACATCATATTCATAAGAACATAACATTTTGGAAATCTTAACCTGCAAAAGAGATCCTGATTTCATAACATTGGACAAATCATAGTAGTGAAATGTAATCACAATAATCTTAACTTAAAACATGAAACATTGTGTCATACACACATAATCATAGAGAATCATTTCTTGTTAGTCAAGACTCATTGCCAAGACTATCTTAGTGGACAAAGTCCATTTCTGAACCGAGTCACCCTCGTTTCAGTCCTGTTTCACTGAACCGGTATAACCTACCATTCCAGCCATGTCTAACTCAGGAGATATAAAATCTTTACCCAATGCATTGGAGAGAGATATAGGTCCCACCCATCTCATAATTATACCATCCTTATATGTTCCACAAAATCATAAACCATACATCATTGCATAACCCATGTAATAAAAATGGGAATCTTAAACAACATGACATCATAAAACAATTCATATAAGATAAAGGAATTAATAAAAATAATTCCATCACAACATAATTAAATCAATGTAATAATAGGGATATAAACAGAACCCTTTATTATCTTAGATGGAAAATAATTTTGATAAAACACTTGAACTCCATTCTTGAGGAAAATATCCTTCTGCTTCAAAAAAACTTTTCCTTTCTTAACATGTCGTACAATTACAAAATAAAATAAGTTGATTAAAAATAAACTTGAAAACTTGTAAAGGAAGCTTCTTTGAAATAATTTTTTAAAAATCCATTCATGTCGTATAAGTTAAAAAAGAATTCTTCGTACTTTTGTCGGAAAAGTCAAAAAAATACCTCGTACGAAAAACGACAAAAGATTCCATTCATATCTTTTACTAAAAACTCACCGAAGGGTAAAATAGGATTTAAAAAATTGTAGGTGAATGGAAATAATATTACATATTGAGGAAACATGAATGTGGATGATAAAATACACCCTAGTAAATACCAAAGTATAAACAATCTCGGATAAAAATGAGATTGTGATATTTCCCTTACCTTAGGTCCGATTTGATTCGTAAGTATCCGAACCTCATGTATAATGATTTAAATAATGTCATTGACTTATTACAGAATCATATTAATTGTTATGATATCATATATGGTTCACTTATGACTTTATATTACCTTTTCTTTTGTAAATTATATGTTAAAGAAGCGTTTTGGGTATAATCATTTCATTTATCGTAGGTGTTTGGACTTGTTGTTCTTGACATTATTATAACTTATATCATTATTTTCTTACTTCCAGAATATAAAACATGATTTATATATCATATATATTCAGTATATATATATATATAATATAGATAAATGAAATGAAACACACCATTCATGGAGACGGTAGTCTGTACGTACGCATGAACGCTGTTTTCCTTTCCTTATTGTCTTGAATGGAAGTAAGTAGATGACATACATAAATCAAGTAGCTTTATAATGTCATATATTTCATTATTATTGCTTATATATACTTTATAATCATTCTTAAATGGTTAACATGGAGAATGAATCTCATCGCGTCGTGGAGACGGTAGTCCGTACGTACGCACGCGCGGTGATTTTGTTTTCCGTAGGATGGATAGATGGTGAAATATGGTTGTTTCATAATTATAATAATATCTCAGTATATTAGTGATACTTATGTTATTAATTCATAATGAAACAACCTAAGAAGAAGGATTGGAAAAAGAAATAAAGGTGAAAGAATCGGTAACGGAAATTACCTCTTCTTTGAAGCGCCTCTTTGTGACCTCCTCTTAGGGCACTAAAATTTGTCTTTGAGGATGACCAGAACCTATAGGATGTTTCTAGGGAGGTGGAGAAGAGATTTTGGAAGGGTTTGGCCGAGATTGAAGTCTCAATGTCGTGTGAGGAAGAGAGGGAGGAGGTGTCCTTTTATAAGGGAGGAGAGTGGCACCTTTGGAATAACTAAAAATATTATTTTATTATAAGTCAAGTTCGGTTTTAAATAGCTCCAAATTGATTTATTTAGAGGCTAAGCCGGGGATGGCTCGAAATACTCTCATCCAAAAGAATTTAGACAAGTTTAGGTTCCTATTTTAACCTTATCATTTAGATTTAACATTAAGTTAAATAATTTTACTTTTACCGTGTCTTCTTGTGTTCTTACACTATAAGGTTAATAAACGAACTATAAGAAGCCAAACGAACCCCAAATTGTTTATTATTAATATATATAACCTTATCTAAGTCATTTGGCCGAACCTTAGATTTTTAGGAATAAAATAACAATTAATAATATAATATTTGTTTTAAAAACTATTTTATGTCAATTTTGACACTATTTAGTAATTGATTTTTGTGAAACTCATAACAGAATGATAAGTTCAAAAACCGTTAATTAAATCAATAATAACATGTCATATTAACCTAGAAAATTAGTGGAATTCATAAAAAGTCTCAAATTATATTTATTTCGGTATTTATAACATCAATTATGTCAATATTTCATTAATAAGATAATTACTGCATCATCGTTGTGTCATAAATAAATTATATTATTTAATGTCTAAAAATTAAAAATAAAAAACCATTATGTAGGAAATATTTTTATCTTTCTAATGAATATTTATAGTCGAATTTATCTTATGTATAACCCCATATTAAAAATGTTTTAGTAAATAAACTTTGATTTTAACTCTTTTAACCCTTCTTTAAATAAATTAATAATAAAAGTCCTAATCTAATCCATGTGGGCCTAAATGGTAATATTTTATTCCTAAGTTTGTTTTTTGTCGAATTACACTTATCCAATAGAATTAAGACATGTTTTAGGGTAATAATAATATCATCTTTACCCTTAAATACCCTATTTACTTTTAACCGTGGTAAAAAAAAGTCAAAAGTTACTATACACCAAAAATTATTTTCATCTCATTGAACCACATTTTAGTCCTTGATATTAACCGTGTCTCTCGGATTTTCAAAATTCCACTCACAGAAGCGGTAAAATTAAGTTTTATGAAAAATTCGGTTTTTTAACTACCACTTAGTGGTTTCACTATTCATCAAAAAAAATGAAAGTTTCCAGAAAAATACCATAAATTAGAACTAAGATATATTTGATATTATGAATTCAAAAATGATGTCTATTTTATAAAATTCAAAACATATCAGTTGCATTAATTAATTTAAAAATTAATTCCCGTCGTCAAAACAAGTAGCGGGTTCTTAAGAGATAATAACTATCAAAAGATTGACACTTGATTATGACTGGTTTAAATGTGAAATTACATCCAATGACCAACATTGTATTAAATTGTAAAAATAAATTCTAAATATACATTAAAACCAGTCAAATTAATAATTTTTCACTATTAATTATTTTGATTAAAAAAAGTTGTTTTTAATTATAATTTAGTAATTTTCACTATTCATCAGAATATGAAAGTTATCCGAAAAGTAACAAAATTTCACCTTAGGCTAAATTCGATACTCTGAATCCAAAAATGAATTCCATTTTGAAAAATAAAATTTACAATATTTCAAAAAGTGGTTATTACTATTTATAATGGCTACTTTTAATAATATTTTAATATCATATCGATGTTTAGTGAAACTCGTTATTGCGTACTACACACGCTATCGAGGAAGGTCACGATTGCGTGCAAGAAAAGTCAAGGATGCATGTTGTGCAAGCTCCTTTTGGTGTAGCGTACAACACAAGTCATTAATGAAATTAAAAAAATATTTTATCATAAAATCTTGGGGTGTTACAAAATAATTGTTAAAGAAGATTTGGATGGAATATTAAAAGGATGTTTCAACCTCTATCTCATTGAGCGCAAGGTTAAGAAAAGATGATTCAGGAAACAGTGTCAATTAGAAAGACTTTTTAAAGTTGATAGGAAGTCTTCTTTATCTTACAGCATTATGGCCTGATATTGCTTATGCGGTGACACTCTGCTCCTAATATCAATGTAATCCAAAAGAATCACATATTTTGGTAGTTAAGAGAATTTTGAGATATGTTAACGGAACAACTTCACATTGGTTTTTATACAAGAGAAACAATGAGATGATGTTTTTGGGTTATACTGATGTTGATTGGGATGGTGATTGTAATGATAGAATATCAACATCAGGATGAACATTTTTCTTAGGGGAATGTTGTGTGATTTGGCACAGAATGAAACAAATCTCATTAACTTTAAGCACATCAAAATCTGAATATGTTAAAGCATTTCAGGCTTGTAATCAAATGATGTGGACGAAGGTTCAGCTGGAAGATTTGAAAGTGAACGTTTCTAAACCATTGAAGATACTCAGTTATAATCAAATTTCCATTAATATTTCTGTGAATCCTATTCAACATTCAAGATCAAATCATATTGATATAAAATATCATTTTTAAAAAGATAAATCTACTGCTAGAGATGTATTGCTGAAATATATTTCAAAAAAGTTTTAGATTGATGATATTTACACAAAAGCATTGTCAAAGGAGAGGTTTGATGAACTAAGGCTGAAACTCCATGTTCAGCCTCCTCCCATGAATTCCTAAAACTCATAAGGAAGTTACCCCCACCGTTATTTGGATTATGTTAACAAAGGGGGGGAGTAAGTTTTCTTTTATCTAAAGCTGTGGTAATCATATAATGGGGGAGAGAGAAAGAAAAATGAGATAGGAAAAGAAAAGTGAAAATGATAAATATAAAAATTGAGGGGGGAGAGAAAGAAAAATGAGAGAGGATAAGAAAAGTGATAAAGGGAAATATAACAGTTGAGGGGGAGTTTGATTAAGGTGAAGCTTATCTTTACATGGACGCAAAATTTTCTTTTCGTCGAGGGATGAAAATCCATCAAAAACATTACTTTATCCATTAGTATGGTGTTAGGACACTCTTGTTATGAATGTATATGTTTTGGTAAAATTCAATAACATGAGATGTGATTTTTTTTAGAGTTGAAAACTTGTTAACAAGGGTTACCAACAAATCCAAAGGGAGAGATTGAAGAATCTTTATGGTGCTTTGTTTAAAAATGTTTTGTATTTGTTGAAAACTAATCTTTTTTTAAGAATGTTTTTGAGTTACAGAAAATTTGAAGTTTCTGGTTTCTGATTATTTCCTTAAAGAAGATTATGTTGAAGAATAATATGTCAGAAGTTATGAAGGTGTCTCATAATTTCTAAACTAAACCAGATGATGATTTTCTGATCTTAAAGTTATCAAAAATCATGAAAATTTCATGATAATAGCTGGTTGAAGAAATGGTGAATAAGATTGGTGTTTTTCTATGAGAAAACTTTTGAGAATGATTGGAGCTAGAAATTTGGAATGAAAATCTTATGCCAGAAATTTGGAATGAAAATTCTAAACTAATTTTATGGAACCAGTTTTCCTGAAACTATTTTCTGAAGCTAAAATTCGGAATCTGTTTCATGAGCAAAAAATTCAGAGTGTACTTCTGAGCCAAGAATTTAGAGTCCAATTCTTGAACCAAAAAATCAGAGTCTACTTCGGAGCCATGAATTCAGAGTCTACTTCCTGAGCAAGAATTCAGAGTCTACTTCATGAGCTAGAAATTCGAAATCTACTTCTTGAGCTAGAAATTCGATGTTTACTTCCTGAGCCAGATATTCGGAGTCTACTTCCTGAAACTGAAATTCAGAGTCTGTTTCTTCAACCTAAAATTTGAAACCTGTTTCTAGAACTAGTTTTCATGAACCAGTTTTCCTGAACCAGTTTTCATGAACCTATTTACCTGAACCAGTTTTCCTGAACCACTTTTCCTAAACTAGTTTTCCTGACCCAGCTTTCCTGAACAAGTCTTCCGGAACCCGTTTTCATAAAACATTTTTCCTGAACCAGTTTTCTTGAACCTGTTTTTCTAAAAAAGTTTTTCTGAACCAGTTTTCCTGAACCTAAAATCAGAACCATGACCTATCCCTATCATTCTGATGAAGATATAAAGAGTTCAAGAAAACCTGAATTTCAACTTTTCATAAATCTCGAATAAATTTTAGGAGATTTGAAGAAGTCAAATATTGATGACTAAATGTGGGAGATTATAGGAGTTTTTGAGATTTGAGGAAGCATGAATGTTTTTCAAGATTCTTGCCTTGGTTTTCTGAGTTGCCTATAAATATGTACTCAGATCATTTCCTCATTTACAACTTTTTACACACGCAGAAAAGGTGGAGCACTAGAAATTTCTTTGTGAAAAGTTCCTACCATATTGAAGAAGATTCCTTGTGTTTGAGAAGAAGAAAATCCGGATTGAATATTTAGAGTGAGAATTTTTGCGGAACAATCATTATCTTGCTGAGAAGACATATTTCAGAATATCAGATTCAAGGAAACTGGATTGAGAATTCGAAGTGAGCATTTCTGTGGAACCATCATTATCTTTCTGAGAAGATTAGTTTCATAAAATCTGATTCATGAAATTGGATTGAAGATTCAGAGTGATCATTCAGAGTGAGCATTTGTGGAGTAGCTTATAAAAGTTCCAATTCCTGTTTTTGGCACATTTGTTCTTTAAGGAAACATTGTAAACTGATGGGAGTCAGTATAATCATTCTTATCGGGAGATAGAAGGTGTCCAATGGGAGTTGGCACAAGTTGTATTCACTTGTTCATTATATTAGATTTTCATAGACCCACGAGAGTGGCTATGGCAAGGACGTAGGTTCTCTTATTGAGGCTAATCCCTGTAAATCTTGTGTTCCTTTCTTGGTTTTCCATTCTTGCATGCTTGAGTATATTGCAAAAGGTTGATGAGAAAATTAATCTTAACAGGTTGTAAGGGTTGAGTTTGTTAAAGTCTTGAAACTTATAAATGTTAAACGACTGATTCAACCCCCCCCCATCTTAGTTGTCATTCGATCCTTGTAACATCAACTTCTGATGAGGAGTTCTGTAATGATGGAATAGATGGTGATAATAGTACTGATGAGGAGGGAGTAACAGAATTTGGGGATGAAGTTTCTAGAAATTCATTACTTGCACACCATCCAAGATGAATGAGGGAAAGTCCCATTGTTTGACCATGCCCGTCTCTCTTGTACACTTTAATTTATTTTTAATAAATGGTCAGAAGCATAGCTTCTGGTGGGACTTCCTGGTTAGGTTATAGGGATGATTATAGACTCCACTTGAGGGAAATTCCTAACATTTCACTTGGAGGTTGGAGAATCTCAAGGATTGAAGTAGCTCATACTTAGGTTCAACTAAGACTGACATAAGATCATACCTCATTGGATGCTTAATTTGTGTCATTCCTTATCTTTGAGATAACTAAGACACGTTATGATGTTCATATATCCCTTGTGAAAGAGTGTATACAAAAAACATTCGGTAATAATATTTCCTATAATAAGGCATGGATGGAGAAACAGAATGAAATTGTGAAGGTTTATGGGGATTGGGATAACTTGTATTGGGTATTTTCACAATTGTGTCCCCTAAAAAGGCACCATAACCAATTTTTATTTCATATTGATACAAACAAAAATGTGTCTCAAGATAACTGACCTTATCCACCTCATGTTCAATTTCATCCGTTGTTCTGGGCATTCCTCCCCAGTATCTCTGGATTTCATTTTTTAAAATAGTTCATTTAGATTGATGGAATGTTTCTATATGAAAAATAAATGTTTTTATTGTTGATTGTTGTAACCCAATATGGAAATGATTCACCTCTTCCACTTTCCTTTTACATTGTGGAGAGGAAAACTATGAATCGTGGAGTTGGCTTTTGGCATGTGTCAGTAAACATTTCACCCATATTCGGTGTGTCTGTTTGATATCTGGTTGGTATCAGGAAATCAATGAAGCAATCAACATGTACCTTGATACATGGAGTCCCCCAAATGCACATCATTAGTTCTACGTTAGACACATTGTTAAAAATGTGAGGAAAAAATTCCAAAATGAACCTATTAAGAAGGAAATCAGGAAGAGAGGTATGCAATGACTTTGTTATTTGTTATTATTTCAAAGTAAAGATAAAAAAATATATTTAAAATATGATCACTTATTTTTAGCATATGATTCAGATAAATGATTGTTTGAAGAGAATTTCAAACAATTCCACAAGTCTATTCATGAATTTTATGATTATAGGATGCAAATTTCAAAAGAAAAATGAACATTGTCATATGATGGGGGAAGAGATACAGACACGTGAACAATAACATCGTGGAGTGCATCAATGGTATCTTCAAGGTGCATTGAATGTTACCTATAAATTCCCTAGTTCAAAATAAATTTTATCGTTGCATGATTTACTTTGTTGATAGAAAAAAAACTAGCATCGGATAGAATTCAGTAAGGTCTAAGGTACAGAAGACACTTTCAATGAGTGATTGAAAAGAACAATGAAGAAGCTCCTGGTTATCATGTTATACTGTTATGCTAAGAAGACTCTCGATTTTAAGTTGAGATAATTTAGACCCCATCACAAATACCATCAGGGATAAATGGTGGTATTACTAGATGTGAGGCAATGTCAATGTGGAAACTCTCACGCCTGACGGTTTCCATGTGCACACTCAATCACCGCATGTGCCTCTATGAACATATCATTGGAAGAATATTTTGATCCAATGTAGTAGATGGAAACCATTTCTAATTGTATGTTAAACCATGGGTGCCTATTGGGGAGTTTTTTTATTTCCCAATGCTCGAAGTCTAACTGATATTGATACTTGATACCAACCGGTTGTGTAACCATTGGAGGACAAAGGCCAGTAGGATGCGGAATTAGATGGACTGGCGTCAAGAGAAAGGGAAATGATTGAGATGCACCATATTTAATTAAGAAGTTCATAACCAGAAACAATGCCCTAACATTGTTGGGTTGAGTTCACACTCCCATCCATAATGATATACTTTCTCATTTGTGATATTCTCATATTGTAAATTATATGGTGTCATCTCTTATTTTTATCTCAGTTTCAAAAATATTCTATGACTGATATTCTAATAAACATTTACTTAACAAAACAATAGTATCATATATTAAGGTATAAAAATACATTTTAAAATTTCATTATGATAATCATTATATGATCAAACATATTTTTCAATATTAGTAATGTGATCATAATTATGATAAATAACCATTTTTTATATAGAGAGTTAGGTTTTTCATGTGTGTACTACTACGGGGAGGTTATTCAAACTGATAATGGAGCTTCTTATAGTACACAACCAAAAATAGTGGATTGTATAGCTAATTATGTAAAGCTAAGTGAGAATCATGAATGAACTCTGGGAATATGAACCACAACATATGAGGAATGGTGATAATGATGACAATGATGATGTAAACCAATTCCATCACCTTCATCATTGCCACCATTCCTCACACACCGCAGTTCATTTCCCATGATTTCTTTTTTTAAATTCACTTATTGTTACAAAAAATTTTATACTAACCACTGTTGTTGGTTGTGTACCATAAGAATATCCTTTCTTAGTTTGAAAACATGCCTTTTTTTGTTTGATATTTGATCGACATCGTAGCATGTGCATATGTGAATAATATTTCTCATTTTATATAAATGGATGACATCACCAAAAAGTTTTACCATCAAATAACAAAAATTATTTCTTGCTCAGATTAAAAGGAATATTACAAGCGTATTTTAGGTGAAATCAATGCATAATCAATCTATCCATGGCTAAAATATAAATTATACATGTGAGAAAATAATCATGAAACATACCATCATGTGTAAAAATACATGAATTACAATGCAAAAACTTTTCTAATAAATATTTACTTAAAGAAGACAACATGTTTATATATATAAATATATAAAACACCTTTTTCTAGGTAAAATCAAATATAAAAAACACTATAGTAATATTATTTGAAAATCATGAAGACATGGCCCTTTGTTTTGGTAAGGAATTACTTCATAAAATAATGTGAATAAACATGGAATGTCTTACACTTGACAAGTTATAACATAATTCTAACAGTAACATTATATTTACATTTTACACTTACAACTCATTTCATTTTTTTATATATAGATGCATGATACCATACTACTCACAAAGTAGTATAGGCATGTTTCCCCGGTCGTGTTAGATGGTGGTGAGGTTCGAGCGATCGGGGTGCATCGAGTGCACCATTTTAGTTACAGGGATCCTCCACATGCCATTAGACCATAAATTCAACATGTTTTCTTCTATAGAATTACTTTATCAGATTTCACATTTTTTGAACATCACCTACTTGCTACCCTCGTGGAGAGGTGGAAACCAGGTACCCCCACATTCCACCTGCCTGAGGGAGAGATAACCATCACCCTACAGGATATGGTAGTTGATTAGACACTTAATGAGGATAATATTTATAGTTAATGTATATAATATTCATCTAGTTCATTTTTGATATACATCATTTTAGTGCATTTTACACTTTGAACATCATTTCACATTACGATTGTAATTCCTTCTTAAAATGCACTATTACATGGTACATTTTCTAATAGCATATAAAATACCCAAAGGTCTTGATTTTATTTTACCATATAATTTTCAGGTTTCTTATTACATTTGGAACAATTAATTCTTTTTGAGTACTTCAATATTCACATTGGAAGACCACCAAAGTGTGCCTTAAACTAATAACATTCCGGACGAAGTGTACAAGATAGCAGACAAATAATACTACTACAGTGGCCATGATCCAAGCTCAATAATAATAAAAAATGAACTGATGATAGTGGACATAAAGGGGAATATTTTGTCCAATAGTTAAAAGAGATAATTCGAATGTTTCAATGGAGTTATAGGTGGCCCAATTTGAAGATGAAATTTTGGGCTAGATTCTGTGGCCCATAACCATATTCCACCATTTTAATCATATCTCGCAAACAAAAATTATATTTAGGATGAAATTTTAAAATATATTATAAGACATCCAATTATCCATTTTCTTATTTTATGTCCTACTCAAGTTTTTCCATCTAGAACGTCATTTCAATGCCTCTGTTCGTTGGATTAAATTTGGCTTCCACTTCAGATCAAGGGTGAAAATGTCTACTCTCCCTTACTTTCCACCCCACTAGGACTGCCATAATAAAGTGGGACGCTTTTTACAATTGGGATTTAGTCCCAAGGCTTCAAAAATTCCTATTTACAATAGTGATGGTGAAGGATTTGAGGACTCTTTGTCTATTTTCAAGTGTAATGTTATGATGCCATTATGTATTTCCATGTTTGTGCTTTCACATGTAAGTTGTTATAATTAACCTTGGTTTCTTAATAAA
This sequence comes from Viscum album, assembly GCA_963277665.1. Classification (NCBI taxonomy): domain Eukaryota; kingdom Viridiplantae; phylum Streptophyta; class Magnoliopsida; order Santalales; family Viscaceae; genus Viscum; species Viscum album. The sequence goes on from OY728126.1 coordinate 311,256,845, forward strand.
AGATCTTATTCTCCTTTTATTATATTCTTATTTATATCATGCTGATACCATTTCCTCATGTTTTGAATTTATTCACACCAAACCTTCTGAAAATTATCACATAATGATGGAGTGTTCGTTATTTTTTTGTTTTTACTTCATCAATTCTACCACTATGAGTATACTTCAAAATTATGTTGATATAATAGCATGAATGGAGGGATAACTATTTTATGGTTTGATCCAAGGGAGTATAAAGGGGATATATTAGATGTTAATTATCACTACATTAATTTCTAATAACTTCTTTTAATTTCTGTTTTTATTTGAAGATATTAAAAATTCTTCTTCCTTGTTAAATTTTAAGGCCACACTCTTCAAGTGATAATACAATACATTACCATAGAGTGCTCGTAAATATGATCCTATAAGTGTATATTTGATTAGTATTATGGTGTGTTGGTATTAAACCAGTAACTGATGATTTTTTTACCTTTTTTTGAACCCATCTCAAATATAAGAAATTGAAGTCGTTAAAAAGGAATCCATCTAATCCACCCCCCAAAAATAACCTAAAATCAACCCATTATCATAATTTGAATTCAATTAGGTCTCTTATTGTCCATTAAAATATCCTAAAAAACCCAAGTTTTCCCATTTATAGCAAAAAATCCATTTCTTTTGATTGTGTGTCTATACGTCCTTCTTAGTTCTCTGAGGATTCAATAACCCAAGATACACTACAAGTGACTTCTTAACCCTTATAACTTGGTTAAATTTGGGAGACACCAAATTTTTGTGTCGTTTACGGGGACCATGTAAGTTATTTAGAACAAAAACCTTCTTTTCTCAATCCCATTCTTCTATTCCCACACAAATTCTCTTATCTTTTCCCTTTCTTGCCTTTTTTCTTTTAGCTCATGTCTTCCTACACCCACGATACCTCAAACATATTAGATAGGGTAGAAATTACTAGTGTTGGGGAGTCAATTACACCAAAGTAACTATTTAAATAAGATCATAATATCCCAAATACTCTATATTAAAAAATTGATCCCTTTTCAATGGATGTTCATCATAGAAACCAACTCATAATCCCAAGTGGGAACCAAAATTTAAATCCCAATGAGGCAACCCCAAACTTTGGGAATCCAATCGACCAAACAATGAATGACTAACTCACACCTTCCTGGACCAATGAACCCTCATGCATTAAAAAACATTCCCTAAGGGATTACAACTACATATTTAAAACCCATGTCCTAAACCACCTTCCCACATTCCATGGAATTGAGTTCGAGATTTCCTACCTTCATGTTAAGGAGTTCAATGACATTGTAAAAACCATGTGTCCTCCACATCAACTAGAATAAGTTATGATGAGACTATTTACCATTACTTTAAATAATTTATCTAAAAATTGGTTAAACAATTCGGGGCCAACATCCATAAACTCTTGGGACCAATTGCAACGATAATTCTACAAACACTATTTTTCCCGCCAAAAAACAATTCCACATAAGAAGAGCATCCAAAACTTTTTTGAAAAAGAGGTTGATTCATTCTATAAAAAATGGGAGAGGTTAGAAGACACCATAAGCATAATTCCACACCATGGTTTTTCTATTCCTGAATAAGTGAGAATTTTATTTGAAGGTTTGGTCCTACAGGACAAACAATTCATTGATATGATGTGTAATGAGACCTTTAGAAAAAAAATCCCAAAATGATGTTTACAAGTAGCTTGAAATACTTGTTGAACATCACCAAAAATGGGTAACATCATCTTATTCACAAAATCCACAAAAAACTACTAGAATGAATACACATAGAGAAGATAAAATCCTTAGGTTTGTACTCACAGCACTCACTAGGAAAGATGAAGAGATAGACATTTAGAAAATCTCTGAAATCCAAACTATAGACCCTTTTTGCAAAATTTATGAAAAACATGACCACAAAAGAGACAACTACCCAACCATTCCATCCATCATGGATGTTCTTTTGGGAGTACCACTTGTTGAATTAAATTCCCTAAACATAGGAAATCCCCAATACCAAAACACATTCAACCAAAGATATAATGACCACTGAGGCTTCGACTGGAAAGATAACCAAAAAACCTATCCAACCATAAGGACCAATCCCCTACCATACACAAAATTTTTAAAAATATAACCAATTTCAACCACAACTAGTCCAATACAAATATCCTCCTTTCCAATAATAACAACCCATCAAACAACCCATCCAACAACCAGAGTATCATCCTAGAATAAACCAACCGACATAAGCCTCCTCTTATTCTTTCCCTCTCCCAATCCTTGAACTATTGTGTAAACAAATAGAGAAAATGAACTCAAAAGTATCTTCCCATAAACAAGAACTTCAAACCATCAATAGTAGAAATGCACCCATTCCTACATAGGCCATTCCACAATAAACATCACGGGGAGATTTATGTTTCACACAAACAACTCATGGACAAATAATGTATATGATGGTTTTAAGAAGTGGGAAATAAATTTAGAATCATAATGAAAAAAAATTCAGGAACCATCTAAATCATAATTGTTTAATGAAAATTAAAATACACCACGTGATCAAACTGAAAAAATAGATAACTATATGAAAGAAACAAATCTTCAACAAACAATCCCACAATATGCACCATTTCCTCAACACATGAGGGGGAAAAGAAAGCTTTAATTGAGTAAAAATTTTTGGGAAATATTTTCAAAATTCAAGTTGAACATTCCACTCCTTGATGTTATTCAATGAATTTTTTCATACTCAAAATACCTAAAGGACCTCTTCACATTTTAAAGTAAATTATCACATAATAACCGCGTCCGTATGGTAGAAAATGTTAGAACAAAAATCCAAGGAACACATCCATCAAAGATAAAAGACCTTTGATACCCACACATAATTGTTGAACTAGGAGTGAACAATGTCATCAAAGCCTTGTGTGATCCTGGGGCTAGTGCCAATCTCATTAATTATGATGTGTACTACTGGTTAGGCCAAGAAAAGATCCAAACAACATCTGTCACACTTAAACTTGATGATCGTAGCATTAGGGTTCAAAATGGTATTTTAAAGGATGTTTTGGTAAAAGTAAAAAACTTCATCTAACCTGCTGACTTCATTTTCTTTGACAACAATCCAAAATTTGGTAATATAGAACAAAACCCAATAACCTTGTTTGTAACTTCCTTGTAAAAATAAACTTTGTTACCTGATTTTGATATGGGAACATGACCATAACCTTTTGAAAACATGAGTCTATACATGAGAATCTATAATGCAAGCTAAAAAAATAGGGATGATGAAGATATTCATGAATTAAACATGATAGGAATCATCGATAATGAATCTATATAACATCAAGGAATACTTGAGTAATGATTAATTCATGATGATATTAATTTACTATATTCACATGAATGAAGTTTATCTCCTTCGCTAGAATCACTTTCAGATTGCTCCTATGATGAAATATTAAGACAAAAAATGAGTGAAATATTTTAGGAAACCACATTCATGGAGACCACTCAAAATCCCTTATCTAACAATGATCAAACCAATCTTGTATATAAAACTTCTATACATGGAGAAACAATCCTATCTGAAACTCTATAAAATAAATTTATTTTGAGCCAATGTCCCAATGTTCTACTAACATTTTGAACCAATCTAATCATGAATTGAAAGAAGTTACTATTGCACTTAAGTATACCTTCCTATGAGAAAATGGAACACATCCTATTTTCATTTCTTCTTGTCTTCAATCATATCATGAGAGGATGATTCTAGATGTCCTTTGAAGACACAATAAATCCATTGGATGGACCTTATATAATATTCCTATGATTATCCCACTTATCGAGACTCATAGGTTTGTTGTAGAATCTGATTCAAATCCATTCTGTCAACCTTAGTGGTGACTCAATCCTAATCTCGTGGAAGTAGTGAGAAAAGAACTTCTGAAATTGTTAAAATCTAGTATCATATATCCCATAGTTGATATTGAGTGGTTTGGACCAATCCAAGTGGTTCAGAAGAAGGACAAAATCACAATGATAACCAATAAGGATGGAGATAATCTTCCAACTAAGTTTAGTAGTGGATGGAGAGTCTGCATCAACTATAGGAAGCTAAACTCATTTACCAAAATGTACTATTTCCCCTTACCGTTCATTGACCAAGTTCTTGATAGAGTGGACATTCATACCTTATACTATTTCATAAATGGTTAATCATGGTACAATTAGATTGAGGTATCCCTATAAGGTCAAAGGAAGACTACATTCATCTTTCTATTCCGAAACTTTTACTTGAAACACATTCCCTTCTGGTTATGAAATGCCCCTGGAACCTTCCAGTGGTGCATGATGAAAATATTTTCTGACATGGTAGGGGATTTTATAGAGGTATTCATGGATGACTTCTCTGTGTTTAGGGATACATTTGAGGGATTTTTGATGAATGTGGTGAGAGATGTGTTATTATGTGAAGAAAATAATCTGGTCCTAAAGAGGGAAAAATTACATTACATGGTTAATTAGGGAGTAGTCCTTGTCCATTTAGTATTAAGTATGGGGATTGAAGTCAATAAATCCATTTTTGACACTATTCATCAACTTTTATCACCCAAAACTATCTAGGATGTGAGATATTTCTTAAGAAATGTTTGTTTCTATAAAAGATTCATTAGGAACATTAGTTAAATCACTCTTACCCTTTTTTATATTCTAGTAAAGGATGATCCATTTTTTTGGAAAGAAATCTATGAGGGTTCATTCTCAACCTTCAAATAATCTCTCACCTCTCCTCCCATAATGAAATCCCCAAATTGGAACATTCCTTTCGAAATCACGTGTAATTCCAGTGACTTTCCTTTAGGATCTGTGTTAAGACAACGTTGTGATAAAACACCTTATGTAATTGATTATGAACTAAAATCATTAAATGATGACCAAATCAACTACACGGCCACTGAGAAGGGGTCAATTTCTATTATTTTACTTAAACATGATTAGTTCCTACCCTTAAGGATCCCCCATCACTATTTTCACATACCATTATACACTGAAATACCTTTTCAGAAATAAGAGGCTAAGGATAGAGTGATTAGGTGGGTCCTTCTCTTATAAGAATTTGACCTCATAATTAAGGGAAAAAAGTGTTTTCAAAATGTTGTAGCTGATCATATCTATAAGATATAATTTAATGACAAATTATCTCACCTTTATGTGTCTGATTCATTCCCTGATGAACAACAATACTCTCTGAGTGACTTCCCTTTATATGAAACATATCCAACTTCTTAGTTACAGGAGTCATTCCAAAATTCATAGGGACTCAAGATAAAAGGAAATTAGTTATTTATGTCATGAAATATGTGTTTGTTGATCTACACCTCTATAAGTTCTTACCTAACTAAGTCATTAGGATGTGTGTCCCAGAATCTGAATAAGATTCCATCTTTAAATTCTATAATACTGAGGTGTGTGGATGTCACTTATTCTCTAAGAAAAATTATACTAAGGTTCTTCACTGTGGTCTCTTCTGGAACACCTTCTCATGGAAATCCTAAAATTTTATCTATGCTTTCCTAGTTGTTAGCGAGTAGGGTCCATCACAAAAAGGAATCAAATGCCACTCACTCCCATCTTAGTGATTGAAATATTTTACTAGTGGGGAATCAATTACATGGATCCTTCCAAAACTCTAGGGGATATTTGTACATTATTTTATCTATATATTATTTCTACAAATGTTTTGAGAACATTTCTACAAAATTAAATGATTATTAAACTGTTATTAGATTTCTCAATGAAAACATCCTCTCAAGATTTGGAATTTCTAGGGTAATAATTAGTTATTATGTAACTCATTTTTTCAATCATCCATTCTCATCACTCATGGAAAAGTATGGAATTTCTCACAAAGTTCCCACTGCATACTGTCCATAAAAAAATGGTCAAGTTGAGTTAGCCAATTGTGAAACAAGGCATTCCTGATAATAATTTTAATCCATCTAGGAAAGATTGGTTGATAAAACTCATAGATTTTCATTGGGACTATCGAACCACATTTAAAATAGTTTTAGGAATATCCCCATATAGATTGTTTTATGGTAATGAATTCCATTTTCCAGTGTAGATTGAACATAAGGATTTTTGGGTAATTAATAAAATGAATTCTGACCTCTCATTAGCCAAAAAAAGTAAATTAGATAGCATTGAACATGAGGAACTTATGATGGAGGCTTATGAAATTTCAAGGATCAATAAAGATAATGTACAAGCCTACCAATATCGAGATCTTAAAACCAAACACATTGTAATAGGTAAACCTATTATTTTGTATAGTTCTAAACATCATTTACACCCATGAAAGTTGAGGTCTAGATGGTTAGGTCCATACAAAGTGCATAAGGTGTAACCCCATGGGGCTGTAGAAATTCAAGATCCCACTAATGATAAATACTGTAAAGTTAATGTTCATAGAGTCAAACCATTAATTGAACCATTAAAAAAACATGAAACTAATGAAGTCTTTTGTGAACCAACCTTAGATAATAAAAATAATTAAATAATTAAGGTTCTAAGTTGAGATAGAAATGTTAAACAAAAGCATTGCACGAGAGGCAACCTGTGATTTTCATGTGTCTAATCGTTATGAATCATCATTGTTTTACAAATCGGATTAATGAATCATTTTGATATTTAAAAACTTAATTAATCAAAAAAATATGAATATGATAGTACCTTATATTTTTTACAGTTCTTTTATTATGATTATGGATGGGTATAAAAGGGTTGCACCGTATTCATCTGTGTCACGTGGTGTGATCCTTGAGTAACTCCTTACCTAGAAGTTTAACAAGAAGACAATGTATCATCAGTTTATTTTATTTAATTTTTATGTTCTTGTAGGTTAAAAAAATAAAAAAAATTAAAAAAAATAAATTAAAAGGATTCGTCGTAGGTCATTCAGCAAACCCCATCACAACCGGAGAATCTTCAAGGACTCGAACCCAGGACTGAAGGGAGACAGGGGTACGCACTTTCCACTGACCTACGACTTATAGTTCTTCCTTATTCTCAAATTTTTGTTTATATACTTATATTTTAAATTTTTATGATTATATAAATAAATATATATATATATATTGTTTGATTGTTTGTTTTCCTTGTTCCACTGTGGAACTCTACAAGTGACATGGATATCAAAGCATTAAATTGGAGCACCATGAAATTCACCTTCAACCTCTAGGTGACTTCATTCCATGATTCTAATTTTCAATGTCCTCTTTGATTTCCTCTCCTCTACAACCTTCTATGTTTTCTTTTATTTAATCCTTGGGGACATTGTTATTCTATGTTGGGGGTGAAAATAAATAAAATACTCTTGTGTGCATAAAAAATGTGCGGAAGGAAAAAAAATTAACCTTGAACATGGAAATACACATTTTACATTTTTAAATTGAATATAAAATAAATTATAATGCCCTGATTATTATTTTAATCCCTCTATAGTTTCATGAGCATATATTTTGGAAATTTTTGTTGTCTAATGTGATATTTCATTGTTTATATTTTTCCAAATAAAAAAATTCAATATGCACGTCCTTTGGATAGTGGGGTATTTTTTACATTCGTGGGGTCCCCTAAATAAATAGCATGGGTTTGGTGATCATTTTAGTTTTAATATGACTATTCAATAAAAATATCAAAAAAAAACAATAAATTTTCATGTAGAGAAATGAAATGACTTAATGTGTGGCTTTTGGAACTTGGAGATCGTGAATCCATAGTTTTATGGATCATATTTTGTAATTTTTTTCTCTATTTGGGGTAATTTGACTCATTTTTTACTTAGTTAACTCAAGATGATGACCAAGTATGTGGGATTCAATTGGTACCCTTATGCCTTTGAGTATAGGAGTCATTAGCAAAGTCTCGCAGAATTGGTTGACTTTATTGAGGGTAATTTCAATTACCATGGAAAATTTAAAAAAATTGAATAATAATCTTAATATTGAAATGTGATTCCATCTATTCCTTCCATCATTTCCCCCTTGAATAAAGATGAACCCATGTCTCTATTGTGATGCACAACACATAATCATGCTTAATTGATATTGGATAAAATTTGGAGATGATTTTGAACAAAGGAATAGGCTTTGGATTGGGAAATGATTATGAAAATATCTTGTATTAAAATATGTTAATGGGTTTCATGACTGTTTGGTTTAAGGATTTTTGGTTATCATTGTGTATTAAAATGTTTTGGAAAAGGGAATTCGAAAATCATATTTTTGAGATATATTTTTCTCGGGACTAGAAAAACACAAGTTTGGTGGTTTTATTAGCCACTAAATGAGGATAATATTCATTGTTAATGTATATAATAATCATGTTTTTCATTATTCATAAACACCATTTTAGTTCATTTTACACTGTGAACATTATTTCAGATTATGATTATAAGTCCTTCTTAAAATGCACTATTACATGGTACATTTTTGAACACCATATAAAAAGACAAAAAAGTCTTGATTTTATTTTTTTCATTTATCTTTATGCTTTCTCATTACATTGGAAAAAATTTATAGTTTTGGAGTACTTGAAGATTCACATTGGAAGGCCAGCAAAGTGGGCCTTGAACTAAAAAAATTCTAGGTGAAGTGAACTGGACATTAACCCAAAAAAACTAGTCTAGTATCCAATATATAAGATAAATAATTCTAAAAATTTAATTGACGATAGATGAAATAAAGGTAAATATTTAATCAAATTGTTTAAAGAGCTAATTAGGATGTTTTAATATAGTTTTTGACATCATAATTCAAATATAAAATTTTGCACCAGAATCTGTGGTGAAATAAAACATTCCACCATTTCGATCATATCTCAGAAAAAAATTCATTTGGGATGAATTTTACATGCTATTAAAATAAATTTGGGTATCCATTTTCTTCTTATATGGAATACTCAAATTCTTCTATTTAGAAGGTAATTTCCGAACCTCTTATCGGTGGGTGCAAGTTGGATGCCACTTCGGGTCATGGGTGAAGAAGTCCACTCCCCATTAATTTCCACCACCCTAGGCCTACCATACTCAAGTGGGATGATTTATACTTTTTGGATTTATACCTAGGGATTCAAAAATTTATATTTAAGGTAGTGGTGGTGAAGGAGTCGAGGATGCATTTTTTATTTTCAAGTGTTATGTTATGCTTCCATTTTGTTTTTCCTTGTTTGTACATTCACATGTAAGTTGTTATAATTCACCTTATTTTCATAATAAAAGTTCTTATTATCCTTTTATTATGTTATTATTCATATCATGTGGATACCATTTACTCAAGTTTTTAATATATTCACACTAATCCTCGTCAAACTTATCACATAACGGTGGAGTGTTCTTTTTTTCTGTTTTTACTTCTCCAATTCCACCCCCATGAGTCTGCTTCCGAATTCTATTTAGAGAATATCAAAAATGGAGGGATAAAAATTTTATGGGTTGATAAAAGTTAGTATAAAGGGGATATATTTGATGTAATTTATCACTCCACTAATTTATAATCACTTCTTTTAATTGATATTTTTATTTGACGATTTTAGAACTTCTTCGTACTTGTTAAATTTTAAGGCCACAGACTTCAAGTAATAATACAAGAATTTACCATAGAGTGCTCCTAAATATGAATCTTTAAGTATATAGGTAATTAGTATTATGGTTTGTTGGTATTAAACCAGTAAGTGATGAAGTTCTTTTACCTTCTTATGAACGCATCTCAAATATAAGAAATTGAAATCGTTAAAAAGGAATCCATACAATCCACACCCAAGAGACAACCTAGGATCAAATCATTCTCATAATTTGATTTCAATTAGGTTCCATATTGTTCATTTAAACCATCCTAAAAAACGCGAAAGTTGGCCAATTTATAGCCAAAAATCCATTTCTTTAGATTGTGTGTCTGTACGTTCTTCTTAGGTCTCTGAGGATTCAATAACCCAAGCTACACTACAAGAAACTTCTTAACCCTTATAACATGGGTAAATTTGGGAGAGACCAAATTTTGGAGTTGTTTTCAGGGACCAGGTATGTTACATAGACCAAAAACCTTCTTTTCTAACCAACATTCTTCTATTCTCAAACAAATTTTCTTTTCTTTTCCCTTTCTCACTTTTTTTCTTTTTGCTCATGTCCACCTACACCCATGGTAAATCAATCATATTAGTTAGGGTAGAAATTCTCAAGGTTGGGGAGTCATGTACACAAAAGGAACTATTTAAATTAGATAATAATATCCCTAATACTCTAGATTCAAAAATTGATCCCGTTTCATTGGAATTTCATCATAGAAACCAACTCATAAACCCAGGTGGGAACCAAAATGGAAATCCAAATGAGAAAACCCCAAACATGGGGAATACAGTTGACCAAACCATGAATTACTAACTCACACCTTCCTAGACCATTGAACCCTCATGCATTAGAAAAAATTCCCAATAAGATCCCAACTACATATTTAACCCCATTTCCTAAACCACCATCCCGCATTCCATGGAATGGAGTTCGAGATGCCCTACATTCACGTTAAGGAGTTCAATGACATTGTAGAAACCATGTGTCCCCCACATCAACTTGAATCATCTAACATTAGTGTATATACCGTTTATTTAAAGGATCGAGCTAAATATTGGCTATCAAATTTGAGGCCATCATCCATAAACTCTTTGGACAAATTACAAAGAGAATTCTACAAAAAATATTTTCCCCACCACCGACAATTGCACATAAGAAGAGAATCCAATACTTTTTTGAAAAACGAGGTATAGTTATTCTATGAAACATGGGAGAGGATCAAAGACACCATAAACATGCTTCCACACCATGGGTTTTCTATTCCTAATCATGTGAGAATTTTCTATGAAGGTTTGGTCCTATGGGAAAAACAAGTCATTAATATGATGTGTAATGGGACCTTTAAAAACAAAGCCCTAAAGAATTATTATGAGTATCTTTAAAACCTTAACAAACAAAACCAAACATGGGGAACATCACCTTATTCTAAAAATCCATAAAGAACTACTGGAATGCATAAACTTAGAGAAGTGGAAATCCATAGGGCTAAACACGCAGCACACACTAGGAATGTTGAAGTGATAGACCTTTAGAAAATCTATGAAATCCAAACTATAGACCCTATTTGAACAATTTGTGACAAACATGACCAAAAAATAGAAATTCTCCCAACCATTCTTTCCATCATGGTTTCTCTTCATGGAGTACCAGCTGTTGAATTCAATTCCCTAAACATCCAAAAGCCCGAACACCAAAACACATTCAACCAAAGGTATAATGACCACCGAGTCTTCCACTGGAAGGATAACAAAAAAAACTATACAAACCACAAGGACCAAACCCCTATGGTATACAAAATTTTAAAAATTATAACCAATTACAATGAAAACTAGTCCAATACCAACAGTATTCATTCCCATACCAACAACCAATCCATCAACCCATCCAAAAACCAATGTATCCTCCTGGAATAAACCATCCAACACAAGACACCTCCTAATTTGTCCCTCTCCCAATCCTTGAACTGTTGTATAAACAAATGGAGAAAATGAACTCATAATTCTCTTCCCTTAAACAAGAGCTTCAAACCATAAAAACTAAAAATGAACACATTCCTATATAGGACATTCCACAATAAAAATGAAGGGGAGAGTTAATTTTTCACTCAAAAAACTCATGAACAATTAAAAGTTGTGATGGTTTTAAGAAGTGGGAAATAAATTGAGAAATCTGAAAAAAATAATTTAGGAACCATCTGAATTATAAAAATCTAATGAAAATTCAAATAAACCACATGATAAAACTGAAAAAATAGAAAAAGATGTGAAATAAACAAATATTCAACAAACAATCCAAAAACCTACACTATTTCCTCAACACATGAGGGGGGAAAATTGAGCCATAATTGAGTGAAAAAATCAGGGAAATATTCTCAAAATTCAAGTTGAGAATTCCACTCTAAGATTTTATTCAAACCAATTATGAATACATAAAATACCTAAAAGACCTATTCACATTTAAAAGTAAATTCTCACATAAGAATCATGCCAATATGGTATAAAATGTTATCAAAAAAATCCAAGGAACCCTTTCATCAAAGATAAAAGTCCCGGGAAGTCGTTACATCAATGTTGAACTAAGAGAGAACAAAGTCATCAAAGCCTTGTGCGGCCTTGGGGCCAGTTTCAACCTCATTACCTATGTTGTGTACAACCAGTTAGGCCCAAAAGAGATCCAAACCACTTCTATCACACTTCAACTTGTTGATCATAGCATTAGGGTTCGAAATGGGATTTTAAAGGATGTTTTGGTAAAAGTAAAAAACTGCATCTACCCTGTTGACTTCATTTTCCTTGACAACAATCCAAACATTAGCAATAAGGAACAAACCCTAATCATCCTTGGTTGTACCTTCCTTGTAAAAATCAACTCTATTATCTAATTCTAAAATGGGAACATGAAAATCACCTTTGAAAAAATGAGTCTATAATTGAAAATATATAATGAATGCTCAAAAATAGGGGATAATGAGGATATTTATAAAGTAAACATGATAGGAAGGGTTGATAATGAATAAATATAACATCAAGGAATATTTGAGGAATGTTTACGTTAGGATTAGATTATTTCCCTTTGTTCACATGAAGGAATTTTATCTTCTGGGCTAGAATCACATTTAGATTGCTCCTATGATGAAATATTATGACCAAAAACTAGTGAAATATTTTAGGAAACCACATTCATAGAGACCACTCCAACTCCTTTACCTAAAAACTATCACACCAATCTAGTATCTAATACTTCTATTCCTGGGGAATCAATCCTATCTGAAACTCTAAAAAAGAAATTGATCTTAAGGAAATGTCCCAATGTTCTACTGATATTTTGAACCAAATTGGTTTTGAATTGAAAAAAATTTCATATTACACTTAAATATGCCTTCCTAGGAGAAAATGGAACACATCCTATTGTCATCTCTTATTGTCTTTAATAATATCCTGAGAGGAGGATTCTAGATGTACTTAGGAGACAAAATAAAGCCATTGGATGGACCATGTATAATATTCCTATGATTATACCACTTATTGGGACTCATAGGATTGTTCACAAATCTAATTTAGAACAATGTCGTCAACCACAGTGATGAATCAATCCTAATATCATGAATGTAGTGAGAAAATCAATTCTGAATTTGTTAAAATACATTATCATCTTTCCCATAGTTGAGAGTGAGTGGTTCAGCCCAATCCAAGTGGTTCGAAAGAAGGCCAAAATTATAATGATAACCAATAAATATTTAGAGATTCTTCCAACTAGGTTGAGTAGTGGCTAGAGAGTCTGCATCGACTATAGTAAGCTAAACTAATTTACCAAAAAAGACCATTTCCCATTACCATTCATTGACCAAGTCCTTGAAAGAGTGGAAGGTCATCCCTTCTACTATTTATTATATGGGTACTTAGGGTACAATCAGTTTGAGGTCTACCTATAGGATCAAGAAAATTCTACATTAATTTATACATTCCGCACCTTTTCCTTCAAACACATTCCCTTTGGGTTATGCAATTCCCCTAGAACCTTTCAGTGGTGCATGATGAATATCTTCCCGGACATGGTAGGGGATTTTATAGAGGTCTAAAAGGATGACTTCTCTGCGATTTGGGATAAATTTTATGGATTGAAGAGGAATGTGGAGAGAGTTTTATTAAGATATAAAGAAAATAATATGGTCCAAAACAGGGAAAAATTACATTCCATGGTTAAAGAGGGACTAATCCTTGGCCATCTAGTATTAGGTATGGAGATTGATGTTGATAAATCCATGTTTGACATCATTCCTCACATTCAATAACCCAAAACTATAAAGGAAGTCACGTATTTCTTAGGACATGTAGGTTTCTATAGAATATTTAATAGGAACATCAGTTCAATCACTCATCCCTTTTGTGGTATTCTAGTAAAGGATGCTCCATTTTTTTAACAGAAAGTTGTGAAGGTTCATTTTCAACCCTCAAATCAACTCTCACCTCACCTCCCATCATGAAATACCCAAATTTGAACCTTCCTTTCGAAATCATGTGTGATTCCAGTGAATTTTCTTTAGGAGGTGTGTTAGAAAAATGTTGTGATAAAACTCCTTATGTAATTTCTTATAAAAGAAAATCCTTAAATGATGACCAAATCAACTACACCTCCACTGAGAATGTGTTATTTTATATTGTGCTTTACTTAGAAATGTTTAAGTCCAACCTCTTAGGATCCCCCATCACTGTGTTCACTGACCATTCTGCACTGAAATACCTCTTCCAGAAATAAGATGCTAAGGATAGACTGATTAGGTGGGTCCTTCTCTTTTATTAATTTCACATCACAATCAAGGGGAAAAAAGGTGTTGAAAATATTGTAGCTGATCATATCTCTATGATAGAATTTAATGACAAATTATCTCACCTTTATGTGTCTAATTAATTCCCTGATGTACACCTATACTCTATGAGTGACTGCCCTTTATATGCCACATATCCAACTTCTTAGTTACAAGAGTCCTTCCAAAATTCATAGAGACTCAATCTAGAAAGAAATTAATTTTTTATGTCAATAAATATGTATTTTATGATCTATACCTCTATATGTTCTTCCTTGACTAAGTCATTAAGAGGTGTGTCCAAGAATCTGAAAAAGAGTCCATATTTAAATTCTATCATATTTTGGCGTGTGGATATCATTTAACCTCAATGAAAACATCTACTAAGTTTTTTTAGTGTGGTCTCTTCTAGACCACCCACTCAAGGAACTCCTACAAAGAAAATTATTTTTTCTTATTTGTCAATGAGTAGTGTCCATCACAAAGAGGAATAAAATGCCACTCACTCCCATCTTAGTGATTGAAATATTTGACTGTTGGGGATTCAATTTCATGGATCCCTTCCCAAACTCAATGGGATATATATACAAATTTTATATATCAATTATTTCTCCAAATGGGTTGAGTACATTCTTACAAAATACATTGATCAATAAATTGTGATTATACTTCTCAAGGAAAACATCCTCTATTGATTTGGAATTCCTAGGGCTATCATTAGTGATTGTGAACAACATTTTTTCAATTGTCCATTCTCATCACACATGGAAAAGTATGGAATTTCTCACAAAGTGTCCACTACTTACCATCCATAGAACAATGGTCAGGCTGAGTTATCCAATTGATAAATCAAACAAATTCTTGAGAAAACCGTTAATCCAACTAGGAAATATTGGTCAATAACACTCTTAGATTCTCTTTGGTTTTATCAAACCACATTTAAAATAGATTTAATAATGTCCCCATATAGATTTTTTTATGGTAAAGCATGTAATTTTCCTGTGTATATTGAACATAAGGCGTTTTGGGTAATTAATAAAATGAATTATGACTTCTCATTGGCTGAAACAAAAATGTAAATTAGATCTCAATGAACAAGAGGAACTTAGGATAGAGGCTTATGACAATTCAAGGATCAGTAATACTACATTACAAGCCTAACAATATTGAAATCTAAGAACCAAACACATTTTACTTGGTAAACCAATTATTTTGTTTAGTTATAAACGTTATTTACACCCAGGAAAGTTGAGGTCCAGATGGTTAGGTCCATACGTGGTGCATAAGGTGTACCCCCATGGGGCTGTAGAAATTCAAGATCCCAAAAATGATCAAACCTTTAAATTTAATGGTCATATAGTCAAACCATTCATTTAACCATTCGAAAAACATAATGCTGATGAATGATTTTGTGAACAAACATTAGATTAGAAAAATAGTTAAATAATTAAGGTTCTAAGTCGAGATAGAAATGTTAAACAAAAGCGTTGCATGAGAGGCAACCTTTGATTTTCATGTTCCCAATCATTGTGAATCATCTTTATTTTTCAAATATGATTAATGAATCATTTTGATATTTAAAAAAGTAATTAATCAATCAAATATGAATATTATAATACCTTCAATTTTTGACATATTCTTCTATTATGAGTATGGATGGGTATAAAAGGGGAGAACCATATTCATCTGTGTCACGTGGTGTGATTCTTGAGAAATAACCTACCCAAAAATTTAAAAATAAGACAATATATCATTAGATTATTTTATTTTATTTTTATGTTTTGTATGTTAAAAGAAAAATTTTAAAATAAATTAAAAGGATTCGTCATAGTTCATCGGGCAAGCCCCGTCACAACCGGAGAAGCTAAGAGGACTCAAACCGCGGACTGAAGGGAGACTGGGACATATGCTTTCAACTGACCTATGTATTAGAGTTCTTCCTTATTCTTTAATTTTTGTATATATTCTTATATTTTACTTTTTTATTAGTTTATACATATATATATATATTGTTTTGTTTTGATTAATTTTTTGTTTTTCCTTATTCCACTATGGAACTTTGCATGTGACATGGATATCAAAGCATTAAATTCGAGGAGCATGAACTTCAACTTCAACCACTAGGTGACTTTATTCCATGATTCTAATTTTTATTGTTCTTTTTTAGGTCCTCTCCTCTACCACCTTCTAATTTTTCTTTTCATTAAACCTTGGGAACAGTGTTATTCAATGTTGGGTGGTGAAAAGATAAAAAATACTATTGTGTGCATAAATATTGTTTGGAAGGAAAAAAAGTTAACCTTGAACATGATAATACACATTTTACAAATTGAAATTGAATATTAAATAATTTAGCATGCCCTGATTCTGATTCTAATCCCTATATAATTTCATGAGCATAGATTTTAGAAAGTGCGGTTGTCTAATGTGATATTTCATTGTTTATATTTTCATCAAAATAAAAAAATCACAAAGCACATTTTTTGGTATAGTGGTGTGTTTTTTTTGAGTTCATGGGGTCCCCAAAATAAATAAAATGGGATTGGTGATGATTTTAGTTTTATTATGAGTAATCAATAAAAAAATCAATAAAATAATAAATTTTCATATATAGCAATGAAATTGCCTAATGTGTGCTTTTAGGCACTTGGGGATCGTGACTCCATTGTTTTATAGCTCATAGATTTTAATTTTATCTCTATTTGGGGTTATTTGACTTTTTTGACTAAGTTAACTCAATATGATGACCGAATATGCGGGCTTCACTTGGTTCCCTATGGTATTTGAGCCTGTGAGTCATTAGTGTAGTCTCGCTACATTGGTTGACTCTATTGAGTGAAATTTCAATTACCATGGAAAAATTACAAAAAAATGAATACTAATCTTAATATTGTAATTTGATTCCATCTAGTCCTTCCATCATTTCCCCCTTGAATAAACATGTACCCACGTGTCTATTGTGATGCACAACACATCATCATGCTTAATTGAAATTGGATAAAATATGGAGATAAATTTGAAAAAAGGAATGGGAATGGGATTGGGATATGATTATGAAACTATCTTGTATTAAAATATTTTGATGGGTTTCGTGATATTTTTGTATAAGGTTTTTTGTTGATCATTGTGTATAAAAAAGTATTGGAAAAGGGAATTCGAATTTCTTATTTTTGGTATATATTTTTCTCAGGACTAGAAAAACTAAATTTGGGGGTTTTGATTAGCCACTAAATAATGATAATATTCATTGTTAATATATATAATAATCATGTTCTCCATTATTCATAAACATGATTTTAGTTCATTTTACACAGTGAACATCATTTCACATTATGATTGTAAGTCCTTCTTAAAATGTACTATTACATGGTATATTTTTTAACACTGTATAAAATGACCAACTAGTATTGATTTTATTTTCGAATTTAACTTTCTGGTTTCTCATTACATTGGTAACAATTTACACTTTTGGAGTACTTGAAGATTCACATTGGAAGACCACCAAAGTGGGACTTGAACTAACAACATTCTAGGAAAAGTAAACTGGACAGGAACCCAAAAAAACTACTCTATCAGCCAATATCCAAGCCCAATATTTCTGAAAATTGAACTATAGATAGAGGAAATAAATGGAAATATTTAATTCAATAGTGAAGAGATCTAATTAGGATGTTTTAACGGATTTTTAGGCAACCAATTTTGAAGATGAAATTCTGGGCCAGATTTTGTGGATCAGAAAAACATATCACCATTTCAATCATATCTCACAAACCAAAAATTCATTTGGGGTGAATATTATAGGCTGTTAAAAGGAATCTGTGTATCCATTTTATTCTTCTATTTCCTACTCAAATTATTCAATTTAGAAGGTAATTTTGGCACCTCTTTATAGTGGGTGAAAGTTGGACGCTACTTCGGGTCAAGGGTGAAAAAGTCCACTCTCCCTTAATTTCCACCACCCTAGGCCTACCATACTCTAGTGGGATGCATTGTAATTTTTGGAGTTGTACCCAATGCTTCAAAAATTACTATTTAATTTAGTGGTGGTGAATAATTTTAGGAGTCCTTGTTTATTTTCAAGTGTAATATTATGCTTCAATTTTGTATTTCAATGTTTGTGCTTTCACATGTAAGTTGTTCTAATTTGACTTAGTTTATTAATAAAAGTTATTATTCTCCATTTATTTAGTTATTCTTCATACAATGTTTATAATATTTTCTCAAGGTGTAAATTTATTCACACAAAACCTTGTGAATCTTATCACACAATGGTGGAGTGTTCATTATTTTTTGTGTTTACTTATTCAATTCTACCCTCATGAGTATACTTCCCACTTCCATTGATAGAATACAATCAATGGGGGGATAACCCTTTTATGATTTAATCAAAGGAGTATAAAGGGTTGAGATTTGATTTAATTTATCACTCCATTAATTTCTAATCACTTCTTTTAATTGAGATTTTTATTTTACAATTTTAAAACTTATTCTATCTTTTAAAATTTTAAGGCCACACACTTCAAGTGATAATTCAAACCATTACCATAGAGTTCTCATAAATATGATCATATATGTTTATAGGAGATTAGTATTATGGTTTTTTGGTATTAAACTAGTATGTGATGAAGTTTTTTTATCTTCTTATGAACCCTTCCCAAATATAAGAAATTGAAATCATTAAAAATGAAATCATCCAATCCACTACCAAGTGATAACCTAGGATCAAATCATTCTCTTAATTTGAATTCAATTAGGTCTCTTAGTGTTCATTTAAACCATCTTAATACAAACCCATTTTGGTTACTTTAAATCCAAAAATCCATTTCTTCATATTGTGTGTCTGTAGGTTCTTCTTAGGTCTCTTGGGATTCAACAACCCAAGATACACTACAAGTGAATGCTTAACCCTTAGAACTTGGGTAAATTTAGGTGAGAAAAATAGTGATTATTGGTCTCCCTTCCACGGGGATGCTATTATTATACCCACTAATGCATCTTGTCCTGACCTTTCTCATTGATTATTAGGCATTGAAATTTTGGATGACCGTCAGGGTACAGATGGCGGGTCAATCTCTATGACCTACCAGGAGGAGCAGACTCCATATTTACCTGATGATGCTGAGGAGAATACTGTCAAGCATTATGCTCGTGCATATATATTATGAATAATTAATGGGACCCTGTTTTTTTATCACTCAAGAATGGATATGCACATTATATCTCTAGCTCTACTGGAGGAATTTGATTGGGCCAGGACATAAAGATGAGGATCGGCCTGCTTGGTATACACATACAAATAATTATGCCAAGTATCACATAGTGATTGCACAGATCTCGAGGGATGTTCCATCCTTCTTTAGATGTGGGCATAGAAGTGTATCCCCTCATTCTTCTCTCAGCATGCTGGTCCACCTCTCTCTATGGAGGTGAATCTTGATGCTCCGCATAAATGTTGATATAATCACTCAAATCTATTGTTTTATGATTCAACTTGGAGTTATTGAATTTAATTTCTGACTATTTTTCACTTTTGATGTGGTATTTTATAGGTGGTGTCATAGAAAAAATTTCTGTATGGTTCTGACACACCATTTGGGTGCATATCACCTCAAATTGGACTCTCTCATACCCAAACAAGTATGTATATACAATCTATCACTATCTAAAAAATTTAATAATAGAATAAATTTTGGTTTTTAGTATGGTTATTTTTTTACAAATATCACATGTCCTTTCAGATTATTTGGATGCCATACTAGACTATACCAGACCAGTTTCCAACATATTTCACTATTGGACATTATGATGCTATGGTTGTAGTGCCCCTCATTAACATCAATAATATTGAGTGGCAGCAGCCTCATTAATACATGTGCCATTTTTCTATGATTATCTAATTCCATTGTCACCTAGACAGACATAGAAGCTTCATGAAGTGAAGATGATAGGGAGGTAGGATGAGTACTGGCACTGTGTACATATCAAATATCTCAACTGCTGGCATAGACATGCAGAGTTTCATATCTATTGTGTACTTATGATGTAATTATTTCTTTCAAAGAAGGTCAGGTATGATCCATTATATAGACTGAAGTCTGTATGGTATCTTACCTGACATGGTATAGAGATTCATAAGATTTTATGTCGGTAAATTTCCATTATTTTTTTTATTGAACTATTTTCTAATTCATTTTGAATCTCTTTATAGGGTACTCACTCGAATCATCTTATTCTCATGAGTGATGAAGTGGATAAGGGGGTATTTAGCCGAGAAGTTGACTATGATGAAGTGTTGGAGCTTATTTAATTTTATTTTTTGATTTATAATAGAATTTATAAGATTAAATCCTAGATAGAATAGGTTCTTTCACTGGAGGAACATCCTCCAGTAGCTATTGGTCCAGAAATTCTACGACAACAATGATGTAGACTACATCGTGCTACACGTGAGGCATCAACTATTCCAAAGGTCATCCCAATAGTAGTCCAACCTCAGCTGATTAAGGATGTGGTTTAAGCATCATGGGATCCATCGTTCTTGATAATATATCTTCACTTCTCTCTAGATTGTGGTCCAAATTCATCACTGCCTTGGGTTCCAGATCCATCATAGCTTGGGGTCCAGATCCGTCGAAGGATTGGTTCCCCACTACGATGACCATTGGTCCTTATACTACCCTGGTGGGAGAAGGATAAGGATCATAGGTTGACATAAAGTTTACACCTCCTCCCACTGTCACACAGATGGAGTATGCAATGGTCGATGTTCCAGTGCCCTAGGATTATCCCTCTCTATGTTATCAGACTCCACCCCAACACGGAGCTCGGCGATCTCGATTCCGGTGTCCCTTCATAGACCACCATGTGTGACAGAATATCCTCCTCATATATATAGACATTTATTGTAATTTATTATGTATATGTTTTACGTCTATTCATATGAAGATACTGTTATTACTATCATCCTTTTTTACATGTTTATCCAGTGTTTCAACTTTCATTAATATTTTAGGCACAGTTTATATTTTACATCTTTCAAAGTCGACTACTTGAAACATATAAATAATTATTAAATTCCATGTAGGTTACATTAAGTGATTATAAAATATAAATTATAAAAAAATCTAAATATAATATAAAATATAGCCTAAAATCTAAAAATTTGTTAAAAAAACGGGATTCATAAATAAATTAAATATATGAAAAAGAATGGAATGAAAAAAATATTATAAATACCATTGTAATGGTTTAAAAAATATTATAATTTAATTTCTAATAAAATATTGATGAAGTTGGAACATTATACATTAAAACTAACCCTAGATATTGAACCCTGCTAAACACCCATTTTCCCTTCCATGATAATTTATCTACGAAAGAATCATTTTCACCCAATTTTATTTATACCAACTTAAAGATCCACCTAAACCCATACATAGTTATTAAAAATATCTCAAATTGGATCTCAACAAAATATATTACTTAAAAACATAATATTTTCACATTTAAATGTTATTAACATAATTCTAAACAACATAAAACAAACCCAATATATATATATAATCATAATATAAAAATCTATAAATTTATAAATATAATAACATATTTATTTAAATTACTAATATGTTTTAGTAGAAATGTGGCAGGTGAGTTATTACCTTTGGAATGGACCAAAATGTGGTAGTATGCTTTCCATATTTAATTCAAATTTATAATAATATTTTTAACCTATAAATTTTTTTAAAAAAAATTAAAGAAACATATTAAAAAACCAATTTCATGGTGAGAAGGATGTGTGGGTTTCAATGTCCAAGTCAAGTAACATACCCACAATGTTCAATTGTATCATGTTGTTTCATTGTTATTATTTCATCCCTAAATATTAGTATTTAAAAATAAAAGGGTCCAAGCTAGCTTATAACTGGTCATTTTGTAGTGACCCTAAGGAGGATTCATCTGATCATCTTCTTTTCAATTGTAAATGGGCAGTGACCATATGGCGAGGTCTGAGTGATTACATTGGGCTTGGGGAAAAATCAGTCAACCACAGTAATTTCATCCATGCATTATTTCATGAGAACGATAATAATATACGAGAACAGATATTAATAGATCTTTTGTTAGTTGTGGGATGCTGGAGCACTTTGATTGTGAGGAATCATTTCTGACATGATGTCTCTCTATGATTATGTCTAGCTAGTATAGTCAAAACAATGAGTATGGGGGATGATTTTATTACACTAATTATGCGGTGGGAATTTTCTCCCTAATTATAAAGAATCATGGAGGGTGAAAATTCAAATCCCATCTCTCGAGACCTTAGCAGACATGGAATATGGTTGAGATGGACTCCCCACCCAAATAGCTAATATAATCTAAACATTGATGGATATTTCAATTTTGGTCTCATGTGGGGAAAGGGTTTCATTCATGATCATCAATGATCAATGGTTCTTTCTTTTTGAGATGACTAAGTCCATGGGGATTCTCTAATAGTGGATTATTTTGTGATAATGAGAGGTGATGAGCTATGTCACTCTCACAACATAAATCAGTAGGTGGTATAAATGGACATTAAATCATTTATGTCAAATTAATTGAGAATATTCATATTTCGTGGTCCATCACTTACCACTTTTGAAAATTCAAAAAAAACATCTTCGAGTCGTTGGTGGACATCAACCACATGTGGCTTGAGGGGAACAATGTGGAAGACTTCCTTGAATTTTGGTAAATCCATGAGGGATGTTTTTTATTATTTTATAGTTTTTGAACTCTTCCACATGTTTTTGGTAGCCTTGTTAGAGTGGATTCACTTGGCCTTCACTATTTTAGACCACATTGCCCCTATACTAGTTTGGGTAATACCAGACATGCAATAAAAATTTTAGCATTGCTGATGACGACATTTTAATGATGGAATACTTTAGAACACAGCATTTGGTGGTTGATATAATTACCAAGGCATTGAGTTCACTTGTATTTGATAGAATTTATATTTGATCCTCATATTACAAACAATTCTCTCATAATAAAGAGGTGTGCATGTATATATTCCCATTTTATATATTGTGTTATATGAAATTTATAATTTATTATTCTTATATATATTTTTTAGATGTAATCGAAGAGAGGGAGATATTATCCCTTGTGAATTAGAAGAATTTAAATGCCCTAATTAACCAGTTTATAGGTTGACACCATAGAAGAGGTCAAATATTCTCTATTCATCCCTAAAATGACATTTGTATCACTTAAAATTATAGTAATTTTAATTTTCAATTTGTTTAGTTTGGATTCGTTAATGTTTCAAATGGTCGTAATTGGAGAATAGAATCTGTTGAGTGTTATTGGTATAGAATTAGATTAATATAAATGAGAGAAAATTGGGATTAAAGAGAATAATTTTTTATTTCTAGATGATATTTATTATATTTAATAGAAAATTGATGATTGAGAAATAATTCATTAGAAATATCACTAACTGATGTTTGAAAAAAATAATTATGGGGTTATTTTTAAAATAGTAGGTTTATATTTTGTTTCTTTAATTACAGATTTATGAATTGTTTGTAATGGAGATTGAATAATATAGAGTTTCATCTGAAAATCAGAGGAATATGATCCTCAATGCTATGAAAATGTTTTTATTCCATGAAGGATGCAACTTGATTTTATCATTTTTACTCGAAATAGGTTGTTGGTCCATGAAATGTCATATGGGGACACAATGGTATATATGGGTGAATTCATTGATTATATTTAATTAAGATTATGTTATTTAATAAAGTCCCACAAATTGACATGTTTTACTATATAATACGATTGAAGGATTAATGCTACAAACACCCACCATGAAAATGTTCAATGTATGTGATATTTAAATATAAAATATGTCCCTATTTTCCTTTTTATACATTATTTTATCATTTATAATATTTAAATAAAAGATTAATCAAATTATGTCACATTAGTTTTTATAAAATATATAATATTTTGTGTTAGCGATGAAAACATATTACTTAATGATTTAACTATTTATTTCAAAAATAAATTATTTTTTATCATGTTATTTTTAAAAAATTTATATATCAAATAATAACCATAATTTTTTACACAACAATGGATCTAAAAATATTCAATTAATAGAAAAATAAAATAAATAATTTTAACACTATTAAATGTATTATAAATTGAAATATCTATTCTTTTTTATGGATTTTTTAGATAAATAGAACATTTTAGTGTTGTCTTGAATGTTTATATTATAATTCCATTGTTGTCATGTCGTTTCCAAAATAAAATTTAATGAATCGTTCCAAAAAAACATTATTGATATTTCATAATAAATAATGTTTTATTAAATAAAATAAAATTCCAGAAAATATTATATTTGGTTTAGGGAATATGACATGGTTTTGAAAAAAATCAATAGCCTATTTATGGATCAATTTTCCTTTCATATAATGATTCTTTAATCCATTATAGTTAAAAACATTGATATAGTGATATGTCTTAACCATATTAATAAGGGTTATATGAATGAGATAGGAGTTAAATCATAATATAATTTCTCTCAAATATTATTATATGATAAGATTTAGAACTAACCTCATACAATATTTTAATTATATCTATTTGGATCCTTTTATCATGAAATTTAATTTATATTATCTTAACATTTGATGTAATCCCTAGATTCTCCTCCCCTCACTTATAAAAGGGAACCTACTCACTTTTTATTCTAAGTCATTTTGATCACTCCATCCTAAAAAATTCTTAGCAAAATCCCTTACATAAATTGGTCCACACCTCTTATAGGTCATGTTTGGATCAAATAACAATCCCAGTAATGCTTTTTGTGTAAACCTCATGAGGTTATCAAATGAAGAGGTATATTTATTAACCAAAAATTTTCATTCTATATCTTCATATTAAAATTTTAATATTCTTCAAACATCTGTTATCATTAAAAAATTTCCTAATAAATTATTTTTATTTAATTTAATGTAAAAATTACTATAATTTTTTTTTTGGAAAATTTTGAAATTGTATTTAATAAAATTAAATTATTATTTAGAAAATAATATCAAAATTTTTATTGTGTAATTTTTTTTATTTTTTTAGAAAATATTTATTTTTAAGTGAACATTGAAAGAATAACGAATTTCCAAAAAATGAAATTTATAAGAAATAAATTATTCAATTTAAAACTAATATTATATATTGAATAATATTTCACGTATCATAAGTATTATTTACTAATTTTTAATCTAGTTAATTTATTATTATCCAAATTTATATTGGATTTTAGTATAAGTTTGTCTTTTATTATAAAGAGATGATTTATTCCGCAAACCAAACTAAAGTAAGCAATGCTTCTCATTTTATTTAATATAAACAACTAAAAATGTGGAATAATTTAAATCAAATTTATAGAAAATATATCAATAAATATCAATATTAATTTATAATATTATTACTATTAGTCATATAATTAATATAAACTCATCTTTTCCTTGAATAATACACTTATTGAAAAATCTCTTCATCATCGCACATACGAGTTTAATTTTAAATTATATTTAGAATCTTATGTAAATTGAATTTAAAAAACATATTATATATATTTAATAAGAATAATTTATAATATATAATAATTTAATCATAATTTTTTACCATAATGAATAGTGAAAACTCTAATAAATAACTACTATTGTGAAGAATAAAAAATGATTTACTGGGGGTTAAACTAAAAAAATAGGATCAAAATGTCCATAAATTTTTTCTAAAAACTAATGGATGGCCATATCTATAACATATAATATATAAGTATCTATCATTATACATTTTAGACCATTTTAGGATGTGAGAAAATGTGGGTACACCTTTTTTACTTCAAAAACCTAAAGTGTCCCACCCGAATCACTTATAAAAGTTCACTCCCTCTTCTCTATTATTCATCCCATAAATCCATTTTGATACATCCAATACTAGTGACACACACATCCAAAAAAATTTACTATCATCATATAATCATTCTTTTTTCGATAATTAATTCTTGTAATACTTTAGGTATAATCCTAATGTGGCAGTCTTAGAAGAAATAAAATTCATAAATATGTGTTTCTATTGTATTAATTTTTTAACCTCTATAAAATCTACATAAAAGTTGATTATATGATAATAAAAGTATCTACCCTGTACGGATGTTATATTATTAATCTAATAACTTAAATTCATTTCTGCTTCCATCATATGGGATATGAAGTAATCATTTTTGTGTAAGTCAGACTACCTTCTTGCAAACCGATGTAATTTGATTTTTATCATAACATATCATTGAATTATTTACTAATGGATATAATATATATATATACATATATATATGATTTTTTAAAATATTTATACTTATTTAATAATGATATCATTTATACATTATTGTTTTATATTCATTGTGGGATATGATAACATTTCTCTTGTATACAGCTGAACACCGCCTCGTGAAGTGATATGATTAGTTTTTCACTAATGCTTTAAATGGAAGGAAATAAGAATACTTTTAATGAATACATGGTATATAAATGACATAATTATCATATTAAAGAAATATTTATCATTAAAAAAGTAAAAATATCTTTGTTCATTCTGAAATGGATAAATGATAATGTCATATGTATACATGTGCACTACCGCACCAATAAAGATATGTGATTATTTTCATCACTAAAACATTTGGATGATATATATATATAATATAATATTATATTTATTATGTAATTACAATTAAATAATCATAACATAAGACATGCCATCTTTCCATATTGATCACTGAAAATTGGAAATGTTATCCATGTGTACGTGCGACCTACCATCGTCATGATCGTAACAAAGATTAATTTTCATATCCATTTTTCATGATTTTTATTACATGTATCATTGATAAATAAATTATATAATTAGGTAATTATTATTGTGGATTTTTATAAAAAAAGAGTACTCTTCCCTTGATCAACACACCAAATCTGTTTTGAAATAACGAACCGAACATCCTAAAAACACTCGATTTGAAAAAAAATGATTAAATATATAAATATAAATTTAAAATAAAAAAATTAAATGATTTAATTATAATATATTAATCATGGAAAAATTTCATATGTAATAATAAAATTTATGTGATCTCGTTATACACATGTTAAAAACAAACAAGGCTACTCAATACTTGAGGTATGTGATTTATAATATCACTTTTATATCTGGGAGAAATATGCCAATTCACCACCCATTTCATTGGTGTGGTATATAAACATCCCATTTTAAATTTTATATCATTAATATTTTTATTTTAATTATATTTAATGTTTCATTTAATGTTATTCGTTATTGGTAATAATCATCCAAAATATTTCTAAGGTCGTAAAGGATTTGTGTCTCACATTATACTTCTATGAGAGACATGTTATATTCAGCATATATTTACATTATGTGGTGTATAATTGAAAATGATTGTATTTTATTTTGTAAATCCGGAAAATTATTAGGATTTAAATATTCTTGTGAGTATCTACCTTTCATTGAGATTTTGGTTATGAATATATGAAAGTGGAAAGGATTTTTGCCTTAATTTTCCTTCATTGAGATATTTGTTATGTTAAGCACCTATTTTTATTATGATGTTTAAATAAATCCACATTTAAAAATAATATCCTGAATTAAATTATTCTCAATATATTTTTTGTTTCATTTAATTTTATTCATCAATGAGGCTTAAAATTGAAGATTTGTCAATGTGGTAAAGGCTTTATGTTATAATCTCCTTCATTTAGATATTATTAATGTTCAAGGTTTCATTGGAGGAAATAATATAATTTTATTCTCTTGAACCACAACCCTTTACTTTTCTCTATTAATGTCACAATAATACATGTTTTCCATTAAATATTTACTCTTCATGTACTTAATAGTTTAAAATAATTTTTTTTATGATGTAACATATTTTTTTCTCTATTCGTTCAAAAATCTTTTTCCTTCAAAAAAAATGTTTTCGAAAATTATTTTCAAAAAATATTTTTTTTAATTATTTAGATGATTTATTGAATATGGTTTTACATAGTTTTTTATTTTCTTAAAATTATTTTATAGAAATATTTATTTCTTTT
The DNA here is from genome assembly GCA_963277665.1 of Viscum album. Lineage (NCBI taxonomy): Eukaryota > Viridiplantae > Streptophyta > Magnoliopsida > Santalales > Viscaceae > Viscum > Viscum album. The sequence continues at coordinate 311,285,462 of OY728126.1, forward strand.
TCAAAATAATGAATATTCAGTTCTTATAGAAAATTTGAACACAATATTTTTTTACGAATATGGCGTGAATTGAATTTTATGACCTCATGAACATTATCATAATTGATGGTTTTTTATAAAATTTATATGTTACATTCAATGTAAATTCTTTATTATAATATTTTCTATTTTAAAAATAATTTTTTAAAATAGAAATTATATTTCCTATATTAAATGTTATATATGATTTTTAAATATTAATTTATATGATTCGGAGGGAGTATTTAATTAAAAGTATTTTTCATTATTTTGTGATATATTAGTTTTTAAAAATTGATTTTAAAAATTAAATTGTTCTTTTCCATAAAATTATTCAAATGATTTAACAATGGTATTTCTCTTCTTCAATGTAAAAAACCATTGTTATTACCTATGATTAAATGGATATATTTTAATGATACCATTATTATTCACTCAATGTATGGATTAATACTGTATCAATGTTATTTTTATAAAACCTATTTATTTTCCATTGGTTAATCATGTATCAAATATATTGTTATGGAAACCAATTTTTAACATATTTTAATCATGCTTCATAATTATTGACAATAAAACCATTTATTTTCAATGGTTTAATCATGTTATAAAAAAATAATGATTTGTTTCTATGTGTTTTATAAGGAAATAAAACCATAATGAACTTAATTTATGGTTCATGTAAAATTTTATATGGTGGGAATTCCTAGAAAGAACTGGGTCAGTCTCATATATAGTATATGATGGGTGTTCATTGATAGAACAGGTTGATACAAATATATATTATATGATGGGTGTTCCTAGATAGTTCTCTAAAGCGTTGTGTAATTATTATGTTCTCCGAAAAAAATATAAGTCAAAAACATATTTATACTATTTTTAGTATTATGTTATTTTTCTATAAAGAAGATGTCCCAAGATAACAACACGTTTTTATTATGAATGTTATAGGATATAAATTATTATTATGATCACGATTGATTTCACATGGCTCGTGATAAATAAAACTAATGACAATTTTTGTTATTAATGTCTTTTGTAATATTTTTCATCTTTTATGATTCTAGTTTTATTGGTTATGAATATTTTTATATTACACTCACTCGCTTTTATTTTTTTACTATAACCTAATACTCTCCTTATACTCTATAATGACTTACAATTTTTAATGTTTATGTTCAAAATTATTAATAATGTGATCTCACACTTATTATGTATAAATTACCTAATTTATAATGATTTGTGTTGAATGAATTATTTCTAGAAGGGTTTATTGTGGATGATGATGATGAAATAATGTATATTATTAAAATCTTTGTATAGTGGGAGAATATTTTCATATTTATAAACCTAGTTGTTTATGAATCCATGATGTTAAGAGTTTTTCCTAATTTTATAAATCTCTAAACAAAAACGGACCTAGAGGAACTAAGAGATCCAATATTTTAATTTTAATTATTTATGTTTTTTATTGTTAAAATTGGGTTACCCTTATCGGTATCAAAGCCAGAAATGTAAGTTTTATGTTTTCAATTCTTAATCCATGATAATTGGTTTGGGGATATTATAAACCATCATAATGTTATTATATTTACATGAATTTTGGTATACAGTTATTATATTCTCTCTCATTAATAATCATTATTATCTGTTAAAACCAAGTAAACCATGCATTATATTCTTAGGGATACTAAAAAATGGAAAATCCTTAGGCCTTACCTCCATATATTCAATTCAACCCAAATAAATATACTTATTTTTTATACAGCCTATATCTTTTGTGTTTGTTTTTCCCTTAGATTCCACGTAAGATAGTTTTTTATCATTTTTTTTGTAATTTCATCATTTAATTGATGTGTTCTGATGTGTAATTATTTGTTAAAGGTTTATCATGTGATCATTGGTATTTTTTCAATAAATCAATTCCCATTCATGTGTTCCAATTGTTCAGTATATTTTAACATATGGGATTTTGGGGTCATTTTCTATATTCTAAAAATATATTTTTTAGTGTCCAATTGTTTTTTCATTGAATTAATCATTAATTTATTATATTTTACATATTTTTTTTCTTCTAAATAATATTCCATTGAATTCCTCATTCACTGATTTCTTTATATTTCACTTATTATATTTTACAAAGTATATCCTCATAATTTATTGTTTATTATTATTTTAGTTCTTTTTGTATCTTATGACAATAAATTTTCCTTAAATCATTCTATTTTTCATTTTATCTGTCTATGTTGTCCATAACAAAAACAAAATAGAAAATATGGCCCTATTTTCCATTTTATACAATATTTTATCCTTTATAATATTTAAAAAAATAATGAAGTAAATAATTTCACTCTATTATTTCAAATATATATTTAATTTAGTGTTAGGGATTAAAATATATTATTTAAGGATATGATTACTTATTTTAAAAGTAAATTATATTTTATCATGTTATTTTTATTATTTTTATTTATAAAATAATAACCATAATTTCTTACACAACAATGGGACAATAAATAATAAATTAATAAAAAAATAAAAGTAATAATTTTAAAAATATTAAATATAATATAAATTGAAATAAGTATTATGTTATGTGAAATTTTTAGATAAATATAAAATTTTAAGGTTATTTCGAATGATTATGTTATAGTTCCATTGTTTTTAGGTTGTTTTTGAAATAAAATTTAATGAATAGTACCAAAAACATTATTGATATTTTATAATAAATAATTTTTTATTAAATAAAATAAAATTCCAAAAATTATTATATTTGGCCAAGTGAATAGGAAATGGTTTAGAAAAAAATAAACGGCTTATTTATGGGTCATTTTTTCCTTTTATAATGATTTTTTACTCTATTATTGTTAAAACATTAATATATTGATAATTTTCAACCGTTTTACTAAGGGTTATATGAATGAGATAAAATTTAAATCATAATCAAATTTTTTACAAATATTTTTAGATGATAGGATTTAAGACTAACCTCTTACTATATTTAAATTATATCTATTTGGATCCTTTTAGCATGAAATGTAATTTAAATTAACATAGAATTTTATATAATCCATATATTTTCCTACCACTCACTTATAAAAGGGAACCTCCTCTATTTTTTTCCTAAGGCATTTTGATCACTCGAGCAAAAAATTCCTAGTTAAATTCCTTATATAAATCTGTCAACACTTCTTATAGGTCATGGTTCGATCAGATAGCAATCCTAGTAATGATTTTTGTGTAAACCCAATGAGGTTGTTAGAGAAGAGGTATATTTATTAACCAAATAAATTCATTCTATATAATCTTATTCAAAATTTGAATATTCTTCAAACATATGTTTTCTTCAAAAATTAGTTTTTTTAACTTATTTCTATTTGTTTTCATGTAAAAAATATTATAATTATTTGTTTGAAAATTTTGAAAATGTATTTAATAAAATAAAATTATTTTTTAAAATAGAATATAAAAATTTTCTTTGTGTTATATTTTATATTTTTTCAGAAAATATTTATTTTAAAATGAATATTTAAAAAATAACTAATTTTCAAAAAATGTAATTTATTAGAAATAAATTATTAAATTTAAAATTACTATTAAATACTTAATAATATTTCAAATATCATAAGTATTATTTAGTTATTTTTAATCCAATTATTTTATTATTATCCAAATCATCTTGGATTTTAGTATAAGTTTGTCTTTTGGTGTAAAGAGAATATTTTTTCTATAAACCAAACTATAGTAAATCATGCTTCTAATTTTTAATTAATTTATACAACCCAAAATGTGGATTAATTTAAATGAGAGTTATAGAACATATATCAATAAATTTTAAATGTAATTCATAAAATAATTTCTATTACTCATATATTTATTATAAAATCATCTTTTCCTTGAAGAATACACTTATTGAAAACCTTCTTCATCGTCGTACATATGAGTTTAATTTTAAATTAAATATTTAATGTTATGATAATTGAATATTAAAAAATATTATATATATTAAATAATAATAATTTATAATATATAATAATGTAAAAATAATTTTTTACCTTAATTAATAGGGAAAAAATCTAATAAGTAATTACCATTGTTAAGGTAAAATTGGTTTTAAAAGGGGTAAATCTAAAAAATAAGGATCGGAATGTCCCTAAATGTTTTTTAAAAAACTAATGGATGGTCATATTTATAACATATAATGTATAATAATCTATAATTATCAATTTTAGACTATTTTATGATGTAAAAAAATGTGGGTACACCTTTTTTATTTCAAAAACATCAAGTGTGCCACCAGAATCACTTATAAAAGGTCACTCCCTCTCCCATATTATTCATCCTATCAAAAAATTTTGATTCAACCAATACCAGTGAAACACACATCCAAAATTTTCTACACTCATCATATAATCATTCTTTTGTTCAGAAATTAATTCTTCGAATACTTTAGGTATAATCCTAATAAGGCGGTCTAAGAAGAGGTAAAATTTATAAATATGTGTTTTTATTGAATTAATTTTTTAACCACCATAAAATCTACATAAAATATGATTATATGATTAAAAAAGTATATACTATATACCAATGTTATATTATAAATTTAATAACATCAATTCTTCTCCTCTTCCGTCAGATGGGATATAAAGTAATCATTTGTGTGTAAGTCAGACTACCTCCTTGTGAATCGATTTAATTTGTTTTGCATCATCACCACTATTGGAATTATTTACTAATGCATATAATATATATATATATGATATTTTTATAATATTTATAATTATTTAATTATGATATCTAATATAAATTATTAAATTACATTCCTTGTGGGATATGATAACATTTTTTTGTGTAGATGGAGGACTACCGCCATGCGAAGTTATGTGATTATTTTTTCACTGATGCTTTAAATGGAAGGTAATAAGAATAATTTTAATGAATAAATGGTATATAAATGAAATAATTATCCTATTAATCACATATTTATCATTATAAAAGTAAAAATATCATTTTTATTCTTACATGGATAAATGATAACGTCATCTGTAGAGATGTGGACTATCGCACTAATGCAGTGATGTGGTTTCTTCCATCACAAAATCACGTGGATGATATATATATATTAAATAAATAATATGATATTTATTATGAAATTATAATTAAATAATCCTAAAATAATACATACAATCTTTTCTATAGATCATTGAAAAATGGAAATGTTACTCATGCGTACGTATGTCCTACCATCTCCATGGTTATAACAGAGTTCAATTTTCATAGCCCTTTTTCATGTTTTTTATTACATGTATCATTGATAAATAAATTATATAATTAGGTAATTATTAATATTATGGATTTTTATAAATAATTAGTACTCCGACCATGATCAACACACTGAATCCTTTTTCAAATAATGAACTGAATATCCTAAAAACACTCAATGTGGTCAAAAATGATTAAATATTTAAATATGAATTTAAAATAAAATAAAATAAATGATGTAAATATATGTTATTAATCCTGGAATATTTTCATAAGTAATAGAATTTTTTTTATCTCATTCTAAAAGTTTTGAAAACAGACAAGGATTCTCTAGACTCGAGGTGAGGGATTTCTAATATCTCTTTGATTTCTCAGAGAAATTTTCCAATTCACCACCCATTTCATTATTGTGGTATATAAACTACCGATTTTAAATTTTATATATTTAATATTTTTATTTTAATTATATTTAATGTTTTGTTTAATGTTATTATTTATTGGTATTAATCATCAAAATGATTACTAAGGTCATAAAGGAATTAAGCCTCACATTATACTTCTATGAGAGACATATCATATTCACTACATATTTACTTTATGTTGTGTATAAATGAAAATGCATGTATTTTATTATGTAAATCTTAAAAATTATTAGGATTTAAATTTCCTTGTGAGGATCTCCCTTTCCATGGTTTTTTGGTTAAGAATATAGAAAAGTGGAATGGATTTTTGTCTTAATTTTCCTTCTTTGAGACATATATCATGTTATGCACCTATATTCTTTTTTGAGATTTCAATCAATCTACATTTAAATATATTATCATGAATTAACTTATTCTCAATATATTTTCTATTTCATCTACTTGCATTCATCAATGAGGGTTGCAATTGAAGAGTTTTCAACGTGGTAAAGGCTCTATGTTACAATATTCTTAATTCAGATATTATTAATGTTCAAGGTTACATTGGAGGAAATAATATGATTTATTCTCTTGAACCACAACCCTTTATTCTCCTCTAGTAATGTCATAAGAATAAAATTTTATGGTTCATTTTTCACTCTTCGTATACTTAATAGTTTACAATAATATTTTTATGAAGTAACATCGTTATTTATATATTCATTTAAAAATAATTTTCCTTATAAAACCATGTTTTTGAAAAATATTTTCAAAATTGATTATTTTTAATTCATCAGATGATTTAATGAATACAGTTTTAATTATTTTTTTACAAAATTATTTAATAGAAATCTTCATGTATTTTTTAAAATTATGACTATTTGGATTTTATAGAAATTGTGGACACGATATTTTTTTTAAGAATATCGTGTAAATATAGTTTTATGTCATCATGAACATTATAATTATTGAAAGTTATTTATACATTTTATAGGTTACATTCAATGGAAATTATTTTTAGAATATTTTATATTTCAAAAATCATTTTTCAAAATCGAAAGTATATTTCCCATATTAAATGTTGTAAATTATTTTTAAATATGAATTTATATTTTTCTCAGGTTGTTTTTAATTAAAAGTACTTTTCATTATTTTTTGATTTATTAGTTTTTAGAAATTGATTTTAAAAATAAAATTTTTATTTTCCATTAAATTGGTTAAATGATATTTCTATTCTTTAACATCAATAACCATTTTTATTACATATTCTAAAATGGGGATTTTTTTAAATATACCATTATTATTCATTTTATGGATGGATTAATACTATATAAAATTTATTTTTATAAAAATTATTTATTTCCATTGGTAAATCATCTAACAATGATATTGTTATGGAACCCAATGTTTTCCCATAGGTTAAGCATGTCTCGTAATGATTCATAATAAATCTACTTCTTTTCAATGGTTTAATCAAGTTGTAAAAGAAATAATGAATTTTTCTATGTTTTTTCTGAAGAAATTAAACCATCATGAACCTAATTTATGGTTCATGGAAATTGTTATATGATTGGAATTTCTAAATTGCACTGGTTTAGCCTGATATATAGTATATAATGTGTGTTTCCAAATGGAACAGGTTGATACCGATATATCTGATATGATGGGTGTGCCTAGATACGCTCTAAAGCATTGCGTAATGATTATGTTCTACAAAAATATATAATAGAAGTCAAAATCATATTTATATTATTTTTGTCAATATATAAGTGTTCTATGAAGAGGATGTCCCAAGATACCAACATGTCTAGGTGGGACGATCTTTTTAGAGAAAGGTGTGCTGGGTCCTTTCATCTGGCTCTTCTCCACACTCATGTGTTGGTTTGAGAGGTGTTGTGACAAGTTTTACTTCTATCACAGTGAAGCTTCTTGATAGAGGGGGTGATACAACATTTAGACTGATCTCACTTTTACATTGCCTGGCAAGGGGGGCAATGAGGCTTTCACTTGTGCTTGCTTGGATGTTTGCTGCTTCTGAAATTATTTCCTCATTTTGACCTTCTGTCTTCTTTTGTTTCTTAGAATTTGGACCTTTTCAGTAATAGGTTCCCACTTACCTAGTTGTAAAAGAGGTTCATTGTTTAATAAAGAGCGCTTGACCCTCAATATTTTATTAAAAAAATTCTATGCGATATAAATGATTATTATGATAATGATTGATATCACATGGCTCGTGATAAATGATACTAATGACAACTAGTGTTGTTAACACCTTATGTAATATTTTTCATATTCGATTATTCTAATTTTAATGGGTATGAATATTTTTATTTTACACTCACTCACTTTTATTTTGTTATCATACCCTTATACTATCCTTAAACATTATAATGACATCCAATTTTTAATGTTTATGTTTAACATTACCAATCCTTTTAGGTCACACTTACTATGTATAAAATTACCTAATTTATAATGACTTAGGTTGAATGAATTATTTATAGAAGGGTTTCATATGGATGATGATGATGAAATAATGGATATTATTAAAATCTAGGTATAGTGGGAGAATATTTTATTCTTTATGAACCAATTGTTTATGAATCCAAGATGTTAAAAGTTTGTCCTAATATTATAAAACTCTAAACAAAAATAGTCCGTGAGGATCTAAGTGATCTAATATTATAATTATCATTTTTATGTTTTTTATAGTTAAAATTGGGTCACCTGTATTGGTATCAAAGCTAGAAATGTAAGGTTTATGTTTTCAATGCTTAATCTGGGAGTATTGTTTTGAGGATATTATATTCCATCATAATGCTATTATATTTACTTGAATTATGGTTATAAAATTATTATATTCTATATCTTTAGTTCATAATAATTATTATCAGTTAAAACCAAGAAAATCATGCATTATCTTATTATGTATACTAAAAAAATTGGAAAATCTTTAGGTCTTAGCTCCCTATATTCAATTCATCCCAAATAAAAATACTTATTTTTTCTATCTCCTCTATCTTTTGTGTCTCTTTTTCTCTTAATTCCATGGAAGATGATTTTTTATCATTTTTGTTGAATTTTGTCATTGAATTTATGTGTTGTGATGTGTAATTGTTTGTTAATTATTTCTCATGTTATCATTGTTGTTTTTTAATAAATATATTCTCATTAATTTTTTCCAATTATTCATGATATTATAACATATGGGATTTTGGGGACTTATTTTATCACATAGAAATATATTTTTGAGTGTACAGAATTTTTTCCCATTGAATTCATCGTTAATTTATATTATTTTACATAGTAGTTTTTCTTCTAAAAAATTATCCATTGAATTAAACATTCACTTATTTATTTATAATTCAGTTATTACATTTTAGTAAATATTTCCTCAAAATGTGTTGCTTCTTATTTATTTTTTTTAGATATTTTGTATCTTATGGTGAAATAAATTCATAGGGATTACTCTTTGAGTAATATAATTAAATTTTCTTAAATAAAGTGATGAATTTGAATAATGTCTATGGTAGGAAGATTAAAGCATGTTTAATTAGTTATAATATTATTTAATTGTTTTTGTTATCTTATTTTCACTTATGTATGTCATTAAAAATTTTATAATATATTAATATATGGAATGAATTTTATGTTATAATATCAGATAAATACAATAATGGGAATGCAAAGTGGAAAACAATGATCAACTATTGTTGATCATATAGATGTAAAAATTGCTATATAAAGATTTTTTGATCCATTTATTTTATCAATATGGTTTAATGGAGTTGATTTATTATTAATGATTTTATGGATATATTTTAGTTAGGGAACCTTAATTTCTAGGAGTATATTAATTCATTGTTCATCTAGGGTTAATTTTTTTGTATTATATTTCTGACTTTTAGAAGAAAAGGTGTGTTGTTTTCATTTCTTACTTTATTGTTTATTATCATTTCATTATTAAGTCTGTTTCTTATAAAGTAAATTTTTCACCCACTTGTTTATTATCTCAATTGATTTTTATTTCATAAATTTGGATTTTGTATTCCCTTGGATTTTTAAATCCATTTTTTGTGAAAATTTAATTAAAGAAAAGAGTATACTATCTGGTTTTTGCATGAAGTGGTAGTGGCATTGTATTATTTCTTGATTTTCACCATCATTTGTTTTTAGATGATATAGTGTAAATGGAATATAGTAATAAAATAATGATATCAGGTTATGAACTCATTATAATAATAAAATATATATTATTAGTCTGGAAATTATTGGGTATTTAATTGGAGAGAAAAAGAATTATTCTATTTTCTATGTTTGGTGTGGTCAAAGATGTAATTATTGGGAATTATTTATCTATTGGTACATGTTTCAGGTAATCATGCAAGGTGTATGTCTTGAGAATGTTATTTTTATTTTGAACTTTTATTATTTAATTTTAATACCAAGTTTTAGTTATCTATATATTACTACAAAATTTATTTTTTATATAAAAATATTATTTAATTAGTTAGTGATAGAGGGAAATCGCTCAAATAAAATATACCATTATAACCCTGAATTTTAGTATGGAGTGTCATGTTTATAATATGGGGTAGGGATTGAGTCATTAAAATTATGGTGGGAATGAGTCTTATTCCATTCCTATTTATATTATCATCCATGGAGTATTGTGCTATTATTATGTTATTTTGATATGAATATGGTAATCTGGTATGATATTTTTTGAATCTATGGATGTATTGATGAGTATAGATACTATGGTTATAGTGGTGTGTATTTCTATTATGGATTAAATGTTTTTGATTAGTTATTGAGGGATTTTAATCACATGAACCACTACCTTATGGTTATTTTGATTTACTTTTATTGTAATATGTTTGAATAATGATAAATTGAAAAATCTATATCCTAGAACTGATTTTGGTGGTGTATGTAGAATTTTTTATATTTCTCATTTGTTTATTATAATTTCATATTAATGATATTTTCAGTATTGGGTTATTGATTTAAATGTTCATATTTATAATTTAATAGGTTTTGGTTGGAATTTATGTTCAAAATGGAAGTGATTTTATTTTTTTGGAATGAAGATTCATGTGATTATAAAATTATTCATTCTTTTTATAGATACTAATTATCTTATTCATTATTTTGTTTTTCCAATTTCCAAATATATATTTTCATATTTAGACATGCATATCTATTTTGTGAATTTAGTTTTCTAAATATTAATATTACCGAATCCAATAGGATGGATATGAATAAATAATGGATGGATTTCAATCAAATGACAAAACATTGTGAAGATGGAGTGAAAGAGTTCATAATGTTTTAAAAATATCATTCATATGATCCTTCTAAAATCCTTTTTTTGTGTTTTTTATATTTTTATTCAAGACTAAATAGTCTAGAGGAGTTGGAAGAACAATTGATCTGTCACGGAATTTATTGAAGTTATAAATGTTGAAATAAAAATGGAGAAATAGTGAATGTAGCTAGTGGTTGGGATAACACTATATTTTATGGATCATCTAATATTATTATAGGTGTAAAAAATGAATAATATTGTATCGTGTATGTGATTATAAGTGTGAATGATGATGAAGATAATATTGAGGAAATGACAAGTTTAGTTGAATATGAACATGGTGATTGTCCAAAATTGTTTGAGAAGTTAAAGAGAAGTGAAAATATTCTAATATATGTTGGTTTCACTAAATATACAATATTGTTAGCCATACTAAAGTTTTATAATTTGAAAGCACGAAATAGATAGAGTGCCACCAGTTTTTTTGAACTACTGTCTCTCTTGAATGATATTCTCCTAGAAGATAATGAGCTCCATAACCAAATATATGATGCTAAATTAATGTTATGCTCGATGGGTATGATCTTTGAAAGAATAAATTCTTTTCAAAATGACTTTATAATATTTCGTAAGGACTAAAAATCACATAAAGAATCCCCAAATTGTGGTACTTTTCAATATAATAAAGAGGATTTGGGTCCTATGAAAAGTTTTGTGGTACTTTCCAATCATTTCAAGGTTTAAGTGCCTATATAGATGTAAGAAGACTACAAGAAAATTGAAATGGCACACAAACAAATGAAAATAAATACGGGAAACTTAATTAACTAGAAGACTCTCTTTAGTGGAAGAGAATTTATCATGAGAATCATGAATTTGGAAATGAGATGAGAAACCTTCATCTTTTGTTATCTATAGATGGAGTGAATCCTTTTTCTTTTCAAAGAATTACTCCCAGTACATGGCCGGTTATGTTGTTAAATTATAAAAATTCACTGTAGTTATGTAAAAAATGAAAATACATAATTTTTTCTATTCTTAAATTAGGACTAAAACAACAAGGTAATGATATTGATGTTTATTTGGACCCATTGATCGGGGATTTAAAATTTTTATGGGATTTAGGTACTATGTTTTTTTAAGCATACAGAAATGAAGACTTCACATTGAGATCCATGTTGTATGGGACGATAAATGAAATTCCTACTTATAGAAATTTTTCAAGATATATAATTAAAGGATATCAAGGGTGTCCCATTTGCAATCAATGTACATAGTAAATTAGGTTGAAACATTAATTAAAGACTATGTTTATTGAACATCATAGATTTCTACCTTGATGACATCAGTACCGATCATATATGACCTCATTAGATGGAAGTTCAAAATAACGCACAACACATTATCCACTAATAGTTGATCAACTACTTGAGAAAGTAAAATATGTGGACTCTACTTTTGTTAAACAATTTTCAAAAAAAACATCGGAAAATTGATTGGAAAAAGTGTTCAATATTTTTCAATTTACCCAACTGGAATTTTTTGTACATCAAACATTTTCATTGCTATTATGCATGTTGAAAAAAATGCATGTGATAGTTTCATTGGAACATTACTAAATACACCCAAAGAAACAAATGATGGAATTATGTCTAGGTCATACATGGTTTACATGGTAATACGTGATGAGTTGTCACTAGTAAAGGGAGAAAAACAAACCATTCATTCTCCAGTAGCTTACACTCTTTCTAGGAAATACAGATATTAGTTTTACAACTTCTTGAATAAAATCAATGTTCTAGAAGGGTATTCGTCGAATATCAAGAATATCATTTCCATGACAAATTTAAAGATGAAGGGTCTGAAATCACCTGACTATCATGTTTTAATGCAAGATCTAATTATTGTTGCTTTACGCTTCATTTTTTCCAAGAATTTATGTCATACATTAACCAAGAACTATTTATATTTCAAAGCTATGTGTAGTATAGTTATAGACCCTAATAAATTACCGATTATGGAAAGGGAAATTTTCATCATATTATATGAATTGGAAATGTTCTTCCCAGCAATATTCTTTAACACGATGGTTCACTTGATGGTTCACTTGGTGAGAGAGATTCGACTATGTGGTCCTGTGCACTATAAATGGATGTACCCCATTGAACTATATATGAATATTTAGAAAGTTTATATCAAAAATAATAATCAGCTAGAGGGTTGTATTGTAGAGCGATATATTGTAGAGGAATCCATTGAATTTTGTAACGATACTACTTGAAATTCGATTATTTTTTATGGACATGTGACCCATCACAAATAATCCCAAAGTTTGAACTATTGGTGATGGAACAATTATTTCGTCACAAATTATCACTAATTTTGATGGAAGAAATAGTTCCATCGCAAATAGTTTTTCTGGGAACTCTTGTCACTCGGCGCCAAACTCATTTGCAATGGGAATTGGAGAAGGACCACACCTTTCTTCATAAATACCTATCCGCTCAGAAGTATTTATGACGGAATTAATTCTATCGCAAATAGTCCATCGCAAATAATAAATTAATTTAACCGATGCAACCCCTTCTTCTTCCCCCTCTCTTGTTCCTCCTCTCACGTACAACCATCGTGACTCCTACCCTCCTCCACGCCACAACACTATGTTGCTGCACCACTCCACCGCACCGCTCTATCGTGTCGCTGCACCACCCTACCTCTCTATCAGTCCCTCTCTTCCACAACCATGATGTAGTGCTACCTCGAGTTTCCCCACTCCATGAAACTCAAAATAATTATGTTTATTCTATTTTATTTATGATTTTTGGCTCATATATGCTAGGTACAAACTCTAATTCTCACTACCATCATTATTTTTGCGTATTTTGGTTCATTGTTATAAATACTATTTTGTTGAAAACCAAGGTTTATTAATTTGACATATTTTTTAAATTTATTTGATATTTACGGTTAATCTAAATTTATTATTCCCTTTATATCTCTTTTGGTTCCACACTAGTTTTTTTAAATTTTATTTTAGGTATTCTTTTCATTGTTTGATCTTTAGATTTAATATTTTTTCGTGTTTAGGATTAATAAAAGTTTATTATTTTAAAGTATAATTTGAAATTTGATTATTATTGAAAAATAATTTTTTCTTGTAATTATTTTTTGTTTAGGGTTGGTAGTGTTTAGCATTGATGAAAATTTTTTATTTTCTATTTTTTGGAAAACCATATATTGAGTAGTTTATTACATAAATTATTTTTCGGTGAACCCTACATTAGACATTTTATAGATCTTGCTTTGATTCACCTTGTTTATTATTCCGTTTTTATTTTTTATACTTGTATGTGTGTGTGTGGGTAAAGTATTATAAATTATTAGAAAATTGAAAATGAAGTAGTCTCTCAACTTTCAGGTCATGAGAAATAACCGATTTGATTTTCAATTGGACATGGTTGACAGAAATTCATTCTGGTTATAAAATCAAAATTAAAAATTATACAATTTACACATTTTTAGTAATTTAAAATATATTTTATTAATTTATATTAAATTATAATAATTTTTTATTAATTTCTCATTTTTTTTATTTTTTTCGAAGATTTTTAATATTTTGAATATTTTTAAATACTTTTAATTTTATTAAATTTTTAATTTTTTGTAAATTTTGTAATTATTGTTAACTTTTAAAAAAATTATTCATTTTTACTTTTATTAAATTTTTTTATTTTTTTTATTTTCTAATATTTTTAAATATTTATAAATAGTTTAAAATATATATGAATTTTTTTCATTGTTTTTAATTATTTTAAATTTTTTTATTTATTTTTCATTATTTTTCATTATTTGTAATTTTTTAATATTTTTAATTATTTTTATTATTTTTAATTAATTGTAATTTTTTTGATTTTGTTAATAATTTTTAGTTTATGAAAAAATTTAAAAAATTTAATTTTTTTATTATTTTAATTATTTTTTATATTTTTGATATTTTAGTAATTTGTACTTTTCTAATATTTTTAATTAATTTAAATTTTTTTAATTATTTATAAATTTTATAAATTTTATAAATTTTCTGTATTTTTTTATTTTTTTTAATTTTTAATGATTTTTACATTATTGAATTTTTTTAATTATTTTTACATTTTGTAATTCATTGTAATTTTTATAATATTTTTATTTATGTTTAATTATATTAGATGTTTTTAATTTTTTTTCCAATTTTTTTAAGTATGTATAAATATTTAAACTTATATATTATTTTTTTAATTGTTTTTAATTATTTTTAATTATTTTTTATATTTTCATATTTTAACTGATTTGTAATTATCTAAATATTTTTAATGAATCATAGTTCTTTTAAAATTTTTAATTATTTGTTAATTTTTTAATTATTTTTCATTTTTGTAAAAAGTTTTAGTATTAAAAAATGAATTAATTATTTTAAAATATTTTTAACATTTTTAATTATTTTTTTATATTTTTAATGTTTTAACATTTTTAGTTGATTTTATAAATTATAATTGTTTTTTAATATATTTATTTTTTAAAATTTTATATTATTTTTATTAATCAAATATTTTTAATTATTTTTAATATTTTATTTGATTTTAATTAATTATAATTAAATTTATTTTTAAATTTTTTTAAATAATTTTAATTTTAATTGATTTTAAATTTTTTTTACTTTTATTTTTTTAAACAAAAATATATTTTATTTTTTCTTTTTAATATAAATATTATTCACGACGGAATATACATCCTTCACAATTATTTATTATAATATGATAGTTATTTGTGACTGATTATTCATCTGTCGTAATTAACCAAAATTGTAATGCCATTTTTCGACAAAATCTCATCGCAAATAATGATTTGCAATGGGATTCCATCCCAAAAAATCTAATCCTTAGTAGTGCGACTACTAGTGTGGTGTGGAAAGCATTGGTCTACCAAAATCTCATCACACTATGTGGCTTGTTGGTGAAGGAACATCTGAAAGAGATATCGTCTCAATCAATATTATTGATCGGGAAAAGGCCAACCTTTACATTTTTCATAACAGTTTAGAGGTTTTCCCATATGTTGAAACCCAAAAATAAATTCTTCAGCATTTGAATCCATCAAGGGATGAAAACTAGATATCAAATACACATAATCAACCATTTAAGGGATGGTATCGAGACCATATTTGTAAAGAGAGAGATGGAAATTTGGATTCAATTTCAGAACGACTTCGATAGCTAGCCAGAGGCCCAAGTGCGTATGTATTATCTTACAATGGTTATGTAATTAATGTTTATATGTTCTTTACAAATTAACATGAGGAAGGCAGTATTATGATCAATAGTGGAGTTACACTTGTGGCTGATGTGATGCATGTTTCTGGTTCTAAGGATAGAAATCCAACTTAGGAGTACATGTCATACTTTGGAATCATCAAATAAATATGGGATATGGATTATACAACATTTCAAGTGCCAATTTTTCAATGAAAGTTGGTTGATAAGATGATTGTAATTAAAATAAATGAATTGGGATTCGTGAAAGTGGATTTTGGAATGGAATGGTACAAAGGAAAACTGTTTAAAATGGTATCAGAGGCAGTACAAGTATTTTATAATCAAAATCCCACAAATTGAAAGTGTCCAATTGTTCTGTTATCAACCAAAACCACTAAAGAATCACATGAAAATTGAACTGAGGATTCCCCTTTCATTGGTATGTAACATTTATTTCATAGCAGCCATAATGTAGAGAGGGATTTGTACATCAGAGGAGACCATAATGAAGAGATTTTGATACTTGATAGAGGGTTCAAATCCCTTCATCCTTTAAAAAAAGTTCAATTATTAGGTTATATTTCTTTAATATATGTCATGTTACCTAATGTTATTATGTGTTTACTTCTGCATTTCTTTATTCTAAATGAAATGTTAAACCAATTCTATAGATAATGATTTCTACACATGCCAATGCTCCCAATCATGAGGAACAATAGGTTTCCCAATATACTAATGCTCCCAGTATAGAGGCACAATAGGTTTCTCCACCTGTTATTGCTCCCAGTGCAGATGAACAATGTCCTTCTACGCACACAAATGCTACTAATCCATAGGAAGAACATATTGCATATGTTGACTGTAGGGAAATGGTAGGAAACAATGATCCAAAGCATTAGAAATAACTAGAGTGTCATAGCGTGACGGTGTTAGAAAAAAAATATTCAGTCTAGAAGCAAAGGCATCAAATACGGGGTTGGATGGTATGCGCACAACTAGCATGTTAACCCTAATAAGACCATTTTCACCAGTTACATTGGGATAATCACTTGAGAACACATTCCAATTGATATAAATTTTTGGAACCATGTTGTGATAAAGATTAAGGCATTGATTTGGGAAGAAATTGTGGTAACATTCTGATATCCTTTCTTTATTTGACTAAAAATTAAAATAATGAAACATTGACTTACTCTTCATCATCCCTTATAGAGTAAATTTATAGTAGATGACTCCCACAAGAAATATGTAATAATTCTTACTTGAAAGATTCACAGTGGATTTCGCACAATTCTAATGATATATCATTTTAATAATGTTGAAGGGAAAATAAACATGCACCCACCACTTATGTTTACACACTTGATAAGCCAATAAGCATGGGATGCTTTTACTAGTCGTCGTGCAATGATGTCTTTTCAAGTATATTCTAGTCCGTAATACATTTTCGGATAGTGTTTGTATTAATCACTTTGATTGAGTATTTTTATTTATAAAACAACTACTGAGTTCTAAAAATAAGGAATGGGAAACAAAAGCAATGTACCCATACCGTAATGTAAGGATGGTGTATTCTTCACTTGAAAAAAAATGGTACATATTTTAAATATACAATATTACTTTTATGTGACATTTAACAACAACATAATTACATTCTTCTGTTTATATATAGATTGATGAATCTAAATACAAATCCACTTCCATCCCACAAGATATTATTTTGAAGAAGGAACGCATAAAAAAATATGAGATATTACTATATGAAAAAACACAAAATAGTTGGAAACATGTGTAATTTTTACATGATAATTTTTTTCATTAAATCACTATTACATATTAATTATTACACATTTTACTATATTTTCAATCTGACTTAATCACAAGAATTATCAACACCTACGCCAGATGAACACCTACTATCAATGTCCTTAAAGTTTCTAGAACATTATGACCACGTCAGATGTGTGGTTTTTAGGGTGACATCCTGAAAATATTTTGAGAAAAAATAACAACAGGAGGATAAATATGGAGAAATGAAAGAGAAGAAAGAAATATTAGCTACCCTTGAATAAAAATTCCATTAGAATACTGAGTTGCTAGAAACTGTTATGGGGGGAAGCAAAGAGAAGAAAAATATCAAGAACAACAATTTCATGAAGATATTTCCCCACCCCCACCAGCTTTGATGTGAGTCATTCCCCTCAAAGAAATTTCTTAGTTGAGGTAATCAACATTCTAATAATTTTTTATGTGAAATATGAATTAGGAAGAAATTAATAGCTTTCTATACTGATATTCTATAGGGTAAAAATGACTGTGAATTATGTCTATCAACACCCAACCATCTCATTGTTGTGAGGGCTATGGTGTTCAATATCTAAGAATAAACTCTACAAAATAGAACACTTCCTACCGGTCATGTGAGAGTAAGGATTAGCGTATCTCATGATCTAAACACATAACTACCTATTCCACTTGAAGATGAAGATATTCATATAGCTGAACAAGCAATTAGAATATTCGTAGAATAGCCTTCACATCTTGTAAAAAACATTTCGACAAGGAGGTATTCATTTCCAATTTATTTTTCATACTAAACCTTTAAAAATTAATGAAAAAATGTATGAACCGATGAATGTTATTAAATATGAAAAAAGGGAAGAGTTGAAATGAAAGGTCGACTCAAAATCAACTAAAGGATCAACCAACTAATCAAAAATATCTTTTAAAAACACCTTTATCCCACCCATAGAATATACTCATTTGCTGACATTGAAGGTTCATGTGGATACAAAGTTAAAAAATGATGTTAATCACATAGTTGATTTTGAAGAAAAAAATTTATGGAGAGGTTGTTATATACTATGTTTCTCTTGAAAATGTAATTGAAATCCTAAACTATAATTGTCTTGGAGACTCAGCTATAAATGTATGCATGAAGTATGTTTTCATGATTTTATTTTCCAAAAGCCAATATACTATGTTACATATGACTAAATAAAATTCATATTTTTTTGTGGGAATATATATCAATACCATTTTAATTTATTCCCCCATGAATATAAATCTTGACTCATTATTCTTCACAACACTTCTACATATTAAACATCAATAGAGACAAAAAATGGATGAAATAGTGAAAAAACTAGCCAAAGTGTGTGAAATAAAACGTATAGATGAAAGAATTTTCTTAATACCATCGATGTAGGTTTAAAACACTATAATTTAATCATATAAAATATATTTTAATTTCATTAATTACTTATTCCTTTTTTTCTTTTGGGAATCATTGGATGATTGTTTCATTCAAATTGGATACTCCGAAAATTTATTTTTTGGATTCACTTCTGGGGTACCCAACAAACATACCACATATGATGTCATTTTTCAATTTGTAATGTATGGAATCCAACAATTTATAATTAAACTTCATGTTATATATTTAATTTTATATTTTAATGAGAATTATATTATGATAGAGAAATATTTGAATACTGTGAAAATTATGGCATGAGGACCGGAATTGTGCACAAGGATCCTAACATGTTTTACAAGTGGACAAGTATTAGTGTATATTTAATATGATTTCTCTATCCAAAAATATATCAAAACATATTATTTATTTTACTCAATAATTTTATAGTGTTTGAAATAAACAAATGGAAAATATTGGGGATATTATGTCTATAAATTTATGAAATTGATCATATTCCCTCAAAGAACTAGAATCCCAGAAGAGGTATTTTAGATGATAATTATTCTTTCATTTAAATTATTTATTAATTCCTTGTGTATTTATATTTTTTCAGTATTTCCATAACTATTGAAAAAAATTTATATTCAGAAGACGACGTAGATTTGATTAGAAATGAATGGGAATCATACCTGCTAGAATAATGTACACAAATAACATAATGATGTGACTTTCATAGATGTAATCAACTATTTCATATTTTCATTTAATTTATTTCTTGTTAGTATTACTCACATGATAATTGTTTTCTTATACATGTGGATTCCTTTGTTCATGTTGGGATCGTTGGTTCGAAAATGATCATGTTGTTGAGATATTGGACTTCAATGCTCCAACTAGGATAATGAAAATAAGGAATGTGTCAATAATGTATATGACCATTATGAAAAGGTGAATTCTTATTACTTATTTAATTAATTTTTTCATTATTTTATCTGTTATCTATAAGTTAATTTCTTAACCAATTTTATCTAATACTTATTTAGTTTTTTTCCTAGATCTTTTAGGAAGTGATATTTTTCTCTCTACGATCTGCAACAAGCCACGAAAGAGATAATGTGTTCCTTTATTCCAATGTTCACATGATTTCCATTACCTTTGATGTTTGACCTACCAACACTTCATATTGAGTCGATGTTCTTTGTAGAAAAACTTTTCCTTTTTTTGAAATCCAAAAAAGTAGAGAAATATCTTGTTCCCATTGTGGTTACTTCTCGTGATATAATGGAGAGAAGAGATTCCCCTACTCTTCTAGTTTTCAAAAATGTGAAATGTATTTTAGCTTAGAAAATTTTCTCAAAATATAATATTTATAATTCAATAAATTAAGTCAATGTTCATCATGATAACATTGGTAGGTAGGGTTTTCTGAGACTTTCGGATGTGTAGGAATTAACCACACCTCGATTGGACACATTGTGTAACCCTTATGCCTCCAAGTGCTTATTTATATTTAAAACTGACAGTAATTTTAATAATAAAGACAACTAACATACTCAAAACCAAGTAAATATATTCATATTTTTTTATACCTTAAGAAAGTGACCCATAATTCTTTTGTGATGTGTAGGAATCATCCTCACCACAATCTGATACATGATATACCTCGTATGACTCAAAGTGTCTGTTGTCAGTTCAAAATCCATATTTTAGTTTAGAACGTTTCACTCATTAAAAACTAAGAAAAAAATTTTAGATTGTCTTGAATTTTTTTTACATCAATTCATAAATTATCTGTGTCATGTAGGAATCAGTTTCATGTAAAAAGATATATGATGTGACTTGTGTGATTCAAAGTGTGTGTTTCCAATTTAAAATGATATTTGAGTAAATATGACAAGTGATTTATACAAAAATGGGAAAAAACATTTTTTTATACTTTATAAAATAGGTCCATAAATCATTTGGTACATGTAAAAAACAATTGTACATCAATCTAACACAAGGTGTGACTAGTATAACTCCATGTGCATATTTTCATTTAAATTTGACATCAATTTTATTAAAACAGACAACTAAAATAATCAAACCCAAGAAAAAGAATTCATATTGTTTTGATACATTAGTAAAATAATACATTTTTCATTTGAGATGATTATGAATCATCCTCACTATATTATGATGCACAATGTGACCGTTATGACTACAGGTGCATCTTTTAATTTTAAATTGACATTAATTTTTTTAAAAAGAACAACTGACATATTGAAAACCAAGAAAAATCATTCAGATTGTTATTATAATTTAGGAAATTGATCCATGGGTCATTTTTGATGTGTAAGAACCACCCTCACCTTAATATGAAGTACAGTGTGACTGGTATGACATCAAGTGTGTCTTTTAATGAAAATTGACATCAATTTTAGTAAAAACAAAAAATATCCTACGCAAAACCAAGAAAATGCATTCATATTGTATTGATACATTAGGAAAAAAATTCATAGGTCATTTTTAAATTGTAGGAATCATCCACGTCTCAATATGATGCATAGTGTGACCAATATGACTCAAAGTGTGTTTTTTTATTAAAAATTGTCATCAATTTTAGTAAAAGGCCATTTGACCTACTCAAAACTGAGAAAATATTTTCATATTACATTGATAAATTATGAAAATGATCCATAAGTCATTTGAGACATGCAGGAATGAGTCACACTTCAATCTTACACACATTCTTAACGGTATGACTCAAAGTGTGTCCTTTTATTTAAAATTAATCATCAATTTTAGGAAAAAGTCAAACTGACCCACTCAGAAATGAGAAAAAACATAAAAATTGGTTTGATACATTAGGATAATGATCCATATGTCATTTTATATGTATATGAATTATATGTTCCTCAATTTGAAACATGTTGTAACATTTATGACTCAAAATGCATCATTTTATTTATATTTGAAATCAATTTCAGTAAAAATGATAACTAATATACTCAAAACTGAAAAAACACATTAATATTATTTTGATACTTTAATAAATAGATAAATAATACATATTGGGCATGTAGGAATCACTCATGCCTCAATCTAATATAATATGTGACTGGTATAACTTGAAGTGTGCCCTTTTATTTAAAATTGACATAAATTTTAGTAAAAAGAAAAATTAAACTACTTACAACTAAGAAAATGAATTCTGATTTTTTTTATAATCTAGGAAAACAATTCATAAGTCATGTGATATGTGTATGAATCAGCCACACCTCAATCCAACACACAGTGTGACCGGTATGACTCTAAGTACATATTTTTATTTAAAATTTACATCAATTTTCGTGAAACGGACAACAGACCTAGTCAAAAAAAACTAATAAAATGCATTCAGATTATTTTGATACATTAAGAAAATGATCCATAAGTTATTTATGATGTGTAGTAATTAATCATACCTCAATCGGATGCATGGTGTGACCGATATGACTCCATGTTCATCTTTTAAGTTTAAATTGACATTAATTTTAGTAAAAAGGAAAACTGACATACTCAAAAACTAATAAAATGCATTTGGATTATTTTGATATTTTAGTACATTGATCCATGAGTCATTTGTGATGTGAAGGATTCAGCCAAACCACAATCCAAATCATGGTGTGACCAGTATGACTCCATTACATCTTTTTATTATAAATCAACATTAAATTTTTTAAAAATAACAAGAGACACACTAAAAATCAAGAAAATGCATTCATATTATTTTTATAATTTCTTAATAAAAATCCATTACTCATTTTTTATGTGTAGGAATCACCTGCACTTCAATATGATGTACGGTGTGACTCGTATGACTCCAAGTGCAACTTTTTATTTAAAATTGAAATCAATTATTGTAAAAAAGGAAATCTAACCTACTCAAAACTGAGAAAATGCATTTTTATTGTTTTGATAATTTATAAAAACAATCTATATGTCATTTTTTTACATGTAGGAATCAACTGTGCATCAACTCAATGCACGGTGTGACCGATATGACCACAAGTGTGTCACTTCCTCAGAGAGAACTTCCATGGGCCTTTCATCTTTCTGATCATTTGGAGGTGTGATGCTAGAATTATTTTCATAATAAATATAATAATCCACATCCAAGGCTCTGCCAAATAAAATATATGCCTTCTTCAATTGTTCATTAAAGTGATTTGGAAATGACCATTCCACGTTCTCACCCTCATTTGGTTTCATATGCGGGGTGGATTTTACACCCATGACATGACATACCTATAGTTGATAGTGACCTTCATGTGATTTATATTTTCTTGGGATTAACCTTTCAAATACCTCCACATCTACTTGGATTTTCTTAGCTTTGCAGGCCCTTGTAGAACATAGTTTCTCTTACATCAACTTTTGATCAACTAAGTCTTGAACAACCTTTTCATCAATGGATTGACCATACATTGATGTCACGTCATGTCGACACTCCATCACATGAATTTCACACAGCCTTCCTCCCAAAACATTAGCATCTCCTCTACCTGCATTGGCAGCCTCCAATGTAATCTTAAAATTCTCTACCAATTTTAACACTACATGTGCATGCAACACCTCCACTACATCAGCAACATTCCCCGCACCTACATTCTTCTCATTAACAATTTTAACCCTTGTTCTATCACGATTTACACTTCCATCCAAACTATTGTAACTAACCCTACTGATATCTCCATTATTAGCATCACTAGTAAGTCCATCAGCAACACCACCTGACTTCTATCTAGAAACATTTCTATTCATATTCCACTGTTGTTTAACCTGAATTTCATTGTGAGTCATGGCCTTCTTAGCCTCTTCCATTCCACACAACCTCAACCTTCTAATAATTTTAAGGCATGTGGTTTCCTCATTCCCACACCCTGAGAAAAGATTACAAACATCCAGTTTTTTATAGGTGGATATATAATGACAAAAAACCTTTTAGTTCTAACAAAAAACAAGGGATTCGTTTGTACTGAATTTTAAAATTTAGTACATCATCATATATAGAGAGAAAAACTCTATCAACTTGAATAGATCATAGATAAATTTCACCTAATAATCAAGACAAATTACCAAATATGGACGTTTTAGTTACCTTATCAAGTTTAATTAGAACACCAATAGCTATTTCTATATCATAGAGTATTCATGGGTTCTATATAATCCATATACGACTAAAGATCTTGACCCATACATGAACTAATAATCTGCCAACCTCCAAGGGGTTGAACTTACAATCCCATTAATAGATATGAATGAATCTCAGATTGAGAGATATGGAACAAAATCCTTGTGCATACAATTTTAAGTCTTCAAAAGAAAATTTGACATGAAAGAACATGAATGATTTATAGAGGGATATAGGCTGTAGGTTTGGACTTTTTGTGCGATGAATTTGGTATGGGATAGGTGGTTGGTTAGAAGATATTTAGTGGTAGACAGCCTTTTTAGGCTAATTCTGGTGGGCCCTGATGGTTTTTATGGTCATTCCCATGGTGTATTGTTTTATGTATTTTCTAATACTTTCAGCCTTCATGTGTGGTTCGTCAAGCCATTTTTTTTGTGGCAGTGTTTTTTCACATTCTTTGTTTGGTGGTGGTCTTTGTGCCACACTCTTGCGTGCTTTTGTTTATACAATTTTACGTTATTCAATAAATTTTAGGGCCGATTACGCTTGATATCTGAACCTTCCTCGTATAACATGAATGAAAATTTTAAATCATAAAAAATGACACATCACATTTATGGAAGCATGAATAATAAGGGTGTCAATGCATAAATGAACATTTCATGAGTTGTGAATACATAAAATATACATGTGTCATCATAAGAATAGGTAATCTAACATTGAGAATATATATAGCAACCTAATCATGTAAACACATAAAATTATAGTCATAGCTAGTGTATTCAAGTATATCAATATATGTGAACATAAATATATATGTCCATGAATATCATCATTATCTCATGATATATAGATACATTTACTGACTAAATTCATTAGATAAAAATATTTATTTAAATATATATATAAATATATATATATATATACAATGTATTTATTTATATATAATTATAAATATAATAAATATATTTATTATTTTTAAAAATTTATTATATTTTTATAATTATTTTAATATAAATAAAATTATTTATAATATTATAAATACTTTTTTTAACATTATGTATATATCTTCAAAACCAACTGATTCAGGTGTCATTGACAGTGACCCTAAAAATGACCCTTCTTTTAGGGATGCTTACTAATTTGAAGAGAAATTGGATTTTTCTAAGGAACTTGTCTCTTGGATGGATGAGAATGATACAATTTCCTTCCCTCAACACAAAAATAGTGAAATGTATGCTAAAATATACCATTAAATTAGAAAGAGTATGTTTCTTAAAGTGGTGTAAGTGTTTAACAAGAACCCAAACATCAACCTCAGAGCTATTCCATTGATATGATTCTACATTATATTGATGATGGTTCCTGTCTGACTAGGGATTGGTGGCTTCTCTGATTCCATTTGGACTTTTTTTTATATTAATATTTTACAATGTCATATTATCCTTATATTTCATTGCTTCTATGAAGTTATTTATATTTTTATGATCATCAAATTTTATACCTTTTCTTTATATATTTTCGGTGGCAGCACTAACTGATTTTGAGGAATTTTTATACTCATAGAGGAGTTCTCCCTTTGCTGATTTGGTGTCCCCCAAGTAGAAGTGCCATGTTTTTTGGTTTCCTAGTGACCAGATGGTTCTTCTGGTATGCATAGTCTTGGATATCCATCAATTGGGCCTCATTGGGTGCCCCCCTAGTGGCATATTCTCGCTGCTCTAACAATAGTCTAGGAGGCGTTTAATTTCAACTCAACATATCAAATTGAATGTTGAAGACATTACTGCATGGACCTGGAACTCAATTTTTATCAATCAAGCTTCCCTCCAGATATGAAGATACTTTCTGGATTCTTTGATAGTTCCCCAAAGGAAATTTCATATAGAGTTCATAGATTGGATGATGATAGGTCATCTCATTCATTTCTACTACATGGGCATATTTGTTTTCTTAGCTTGTATTCCCATAATTCCATCCCGTTGTAATGTCTTTACACCTTTTTTTGGCACTACTACATGTTTTCTTAATAAGTTTCTTTGGGGAATGAATTGGGTGTCCAATTCATATCACCAATTTTATTAAAAAACATTATCTTTCTATTTGAATTATTAAAAAATATATATTAATATATATCATATTTATAATAATTATAAATATGTGTTTTTTAATTAATGTAAATAAGTAAGGATTATTTTTTTATACAAATATGATAGTTTTATATATATTCATAATAGTTTTTCATTAAAATATTTTATCAATGCTAAGAATAGAGCTGATAAAGCTCACCTTTATCAAGGCTAAAGAAAACACTCATAAAGGGTACACTTTTTCCAGAATGATTCAGGTACTGATCATACTCAGTCCTAAAATTTTATTAGGAAAAATAAAAAATAAAAAACATCAACCAAAATCATGGGACACGTAAATCCCCACCAAACATAAAATTGACAAAATAGTGCCACCCAAAGACAAATGACCTGAAGACCTGCCCATCCATGACCGTTTCAAGATCCCAACTCAGTCCATAAATCCCTCCCACAGGATAGGAACAAAATAAAAATTTAGCTTGATCCTACATACCACCGAAAATGGCATGATGATCAAGACCCAAAACTGGTTATGGTTCTAAAATCCAAAATCCACCTCATCTCCAGCTAGCGGTGTATTCCCTCCCATCCGCAATTACGGTCCTATAGAAAACAAGATCCAACAATTGTCAAGAGAAGTCTCCTCTGTCCACATCACCAGGTGTCCTAAGGTATACTCTATCACTGATAACCACATGGAGCACCAAACCCGATTTCAACTGCCACCCTAAGGAAATGATGCATCTTCCACCAATCATGTAACACTGAACCACCAAAATCTACCACACATCGCTAGTGAGGGAGATTTTTTTAAATATCTCTTCTGGATTTTTTTAAATAAAATCATAGGTTTAATTTTTATAAAAAATATGTCTTAAAGGGGTCATTGTCGATTCCTCATTTTCCCTAAAATAAAAAATATATATTTTAATTATTATTTTTTATATATTTAAATTTTTATTGTTTTTTATGTTTATATATATATATATATATAAAACAAAATGTTTCAGCATAATTTATCTCTTATTAATGTACATGAAATTTCTAGACTATAAAATATAAAGTAGGACATCAATATAAATATATATTAAAACATGGATTGAATATATATGAAATAGTTGAAAACAAAAAATAATTCCTTAAAAATTATTGATGAAAAATTATTTATAAGTTTTATAATCCACCAACTTGAAACATAAAAATGTTTCATGTACAAGAATTTTCTAGACTATAATATATAAACTATAAGACCAATATAAATGAAATTTTAAACATTGATGAAGCAGATAATAAGTAGTCGAAAATAAAATTAATTTCATAAAAAATGTTGATGAAAAATAATTTATAAGCTCTATAATCCACAAACGTGAAGCTTAAAAATGATTCAAGTGTGTGACTTTTCTAGCCTATAAAATATAAAATATAATACCAATATAAATAAAAATATAAAAATTGATTAAACATATACGAATTATTTGAAAATAAAAAAAAATATTAAAAAATGTTGATGAACAATAATTTATAAGATTTTTAATCCACCAACTTGAAGATTAAAAATGTTTCATGTACATGACTTTAATAACCTATAAAATATAAACTATAAGACCAAAATAAATTAAATTTTAAGCACTTATTAAACATATAATAAGTAGTTGAAAATTAAATTAATTAATTAAAAAATATTGATGGAAAATAATTTATAATCTTTCTAATCCACCAACTTGAAACATAAAAATGATTCAAGTACGTGACTTTGATGGCCTATAAAGTATAAACTATAAGACCAATATAAATTAAATTTTAAAAATTGATTAAACAAATAAAAATTAGTCTAAAATTAAAATATTTTCTTAAAAATGTTGATGAAAAATAATTTATAAGCTTTCTAATCCACCTACTTGAAACATAAAAATATTTCAAGTACATGACTTTTCTAGCCTATAAAATATAAACTATAAGACCAATATAAATGAAATTTTACACATTTATTAATCATATAATAAGTACTCTAAAATAAAAAATAATTTCTTAAAAAATATTGATGAAAAATAATTTATATGGTTTTTAATCCACGTACTTGAAGCTTAAAAATGTTTTTCAAGTACGTGACTTTGCTTGCCTGTAAAATATAAACTATAACAAAAATATAAATGAAATTTAAAACATTGATTAAACATATAATAATTAGTCTAAAATAAAAAAATTCTTAAAAAATGTTTATGAAAAAAAATTTATAAGCTTTCTAATCCAGCTGCTTGAAACTTAAAAATATTTCAAGTATGTGACTTTGCTAGATTATAAAATATAAATTATAAGACCAATATAAATAAAATTTTAAAAAAGGATTAAACATATAATAATTAGTAAAAAATAAAAAATAATTTATTAAAAAAATGTATGGAAATTAATTTATAATCTTTTGATTTCACCTACTTGAAACTGAAAAAAGTTTCATGAAAGTGACTTTACGGACATATAAAATATAAACTATAAGACCAATATAAATGAAATTTTAAACATTTATTAAACATATAATAAGTAGTTGATGTTTTAATTTTTATTTATATGGGTTTTATCGTTTATATTTTATAGGTTTTTCAAAGTCAAGTAGGTGGATTTGGATCCTCCTCGATATTCCTTTTTACTCCCACTTCTGAGTAACTTTTCTTACATTCTGGTAATTTTCATTTATTTATTTTATTTATGAAACTATTTATTTTTAACAAATTTTTATATTTTTATTCTATATTATAAATTTTACTTACATTTTTTTATATTGTAAATTTTATAAGCATTTAATGTTATCTACATGAAATTTATTAATTATTTCTATGTTTGAAGTAGTCGACTTTGAAAGCTGTTAAATATAAACTATGCCTAAAATATAACTGAAAACTAAAATACGGGATAAAAATATAAGAAGTGATTATAGTAATAATTTTATATGCATTTCAATGGAAATAAAACATATAAATTAATAGGTACAATCATTACCTATGTCTATAGCAAGGAGATTCTGTCCCACATGGTTGTCTGCAAATAGGATTTCCGCGTTGAGTTCGCTATGGATCTTGATGACCTTGAGGGGGATGATCCTCGGGCTCTATAATATCGATTTTCACATCCTCGGCCAGTTTTTCAGTGGGAGTAGTTATCAAATACATCTCATATTGCCCTCCTGATCTTTCTCCCACTAGTGTGGTAGAAGGACCTACCATCATCATAGTTGGGAACTAATCCTGTGATGGAGCTATACCCCAAGGATATAATGGATCTGGACCCCAAGTATATGATGGATCTATATCCCAATGATGTGATGGATTTGGACCCCAAGGATACGACGGATCTGGACTCCATGATGGAGAGAAATGTAGATATCCTGTCAATACAGATGGATCTCATGCCACATGAGGCACATCCTGAATCCGCTGAGGACAGATTACTAGAGGGAAAACCTATTCCTATAGAACATGTGAGGACTCACATATAGAATGGCGTTTTCTATGTTGATGTGGTCTTGGATCCTCAACACCAGCAGTTGTTTTAGGATATTCCTTCGGGGAAGGAATCTCTTCTCTTCGGGCTAGACACTCTAAGATGCTCTCAGAAAGGGCACGATAAGATGACCTTAGCTCCAGCGCTTCATCATTGATTGCTACCTAGCTAAATACCCCCTCCTCCACCTCATCAATCACGTGAACAAGATGCTCTGAGTGACTTCCCTATAAATAGATTCAAAATAAATTAGAAAAAAAGTTCAATAAAAATATAATGGAAATTTATTGACTTATAATCCTCTGCATCTCTCTGTCGTGTTGGGTATGATATAGTATAGACTTCAGTCTGTACCATGGATCATACTCAACCTGCACTGAATGAAAGAATTGATTCATAGCTACACCTTGAATACAAAACTCTTCATGTCTGCACCAGCAGTTGAGAAATCGAGCATGTACATGGTGTAAATCCTCATCAAGACTCTCTATCAGCTTCATCCCATGAAGCTTCTCTATTTGTCTTGGTAGCAATGGAATCGTATGAGCATTGAAAAATTGGTGCATAACTCTATCAAGATTCTTCTACTAAATATTATGTAAGTGAATGAGGTGCACTAAAACTGTAGCATCCTCAATCCCAAGAGTGCAGTATGGTGGAAACTTGTCCATAATAGTCTAGTATGGAACCCATGAAATTTGAAATGACATGTGACCTTTTTCAAATAATATCCTAAATAAAAACCAAAATTTTTTCTATTATTATATTTTTTATACA
Organism: Viscum album; assembly: GCA_963277665.1. Taxonomy (NCBI): domain Eukaryota; kingdom Viridiplantae; phylum Streptophyta; class Magnoliopsida; order Santalales; family Viscaceae; genus Viscum; species Viscum album. Next base: position 311,316,452 of record OY728126.1, read on the forward strand.
ATGATAGATTGTATATACATACCTGGTCACGTAAAGGACTATTCCACCAAAGCCAATACACACCCAAATGGTGTCTCAGAAACACATGGAAATTGTGTCGCTGACAGCACCTGTAAAATTCAAAATCGAGAGTGAAAAATAATGAGAAATTAAAGTCAATAACTCCTAGTTTCACCATAATCTAATATAAATGAGTGATCATACCATCGTCCATCTGGAGAGTCATGCATCACCTCTATCTGGATCAGAAGACCAGTAAGCACAGAGAGGAATGTGGGGATGTGTTTTCATGCCCTCATCTGAATTAGGATGATGCATCCCCCGAGACCTGTGTGGTCCCTGTGGGATAACCATCATAATGCTCTGTTTGTGTATGCAAAGTAGGATGGTCCCCAGTTGTACATCACATCCCAGTCAATGTCTTATAGTGGGGGTATATACATTATGTGCACATGCATCCCCAAGTGATCAGTACACATGGTCCCTCCAATGATCCATAATATATATTCATGGGCATAACACATGACAGTCTGCTCGTTAGCATCATCATGTAAATGAGAAATTTTTGCCTCTAACCAAGGCATAGGTATCGACGCTCCATCTGTAGCCATACGGTCAGACAAAATGTCGATACCTAATAAGTGCTGATAATGTACGGGTCAAGATACACGAGTGGGTCCAATAATGGGTCTCTCCTGGATAGGAAGACTGAGAAGAAATGCCACATACTAGAGGATGATGTTTATCTCTCCCTTAGGCTGGTGGAATATGTGTGTCTCTAGTCTCCACCTCTCCACGAGGGCAGCAAGCTAGTGATGGTTGAAAAATATGAATTCTGGTAGGTAATTCCATAGAATCCAGCATGATGCAAGTATGGTCTAATGGCATGTGGAGGCTCCCTATGATGAAAATGGTGTGTTCAATGCACACTGATTGATCGATCCTCACCACCCTCTATCACAACCTGGGAAATATGGGTATCCTATTGAGTGAGTAGAATGTTTTCATCCATATGCATATACAAAATGAATTGAGTTGTAAGTGTAAAATGTATATATAACATTATGATCAAAAAAATGTTTTGACTTTTAGAATGCATGACATGACATTTTTATTTAAATTTTTTTGGAAGTTATTTTTATCAAAATAAAGTGGCATGTCTTCATGTTTTTAAAATCATATTACTAACGCATTGTTAGGATATGATTTTACCTAGAAAAGCGAGTTTTGTAAGAAATGGTTATATATATATATATAAACAATTTGTCTTTGTTATGAAGATGTTTATTTTAAAATGGTGTGCTTTGTAATTTATGTATGACTGTCCACATGATGGTATGTTTCATGATTATTTTCTCACATGTAATGGTCATTTTGTAACACAAAATGAACTTCAAGAAAGAATTAGTGGGAAATGAACTGTGATGCATGAGAAATGATGACATCAATTACGGTGATGACATAAACTCATTCAATCACGGTCATCATTTTCACTCTTCCTCCTACACCGTGGTTCAGTTCCCAAAAAATCATTTTTGAAGATCAGTTAGAGTTACAAAATCAGTTGTACTAACCTCTATTGTTGGTTGTGTACTATAACAAGCTCATTTATTAGTTTTTATAACCTCCCTATAGTAGTACACACAGCTAAAACCTAACTCTATATGTCAAAAATGTTTTCTGATCATGATTTTAATAGTGTAATAAATATTAACAAAGATGGTTGATCATATAATATTTATTATACAAAACTTTTATAACATATTCTTGTATAGAAATATATGATACTATTAATTTTTAATATAAAAGTTTATTACAATATCAGTCACATAATATTACAAAAACAAAGGTAAAGGGAAGATATTTTGGGGTTTATAGTTCATTTTTTGGTTTCTAGATTTAGAGATTATGGTTTTAGATATTAAGTTTTGGGTCTAGGTTTTTGGATTTCTTGTAAGGTTTTAGGTTTTAGGATTATGATTTCAGGGATAGGGTTTAGGTTTTAAGGTTTAGGCTTTATAATTTTGAGATTATAGAATTGGGAAGATGTTTTTGGGTTAAGTGTTCCTCTTTTGGGTTTTTGGGGTTTATAAAACTGAGGTAAAAAAGAAGAGATAAAAACATATAATTTACAATATGAGAATCTCATAATGAATACAATACATCATTGTGGCTCAGAGTGTGAACTCAACCCAATAATTTTAGGGAATTGATTCTGTTTATGGCCTTCTTGATGACATATGGTGCATCTCAAACACTTACCTTGTTCTTAAGGCCAGTCTATCTCATTCTACATCTTGCTGGACTTTAGTCTCCCACAGGGATGCAATTGATTGTTGTTAAGTAACACTATCAGCTAGTCCTACGGAATTGGGAAATAAATAAACTCCCCAATAGGCATCTATGGTGTAAAATAATAGCTAGAAATGGTGTTCAACTGGTACACTTGATCAATGTATGATTCCCATGATATGTTCATAGAGGCACATGTTGTGATGATGTGTGTGCATAGAAACCATAAGGTCTGAAAGTTTCCACTTTGACATTTCCTCATTTCCAGTAATACCACCATTTTTCACTGATTCTATTTGTTATAGAGTTAAAATTCTCTTGAACTTCAAATCAAGATTCTTCTCATCAATAAAGGTTGACAAGATAACCAGACGCTTTTCAATATTCTTTTCAATCTCTCGTTAAAAGAGTATTTCATACCTTATCCCTTGTTGTATTCTGTCTAATGCTAGTTTTTTCTATCAAAAAATTATTTCACACAATGATATAATTTCTCCTAAAATAGGGAAATTATAGGTATCTTGTGTGGAACTTTGAAGACACCATTAATGCACTTCATAATGTTTGTGGTCATGTGTTCGTACCTCTTCCCCTCGTCATATTCCAATGTCCATTTTTCTTTTAGAATTTCTATCATATAATCATAAACTTCTTGATTATCCTGGAGGATTTGTTTGAAATGTTCTTCAAACATCCATTGATCCGACTATTATGCCATACAGAATAGATGATATTTGACATAATTTTATTTTATCTTTATGCTGAAATAGAAAAAACTAACAAATAAAATGTGTACCTAGACTTGTGATTACCTTCTTCATCGGTTCGTTGTTGAATTTTTTATACATGTTTCTAGTAATCTGTCTAATGAAAAACCAATGATGTGAATTTGGGTATCTCCATGTATCCAGATCTTCATTGATTGGCTCATTAATTTCCTGATGTTGATCAAATATCAAATAAATACCCTGAATTTTGGTGAAATGGTTGTCGATACATGCCAAAAACCAACTCCATGATTCATAGTTTTCATTCTCTACAATGGAAAAGGCAAGCATAATAGGTTAATGGTTTCCATATTTGGTTGTTGTAATCAAAAATATGCCCTTGTATTTTCTGTATAGAAATGTTCCATCAATATGAGTGAACTAATTTCCGAACTGAAATACGGTGATATTGGGAAGGAATGCCCAACACAACCGTTGAAATTGAACATGAGATGAATCATGTTGGATATTGTGAGACACATGTTAGTTTGTATATAAATGGATGAAGACTTGGTTATGATGCCTCAGAAAGGCTAGAAATTGGGGAAACACCCAATATGATCCATCCCAATTGCCACAGACCTTCACAATTTCCTTTTATTTCTCCATCCATGCCTCATTATAGGAAATTTTATAACCACATGTTTTTTGTATCATCTCTTGCACAAGGGTTATAGAAACTTTAGGGAATTTCCTAATCATCTCAACCACAATGGATGACACAAATTTTTCATCCAATGTAGTATGATCTTTTGTCAGTCTTGGCAGACTTTGAGTATGAGCTGCCTCAATCCTTGATATTCTCTAACCTCCAAATGAAATTTCTAGAATCGCCCTCAAGTGAAATCTAAAACCATCCCCATACAATCAGTCCTGGCTGACTGCAAGTATGCACTCACTATCTCTTCCTCCTCCTCCTCCGTGAAAATGAGGTATGCAAAAACAATCCAGTAATATATCACATTTGAAAACTCATAGAATAGGATATTTTAAATCATGCACATGAGAGCATGTGACTCATGCATGCACACACTACCCCCTGTCTTCATGCGCTCTTCATATTATTCACAAAAAACACTCCTGAAAACAGTGATGTTCTTTATCATGCAATTAGGGGAAATATTTGCTTGTGTATCCTTCGCACAATCCGAGAACTTTGCAGAACAAGTTATTCGCAAAGAACAATGGAGTATTTTAATCAAGAACTCACTTGTGGTATCAATGGTTTTTGCGAAACACTATGAGGGTGTTAAACACTAGTCGCGTGTCTGTAGTTCATTGTTCTTCACGCAGTGTGCGAAACTTCTTGGCTTTGAATACTTCAGATGCAGATTAAAGATACACTGAAAAACTTGGGGTTTTCCTTCGCGAGTGGCGTTTACCTCTCTAATGGGATCCTCATGTGCATGCATTTGTGAAATACATGTAGTCCATCTTCCCGAATTACCAATCTCAAATATCCTCCTACAACTGTGTTTGTAGTTTAGATGAGTCATATCCATATTAAATCATGCAAACAAAGTTTCACGAATTTTCAATGATGTTTATCTCATAAAAAGTAACTTTGACAGATTGTTGATGGATTCATGTTCGACCAATGGTGGATCAGCCTTTTCTCTAAAGAACCAGTGGTGTCATTGAGGGAAGACAAGAGAAGGCACGTGATGAGTCTAGTTAAAAAGTTCATACCATTTTGAATACAAATGTCATGAAATTGGAAGATGGTGATTCAGAACAGTGGGGCATGGGATGCGATGGATGGCAGTGATCGCTCCAATTTATTTAAACTGGTGAGCAGTACACACAAACCCATCCTATATAGATATGTCTCCTAGTATTTCCATGATTTATAAATCACGAACTATGATTAGAGCCTCGGAATTCTACTCTCCCCCTCTTGGTACCTCCCATTAAAGGTATTTCGGTCTCCCTAGGGACCCTTACATGTGTCCCTTTATTCCACCTTCGATCTGGTTTCGTTGGACATCCTTGGGAGCTATTGACCAATGTTCTGAAAATGCTCTCGGTTGATCAATGTCCATATGTTTTAGGAAAACCCCATAAAAACACTTTGAAAACTGGAATTTTTTTATAAGATTTATTCAAATTTTCAAGAAAACCCCTTACAAACACTTCTAAAAAACCATGTATCTAATGTAATTTAGTATCAACTGCATAACAACCTATGTGCTAGAACTTTTTTATAATAAATTTTCAAGCCCACAAACTTCTCTTCGCAAATTCATCAAACAATCCTTTATGAACATCCTCAATTCTTTATGGAATAAAAATTATATCCAACTTCTTTATCATCAAAACCTCATGAAAACAATAATTACCTTTCATGGTTATCCTTCATGAAAATTAAAATTTAAATAATCTTCAACTTAGCTCTTGCATGGTTTCTCGTGCAATAATAAAATATTACATGACCCTCTCCAACTATTTCTCTTATTCTTTTGGTAATATGGCATCCAAATTACTCTTCATCTTCCAATCATCATTCTACTCATCTTTTCCGTTTTTTTAACAATTTTTCACCTTTCACATATGTATTTTGAATTTAGAACCAATTCAACTATCATCCAATTGAAGCAAACCCCATAAAAACACTTAGATAAAAACCAAATATCTAATTGAATTCAATATAAAATGCATGTCCATATCCTATATAATATAACTCATGTACAAAAAATTTTCAACCCCACAAACTTCTATTCATAAATTCTTTAAATAACCTTTCACGCTCTTCCAATATTCTTTATAGAATATAAATTTCAACCAACTTTTTTATCATCAAAACCTCATGAAAGAAAATAAATATGTTTCATCGTTATCCTTCGTGAAAATTATAATTTCAATAATACGCACCCACCTCCTTATGGGGGTCTATAGTCCCCAACCATGTATGTCTTTGAGAGTCCCTAGGGATTACACGTGTCTCTCTATTCCTCCTATGAGTTGGCCTCACTGGACACCCTTGGGCATGGTCGACCCAATGTCCCTCGTATGCTCTCGGTTGAGGTTGGTCAATCAACTTAATAGGTTGTCTATATATTTAAGTAAGCCTCATACAAACACAAGGTTAAAAAACCAAGTATCTAATATAATTACATATCAAATTCATGGCCACCTATATTCTAGAACTCTTGTAAAGGATTTTTCAGGCCCACAAACTTCTCTTCACAAATTATTCAAATAATCATTCATGCTCTTCCTCTATTCTCTATATAATATAAATTCCATCCAACCTCTTTATCATAAAAACCTCATTAAAAAATAATTATTTCTTGTGGTTCTCCTTCATGAAAATTATAATTTAAATAATCATCAAATTAGCTCTTACTTGGTTCTCATGCAATAATAAAATATTTCACGACCCTCTTCATCTATTTCTCTTATTATTTTTGTAATATGACTTCCAAATTACTCTTCATCTTCCAATAATCCATCTACTCAACTTTTTCATTATTGTAATCAATTTGTCACCATTCACATATGTATACTAAACTTAGAACTCATTCAACAACCATACTATTTAATTAAAACCCATAAAAACACTTAGTTAAAAAACCATGTATCTAATGGAATTCAATATCAAATGCATGGCCACATATATACTAGAACTCATGTACAGATTTTTTTCACGCCCACAAACATTCTTCATAAATTCATCAAATAATCCTTCAAGCTCTTCCTATATTCATTAACGAATATAAATTCCAACCAAATTATTTATCATAAAAACCTCATGCGGAAAATAATTACGTTTCGTGGTTCTCCTTCATGAAATTTATAATTTAAATAATCTTCAACAGAGCTGTTGCATGGTTCTCATGAAATAATAAAATATTGCATGACCCTCTTTGACTCTTTATCTTATTCCTTTTGGAATATGAATTCCAAATTACTCATCATATTACAATCATCCTTATACTCATATATTCCATTATTCTAAACAATATTCCACCTTTAACATATAAGGCCCCGACCCCACTAGGCTGGAGCCAGTGTATTACTTGTGATATTGGCATGGTTATAAGGAATGAAAACCCTGAAGGAACGATCAGTTTAGTAGTCTTGAGTAAACTAGATATATTGATTTAACAAAAATTCCATTGTATCGGGTTAGAAGATACAATCCATAATGAAAAACAAAAACTACATCCACTAGCACTCAATAAATGACCTCCTCTTCATAACCTATTGAAGGCAACCAATGAAAGGGGTGATCTCAAATGCTCATTAAGGGTTAAAAATAGCAGAGGCATGAGTACAATAATAATTGAATCATAATCAACCGGACATAATAAAATTGGCATAGTGAATAAATGGACAACTAATTCCATTAATATTCTGAGAATGAAACTCCATCCATTGATTTTGTCATAGTGAAAACCTTGTGGATAATAATAATAAGTGGCAATTAATAAAGATAATTCTTATTAATTGGACATCATTTATCTGGCACATTAACCATAATACTGTAAAAACGTTTTTGTCCTATGGGTAGAAACTCGTCTGATTTTTTGAAACAAACTCAAAGGGTATGTCGCCAAACTGTTTTGTCTCATGAGACATACTGATGCATCAAGGGTTTGTAGTGGGACCCACCCACCTCTACATCCAATAAATCTTTATAAATAGATTCAATACAAGATAATTATGTATTTACATTATCTTTATAGGATAGAGTATACAGATTCTTCAACATTTCCACAATCAAAAAACATTGAAAATAAATACCGTGTGTAAAATGGTATACAGAATAGACAATAATAATATAAATGATGTGAGAATATGGGTATTTAAATGGAATATAATTTCAATTGAATATTGATATCAAATGGGCATTAGGTACACCACATAAGAAAGATTAGGTGTACAGTTACTATGAAAGTCACGAAGATGTGATAATTGAGACAAAGCTTGTTACCATGTTGTATTCAACTGAGTTGTTTGACAAAGAGTTAATAACCACCAAAAGAGTCACCGAATACAATGAATATAAAGAGAACCGTGATAAAATATTTTAAAAGTTAGTACACCTATATCACATATAAGAATTAATAGGTGAATAATGGAGATCCCACATAATAGAATGTGAGATGAGAAAACCTCTTGCGAACATCTTGACATGGAAACGAGTGTTATTATAGGGTCTTAATGAGATGTAAAAGGGTATCCCAGTATTTATATGTAAAAAGGGAAGTATGGGAGATTGTATAAAACATTCCCCATCATTATTAATTAAGAAAATGAACACAAGATAGGGTGGATTCTTGAATAATAGTGAGAGAGAGAGAATTCCTTACCTTATGCTTGAATGTGTTTATGACTTGTTATTAAATACCTGAATAAACAAATTAGGATTATTAATTCATAATTCCAGAACATCTTTTATATGTAAATGATTTATTATAATCCTTTATAGTTTATTATAGTCCTTTTTTATTGGTTATAAGGTTCAATTTCATTGTTCGGGCTTGTTTGTTTACTTTGTTTTAAATGATTGGTTCACTTATATTCAAGTTCTGATAATTATATAAGATTGATGTGGTTGTCCAGAAATGAAGTTATACACTATTAGTGAACATAAAAGAGATTAAATGGTTTTAAATTTAATCTGTATTAATTATATTTATGTTGAATTTATATATATATATAACCTTAGTGATAACCGTTTTGGTTAATTGGTGGGTTTGATTACGATGAACATGTTTTTCTTTATAACATAATACCATTTGTACAAAAGTATTACAGAACTAAAAATAGTATATATTACATTATAATATGGTTCAACCATAAAACAAATGGTGTCCTAACCATAATTAATTATTATAATAGAAATCAATAAACTGTTCTCCTTGAATGAGCTTAATTAGCACATCTCAAACGATGCTTTCATTTCGTTCAAATAAATGTGGGGGAAGGAGTGAATATAATGAAATATATACCATTAGCATTAAAACATTCCAGTACATGTATGTTACTAGATTTATCATTCTATTTTGGAGAAGGGAGGTGAGAAAATAAACAAAAATAAAAGAACCTAAAATAAAAGAAGGGATTTGAAAGAGGAATTTACCTCTTCAGAATTCCTCTTGTGAGAGCCTCTTAAGGGGAGAGGTTTTGGCCTTTTCATGAGACCAAATCTTGATGGACGTGGGGGAGGTGGTTAGGAAGGTAATTTTTAAGAATTTGGTGAAGGTAAAAGGCTTGAGAGGAGTTAATTGAAGGGGGTGAGAGGGGGTTTTATAGTGGAGGAGAGAGGGGATTTCTTAATATAAAACTCATTAATTTATTATACCCTCTCAAGACAACCAATAGTGAGTATTCCATAACCATTAATAGTAAATGGGTCTTGTGAATTCGAACCAAGTGGGCTTACATCAGCAGAGCATCATCGATGACTCAATTAATTCATTATTTACCATTTATTATAAATTATCAAATTCTACTATTCATCAAAAAATTCAAGTATTTCAGAAAAATCCCAAAAATTCACCCTAAACATTTTCTGATGTGTAGAATCTAAAAATGAACTCCTTTTTCAAAAATAATTTTCTATATAGGATTATATTAATAATTAATAAAATAATAATTTATTATCAAAACTAGTTTTAAAACATTCATTAACTCATTCTAAAATATAGGTATATCATACTTCCAACATGAATATTATTTTTATACCACCATAAGGGAGGTTACTATTCATTAGGGTATATCTCTATTCATAAAGGTATGTCACTATTCAGTAGGGTAGGTTACTATTCACCAAAAATTATTTTTTGTTTTATTAGACTTCAAAAAACATCTTGAACACAACCGTGTATGATGGATTTTTTAAAATTCAAATCATAGAGCTGGTAAATTTAAGTATAGTGGATAAGTTATGGATATCTTCTATAAGTAACCATTTTTTCCATAGGGTCTCAGTGATTCATGAAATATATTCTACCTAATGAATAGAGTGTAATTAAGAGAAACATACCATAAAATGTTTGGGGTGCTACATTATTCCCTCCATCGGAAATATTGTCCTTGAAATCTTAATGTATAAATCTCAACAAAAAGATATTGGTGATTCTTTTTCATAACATCCTCAGGTTCCCATGTTGCTTCCTCCAGATTCTGGTTTCTTCAAAGAACCTACACAAGGCGAGTTTTTTGATTTCTCAATACATGTTCCCTTATGTCAAGAATACCAATAGGCTTTTCACAATATGATAAATCAGGTTCCAGTTCAACTTCTTCATATGTGAGAACATGAATTGGGTCTAGCATGTATTTCTTTAACAATGACACATGGAACACAACATGAACTCTAGAGTGATTTGGTGGCATCACTATATGGTAAGCTACATCTCCAATTCTTTCTAGAATATAAAATTTCCTAATGTACCTAGGGCTCAGTTTCCCTTTCTTACCGAACCATTGGACACCCTTCCATAGAGATACTTTTATAAAGACATGATCTCCCACCTGGAATTTCAAATCCTTTCTCTGATTGTCGGCATAACTATTCTGCCTACTTTGGGCTACCTTAATATGGGCTTGAATTTTCTTCACCTTTGTTGTGTTCTCTTCAAGAAGTTTCGGGCCTATATGTTTTCTCTCACCAACTTCGTCCCAACAATTTGGTGTTCGATACCTCTTTCCATATAATGCTTCATACGGAGCAATTTGAATACTATAATGGAAACTATTATTGTAGGAAAATTCCACTAAAGGTAAGTATTGATCCCACATACCTTGGAAGTCAGAGATAATGACCTCAGCATGTCTTCTAAAGTTTGAATAGTCCTTTCATATTGTCCATCGTTTTGGGGGTGATAAGTAGTAATCATACAAAGCTTAGTATTCAATGCTTTTTGGATAATTTTCCAGAACATTGACGTAATCCGGGGATTTCAATGGGATAAAATTTATAGAGGTGAACCATGAAGTCTTAAAACATCATTAATATACAGTCTTTCCAGTCGCTCGAGTGGAAAATACTCTTGTATAGGAAGGAAATGTGCAGATTTTGTGAAACGATCAACAATTACCCATATTGCATCGTTCTTCCTAGGTGTCCTCGGTAGCCCGGTTATAAAATTCATCTTAATGTTATGACACTTACACATAGGAATAGTTAGTGGTTGCATCACTCCTTTAGGATGTTGTCTCCATGCCTTCACTTGTTGACAAACTAGACACCTCGACACATTGTCATCAATTTCCCACTTTATATTATCCCACCATTAATATTCCTTCAGATCTCTGTACATTTTGGTGCTAACCGGGTGTATAAAGAATTTTGAGTTATGGTAATCATCTAATAGTTCCATTTTTAGCTCAGTTACTAATGGAACACATAACCTCTTCCCAAATTTTAGAACACCTTCTTCATACACGAAGTTAGCCAATCTTCCATCCTTGATAGCATTAATTTTGTTTTGCAGATTCTCATCATCAGATTGAGTTATTTTTATTTTATCAAACAAAGAAGGTTTATAAATCATTTGAAAGATAAAATATGTTTCCCCTTCCTTAACAATTCCCATGTCCATCTTCAGTTGATCCATGAATATAGGATCACTTCCAATCCTCATTTGAGTCAGAATGCCATGATCTTTCCTGTACAATGCATCTTCCACCTTATTCGCCTTTCCTGGGTGGTAGTGTATTGAACAATTGTAATCATTTAGTAACTCGAGCCATATTCATTGCCTCATGTTGAGTTCTTTTTGTGTGAAAATGTATTTCAAACTCATGTGGTTCGAATAGATCTCACATCTCTCTCTGAAGAGATAATGCGTCCATATTTTCATAGAAAAGATTACGGCTGCTAGTTCAAGATCATGAGTTGGATAATTTTTCTCATGAGTCTTTAATATCTTTATGTATAATCAATAACTTTATCATTTTGCATAAGAATGCAACCCATACAAGTCTTTGATACATCATTGTATATCACAAATCCATCACTTCCCGATGGAAGAGTAAAAAATGGAACATTGACCAATCTTTTTTTCAATTGTTCGAAGCATTCTGTACACTATTTTGTCCACACAAACTTAACTCCTTTTCTTGTGATCTTGGTTGCCGGGTTAGCCTGTCGGGCGAAATTTTGAACGAAACGCCGATAGTAACCTGCTAAGACAATAAAACTGCATACGTCCGCTATGATTGTTGGCATGGTCCAATATTGGATTGCCTTTATCTTCATAGGATCAACTAGGATTCCATACTTAGAGACAATAAGTCCTAGAAAAGAAACTGATTGAAGCCAGAATTCACACTTTCTAAACATCCCATATAATTCATTTCTTCTAAGAGTTTCCAGAATAATCTTTAACTGATTCTCATGGTCTTCATAGCTTTTTGAGTATACTAGGATATCATCGATGAATACAACAAAAAAGTTATCAATATATTCCTTGAAAACTTTATTAATTAAATCCATGAAAATATAGGGTGTATTATTCAGTCCAAATAGAATCACCGTAAACTCAGAATTCCCATGCCTGGTTTGAAATCCTACCTTTGGAATATCTTCCTACCTCACACGCAACTGATGATATCCAGACCGAAGGTCAATCTTCAAAAAGTATTGGTATCTATATATTTGATCAAATAAATCATCAATCTGAGGCATATGATACTTATTCATTATTGTAATAGCATTGATTTCCCTATAATCAATGCATAGCCTCAGGGATCCATCTTTCATCTTGAGAAACAGGACTGGGGCTCCCCATGGAGAAGGACTAGTTAGAATAAATCCTATGTCACTCAAATCATCTAGTTGTTTCTTTAGCTCCACTAACTTTTCAATGGACATTCTATAGGGGGTCTTTGATATAGGTCTCACACAATGAATTAAATCATTAGAAAACTCAACTTCCCCCTCTAGAGGATGTCCAGGTAAATCCTCTGGAAATACATCAATGTACTCTTTCACTATGTGCATGTATTCAATTTGAATATTTCTGTCCTCTCCCATAGATGCTGGTTTATCCACCATTCTGAGTATTGCATTTGGTAGAGCTACTAGGGGTGGTTCTTGATAAGAATTATGTGGAGATGTTTCTTCCCTAAATACAAGGGATTATACACCATTTTAAAAAATTGAAACTTCCTTCATCTTACAATAAATCTTCAGATTAAAATTTGACAGCCAATCCAAGCCGATAATTATATCAAATTCAGTCATTGGTATGATGACATGGTTAGCAACTAGAGCACGTTTTGGTGACTGGAGGGGAACTAGTCGACATGCCTTTGTTGCAATAATACATCCCCCATTATTCTTTACTGACAACTCCTTTATTAAATCAAATTGGACATATCTAATTTTATTGGGAAACTTAGAAGATATAAATGAATGCGATGATCCAAAATCAAATAAGGTGTTGGCTATGTTTGAGGAAACAACTAATGTACCTGCCACCACATCATTAGTTACTTTTACCTCCACAATTGTAATCACATATACTCTCCCTTGATCTCTTGTCCTTTTCAATGTCATGTTTCCTTGGCCTTTATGAGACACCTTTTTATAGTGTCCCATATCTCTGTAATTGTACAATTGAACATCATTGAATTTTTTCTTCCCCTTGAATTCATCAGATTGATGAACCTTTTCTCTGCATTTATAGTAGACTCACATGCCTTTCAAACATTTCCCGAGATGATTCCTTCCACAGTTCACACATAATGGGAAATTTTTCATTCCCTTTATCTTCTTTGGTGCTTCTCCTTTTCCTTTGTTATCCGAGTACCTCTTCTTTTCATGGTTTCCATGGAAAAGATTTTATCTAGAAAATTCCCTCCCTATTTTGATGGCACATGATACAATTCCATCATATGATGAAAATGTTTGACAAGTCAGTGCCCTCTGAAGACTTGGCTTAAGACCTTCAAAGAAATGATCAACCTTGTCTGCCGAGTCATGTATGTAATCTACGGTAGTCCTGGATAGCCTTGTAAAAGTTGCCTCATAATCTACAACATTGTCATCTTCCCTTTGTTTCAAGCTAAAAAATTTCCGCTTCATTTCAGTTCATTGCTAACGAGGGAAATATTTCTCGAAGAATATTTCCTTAAAAGTTCTCCACTCCATATCATATATTCCTTCTTCCTCCATGGTTTTCTGAATTTGGGACCACCATTGGTCTGTGTCACCCTTGAGACAATATACTACTAGCACCACCTTCTAATTTTCATTTCAGCCTAATGCCATGAATATATTTTCATGTGACTTGATCCAATTATCATCTACCACTGGATTAGTTGTCCAACTGAATGATGGGGGCTTCTACTACATGAAATTATCCAACATAAGTGTGGAATGGTTATTAGTTATAACTTGAGTAAGTTGTCCCAATATAGTCATGATCTGATCTGCTCCAACATTGATTGTGTTGACTTACTCAGTAGGGAGATCCCTACCTTTCCCACGATTATTGATTCCCCTTATCCCATTAGACTCCATTTCTAAATAATGGGACAAACTAAATTAGTTTATGAATGATATATAGAAAATCACTCAGCATAGATTTAAATTCTATGCATACCTAATCTTATAAACATGGTTTCTCTGAGGTAAAATTTACATTAAACTCCTTCATAATGTCTTGTAAAGAAAATATGAATTATTCTAAGAATATCCCATGGGAGTGTCGTAACCAAGAGTGAAGCAAGGCCCATTATCATGTACCAGTTCCCGTTCGAGTCTAGCTCAAAGCAGTGTTTTTGGGTTTTACCACTAGATACATCTGTGCCAGAGCCACCTATACCTGCTCATACCCAGACTGGGATGTATTGCTTGAAATATCCACATAATCTATTCCTTACCAAAATACATGGACTTTCTTGGATGTTTATCCTCAAATTCTACATTAGGGCAGTGTTCCCTACTATATATTTCCTACTCTAGTTTCCATGTTTCCTACTAATCTTCCTCTAATACCAACTGTAACGCCCCGACCCCACTAGGCTAGATTTGGTGCATTACTTGTGATATTAGAATGTTTATAAGGAATGAAAATCCCAAAGTAACGATCATTTTAGTAGTCTTGAAGAAACTAGATGCATTGATTTAACATAAACTACATTGGATACGGTTACAAGATATAATCTATAATGAAAAACAAAAACTACATCCACTAGCACTCAATAAATGACCTCCTCTTCATTACTTGTTGAAGGTAAACAATGAAAGGGGTGAGCTCAAATGCTCAGTAAGGGTCACAAATATAGGAAGCATGAGTACAATAATAGGTGAATCATAATCAATCTGACATAATCAAAATGGCATAGAAAATTAATGAACAACAAATTCCATTAATAAACTTAGAATGAAACAGCATCCACAGATTTTGTCATAGTGAAAACCTCTTGGATAATAATAATAGATGAAAATGAATAAAGAGATTTATTATTAATTGGACATCATGTATCTAGAACATGAACCATAATACCGTAAAAACTCTTTAGTTCTATGGGTAGAAACCCGTCAGATTTTTGGAAACAAACTCAAAGGGTCTATCGCCAAACTGTTTTGTCTCATGAGACCTACCGATGCATCGAGGGGATGTAGTGGGCCCCAAACACCTCTAAATCCATTCATTAATTATATATATTCAATACAAGAGCAATATGTATTGACATTATCCGTATAGGATAGAGGATACAGATTCTTCAACATTTCCATAGTCAAAACAACATTCAAAATAAATACCATATGTAAAATGGTATACGGCTTAGATAATAATAATATCCATGATATGAGAATATGGGTATTTAAATGGAATATAATTTAAATTGAAAATTTATATCAGATGTGCAGTAGGTACACCACATAAGAAAGAGTAGGTGCACAATTACTAAGCAAGTCGCAATGAAGAGAAAATTGAGACAAAGCTCGATACCGTGTTGTATTCAATTGAGTCGTATGACATAGAGTTAATAACCAACAAAAGAGTCACCAAATACAATGAATATAATGAGAACAATGATAATATTTTTCAAATGGAAGTACACCTGTATCACATATAAGAACAAAGAGGTGAACAATGGAGATCCCACAGAATAGAGAGTGAGATGAGAAAACCTATTACAAACATCTTGGCACGGTAACAAGTGTTATTACATGGTATAAATGAGAGGTAAAAGGGTATACCATTATTTATATGTCAAAAGGGACGTATGGTGGGGTGTAGAAAAGATTCCCCATCATTATAAATTTAAAAAAATCACACAAGATAGGGTGGATTCTTAAATAAAAGTGTGAGAGAGAATCCCTTACCTTATGCTTGAAGGTGTTCTTCACTTGTTATTAAACACCTGAATAAACAAATTAGGAATATTAATTCATAAGTCTAGAACCTCTTTTATATGTAAATAATTTATTATAATCCTTTTTAGTTCAATCTATTCCTTTTTGATTTGTTATAAGGTTCAATTTCATTGTTCGGGCTTGTTTGTTTACTTTGTTTTAAATGATTGGTTCACTTATATTCAAGTTCGGATAAATATATAAGATGGATGTGGTTTTCCAGAAATGAATTTATACACTATTACTGAGCATACAAGAGATTAAATGGTTTTAAATTTAATTTGGGTTACTTAGATTGAAGTATAATATATATATATATATATATATATATATATATATATATATAACGATAGTGATAACCGTTTTGGTTAATTGGTGGGTTTGATTACAATGAACATGTTTTTCGTTATAACATAATACTATTTGTAAAAAAGTATTACAGAACTAAAAATAGAATATATTATCTAATAATATTGTTCAACCATTACACAAATGGTTTCCTAACCAGAATTAAGGATTTTAATAGAAATCGATAAACCGTTGTCCTTGAATATGATAAATTAGCACATCTCAAACGGTGCTTTCATTTCTTTCAAATAAAAGTGGGGAAATGAGAGGGGATAATGGAATATATAACATTAGCTTGAAAAAATTCTAGTACATGTATGTTACAGGATTTATCATACTATTTTGGTGAAGGGAGGTGAGAAAATATACAAAAATAAAAGAACCTAATAGAAAAGAAGGGATTTGAATGAGGAATTTACCTCTTGAGACTTCCTCTTGTGAGAGCCTCTTAAGGGAAGAAGTTTTGATCTTTTTATGAGAACAAAGCTTTCTGAACGTGGGAGAGGAGGTTGGGATGCTATTTGGGAAGAATTTGGAGAAGGCACAAGGCTTGAGAGGAGCGAATGGAAGGGGGTGAGAGGGGGTTTTATAGTGTAGGAGAGAGAGGATTTCTTAATATAAAACTCATTAATTTATTATTTCCTCTCAAGAAAATCAATAGTGATTATTCCATGACCAATAATAGTAAATGGGTCATGTGAATTAGAACCAAGTGGGCTTACATCAGAATAGCATCATCGATGACTCAATTAATTCATTATTTAGCATTTATTGTAAATTATCGGATTCTACTATTCATCAAAAAATTCAGGTATTTCAGAAAAATCCCAAAAATTCCCCCTAAACATTTTTTGACATGTAGAATCCAAAAATAAAGTCCATTTTTCAAAAATAATTTATTAATTATGATTATTTTAATATTTAATTAAAAAAAATTATTATAATAACCGTTTTTAAAACATTCATTAACTCATTCTAAAATATAGGTATATCGTACTTCCAACTTGAATATTATTTTTATATCACCATATGTGAGGTCAATATTCATTAGGGAATATCACTATTCATAAGGGTATGTTACTATTCATTAGGATAGGTTACTATTCACCAAAAATTATTTTTGTTTTATTAGACTCCAAAATACATCTTGAACACAACCGTGTATGTCAGATTTTTAAAATTCAGATCACAGAGCTGGTAAATTTAAGTTTAGTGGCTATGTTATGGACATCTCCTGTAAGTAACCATGTTTTGTTTCAATGGGGCTCAATGATTCATGAAATATATGATACCTAATGAATAGAGTGTGTTTAAGAGAAACATACTCTAAAATGTTTGGGGTGCTACATAACAAATGTATTTTAAACCTAGAACTACATAAAAAATCGTCAGATTTAAGTAAAACCCATAAAAAACATAGTTAAGAAACCATGTATCTAATGGAATTCAATATAAAGTGCATGTCCACCTATATGATAGAACACTTGTATATGATTTTTTTCAATCCCACAAACTTCTCTTCACAAATTCTTCAAATAATCATTCTAGCTCTTCCTCTATTATTGATGTAACAAATATTCCAACCAAATTCTTTATCATAAAAACATCATGAAAACAATAATTATGTTTCAAAATTATCTTTCATCAAAATTATAATTTAAATAATCTTCAACTTATCACTTGCATGGTTATCATTCAATAATAACAATTTTCATGACCCTCTTCAACTCATTCTCTTGTTCTTTTTAGAATATGACTTCCAAATTACTCTTCAACTTCCAATCATCCTTCTACTAAACTTTTCCATTGTTGTAAATAATATGTCAACCTTGACATAAGTATTTTGATCTTAGTATGAGTTCAAATAGCATCTGATTTAAGTAATCCCCATAAAAACACATAGTCAAAAAACCAAGTATCTAATTGAATTAAATATCAAATGCATGGCTGCCTATATGCTAGAAATATTGTATTGAATTTTCTCAAGCCCACAAACTTCGCTTAAAAAATCATCAATTAATCCTTCATGATCTTCCACAATTCATTATGGAATATAAATTCCAACCAACTTCTTTATAATCAAAACCACATGAAAACAATATTTATGTTGCATTATTCTCCTTCATGAAAATTATAATTTAAATATTATTCAACTTATCTCTTTCATGGTTCTCATGCAATAATAAAATATTGCATGACAATATTCAACACTTTCTCTTATTCTTTTAGGAATTTGAATTCGAAATTACTCTTCATCTTCCAATCATACTTCTACTCATCCTTTCTATTTTTGTAAAAAATATGTCACCTTTGACATATGTATTTTGAATTTAGAACGAGATAAAAAATCGTCCGACTTATGTAAACCCCAAAAAAACACATAGTCAAAAACCAAGTTTCTAATGGAATTCAATATCAAAAGCATGGCCACATATATGTTGTAAATCTTGTATAAACAATTTCCAATCCCACAAACATCCCTTTACATATTCTTCAATGAATCCTTCATGATCTTCCTTTATTGTTTGTGGAATATAAATTCCAACCAACTTCTTTAACATAAAAACCTCATGCCAACAATAATTATGATGCATGGTTATCCATTATGAAAATTATAATTTTAATTATATTCAACTTATCTCTTGTATAGTTCTCATTAAATACTAAAATATTGTATGAATTTCATCGACTCTTTCTCTTTATATTTTCCAAATATGACTTCCAAATTTCTCTTCTTCTTCCAATCATCCTTCAACTAATCTTTTTCGTTGTTGTAAACAAGATATCACCATTCAAATATGTATTTTGAACTTAGAACGAGCTCAACAATCAAACAATTCAAGTAAACTCCATAAAAACAATCAGTTAAAAAACCAAGTATCTATTGGAATTCAATATCAAATGACTAGCCACCTATATGTTAGAATTCATGTACACAATATTTTTATGCCCACAAAATTCTCGTCACCAATTCTTCAAATAATCCTTCATGTTTTTCCTCTATTTTTATGGAATATAAATTCCAACCAACATCTTTACCACTGAAACCTCCTGAAAAAAATAATTATGTTACATGGTTCTCCATCATGAAAATTAAAATTTAAATAATCATTAAATTATCTCTTGCATGGTTCTCCTACAATAATAAATTATTGCATGACCCTCTTCAAATCATTCTCTTATTCATTCAGAATATGAATTCCAAATTACTCTTCATCATCCAATCATCCTTCTACTCATTTTTCTATCATTGTACAAAAAGTGGTGTGATGCACCTACCATGAAAATAGAAAAAAGATGTGATGCACCATCCATGAAGAGGTGTCGTGACTCAAGGGTTGTGTAGGATGAACATATGGATAAGGTGTACGTATAGCCATGCTATCAAATACCAGCTTGTCAATCAGGTCTGAGGTATCCTCCAAAAGGTTTCTTCAACTGATATTGTCCCTGACCGACCAGCTCATTGATGGCTGCATTGATCACTATCATCGGGAAAGGTCTCCACCAATAGGCTTCTTCCACCATGATCGTCTTCGTCCCCCCAGTTCGTTGTTGATCGCATCAAGCACCATTTTCAGGTGAGGTCTACTCTAACAAAGTTTATTCCACAAAGATCGTGTCTGGCTCACCAGCTCGTCGTTGGCCGCATCGAGCACCCTCACTGGATGAGGTATCCTCAAAAAATATTTCTTCTACTAAGATCGTCTCCATCCCACTAGCTTGTCACCATCCACATCAAGAACCGTCATTGGGGGAGGTCTCCTCCAATAGGGTTTATTCTGCCGAGATTGTCTCTAGCCCACCAGATCGTGGTCAACCGCATCGAGCACTGTTGCTGGGTGTGGTCTCCAATAATAGGTTTCTTCCTCCAAGATCGTCTCCAACCCACTAGCTCATCATCAGCTGCATCGAGCACCATTGCCGGGCAAGGTTGCCCCCAACAAGTTTCTTCGTTAAAGATCCTCTCTGGCACACCATCTAGTGGATTTTTTTTTTTACGTTTTTCTGAAAAAAAATTTCTGAAAAACGGCATAGGTCAAAAAAAATTTTAAAAATACGCTACAAAGGCGGCATCTGCGATGCCGCCTTTGCTCCCCCGCGCCGCCTTTGGCCCGGATCGATGACATGGCAAAGGCGGCCGGGAGGAGGCCGCCTTTCGGCTCAGGGTAAGGCGAAAGGCGGCATCGCGGAAGCCGCCTTTGGCCATACGCAGAGGCGAAAGGCGGCTTCCGCGATGCCGCCTTTTCCTGAAGTCCCTATAAAAGGGCGGCCACCCCCCCCCCCTCTCCTCACTTCTTCATTGCAACTTATCTCTCCAATTTGCTCTCTCTCTCTCTAATTTTTTTTTTGCTGTGCGAGCTTTTACGAAGCTTCATTTAGAGGTATGTTTCTTTATTTAATTTAATGTTTTTATTTAATTAATTTAATTTTGTTTAGTTTTAAATCTTTCATTTGTTAAGCAGTTTAGGTAGTTCTTAATATTTGGTTATTTAGTTTTTGTAATTAGTTATATATAGTTTTAAATAATTACTGTTAGGTAGTATAGATTAACTTAAGATTAACTTAAGATTAAGTATTTAGAAATTTTGGTAGCTTAAAGATTATGTGGTTATCTACGCAATTAAATTCCTGTCTGGATACAAACAAGTGGATGTGGCTCTGGCACAGATGTACATAGGGGTAAAACCCGAAGGAATTAAACATGAGGCAGAGAAGATGGCTAGAACTGATAAAGGATTATGACTGCATGATTAATTACCATCCTGGAAAAGCAAACAAAGTAGCGGATGCCTTAAGTCGGAAAAATCATGCATCATTAACCATTCTACATTTGGAACGTGATCCCTTGATTAATGATTTGATAAATTTTGGCTTAGAAGTTGTTGGTGCAGGGAATATATCTATTTTGTTTCAGGTTTCAGTGCAGTATTCGTTGTCAGACAGAATTATGAAAGCACAGAGGGAAAACCGTGAGCTACAGAAAAAGGTAGAATTGGTTAAAATGGGTTAGTTTCCAGAATTTAATCTTGATAAAGATTGTGTTATAAGGTTTGGAAAAAGGTTGTGTGTGCCTTGTGATTCCCAGTTGAAGAAAGGATTGTTGTGTGAAGCTTATAGTTCTCCATTTTCTGTTCATCCTGGAAGTACTAAGATGTACAGAGACCTTCAGGAGTATTACTGGTGGAATGGGATGAAAAGAGATATTGCTGATTTTACAATGAATTGTTTGACATGTCAGCAGGTTAAAGCAGAGCGACAGTTACCGAAGGGGATGCTTCAGCCTTTGCTGGTGCCAGAATGGAAATGGGAGAATATATCAATATATTTTGTGGTGGGACTACCAAAGACTTCTCGAGGTAACAATGCGATATGGGTTATTGTTGATCGGCTAACAAAGTCTGCTCATTTTCATTCTATTCGAGATACAATGACATTAGATCAGCTTTCTCGATTGTACCTCTAAGAGATTGTCAGGTTACATGGAGTTCCTCTTTCCATTGTGTCTGACCGAGATCCCAGGTTCACTTCTAAATTTTGGAAGGGACTTCCGAAGTCTTTGGGCACAGAGTTGAATTTCAGTACATCTTTTCATCCTCAATCAGACGGGCAGTCAGAACGAACGATTCAAACTTTGGAGGATATGCTTCGAGCTTGTTCAATGGACTATCAGGGAAGTTGGGATCAGCATCTTTCACTAGTTGAGTTTTCTTATAATAACAGTTTCCATTCCAGTATTCAGATGACACCTTTTGAGGCCTTGTATGGAAAGCGGTGTCGGACTCCTGCGTTTCGGGATGAAGTCGGTGAAAGAAAGTTGATGGGGCCAGAATTAGTAGAAGAAGTGGCTGAGAAAGTGAGGATGATCCAGCAACACATGAGGACAGCTCAGAGCAGGCAGGAAAGTTATGCAGATAACAGAAGGAAAGACTTCTCTTTCAAGGTAGGTGACCATGTTTTTCTTAAAATATCTCCTTGGAAAAGTGTGATGCGTTTCGGTAAGAAAGGGAAACTAAGTCCACGGTTCATCGGTCCTTTTGAAATCTTGGATAAAGTTGGAACAGTTGCGTACCGCGTAGCTTTGCCTCCGAGCTTGTTTCAGGTACACAATGTTTTTCATGTTTCGATGTTGAGAAAGTATGTTCCAGATTCATCACATGTCTTGAGGCCAGAAGAAGTTTAGCTAGCAGAGGACCTTTCTTATGAAGAAAAACCGGTTCAGATTCTTGATCGAAGAGAACAGGTATTGCGGAATAAGGTAATCCACCAGGTAAAGGTTTTGTGGAGAAACCACATGGTTGAAGAAGCAACATGGGAGTCTGAAAATGCTATGAGGTAAAAATACCCCCAGTTGTTTAATAAGTAAATAAAATTGCGAGGACGCTATTTCAAGAAGGTGGGGCTAATGTAACATCCCAAGGTTTTCTAAAAATAAAATGAAAATGCTTGAAATTTTGTTTAAGGTATATATTTATAAGTATCCTTTAATCATAATTTTATTTCTTCTATGTTTTGAATTTCAAGAAACTGTCATCTACAATTGTGTTCAGTATGTTATTTAGAGTCTGATGGAACAAACTTGTTTTTTTGGTGAATAGTAACATGCCCTTATGAATAGTAATATGAATAGTAATATGACCTCATGAATAGTAAATATTATTTTTATTTTATTTTCCCATGGCAATAGGATAATGGGATCTTAATTAATTTTCCAATGTCACATAAAACTAATTGCACTTCAATATTGTTATTTTTCGAATTAACTGTGACTTTATTTAAAAATTAAATTAATAATATTTAGAAAATTATTTTTGAAAAATGGAGTTCATTTTTGAATTCTACACATCGAAAAATGGTTGGGGTAAATTTTTGGTATTTTTCTGAAACTCTTGAATTTTTGATGAATAGTAAAATACGGTAAAATACCGTATAATCAATTTATCAGTAAAAATGCACTATTTATGACATCATAAGTGATGCAAGGCCACTTTCTTCGAAATCAAATGATATTATCACTATTTAGGGCCACTTGATTTGAGTTTATTCATAGTCTTGATAAAAATATTATAATAATAATTAAAATAATCTAAAATACATCCCCTCCTCCACTATAAATATCACCCTCACTCCCCTCTTCCTCCCACACCTCTCAAGCCTTGATAATTGTCTAATTTCTGCCAAATTCCCTCCCCAATCTTCTTCCCCACGTCCTAGAGCTGCTGGTCTCACCAAAAGATCAAAATCAACGCCCTTAAGAAGGATCTCAAGGAGAAGAGATCAACAGGAGGTTTAAACAATTTTGAAGTAAGGCAAGCCCAAGGTAAGGGAATTCTTAACCCGATTTCCATTCTTTGGGTTAACATTCTAATTTATAATTTATGTGCTATTTAAATTGTTTGTGTGATGGGTTTTTTTATATTATGTTTCACTATGTGTATTTACAGAGTATATACATATTACATCCACTCTATTAAGCCTCACTTCAAGTATATGATGTTTATAAGGGACTTTTCTTCTAAAATCCTCTTTTAAAATTCAGTTTTATAAGATTCAAAGGCAATGTTTTTATGCTATTTTTTATGTTGTATGATTATGTTTTGGTTATTGGGCATTGTTTATGATGACGGGTGGGACCTATATTTCCCTCCAATGCATTGGGTATGAGTAAGTTGGAGGTCAGCCGTATGGTTACTCCAAGTGTAACTGTGATGGTTACACAAAGTAAGGTAGCCGTGAGGGTTACAAATTTTAAGGTAGCCAAGATGGTTACGAGATTATGTAAGTAATGCCCCAATATAACTCTATGATTATAATTATGTTTGTGTGGATCTTTTGTAAATCTCATGTTACGCTAAGTAAGATTTTATGGGTGGAAAGCATGTCTTTTGAAAATGTTTTCATACGTTATGCGTATTCATGGACTAATGTGATTTTTCCTTCGTTTTCATACCTTACTGAGCTTTTGTGCTCATCCCAAGTTTTTAATTGATTTTTCACAGGTTAATGATGAGTAATACAAGGAAAGAAGACATGTTAAATGTTGAATAATTGACAAGGAGTCTTGTTTTGTGTTTTAATGTTTTATATTCTGAGGATAATGGAAACTGATTTTATGGTATCCACTATGTAACAATGTGTAATGTTATGAATTTTTTGTCTTAATTACCTAAAGCTCTAAACTTGAAAAGATCCTCAAAGTAAAATGAAGTGTTTTCTTGAATAAATTCAAGATTATGTATGAAATAAGTGCGGGTCCTTATAAAGATCATCTCTGGCATACCAGATCATGGCTGACCGCTTCGAGCACTATCAATGGGTGAGGTCTCCTCTAATAGGTTTATTTCATCAAGACCGTATCCAACCCTCTAGCTCGTCATCGGCCACATCGAGCACCGTTGCCGGGAAGGGTCTCCTCCAACAAGTTTCTTCAGCACAGATCATCTCTGTCCCAATAGCTTGTCACCGACCCCATCGAGCACCGTCACCAATTGGGGTCTCCTCCAATAGGTTTCATCCACCAAGATCATCTCTGACCCCCATCTCATCTCCAACCACATCGATCACCATCGTCGGGTGAGATCTCCTCCAACAGGTTTTATTCTGCCGAGATCGTCTCCGGCCCACCAGCTCGTTGCTATCCACATCAAGCATCGTCATCGACCAAGGTCTCCTCCAACAGGTTTTTCCTACTGATATTGTCTCTGGACCCCCATCTTGTCCCCAACCAAATTGAGCACCATCGACAGGTGAGATCTCCTCAAACATGGTTTATTCCGTCGAGAACGTCTCTAACCCACCAGATCGTCATTGGCTACATCGAACACCATCTTCAAGTGTGGTATCCTCCTACAGGATTTATTCTACCGAGATTATCTCTAGCCCACCAGCTCATTGTTGTCTGCATCAAGAACAATCACTAGGTGAGGTCTCCTCTGACAGGTTTCTTCCTCCGAGATCGTCTCCATCCCACTAGCTCTTTGCTAGCCGCATTGAGCACTGCCACTGGGCGAGGTCTCCTCCATTAGGTTTCTTCTGAAGAGATCATCTCTGACCCACTAGCTCGTTGCCAGCCGTATAGAGCACCCTCACCGAAGGAGGTATCCTCCAATAGATTTCTTCTGCTGAGATTGTCTCTAGCCCACTAGCTTTCCACTGACAAAATCGAGATCCTTCACCAGGCGAAGTCTCCTTCAACAGAGTTTATTCTGCCGAGAGAATCACTGATACACTAGCTCGCGGCCAATCGCATTGTGCACTATCACCATGTGAGGTATCCTCCAAAAGGTTTCTTCTACTAAGATCATCTCCAACCCACCAGCTCGTCACAGACCTCATCGAGCACCGTCAACGGGCAAGGACTCCTCTAACAGGTTTCATCCGCAGAGATCATCTTCATCCCACCATCTCCTCACCAATTGCATCAAGCACCATCACAGACTGAGGTCTCCTCCAACATGTTTCTTCCGGAGAGAACGTCTTCGACCCCCAAACACGTTGCCAACCACATCGAGAACCATCACTGGGTGAGTTCCCCTATAACAGGTTTTATTCAACCGAGATCATCTCCAACCCACCTGCTCATCATCAGCCACCGTTTTTGGGTGAGGTATCCTCTAATAGGGTTTATTCCATCGAGATTATCTTTGGGCCACCATCTTTTTGCCAGCTGCATCAAGCACCATCAATGGGCGAGGTCTCCCCCAACAGGTTTCTTCCACCAAGATCATTTCCATCTCACGATCTCGTCACCGGCCGCATCGAGCACCATCACCGGGTGAGGTCTCCTCCAATAGTTTTCTTCTGACGAGATCATCTCCGGCCCACTACCTCGTCGCCGACCGCATCGAGCACCGCCATTTCCCGAGGTCTCCTCCAACATGTTCTAAGGTTTCCTCCAACATATTTTTTCTACCAAGATCGTCTCTAGACCACTAGCTCATCGTCGACCGCATCCAGCACCATCACTGAGCGAGCTATCCTCCAACAGGTTTCTTCTGCCTAGATCATCTTCGGTCTCCTAGCTTATTGGAGGCTGCATAGGGTACCATAACTGGTTGAGGCCTCCTATAATAGGGTTTATTCTTCCAAGATCATCACCATCCCACCAACTCGTCACAGGCCTCATTGAGCACCATCACCGGGAGAGGTCTCCTTTAAAAGGATTCCTCCATCGAGATCGTCTTCGGCCGCCCAGATCGTTGAAGGTTGCATCGAACACCATCATCGGGTGAGGTCTCCTCCAACATGGTTTATTCAGCCGACATCGTCTACGGTCCACCAGCTCATCATCGGGCGCATCGAGTGCCCTCACCTGGTGATGTCTCCTCTAACATGTTTCTTCCACTGACATCATCTCCGGCCCACCAACTACACATTAGCCACATCGAGCACCGTCATCAGGTGAGGTCTCCTCCAACTAGTTTCATCTTCCAAGATCATCTCCGGCCCACCATCTCATCGCCAGCCACATTGAACGCCATTGATGGTCGAGGTCTCCTCCAAGAGGTTATATTTCATCGAGATCGTCTCTAGACAACCATTACATCACCAGTCGCATCGAGCACCATTGTCGGGGAAGGACTTCTCTAGCAGTTTTCTTCCACCGAGATCGTCTTCGACCCTCTAGTTCGTCGCCTGCCACATCGAAAACTGTCGTCGGGTGAGGTCTCCTCCAACATAGTTTACTCCACCGAGATCGTCTCCAGTCCACCAACTCATTGTTGGCCCCATCGAGTATCGTCACTAGGTGACGTCTCCCCCTATAGGTTTCTTCCACTGAGATCATCTTTATGCCACGAGCTCATTGTCGGCTGCATCGAGCACCATCGTTGGGTGAGGCATCCTCCAATAGGGTTTATTCTAGGGGGATTGTCTCCGGCCCACCTACTCGTCACTGGCTGCATCGAGCACCCTCACCAGGAAAGGTCTCCTCCAATAGGTTTCTTCTGCCAAGATCGTCTCTATCTCATCAGCTCATCACCATCCGCATCAAGCACCATCGTCGGGCAAGGTCTCCTCTAACAGGTTTCTTCCATCATGATCACCTCTAGCCCATGATCTCATTGCCGGCCGAATCCTACACTATCACCATCTGAGGTCTCCTCCAACATGTTTTGAGGTATCCTTTAAAAAGTGATACAATTAGGGAACAAATTTTATAATTTGTGAGGCTCCCCATAGTATGAATGACCATCATTACACCATACTGTGCACCAAAAAACATTAAATCACCACTGAAGGTGGTTCATAAATCCAGTTGGGGAAATTCAAAGGTCTCCATTCTTTAATAATACAACAACATAAAAAACACCTTGTTTGTGGAACACTACACACCAGGTCAATGGGTTGATCTTTCCATGGAAACTGACATTGAGCTCACCTGGATATCATAAAAAATGTCCGTACACTCCACCTCCAAATCATTTCAATATGTGTCATGTTCTTCCACCCAGCTATATGATGAAGTATCCCAAGGGCATAACTTTTTCTTCAATGGATTATGTACGTAAAAAGTTCTTTACAATGATGGGTCATATACCAATGGATGGTTTGGAAATGACTCCCTAATATTTTGTGGGGGCTTGATGGAACACTTTGTGTTCGCATGGGCCCAATCCATCAAGGTATTCTCCACTACCATTGGGATCCTTAGTTTGTCTACCATCAAAATATCCATCGTGTCCCACATCACTATGTCCTACGGTAAGGTTTTTTATTACATCCAATAATTTACAATGGATAACATCAGACAACTCAGCTTCAGCACCACAGACTGCCGTATCCCTATTGATAGTGGATCAAGCATGCCAATAAAAATCATGGATGAAAACTAATGTTCCATCATCCTCAATTATATTAGTATTGGGGATAGAAATATTAAATTGAACCCCAATTTCAAGAACATCATAGACTCTGGGATTATAGTCTCAATTCTAGATTCATCGATCTATAATAGGATTAATGAAAATTTTGATCGTAAAATGGTAAATTATCCAAAGATCAATTCGCAAATTGCATTTCTTGAACCATGTTTTAAATATATGATATTTATTATTTTAAAAAAAGGATATTTATCATTGGAGAGAAAATATGGCTACTTTTTCTTTTGGAATACAGCTTAATTTTGATGTTTTAGATATATTTTTATAGAAAATAATAATAACTGACCATAACAAGAAATTTATTCAAATTAAAGACCCATGTAGTGACTTTATTTAAAATTGATATAAGTGTTAGATTCCTTAACATGAATAAATTTATTCTTTTGGTCCCTCATTTTCATTTTCCCAATAGTTTATATATCTTCTTTTTTTAGGGAGAAAAGGTGTAATGCACTTCCCTTAAAAAAAGAAAAAAGCTGTGATGAACCATCCATGTAGAGTTGTTGTGCATCAAGGGATGTGTATGCTCCATATATAGCCAAGGTATAAGTATAGACGTGCTGTCAAATACCAGCCTTTCAATCACATCTGAGGTCTCCTACAATAGGTTTCTTCCATCGAGATCGTCTTCGGCCCACCAGCTCGTCGCCGGCCACATCAAGCACCATCGTCGGTCGAGGTCTCCTCCAACAGGGTTCATTCCACCGAGATCGTCTCCCGCCCACCAGCTTCTCACTGGCCACATCGAGCACCGTCACCTGTAGCGGTCTCCTCCAATTGGTTTCTTCAGTTGAGATCGTCTCTAGCTCCCCAGTTCATCACCGACCGTATCGAGCACTGTCATCGGGCAAGGTCTCCTACAACAGGGTTTATTCCACCGAGATCATCTTCGGCCCACCAGCTCGAAACCAGCCACATAGAGCTCCGTCGGAGGGTGAGGTCTCATCCAACAGGTTTCTTCCACTGAGCTATCTCCATCCCACCAGCTCATCACCTATCGCATCGAGCATAGTCACCGGGCAGGGTCACCTCCAACAGGATTTATTCCATCGAGATCTTATCCATCCTACCAACTCGTCGCTGTCTGTATCAAGCACCATCTCAGGTGAGCTCTCTGAAAGGTTTCTCCCACCGAGATCGTCTCCAGCCCCCCAGCTCGTCGTAGGCCACATCGATCACCATTACCGGGTGAGACCTCCTCCAACAGGGTTTATTCCACCGAGATTATCTCCATCCCACCATATCGTCGCCCGCCGCATCGAGCACCATCACTAGGAGAGGTCTCCTCATATAGGTTTCTTCCAATGAGATCGTCTTCGGCCGCCCGGATCATCATTGGTTGCAATGATCACCATCACTAGGTGGGCTCTCCTCCAACATGGTTTATTCTGCCAACATCGTCTACGACCCGCCAGCTCATCGTCGGCCACATCGAGTACCCTCACAGGTGGGGTCTCCTCCAATAGTTTTCTTACACCAAGATCATCTCTGACCCACTAGCTCGTTGTTGTTTGCATCATGCACCGTCATCAAGTGAGGTCTCCTCCAACTGGTTTCTTCCTCCAAGATCGTCTCCATCCCACCAGATCATCATCGGCCGCATCGAGAACCATTTTTGGGCGTGGACTCCTCCTTGAGGGTTTATTTCACCGAGTTCGTCTCGGGACAACTAGTATGTTCCCAGCCACTTCGAGCTCTATCACTGGGCAAGGTCTTCTTCCACAAGTTTTTTCAACTGAGATCATCTCTGGCCCTCAGTTCGTCACCAGCCGCATCGAACACTGTCATAGGGTGAGGTCTCCTCCAACATGGTTTACTCCCTCGAGATCACCTCCGGTCAACCAGCTCATCGCCGGCTACATCAATTACCGTTGATGGGTGAGGTCTTCTCCAATATGTTTCATCCACTGAGATCATCTCCAGACCATAAGCTCGTCGCTGGCTGCATCGAGCACCATCGCCGGGTGAGGTATCCTCCAATAGGGTTCATTCCGCCGAGATTGTCTCCGACCCACTAGCTTGTCACTCATTGCATAGAGCACCATTATCTGGCATGGTCTCCTCCAACTAGTTTCCTCTTCCAAGATCTTCTCTATCCCACTAAATTGTTGTCGGCCGCATTGACCACCGGCATTGGGTGAAGTCTCCACCAATAGGTTTCTTCTACTGAGATCATCTCTGGCCCACCAGCTCATCACTGGCCGCATCTATCATTGTCGCCATCCTAGGTATACTCCAACATATTTCATTCACTGAGATCGTCTCCAACCCACCAGCTTGTCGCCGACCTCATCAAGAACTGTCGTCGGGAGAGGTCTCCTCCAAGAAGGTTTATTTTTCCGAAATCGTCTTTACCCCATCAAATCATAGCCGAATGCAATGAGCACTGTCGCTGGGTGTTGTCTCCTCAAACATGTTTCTTTAACC
Organism: Viscum album; assembly: GCA_963277665.1. Taxonomy (NCBI): domain Eukaryota; kingdom Viridiplantae; phylum Streptophyta; class Magnoliopsida; order Santalales; family Viscaceae; genus Viscum; species Viscum album. Next base: position 311,347,495 of record OY728126.1, read on the forward strand.
AAGATCATCTCCAAACCACCATCTCTTCATCAGCTACAACGAGAACCATTTTTGGTAACGGTCTCTTCTAATAGGTTTCTTTATCACAGATCATCTCCAACACACCATCTAGTCACTGGCCACATCGAGAACCATCGCCGATCGAGGTCTCCTCCAACAGTTTTCTTCCGCCGAGATCATCTCTGGCCCCCCAAATCATCGCCAACCACATCGAGCACCATCAACATAAGAGATGTCCTCCAACATGGTTTATTTATTCAAGATCATCTTCAGCCCACAAGATCATTTTTGTCCGCATGGAGCACTGTTGTCGACTGAGGACTCCTCCAACAGGCTTCTTCCACTAAGATCATCTCCAGCCCCTAGCTCATCACCAACCACATCGATCACAAATCGTCGGGCGAGCTCTCCTTCAACAAGGTTTATTCCGACAAGATCGTCTCTGACTAACCAGCTCATCGTTGACCGCATCGAGCACCGTCATCGGGCGAGACATCCTACAACATGGTTTATTCTGTCAAGATTATCTTTGTCCCAGCAGCTCGTCGTTGACTGCATCAAGCACCATTGCTGGGAGAGGTCTCCTCAAACAGGATTCTTTATCCAAGATTGTCTCTATCCCACCAGCTCTTCGTTGGCCGCATCAAGCACTATCGCCGGGTGAGGTCTCCTCTAATAGGTTTCTTCCGACGAGATCATCTCTGACCCACTAGCTCATCGCTGGCCACATCAAGCCCCCTCATCAAACAAGATCTCCTCCAACAGATTTATTCCGCCAAGATCATCTCTGCCCCACCATCTCGTCGTCGACCTCATCGAGAACTGTCATTGGGTGAGGTCTCCTTCAAAAGGGTTTATTGCGCCGAGATCGTCTCGGGTCCACCAGCTCATAGCCGACCGCATTGAGCAATGTCACCATGTGTGGTCGTCTCCAATAGGTTTCTTCAACTAAGATCGTCTCTAACCCACTAGCTCGTCACCCGCCTCATTGAGCACCGTCGCCAGGCAAGGTCTCCTCCAACATGTTTCTTCCGCATAGATCATCTCCGACCCACAAGCTCATCGCTAGTCCCATCGAGCACCATCGTTGGGAGAGGTCTCCGCCAATAGGGTTTATTCCTCCGAGATTATATCTATCCCACCAGCTCGCCATTGACTGCATCAAGAACCATTTTTGGGAGAGGTCTCCTTTAATAGGTTTCTTCCACAAAGATTGTCTCCATCCCACCAGCTCGTCGCCGGCCACATCGAACCCTATCAGTGGGTGAGGTCTCCTTCAACATGATTTTTCCAACAAGATCATCTCTGGTGCACTCTCTCGTTGCTGACTGCATCGAGAACCATCATCGTCTGGCATCGCCTCTAACATTTTTATCCCACCAATATCTTCTCTGGACCACTATCTCATCGTCGTCCGCATCCAGCACCTTCGTCAGCCGAGGTCTCCTCCAATAGGTTCCAAGGTCTCCTCCAAAAAAGTGATACACTTATGGCACACCGTTTACAATTTGTGAGGCTCCTGGTGGTATACATGACCATCTTTACATCATATTGTGCACCAATAAACCATAAATCCCCACTGAGGGTGGTTCATAGATTCAGTTGGGACGATTCCAAGGTCTCCCTTATTTTAGAATATGACAACATCAAATACATAGTGTCTATGGAACTCCACACACTAGGTCAAATGGTCGATCTTTCCATGGATACTGGCACCGACCTCACCTGGATATCTGAAAAATTGTTCATACCCTCCACCTCTAAATCATTTCCGCGGCAAAATTTGCGGGATGGGTTTTTTTATTTTTTTTTTATTTTAATGGGTCAAACGTTTAAAGAATTAGGGAATTGGGGCTCTTGAGCGCCAGACCAAGTGGCGCTCAAGGGTTTCGGAAGTGGAGCGCCACTTGAAGTGGCGCTCCACCATTTTGGCGGAAATAGAGTGCAGCGCCACTTGAAGTGGCGCTGAAAGGCTAAAGGCAGAACGTGCAGCGCCACTTGGCGCTGCACCCTTCTTCCGAATTAATTCGGCGCCACTTGAAGTGGCGCCGAAACCCACCCCCACCCTATAAATAGGACCTCTCCCCCCACCCCATTCCTCACTTCACTCACCCACCCCCATTCCTCCCTCCCTATCCCTTCCTCTGTTTCTCTCTCAAACTTTTTTCTTGCGTTCTTCGGTTGCGGTGAAGCCTTGCCTCTTCGGTTGCTCTGCCTGTGTACCTACGTCGTCACAAATTTGAGGTAACTCTTTCTTTAAATTTATTTAATAGTTTTATTTAATAATTTAGTTGTTTAATTTATAGAATTAGTATATAATGTTTGTATTTTATAAATAGTATGGTTTTTTTAAATGTAATTAGATAATGAAATGATTAGTTAGTTAAATAATTAATCATAATTAGTTGATTAATCAATGATAATTAAGTTATTAATTAATCATAATTAGGTAAATAGTTAAATGTAATTAGATTATTAATTAATGATTATTAGATAATTAATTAATCATAATTAGCAAATTAATTAATCATAATTATTTAATTAATGAATCATAATTAGTTAATTAATTCATTATAATTAGGTTATTAATTAATGGTAAGTAGGTAATAAATAATCCTAATTAGTTAATTAAATAATCATAATTAGTTCATATCATAAATAAATAATTAATTAATCATAACTAGTTAATTAATTAATCATAATTAGTTAATTAATTAATCATAATTAGTGAAGTAATTAATCGTAATTAGTTAATTAATTAATCATCGAAATTAGTTAATTAATTAATCATAATTAGTTAAGTAATTAATCATAATTAGGTTATTAATTAATCATAATTAGTTAATTAATTAATCATTAGTAGTTAATTAATTAATCATAATTAGGTTATTAATTAACCTTAATTAGGTTATTAATTAATCCTAATTAGTTAATTAATTAATCATAATTATCTAATTAATTAATCATAATTAGATAATTAATTAATCCTAATTAGGCTATTAATTAATCCTAATTAGGATATTAATTAATCCTAATTAGTTTATTAATTAATCATAATTAGGTTATTAATTAGTCATAATTAGGTAATTAATTAATCCTAATTAGGTTATTAATTAATCATAATTAGGTTATTAATTAGTCATAATTAGGTTATTAATTAATCCTAATTAGGTAATTAATGAAACATAATAGGTTATTAATTAATCATAATTCGCTAATTAATTAATCATCATTAGGTAATTAATGAAACATAATTAGTTAATTAATCAATCATAATTAGGTAATTAATTAATCATAATTAGGTAATTAAATAATCGTAATTAGGTAATTAATTAAGCATAATTAGTTAATTAAGTAATCATAATTAGGTAATTAATTAATCATAATTAGTTAATTAATTAATCATAATTAGTTAATTAATTAATCATTAGTAGTTAATTAATTAATCATAATTAGGTTATTAATTAAGCCTATTTAGGTTATTAATTAATCATAATTAGTTAATTAATTAATCATAATTAGGTTATTAATTAATCATAATTAGGTTATTAATTAATCATAATTAGGCTATTAATTAATCATAATTAGTTTATTAAATAATCATAATTAGGTTATTAATATATGTTAATTAGGTTATTAATTAATCATAATTAGGTTATTAATTAATCCTAATTAGGTTATTAATTAATCATAATTAGGTTATTAATTAATCCTAATTAGGTAATTAATAAATCATAATTAGGTTATTAATTAATCATAATTCGCTAATTAATTAATCATCATTAGGTAATTAATGAAACATAATTAGTTAATTAATCAATCATAATTAGGTAATTAATTAATCATAATTAGGTAATTAAATAATCATAATTAGCTAATTAATTAATCATAATTACGTAATTAATGAAACAAAATTAGTTAATTAATTAATCATAATTAGGTAATTAATTAATCATAATTAGGTAATTAAATAATTGTAATTAGGTTATTAATCAATCATTATTTGCTAATTAATCAATCATCACTAATTAATTAATCATAATTAGTTAATTAATCAATCATAATTAGTTAATTAAGTAATCATAATTAGCTAATTAAGTAATCATAATTAGCTAATTAATTAATCATAATTAGTTAATTAATTAAGCATAATTAGTTAATTAATTAAGCATAATTAGTTAAGTAATTAATCATAATTAGTTAATTAGTTAACCATAAATAGGTACTACTTAACCATAATTAGGTAATTAGTTAACCATAATTAGGTAATTAGTTAACCATAAATAGGTAATTAGTTAACCATAATTAGGTAATTAGTTAACCATAATTAGGTAATTAGTTAGGCATAAGTAGGTAATTAGTTAACCATAATTAGGTAATTAGTTAACCATAAATAGGAAATTAGTTAACCATAATTAGGTTATTAGTTAACCATAATTAGGTAATTAGTTAACCATAATTAGGTAATTAATTTATCATAATTATGTTATTAGCGAAGAAGTTATATTAATTAGCGAAGTAGTTATATTAATTAGCGAAGTAGTTATATTAATTAGCCAAGTAGTAGTAAATTGCCTATGGAATATACTTTTGCATTACATTCTAGGAATGATAATGAATTTAGTTTTCAATCTACCTTGACCTCGGTTTGTAATTGAAGTTATGAACTTGAATTTAGTAGTTCAATATATTTTTTGCATATTAAGTGTTAGAGTTATCATGAAATGATTGCTCTCTTGAGTAAAGTATCCCCGGGTAGAGGGGCTTTGGGTCGGACCACCTACTTTCCTGGAGGCTTGCCTTGTCTAGGAAAGTGAATGGGGTTGGCTATCTGTCGCTCCGGGCTTACTCATGTGGAGACTTTCAATTTCATATAACTCTATGCTTTTACATGACATGTTCGTGTACCTCATGCATATAATGCATGTGGATATGTATAAATATATTTGACTTCTATTTTTGGGTAAGTAACACAAACTTGTGGGTTGTGTAAATAGTTACACATCAATATGGTTTGAACATATTGATTTGGTGGAGGGATTAGGATTCCAACCTAAATTACTAGAAGCATGCATACATAAATTGATTCTTTAATCAGACTTAATTAATAACAGTGGTTTCTTTTAGATAAAAAAGATGGTCGCCGCTTATATTTATTGCAACGGTCAAATAATTGAGACAGAACAAGGATGCAGTTATAGTATACATCCAGAAGCTGTTGTGATGCTTGGAGGATGTACTACTTTGGAAGCTGTGCAAAGGAAAATTCATCGGAGGTTAAAACTCGCGAGGAATCAAGTAATAGAGTCCATTACATTCAGACATCTTCAATTTATAGATAGGTTTTGGCATGTGCCCTATCCGGTAAATGATGATGATGATTGGGAATATATACTTTCATTGGTTAAGTATATACCTGAGAATCAAATGATGGAGTTGTATGTCACTATAGCTACAATGGAGGTTCCATCGACATTGGAAGTTGACCCATCTCAAATTCATGAAACTATGTCATATGCTCCTTCACATCAAGACGTTCCATCAGCATCAGTAGTTATTCCATCATTTCCATCAGCCACAGTTTCAATGGATAGTCCTCCACATACTTTAGATGCATTGGTTGATGAATTTGAGGATGATGACAATTTTGAACAAGATGAAGAGGAAGTTGAAGAAGAAGAAGAGCATGCGGAAGATCAGTATGTACCAACTCATGCGAGGTTCAACCGACCATTGAACCATCCTCCACTATTGGCTTCCTGGTCGACTGAAGGCATGAATCGCTTGCCAGAATTTGATTATTCAGTTATCACTCCCAGTTCAGAATTTCCAGGAATCATTGGTGGTATAAATCGAGTGTCAGATAACGATGTTCTGTATATTGGCAGAGAGTTTGAGAGCAAAGAAGCAATGAAAAATGTGATAAAACAATATCACATTGAAAGACATTACTCATATGTTGTAGAAGAGTCAAAGAGATCTTATTATTTGATCCGTTGTGACAAATCTGAATCGAACTGTCAAATGCGTCTGCGAGCTATTATTGATAACACTTTTCACAGCTGGCGCATCACTAGATTTACTCCACACACATGTGTGAACCCAAGCTTGGCACAGGAACACTCTTCATTAGATGTTGAGTTTGTTTCAACTATTATTGTTGAAATGATTAGAGCATGTCAAGATGTCCCCGTGGTTCTGGTCATTGAGCGAATCAAACAGCTTTTTGGGTATCGAATCTCTTACTGGAAGGCATGGGCAGCACGACAAAAGGCTATTGTGAAAGTGTATGGTGATTGGGATGACTCTTATCGAGTTCTACCACAACTGTTGGAGCTTCTACGCCACAATAATCAAATAGTCTATCGGTTACATACAGTTGAATATGTTAACCAACAGAACCAACTTGACCGCTCAATGGTTGTGTTTGATAGATTATTTTGGACATTTTTACCATGTGTGGCGGCTTTTAGACATTGCAAACAGTTCATACAAATTGATGGCACATTTCTGTATGGAAAGTATACCGGAACTTTATTGATTGCCGCCACACAAGATGGAAATCGAGCCCCTCTGCCTATAGCATTTGCAATTGTGGAGAAAGAGAACTTCTCATCATGGAGCTGGTTTCTGGCATGTCTCCGAGAGTTTGTTACGGATGCAGAAGGGATTTGTCTTATTTCTGATCGCCACCGTGCAATCAAGGAGGCGATACAGTCTGAGGGTCTTTCGTGGAGACCACCATATGCCCATCATCGATACTGTATTCGACACATTGCCAGCAATTTGCGAAAGAAGTTCAAGAATGAGTCGATGAAAAAGGCAATCTTAAAAATTGGTATGAACATCCTTTTCTGTTTAAAATGCTTTTGTCGTAGTTATTTTCATAACTGTTCAGATGACTGTTTGTATGATAGCATATGAGCCTCAACAACAAAGGATGGAGGAGCGTCTTCAAGATATCCAAAGAGTGAATCCAGAAGTGTATGATTACATGATGCAAATTCCAAAGCACAAATGGTCGTTGGCATATGATGATGGGAGGAGATATGGTCATATGACGACCAACATCGTAGAATGTATAAATGGAGTTTTCAAGGGTGTTCGAAAACTACCTATCACAGGTAAATACGAATATTTCAATATATGTTACTCAGAAGAGTTACTATTATAATATAATATTTGTATAATGTCGTAAATCTAAATTTCAGGGTTGGTACAAGAGACCTTCTATCGTAGTGTAAAGTACTTTCTGGAACGAGGAAAGCAAGCTGAAGAGGGCTTGAATAGAGGGATGCGCTATGGACACCATTTCCAACGCGAGCTAGATACAGGTCTTCAGGAGGCCGCAACTTACCGTGTAACTGCATTTAATCGTCCAGAGCAACGATTTGAGGTCGCTGAGCCCGGTGATGCTATGGCATGTAGCAATGGTCGTGTGCGAGTTGTTTTATTGGAGAAGCGTTACTGTGATTGTGGCAACTTTCAGGCACTGAGATATCCCTGCGGCCATGTGATTGCTGCATGTGCTTACGTACACGTATCTTGGGAGCAGTTCGTTGATCCAGCTTATCGACTTGAGAGCATCAACTCCTGCTACAATACTCCGTGGATGCCAATCGGGGAATATCAGAATTTTCAGATGCCTGATGGTGCACCCACGCTTCTACCGAACATCAACAGACTTCGACCTAAAGGGAGGCCAAAGTCGACTCGTATTCGGAATGAGATGGATTGGCCTAGTGAACATCCAGCTGGACGGCGGTGCAGTATATGCCGCCAGGAAGGTCATACGAAGACACGTTGCCCTAGACACATAGGGCAATCATCTAATGGTTAAAATGAATCATGTACTCTATCAGTTACTGTAAAACTTTGTACATGTAATTATTTTTATCATTTCACCATTTTTAATCATATTTGTCTTACTTGTAAATAGGGTAATCTTTTGAAAATGTACCACGATTTCACGTGACATTTTTTGTCGAACGATCAACATTACATGAGTAGCTTTAAACAAACAACACCAACTCAAAAAAAAGGAATGTACCTGTATAAGAAAACAAAACCATTTGAAGGGAGGTATTATACCATCAGGAAGAGAGATTCTAGAAATGTGCAATGTTATGACAAACCTTTAGATGAAATGTGTCAGTTCCCCACTAGATGTACATGTTTCTTCAAAATTTTCAGGCTGAAGATAATCCACCATAGGTTTCACATAGCCTTATGTCTTCCATGGATTAATGTCAAACACTTCAACCAATTTGTTTACTTTATGGGGAAGTAAAACCTCATTCCTTTGAATATGCACATTACCATGAACATATAAAATCATCATTTTGCAAGAAAAACTACTAATCTCATGTTCACTGAAATACCCTTTAACGTAAGAATGATACAAATAGTGTAAGTACCCAATAGCAAGATTCCAATCCATTTTGAAGGATAATGGGGATGACAAGGAAACATCAACCCCCAGGCCCACCCCTTCCACCCATTCAACCAACTTCGGTAACTCCTATAGAAGTAGTTTTTCAAAAAAAGGAAATGTCACACCACCACAGCTTCCTACATCCATATTAACCCCCCAATTCAGTTTCATTAAATGTGGACAGTCCCCATTTTTACCAAAGTCAATGATGCACTATTAAACCATCACTTTTCAACCCCCGCCTTAAAAGTGGTGGTTTAATAGTGCATCATTAACTTTGGTAAAAAAGAGGGTTGTCCACATTTAATGAAACTGAATTGGGGGGTTAATATGGATGTAGGAAGCTGTGGTGGTGTGACATTTCCTTTTTTTGAAAAATTACTTCTATAGGAGTTACCGAAGTTGGTTGAATGGGTGGAAGGGGTGGGCCTGGGGGTTGATGTTTCCTTGTCATCCCCATTATCCTTCAAAATGGATTGGAATCTTGCTATTGGGTACTTACACTATTTGTATCATTCTTACGTTAAAGGGTATTTCAGTGAACATGAGATTAATAGTTTTTCTTGCAAAATGATGATTTTATATGTTCATGGTAATGTGCATAATCAAAGGAATGAGGTTTTACTTCCCCATAAAGTAAACAAATTGGTTGAAGTGTTTGACATTAATCCATGGAAGACATAAGGCTATGTGACACTTATGGTGGATTATCTCCACCCTGAAAATTTTGAAGAAACATGCACATCTAGTGGGGAACTGACACATTTCATCTAAAGGTTTGTCATAACATTGCACATTTCTAGAATCTCTCTTCCTGATGGTATAATACCTCCCTTCTCATCTCACCTTACCAAGAAAAATTATCTAGAGCTTTTGAGGTTGATTTATACTCAGGGGCATGACAAAATTGCAAAGATGTTTCTATTGTTACTAGACACATAGGGCAATCATCTAATGGTTAAAATGAATCACGTACTCTATCAGTTACTGTAAAACTTTGTACATGTAATTATTTTTATCATTTCACCATTTTTAATCATATTTGTCTTACTTGTAAATAGGGTAATCTTTTGAAAATGTACCACGATTTCACGTGACATTTTTTGTCGAACGATCAACATTACATGAGTAGCTTTAAACAAACAACACCAACTCAAAAAAAGGAATATACCTGTATAAGAAAACAAAACCATTTGAACTATTAAATGAAAATGTCATCAGTTATTTATAATAAAAGATGAACTTACAGTGACTACAAAACAAAAATGAGGAAACTCTGAACGTCTTCACCCCAACACCCCAACACGGGAGACAACAACTAACCCAATGTGTTTATGCTTATTTCAAAATTATATGCTAAATTACATATCTTACATGATAAAAGTCATAACTTACATGAAATTAATGTTTTATTGTTTGCACATTCAGATGGAGCAGCCACTTTTATCTTGCCAGGAGACGCACGTGTCGCGCGATGTGTTGGCGCGACGACCTGTTAGACATCTTCATGTTCGGAGAGCGCACCGTTTTCATCATGAGGCACCGCCGGCAGCTATTTGTCCATACCTTAGACGTGCAGGCTTTTATGGAGTCGCTATGTGTGACTTCAAGACCATCGACCATCATTTGATAGCTGCATTGGTTGAGAGATGGCGGCCAGAGACACACACATTTCATCTCCCAGAGGGGGAGATGACTATTACATTAGAGGACGTTGCCTACATGCTGGGGTTACCTATCCATGGAGATGCAGTTACGGGGGCCAGTACCGGCGATTGGGTTGCAGTCATACAGAGGCTGCTAGGCATTGACGTCATCGGCGCACGGGGTGTCCTTCAGGGTTCGCGCTTGCGCATGAGGTGGCTCGATCAGCATTTCGACGTCATTCCAGATGATGCAGACGAGGAGACGCTTCTTCAGCACACACGTGCATACATTTTGCGGCTGCTCGGAGGCATGTTGTGCGTCGACTACTCCACCGCTTTGGTACACATGATGTACCTCCCATTACTTGAGGATCTGGATCAGACTGCGACATACAGTTGGGGATCCGCTGTATTAGCACATCTGTACAGATCTCTCTGCACCAGTTGTCAGGCCGATTCACATCAGATTGCAGGTTGCATGGTGTTAGTACAGATGTGGGCCTGGGAGCGTTTTCCACGCATCGCTCCTCGAGTTGTCGCACCGCTTGCACCGGAGCTGCTTCAGGACTGTCCTCGGGGACGATGGTATGTCTACGTCATTACTTTCGGTTATTTAGTACTTTTGTTATTGTTTTTTATAAACTTACCGTAGGTTACTCTTTTTTCACCAGGTGGAGTCAGTCTCAGAAGTTTGCACATACTCCGAGACATAGTGTGCACAGCTTCAGACAGATATTCGATGCTATAGTGCCGGCTGATGTAAGTTAAACAGTACTTTTTTGTAGGAAAATTTGTTTTGTTATCACTATTTTAAGTTATTTCAATATAATCTCAGTAAAATTATCATGCTACTATATGACTTATTTTTTGAGTTTACATTTCAGGTTTCATGGACTCCTTATACAGGTTATGTCTACGCATCTCTTCCACTATACTGCACATCTTTGGCTGGAGATCGTGCTGCAGTAGTACCACTCATTCACTTCCACATCGTTGAGTGGCACCAGCCAGACCGGGTCATGCGCCAGTTCGGTTTTATACAGCATATCCCCTTGGCACCACGACAGACTACCGAGCTACATTCGATTGTGCTTATAGGTAGACAGACGACAGACTGGCGACGACATCATGCATCTTATATCCAGCTTTGGGACAGGCGTGCACGATTCAGTATCTTTCCACAGGGATATATCACATCACACTCTGATTTATCTGATCAGGGGGATTATGCACACTGGTATCGACGACATACCATCATGTACCTTACACGTCAGGGGATTGGCATTCAGCGATTGGTATGTTTACTAAGATTTATTAATTTTGTTTAACTCATTTTTGATATTAATTTGACTGTCATTTCATTTGCAGGCAGACGCCATTGGTCAGCTTGCACATTCCACGCAGCCTCAGGAGCATGCATATATTCTGCGGGAGGTAGTTCATCGGGATGTGGTGGCTTTATTGGATCATCTCCGGTTGATACGTGACAGTTTTTTTGATGAGGAGCCACAGATATATCCTGATCCATATCTTCAGGCAGAGGCACCTGAGGATGACGATGTCCCTGCTATGCCTGCTGAGGAGGATGCACCGCCACCACCGCCGCCAGCTGGACGACAGAGACAAGCACATCCGGGGGGGCAGAGGCGACCACATCGACATCCGAGAGCGGCTCCTGCAGATGTCGTCGCACCACAGACAGACGATCTCGCCCAGCCGACTGATGATTTTGCACAGCAGGGAGACATTTATATACCGCATATGGCGTCTCCGCAGACTACTATGGACTTCGATCTGGGTGCAGTCACACAGCTTATGGCGGCCCCCTCTCCTCCCGACGAGGCCTTCTTCAGTACCCCATTTCTACCATTTATAGGAGCTTCAGAGCCATATGTCACCCCATATGGTTTTGGGGCATCCTCACATGATTTTGGGGCGTCCTCACATGATTTTGGTCAGTCCTCTACACAGCATCATGAGGAGGCACCAGAAGCACCGGAAGAGGAGGAACCTGCAGAGAGGACACCGGAGCGACATAGACGTCGGACGCGGAGAGGACGTGACATTCAGACACCGCGTTGTGGTACCGGGGGGCATCGTCGTTGATGTTTTTGTATGTAATGTTGTATATATTAAAAAACTTATTCACTATGATAAGTAACTGTTGTTTAAGTCAAATAACAAGAAAATCAAAAATCTATTAAATACAAACTTATTTCAATTAACTATTAAATTATAAAGTACAGGTACAATATAAACAAAATTTGTCACAGCGAGTTAACCATTAATAATTAATAATTATAATGAAAAATAATAATTAATAATTATATTACTAACTAATTAATTATTGTATATAAAATAATAATATTTTATAGACGTTTAAAGTCACATAGTTGAAACATTTTTAAGTTACAACTAGGTGGTTTTGAAAGCCTATAAAATATTTTCTATCGACATTTTTTACGTAATTTTTTTATTTTCATCTATTCAGTATATGTTTAATCCAAGTTTCAAGTTTCATTCATATTGGTCATATGGATTGTGTTTTATAGACGTTTAAAGTCACATAGTTGAAACATTTTTAAGTTACAACTAGGTGGTTTTGAAAGCCTATAAAATATTTTCTATCGACATTTTTTACGTAATTTTTTTATTTTCATCTATTCAGTATATGTTTAATCCAAGTTTCAAGTTTCATTCATATTGGTCATATGGATTATGTTTTATAGACGTTTAAAGTCACATAGTTGAAACATTTTTAAGTTACAACTAGGTGGTTTTGAAAGCCTATAAAATATTTTCTATCGACATTTTTTACGTAATTTTTTTATTTTCATCTATTCAGTATATGTTTAATCCAAGTTTTAAGTTTCATTCATATTGGTCATATGCATTATGTTTTATAGACGTTCAAAGTCACATAGTTGAAACATTTTTAAGTTACAACTAGGTGGTTTTGAAAGCCTATAAAATATTTTCTATCGACATTTTTTACGTAATTTTTTTATTTTTATCTATTTAGTATATTTTTAATACATGTTTTAAGTTTCATTCATATTGGTCATTTAGATTATATTTTATAGGCTTTCAAAGTCACATACTTGAAACATTTTTAAGTTTCAAGTAGGTGGTATTGAAAGACTATATGTTTAACAATATTTCAATTTTTTTTATAAATAGTTACTTATAACTATGTAAATATATACATGTATAAATATATAATTATACATATACAAGTATAACTATAATTACAATATAATTCTAAATATAATTCTAAATATAATTCTACACACACACACACACACACACACATATATATATTTATATATGAATATTAAATATATTTATAAATAAATTTTAAATATATATGTAACAATATTTTCATAATTATATATTTTAAATATATTCATATTCATATAATTATAAATATTTATATTTAAAGATTAGTTTATAATTATATAATTACAAATATATTTTTTATTTAAAAAATATATATAAATAGATTTATATATATAAATATTTATTTTTAATTATATATATGCATAATTATATTTATACACACACATATAATTATATATATACATAAATATAATGTCATAATTATATAATTATAAATATAATAATAATTAATTTAGCATTTTTAAATACATATTTATAAGATTATTTTTAAAATTTTATTTATTTATTTTGAAATTATTTATTAAAAAGAGATGAGGTGTAAAAAAACTAAAACAAAAAAAAAAGGGTGGCAAAGCGCCACTTGAAGTGGCGTTAGCCACCCGAGTTGTTGAGCGCCACTTGAAGTGGCGCTCAACAACCCCTTTTACCTAAATAATCTAAACCTAGACCCATTAAAAAAAAAACCCATCCCCCAAAATAAGCCCATTTCCGCACATTTCATGTGTTTCCACCTAGATATGCGATGAATTCTCTCATGGGCATACCAATTACCTCAACGACTTACGTAGGTACAAGGTTCTTTGAAATGATGCCTAACACACCAAAGGATGGTTCAGAAATGACTCCCTGATGCTAGGTGGGGATTTGATGGAACACATTGTGTTCGGATTGGCCTATTCCACCAAGGGATTCACCCCCACCATTAGGCTCCTTGATATATCCTCCACCGACATCTCTATCATATCCGAGACTGCTGAGACATACGGTAAGTTTTTTTGTTACTGCCTTCCAATAGTGGCTAATGTCGGACAACTCATCTTTGATGCAATGGACTACCCTGTCCCTATCGGTAGTAGATCGAGAATGACAATAACAATCATTAATGAAAAACGGTATTCCATCAACCTCAAATATATTAGGATTGGCGATAGAAATCTGCACTTGAACCCTACATTGAAGATCATCGTAGAATCTAGGACTATGGTCTCTAGGAAACCTCCATCGATCTAAAACATCATTAAAGTGGATTTTGATTGTAAATGGTAAATTATTTAAAGGTCAATTCATCGATTTCATTGCTGGAATCCTTCTACAATTTCACAAGTTTTGAATAATATTATAGTTCCGTCCCCGGAATAATCCCCGTCTTCACCAGTGATGTCAACATGTTCTTTAATCATTGGGGAACCTTGAATGATATATGACACAATTAGATGTGTCTTACATTTTCTCCTACTTCAAATGAACATGATAAGAGAATCCAAGGAAGTATGTAAAAGATGACTCACTACATGATGTTTGACTTTAGGGTGAAGCAACTCCATCTCATCTCCAACAGATGCCTCTAAAACTTATACTCAGGCCTCATTTTGGTGTTTGGTTCTCTATTTATGTGTGTGTTCTCAATCTGCCCTCAAAATGGATTTGGTTTGTTTGTTAGGTGTTTTATTTAGTGATGTTATTAATAAATACTCCTTTATAGCTCTATTGATGTTGTATACTATTTAAATAACAATATAGTACATCGAATACTTCAATATGAAAATATTTATAAATATATAGAAATAAATTTATATATTTATTTATTATATATATAATTATATATATATATATTAATAATTATAATTATAAATATATATACATATTTAGAATTCTAATTATAAATTACTATATATTTAATTAAATAATTGTAAAATTACAATAAATACAATTATTATAATTTAAAAAATATATTTATTTATATATTGATATATAAATAAAAATATAAAAGTATATTTATAATTATATTCAAATATATATATATATATATATATTTATAATTATAATTATAAATAAATAAATATATATATTAAATAATTATAAAATAATAATAGAAATATTTATTATGTATATATATAAATAATTATAAAATTACAATAAATTCATTTATTATAATTTTATAAATATAAATAATTATATAAATATATTTACAGGTCGGGGTGATACGCTAGCAGAAAGTGGGAGGTCAGTTGGTAGGTAATGAGGGCGGGTGATGACTTCCTATGATAGTGAAGGGCAGCCAAGCCGTCGGTTGCTTGAGAGGCAACACTCTATGATTCATCAACCAGTTGTGGACCAGATCTAGTTTCTTCCGTTGGGATAGGTGACGCTTTCTCAGTCTTTTTCAGGTTTAGTCAAGAATTTCAGGGCGAGGACGTTCGGATCTGCTTCGTTGGCTTCTTCTAATTCCATGAGAGTCGTGGTAGTACAACCGAACGACTGTTCGACTCCTTCTGATACAGCGAGAGACACTGTTTTCCCTAAGCCCACTTGTTCCCATGCTATTATGGTTCATCAGGAATCAGCTCCATATTCAATAACGGATCTACGCGACACTATCTATGAAGGGATACCGAGGAATCAAGTGTATTACGCAAAGAACATTGTGATGAATTTTACACTTCCAACCCTACAATCAGGAAAAAGAAGACACTACATTTGTAAAGTCCAATCACGGTCTCTTCTAGACAAGGTTACAGAATTGAAAACACTCAATTATTGTGTATCTCTCTTATTTGAACATGGATAATTGCTTAGGGATAATGGAAATAATGAAGCGTTAATTGGAATTTTGGGGGTTTATGGCTACAACATCACCTCCCTCGATAAAGGATTTTTTTTCATGTTGTTTTTCCTACTATAGATATCAAATACAAAACATAGAGTATTGGTTCCATCAATTTCAAGCCTAGAATACTGTGAATTAAATATTGGGATCATTAACTTAACCTATTAATTGTCAATAATTCAATTACCCAAGTCTGAAATCAGATTCAAGATCTGAGCTATTTATTTTGGCCACCACAAATTCTTTGGTACATCGCCTCTGCAGTTGACGTTCTAATTAAGATGGGAAAAGAAACTGGAAGAGGCGGTTACAGAAAATTTTCTTGGGTATTTGTTGAGTTCAACCTCAGTTCTCCATTAAATCATTCCATTATTTTGTCAGTGGATAGTCAACGTTTTGATCATCCCATTGATTATGAGAGGATCCCTGAATTCCAAATTACTCTTCATTGTCCAATCAACATTCTACTCATCTTTACCATTTTTGTAAACAATATGTCACCTTTCACATATGTATTTTGAATATAGAACTAGTTAAAAAATCATCCGATTTATGTACACCCCATAAAAACACTTAGTTAAAAAAATAGGGTTTCTAATGGAATTCAATATCAAATGCATGGACACATATATACTAGAACTCATGTACATTTTTCTTAAAGCCCACAAACTTCTCTTAAAAAATTCATCAAATAATCCTTCATGATCATCCTGTATTCTTTATGGAATATAAATTCCAACCAACTTTATTATCATTAAAACCTCATGAAGAAAATAAATACTTTGTATAGTTCTCCTTCATACAAATTATATTTTAAATAATCTTCAACTTAGATCTTGCATGGTTCTCATTAAATAATAAAATATTACATGACCCTATTCAAATATTTATCTTATTCTTTTTGGAATCTGTCTTCCAAATTACTCTTCATATGCCAATCATCCTTCTACTCATATTTTCAATTATTGTAAACAATATGTCACCTTTAACATCTGTATTTTGAACTAATAATGAGTTTAACAATCATTATATTTAAGTAAACCCTATACGAACACTTAGTTAAAAAACCAAGTATCAAATGTTAATCAATCTCAAGGGAATGGACACCTATATGATTGAACTCTTGTATAGAATTTTTTCAATCCCAAAAACCTCTCTTCACAAATTATTCAAATAATACTTCACTATCTTCCTATATTATTTATGGTATATAAATTCCAACAAACTTCTTTGCCATCACAACCTCGTGAAAAAATAAATTATGTTTCATAGTTCTCCTTCATGAAAATTATAATTTAAATAATCTTCAACATATATCATTTATGGTTCTCATTAAATAATAAAATATTACATGACCCACTTCAACACTTTCTCTTATTCTTTTCAAAAAATGACTTCTAAATTACTCTTCATCTTCCAATCATCCTTATACTAATCTTTTTAATTGTTGTAAAGCATATGCCTACTTTGACGTAAATATGTTGAACATAGAATGAGTTTAAAAATACTTCTGATTTAAGTAAACCCCATAAAAACAATTAGTTAAAAAAACCAAGTATTTAATGGAATTTAATATCAAATGCATGGTCACCATTATTCTTGAACTCATGTATTGAATTTTTTCAAGACAAAAACATCTCTTAAAGATTTATTCAAATAATCCTTCATGTTCTTCCTCTATTCTTTATAGAATATAAACTCCAACCAATTTTTTTATAATAAAACCTCATGAAAATAATAATTATGTTTCATTATTCTCTTTCATGCAAATTATAATTTAAATAATATTCAACTTAGATCATGCATGAAATAATAAAATATTTCCTGACCTTCTTCAACTCTATCTCTTATTCTTTTTAGAATATGACTTCCAAATTACTCTTCATCTTCCAGTCATCCTTCTACTCATCTTTTCTGTTGTTGTAAACAATATGTCACCTAAGAAATATGTATTTTGTACATAGAACCACTTCAACAATCATCCTATTTAAGTAAACCCCATAAAAACACTTATTTAAAAATCCAAGTATCCAATGGAATTTAATATCAAATTCATGGACACATATATGATATAACACTTGTATAGAATTTTTTCAATCCCAAAAACATCTCTTCATAAATTATTTAAAAAATCCTTTATCCTCGTCCTCTATTCATTATGGAATATAAATTCCATATACCTTCTTTATCATAAAAACCTCATGCAAAAAATAATAATGTTGGATGGTTCTCCATGAGGAAAATTATAATTTAAATAATATTCAACTTAGCTCTTGCGTGGTTCTCATGCAATAATAAAATATTGCATTAATTTCTTCAACTCTTTCTCTTTTTCTTTTCATAATACGATTTTCAAATTTCTCTTCTTATTTCTAATAATACTTATACTGATATTTTTCATTATTGTAAACAATATGCCACCCTTCACATATGTAGTTTGAACATAGAATCGGTCCAAAAATCATACGATTCAAGTAAACCCCATAAAAACAATTAGTTAAAAAACCAAGTATCTAATGCATTTAAATATCAAATGCATGGCCACCTATATACTAAAAGTTTTTTATAGGATTTTTTCAACCCACAAACTTCTCTTCACAAATTCTTCAAACAATCATTCATGCTCTTCTAATATTCATTATGGAATAAAAATTCCAACCAACTTCTTTATCATCAAAACCTCATGATAACCATAATTATGTTTCATGGTTCTCCTCCATGAAAATTATAATTTAAAATATCATTAACTTAGCTCTTTCATGGTAGTCATGTAATAATAAAATATAGCATCACCATTTTTGACTCTTTATCTTATTCTTTTCATAATATGACTTCCAAATTAATCTTCATCTTCCAATAATCATTCTACTCATATTTTCTATTGTTGTAAACAATATGTCACCTTTCATATATGTATTTTGAATGTAGAACTAGTTCAACAATCAACTAATTGAAGTAATCCCCATTAAAACACTTAGTTAAAAAACCAAATATTAAATGAAATTCAATATCAAATGCAGGGCCACCTATATGATATAACTCGTGTACAAAATTCTTTCAATCCCATAAACTTATGTTCGCATATTTTTAAAATAACCCATCACGCTATTCCTGTATTCTTTATGGAATATTAATTCCAACCAATATCATTATCATCAAAAACTTAGGCGAAAAAATAATTGTGTTGCATGGTTCTCCTTCATGAAAATTTTTATTTAAATAATCTGCACCCACCTCCTTGTTAGGGATATAATCCCAAACCATGTATGCCTTTGAGTATCCCTAGGTTTGACATGTGGCCCTCTATGCTGCCTGCGAGCTGTCCTCATTGGCCACCCATGGGCGTGGTCGACCCAACGTCCCACATATGCTCTCGTTTAAGATTTTCTAGCTAGCTTAATAAGTTGTCCATGTTTTTAAGTAAGCCCCATACAAACAGTGAGTTAAAAAAACAATTATCTAATAGAATTCAATATAAAATGCATAGCCACCTAGATGCTAGAACTCTTGTATAGTATTTTTTCAAGATCAAAACTTATCTTCACAAATTATTCAACCAATCCTTCATGCTCTTCCTCTATTCTCTATGGAATATAAATTACATCCAACTTCTTTGTCATAAAAACCTCATGAAAACAATAATTATGTTTTTTGTTTCTCCTTCATGAAAATTATAATTTAAATATTCTTCAAATTAGCTCTTTCATGGTTCTCATGCAATAATGAAATACTGCATGTCCCTCTTCAACTCTTTATCTTATTCATTTCGTAATATGACATCCAAATTACTCTTAATCTTCCAATCATCCTTCTACCCATCTTTTCTATTATTGTAAACAATTTTTCACCATTCATATATGAATATTGACATTGGAACCAGTTCAAAAATCATCCTATTTAAGTAAACCCCATAAAAATACTTAGTTAAAAAACCAAGTATCTAATGGAATTCAATATCAAATGCATGGCCACCTATATACAAGAATTCATGTATTGAGTTTTTTCAAGCCCACAAACTTCTCTTCAAAAATTCTTCAACTAATATTTCACGATGTTCCTCTATTCTTTATGGAATATAAATTCCAACAAAATTATTTATCATCAAAAGCACATTCAAAAAAAATTACGTTGCATGTTTCTCCTTAATTCAAATTATAATTTTAATAATCATCAACTTAGCTCTTGCATAGTTCCCATGAAATAATAAAATATTGAATGACCTTATTCAACTCTTTCTCTTATTCCTTTTGCAATATGACTTCCAAATTACTCTTCATATTCCAATCATCCTTATACTCATATTTTCCATTCTTGAAAACAACATTTCACATTTAACAAATGTATTTTTTACTTAGAACATGTTCAAAAATCGTCAAATTTAAGTAAAACCCATAAAAACACTTAGTTAAAAAAACGTGTATCTAATGAAATTCAGTATCCAGTCCATGTCCACCTATATGATAGAACTATTGTATATAATTTTTTCAATCATATCAACTTCTCTTCACAAATTATTCAAATAATCCTCCATTCTCTTCCTCTATTCCTTATCGAATATAAATTCCAACCAATTTCTTTATCGTCAAAACTTCATGAATACAATAATTATGTTTCCCTGTTCTCCTTCATGAAAATTATAATTTAAATAATCTTCAACTTAGTTCTTTCATGGTTCTAATTCAATAATAAAATATTTCATGACCCACTTCGACTCTTTCTCTTATTATTTTCAGAATATGACTTCCAAATTACTCTTCATCTTCCAATCATCCTTCTACTCATCTTTTCCGTTGTTGTAAACAATATGTCAACTTTGACATATGTATTTTGAACTTAGTCGGAGTTCAAAAATCTTCTGATTTATGTAAACCCCAAAAAAACAATTAGTCAAAAAACCAATTTTCTAATGGAATTAAATATCAAATTCAACGGCGCCTATATGCTAGAACACTTTTATATAATTTTTTCAATCCCATAAATTTCGCTTAAAAAATTCTTCAAATAATCATTCATGCTCTTCCCTAATTCATTATGGAATATAAATTCCAACCAAGATCATTATAATCAAAACCTCTTGAAAACAATAATTATGTTGCATTTTTCTTCTTCATGAAAATTATAATTTATATAATATTCATCATAGCTCTTACATGGTTCTAATGCAATAATGAAATATTGAATGACCCTCTTAAACTATTTCTCTTATTATTTTCAGAATATTACTGCCAAATTATGGTTCACCTTCAAATCATCTTTATAGAAATCTTTTACATTGTTGTAAAAAAATTTCACCATTGACATATGTATTTTGAACTTAGATTCAGATCAAAAATCCTCTAAATTAAGTAAACCCCATAAAAATGCTTAGTTAATAACCAAGTATCTAATGGAATTCAATATCAAAAGCATGGTCACATTTATGTTGTAACTCTTTTATATAATTCTTTCAACCTCACAAAATTCTCATAACAAATTATTCAAACAATCCTTCATTCTCATCCTCTATTATTTATGGAATATAAATTTAAACCACCTTCTTTATAATCAAAACCTCATGAAATCAATAATTATGTCGCATGGTTCTCCTTTATGAAAATTATAATTTTAATAATACTCAACATAGCTCTTGCATAGTTCTCATGCAATAATAAAATATTGCATGACTTTCTTTAACTATTTTTATTATTCATTTAGTAATATGTCGTCTAAATTTCTCTTCTTCATCCAATCATCCTTCAACTAATCATTTCCATTGTTGTAAACAATGTGTCACCTTTCACATATTTATTTTGAACATAGAACAAATTCAACAATTATTCGATTCATCTAATCCCCATAAAAGAAAACAGTTAAACAACTAAGTATCAAATGGAATTCCATATCAATTTCATGGTCACCTATATGTTATAACTCATGTAAAATGTTTTTTGAAGCCCACAAACAACTCTTCACTAATTCTTCAAATAATACTTCATTTTATTCCTTTATTCGTTATGGAATGTAAATTCCAACCAACATCTTTATCATCAAAACCTCAGGAAAAAGAAATTACATTGCATGGTTCTCCTTTATTAAAATTATAATTTAAATACTCTTCAACTTAGCTCTTGTATGGTTCTCGTGAAATAATAAAATATTGCATGACCCTCTTCAACTCTTTTTCTTATTATTTTCAAATTATGACTTCATAATTAATATTCATCTTCCAATCATACTTCTACTTATTTATTATGTCGTTGTACAAAAAATGGTATGCTGCACCTGCCTTGAAAAAAGAAAACAATGTGTGATGCAACATCCGTGGAGAGTTGTTGCGCGTCAAATGTTGTGTAAGATGCACATATAACTAAGGTTTATGTATAGTCGTGCTATCAAATACCAGTTTGTCAATCACGTTCAAGGTCTCCTCAAATTGGTTTCTTCTATTGAGATTATCCCCAACCCACAATGTCATCACCGGCTGCCTCGAGCACCATCACCAAGCGAGGTCTCCACCAACCGGTTTCTTCCATCCAGTTCATCTTCGGCCTCCCAGTTCATTGTATGACACATCGAGCACCATCATCGGGCAAGGTCTGCTCTAACAAGGTTTATTCCGCAAAGATCGTTTCTGGCCCACAACCTTGTCGTCGGCCACTTCAAGCACGCTCACTGAACGAGGTCTCCTTCAACAGATTTCTTCTGTTGAGATCATCTTCGGCCAACCATCTCATCACCGGCCGCATCAAGAACCATCGCTGGGAGAGGTCTCCAACAATAGGGTTTATTCCGTTGAGATCGTCTCCAGCCCACCAGATTGTGGCCGACTGCATCGAGCACTCTCACTGGGTAACGTATCTTCCAACAGGTTTCGTTCACCAAGATCGTCTCCATCCCACCAGCTCATCATCGACTGCATCGAGCACTGTTTTCGAGCAAGGTCTCCTACAACAGGTTTCTTCAGCATAGATTGTCTTTGGCCCACCATCTAGTCACCGACCTCATCGAGCACCGTTGCTGACTGAGGTCTCCTCTAATAGATTTCTTCTGCCGAGATCGTCTCTAACCCCCATCTCATCCCCAACAACAATGAGCAGTAGCATCGAGTGAGATCTCATCCAACATTTTTTATTCCACCGAGATCATCTCCAACCCACCAGCTCATTGTCGGCCAGATCGAGCATCATCGCCGACCAAGGTCTCCTAAAACATGTTTTTTTGGTTGAGATCGTATCTGGACCTCGATCTCGTCACCAACCACAATGAGCACCATCACTGGGCGAGATCTCCTCCAACATGGTTTATTTCATCGTGATTATCTCTGACCCACCAGCTCGTCCATGGCCGCATCATGCACTGTCTCTGGGTGAGGTTCCCTTAGACAAGTTTCTTCCTCTGAGATCTTCTCCAGCCCACCAGTTGTTCACTGGCAGCTTCGAGCGCCATCGCTTGTCAACGTCTCCTTCAATAGGTTTCTTCTGACGAGATCATATCTGACCCACCATATCATTGTTGTCCGCATCAAGCACCCTCACCGAATGAGATCTCCTCCAACAGATTTCTTCCACTGAGATCATCTATGGCCCACCATCTTATCACTGATCGCATCGAGAACTTCCGCCGGGTGAAGTATCCTTCAATAGGGTTTATTTTACAGAGATCGTCTCCTGCCCACCAGCTCGTGGCCAACTACATTGAGCACTGTCAGCAAGTGAGGTATACTTCAACAAGTTTTTTCTGCTAAGATCATCTCGAACTCACCAGCTCGTCACGGGCCTCATCGAGCACCGTCACTGGGCAAGGTCTCCTCCAACATGTTTCTTCTACAGAGATCATCTTCGGCCCACCAACTCCTCACCATCCACATCAAGCACAATCATAGACCGAGGTCTCCTCCAACATGTATATTTTACAGAGATTGTCTTCGGCCCCCCAACTCATCACCAACCACATTGAGAACCATCACCTGGTGAGGTCTCCTCTAACATGTTTTATTCAACCGAGATCATCTCCAACCCACCAGCTTGCCGTCGGCTGCATCGAGCACCATTGCAAGGCAAGGTCTCCTCCAACATGGTTTATTCCACTGAGATTATCTCCATCCCACAGCTCGTTGCTAGCTGCATCGAGCACCATCGCTGGGTGACGTCTCCTCCAACAGGTTTCATCCACAGAGATCATCTCCATCCCACTAACTCATCACCAGCTGCATTGAGCACCGTCGCCAGGTGAGGTCTCCTCCAGTAGGTTTCTTCCGATGAGATCATCTTTGGCTCACTACTGCATCACCGACCGCATCGAGCACCATCGTTTGCCAAGGTCTCCTCCGACATGTTCTATGGTCTCCTCCAACGTGTTTATTCCACCAAGGTCATCTCTGGTCCACTAGCTCATCACCGACCGCATCGAGCACCATCGACGACCGAGGTCTGCTCTAATAGGTTCCAAGGACTCCTCCAAAAAGTGAAACACTTATGGCCCAAAATTTACAATTCATGAGGCTCTTTATGTTATGAATGACCATCTTTACATTGTATTGTGCACTATTAAACCAGAAATCACCACTAAGGGTGGTTCATAGATCTAGTCGGGATGATTCCAAGGTCTCCCTTTTTTTAGAATACGACAACATCGAATACACAGTGTCTATGGAACTCGGCACACCAGGTCAAATGGTCAATATTTCTTTTGATACTGGCAGCGACCTCACCCAGATATTGGAAAAAATGTTTGTACCCTCCACCTCCAAATCATTTTAACAATTTTCATGTGCTACCACAAGTACATGCGATGATGTCGCCAAAGGGAATACCCTTTTCCTCAACGACTTACGTAGGTATAGAGTTCTATATAATGATTGGTCGCACACCAATAGATGGTTGGGAAATGACTCTATGGTGCTGGGTGGGGATTTGATGGAACACTTTGTGTTCAGATGTGCCCATTACACTGAGGGATTCGCCCCCACCATTAGCATCCTTAGTATATCCGCTACCGACATGTCTATCATATCCCAGACCACTAAGACCTACAGTAAGGTTTTTTTACTGCCTTACAACAATGGCTAACATTGGACAACTCAGCATCGATGCGACAAACTTCCCTTTCCCTATCGTTAGTGGATTAAGCACACCAATCACAATCATGGATGAAAAATGTTATTCCATCAACCTCAAATATATTAGGATTGGCGATAGAAATATGGACTTGAAACCTACTTTGAAGATCATCGTAGACTCTAGGACTACGATCTCCAGGCCACCTCCATCGACCTACAACATTATTAAAGTGGATTTTGATCGTAAAATGGTAAATTATACCAAGTTCAATTCACTAATTTCATTGATAGACTCTTGCCATAATTTCACAGTTTTTGAGTAATATTAATGTCACATCCCCAGAATAATACTTGTCTTCGCCGGTGATGTCAACATGTTCATTAATCATTAGGGAACCTTGGCTGATATAGGACACAATGTGACATTTCTTCCATTTTCGTCTACTTCAAATGAACATGATAAGATCATCTTGAGAACTAAGAAAAAGATGGCTCACTACATGTGGTTTGATATTAGGGTGAAGGAGCTCTATATCATCTCGAACATATGCCTCTTAAACTCATACTCTGGCCACATTTTGGTGTTTGGTTCTCAGTTTATGTTTGGGTTCTCCATCATCCCTCAAAATGGATTTAGTTTGTTTGTTTGGGTTTTTTTGTAGTGATGTTATTAAAAAAGACTCCATTATAGCTCTATTGCTATTGTATACTATTTAAATAACACTACACTACATCAAATACATCAATATGGAAATATTTATAAATATATAGAAATATTTATAAATATATTTATTATATATATAAGTATAAATAAATAAATAAAATTATAATTTTAATTATAAATATATATAAATATTCAGAATTCTAATTATAAATTAATATATATATATTTAAATAATTGTAAAATTACAATAAATACATTTATTATAATTTTACGAATATATGTATTTATATAATGATAAATAAATATAAAAATATAAAAATATTTATAATTATATAAAAATACATACATATATATATTTATAATTATAATTATAAATAAATATAAATATATATAAATATATATATTAAATAATTATAAAATATTAATAAATATGTTTACTATATATATATAAATAATTATAAAATTACAATAAATAAATTTATATAATTTTATAAATATAAATAATTATATAAATATATTTACAGGTCGCGATGATACGCCGGTGGAAAGGGGGAGGTCGGTTGGGAGGTAAGGAGGATGGGTGATGACATCATGTGACTGTGAAGGGCAGCCAAGCTAGCGATTGCTTGGGCAACAATGCTCTATGGTTCATCAACCGGTCGTGGACCAGATCTAGTTTCTTCGGTTGTGATAGGTGAAGCTTCCTCAGTCTTTTTCAAGTGCAGTCATGAATTTCACGGCGATGATGCCCAGATCTGCTTTGTTGGATTCTTCTAGTTTTATGAGGGTCGCGGTAGCATAACAGAACGAGTGTTCGACAACTTTATATTCAGTGGGAGGCACTATTTTCCCTAACCCCTCTTATGCCCATGCTATTATGGGTCATCAATAATCGGCTCCACCTATAATAAGGGGTCCACCTGACACCATCTAAGAAGGGATTATGAGGAATCAAGTCTATTGTGCAATGAAATTTGTGATGAATTTTGCGCTTCTAACCCTACAATCTTGAAGAAAGCTGACACTGCATTCCTTGAGGCCAATCATGGTCTCTTCTTAACGTGGTCACAGAAATAAAAACACTAAATTATTTGGTGTCTCCCTTCTTTGAAAATGGATAATTACTTGGGGATAATGGAAATCATGAAGCACCTATAGGCATTTTGGTGGTTTGATGGCTGGAGCATCAACTCCCTCAGTAAAGGCTTTTTTCATGTTGTTTTTGATACTGCAGATCTCAAATCCAAAACACGGAGTATTGGTTCCATCAATTTCAAGCCTAGAATACTATGAATTCAAGATTGAGATCTTTTATGTAACCTGTTAAATGTCAATAATTCAGTTACCCATGTCTGGACTTAGATTCATGATCTGAGCTAGTTCTTTTGGCTACCGCAAATACTTTAGGACATTGCCTCTTCATTTGACATTATAATTAAGATGGACAAGGAAACTGAAAGAGGTGGGTATGGTCACTTTTCTCGGGTTTTGGTTATGGTTGACCTCAATTCTCTATTAAATATTTCCATTATTTTTTTAGTATATTCTCGTTGTTTTGAATATGCCATTGATAATGAGAGGATCCCTGACTTCCATATTACTCTTCATCTTACAATCATCCTCCATATATTCATCTTTTCCATTTTTTTAAACAATATTTCACCTTTCACATACTTATTTTGAACATACTACCAGTTCAACAATCATCTGATTTAAGAAAACCCCATAATAATAATTAGTTAAAAAACCAAGTATCTAATGGAATTTAATATCAAATGCATGGCCACCTATATACTAGAAATAATGTACATAATTTTTTCAAGTCTAAAAACATCTCTTAAAAAATTCTTCAAATAGCCCTTCATGCTTTTCCTCTATTCGTTATGAAATATAAATTCCAACCAAATTCATTATCATCAAAATGACATGAAAAAAATAATTATGTTTCATGGTCCCCCTTCATGAAAATTAAAATTTAAATAAGCTCCAACTTATCCCTTTCATGGTTCTCATGAAATAATAAAATATTACATGACCCCCACCAAATATTTATATGATTCTTTTTGGAATATGACTTGCAAATTACTCTTCATATTCCAATCATCCTTCTACTCATATTTTTCATTGTTGCAAACAATATGTCACCTTTAACATCTGTCTTTTGAACTAAGAATTAGTTCAACAATCATCAGATTTAAGTAAACCCCATAAAAATACAAAGTTAAAAAACCAAGTGTCTAACGGAATTCAATATCAAGTGCATGGACACCTATATGATAGAACTCTTGTATATAATTTTTTCAATCCCACAAACATATCTTAAAAAATTCTTCAAATAATCTTTCATTATCTTACTCTATTCATTAAGGAATATAAATTCCAACCAACTTCATTATCATCAAAAACTAAAGATAATAATAATTATGTTTCACGATTATTCTACATGATAATTATAATTTAAATAATTTTCAACATAGCTCTATCATTGTTCTCATTCAATAATGAAATATTACATGACCCTCTTCGACTCTGTGTCTTATTCTTTTCAGAATATGACTTCCTAATTACTCTTCATCTTCCAATAATCCTTCTACTCATCTTTTCCATTGTTGTAAAAAGTATGTCAACCTTGAAGTAAATATTTTGAACTTAGAACAAGTTCAAAAATCATCTGATTTAAGTAAAACACATAAAGACACTTAGTTAAAAAAACCAAGTATCTAATGGAACACAATATCAAATGCACGACCACCTATATTCTTGAACTCTTGAATATAATTTTTTCAAGACCAAAAACTTCTCATAACAAATTCTTCAAATAATCCTTCATGAACTTCCACTATTATTTATGGAATATAAATTCCAACCATCTTCTTTATAATAAAAACTTCATGAAAATAATAATTTTATTTCATTATTCTCCTTCATCAGAATTACAATTTTAATAATTTTCAACTCAACTCTTACATGGTTCTCATGCCGTAGAAAAATATTGCATGACCCTCTTCAAATCTTTCTCTTATTCATTTTGGAATATGACTTCACAATTACTCTTCATCTTCAAATAATCATTCTACTCATCTATCCTGTTGTTGTAAACAATATTTCACCTATGACATATGTATTTTGTACTTCGAACTAGTTCAACAATAGTCCGATTTAAGTAAACCCCATAAAACACTTAGTTAAAAAACAAAGTATCTAATGGAATTCAATATCAAATGCATAGACACATATATTCTCTAACTCTTGCATAGAATTTTTTCAAGCCCACAAACTTCTCTTCACAAATTCTTCAAACATTCCTTCATGATATTTTTCTATTCTTTGTGGAATATAAAATCCAACCCACTTCTTTATCATCAAAACCTCATAAAAAGAATAATTATGTTTCAAGGATCTCCATCCTGAAAATTATAATTTAAATAATATTCAACTTAGCTCTTGCGTGGTTCTCATGCAATAATAAAATATTTCATGACTTTATTCAACTCTTTATCGTTTTATTTTCTTAATATGACTTTCAAATTACCCTTATTCTTCCAATCATTTTCTTATACAAACATTTTACATTGTTTTAAACATTATGTCATTGTTCACATATGTATTTTGAACATAGAACCAATTTAAAAATCATATGATTCAAGTAAACCCCATAGAAAAAATTAGTTAAAAAACAAACTATCTAAAGGTATTCAATATCAAATGCATGGCCACCTATTTTCTAGAACTCATGTACAATATTTTTTCAATCCCACAAACTTCTATTGAGAAATTCTTATAATAATCCTTCATTATCTTCCTCTATTCTTTATGTAATATAAATTCCAACTGACTTCTTTATCATTAAAACATCATGAATAAAATAATTACGCTGCACGGTTATTATTCATGAAAATTATAATTTAAATAATCTTCAAATTAGCTCTGGAATGGTTCTTATGAAATAATAAAATATTTCATGACACTCTTAAACCGTTTCTCTTAATATTTTCAGAATATGACTTTCAAATTACTCTTCATCTTCCAACTGTCCTTTTACTCGTCTTTTCCATTTTTGTAAAAAATATGTCACCTTTCACATATTTATTTTGAACTTAGAACCAGTTCAAATATATTTCGATTTAACAATAATGAGGAATTGGTCAAGCATGTCATCTAAAGCTATAAAACCATAACAGTTCATCATGAATCACTAAAAAAATTCACATATACCAATAGAAATGTAGTGAAAGACTATATATTTGTAGGTATAAATGAACTATTGCAAATTACATTATGTTTTATCAGTATTAAATTCAAGTACCAATAGTTATTTTTACCAACATATACATCTTTAATTATTTTTTATTTAATACCAACATATATTTTACTATAAATTAAATTTGTTGTTTTATAATATTAATAGCGATAGTTATTTTACCATCAAATAAATATATCGCATGTTTTTATTCACTACAAATCAACCATTTAATTATATATTATTACCATTAGTTAGTAGTTTACTAAAAAAATATTATGGTTATACTAGTAAAAAATAGAAAAATACATGGAATATATTCAAAAAATCATCCTTGATATATTATATTTAGAACAAAATAAAAATTATAGTTTAAATATATTTTAGTTGAGAATAAATATTATATCCATGAGAAAAAACCATTCATTTTAAGGTTGAAAAACTGAAAATAAACCTAATCATTCAGATTTAATAAACAAGCATTAAAAAAGAAAAAAAAGAGGGAAAGATCTAAAATATATTCCCTCTTCTAACCTAGGTTTCTCCCACCCCCCCTCCCTAATCGCCTCCCAATCTTCATCATTCGCCTGCCACACTATTGAAATCTCCACCTACGCTCAAAATACTAGTTATTAACTGTTGATCACACCCGTACCCACACCCACAACCACACCTACACCCTCACCCACACCTACACCCACACCTACACACTCGATTATATACCATTTCCCACACCCTCGATTATCTACCAACCTAAACCCATTTTTCATTTAATTGGTCAATGTTTGGGCCACTTATATAGTACGTAATTATTCTCTTGATGTTTTAATCACCTAAAATCATGGGTATCTTGTGTTTAAATTGAATTTTAGTTAGGGTTTTCAGTGAAATTAAGATGAAACGAGCTTTCATGATCTTGTTATTTTTTGGGGTGATACAAGGATGGTAATTATGTACTCATCTGGTGCCACTCTAGCTGAAATGAGATTTCTTCGCTTCCTACATAACATGGAGAAGAATTTGATCGCATCATTAATCATGTTTACGAGGTGACGATTCTTCCACCTTCCATGGCCCCTACAAGAATTATGCAACTTAAGAAAACTCCCAAGATGAATCCTAGATGTGTTTTTTCTGTTAGTCCTAAGAATCATGGAGGGGATGAAATTTTATCTCTATCATTTTTAAGGGAAGGTACACTATTCTGTTGCCTTATTACCGAAGAACATAATTTAATCAGGATAATGATAAAGTGGGTAAACATTTCGGTGTTGATGATATACCTAGAACTCTTAAAAAAGCATTAAAGGTTCACCTTTTGGTCCATTTTGGGGATTTATATTTAGGTACAATAGAAGATGAAGATGAACCCTGATTAGTTGATTTTTTTATCAAGGATTCAAACAAATCATTAGTTAATTTCTATTGTTGTTTATTTTAACCATTTTTCCAAACCATAAAACTAATTATGCTTATTTCTTATTTTAATTTTTTTATATGGTCTTTGTTTTGTTATTCATATTGAGCTTCTTGTACAAAATATTAAAGCCAATGTTGCTTTTTGATTATTATCTGAACCTTTATGGGATTTACAGTATTACTTTCTTGTTTAATACTATAATTTACCTTTGAAAAAGTTCTATAGTCTTGTATAATTGAAAAATATGTATAACAATTATCATTTATGATTTGTATCTATGATGTTCAACTCATCTTGAATGTGGATAAATGTTTTTTAAATGATTATCAAATGTATAAGTAGAATTTTGATTGATAACAGAATGGAACCTGTATAAGTTTCTTCATATTGTTATAGGAAAAAAGAAAAATCACTAATTTAAAATGATCAATTTATTAGAATCAAATTGTAGGGTGAAGAGGTTTGGCTTATCTACAAAATTATTTCACTATTCTACATGTCCTATCGATAACTCATGTATTGGAATCTAGTATGGCTTCAAAATTGGTCAATTATTCATAGAAATGTGTGTAGAATGTATTTTTCAAATATATTGATGGTTTGAGGTTGATAAGGATTGAATCCCGAAGCAGATGGTGGTTGATACTTGTGGGGTTTTTGCTGCATATTTGCTCGGAAGAAAATATGGTTTTTGATGGCTGGATTCGTAGAAGTAGATGATGGCAGAAGCTTTCTTAGATGTTTGGATATAGATCTTTATTTTATTTGGGAGCCTTTTTAGAACTAAGAGCTAATGTAACATAGCTTGTGTTCGTGGGTATGTTCCTTTGGGGAGCGAGAGATATTGCTTCAGGGAGGTGCATGAGACTCTAATTCTTAGTTGTGCAAGGTGAGGTGCATGAAACTTAATAAAGGATACTCCATGATGATCCCTTTGAGATTAAAAAAATATTAATGTTTTCAATAAGATCTAATTAGAAAGATATGGATGTTGTTAGATGGTGGGATGAACAAATTCAATATTGTAAGTGTGTTGGTTCTTTTATTATGGGGGGAACTATTTTATTTGGAGGTTACACTCTCTTCCTGGGAGACATTCAGGCTTGGATAGAGGAGAATCATACCATAATGAAGAGACTTCCAAAGAACTTATCAAACAAACTAGGAGCACCTTCTCAACTATTCTATGAGGGAACTCTAAACTTCTCTTTCTATTATGTACCTTGTTGTTTTTTATGGAATACATTTTTATATAGAAAGTATTGAATGTAATTACCGTTTCACTACTATTTCATGCCATTTTATTCTGGTAAATCCTTTATTCCAAGGCCCTATTATATTGAATGTGAAACAATATTTAGGTTTACTTATTTTGATGAATTTTTTTACTCCCTGTCTTACCCTTTTTATCACCTATCATCATTGAGGATATGTTTTTTCTCTCTCCCTTTTAGTTTTGAATGGGTTATAAGTACATCTATTATGTAGTTTTTTTTCATTCTATGATTGATTTGTGTGCAGTTGATGAAATCAACTACTGTATTACTATGTCTATAGCGCATAATTTCTAGAAATGTCAGACCATGTGAGCATTAAATGGAAATTTTAGTGCAACCATATGTCAGTCCATTTAAATTCGTTTTTCTTGAAACATGGGGATTATTTACTACAGGTTAGAGGTCATGTTAGGAGTACTATGAGGCTTATTCACTATAGGTTCAAACTATAATTTATTTTATGGTTTTTTATGGAGAGATAAGGCTCGGTTGGTCAGAAACGATGGGTATTCTCTTTACGATTTTTTGTAGTTTCAATCCAACAAGGTTTTTGTAGTCACTGCTCATTATTTATTCAACTGTGATTAAACTGAACCAAGTTGGACTTAATAACATGTGAACCAAAGCTATTTAAGTTGAGTTAAATGTGGTTATTGAGGATTTCAATTGAAGACTGAACCAATACCAACAAGTTGGACCTACATGTAGGATGTTGGGGTCATGTGAGCTTAGCCAGAGTTACAGATGTTTGACAGGGATGAAGCTGAAATTCAAACAAACTGGTGACATGGACCCAAGCAATGAATTAAGGTAATTTTTCATTTTTTTTTAAAATAGTGCCGATACTTTTTGAGAATATTTTTTACTTTGGGACCACTATTAGAGGATTAGTTTAGGAACTGTTCTCTCATTCATTAACAAGGCTTTATCTAGAACCATAAACCTTTTGTCCCAAATGAATGATAGTTGAAATAGGATTCCAATGCATATCATATTTATTCGGTTTTACAATGTTTCTGTTATCATATAAATAGAAGATTGTTTTTTCAATAAAATATTTTTATTGATATTTTCATTTTCTTTTTTCCGACAATACATTAGTAATAATTATGTGTTAATGTCATTAACACTTCCTTGTCTATAAACATATAGGATTTTATCAATTATGATCTATAAATTCTGGATAGGTTTTCACTCCTCAGCATAGTCACAGTGGTATATATGTATTTACACATTTTGACATCATGTGGCGTGAATATGCATCAACCATACTAAATCAAATTTAAATGTTTGAAATACATTTTCATTCTTTTATTTTTACATGTATCATTATTATTATACTAAAATAACATATTTGTATTAAAAAAATAGATGATGAATACTCATGGAAATCCTTCATGAGTCAAAATACTGAGAAGTGAAGGCATCATCTGATTTCTTCATTTTATCCCACTGTGAAATTTGAAACTGCAATACCTATTTACCATCTATGGGGAAAGAGAATCACTTTGTTCATATCAATATGGTTTATGAGTGTTGGACTCTATTTTCACAAGGATTTGGACACCAATGAAAGAAATATAAAATCTGATGTAGTACAGTACAAGACATATATAATTTCATGCTAATGATGTGGGTAAGCATGTATAATATGTACAGGTAGATTATGTATTACCTAATTTGATCATGATCCTTATGTTTTATAAGATATAATTAGGAATCTATGTTTTACAGATTACATCATCTATAATCAATAATCTATGTTTTATAATATATAATGTCTAATGGATTCTACGTTTTATAATATGCACACACAAACATTACCATTTATTGTTTTAGAATACAATTATAGACTTCCATCAGAGGCTAGGTACTTGAACCCATTTCGAAAGCTCCAAACAATCCATAATTTATCCCGGTCACACACAACACAATATACAAGAACTGGAATTTACCTGGTTACCCACAGCAGCCCGCAAACTATTTGATGGCGATGTAGAAATTCATCCCATGCCTGACCTAGTGGTCCTTGAGATCGAGAGCCACAAATAGATCATGACCCAGTGCCTCCAGCCTGCTCATTAGCCACGTGAAAACACTTCCACTCATATTTCAGACACCCATCCAAGCATGATGCATGTGAGGAAAATCCAAAATGGATACTCCGACATGGTGGTCATGCAACAAGTTGACTGCCACCCACCATTGCCCCATCTGTAGCACTATCAAAACATGATGGTGTATGAAAAACATTGGGATGACATGGTGATGTCATCAAAAGTGACGAGGTTCAAGCCTAAATCATGATCCCACTCGTTATTCATCTTCATGCCTAAGGGACCTACATTCTGGTTCTGGTCTTAACTTTTTTTCAAGTCATTCTCGTTAATAGATGCCCAAGAGCTGAAGTAATCTGGACCCATGACATTACAATGACCACCTATAGAAGAAAATCAAATCCATCTCATAAAGAACTACTCATACTTTTTCTGAGGATCGAGCGAGGTGGGAAGACAGATTGGATTGAGAGTTGTCACTGTTAGAGGGTTTATACCTCATTTGGTGGCCCCACCCACACAAAGGTTAAATATTACGTAATATTATCAACATGATCCATTTTTTATCATAATTTGTCCAATTCTATTTTCTTAATCATATATGAATTGAATATTCCATTTTATCATTTATGCACTATTTTACACCCTTCTACCATTTTTTATACACATCTTCTTATTTTCAGTGTTAGTTTGGGGATGTGCTCCTTCCATTCACAAGTAAAAGAAAGGGGATATGCTTACATTAGTAAGGATGATAATATCCTTTTAGCCACATGTGTCCGAAAGTATGGATGACTTTCTTCATACTGCCAATGTGAATATAATATAAGAAGGGTAAACCTCTTGTGTGGACCACATCGCTAGTGTGAACCATGAAAACAACAACTGATGTGTGAGAAAAACATATGGAAGATGAAGTTTGAGGGAGTCAAAATAAAGTATATTGGAGTTTGAGAATGTTTAAACATGTTGGATTCATGTTTCTTGTAGATTGATGCATTTTCATGGAGTTTGAATATGTTTTTTAGTTATGTATGAACATGTATTTTCAAATAAAGTCTCTGTTGGAGTTTTATACAATCTAAATTTATAATTATTATATAATAAATAGCATAAATATTTTATATATAATTTGAATAATAAATATAACATGATATTTTATTAATAAATATTGGACTATATACATAATATTTTATTTAAAATATAATTTAAAAACAAAAATTAATTGTTGGTGTTGTTTATAAAAACAGATAAAATAATATTAGTAATAATATTACTGGTAGAAGGATATATGTTAGTAGTAATATTAGCAACAGATAAATTGTTTGTATGAATCTATTGCTAAACATTTTAACCAACATATATATTATCTGTTGGTATTATTATAATTGAAAAAAAAGTATTTTATCAGTCCCAATAACACTTAGCGATAGAGTTTTCACCAAATATTTAGCGAGAGATATATTTGTTGGTATAATGTTTTACCAACAGAAAATGTAATTTGACAAACAGATAGTCCCCTATTGGAAAAAGTCAAATTTTTTAGTGCATCTCCATGAAGGAATCCTTAACAATTATCCAAGAATCACCATGAAACTCAATGTCTAAAAACAATTCACATATTTCTTGGAATTTCAATACTTGAGAGGACTTCTTATAAGCTCCATTAACTTTGTAAATTCTTCATCATATTAAAATCAATGTATACTTCCTATTTCATTGATCATCTTTTTCCACCAATGAAAATCACTTTACAACAAATACAATCAATTCACAAAGTGTCCTCTTCAATCTCCCCATTTTTATTTGTTGGTAATACCTTTATAGTTATTTTGAGAATGTGTCAATATGTGGAACTATTATCTTCTCTCCCCCATTATCTTTTAAACTTTCAGTTCACATTCTCTCCCCCTTATTGACAAGAAATACAATGTTCATGGGAAAAAGGGTATCAATCCATACTTATCCAGTGTTCCATCCATCATTTCACTCTATGTCTACTTGAGTTGTGATTAGTGTAGAAAACAAGAAGATTTGATTTAGACAACAAGGTTGTCCATTACCAATTGAAAATGATACCTTAAGAAATGAGAACTCATATACCTATCTACTGGAATTATTCACATTCATTCTAGGCTAACATTACTAAATGTGAGATTAATATTTTTAAGAATAGTCAACCTGAAACTTCTGCACCCACTTCAACGTATAGATCAAAAACATTCAAGTGTAATATTATAGATAAGAGTACTTGGGGGACTTCTACATTTCTTATGTCATTGATTAATTTAATTTCCCCCTTTTGTAAAATGTTTTTATTTTTGATAACCTAGGATAAGAGATTAAGTGAGACATACCTTTTCCAATGACATGATCTTCATGTAATTTTTAGAATAATCATATTTAATAAAAATTGAAATAATAATTCTAGATGTTTTTTCATTTGTATCACCCTCAAGGGAAACATATATCATTATCTTTATAATGGTTTATCTCATCATGAATGGATTTAAAGATATTTAAATATGGAAAATACACCAGAATCAATCTTTAAATTGTGACAGTCCATATTGGACAATTTTCAAAACATTACCAAGGATGATATTCTAGAATATTTTTTCTTCAGAATACGGCGAAATAGGATCAAACCAAGATGGAATCCTCTTTATCCCAGATATCCAGAATAGGAAATTACATTATTCAACTTCATAATGGATGATCCTCCTTCATATTAGTATTTAAATACCAATTGATAAATCATTCAAGGATGGTGAATTCTCCAACTTGGCTAACTTGAAATGATAACAATTAATACTTCACAGGTTCTACCCCTGAAAAAATTAATTACCTTAAATTACCTACATTATAAGAATAAATAAAATACTCAAATATCATGGGAATAAGGTGTATCCTCATTGCTTCATTAATATGAACAACAAGGTTGAGATTATCTTCTCATCCAAGTTGCTCTATTTTCTCTAGTCTTCATGTCTGCACATAGGAACATCTATTCTGATTTTTGTTGAGGCAACATGTATTTATTCACATATTTTTCTTCTTTGTGTGGATATTTTTTCATCTTAATAACTATCATGGATGATACATTATGAAACATATTGAGGACTTCTTCTTATTCTGGTAGAAATTCTAAACTACCCTTTTGTTGCATTTAGCCCCGGCATGTTTCATTTAAATTCCATTAACATGCATCTGTATATGTTATTTTATATTATATTTAAGGTTATTAATCTATATATGGGGCATGGTATTTATGATTCATGGAACTGTTCATATAGAATTTCATTTTTTCTATTATTTATTTCATTACCCTATTATGGAAATCTTGTGTATTTGGTTTCCTTACCCATATAGAGGCTCATAATCTGGACTGTAGGTAAACTGAGATCAAACAAAAAGTATTTTTACAGGGTGTGATTCTTCACTTGGCCTCGATCCAATGTGACACTGTAGTGTGTATCCTGTAGCACCATGTGTCTCGTGCGCTGTCTCACATTCAGTTACTCAAACTACTACATTGATCTCAGTCGTCCACATGACTATGATCTCGTGTCGCTGCTTGAACTATGTGATTCTCTCTAACTTGTGATCATTTCTCTTCATTATTTCGATCTTTAGTGCCTCTCATTAGAGCGAGGTTAAACTATCTTGATTTCAGGTGATCTCTTTTGGTTTATCGAGAGATATCTTGTCTGAGGCTCTATAACGATTATACGGAGAAGAAGAAGGAAATCGAAGGGATCCCAGCCACCCACACTCCCCTCATTCAAGATCATGCCACCTCCTACAACCAGAGTACTTAGTTGGTGGATATTCTACGGGGAGTCGACATGGTTATGGGTTCTGGAAAACTACAGTTTAAAAAGGTTTTAGATCATGCCTTAACATTCATTTTAACCATGTTTCAGTATATATTCTTGGATATGAAAGTGATTCAATTTATTTTTTCATGTATTGTTCTGTATTCATTTTGGGTGTGTGTGTGTGTGATTCTGTCTAGGAATAGACGACACTAACTCTACATGATAGTCTTCACCGATGCCACCTAATTTAGCCAGGATGGCCTCCTCGGAGAGTTTATGAGGCCCTCTTTTCATTTTATTTCAAGTCTTTAATTGTCTTATTTTTTTCTTGATTCATAATAAAGATGTTACCCCAGTAGTGTTCTCGTCGTGTACGTATGATCAAACTGATCCGAAGCATGTTATATCTACTGTCCTTTACATTTATTCATTCTCTGTTTCATTTTTCCAGAAACATGATTTGTAAATAGATCATGTTTTATTCATTTAATAATAAATTGTTTAATCAAACTTGTCATATAATTAATCCATCCTATGTGAAAGTGGGTCTTGGTTGTTTTAGGGTTTATGTATTCAACCCCAATAAGTGGTATCAAATCCTTCTGTAACGTTAGTTTTGGGTTCTACTAAATTTGATATTGATAAGTTCTATCGTGAAAACTATTTTAATCTACGAAGAATTAAAATGACATCTTTACTGGACCATAACAATTTAATAGATGCCCTTGTTGGTTTTAGAAAGAAAATAGCCAACACTACCACTGATGTGAAGACATCCATTACTTATGTTGATGTCCTTGAGTAAACACTTAGGAAAGAGCCTAGATTAATACTTTAATATTTATGAGAAAAAGTGCTAAGAGATGTTGTATATGGGTCCTCTTCCACTGGTATATAGTCTAGGATTGAATCCCTTTATATGACTAAGGCCCTTGTTGGTAGATTATATAATAAAATCAGATTATATACTCTCATAATGTGCCTTGTTTTGGGAAAAAATACCTCAAGGTATCAATGATGCATTTTTGAGGTGATCATGTTTATTGAAAAAGTGGACAACTGTGTTGTGATTGTTGACAAAGAAATCCCTGACAAAAAAATTTGTTGACAACAGGGATTTCATGGGGGAATGTCGAGTTCAAGAGCTATGGTCAATGATCCATGTTTGATTCAAGAACGTCGACAAAGGAATCGATGATCTAGAGGCGGTATAAAAAGAATAGATACAAGGTGGCACCGTTTTCCAGTGTTTGCCAAATTTTTGGGCCTGAAAATTGACAAATGAAGAAAAGTGGTTTTTGGAAAAGGGACTTGCGGTCTGTTTACCTGAATGCTTAGAGACCTACGCGCCATATTTTTTTCAAGATCAGATCATAAAAATATGGAAATTGGATAAGGGTCACAGAAGTATTGGGTTGGTTGCGTAGGTGACGTGCGCGCTGAGAAAGAACTTGCACGCCGGTGCCTATGAATAATGGAAACTTGCACGCATGTTGTTTTTCAAGATAAGAACAACAAAATATGGAAATGGGAGAAGGGCACCCAAGTTAGGAAGTGGGTCGTACAAGTGACTTGCAGGGGAAGAGACCTGCGGGCCGAGACTTGCGTGTCAAGGGTAGACTAGTGCGCCATCGCACGGGGTGTCCAAATGCCTATAAATACAGGACCACCCCTCCTCATTTTTGGCTGATTTCAACACTTATAAAAATCAGATCTCTCGTCATGTAGATGTGGTGGTCACGCGAGTGGGGTGTGGCCGCATAGGTGTACTTCTGCACCAGTGTATGAAGTTGTGTGCCGGTTGGTAGTTGTGTGCCAATATTGGCTTGGGCGTAAAAGGGGTTGAGTCACGCAAGTTTGGAGTTACAAAAGATTGTGTCGTTCATGTGATTGTGGTAGAATTGTGTGCCAGTTGTCACTTGCATGCTGATATATGCGTTCCGGATTACACTTGCGTGCCAAGTAAGGTTGATTCACAGTGGTAATTCAGTGTTGCGTGAAAGCTGGATGATTTTATGATACCTTCGATGCAAAAAGAGATTCATCTACGGGTAAAAGTTAGACATCAACAGAGCATCTACATATAGAGGAAGATGCATTCCTTCATGAAAATAAAGATACATAACGGTCTATAAACTATGATTGGATCCTTTCTGGAGCAGTGAGAAAAGGAAGAGGAAGAAGGTGATCCTATCCACCGGCAGTGAGCACGAGAGAGAGAAATAGGGAGTGACCCTTGGGAAAGCAGTTAGCTAACCCTAAACCTTGTAAAGGAAGTGAGCCTGGGACAGAGTGACTATTCTCAAACCTTTTTATCCACATATAGTGATGAATAGTGGAATTTGGTACGACTGAAATCTTATCAGTGTATGCTCCTTGGACGTAGCCCAGTGAGGGTGAACCAACAAAAAATCTCTATGTCTGCCTGTTTACGTCCCTGCATTGCATTTAAAGCATCATCATCAGATAAAAAGAAAATAATTGATCATAATAAACACCCAAGTGAAAAAAGTGACCCTTCTAATAATGAGGTCAATATCTAGTGGGACATGAATAACTTTGAAAAAGAATATCCATACCCTGATTCACCCCCCCCCTCTCAGGGTATATAGGCCCCAATTGTTCCTAACAATTGGTATCAGAGGGAAGGATTCTTTTATCATATTTTTTTCTCTGACTTGGTTTAGTATATTTCTGATGTTAAAGATCCAATCTACACTTATCATATTGTGTCATGGCAAAGGGAACAACGTCAAAGAAGAAGCAGAAGGCTGGTGGTATTACCCACTGTTGAAGTGTAATTGGAAATTGTGTGATTCGGTTAAAGGAATCATTTAGTGAAAATAATAATGGTTTAGATGAATCATACTATTAAAATACATACTCATTCAATGATGCTGAAGGGATGAGTGAAGAACCTAATTTTCCAAGTGATGTTGGAACCACTGATGATGAAGAAACACCAAGAAGTCGAAAAGTTGAAGTTTTCCACAATGCAAAGGAATTGGATAAGAAAATGGATGATGTGAAAACAAAAGATATTCAGATCCAAGAACTAGAAACCGAGATCAACAAGCTAAGAGGTTTTAATAAAAGGATTATTGACGTAGCTACTGATATGATGGAGAAAAATTATTCTCAAGATGAATAATTGCGAAAGAGATCTACAAAGGTGGAAAAATCAAAATCTTGTGAAAATGGGAAGAATCTGAATTCAGGTGAGATTCAGAATTTGAAATCTAAAAATGATGATCTTTCTACACAGCTATCCGAACTAGTTCAGAAGAATCAAAGGCTAAAAAAGAGAATTCATGTTGTTCTGATTATATTTAAGAAGAAAAATTGAAAGTGAAAGAGAGAAGTGACATGGTGGATAAGCTCACATGGGAACTAGAAGATGAGTTGAGTAGTGGGAAGAATCTCAGGAAAAAACACAGGCTCAACCAGAATCAAGAAGTAATAAGATTCAATAATTGGAGTATGTGATAGAGATATACAAGAAATAAATAGAGATATCAAAGGACAAAGAAAACCTAAGTTGAAGGATGAACTGCACTTACTATTCTATTGTCTTTCGGAAGGTGGTGATAAAATGAAAAGGAAGTATG
This sequence comes from Viscum album, assembly GCA_963277665.1. Classification (NCBI taxonomy): domain Eukaryota; kingdom Viridiplantae; phylum Streptophyta; class Magnoliopsida; order Santalales; family Viscaceae; genus Viscum; species Viscum album. The sequence goes on from OY728126.1 coordinate 311,389,706, forward strand.
AGATTTCTGAGGAGAAACAACAAAATATTTTCTCAGCTAAAATACCATATTGCTTGGGAAAATCTGGAATTGGATTTGATGAATCCCCTCTCGTGCATGATAGAATGAAAGCCGTGAACTATTCTAGGAGTGGAGGAAAACCTTTAGGTGCTGGAGATAGGCCTTAGAGGACATTTACAAAAAGAAGCGACGAAATGTGATATTTTTACGAGATTCATAGACACACATCACGCTATTGATCAGAGGCTCTGGAATACATTCCAGTATGTGAAAATAGAAACATTACTAAATCTGAGAGTAAGAAGAAGCATCCTGAGAAATTATAGAGAAGAGTCTCTCGAGGGTAATCATTCATCAGATGTTATTACTGTGGAAGAAAGGGACACACAATGAGTATGTTCCAAGAAGATCATAAGTTCAATGTCAGAGGAAGAACACAAGATATTTCAACATCTCAACAAAGAAATGATGAAATGAGGTATTCTTTTGATGTAAAATGTTCTATATGTTCAGATTATGGGAATTTGGTAAGAAATTGCAGCAAGAAGAATGCAATAAAGGTAAAGTAACTCGAAAGGAGAATCTTGAAATCAGTGATGCATAATGAGAAATTATAAACTAGGAGACAATGCAGTAAGGAGAAGAATAGGATTACATCCTCAGGGGAATCACATGGAGTTGAATGAAATGTGTATCAGTCACGTCCTCTGTCATACTCACAACAGATCTCAAGGAGAGAATGTGAACAAAACTGGAAGATTAAGGGGAGATCTACTCCAGCTATGACAAAGAAGAATGAGCATTCAATGGAGGACTGACCAATAGTGAAAAAGAGTGTGGTGACTCAGACATCTGATAAAAGAAAGATGAACAAAGAATGTATTGAAAAATTCACAGTTCGTGTTCCACAGTGAAAACTGGAGGAAGGTGCAAGATCCTTGCAATGGAGGATGAAGCAAGGGAAGATGAAAAGTAGAGATATTCCTATACAGAGAAGGAATCAAGGGAAAATGAATTTTGGTAGAACATCAAATATAAAGATATGTACTAGTTGGTTTAAGCCCCAAATGGTGAGAAAATCCAAGCCTACAGAATCATCATATCAGAAAAAGATTCCTCATGTGAGTAATTAATGCTTAGTCATATGCCCAGAGCAATTGAAGTTTGCGATGAAGCTAGAAGAAGAAAAAAAAGAGTGTGATTCTCTGTAAGAAAGAATTGAAGGGTTGACGCATCAGGATCAACCACAATCCTCTTCTTGAGGATTCAAGATGCAACCCTCTCCCTATGTAGATAAATGCTATTAACAGATGATTCAAGTGTTTTAGGTTTTAGGGATATATGATCCAAGGGGAAATGGAATCTAAAGATGCAATGTAGAAAAGCTGATATGCTTCAGAGTATCGATTGGATCAAATCATGTACCAGTTTGAAGAAGAATGGGAGCAATAGAGCATAATAAGAAGTGATTGTGTTATTAGCTTCATCTCTTATTTTCTACACTGAGTTCCAACTCAGTAGGCTTCGAAATTTGGTTAATGGCTCAATGTTGAGTTCTATATTAGAATAAATGATTCATGAGGAAGTGGAATGAGAATCAGGGAGAGAAGAAGTGGCTGAAGTTGATTCAGAAGAAGATACTGATGGTGAGTATGAGGAAGTAAAATTCTTATCTTCATAGAAGCCAAAGAGTTGAGATGAAATTGATAGGAATAATATCATGTGTGATTAGTCAGCTCTAGTTTAAACAAGGAAAGTGAAATCATTGCAAAAAGAATATTTTCTATCTTAGGTTGAGAAGAAATTCTTTGCTGATGTAGTTGAAGATGAAAACTGGGTTAAGGCCATGATTGAAGAGCTAGATCAGATTGAGAAGAATCAGACATGGGAGATTGTTTTGAGGCCAGCAAATAAGAATGTCATTGGGACTAAATGGGTCTTTTGAAACAAGATGATTGAATATGGCAAAGTGATTCTAAACAAAGCATGAATGGTGTGCCAAGGATACTAAAAAATAGAGGGTATTGACATTGATGAGGCATTTGCACCAGTTTCAAGGCTGGAGACAATATGATTATTTTTAGCCATAGTAGTGGAAAGAAAGTTCAAAGTGTTCCAGATAGACATAAAATCAGAATTTCTAAATGGGGTTCTAGAAGAAGAGGTGTATGTTGAGCATCCAGATGGTTTTCTCATTCATGAGGATGAGAACAATGTTTGCAGGCTGAAGAAGGCATTGTATGGGATGAAATAAGAACCAAGCGCATGGAACTCAAGGCTTGATCAGTACTTGAAGAAGCTTGATTTCCATCATGGGGGAGTGGATTACAATATTTATTTCAGCAATGAAAGTAATCAACGGATGATGTTGTTGGTTTATGTTGACGACATAGTATTTGGTGGATCAGATGATTCTCAGTGCAGATGGTTTTACGAATTCATGAAAAATGAGTTTGAAATGTTAATGATTGGAGATCTAATGTTTTTCCGTGGTCATCAGGTGAAACAAGGAAGGAATGGATCATTCATTTATCAATAAAAATATGCCAAGGAGGTTCTAAAATGGTTCGGAATGGAGAATTCCAAGGAGATGAAGACTCCAGTTGCTACCCGGATGAAATTATCAAAAGATGAGGATGTAGAAGCAGTTAATATTACAGAATACAAGCAAATTATTGGAATTATATTTTACTTAACCGCAACAAGGCCTGATATTGTTTTCGCCACATTCTAAGAAGTGAGATATTAGAGTAATCCCAAGGAAAGACACATGCTTGCAGTGAAAAGAATACTTTGGTATATCAAAGGCACCGTGGATTTTGGTCTGATGTATAATGACAAATCTCAATCAGTGTTATTGGGTTACACTGATGCAGATTGGGCCAGATTAGTAGTTGATAGAAAATAAATGTCAGGAGGTGCATTATATCTTGGTGGATTGTGTATTTCTTGGATAATCCAGAAGCATGATTGCATTTTATTGAGCACCGCAGAGGCTGCGTATATTTCGGCCACTCAAGCCTGCACACAGTTATTATGGATGAAGTAGCAGCTTGAAGATATGGGAGTTGATGTGAAATATCCTATCAGAATCCAGTGTGATAACTCAAGTGCTGTAAATCTCAGAAAAATCCCATCCATCACTCATGGACAAAGCACATTGAGATAAAGTATCAATTTATAAAGGAGAATGTTGAGCAGGGAATCCTAAAGTTGGAGTATGTGCCTATAGATCTATAGGTTGCAGGCATTCTGACAAAGGCCTTACCCAAGGAATCTTTTGAGAGTCATCATTTGGCTTTGGGGGTTTAGTCGACTCCCCACATTTAAAAGAGTGTAGAGGTGGGACCCCCCCTATCCTCGAGGTATGATGTGTTTTTATCTAATGTGTTGATACGTGTTCTCTACTCTGTTACAGACTACAACAGAGTGGCCTTTGGGTTCATTGACAAAGGGGGAAAAATAGTGACTGTTCAAGGGGTAGACAAAATAGCTACATGATAAATTCTGAAAAATAGGGGAGAAGCTGACAGGTGAAGCAGTCAGATAGGGGGAGTATTAAATCTGACTATGCTAGATGTTATTGATCAAAGAATAGATATCACGACAGCTAAGAATCATGATAAAAACAGAAGAGTGGTCTGGGAAGTAGCAGGAATATTTTAAAAAAATAGGATCCATTTGGGGTCAACAGTGGATGTCAGAGTGGAAGTGATTCATTTATGAACTTTTCATTTACTATTGTTTCTCACGCCGAACATTGCTCATGTTGGCTTAGAGTATATGTTGAGTAAATCCTTTATCACTATAGGAATCACAATAGGAGAATGGTGGCTAAAGAATTAATGATGTATCTTTTTATGGAAGAGTTTTCAACAAACCCAAAGGGGGGATTATTGGGAAAAAATATTTCAAGGTATCATTGAATCATTTTTGAGGTGATTGTGTTTTTGGAAAAGTGGAGAACATTGCTGTGATTGTCGACAAAGCAAACCCCGACATAAAAATTTGATGAAAAAGAGGATTTCATGATGGAATGTCGAGTTCAGGAGCTATGGTCAATGATCCATGTTCGATTCAAGAACGTCGACAAAGGAATGGATGATCTGGTGGTGGTATAAAAATAACAGATACAAGGTGGCACCATTTTCCAGTGTTTGCCAAATTTTTGGCCCTGAAAATTGAAAAATTAAGAAAAGTGGTTTTTGGAAAAGGGACTTGTGCACCGTGTACTTGAAGGCTTGGAAACCTGCACGCCATATGTTTTTCTAGATCAAATCATCAAAATATAGCAAAGGGATAAGGGTCGCACAAGTATTTGGTTGGTCGTGCAAGTGTCTTGCGCCCCGAGAAAGGACTTGTGCACTGGTGCCTATAAATATTGGAAACATGGGTGCCTTTTGTTTATCATGAAAAGAACATGAAAATATGGAAAAGAGAGAATGGCTCCCAAGTTTGGAAGTGGGTCGTGCAAGTGACTTGCAGGGGAAGAGACATGCGCGCAGAGACTTGCGCACTGAGGGTAGACTTGCGCGCCATCGTGCAGGGTGTCCAAATGCCTATAAATATAGGACCACCCTCCTCATTTTTCAAGGATTTAAACACTTCGAAAAATCATAGCTCCCATCGCGCAGATGTGGTGGTCATGCAAGTGGCGTGTTCTCGCGTAGGGGACATGTGCACTAGTGTTTGATGTTGTGGTCTTGTTGGTAGATGCATGCCAATATTGGATTATGCATAAAAGGGGTTGAGTGGCACAAGATTGGAGTTGTAGAATATTGTGTCATGCAAGTGATTGATGTAGACTTGCACGCTAGTTGTGACTTGGGCGCTGATACTTGCACGCCATATTAGACTTGTGTGCCAAGTATGTTTGATTCACGGTGGTAATTCAGGGATGCATGAAAGCTGGAAGATTACCCGATACCTTCGGTGCAAAGAGAGATTCATCTATGGGTAAAAGTTGGGCTTCGACAGAGAATCTACATAAAAGGGAAGATGCATTCCTTCATGAAAATAAAGATACCTACAAGTCTATAAACTGTGAGTGGATCCTTTCTGGAGCAGTGAGCAAAGGAAGTGGAAGAAGGTGATCCTATCCACCGGCAGTGATCCAGAGAGAGAGAAACGGGGAGTGACCCTTGGGAAAGTAGTGAGCTGACCCTAAACCATGTAAATGAAGTGATCCTGGGACATAGTAACTGTTCCCGAAGCTTTGTATCCACATAAAGTGAAGAATAGTGGAATTTGGTAAGACTAGAATCTTTTTGACGTATGCTTATTGGACGTAGCCCAGTGAGGGTGAACCAAGTAAAAATCTATGTGTCTTCTTGCTTACTTCATTCCATTGCATTTAAAATATAATCATCAGATAAAGAAGAAAATATGTGATAATAATAAGCACACAAGTGCAAATAAAGTGACCCTTGTAATAAAGAGGACATGATCTAGTGAGGTGGGAAGAACTTTGAAAACGAATATCCATAGCCTGATTCACCCCCCTATCATGGTATATAGGCCCCTATTGGTCCTAACAATTGGTATCAGAGGGAAAAATTCTTTTATCAGATTAGTTTTCTCTAACTTGGTTCAGTCAATTTCTCACGTTAATGATCCAATATGCTCTTATCATATTGTGCCATGGAAAAGGGAAGAACATCAAAGAAGAAGCAGAATGCTTGTGGTATTACCAACTGTGGAAGTTTCAATGGAAAGAGTGTTATTTAGTTAAAGGAATCATGTAGTGAATAGAAGAATGGTTTGGATAAATCATACTATGAAAATACTTATGCATTAAATGATGCTGATGGAATGAGTGAAGAACCTAATTTTCCCAGTGATGTTGGAACCACTGATGATGAAGAAACACCAAGAAGTAGAAAAGTTGATGTTGTCTACAAGGTAAAAGAATTGGATCGGAAATTGGATGAAGAGATGAAAACTAATGATTTTCGAATCCAAGAACTGGAAACTGAGATCAACAAGGTAAGAGGTTTGAATCAAAGTCTTATTTATGTAGCTACTGATCTTAATGATAAAAATTATTGTCAAGATGAAGAATTGCTAAATCGATCTACAAAGGTGGAAAAATCAAAAGTTGGTGAAAAGGCGAAGAATATGAACTCAGATGAGATTCAGAATTTGAAATCTAAAAATGATTATCTTGCTACACAGTTATATGAACTAGTTTATAGGAATAAAAGGATAATACAAGAGAATTCATGTTGTTATGATTCTATTGAAGAAGAAAAATTGAAAGTGATGGAGAAAAGTGACACGGTGGAAAATCTCACACGAGAACTAGAATATGAGTTGAGTAGCAGGAAGAATCTCTGAAAATAACACAATGCTCAACAAGAATCCATAAATAATAAGATTGAACAATTAGAGGAAGTGATAGAGAAATCCAAGAATGAACTAGAGATATAAAAGGACAATGGAATACATAAGTTGAAGGATGCACTGCACTTACTATTCAATTGTCCTTTGGAAGGTGATGATAAAATGAAAATGAAGTATGAGATTTCTGAAGAGAAACAACAAAATATTTTCCCATCTCAAAGACCATATAGTTTGGGAATGTCTGGAATTGAATTTTATGACCCCCCCATGCATGATAGAATGCAAGCCGTGAATAGTCCCATGAGTGGAAAAAAAACATGTGCGTGCTGGAGATAGTCCTAAGAGGACAGTTTCAAAAATTAGTGACGACATGTTCTATTTTTGAGGGATTCATGGCCACAGATCAAGATTTTGTTCAGAGGATTTGGAATACATTTCAGGCTGTGAAAACAGAAAGATTACTAAATCTGAGAATAAGAAGAAGCATCATGAGAAATCAGAGAGAAGAGTCTCTCAATGGAAAACATTAATCAGATGTTATTACTATGGAAGAAAGGGACACACAATGATTATGTGTCAGGAACCTCAGGAGCTCAATGTATGAGTAAGAAAAAAAGATATTTCAGCATCTCGATAGAGAAATGATGAAATGAGGTATTCCTTTGATGGAAAATGTTTTATATATTCAAATTATGGAAACATGGAATGAAATTGTAGCAAGAATAACACAAGAAAGGAAAAGAAACTCGAAAGGAGATTCTCAACTCCTGTGACCCATAATGAGAAATTCTACACTGGGAGACAATGTGGTAAGGAGAAGAATAGGCATAGATCCTCAGGGGAATCACATGGAGATGAATAAAAGGTGTATCAGTCACCTCCTCTTTCATACACACAACAGCTCTCAAGGAGAGAATGTGAACAGACATGGAAGATTAAGGAGAAAAGTACTCTAGCTGTGATAAAGAAGAATGAACGCTCAATGGAGGACTCACCACCAGTGAAAAAGAGTGTGGTGACACAGAAATCTGATAAATGAAAGATGAACAAAGAATGTAATGAAAAATTTGCATGTCGTGTTCCACAACAAAAAGTGGAGGAAGGTGCTAGATCCTTGCAATGGTGGAAGAAACAAGGGAAGATGACCAGTAGAGAGATCCTACCAGTTAAGGAATCATGGGAAATGGAATTTTGGTGGAACATCAAAGACGAAGATATGTACTAGTGGGTTTAAGCCCCAAATGGTGAGAAAATCCAAGCCTGTAGAATCTTCATATCAGAATAATACTCAGTATGTGAATAATGATTGCATAGTGATATGCCCATAGTTGTTGAATTTTTCTAGGAGGCTAGATGAAGTAAGGAAAGAGTGTGATGCTCTCCAAGTAAGAATCAAAGGGTTGAACCCTCAGGATCAACCACAATCCTCTTCTTGATGATTCTAGAAGTACTCCTCTCCATATGTATATAAATGCTATTAACTGATGATTCAGGTGTTTTAGGTTTTAGGGAGATACGATCCAAGGGTAAGTAGCATCTAAAGTTATCGATTGGCTCAAATCAACTTGCAGAGTTGCAGAAGAAAGGGAGAAACAGAGCACAACAAGGACTGTTTATGTTATTAACATTATCTCTTATTTCCTACACCAAGTTCCAACTCAATAGGCTTAGAGATTTCGTTAATGGCTTAATGATGAGTGCCAGATTATAATAAATGAGGCATGAGAATGCTGTAAGAGACTCAGGGAGAGCATAAGTGGATGAAGATGATTCAGAAGAAGATATTGATGGTAAGTATGAGGAAGTAAAATCCTTATCTGCATAGAAGCCCAAGAGTCGAGCTGAAATTGACAGGCAGAAAATCATCAGTGATTAGTCTACTCCAGTTCAGAAAAGGAAAATGAAATAACTACACCCGACGTCTTTTATATCTTAGGATGATCCGAAATTCATTGCTGATGTAGTTGAAGATTAAAATTGGGTTCAGGCCATGAATGAAGAGCTAGATCAGATTGAGAAGAATCAGACGTGGGAGATTGTTTCGAGGCCATCAAATAAGAACGTCATCAGGACTAAATGGGTATTATTCAATAATATGAATAATTATGGCACAATTATTTGAAACAAATAATTACTAGTGTGCAAAGGATACTCCCAAATAGAGGATATTTATGTTAATGAGACATTTGCACTAGTTGCAAGGCTGGAGACAATCAGATTATTTTTAGCCATAGCAGTGCAATGAAAGGTCAAAGGGTTATAGTTGGATGTCAAATATACATTTCTAAATGGGGTTCTGGAAGAAGAGGTGTATATTGAGCCTCCAAATGGTTTTCTCATTCATGAGGATGAGAACATATTTTTTAGGCTGAAGAAGGCATTGTATGGGCTGAAACAAGCACGAAGAGCATGATACTCAAGGCTTGATCAGTACATGAAGAAGCTTGGTTTTCAGCGTGGGGGAGTTGATTACAGTCTTTATTTCAGAAATGACAGTAATAAATGGATGATGGTGTTGGTTTATGTTGATGAAATAATATTTGGCAGATCAGATAAAGCTCAGTGCAGACGGTTTTACAAATTCATGAAAAATGAGTTTGAAATGTCAATGATTGGAGAGCTAATGTTTTTCTTTGGTCATTAGGTGACATAATGAAAGAATGGAACATTAATTTCTCAATTCAAATTTTCCAAGGAGGTTCTAAAAATGTTTCGAGTGGATAATTCCATGGAGATGATGACTCTGGTTTCTAATCAGATGAAATTATCAAAAGTTGAGGATGGAGAGGCAGTTAATATCACAGAATACATGTAAATTATTGGAATCATGTTGTACTTAACCTCAAAAGGCCTCATATTGTTTTCGCCACATACCAAGCAGTGAGATATCAGAGTAATCCCAAGGAAAGCCACATGATATCAGTGAAAAGAATAATTCGGTATATCAAAGGCACTGTGGATTTCGGTCTGATGAATAATTACAAATCTCAATCAGTGTTATTGGGTTACACATATGCAGATTGGTCCGGATTAGCAGATAAGAGAAATTCAACATCAGGAGGTGCATTCTATCTTGTTGGATTGTGTTTTTCATGGCTACGAATAAAGCAAGATTGCATTTCATTGAGCACCGTAGTGGATAAGTATATTGTGGCCACTAAAGCATGCATACAGTTATTATGGATGAAGTAGTAGCTTGATGATCTGAGAGTTGAAGTGAAGTCTCCGATAAAAATCTTGTGTGATAACTCATGTTCTATAAATCTCAGAAAAAATCTCTTCCATCACACATGGACAAAGAGCATTGAGATAAAGTGTCATTTAATAATGGAGAAGGTTGAGCAGGGAATCATGAAGTTGTAGTATGTGCCTACAAGGCTACAGGTTGTAGACATTCTGAAAAAAGCCTTACCCAGGGATGCTTTTGAGAGGCATCGACTGGCTCTAGGGGTTAATTCGACTCCCCACACTTAAAAGAGTGTGGATGTGGGACCCCCCTCTCCTCGAGGTATGATGTGTTTTTTCCTAATGTGTTGATATGTGTTCTCTACTCTTTTACAGGCTGCAAAGGAGTGACTTTTGGGTTTGTTAACAAAGGGAGATAATATAGTAATTGTTCAAGGGGGAGACAGTGTGGATATATGAGAAATCTTGACAAATAAGGGGAGAAGCTGACAGGTGGGGCATCCAGATAGGGGGAGAATGAAATCTGACGATGATAGATTTGATTGATCAAAGAATAGATATCACGACAGCTGAAGATTGTGATAAAAGCAGAAGAGTGGTTTGGGATGTGGCAAGAATATTTTCAAAAATTGGTATCATTTTGGTTTCAACAATGGATGTCATAGTTGAATTGATTCATTGATGAAATTTTCATTTACTCTTTTTTCTCACGCTGAGCATTGCTCATGTAGGCTTAGCGTTTCTGTTGAGTAAATACTTGATTGCTATAGGAATAGAAATATGTGAATGGTGGATGAAGAATTAATGATGTATCATTTTATGGAAGAGTTGCAAACAAACCCAAAGGGGGAGATTGTTGGTAAAAATCCCTCAACGTATCATTGAAGCATTTTTGAGGTGATTGTGTTTGTTTAAAAAGTGGACAACTGTGCTATTATTGTGGAAAAATCAAACCCTGACATACAAATTTGTTGACAAGGGGGATTTCATGGTGTAATGTCAAGTTCAAGAGTTGTGGTCAATGATCCATGTTTGATTCAAGAACATCGACAAAGGAATGAGTGATTTGTAGGTGGTATAAAAAGAACAGATAGAAGGTGGTGCCGTTTTCTAGTGTTTACCAAATTTTTGGGCCTGAAATCGACAAATGAAGAAAAGTGGTTTTTTTGAAAAGGGACATGTGCTCCATCTACGTGAAGGCTTGGAAACTTGCACACCATATGCTTTTCAAGATCAGATCATCAAAATATGGAAAAGGGATAAGGTTCGCGCAAGTATTGGGTTGGTCACGTAGGTGTCTTGCGCGCTGAGAAAGGACTTGTGCATTGGTTCCATTAAAGATTGGAAACTTGTGAGCCTGTTGTTTTTCAAGATAAGAACAAGAAAATATGGCAAAGGGAGAATGGAACCCAAGTTTGGAAGTGAGTCCCGTAAGTGACTTGTAGGGGAAGAGACCTGCATGCCGAGACCTGTGCGTCGAGGGTAGACTTGCGCATCGTCAAGCAGGGTGTCCAAATTCCTATAAATACAGGACCACCCCTCTTCATTTTTCACGGATTTCAACACTAAGAAAAATCAGAGCGTCTGTCATGCAGATGGGGTGGTCGCGTAAGTGGTGTGTGGTCACGTAGGAGGATTTGTGCGCCAGTGTTTGAAGTTGCGTGTCAGCTGGTAGTTGTGCACCAATATTGGCTTGGGTGTAAAAGGGGTTGAGTCGCGCAATTTTTTAGTTGCATAATATTGTGTCGAAAAAGTGATTGAGGTAGACTTGCATGCCAGTTGTGACATGCATGCTGATACTTGCACACCATATTAGACTTGTGCACCAAGTAAGGCTGATTCATGGTGGTAATTTAGGGCTGCGTGAAATTGGAAGATTGACCGATACCTTCGGTGAAAAGAGAGATTCATCTACAGGTGAAATTTTGACATCAACAGAGCTTCTACATATAGAGGAAGATTCATTCCATCATGAAAATGAAGATACCTACAGGTCTATAAACTGTGAGTGGATCATTTCTTAAGCAGTGAGCAAAAGAAGAGGAAGAAGGTAATCCTATCCACCGGCAGTGAGCCAGAGAGCGAGAAACAGGGAGTGACCCTTGGCAAAGCAGTGAGCTGACCCTAAACCTTGTAAAGGCAGTGAGCCTGGGATGAATAGTGGAATTTGGTATGACCGGATACCTGTCGGCGTATGCTCCTTGGATGTATCCCAGTTAGGGTGAACCATGTAAAAATTATGTGTCTACCTGTTTACTTCCTTGCATTGCATTTAATGCATCATCATCAGATAAAGAAGAAATTAAGTGATCATAATAAACACACAAGTGAAAACAAAGTGACCCTTGTAATAAAGAGGTCATGATCCAGTGGGGTAGTAAGAACATTGAAAAATAATATCTATAACCTGATTCACCCCCCCCCCTCTCAGGGTATGTAGTCCCCTATTGGTGCTAACACCATCAAACTAGAGTCAGGATTCATATCAATGAATTCAATAAAATATTGTTAGATATAAAAATAATAGACATTAAATTAGATGATGAAGGCCAAACCACTATAATGTTATAATCATTAGATGATTCAATTAATTTTGTCAAATACACTATGATGTATAGAAAATAAACACTCACACATGAAGAAGTAAAATCTAATTTACTCTCCAAAGACTTTCACAGGAAGGTTATTGTTATGACTGAGGTTGAGAGTTTAAATATCAGATATATAAGTGAGTCTAGAGGCAACAGTGAGCAAGGGCTAGGAGAAAATTAAGGATTTAGTTTAATAAGAAAAGATACAATTCTAAAAACAAATTTATTAAATGTTTTGAATGTTAGAAACCTAGACATATTAAGAGGAATTATACTAATAAGAAAGTCGACTGTAGAGACAATAGTAATGACCATTAATTATTAGTTGAGTAGGATTTTAACATTGTTGATGTGTTAAATATTTCAAACATTTTCATATTTGATGAATAGATCCTGGATTCAGGATGTTCATCACACATGTTGCCTAAGAAGAATTATTTACTAAGTTGAGGGAAATTGAATTTGGTGTGGTATTTATAAGGAACAATAGGAGCTATCACATTAAGAGAATATGATCTGTTTTGTTAGAGAATCATGATGGGGCTATCAAGTACCCTAAGAAATTTAGGTGGATATCCAAATTAAAATGAAACCATATATGCCTAGGAATCCTTGATCAAAAGGGGTATAACTTTAATTCAGATTCTCGAAGTCTTAGAGTTGCCTGAGAATCCCCCACAATTATGAAAGGAACCTTCACAATGGTCTTTTTGTGATAGACGGTAAGGTTCGTAGAATTTAGTTTAACAACAATTTTAATTTAGAACTTGATTCCAAAACTATTGGGAAATGAAGATTATGGAATGTTAGTGCTAAGGGCCTTAGTGGACTTAAAAAATAGGGGATTTTGATTAACATCACTCCTAGCAGACTCTCATTCTGTGAGGATTGTGTTTATGGGAAATCCAGAACATTTATCTTCAGTAGGTCTGTGTATATGGCTAAATAACCCCTTGAATGTGTACATTCTAATTTTTGGGGTCCATATAGGGTCACCTCCCATGGTGAAGGCTTATACATTTTGACATTCATTTATGATTTCTCTAGGAAAGTCTAGATTTATATACTCAAACACATGTTTGATACCTTTCAAGGCATTAAAAAATGGAAAGATGGGTAGAATGTATGTCTAATAGGAAACTCAAAGCCTTAAGATGTGATAACAGTTTAGAGTATCATTCCACAAATTTCATTGAATTCTGTGAATATTAGGGAACAAAGAGACATAGTACTATTGTGGAAACCACACAATATAGTGGATTATAAGTGAGAATCAATAGGACTATTCTTGATTGGGTGAGGTTTATGTTGTTCCACTCAAAACTCCCCATGTCCTTCTAGGCTGAGTATGCTTCAATATTAGTCTATCTTATCAACCATTTCCCATATTCTGCAAATTCATTTAAGACACCTTTAGAAATTTAGACAGGCACACCCTATGTCTTGTACACCTTAAGACTTTTGGATCAATAGATAATGCTCATACACACATCAATAAGCTAGATCTTAGGGATGTTCAGTGTATATTTGTGGTTACACAGAGGGTTTTAAGGGGTATAATCTACGGGTAGATAAACTGACATATCAAATATGTACCATTATCCAATATGTAGTGTTTCAGGAATCTAGTATATCCAACGAAAAGGGACCTGAACCTGTAGAGACATCTTATGACACCGCAGGTCCATATAGAGTCTCAACACCCCAAGGTGTTGAAGTCCCTTTTGAATCCAATGAACACTCATAGTCCCTCAATGGTCCAACTCCCCCCATTATCTAGACCCAAGTTGAATCTAATCCCAATTAAGATTCTGAAACTGAAACCGAGGAACCCAATTATTTGAGAAATTATCAGCTCATTGGGATAAAGAGAGGAGGATTATTATACCTATATCCCATTTTAATAATGAAGAAATTGTTTCCTATGTGTTTAATGTACAACAATACTTGTTTAATGATGAACCTCAAACATATAAGCAGGCTATTAAGTCCAAAGAATCCACAAGGTGGCTGAGTGAAATGTAAGATCAGATGAATTATCTTCTTAAAAACATCACTTTGGTTGTTATTTCTAGACCTAGTAAACAAAAGGTCATATGATCTAAATGGATTAATAAGAAGAAACAAAACAATGTTGGAGAAACTAAAATCAAATTCAAAGCCTGAATGGTTTCTAAAGGATTTTTTCAATGTGAAGACATTGATTACAGTGAAATTTTCTCACTAGTTACTAAACATTCATCTATTAGAATTATTATTTCTATTGATTCCAAATTTGATTTTCATGTTGAACAATTAGATGTAAAAACTAATTTTTTACAAGGTAGTCTTGATGAATCAATTTATATGACTACTCCTGAAGGATTTTTAAAACCATTCAAATCTAATCATGTTTTTATTCTTAAGGAGTCTTTATATGATTTTAAAAAATATTAATGTTAATAGTTTAAAAGGATTGATTCATTTATGATAGAAAATAATATTTCTAAAAGTAAATTTGTTGAATGTGTATATTATAAAACTGTTAAAAATGAGTCTGTTTACCAGTTATTATATGTTGATAAAATGCTTTTAATTTGTAAAAACATGAGGATTATAAATTCTTTGAAGAACCAGTTGAATCATATCATTGAAATGAAAGACATAGAACATTCTAATCAAATATTAGGCATGGAAATAATAATATATAGGAAACTTAGGACACACAAATCAAATATAGGGAATGGGAATAATAAGTGATAAGAAGGCTTGAACCATGTACCTATATTAATTGGATTATGTTAATAAGGTATTAAGAAGATACCAGTTTGAGCATGTTAAACCTGTTAGTATTCCTTTAGGACAACACATTATGTTGTCCTTGGACCAACCCCTTAAATAGGATGATGAGGTTTCCTTCATGAATAATATTCCTTATGCTAATTTGGTAGGAAGTCTTATATATGATATGGTTTGTTCTAAGCCAGATATTGTTTTTATTATTTGTACATTTAGAAGGTTTAAGGGTAAAATTAGTAAGCCTCATTGGCATGCATTGAAGTGGTTCCTCAGGTACGTCTCTATGTTTGATAAATTATGAATTCAATACTAATTAAATAGTATTTTTGATGATGATATAGTTGGCTCTATTGAAAATGATTATGCTACAAATGTTGACACCCAAAAACCCATCACTGGTTTTTTATTTCTTGTATATGGTGGACTGGTCTCTTAGAAGTGCAATATGCAGTCAGTGGTTTCAATATCTACTACTGAGGCATAGTATATTTCCATGACAAAATCCTTAAAAAATGATATATGGCATAATTGTTTTCATTATGAGTTTTCAATATCTACTAATAGCATAGTATTCCACTATGATATCTGATCTGCATTATATATTTTTTTAAAACTATGTATTCTAGGGTAGATCAAAATACATTGAGATTAGAATTCATTTTTAGGGATATTATAGAATCTGTGATAGTGAGTGTCACAAAGATGCCCACTGGATCCAATCTAGTTGATAGTTTGACTGGGGTTATTACATTATCTAAATTCATGAATTGCCTTAAATTAATGAATATAGTCCCAATTCTAAAAGTTAGTTTACGAGGACATCATCCTTAAATTCTCTTTAATTTCATGGTGGGTATCTCTTGTATTTATCTCCCGCATGATGCATTTAAATTCCATTCACATTCCTTTTTATATGCTTTTGTTCACATTATCTTTAGGTTGCTTACTCTGTACATGGGGCATGGGATATACGATGCATCGAACCATTCATATATGGATTTTTTTTCTGTTTTTATTTCATTTACCCTATTATGCATATCCCATGTATTTGGATTCCATACTCGTATAATGGCTCGTAATCTAGACCATTGATAAACCAAGATTAAACGGACAGTATTTGCGTTGGGTGTGTTTCTTCGCTCGGCCTGAATCCGCTTTGACGCCTACATGCATATCCTATTACACCTTGTGTCTAGTGTATTGTCTTGCCTCAATTACTCAAACCACCGCTTTGATCTCAGCCATCCACATGAATATGATTCCATGCCACCGCCTAAGCTGTCTGACTCCATCTATCTTTCAATCATTGATCCTCACTATTTCAGCTCTGTAACTCCTCTCATTCGAGTGAGGTTCTGCTCTCTGGTATTGGAGGATCTCGTCTGTTTCATCGAGAGCTCTCTTGTATGAGGCTCTATTGAGATTTCAAGGAGAATAAGGACATCCATGGGATCCCAGCCACCCACACACCTTTGCCGATATTGTTCCACCTCTTGCAATTAGATGGTTTCTTCGATGGATATTCAATGGGGAATCGACTTGGTTTTGGGTTTCAGATGATTATGCTTCAATAATGTTTCTGATATTGACTTACATTTCATTATATCCAAGATTTGGTATAGATTGTTGTCTTTGTAAGCAATTCAATTTTTTTGACATGTATTGTTCTGTATCCTTTTTGGGTGTGTGCATGAGTCCATCCAGAAGTGGACACACTACTGTAGATATGGCCTTTAAAAGATCAATAAATACCATATATAGTGCCAAAAAAAGTGTTGTTAATAGAGGAGTTGATAAATGGGGGATCCATTTTATTAGAGCTAAAAAAGCACTGATAAAAACCCCCTTTATCAGCACTAAAAAAATCGCTGATAAAAGTTTTTTTTAAAAAAAAGTTAAATAAATTTCTCCAAATCGGATGGGGTTTTAATAGCACCTAACCCCCCTTCAACAACACTATTAAGCGCCCCACTCACCCACCTTCCCCTACTACCCCTATCCACCCAACCCCACCCCCAACCCTTTAACGATGCTAGAACCCTATTTAACAGTTCTTTCACAACCCTTCACCACCACACATGCCCCTGCCTCCCCCACAATTCGAACTCGAGACCTCCCACTGTGTGCCTGGACCCTTTACCACTTTTCTACATTGCATTGTTTTACATTTAATGATATTCCTATTTATGTATATATAATGTTATATTTATTCATATATTAATATTTATTTATATTAACAAATATATGTTTATATAAAAATATATATTTAGTTATTTTAATATATATATACATGTTTATATAATTCCATATATTTATATTAACATATATATATTTATATTTATATTAATATATATTTATTTTGATATATTTATAATTATTTAGGTATTTTTTTATCCATATATTTATTCCTATATTATTATATACCATTTTGTTAATACAGACACATAAACACATTATATAGGTATATAAATATTCATATATTTTTATTTTAAATAAAATGAATATTTGTTTTTTATTTATATGAAGTTTATATATTTTGTAATATATTTTATTTGTAAATATGTTTAATTATTTATTTATAAAATTAAATTTTTTATGTGTGAATATATAAAAAATATTTATATATTGTTATATATTTGATTATAAATAATATTAAATTGTGAAAAATTATAAAATTTTAAATCCATAATATCAATATGAATGTAATCCCTTGGAATAAATTCACTTCCCACTAAGAAAGCGATAACAGACCCCCTAAAATGAGGTTGAAATTCCATCAAATGTTAAAAAAATTAGCTATCCCGACTAAAAAACATAGTTTTGGAGGCCTTCTAGGTCTTTTTTTGGCCTCTGAAAATGTGAAAAAAAGGTTCCCATGTGTTTTTAGTGCGTAGTGATTGTTGCAGGATTCGATTTCCTATGTTGTAGAGCTCAAACAGATTCCCAGGTTAAAAGTTATGATCGTTTGAAGTTTGAGTGATGTTTTAAACTTATTTTAGATCTTTTTTTTTGATTTTTTGTGTCTTCAAATTATTATTAAATTAGTATTACTAAATAATAATTTGCAAATTATTAATTAATATTATTTTTATAAATATTTTATAATCCATTTTCACTTCATGTCTTATATATTAAGTGTAATTGTCTATTTATACTTATCTAAAACATATTTAAAAAATATATATTATATTTATATCAATATAAATATATTTATATATTTATATATTTATATTTTATTTTTAATGAAATATATATAATTTTAAATAAACCATTTATCAATGCTAGCAAAAAACAATGATAAACACCACCATTTATTAGAATTTTTTAGTGTTGAATAAGGTACACCCTTTATCAGCTCTTTTTTTAGCGATGTTTAAGGGCAGCGCTGTCAAAACCTGTTTTTGTGGTAGGGAAAAAACTACCTCTATGTGACGGGCTTCACTATTTCAACCTAGTTTAACATGGCCAGCCAACATGGATAGTTTCTGTGGTCCTTATTTTTTTTTCTTTCGAGTTTGTAATTTCCTTGTTTGTTTTCTTGCTTCATAATAATGTTGTTACCCGAGTGGTGTTCTCTTCGTGCACATATGATAAAACTAATTCAAAGAACGTTTTATCTTCCTTAATTTTACATTTATGTATTCTCTGTTTCATAGTTCTAGAAACTCTATTTGTGAATATATCATGTTATTTTAGTTTAATGATCAATTCATTAATCAAACATATCATATAATTAATCCATCATATACGAAAATGGGCCTTTGGTGTTTTAGGGTTTAAGTATTCAACCCAACACTTATGCAATTTGACTAGCTTTCTTATATCTCTCAGACATAATATCTATAACATAAGAGTTGTATTTTCTTGAAAAATCCTCATGCACATTGTCTTCATCATGTGGAATCTTCAATTTCCATTTTTCACTAATTTTAAATTGTGCATCTTCCATTTTTCTCGTTCTTTCTAAATATTTTGGCAAGATAAATAACATGTCATTAGGAACTGTGGAATCATGTTTGGATCTTCCACATGAGTTGTTTTGAGTCTCATCTTTTTTAGTACTTCTTTTGGAAGAACTAATCTACAACTTCATGGATTTAGAATCCAAGGTCTTCAAACCATTCTTCATTGATACCTTATATGGAGATTTATTGTAATGACCTGGATTTTTTAATGTAATTTGTTAAAAAAATATATGGAAATTTTATGTGTCCGAGAAAATGGACGGCATGTGATTCCGAGGCTCGGTGTGCCCGAAATGAATTTTTGAACTTTTTTTGGCAGCGTTCAGTAAACGTGCAAGAATATTTTTGTAACTCTTGAACCAGTGCTTGGAATTGAAATCCAAGGACACCGTTCAACTCATAGTGTCAGTATTCGCTTAAGGAGACCTTCACCTATACCGTAGTAGGTTGAGGAAAAAATTTATTTTTTATGTCTTTCGTGGTAGAAGAAAAATAAAATAATTAACATTTTATTTTTCTTTTGAAACATCTCTTTTTGAATTATGAAGGTAGGGACCACCCGACCTGGAAAACTTCCCATTCTAAATTCATGGGGTGGTAACCACCCGAACCCCTTTTAATGTGGGAAAACCTTTAATATCTCCATTGTTAAACTGTTCCAACTTCAATTAATTAATGGCGTCAACATTAATTAATTGATAGAATTATTTTTACTATGTTAGATCATCATTTCCTTTTGGGG
Source organism: Viscum album (assembly GCA_963277665.1). Lineage (NCBI taxonomy): Eukaryota > Viridiplantae > Streptophyta > Magnoliopsida > Santalales > Viscaceae > Viscum > Viscum album. The sequence goes on from OY728126.1 coordinate 311,409,310, forward strand.
AAATCATTGGAAAATGAGAGATTTGGGAGAACATTGGAGAAAAATTTCTTACAAATGAAGAATACCCTCTCCAATGAAGAACGTACTTCGGAATCAAGAGCAAGGATGACGCCCGAGCCTAACTTCTAATGCGTGTTGCAGAAGAGAAAATCATTAGTACCCTCATCGCCTTCACCGACTTCATCTCGTGACAACGTCAACGAGAAATAGAGTTAGGGAATGTTGTTTTGAATACCCTTACCATGTTCTAGTTGATCTTCTTGATTTATGAATAATTATGCCTCTTGGTACCATTCGAACGTGGAGGGTTTGGGACAAACAAACTCAACCCGACCTCTCAGCAACCATTGTGGATTTAGGTGGTCTCGAATCGATGGCGATGTCTCTAGATGAGAGCGGGAGTCTACGGAATGAAGAACGGGCTACCGGGGCACGCTCGGTGACCCGAGGAACATCGTCGACGACCATACTGGAGCCCAGCATCGGTGGGACATGGGAGCGGTGTCGCAGCCGCGCCACCAGAGAAGGGGCATGCCCCATCGTCCACGGTGGAGAAAGGGCGGTGCCCGATGCCCGAATGGACACCCGAAGGTGGCCGCAGCGCACGTCCGTGCCGTCGGGCCTGCAGGAGTTGCGGAATGAGGCCACGGTGGTGAAGGGAGGGCGGTTGACACGCTAATAGCTGCCGGTGGTGGCATGGTGCACGACCATGCCAACGATGAGGGCAAGTTGTTCGACTAGTCAGGGAGTCGAGCGGGACCCCGAGACCCATGTACCAGCTGCCGACACCACATGGCACCAGTTGGTCGGCCACCCAACCCGAACGACTGGGTCATTCGGGGTACCCAGGCGGAGCCTCCCCCTTGGGTGGCGGCTAGGCCGGACCCCACCATGGGGCCACCCAATCAAGGGCCAGCGGGCTGCCCAGCACGGGCCACCCAGCATGGGCCGCCCAGCGCGTGCTGGGCGGGACCTAGCGGGTCGGGCCAGGTCAGTTTGACCGGGTCGAACCAGACCTGGTCCAGCTTCGACCCCATTCCACTCTTTCAGCCATAAAATGAGCTATGGGAATCCATTTCACGAAACTTCTACAGCACTGAAAACCTTGGATCGAGATGGTCTTTTTGGTATACCCCACATGTGTTTTGGATGAAGTTGGGGTAAGACCGAGTTGGATCGAACACGAATCCAAACGGTCCCTCAGGACTAAATTGCCAATAACTTACAGAACGAGCATCTCATTGATGCACCATATGTCGCAATGATACCCCCTTTACTTGGCAATCCATTGTAATATTTCTTCATGATACTTTTTGGAAGTTGGAGTATCGACATGTGGCTTGAGGATCAGACCCTCCTGGAATCAAGTGAGTTTAGTGTGGGAACCATGTGGCTGGATGTCACATGAGAAATAGATCCAATGTTGGTTTTTTCTTTGGGATCCTATGTGGGTCTGTGTTCCAGTATCGCACTTGGATCCGCTCTAGAAATCCATGTGGGACTAATCTAGGATCCTATGTGGGTCTACTGTACTAGGATCCTACGTGGGTCTGATGATTTAGGATCCTATGTGGTCTACCTCTCAACAGATTAAGATGATTCAATATTTATATATAATCATCAATAATACCATACCTAAGTTATACCTGATGCGAGATGAGTCTTTACCTTTGCAGTAATCATATGTGTGGTGTACCATTGTGGTGCATACCTTCTTGGTGATACCATTGTGGTATTCTTCTGTGTGGCATTAACTTTGTGGTATTTACCTTCGTGGTGTTACCTTCGTGGTATTCTTTCCATCATGGGATAGCTGAGCTTTGGGATTTTGAGTTGGTTCTTCAGTTTCCCCATGATTGAGAAGAGTTTACATGAGAACTTATGTATATGTAAGGGCATATATGTAAGTATGGTTGTCAGTTGTTTTCATGCTTTGTGGTTTATCCTTTGGGATTTTGAGTTGAGCCTTGAGTTTGCTTACTGTACACACTCTTTTTACTATGCATTTTACTTGTGTTTATATCTTACTATGTTCTTGGATTGTGTGAGTTTACAGGTTATAAAGGCAATGCCTTCCCGTTTTAGGGAACTTGCCTTTCAGTGCTAGTCACCAGCCCCTGGCCTATGGAAGGTGGGCTTGGGGTAGTCACGGCACGGGCCTCAGGGGACGGTTCATGACAAATTGGTATTAGAGGAGTCAGTTCTACTATAGAACATCAGACTCTCATCTTTAAATAGAAATATTGTTATGTGTTATGAGTATGGTTATTAGATTAGGGAATCTAGTGTTGGTGGGGTGGCCGACATATCCATACACTAGGAGACTCTTGATTTCTGACTCAGTGCACGAAAACATTGATTGCATGTGTTCTTTGAAATGTTTTTTTATATCTTTGAGTCAAATCACCAGGTATAACTTATTGACCATGGATCACCTGTTTCTTTTCAAGATTCCTCCACGTAGATAGATATCTAGGGTTCCGGGTATAGTACGCGACGAAAGCCCACCGAGCGATGAGGCCTCGATGTAGGGCCCTTTATCAGTAGGGGCACCAACGTAGGCACCAGCGGTACCATTACCCATAGGTCCACCGATTCCACCATCCCCAACTGCAGAGGGTGAATTCTTGTTGAGGGAGTTTCCCGAGTTACAACATTAGAGGCCACCTAGTTTCATGGGTGAGACAGACTGACATGCGACAGAGGATTGGCAGGAGGCCGTGGTGAGAGTCTTCCGACTGGTAGTGACACCAGCCAATATCATGGTGATCATTGCCACCAGTCTTTTATAGGAAGAAGTAGGTAGATGGTGGGGCTTGATGCTCCAGGTTCACGTGGAGGTGACACTTCTTTGGGATGACTTTGAGATCATGATTCAAGAAGAGTTTGTCCCAGCGACCATTCGCGCAGTGTGCATACAAGAGTTTCTTCATCTACAGTAGGGAAACATGACTGAGGCTTAGTTCTCAGGGAGGTTCAACATCCTCTCACACTAATCCACTAAATGGTGTGATACCCATTCTTCAGTTGTGCGGGACACCCGAGACAGAGCCAGTCATGCGAAGAGCAGGCATTGTTATGCATGCGGTGGGCAGGGTCACATGGCTCATGACTGCCTGACCCACTAAACAGATGATCAACAGACTTTTGAAGGACAACCCAGGTACTGACAGAGATTCGACTGAGGTGGTCCGTAGGGAGTAGGCAGACGTGGCAGAGGATCTGGTCATGTGGCTACTGGTGGGTGATGATTCGATGTGTTACCGCCAGCATCTCCAGGTGGCCCACCCCGACCACAGGGAGCAGGTGAACAGGGAAGAGCTCAGCTCTAGGCAGCTGAGGCCTACGACCATGATGCTCCATAGATGATACGAGGTATGATTTGTGTCAACTCCACCTTATCTGCAGTTCTTATAGACATAGGTTCCAGTCATTATTTTATTCCCACTTCCCTCATTCGGAGCTCAGAGATTTTGGTGGAGTCATTGGCTCAATCCTTACATCTTGAAACACCTAAGGGATAGGATTCAACGATTAAACACTGGTTCCAGTATTGTGAGCTTACTCCAGGAGGAGAGAGCTTCAGCTGGGATCTATTAGTAGTGGCTTTAAGTCCTTATTACATCATCTTGGCTATTAACTGGTTATGTACAATCCATTATCAGATTGACTATTTTAGGTGCAACGTGCAGTGTGTCTGCACGGATGGGACTAGGTTTACCTTCACCGGAAAGAATGGAGCCTTTTTTGTATAGGTTGGACATACCCAGAGGAGAGTGCAGCGGATCACTCATCAGTTGGCTAGCCCTACCCTCAGAGCAGTTGATGTGGAGAGTCCGAGTTATCCTATAGTGCTGGACCCGTACGCAGATGTCTTCCCTTATGATGTTCCCGGTCTACCTCCTCACAGAGCAGCGGACTTTGACCTTTACTTGTACCCTAGGATGACACTGATATCTTCACTAGTGAATAGGATTTCTCTCGCAGATCTTTGTGAGAGGCAAGTATAGTTGGAGGACTTGTAGGGAAATTGGTTCATCCGGCATAGTGTTTCTCCTTGGGCAACCCCGATTTTGTTTGCCCAGAAGGCGAATGAGAGCTTGATAATTTGTTTTGATTATCAATGCCTGAACCAAGTGATCGTGAAGAGCATGTACCCACTTCTAAGGATTGAAGACCACATTGATCATCTAAATGGATCATGATGGTTCTCGATGATAGACCTCAGGTCAGGCTATCACCATCTTAGAGTACGCGATGAGGATGTGCAGAAGTTGACTTTCAGATGTCGGTATGGCCACTACGAGTTCTTGGATATGCCATTCTATGTGACCAACACTCCAAATGTTTTCATGGGACTCATGAACATGATATATCCTCCATACCATGATCACTTTGTTGTAGTCTTCATCGATTACATGCTGATATACTCAGCTACCGAGGAGGAGCATGCCTATCATTTGTAGGTAGTTCTAGACACACTCTGAGAGCACCAAATTTATGGTAAGCTCTCGAAGTTCCAGTTCTAGATCTAAGAGGTTCACTTTCTGGGACATGTCATCTCGGAGGTTGGAGTTGCAGTGGACCCAGTGAAGATTCATGTGGTACTTTCATGGTAGCGACATAGGAGTGTGACAGATGTACGAAGTTTCCTGGGTTTGGCCAGATACTACCAAAGATTTGTGCCAGATTTCTCCAGATTTTCAGCACCTTTATCTGCGTTGACGAATAAGGGAAAACCCTTTATGTGGTCGGAGAGATTCCAACAGTGTTTTCAAGATCTGATGTAGAGGCTGAATAGTTCCCCCATCTTGAGGCTTCTAGAGGAGGGCGTTGGATACTTAGTCTACTGCGACACATCAGGGACAGGGCTTAGATGTGGCCTGATGAAGGGGGGAGAAGTTATTTCATATGGATCTAGAAAGATGAGAAAACATGAGTAGAACTACGCTACCCATGATCATGAGATAGTAGCAGTGGTCTTCACTTTGATGGTGTGGTGACACTATCTGATGGGTGATCGTTTTATGGTCAACTCTGATCACCAGAGTCTCAGGAATATCTTTTCCTAGAAGGATCTGAACCTGGGAAAATGATGTTATCTTGATTTCCTCAAGGACTATGACATTGAGATAATCTATTCTCCCTGGAAGGGGGATGTTTTAGTAGATGCATTCGGCAAGATATTTGGTATACAACTGCTATGTGAGTTGATAGAGCAGTTGTCCGCTTTTCTGATATCCTTTCTGGATCGAGATGGAGCAGCTTTTCTTTAGTCTATTATAGTCACTCCCCCACTCCTTCAGCGAGTCAAGGAGGCACAACATGTGTACTCTGACTGCGAGGCTCGACGTGCTCATATATCCACAGGACAGGCACCTGATGGATTTTCTAAAGGTAGAGAGCATGTCCGCCTTTTCAGAGGACGTACCATAGTATCGGTGTCTCTTTGGGAGGAAGTGTTGAGGGAGTTCCATACGTCCCCTCTAGTAGTACATCTAGGAGTAGAGAAGATGTATCCAGACCTCTGACGACATCACTGGTGGGTGGGAATGAAGAAAGGAGTAGCAGAGTTTGTCTCTCGATGCCTTAATTGTCAGCAAGTAAAGGTGGAGCATCAGGTACCATTAGGCTTAGTTCAGCCTTTAGAGGTCCCAAAGTTGAAGTGGGATGAGATATCCATGGACATAGTGACATTAATTCCACGTACAACCATGGGTCATGATTCTATCTGGGTGATCGTCGACTGACTCACCAAGTCATCCCACATCCTACTGATCAGAGAGCAGGGTTTAGTAGAGATTATGAGATGCCTCTATGTGTAGGATATTGTGTGAATAAATGGGATACCCTTGATGATTGTCTCCGATCATGATTCAAGTTTCACTTTCCGGCTATGGAAGGGGTTGCATGAGGCTTTCAGGACCAAGAATCGTTTGAGCACCACCTTCTATCCTCAGACATACAACTAGATTGAGCAGACAATTCTAACCCTCGAGGACATGTTGTATGCTTGCATCCTCGACTTCGGTCATAGCTAGGAGGATCATTTTCCCTTGGTGGAGTTTTCATATAATAATAGTTATCACTCTACCATTCGGAAGGCACCATTTGAGGCACTGTACGGCTAACCTCGCAGATCACCTTTGTGCTGGACTGACCCAGGGGAGTCAGCACCTGTGAGACCAGAGATGGTACAGGCTACCATAGAGAAGGTGTAGATCATCCAGGAGCAGATGAAGACTTCACAATGTTGGAAAAAGTCTTATGCCGATAGGAGACGGAGACCTTTGGAGTTCGAGGATGGTGACCACATCCTTAAACGGGTCCTTTAGTGTGTGTACATTGGTAGAACGGGAACCTCCAGGAGAGCACATGGGAGATGAAGGTTCAGATCCATGTTCACTACCCCCACATGTTTCCCTTGTTTATGTTTTGGCTTTCGTGGACGCAAATCCCTGAGGTGGTGAGAATGTAAAGACCCATATTTTTACATGTAAACTATTTTTTAAAATATATGGGAAATTTAAGAGTCCACAAAAATTGATGATGCGTGATTCTGAGGCCTGGTGTGCCCGGAAAGAATTTCTGAACTTTTTTTCAGGTATGTTTAGTAAATGTGTGAGTGGGTTGTTTTACCCCTTGAACTGCTGCTCGGAATTTAAATATGAGGATATCATTGAAGTCGTAGTGCCGGTATTCTCTTAAATATTCCTTCACCTCGACTATAGTAGGTCGAGGGAGGATGTTAGTTTCTCAATCATTCATGGAAGAAGAAAAATAAAATAATTAACATTTTATTTTTATTTTGAATCTTCTATTTTTTAATTACGAAGGTGGGGACCTCCCGACCTAGAAAACCTACCATTCTAAATTCATGGTGGTGGGGACCAGCTGAACCCCTCTTAATGTGGTAAAACCTTTCAACTCTCCAAGGATAAATTGTGCAAACTTGAATTAATTAATGGTGTCAAATTTAATTAATTGATAGACTTATTTTTATTATTATGGATCCTTATTTCTTTTGGGGTAAATTGTTGTCAAAGGAGATAGTTGGGAGAACGTTGGAGAAAAATTTCTTCCAAACAAAGAACGCCCTCTCCAATGAAGAACATACTTTGGAATCAATAGTGAGGACAATTCATGAGCCCAACTTTAGAAGCGTGTTGCTGAAGCAACAATCATTGGTACCCCCATTGCCTTCACCAGCTTCATCTCATGGCAACATCAACAAGAAATTGATGTAGGGAATGTTGTTTTGAATACCCTTACCATGTTCTAGTCGATCATATTGATTTATGAACAATTATTCCGCTTACTAGTGTTCTAACGCGGAGGGTGTGGGAAAAATGAACACAGACCGACCTCTCCACAATCTTTGTGGATTTCAGTGGTCTTGAATTGATGGTGATCTCCTGATACGAGTGCGGGAGTCTATGGAATGATGAATGGGCCACTGGGGCACGCCCGGTGACCCGAGGAACGTCGTCGATGACCGTACCGGCAATCGACACTGGTGGGACTCGAGAGCAGCAGTTGGCACTCTGGCGGGCCGCGATGATAGTGGCGGTGCAACCATTCCACCGTAGAAGGGCTGCGACATGCCAGCCATGGCAGAGCAAGGGTGGGGGCCGAAAAATGGTCGGCCACGCGAAGGGGGCAGCAGAGCGCATCCGCAACTCTGGGCGTGTAGGAGACACTGCACGAGGCAACGATGAAGAATGGAGGGTGGTCGAATCACCACCGGCCGCCGGTGGGGGCATGGTGCATGACCGCGCCGCAGAGGAGGGCTGGCCGTCCAGCCAGCTGGGGTGCCGAGTCAGACCCTGGGACCCGCGTACCACCTTCCAGCACCACGTGGCGCCAGCTGGGTAGTTGGCCGCCCAACCTGAACAGCTAGGCCGTTCAGGGGTACACAGGGGGTGCCTCCCCATTGGGTGGCTACTAGGGTGGACCCCACTATGGGGCCACCCAGCTACGGGCCGGCGCGGGCTGCCCATCGAGGGCTGACCAGTGGTCCACCCATCGCATGATGCCATTCGTGGGCCATGCCATCAGACCGGACCAGGACCAGCTTCGACCCCTTTCCATTCTTTCGGCCATAACATGAGTTACGAGCATCCGTTTGACGAACCGTCTGCGATTCCAGAAACCTTGGATTGAGAAGGTCCCTTTGGTATACCTCTCTTGAGTTTTTGATAAATTTTGGGTATGGTCAGGTTGGATCGAAAATGAATCAAACTGGGCCCTCGGGACTAAAAGGCCAATAACTTACAAACCTGGAATCCTACTGATGCACTATCTATCACGTTGAGACCCCTTTTACATGAAATTCCATTGGGATATTTCTTCATTAGGCTTTGTGGATGTTGGAGTATCGACCTTTGGCTTGAGGATCCGACCCTCCCAGAATCAACATAGCGTAGTGCGAGAACCCTGTGGCTGGCTGTAACATGATAAACGGATCCTATGTGCGTCTGTGCTTTGGGATCTTATGTGGGTCTATGTTCTACTATCCCACTTGGATCAACTCTAAGAATCCATGTGGGACAACTCTAGGATCCTACGTGGGTCTGATATACTATGATCCTATGTGGGTCTGATGATTTAAGATCCTACATGGGTCTGCCTCTCAATAGAGTAAGATGATTCAGTAGCTACATCAAATCATCAATTCTACCATACCTAAGTTATACCTAGTGTGAGCTGAGTATTTACATTTGTGGTAACCATATGTATGGAATAACTTTGTGGTGAATACCATCGTGGGGATACCTTTTTGTAATTCGTTTTTCTGGCATTACCTTTGTTGTACTTACCTTCGTGGTGTTACCTTCGTGGTATTCTTTCCTTCATGGGACAGTTGAGCTTTGGGCTTTTGAGTTGGTCCATGAGTTTCCACATGATTGAGATGGGTTTACTCAACAACATAGGAATTTGTATGGGCATATAACTTAGTAGGGTTGTCAGTTGTTTTCATGCTTTGTGGTTTATCTTTTGTGTATTTTGTGAGACCTTAGAGGTTCTTGGGGTCCCTACTGAGTATCGTTATACTCACCCCTGCACGAGGTATGCCCGCACCTTGTTGTGTTTGGTGCAAACAATGGACAATGCTAATTGAGGATGAGAGTACCAGGACTGGAGGTAGCTTGATGTGGAGATTATACAAGGCATTCCACAGAGATGAATGTTCGAGAGCTATACCTACCCTTCAGCTAGGATCCATGGTGGGTGTTCATAGGAGCAGTTTTCATTTATTCTTGTACTTGCCAGTTTTTCATGTACTTTCAAGTTGGGCATGTATTCTGGCCCCTTTTTCTTACTGTACACACTCTTTTTACTATACAGTTTACTTTTTTTCATATCTTGCTATGTGCCTAGTTTCTGTGAGTTTACAGGTTATAAAGGCAATGCATTCCCATTTTAGGGAATACACCTTTCGGTGCTAGTCACCAGCTCCTGGAATATGGAAGGCGGGATTGGGGTAGTCACGGAACGAGCTTCGGGGGACAATTCATGACATATATGTTCACAACATTCTTCTTAAATATTCCCATGTTTTCCTGAACCATGTTTTAAATTTTTGATATTTATTATCTTTTTTTTTGAAAAAAAGATATTTATGGTTGGTTAGAAAATGTGGCTCATTTTTCTTTTGGAACACTTCTTAATTTTGATGTTTTAGATATATTTTTTATGGAAAATAACAATAAATGACCATTAAGAAAAATGTATTCAAATTAATGACCCATGTAATGACTTTATTTAACGTTGATATAAGTGTGGGGTTCCTTAACATGAATAAATTTATTGTTTTTCCCTCATTTTCATTTTCCCAATAGTTTATATATCTTCTTATTTTGAGGGACGAAATGGTGTGATGCACAATCCATGTAGAGGTGTTGTGCTTTATGGGTTGTGTAGGCTACACATATAGCCAAGGTGTTCATATTTCCGCACTGTCAAATACCATCCTGTCAATCACATTCGTGGTTTCCTCCAACATGATTCTTCCACCGAGATCGTGACTGGCCCACCATCTCGTCGTCCGCCGCATCGAGGACGGTTGTCGGGAAAGGTTTCCTCCAATAGGGTTTATTCCACTGAGATTGTCTCTGGCCCACCAGCTTGTTGTCGACCGCATCGAGCACCATTTCTAGGTGAGGTCTCCTCCAATAGGTTTCTTTCTCCAAGATCATCTCAGACCCTCTGCTCGTCACCGGCCACATCGTGAACCGTCGCCGAAAGAGGTCTCCACCAACAAGGTTTCTTCAACCGAGATCATCATCGGCCCACCAGCTCGTCGTCGGCCACATTGAGCACCATCACCAGATGGGGTATCCTCCAATAGGATTTATTTTGTAGGATCGTCTCTAACCCACCAGCTCATGCCCAACCCCATGCTCGTCACCGGCCACATCGAGCACCGTCGCCGGGCGATGTCTCCACCAACAAGGTTTATTCCACAGAGATCATCTTCGTCCCACCATCTCGTTGCCGGCCGCATCGAGAACCATTGACATGTGGGGTATCCCCCAATAGGATTTAATTTGTTGGGATCATCTCTAGCCCACCAGCTCATGGCCGACCACATCGAGCACTATTTCCAGGCCAGGTCTCCTCCAACAGGTTTCGTACACTATGATCATCTCCAACTCACCAGATCATCACTAATTAAATCGACCACCATCACCTGGAAAGGTCTCCTCCAACAGGTTTCTTCTGTCGAGATCATCTCTGACCCACCATCTCGTCCCCAGACACATCGAGGACTGTCGTCGACCAAGGTCTCCTCCAATAGGTTTCTTCCACCGAGATCATCTCACATCCCTCGTCTCGTCTCCAATCAGATTGAGCACCATCGATGGGTGATATTTCCTCCAACAGGGTTTATTCCGTCAAGATCATCGTCAAAACACCATCTTGTCGCCAGCCACATTGTGCACCGTCACCGGACATGGACTCATACAACAGGGTTTATTCTTCAGAGATTATCTCCATCCCACCAGTTCATCACTGGCCGCATCAAGCACCGTTGCCAGGTGAGGACTCCTCCAACAGGTTTCTTCCACCAAGATCATTTCTACCCACTATATCATCATTGACCACATTGATCACCATCATCCAGCGAGGACTCCGCCAAAAGGTTTATTCCAATGAGGTCATCTCCGGCCCCCTAGCTCATCGCTGACCGCATCGATCACCGTCATCATCCAAGGTCCCCTCTAATAGGTTTTGAGGTATCCTTCAATAGGTTTATTCCGCTGAGATTATCTCTGGCCCACCAGCTCATCGACAGTCATATCCAGCACAGTCACCGACTGAGGTCTCCTACAATAGTTCCCAAGGTTTCCTCCAACAATTGATACACTTATTGAATTAATTTTACAATTACTGAGGCTTGTCATAGTATGAAAGTCTATCTTTACATTGTATTGTGCACCAATAAACTAGAAATCGCCACTGAGGGAGGTTCGGAATTCCAGTTGGGATGATTCCAAGGTAACCATTCTTTTAGAATACGACAAAATCAAATACACAATGTATGTGGAACTTGGCACACTAGGTCAAAGGGTCGATCTTTCTATGGACACCTGCTGTGACTTCACATGAATATCAGAAAAACTATTTGTACCCTCCACCTGCAAATTGTTTCAACACGTCACATGTGCCTCCACACAGATATGTGATGAAGTATCCCAAGGGAATACCATTTTCCTCAACGGCTTATGTAGGTACAGAGTTCTTTACAATGAAGGGTCACACACCAAAGGATGGTTGGAAAATGACTCCTTAATGGTGGGTGGGGATTTGATGGAACACTTTTTGTTCGGATATGCCCAGTCCACTGAGGGATTCTACCCCACCATTGGGCTCCTTGGTCTGACCACTAATGACATATCCATCATGTCCTAGACTACTGAGACCAACGATAATGTTTCTGTTACTACCTTCCAACAATGGCTAACATCGGACAACTCAGCTTCGCCACCATAGACTGCCCTATCCCTATCGAAAGTGGATTAAGCACACTAATAATAATCATGGATGAACACTAGTATACCACCAACCTCAAATCTATTAGGATTGGAGATATAAATCTGAACATGAACCCTACTTTGAAGATCATCGTAGAATCTGGGAATAAGGTCTCCAAGCCACCTCCATCAATCTACAACATGATTAAAGTGGATTTAGATCGTAAAATGCTAAATTATCCAAAGTTCAATTCACCGATTACATTTCTGGACTCCAGCTACAATTTCATAGGTTTTGAAAAATATTACAGTCCCATCACCGGCATAATATTTATTTTCACTAGTGATGTCAACATGTTCATTAATCATTGGAGAACCTTGGCTGATAAAGGAAACAATGTGATATGACTTCCATTCGTTCTTACTTTAAATGAACACGATAAAAGCATCTTGGGAAGTAAGAAAAACATGAATCACTACATGAGGTTTGACGTTATGGTGAAGTAACTCCACCTCATCCCAAACAGATGCCTCTAAAACTCATACTCAAGCCGCTTTTTGGTGTTTCGTTCTCATTTTATGTGCGGGGTATCCAAATTTCCTCAAAATGGATTTGGTTTATTTGTTTGGGGTTTTGATTAGTGATGTTATTAAAAAGGAATCCTTTATAGCTCTATTTATTCTGTAAAATATTTAAATAACACTACATTGCATCAAATACATCAATATGAAAATATTTATAAATATATAGAAATATTTATAAATATATTTATTATATATATAATTATATATATATATATATTTATAATTATAATTATAAATAAATAAGTAAATTTATAATTATAATTATAAATATATATACATATTTAAAATTCTAATTATAAATTAATATATATTTATTAAAATAATTGTAAAATTACAATAAATACATTTATTATAATTTTTTTGAAAAATATATTTTTATGTTGATAAATAAATAAAAATATAAAAATATATTTATAATAATATACATATATATATATTTATAATTATAATTATAAATATATATATATATTAAATAATTATAAAATAATAATATATATAATTATTATATATGTATATATAAATAATTATAAAATTACAATAAATACATTTATAATAATTTTATAAATATAAATAATTATATAAATATATTTAAAGGTCGGGGTGATACACCAACGAAAATGGGGCAGCCGGTTGGGAGGTTAGGAGGGAGGTTGATGAATTCATGCCACTATGAAGGGTAGCCAAGCCGATGGTTACTTAGGTGGCAATTCTATGTGGTTCATCAACCGGTCGTGAACCAGATCTAGTTTCTTTGTTTGGGATAGGTGAATCTTCCTCGGTCTTTTGCAGGTGCAGTCATGAATATCACAGTGAAGATCCCATATCTGGTTTGTTGGCCTCTTCTACTTCCCCGAGGGTTGGAGTAGCACAGATGAACGACCATTCAACTCCTTAAGATTCATCTAGAGACACTATTTTCCCTAAGGCCTCTTATGTCCATGATGTTATGGGTCATCATGAATTATCTCCACCTACAATATGGGATTTGCGCACCGCAATCTATGAAGGCCTGATGAGGAATTAAGTGTATTGTGCAAAGAAATTTGATGAATTTCGCACTTCGAACCATGCAATCATGGAGAGAGAGGACACTTAATTCCTAGAGGTCAATCATGGCCCCTTCTTGACATGGTTATAGAAATGAAAACACCTAATTATTGAGTATATCACTCTTTTGAACATGGATAATTTCATGGGGATAATGGACATTAGGAAGCGTTTATTGGAATTTTGGGGGTTTGATGGCTAGAGCATCACCCCCCTCAGTAAACGCTTATTTCATGTTGTTTTTCCATTTTTACATAAAAAATCCAAAACATGGAATCTTGGTTCCATCAATTTCAAGCCTGTAAAACTGTGAATTCAAGATTGGGATCTTGCATTTAACTCGTTAAATGTCAAGAATTCAATTACCCAAGTCTCAACTCAAATTCAATATCTGATCTGGTTTTTTTGGCTACCACACATTCTTTGGGACATCACCTCTACATTTGAAGTTCCAATTAAGATATACAATGAAACTGGAAGTGGAAGGTATGGTCACATTTCTCGGGTTTTGGTTGAGGTTGACCTCAGTTCTCCATTAAATTGTTCCATTATTTTGTCACCAGATAATCAACATTTTGAACATTCCGTTGATTATGAGAGGATCTATGACATCCATATTACTCTACATCTTACAATCAACCTTCTACCCATATTTTCCATTTTTGTAAACAATATTTCACCTTTCACATACGTATTTTTAACTTAAAACACCTTCCACAATCATCTGATTTAAGTAAACCCCATAAAAACTATTAGTTAAAAAACCAAGTATCTAATGGAATTCAACATAAAATGCATGGACACCTATATAAGATAAGTCATGTGCATAATTTTTTCAAGCCCAGAAAATTCTATTCCAAAATTCTTCAAACAATCCTTCAAGCTCTTCCTCTAGTGTTCATGGAATATAAATTCCAACAAAATTCATTATCATCAAAACCTCATGAAAAAAAAAACAATTTCATTTCATGCTTCTCCTCCATGCAAATTTTAATTTAAATAATATTTCACTTATCTCTTGTATGGTTATCATGAAATAATAAAATATTGCATGACCCTCTTCAACTCTTTCTCTTATTCTTTTTGGAATATGACTTCCAAATTACTCTTCATGTTCAAATCATCATTCTACTCATATTTTCCATTATTGTAAACAATATGTCACCTGTAACACATGTATTTTTAACTAAGGAGTTCAAAAATAATCAGATTCAAGTAAACCCCATAAAAGAACTTAGTTAAAAAACCATGTTTATAATGGGATTAAATATCAAGTGCATGGAAACCTATATGATAGAGCTCATGTATTGAATTTTTTCAATCCCACAAAGTTATCTTCACAAATTCTTCAAATAATACATCATTCTATTCCTCTATTAATTATGAAATAAAAAATCCAACCCACATCATTATCATCTAAACCTCAAGAAAACTATATTTTTATTTCACAGTTTTACTTTATGAAAATTATAATTTAAATAATCTTTAACATAGCTCTTTCATGGTTCTCATTCAACACTAAAATTTTTACATGACCCTATTCAACTCTTTCTCTTATTCATTTAGGAATATGACTTCCAAATTACTCTTCATATTTCAATCAAACTTATAATCATAGTTTTCATTGTTTTCATCAATATGTCAACTTTGACAAAATTATTTTAAACTTAGATCAAGTTAAAAAATCTTTTGATTTATGTAAACCCCATAAAAACATTTATTTAAAATCAAATTATATAATGGAATTATGTATCAAATGATTGTCCACCTATATTCTAGAACTCTTGTATAGAATTTTCTCATGCCCAAAAACATCTCTTAACAAATTATTCAAATAATCCTTCATGTTATTCCTCTATTATTTATAGAATATAAATTCCAACCATCATATTTATAATAAAAACCTCATGAAAACAATAATTATGTTGCATTATTATCCTTCAGGCAAATTATAATTTAAATAATATTCAACATAGATCTTGCATGGTTCTCAAGAAATAATAAAATATTGCATGACCCTCTTCAACCCATTATCTTATTCTTTTCGGAATATGACTTCCAAATTACTCTTCATCTTCCAATCGTCCTTCTACTCATCTTTTCTATTGTTGCAAACAATATGTCACCTTTAACATATTCATTTTGAACTTAGAACCAGTTCAACAATCATCCAATCTAAGTAAACCCCATAAAAACACTTATTTAAAAATCCGAGTATCTAATGTAATTAAATATCAAATTCATGACCACATATATGCTATAACTATTGTATAGAATTTTTTCAATCCCACAAACTTCTCTTCACAAATTCTACAAATAATATTTCATGCTCTTCCTCTATTCTTTATGGATTATTAATTCAAACCAACTTCTATGTCATCAAATCCTCATGCAAGAAATAATTTTTTTACATGGTTATCCTTCATGAAAATTATAATTTAAATAATATTAAAATGAGCTCTTTCATGGTTCTCATGTAATAATAAAATATATCATGACTTTTTTCAACTTTTTCTCTATTTCTTTTCGTTATATGACTTCTAAAATACTCTTCTTATTCCAATCATACTTACACTAATCCTTTTCATTGTTGTAAATTATATGTCATCATTTACATATGTATTTTGAACTTAGAACCAGTTCAAAAATCATACGATTCATGTAAACCCCAAAAAAACACATAGTTAAAATTTTTTATCTAATGTAATTAAATATCAAATTCATGGCCACCTATATGATAACACTCATGTACAAAAAATTTTCAAGCCCTTAAATATCTCTTCAAAAATATTTAAATAGTCCTACATGATCTTATTATATTCATTATGGAATATAATTTCCATCCAACTTCTTTATCATCAAAAAATCATGAAAAAAATAATTACATTTCATGGTTCTCCTATGTGAAAATTATAATTTAAATAATCTTCAACTTATCTCTTGCATGGTTCTCACACAATAATAAAATATTTCCAGACCCTCTTAAATCCTTTCTCTTTTTATTTTCAGAATATGACTTCCAAATTACACTTCATCTTCCAACCATCCTTCTACTCATCTTTTCTGTTGTTGTAAAAAATATATCACCGTTTTCATATCTATTTTTAACTTTTAACCAGTTCAAAAATAGTCTGGTTTAACAATGATGAAGAATTGGTCAAGTGTGGCATCCAATGATAGAAATCCATAACAATTCTGCAGATATCACAACAAAAAAAGTCACTTATACCAATGAAAATTTTGTAACCAACAATATATCTGTTGGTATAAATGAACAATTCCAATAGATATTAAGTTTTATCGACATTAAATTCAACTACCAAAAATTATTCTTACCAACAGATACTTCTGCCATTATTAATTTATTAATACCAACATATATTTTACTAACAATTAAATCAGTTTTTTTTATCATTTTAATTCAAATAGTTTTTTTACCAAAAAATAAATCTATCACTAGTTTTTGTTCACTAAAAATAAACAACTTAATTATATGTTATTACCATCAGTTAGTACTTTACGAAAAAATGATGATATTAAAAAAATAGAAAAATACTTGGAATATATTCAAAAAATCATCCGAGATATATTATATTTAGAACAAAATAAAATTTATATTTTAAATATATTTTATTTGAGAATAAATATTATATCCATGAGAAAAAAAAATAAATTTAAAGGTTCAAAAACTAAAAATAAACCTAATTATTCAGATTTAATAAAAAATAATTATAAAAGAAAAAAAAAGAAGAAAAATTAAAAATATATTCCCTCCCCTAACCTCGGTTTCTCCCGCATCTCCCATATTCCCTTATCACCTCCCAAGATTTGTCATTCTCCTTCCATGATGTTGAAATCTCCACCTGTGCTCACACTCCCGGTTCATCACTATCTACCACACCCATACCCACACCCACACCCACACCCACACCCACAACCACACCCACACCACACCCACACCCACACCCACACCCACACCCACACCCACACCCACACCCACACCGACACCGACACCCACACCCACAACCACACCCACACCCTCAATTATCTACCATTTCCCACACCCTGTTCGATTGATTTTTTCCTCAACAAGGTGTAGGGAGGGGCATGGACATAAACTTATTTCGCATTTAATTAGTCAATGTTTGGGCCACCTATCTGGTATGTACTTCTTCTCATGATGTTTTAAGCACATAAAATCATGGTTATCTAGTGTTTAAATTGAATTCCAGTTAGAGTTTTAAGTGAAATTGTGATGAAATGAGCTTTCATGATATTGTTATTCTATTGGGTGATTTAAGGATGGTAATTATGTACTAATATGGATCCACTCCAGATGAAAAGGCATTTCTTCACTTCTCACATCGCACGGAAAAGGGTTTGATCCCAAAATTAATCATGTTCTTGTGCTGATGATTCTTCCACCTTCTATGGCCCCTAAGAGAATTATGATCCTTGAGAAAACTCCCATGATGAATCCTAGAAGAGTTGTTTCAATTAGTCCTAAGCATCATCGGAGGAGGGAAATTTGATCTCTATCATTTTTAAGGGTAGGTACATTGTTCTGTTACCTTGTTATGGGATAACATAAGTTAATAAGGACAATGATAAAATGTGTCATCTTTTCTGTGACGATGATATAACTAGAACTATTAAAGAAGTTGTAATGGTTGACCTTTTGATTAATTTTTTGGATGTATGTTTTTGTGCAATGGAAGATGAAGATCAACACCGATGATTTGATTGTTTTCTCAAGGATTCAAACAACTCATTCGCTTATTTCTAATCTTGGTTCTTTAAACCATTTTTGCAAACCATATAAAATATTTATGCTTATTTCTTACTTTATTTTTGTGACATGTTCTTTTGTACTGTTCATATTGATATGCTTATACAAAATATTGAATCCAGTGTTCCATTTTTATTATTATCAGAACTTTTACAAGAATTCCAGTATTATATTCTTTTTAATTCTATAATTTACTTGAGAAAATGTTCGGTAGTCGTGTATAATTGAAAAATATGTATATCAATTATCATTTTTTATATGTATTTATGATGTTCAAGTCATCTTGAATGTGAATAAATGTTTTTTAAATTCTTATCAAATGTATAACTAGAATTTTTTTTCAAAACAGAATTGAAACATTATAAGTTTCTTCATATTGTTATAGGGAATAGAAAAATCATTCATTTAAAATGATCATGTTAGTAGAATCTAGTTGGAGGGTGAAGAGTTTTGCCTTATCTACAAAATTATTTCACAATTCTACAAGTCCCCATGATCACTTAGGTATTGGAGTGTATTATGTCTTCAAAATTGTTCAATTATTGATAGACGTGTATTTAGAAATTATTTTTCAAAGATATAGAGGGGTAGAGGTTGATAAGGATTGAATATCAAAGCTGATGGTGGTTGATATCTATTATGTGTTTGAAAAGTATTCTCTCCAAATAAAATCTGGTTTTTGGATGGCAATATTAGTAGAATTATATGCAATGAGAATATTTCTTAGAAGTTGGGATATAGATCTTTATTTGATTTGGGAGACTTTGCAGAACCAGGAGATAATGCAGCATAACATGTGTTCATGGGTATGTTGCTTTGGGGAGTGATAGCTAATGCTACAGGGAGGTTCATGATACTCTAGTTATTATTTATTCATGGTTATGTTCACAAACCATAATAAAATATGTTCTATGATGATCTATTTGAGAGTGAAAAAAGACTCCTATTTTCAATCTGATATAATTAGAAATACATTGAAGCTATTTTTAGTACCACCAGTTTCTGGTATGTAACCATTTATTTATTCTTTTAATGGTTATAAAGTTAAGGGTGATGAATGGGAGAGTTTGGTGAACTTGGAATGAAGTTTTGAGGTAAAAGGGGAAGTCGCACGGGCGGTGCACGATTTGTCTAAAGTGTGTAGCCCAACTGTGCATACTTATTCATGGAGGTAGTAGCTTCCACATGGGCGGCCTAAGGTTTGTCTAACCATGAGGGGAAAATGTGCGAGAAGTTTGTCTGATATAGTAGCTAATGCACAGTTAGCGCACGGTTTGTCTAACCGTGCGGATACTTAAACGAGATCCTATAAAGGTGGATCACACACATTTTTGCCTCTAAGTGGGTTGTATTTCAACTTAAGTGGCCATAAATCGGGATTTTGCTTCTCCATAGGTCATATAAGGTTTTCCCATCATTCTAAAGGTGAACCGAAGGATTCTCTTGGAAAATCGAAAATGGATTCTAGAGGTATGTGATCGTTCTTCTTCGTTCTTGATCGGTTTCTTAGATCTACATAGATCTACTTCTCCTCTTCTCTCTATTTCTTAGATCCATGCCTGTTAGGGGTATATCTAAGTGGCCAGATGCTAAATATGAAGATATTTTGTCGTGAGCATTCTAGGAGAAGATATCTAAGGTGATTTTTTGGCGAATCGACCAGGGTTTCTTGAGCGTTCTTTGACTGTTGTGGTTTTCGTCAAAACATTTGTGGTAGGATGGTTCACTCCTGAATCCTCTTGCTAGAATTGATTTTCATAGATTCAATTTGGTTTATTGGAATGTATTTAATTGTCAAAAGCATAGAATAAATCTTATTTAGTGATGATTTACGGTTTTGATGAGATTGTGAAATCTTGGTGAATTGTTGTGCATAGTGATTTGGCTTGATGAATTTAAAATTTTGATTTTAAATTATGGATTTGATGAAACTGTATATGGTTTGAGGAAAAATGTGTTTTCAATTAAAAAGGAGTTTTATTGAAATGGTTTGGAATTGAAATGGTTTGGCATTGAAATGGTCTTGATGGAAATGGTTTTTAATAAAAAATTGTTTTTATTGAAAGGGTGTTTTGGCATAATTGATGGGAATATGTGGAGTGTGTTCATATTACATGTACGGGTCTTGGTTGAAATATTACCTTTTGCTCGGTTCTAAAGGGTTAATGGCACATGGGAAATATGGGGATTGGTTTAAATATTACCTTGTGCTCAGTGCCAAAGGGATAATGGAACATGGGGAAGACGTGTGTTCATATTGCATGTACAAGGCCTGGTTAAAATATGACCTTGTGCATGGTTCTAAAGGGTTATTTCCACATGGTAAATACAGGGCATGGTTGAAATATTACCTTGTTATCGGTGCCAAAGTGATAATGGAACATGGGGAACAATTACCTTGTGGCGACATGGTAGATTGATGAGAAACCGCTCATGAGTATGGAACTATCATAACGAAGCATGCATGGTTGGTTGTATGAGTTGTGGAATGGTTGGGTATGCCAAAAAAGAATATTTTGAAATGGTTCTTAAGCTTGTTTGGTAATTTTTTTGAAAAAATAACTTGCTGGAAAATTGGTTTCAATTGCTCTTGGAATGCATTTGGTTATAAATGGGTTTGGAAACATGTTTATATTTAGTTATAAACTTCTTTTGAGAAAATGTTTTATATAAAATGTTTATATATAAATGCGGCTAACTCTTATATCCTTGTGGCATGAGATGGGATGTCATCTGGGAAAACCTATTGAGTTTTAACATCACCCCTGCTTTGGAATGTTGGTGCTTTGGCAAATGTGGTATTCCAAGACACAGGTAAAGGTAAGGCATCTTATTGCTAGAGGGTTGTGGTGATGCTTGGGAGATTTTGTGGAGCTTAGATCTTGTGGAGCGTGGAGTTTTGGAATCTTTTGAGAGTCTTGATCTATTCATCCACTATGTACTTTAATGCTTCATTTGATATTTTTCCGTTGTGTACTTTGATGTTGTTTGGTATAAATGAAGTGTTTATTGTTCTTTCATTTGTTCATGCATCATATAGTGAATGTTTAATTATGATCAGTTGGTTTATGGGTTATTTTACAAAAGGGTAAATCATCCCCCAACTTGTATTTGAAACCCTTCGACATTTATTACCAGCCTTTGGATTCTTGGGGATGTCGCTTAAAGTATAGTAATGAATCGTTGAGCTCTCAATCCAATGAGAATTGGGGGGTCATTACAAATGGTATCAGCTTGTTCGGTCCTTGCCTAACAAGTGGTAATCGTTGTTCTTGGTCTTGGAGTTGAAATTCATTCTTGTCTATTCCTTGGGTCGAAATATAAGACAGGAGTAGGATTTTCGGAACATGAAATGTATTTCATTAAAGTACATAACAAACCCATTTATGTTGAACATCATGTTACCAGGGTGTTGGGTACATAAGTGTTTTGGATACACTTCTAGAATGTTTTAAATCTCATTCCCTTGGGTTTACCCAATGAGAGGAGCATGACATGAATTTTAGAGGAATGAATTACCACTAGGATTTCATATCTCATTGTGATGAATGATTTGGGATTTTGTGCAAGCTGCGAATTTTCAGAAAAAAATGCAGAAATTTTTTTCATGTGAAAGATTTTTAAAACAAGGTATTTGGTGTATTTTGAAAATGGGTTGATTTCCAAAAAGCATGCTGAATGTTTTCAAAATACATTAAAAATTATTGTCTTTAGAAAAAAAATGTTGTGATAGATGATGTGATAGAATTTGAATGCTAAGACATCAGTTTCTAGAGAGTGATATTGATAGAGTTTGTTGTTGGTTTAGAAAATGGCACCCGGTAGGCGTCTTCAGAACCAACCCAAAGAAGCTACAGAGAATGTGGTTTCCCCTGAACTACGGGTGAACCAAGAGCTGGTTCAGAGTATTTTATAATATTTTCAAGCTATGGATATGGGTAACCTTAGGAATGATCCACCACATGTGGATCATACCATCTAGTTCATGAAGTAGAATCCATCGAACATTTGGGGTGATGCTGAACCCAAAAAGGCAGAGGTGTGGCTAAGTAGGATGAATCGTATCTTTGATTTCATCAGCACACCATTAGAGATAAATGTAAAGTTGGAGACGTATATGCTCGATGATCATGCATGTCAGTGGTGGGATTTAGCGGTGCATGCTAAATTGGATGAAGGCCTTACATGGGAGGATTTTGAAGAATTGTTTAACGAATAATTCTATCCTCACACGTTCAATATCCAGAATACAACGGACTTCTTCAGCTTGATACAAGAGATTCTCTCTATCAAAGAGTATGTGGCTAAATTCATGAATTTAGTCCGTTTTGCACCAGAGGTTGTGGCGAGTGAGTCATTGAAAGCATGCATCTTCGAATCAAGGATAAGGCAAGATATTAGATCAAAGATTGCGGTTCTCTGTATTACGGATGATAAAGAGATGGTAAATATAGTGACTGTTGCGGAATGTGATATCTTGGGATAGATAGGAGGATGAATGATGATGATACCTACAGGAAACGATGGGAACTCAATCGTTGGGAACAAGAGGAAAATAGACACCTATTTCCATGGGGCAAGTGGAAATAAGAACCAGATGGTGGGATCAGTGAACCTTCCTCCATGACCCCAGAGAAAAATCAGGTTTCTTTGAATGTGGTTCGACTGACCACATAAACCAAGAGGGTCTGACACAACCTATAAAATGTAAAAATTTCAACAAGATGGGACATCTTTAACACTGTTGACACAGTTCTCCAAGGTCGGGTGCTCGGGTCACTTCTCAGGCGTTGCAAGCATCGTATGCTTCGATAGGAAAAGGACAACTAAGTCAGTCTCATCAGCATAACAGAGCTAGCCATGGTGATTATCAAAATACCATGACTCCTCAACAAGGGAAATTTTAACAAGGAAACAAGGAGAGCAGTGGAGTGATGAAGCAATTATATGGAGCTGAGCAGATGATGGTCGATGATCCGGATGGACCATCTACGGTGAGAGGTTCGGTTATTTTGAATTCTACACGTGTGCAAGGGCACTTAGATACTGGTGCATCAAAATCTTTCATTGCTTCTCGTGGTGTTGATTTTCTATGTTTAAAACTGGAAATGATGCCTTCTGTTTTGAAACTGAAAACTCCTCTTGGTGAAAGAGAATGTCAAGACTTTGTGTGTAGAGCATGTTCTATAACTATTGATGGAGCCGAGTTAAAATTGGACTTCTCGATATTGGACATGGATGTCTATGACGTAATCTGGGGTATGAATTGGATTAAAATGTTCAAGGCTCACATCGACTATTATAGGAGAACAGTTAGTTTCACGACTAAGGACGACATCAACCATCTCTTCATAAGAGTGAGGATGTTAAAGAAAGGTGAATAGTGCTTGTTGGCACCAATGGTGGGAACCATCTCATACCAACTGGCAACGTTTACTTTGGAATCAATGGAATATATTGAGGAAAATAGTTTTCCAGCTACTGTGGATCAATTTCCATTTTCCTTTCCTAATAACTTCTTAGGGTTACCATCTCTAAGGGAAGTGGAGTTTACGATTGATCTCCTTTCGAGGACCAGTCCTATTTCCATTCTGTCTTATAGGATGGAACCAACAAAGTTACAAGAATTAAATGTGCAGTTAGAGGAGCTGGAAAGCAAGGGTTTCATTCGACCAAGTACATATCTGTGGGTAGCAAAGATTTGCTTCGTGAAAAAGGCAGATTCAACTCTTCGATTGTGTGTCGATTATCATCAGCTTAACCAAGTTAAGAAAATTAATAGATATTCACTTCCACACATTGATGATGTGTTCGATAAATTAAAGGGAGCTCAATGATTCTTTAATATTGAATTGTGATCAGAAGATCACCAATTGTGAGTTCAGAAGAAGGATATTCCAAAGACAACTTTCAGAAGGAGATATGGCCAATAAAAATATGTTTTCATGCCTTTCAGTCTAACGAATGCACCAATGGTATTAATGGATTTGATGAATTAGATATTTTTGCAATATCTAGATTCTTTGGTTGTGGTGTTTCTTGATGATATCTTGGTGTATTCAAAGACATGGGTTGATCATGTGGTGCACATGGAAACAGTGTTACAAATCATGAGAGATCATCATTTGTATGCCAAATTTTCAAAGTGTGATTTCTGGATATAGGAAGTATGTTTCCATGGCCATGTCTTTTCTGAGAAAGGCATTTCTGTTGATCCTGAAAAGATAGAAGTCATTATCTCTTGGCAACCACCGAAGAATGTGTTCGAGATACGAAGTTCCCTTGGTCTAGTTGTTTACTATAGATGCTTTGTGGGTTATTTCTCACGACTAGTGTCACCAATGACAGCTCTGACATAGAATAATGCTCCATTCCAAAAGACATAATAATTTCAGAATTCATTCTAGGAACTGAATGTTCGTCTTACATTGACACCCATCTTGATCTCTCCTGAATAAGGATAGGGGTATGTGGTGTATTGTGATGCCTTGGGATCAGGGTTGGGTTGTGTTCTCATGAAAGGATACCATGTGGCTGCTTATGGTTCAAGGCAGTTGAGGGTGAATGAGAATAATTACCCAACACATGATTTAGAGTTAGATTCTGTCGTACATGCTTAGAAAACATGGAGACATTATCTCTTTGGTGAGAAATTTACTGTGTTTACGGATCCCAAAATCTTGAAAAACATTTTCTCACATCGATATTTGAATCTGAGCCAAAGGAGGTGGATGGAGTATCTCTAAATGATTTAAATTTACTTGATGTATACACCAGGAAAAGGGAATTCGGTGGTAGATGCATTGAGTAAAAATTCATATGTTCAGTTGGCGAAATAAGCTTCAAATGAATGGTGGATGATGTCGGTCTGAGTTGACATGCATGTGGAATGTGAAGACCGAGGTGATGTTTATTTTTTATATTCAACTACACTTGTTCCTGATTTATTAAATATGATCAAATAAGCACAAACATATAATGCAAAATGTCTAGATATAAGTTGAAAACTCCATGGTGGGGAGACTATTGATGGATGGAAACATGATGGGAGTTCAGTTTTGTGTTTTAGAAATCGGATGGTTGTACCTATGGTTTGTGAGGAAAAAAATCCTTTATGCATACCACCATTCAAGATGGGATATACATCTAGGTACACATAAGATGTATAAGGCGTTGAAGGCACTGTTTCGATGGAGCATCACGAAAATGAAGGTGGCTGAGTTTGTCTCATGGTGCTTCACTTGTCAGAAGGTTAAAGCAGAGCATCTGATACCAGTGGGTATGTTACAATCTTTGTCCATCCCAGTGTGGAAATGGGATCAAATCGAAATGGATTTTGTTACAGGTCTTCCAAGAGCTTTCTAGAAACACTATCCCATTTGGGTGATAGTTGATCATCTAACCAAGTTGGCCCATTTCATCCCTATTCCTAAAACCCATACGGTTGAAAATCGTTCAAAAATATATATATGAGAAGTGGTAAAGAGGAATGGTGTACTAGTGACTATAGTATTAGATAGAGATATGAGGTTCACATCTTGTTTCTGGAAATCATTATATCAAGCCCTTAGAACTCAGTTGACTCTGAGCATATCATATCATCCTCAGACGGATGGGAAATCTTAGAGGACAATATAAACTTTGGAATATATGTTGTAGGATTGTTTAATGGATTTTTGTGGCACATGGAAGGAGCATATACCCTTAGCGGAGTTCTCATACAATAATAGCTATCAAGCCTCGATATGCATGGATATGTTAGAAGCATTGTATGTGCATCCTTGTCGTTCTCCACTATGATGGGTGGAAACTAGTGAAACATCAATAGTTGGGCTGAGTCTTGTCCAAGAAACAATGGAGAAGATTTATTTTATTTGAAATAGGATGGATACGTCTCAGAGTCATCAAAAATCTTGTGCAGATCACTATCGAAGACCATTGTCGTTCGTTGTGGGTGATCATGTCTTCATGATCATCTCTCCAGGGCTTGGACATCATCGTTTTGGGATGCAAAGCAAGTTATATCTAATATACATTATCTCTTTTGAGATACTAGAACATGTTGGAGAGGTGGAATATTAGTAGGAATTACCACCACAGTTTAGTTCGGTGTATAATTTTTTCCATGTATCTCAGTTGAAAAAGTTTCAACCTGATCCTAACCATGTGATCATATGGGATCAAATTAACCTAGTGTTGAATTCATCATTGATACATATCCCAGTACAGATTGTGGATAGGCAAGAGATAGTCATTCATGTAAAAATCACCATTCTACTGTGGGTTTTTTGGCACCATGGAGAGATTCAGGAAGAGACTTGGGAACGTGAAAAGGAAATGAAAGAGCAGTTTCTAGAACTCGTTCAGTTGGCTGAAGGTTTTCTACTTTTCGAGGACGGAAAGACCAATGGTTGGGAGAATTCAGTAACCTTGGTTTCGGTTATGTAACACTTTCTGGATTCATTAAATGGTTATAATGATTATGGTGACGAATGGGAGAGTCGCAAGAACTTGGAATGAAGTTTTGAGGCAAAAGGAGAAGTCGCACGGGTGGCGCACGACTTGTCTAAACTGTGCGGCCAAACCGTGCGTAATTGGTCTTGTAGGTAGTTGATTCTGCACGAGTGGTGCATAGTTTGTTTAACCATGTGGAAAAACCATGAAATAAGGGTGGTCGAGGGACTACCTATTGCATGGTTAGCACACAGTTGGTCTAACCGTGCAAGCAAATCGTGCGGCCACTTAACCGCGATCCTATAAATGTGGGTCTCACACGTTTTTTCCCCTAAGTGGATCTTTTTTCCTCCTAAGAGGCCATAAATCAGGATTTTTCTTCTCTTTAGGTCAGAGAAGGTTCTCCCATCATTCCAGAGGAGATCCGAAGGCTTCTCTTGTTGAATCAAATCTGGATTCTTGATGTATGTGATCGTTCTTCTTCATTTTTGATCGGTTTCTTATATCTACATAAGGCTAATTCTCCTCTTCTATTGGTTTCTTATATCAATGACCATTATGGGTATATATAAGTGTTTTTATGAAAAATATGATGATATATGTTCTTGATCATTCTAGGATAAGAGATCTAAGGTGAGTTTTTGGAGAATCTACCCGAGTTTCTTGAGCGTTCTTTGACCGTTGTGGTTTTCTTCAAAACCATTTAGGTAGGAGGCTTCACTCTCGACTCCTCTTGTGAGAATTGATTGTATTAGATTCAAATTGTTTTATTTGAACGTATTTGATTGTGAAAATCATATAATAAATATTATTTTGTGATGATTTAGGGTTTTGATGAGATTGTGAGATCTTGGTGAATTATTGTGCAAAGTGATTTGGCTTATTGAATTTAAAATGTTGATTTTAAATTATGGATTTTCTGAAACTATAGATGATTTGATGAAAATGGGTTTTCAAAAAAATGGAGTTTTATTGAAATGGTTTTGGAATTGAAATGGTTTGGCATTGAAATTGTTTTTATGGAAATGGTTTTAAATAAAAAAGTGTTTTTATTGAAAGGGTGTTTTGGCCTGATTGATGAGAATATGTGGTGTGTGTTCATATTTCTTGTATAGGGCTTGGTTGAAATATGACCTTCTGGTCGGTTCCAAAGGGTTAATGGCACATGTGAAATACAATGCTTGGTTGAAATATGACCTTGTTCTCAGTACCAAAGGGATAATGGAACATGGGGAAGGTGTGTGTTCATATTGCATGTGCAAGGCTTGGTTGAAATATGACCTTATGCTCAGTTCCAAAGGGTTAATGGCACATGGGAAATATAGGTCTTGGTTTAAATATGACCTTGTTCTCAGTGTCAAAGGGATAATGGAACATGGGGAAAAATTACCTTGTGACAACTTGGTAGATCGATGAGAAACCCCTCATTAGTATGGAACTGTCAAAACGAAGCATGAATGGTTGGTTGCATGGGTTGTGGAATGGTTGGGTATAATAAAAAGGGATATTGTGAAATGGTTCTTAAACTGTTTGGTTATTTTTCTACAAAAATAACTTGATGGAAAATTGGTTTCAATTGCGCTTGGAATGCCTTTGGTTATGAATGGTTTTGGAAACTTGTTTATATTTAGTTATAAACTACTTTTGAGAAATAAATTTATATAAACTATTTTTATATAAATGTGTCTAACTCTTCTATCCTATTGGAATGAGTAGGGAATTAATTGGGGAAAACCTACTGAGTTTTATACTCACTCCTTCTTTGGCACATTGGTGCTTTTGCAGATGTCGTATTCTGGGACACAGGTAAAGGTAAGGCATCTTACTTCTAGAGGCTTGTGGTGTTGCTTGAGAGATGTTGTGGAGCTTGGAGCTTGTGGATCATGGAGTTGTGGTATCTTTTTAGAGTCTTGAGCTATTCATCCACTGTGTAATTCGATTCTTAGTTTTTTCTTCTGCTGTTGTGTACTTTGTTGTAGTTTGGTGTAAATGAAGTGTTTATTGGTCTTTCATTTGTTCATGCATCGTATAGTGAATGTTTGGTTATGGTTGGTTGGTTTATGGTTTATTTTACTAAAGGGTAAATCATCCCCCAACATGTATTTGAAACCCTTTGGCATTTATTGCCAGCCTTTGGCGTCTTGGGGATGTCGCTTAAGGTCTAGTAATTACTCATTGAGCTCTAAATCCAATGAGAATTGGCGGGTCATTACACTATTGGATGGTGGGATGAACAACATCAATATTTTAAGTATGTTGGTTATTTTCTTATTGGGGTAACTATATTATGGAGAGGATACACTCTATTTCTGGGAGACATTAAAACATGGAAAGAGAAGAATCAGAATAGAACATAGAGACTTCCAAAGCACTTATCAAATAGACCCAGAGCACCTTCTCAACTATTCTGAGGGGGAACTCTAAACCTCTACTTCTCTTATGTACCATGTTGTTTTTTATAGACTATATTTGTGTATAGAAAATATTTAAAGTAATTACCTTTTCATAAGTATTTTATACCATTTTATTCAGGTAAATCCTTTATTCCTAGGCCCTATTATATTATATGTGAAATAATATATAGGTTCACTTATTTAGATGAATTTTTCTACTCCTTGTGTTACCCTTTTTAGCACTTATCATCATTGAGGATATGTTTTTTGTCTATCCCTTTTAGTTTTGAATGAGTTACACATACATCGATCATGGAGTTTTTTTCATTCTATGATTGATTTTGGTGCAGTTGATGAAATCAACTACTGTATTACTATGGATACAGAGAATCAATTCCAGAAATTTCAGCCCATGTGAGAATAAAATTTTATTATTAGTGAAACCATACGTCAGACCATTTAAATTTGGTTTATTTGAAACATGGTACATATTCATTATATTTTAGAGGTCATGTTGTGAGAACTGTGGTTATTATTCACTATAGGTTCAAACTGTAATTTATTTGATGGGTTTTTAGGGAGAGATAAATCTTGGTTGGTCTGACAAGTTGGGTCTACTCATTGTGATTGGCGAATGTTTCAAGCCAGATGGTGTTTGTAGTCACTACTCATTTTAAAGTTAACTGATATGAAACTTTATCAAGTTGGATATTATATGAGGTGAACCAAATCTTTTTAAGTGGAGTTAATTTTGGTTATTGAGGAATTCAATTGAAGAATGAACCAAGACCAACAAGTTGGACCCACATGTAGGAAGTGAGAGACATGTGAGCTTAGCTAGAGTTACTAATGTTTGAGAGGGTTGAAGATGAAATTGAACCAAACTCGTGATGTGGACCCAAGAAATGAATGAAGGTAATTTTTCATTTGTTTTTAAAATAGGGCCGAGACTTTTTGAGAATATTTTTTACTTTGGGACCACTATTAGAGGACTAGTTTACGAACTGTTCTCTGTTTCTTCTTTATGTACTCATTACTATCTTAATTCTATTCTTATTGAACATTCTTATCATATCTATATATAGTTTTTCTTAAATAATTATCTTTAGATAATTTCACCTTTTATTTTTCTAATAATTAATTAGTATTCATTATGTGTTATATTTGATTAACACCTCATTATCTAGAACCATAAATCCTTTGGCCTAAATGAATGATTGTTAAAATAGGATTCTGATGCTTATCATATTTATTCCATTTCCCCATGTTTCTGTTATCATATCAATAGAAGACTTTTTTTTTGTATATAATGTTTTTATTTATATTTTCCTTTTCCTTTATCTTAAAATAAATTACTAATAATTATGTGTTAATGTCATTAACACTTACTTATCTATAACCATATATATATTTATCAATTATGAACTATAAATTCTGGACAGTTTTGCATCCTCAATGCAGTCACAATGGTATGTATGTGTTTACACATTTTGACATCAAGTGGTGTGCATATGCATCAACCATACAAAATAAAATTTAAATGTTTGAAATACATTTTCATTGGTTTATTTTTACATGTCTCATTATTATTATACCTAAATATCATATTAGTATTTCAAAAATGGATGATGAATGCTCATGGAAAACCTTCATGAATCAGAATACTGAGAAGTGAAGGCATCATCTGATTTATGCATTTAGACCCGCTATGAAATTTGAAGCTATAATACCTTTTTCCCATATATGGGGTAAGGGAATCACTTTTTTAATATCAAACTGGTTTATGAGTGTTGGCATCTATTTTCACAATGATTTGGAAACTAATAAAAGAACTATAAAATTTGATGGAGTATAGTAGAAGACATGTATAATTGCATGATAATGATGTGGGTACACATGTATAATACGTACAGGTAGATTACGTATTACATAATTTTTTCAAGAGTATTATGTTTTATAATTTATAATCTAGAATATATGTTTTATAACCTGGTGTCTGTTTTATAAGCTATAATCAGGATTCTATGTTTTATAGATTACATCATCTGTAATCAGGATTATATATTTTATAATTTTTAATGTCCTATAGATTCTTTGTTTTATAATCTATACACACAAACATTAACATTTCTTAATTTACCCTAATGTTAAAAACTAGCATTAGAGGTTTAGGGCCATTAAACCCATTCGGAAATCTCCAAACGAGCCCTAATTTTCCTAGTCACACACAACACAACATACAAGCACCAGAAATTACCTAGTTACCCATAAAATCCCACAAACTATTTGATGTTGATGTAGTGATTCATCCCATGCCTGACCTAGTGGTCCTTGAGATTGAGAGAAATAGACAGATCCTGAACTGGTGCTTCCAGCTTGCTCAGTAGCCGCGTGAAAATGATTCCACGCATCTTCCTGCAACCCATTCAGGCATGATGAATGTGAGGAAAAGAAGAAAATGTATGCGCAGATAGAGTGATCATGCAACAAGGTGATGGAGACCTGCCATTTCACCATCTGTAGCACTATCGGAACATGCCAGAATTTATATAGGCATCAGCAAGGGTCATTTGATGTTCTTCGTGTAACAGTGTATTCCAACATTAGTATAATGGAAAAAAAGATAATGATCAAGTCATTCTAGTTAATATATGCCCTAGAGATGAAGAAATCCATACCCATGACATTATAGTGACATCCTAGATAAGACAATCAAAGCCATAACATTAAGAACAACTCATGCAGTTTGTGGAGGATCGAGCAAGGTAGGAAGAATGGTTGGATTTAGAGGTGTCACTATTAGAGGGTTTTTGCCTCATTGGGCATCCCCGCACACGCAGAGGTTACATATTACATAATCTGATCAACATTATCCAATTTTTATCATACTTGGTCAAATTCTATTATGATAATAATATTTGACTTGAATACTCAAATTTCGCATTTTATGTTCTATTTTATACCCTTCTAATGTTTTATTTTATACAAATCTTTATCTTTTTACCAAAGTCAGGTTGGGGATTCATTCCTTACATTCACAAGTGAATGAAAGGGAATTTGATTAAATCAGTGGGGATGATAAGCTCCTTTCAGCCACATGTGATGGATAGTAGGGATGGCCTACTACATGCTGCCAGTCCAAACTAACTATAAGAAGGATAAAGTGAATATGTGGACACCATCTCTAGTGTGAACCCAGACAACGACAACTGATGTGTGAGGAAATCCTATGGAAGATGTTTTTTGATGGAGTTAAAGTGAATTATCATGGAGTTTGAGCTTGTTTACACATGTTTATATCATGTTTCTTGGAGATTGATGTATTTTCTTGGAGTATGAATATGTTTTTTAGTTATGTATGAACATGTTTTTTAAAATAAAGTCTCTCTGTTAGTGTTTCATATAATCTAAATTTATAATTATTATATATCAAATAACATAAATATTTTATATAAAATTTGATTAATAAATATAACATGAACCTTCATCAATAAATATGAGAATATAAACATAATCTTTTATTTAAAATATAATTTAAAAACAAAAATTAATTGTTGGTATTCTTTATAATAACAGATAAAATAATATTATTAATAATATTACTAGTAGAAAGATAGATGTTAGAAATACTATTACCAATAGATAAATTTGTTGTATGAATCTATTGCTAAACATTTTAACCAAAAAATATATTATCTTTAGTTATTTTTATAATTGAAGAAAAAATATTTTATCTAACACAATAACATTTAGAAGAAATTGTTTTACCAAAAATTTGGTTAGAGAGATATATTTTTTAGTAAAACTATTTATCAACAGAAAATCCACTTTTACCAACAGATATAACCATGTTGGAAATAGTAAAAAAAATTAGTGCATCACAATGAAGGAATACATAACAATTCTCCACACATCACCATGAAACTCAAAGTCTTCAAACCATTCACATATTTTTTGGAATTTCAAGACTTGAGGATTTCTTCCAAGCTCCATTAACTTTAGAAATTCTTCATCATATTGAAATTAATGTAATATTTCTTTTGCATTGACTATCATTGTACAGCAATGAAAATCATTTGAACAAAATAACAACAATACACAAAGTGGCCTCTTCAATCTCCCCATTTGTATTTGTTAGTACCACCTTCAAAGTTCTTTCATGAAAGTGTCAATTTGTTTAACAATTATAATCTCTCTCCCATTTACCTTTAAAATTATCATTTCAATTTCTCTCTCCCCTTATTTAAAAGAAATTCAAAGTTCATGGGAAAAAGGGTATCGGTCTATACTTATGCAATGTTCCATCCATCATTCACTATAAGTCTACATGAGTTGTGCTCAGTGTAGAAAACAAGAAGATTTGATTTATACAACAAGGCTGTCTGTTACTAATTGATCATGATACCTTAAGAAATGAGAATGCATATACCTATCTTTAGGAATTATTCACATTCATTATAGGCTGAAATTACTAAATTGGAGATGAATATTTTAAAGAACAGTCAACCTGAAACTCATGCACCAACTTCAATAAATAGATCAAAAACATTCAAGTGCAATAGGCTAGACAAGAGTCATTGGGGACTTCCACATTTCTTATTCCATTGATTAATTTAATTTTCCCCTTTGTAAAAAGGTTTTTATTTTTTGATATCCTAGGATAAGATATTAAGAGAGACAAACCTTTTCCAATGACCTGATCTTCAAGAAATTTCCAAAATAATCCAATTTGAAACAAATTAAAATAATAATTCAGGAAGATTTTTCATTTGTCTCTCCCTTAAAAGAAACATTTATCATTATCTTCATAATATTTGATATCATCAAGAATAGATTTCATGAAATTATTGTATAAATACTACACTAGAATGGGTCTTAAACTTGTGATAGTCTATATTGGTCAACTTTCACAACTTCAGCAAGGATGATCTTCTAGAATATTTGTTCTTAAAAATATGAAGAAATAGGATCAAACAAATATATAATAATCTTTATACAGAATATCTAGAATAGGAAATTACATTCTACAACTTCATCAAGGATGATCCTCCATCATATTAGTATTTAAATGTCAATTAATAGATCATTCAAGGATGGTAACTTCTCTAGCTTCGCTACCAATAATTGAAAACACTTACTATTTCCTAGGTCATACCCCTAAGAACATGCTTCACATTAAATTACCTACATTATAATCACAAATAAAATACTCAAATATCAAGGGAATAAGGTGGGTCAACCTTTCTTCATTAATATGAACAAAAAGGTTGAGATGATCTTCTCATCCAAGTTGCTCTATTTTCTCTATTCTTCATGATTGCACATCTGAACATCTGTTTTTATTTATGTTGAGGCAACATGGATATCTTCACATCCTCTTATCCTTTGTTTGGATAATTTTTCTTCTTAAAATCCTTCATAGATGATACATTATTACACCTATTGATGAACTACTTATTATTCTGGTAGAAAGGTTAAACAACATTTTTATTGTATCTTGCCCATGAATGCTTCATTTAAATTCCATTGACAAGCATTTGTATATGATTTTGATAATATTATATTTAATGTGGATAATTTGTGCATGGGGCATGATATATACGATGCATGGAACTATTTATATAGAATTTCATTTTTTACATTTTTATTTTTTTTACCTTATTATGAAAATCTCGTGTGTTTGGTTTCGATACCCGTATAGTGGATCACATTCTGGCCCATTGATAAAACATGATTAAATAAACCAATATTTTCACTTGGTGTGTTTCTTCACTTGACCTTGATCTGTTGTGACACCACCAGGTCTATTCGGTTGCACCATGTGTCTCACGTGTTGTCCCACCTTGAGTTACTCGAACTACATCTTCGATCTCATCCATCCACGTGATTGTGATCCTGTGCCACTGCTTGAACTGGCTAACAACCTCTGGCTTGCGATCACTGATCCAAGCTATTTTGATCTGTAATGCCTTTCATTCGAGTGAGGTTATACTCTTTGGTTTTCATGGGATCTCGTTTGGTTCATCAAGAGATCTTCTCTGTGAGACTATGTTGTGATTTCATGGAGAATAATAAATATATTGAGGGGATCTCGACCACCAACACTCCCCTATACCAAGATCATGACACCTACAGTAATCAGAGTACTTCTCCAGTGGATATTCAGTGGGGAATCAACTTGGATCTGGGTTCTGAACAACTGTGCTTTAAGAAGGTTTCAGATATTGACATACCTTTCATCGTAACAAAGTTTTAATATAGATTCTTGACTCGTTTAGATATCCAATTTATTTTTTCATGTCTTATTCTTTTTCCTTTTAGGGTGTGTGCATGGGTTTTTCTAGGAGTGGACAACATTGAATCTACGTGACAAGCTTCACTACTTCCACCTAGTTTAGCAAGGATGACCTCCTCAGATAGTTTATGCGGTCTTTCACTATTTTTATTTCGATTATATAATTACCTTGTTTGTTTTATTTCATCATAAAAAATATATTACCTTAGTGGTTTTCTTTCCATTCAAATAGAATCAAACCAATCCGAAGCACGTTATATCTTATGTCATTTTACATTTCATCATTCACTATTTCATTGTTCCAGAAACTCTAGTTTTGAATAGACCTAGTTCTGTTCAATTAATGATAAATTGATTAATCAAACATATCATATAATTAATACATCATAAGTGAAAATGGGCCTTGCGTGTTTTAGGTTTTCTGCATTCGACCCCAACAATTGTTATCAGATCCTACTGTAACATTAGTTATGGGTTCTACTAATTTCGATATGGATAATTTTGATGGTGAAAACAATTTTAATCTCTGGAGATTTAAAATGACAGACTTATTGAACCAAAATGATTTAATAGGTTTCATTTCTAGTTCTAGAAAGAAAATAACCAACAATGCCCTTGGTGGGAAGACTTCCATTACTTATATTAATGTCCCTGAGGAAAATTTTAGGAAAGAACGTAGCTTAATACTTTTATCTTTAGGAGATAAAGTGCACAAAGAAGTTTTATATGAGTCCTCTTCTGCAGGTATATGTTCTAGGATTGAATACCTTTGTATGGATATGTCCCTTGTTGGTAGATTATATAAGAAAATGAGATTATATACTTTCAAAATTTTCCCTATAACTACAGTAATGATGTATATTAATGAATTCAATAATATTTTGTTAGATCTGGATATCATAGAAATTAAATTAGATGATTAAGACCATTCCATTATACTGGTAACATCTTTATATGATTAATTTAATTATTTTCAAGACTCTATGATATATGGAAAATACACACTTACTCTTGAAGAAGTAAAATCTGCTTTACTCTCCAAAGACCTTCAGTGAAGGATGTTCTTAAGACTGAGGCTGTGGGTTTAAATATTAGGGAAATAAGTGAGTCTAGAGGAAAAATGGAGTCAATGGGTAGGAGAAAATAAAGTGTTAAGTATAAAAAGTAAATATACATGTCAAAAATCAATGTTACTAAATGATTTCAATGAATGAAACATGGACATATTAAGAGGAACTTCCTCAATATGAAAGGTGAATATAGAGACAATAGTAATGACCATTCCATATCAGTCGAGTAGGACATTTACACTGCTGATGTGTTAAATGTTTCTGACATTGTTATCTTTGATGGTTAGATCCTGGATCAAGATGGTCATTCCACATGTGTCATAGGAAGGAATTATTTACTGAGTTAAAGGAAATTGAATCTGGTGAGGTATTTCTAGGGAACAATAGGATTTGTCACATTATAGCAATATTATATGATTCATTAGAGATTCATGATGGGATTATCAAGTCTTCTGAGAAAGATCATTGGGTTCCAAAATTATAATGAAACCTAATATCCCTAGGAATCCTGGATAAAAATGGGTATAGATTTAATTTTAATTCTGGAAGTCATAGAGTTGCCGAGGACCCCCCAAAGTTATGAAAGGAACCCTTTTCAATTGTCTTTAGGTGTTAGATGGTAAGGTTCATAGAAGTTAGTTGAACACCTCTTTTAATTCAGAACCTTATTCCACCACTCTTTAACATATAAAGTTAGGGCATGTAAGATCCAAGGGCCCTAGAGAACTCAAAAAATAAGGGATTTTGAGTAACATCATTCCTATTAGTCTCCCATTCTATGAGAATTGTGTATATGGGAAATCTAGAAGATTCATCTTTAGTGGGTCTATGTATAAGTGTAAAGAACCCCTTGAATATATATATTCTAACTTGTTTGTTTCTTATAAGGTCACCACCCATGGTTATGGATTATACTTTGTGGAAGTAATTGATTATTTCTCAATGAAATTATATATTTATATACTCAAAAACTAGTATGACAACTTTCAGACCTTTAAAAAATGGAAAGATGGGGTAGAATGTGAGTCTAATAGGAAACTCAATGCCTTAAGTAGGGATAACGATTTAGAGTATCTATCCAAAAATTTCATTGAGTTCTGTGAATCCTAGGGAATAAGGAGACACATGAAAGTTGGGGAAACCCCATAGTATAATGGACTAGAAGAGAGAATGAATTTGATTGTTCTTGAGAGGGTGAGGTATATGTTGTGCCACTCAAAACTCCACAGGTCCTTCTGGGCTGAGGCTTCTTCAATATTAGTATATCTTATCAAACAATTCACATCTTCTAATAATTCTTTTAAGACACCTAAATAAATTTAGAAAGCAACACCCCTTAAGTCTTATACACCTTACGAATATTGGACCTATAGGTTATCCTCATACACATACTGATATGCTAGCTCCAAGAGATGTTAAGTTTATATTTCTGGGTTACCCAAAGGGTGTTATGGTGTATCATATATGGGTAGGTAAACTGAGTTATCAAAATGTACCATTAGATGAGATGTAGTGTTTCATAAATCTAGTTTGTCCAAAGTTAAGGGAACTGAACCAGTAGAGACTTCTGATGACATTATAGGACCCTCTAGAGTCTCAACTCCCCCTTGGTGTTGAATTCCCCTCTGAATCCAATGACCACTCCCAGTCCATGATTGGTCCTGCTTCCCCCATTTTCCAAACCCAAACTGAATCTAATACCAATTCGGATTCTTATCCCCAAACTGAGGAACTCAATGATCTGAGCAATTATCAGCTCACTCGAGATATAGAGAGAAGGTTTATTAGACCTCCAACCCATTTTAATTAGGAATAAATTGTTTTTATGCATTGAATGTAGCACAATAGTAATTAAATGATGAAATTCAAACATATAATATTTCTATTATGTCCAAAGAAGCAACTATGAGGATGAGTGCAATGCAGTATTAGATGAATTATCTTCTTAAAATCAACAATTGGGTTTTTTGTTTCTAGATGTAGTAACTAAAATGTCATAGTTTCTAAATGGATTTATAATAATAAAGGAAATTTTTTTGGAGAAACTAAAACCAAATTCAAAGCCTGAATGGTTGCTAAAGGATTTCTTCCGCATGAATGCATTGATTATGGTGAAATTTGCTTTACAGTTGTTAAAAATTTATCTATTATAATTATTCTAGATTTTGAAGCCAAATTTCATTTTCATCTTAAAAAATTAGATGTAAAATTAGCTTTTTTTATATGGTACTCTTGATGAAACAATTTAATTAAATCCTTTGGAAGGATTTTCAAAACTGTTCAAACCTAATCATGTTTGTCTTCTTAATAAGTCATTATATGAGCTTTGAAAATCTTCACGATAATGGTATAAAAGGTTTTATTCATTTATGATTCAAAATAATATTTCCAAAAGTAATTTTCATGCATGTGTATATTATAAAATGTTAAACATGAGTCTGTTTACCTGTTATTATATTTTGATGAAATGATTTTAATTTAAAAAAACACGAGGATTATAAATTCTGTCAAGAACCAGTTGAATCGTGTCATTGAAATGAAAGACTTAGGAAATACTAATCAAATATTTTGTATGGACATAATAAGATATTGGAGACATAGGAAATTCTAATAAAATCATAGGTATAGCTATAATAATAGATAGGAAGGCTGGAACCTTATACTTATCTCAATAAGCTTATGTTAATAAGGTATTAAGAAGATACCTGTTTGAGCATGTTAAACCTACTATTATTCCTTTAGGAAAATACTTTAATTTGTCTTTGGAACAATCCCCTAAAAATGATGATGAGGTTTCCTTAATGAATAAGATTCCATATGCTAATTTTATAGGAAGTCTTATGTAATATATGGTCTTTTCTAGGCCAGATATTTTTTTTTCTATTCTTACTTTGAGCAGGTTTATTGGGAATCCTAGTAAGCCTCATTGGAATGAATTGAAATGGCTCCTCAGGTACATCTCTATGTCTGAAAATTATCGATTTCGATACTTAATAAATAGTAGTTTTGATAATGATATTGTTGGATTTGTGGACTATGATTATTCTAAAAATAGTTACACCTGATAGTCTATCACTATTTTTTTATTTCTTTCATATAGAGGACTGATATCCTAGAAGTGAAATATTTAGTTAGTGGTTTCACTCTCCACTACTGAGGTAGAGTATACTTCCTTGAATAAATTTATAAAATGGGATATATGGCTAAAAAATTTTCTTTATGAGTTTTCAATACCATCTAATAGCATAGTAGTTCACATTAATATCCAATAGACATTATATTTATCTAAAAACTATGTCTTCCATGGTAGATTGAAACACATTGACATTAGAATTAATTTTTAGGGATATTATAGAATCTATGATGGTGAGTGTCACAAAGATACCCACTAGAGACAATCCGACTGATAGTTTGACTAAGGCTGTTCCATTGTCTAAAATCATGAATTTTCATAAATTAATGAATCTAATTCAAATTATGTAGCTTTGTTTATGAGAACATCATCCTTAAATTCCATTTAATTTCAAGTTGGAGATCTGTTGTATTTCCCCCCTACATGTTTCATTTAAATTCCATTAACATTCTTGGTATACACATTTGTTCACATTATATTTGGGGTTCTTAATATGTGCATGGGGAATGGGATATATGATGCTTGGAAGTGTTCATGAAGTGTTTCATTTTTTTCTATTTTTATTTCATTTACCATGTTATGCAGATCTTGTTTATATGGGTTCCTTACCCATATAGCGGCTCATAATCTAGATCATTGATAAACCGAGATTTAATGGCCAATATTTACGTCAGGTGTGTTTCTTTACATGGCCTCTATCTGCTGTGACGTCATCCTACTTATCCTCTTGTGCCATGTGTCTAGTGATTTTTCCTATCATCAGTTACTCGAATCATCGATTCGATATCAGTTGTCTACACGATTGTGATTTCATTCCACTGCGTAAACCGTCTGACACCCCTGGCTTGTGATCATTTCCCCTCGCTATTTTGGCTCTGTAATGCCTCTCATTCGATCAAGTATCATCTCTCTAGTATTTGGGGGATCTCATCTAGTTCATTAAGAGATCTTCTCTATGAGTCTCTGTTGTGATTCTATAGGGAAGAAGAAGGACACCCAAGGGATCCCGGCCACCCACAGTCTCCTCTACCATGATCATGCCACCTGCTTCAATCAGAGTAGTTCATTGGTGGAGATTCATTGGGGAATCGACTTGGTTTTTTGTTCCAGATGACATCGCTTCAAGAAGTTTTCAGATCTTGACTTACTATTCATCATAACCAAGCCCCGATATAGATTTTTGGTTCTATAAGCGATTCAAATTATTATGACATGTGTTGTTCTATATCGTTTTTCGGTGTGTGCATGAGTCCATCTAGGAGTGGAATACTATAGATATGGCCTTTAAATGTGATAGAAAAGGCCATATACAGTGCTAAAAAACTATGTTAATCAAGGAACTGATAAAAGGGGGTATATTTATTAGAGAAAAAAAATAACTGATAAAAGTTTAAAAAGTATACTTTTTTTTTATTTTTTTTCAAATCGGAGGGGGGTTTTAACAGCGCTTGACCCCCCTCTTCAACAGCCTTATGAAGCACCCTACCCGCTCACCCACCCCTACCACCCATGAATGCACTATCCCCATACCAAATCCTTTAATAGTGCTATCACCACCCTTTAATAGTGTGACCACAACCCTTCACCACCACGCGCGCCCCTGCCTCCCCCAGGATTCGAACTTGAGAACTCCCACTGTGCACCTGGACCCTTTAACACTTCTCTATGTTGCATTGCTATCCATTTAATTATATATCTATTTATTTTTATATATATTTAATTATATTTATTTTTATATTAAAATATATTTATATTAACATATATATTTATATTAAAATATATATTTAGTTATATTAATATATATATATTCCTCTATTAATATATATTTATGTTAACATATATTTATATTAACATATATAATTATATACTTCAATAGATATATTTATATATTTATATATCTATATATTTATTCATATATTAATATATATTTATATCTATCTGTTTATATATATTCAGTTATATTTTATTATCCGTATATTTATCTGTATATTAATATATATCAATTTGTTAATACATACACAAAAAAATACACCCACAGACACATTATATTGGCATATAAATATTCATATATTATTATTTTAAATAAAATGGATATTAGTTTTTTTATTTAGATAAATCTTATATATTGAGAAATAAACTTTATATATAAATATTTTTAAATATTTACTTATAAAATTAAATTTTTTATGTCTGAGTATATAATGATATTTATATATTTTTATATATTTCATTATAAATAACAATTCATTTTGAAAAATGATATAATTTCAAAGCCATAATATCAATATTAATGTAATCACTTGGAAAAATTCACTCCCCATTGAAAAAGATCAAAAAGACCCCCTTAAATGAGGTTGAAATTCCATTTAATGTTAAAAAAATTGAGTATACAAACTAAAAACTCAGTTTTGGAGGTCTTCTATGCCTTTTCTGGCCTCAGTAAATGTAACTGAAGGTTCCCTTGTGTCTCTAACGTGTAGAAATCATCATAGGCTTCAATTTGATTTGTATTTGAGCTAAAACGGACTCATGGATCAAAATTTATGGCTGTTTGAAGATTGCGTTATGTTTTTTACTAATTTAGATCTTTTATTCAATTTTGGTTTTTTTGTCTTCAAATAGTTATCAAAAAATGATTACTCAATGATAATTAGAAAATTATTTCTTAATAATTTTTTTTAAATTTTTTATAATCCATTTTCACTACATATCTTATATATTAAGTTTAAATGTCTATTTATACTTATCTCAAACATATTTTATAAATATATATTATATTTATATAAATATAAATATAAATATATTTTATTTTTAAGGAATTTTTTTACAAAGTTACCCTTTATCAACATTAGTAAAAAAATGCTGATAAATTCCTCCATTTATCAGCACTACTAAAAAAGTGATGATAAAGAGGTACTTTTAACATTTCTTTTTTAGAATTGTTAAAATAACACCATTATCAACGATTTTTAAGCGCTAATAAAGGTACTCCCTTTATCATAACTTTTTTTAGTGCTATTAAAGGGTGGCACTGCGAAAGCCCTTTTTTGTGGCAGTGATGATGCTGACTCTTTGTGGTAGGCTTCACTACTGCCACCTAGTTTAGCAAGGTCGGTCTCCTTATAATGTTTCTATGGTATTTCTTTATTTTTATTTCGAGTTTTTAATTTCCTTGTTTGTTATATTTCTTCATAATAAAGTTGTTACTGAGGTGGTGTTATCGTTATGCATGTTGGATCAAACAGATTTGAAGCATGTCGTATCTGCTATCCATTTACACTTCTACATTCTCTATTTCATTATTCTAGAAACTCAATTTGTGAATATATCATGTTTTTTTCATTTAATAATCAATTGATTAATATAAATTATCATAAAATTAATCCATCTTATGTGAAAATGGGCCTTGGGTGTTTTAGGGTTTAAGTATTCAACCCCAACACTATTGTAATGTGACTAGCTTTCTTACATCTCTCACAAAAAAATTCTTTAACATAACAGTTTCCTTTTCTTAAAAAACCCTCATACACTTTGTCTTCATCATGTGGAATCTTATAGATAATGTTTTCAATAATTTTTCCTTATGCATCTTCCATTATTCTCATTCTTTAAAAAGTATCTGTCCAGATAACTAACATGTCATTAGGAACTGTGGAATCATGTTTGGATCTTCCACATGAGTTCTTTTGAGTGACATATTTTTTAGTAGTTCTTTTGGATGCACTACTCTCTAACTTCATGGATTTAGAATCCATGTTCTTCTCACCATTCTTCTTTGATTCCTCATTAGGAGTATTTCTGTTCACAACATTCTTCTTATATCTTCCCAAGGTTTCTTGAACCATATTTTAAATTTATGATATTTATTATTTTTTCTGGAAAAATGATATTTATGATTGGAAAGAAAATGTGGATCCTTTTTATTTTGGAACACTTCCTAATTATGATGTTTTAGATACAATTTTTTATGTAAAATTATAATAACTGACCATAACTAGAAATGTATTCCAATTAAGGACCCATGTAGTGACTTTATTTAACATTGATATAATTGTGTTGTTCCTTAAATTGAATAAATTTATTGTTTGGGTCCCTCATTTTCAATTTCCCAATAGTTAATATATCTTCATATTTTTAAGGAAGAAAAATTTTGTTTCACCTGGCTTCCAAAAAGAAAAAGGTATGATGCACCATCAGTGCATAGGTGTTGTGAATCAAGGGTTGTGTAGGATGCACATATAGCCAAGGTGTATGAAGAGTCATGCTATCAAATACCAGCATGCCAGTAACGTCTTAGGTCTCCTCCAATAAGATTCTTCTTCCGAGTTTGTCTCCGGCCCACCAGCTCATCGCCGGACGCATTGAGCACCTTAGTTGGGCGAGGTCTCCACCAATAGGGTTCTTTCCGTTGAGATCGTCTCCATCCCACAAGCTCGTCGTCGGCCGCATCGAGCACCGTTGCTGGGTGAGGTCTCTTCCAACAGGTTTCTTCCGTAAAAATCATCTCCCGCCCCCAGTTTCCCATCAGCATCATCGAGCACCGTTGCCAGGCGATGTCTCCTCTAATAGGGTTTATTCTAATGAGATCGTCTCCCGCCTTCCAGCTCGTTGCTAGCCACATCGAGCACCGTCGCCAGGCAAGGTCTCCACCAACAGTTTTCTTCCACTGAGATCATCTCCATCCCACCAGCTTATCGTCTACTGCATCGAGAACCATTGCTTGGTGAAATATCCTCTAATAAAATTTATTCCGTCGAGATCATCTGTAGCCCACCAGCTCGTCTCTGGCCGCATCGAGCACCATCACCGGGTGAGGTCTCTTTTAATAGGTTTCTTTCGTCGAGATCGTCTCTGGACACCCAGT
Organism: Viscum album; assembly: GCA_963277665.1. Classification (NCBI taxonomy): domain Eukaryota; kingdom Viridiplantae; phylum Streptophyta; class Magnoliopsida; order Santalales; family Viscaceae; genus Viscum; species Viscum album. The sequence continues at coordinate 311,453,918 of OY728126.1, forward strand.
TCATTACCAGCTGCATAGATCACCATCACTAGGTGAGTTCTCATCTAACGCGGTTTATTCCCCTGAGATCGTCTCCACCTAACAGCTCATCATCGACCGCGTCGAGCACCATTGCCATGTGAGGTCTCCTCCAACCTGTTTCTTCCACCGAGATCATATTTGGCCCCCCAGTTTGTCTTCGGCTGCGTTGTGCACCGTAACCGGGTGAGGTCTCCTCTAACAAGATTTATTCCTTCGAGATTATCTCTGGCCCACCAACTCGTCATCGGACCCATCGAGCACCCTCACCGGGTGAGGTATCCTCCAACATGATTCTTTTTCTGAGATTGTCTCTTACCGCATCGAGCACCATCACTGGGCGAGGTCTACTCCAACAAGGTTTATTTTTCTGAGATCATCATCATCCCACCATACCATTGCCGACCGCATCGAGCACTGTCACCGGGTGAGGTGTCCTTCAACTGGGTTCTTCTACCGAGATCGTCTCCGACCCACCGGCTCATCACTGGCCGCATCGAGCACCTTTTTCGAGTGAGGTTTCTTCCTACAAGGTTTATTCTACCAAGATCACCTCTGGCCAACCAGCTCATCGCTTGCAGCATCGAGCACTATTGTTGGGCAAGGTATTTTCTAACAAGTTTTCTCCTTCAAGATCGTCTTTGGTCCCCTAGTTCGTTGCCAGTAGCATCGAGCACCATCATTAGATGAGGTATACTCTAATAGGGTTTATTCTGATGAGATCATCTCCACTCCACCAGCTTGTCTCCATCCACATCGAGTACTGTCGTTGGGTGAGGTCTCCTCCTATAGGTTTCTTCCACTGAGATCATTTTCAGCACATGATCTCATCGCTAGCCAGATCGAGCACCATATTCGGGAAAGGACTCCCCCAACATGGTTTATTTTTTAATGATTTTATCTGGACCATAAGCTCATCAATAGCTGTATCGATAGCCATTGTCGAGTGAGGTCTCCTCCCACAGGTTTCTTCTACCAAGATCATATCTAACCCACCAGATCGTCACCAGTTGCATCGAGCACCGTCATCGGGTGAGGTCTCCTCCAACAGGTTTCTTCCGCTGAGATTGTCTCCGACCGACAAGATCATCGCTGACTGCATCCATCACCATCATCGGTCGAGGTCTCCTCTAACAGGTTCTGAGGTCTCTTCCAAAAGGTGATATAATCATGGCACAAATTTTACAATTTGTGAGGCTCATCATGGTATGCATGACCATATTTACAACGTATTGTGCACCAATAAACTAGAAATACTACTATGGGTGGTTTATAGATCCAGTTGGGATGATTTCAGGGTTTCCCATCTTTTAGAATTTGAAAACATCGAATACACCATGTTAGTGGAACTCAGTACACCAGGTAAAAGGGTCAGTCATTCCTTGGATACCAGCGTCGAGCTCACCTGGATATCAGAAAAACTATTTGTACCCTCCTCCTCAGAATTGTTTCATTACGTGTCATGTGTCACCACCCAGAAATGAGATGAAGTCTCCCATGGGCATACCATTTGCCTCAACAACTTATTTAGGTATGGAGTTATTTACAATGTTGGGTCACACACCAAAGGATGGTATGGAAATGACTCCCTAATGCTGGGTGGGTATTTGATGTAACACATTATGTTCATATAAGACCAATCCATCAAGGGATTCTCCCCCACCATTGGGCTCCAAGGTCTATGCACCATCAACATCTCCATCGTGTCCCAGACCACTAAGTACTATAGTACGGTTTTTTTACTGCCTTCCAACAATGGATAACACCAGACAACTCAGCATCAACACCATATACTGCCCAATTTCTATTGAAAGTGGATAGAGCATTCCAATTAAAACCATGGATGAAAAATGGTATTCCATCACCCTCAATTCTATTAGGATTGGAGATAGAAATATGAACTTGAACCCTTATTTGAAGAACATCGTTGACTCAAGGACTATGGTCTCCATGCTACCTACATAGATCTACAATAGGATTAAAGTATATTTTGATCATAAAATGGTAATTTATCGAATGGTTAATTCACCAATTTCATTACCAGACTCCTTCTACAATTTCACAAGTTTTGAAAAATATAACAGTCCCACCCCTGACATAATCCTCATCGTCGACAGTGATGTCAACATGTTCATCAATCGATGGGGAGCCTTGGATGATATAGGACACAATGTGATGTTTCTTCCATTCCCTCTAACTTCAAATGAAGATCCTAATAGCATCATAAGAAGTAAGAAACAGATGAATCACTGCATGAGGTTTGACGTTCGGGAGAAAAACTCCACCTCATCTTGAACATATGCCTCTAAAACTCGTACTCATGCCACAATTTGGTGTTTGGTTCTTGGTTTACATGAGGGTTCTCCATCTGCCCTAAAAATGGATTTGTTGTGATTTTTTGGGGTTTTGTTTATTGATGTTATTAATAAAGACTCCTTTATAGCTCTATTGATGAAGTATACCATTTAAATAACACCACACTGCATCAAATACATCAACATGAAAATATTTATAAATATATATAAATATATATAAATATATTTATTATATATGTAATTATAAATAAATAAATAATAATTTTAATATATATACATATTTAGATTTCTAATTATAAATTATTATATATTTATTTAAATAATTATAAAATTACTAAAAATATATTTATTATAATATTAAAAATATATATATTTATATATTGATAACTAAATAAATATATACAAATATATTTATAATTATATATATATATATAATAATCATAAAATAATAATAAATATATTTATTATATATAAATAAATAATTATAATAATACAATAAATATATTTATTATAATTTTATAAATATAAATAATTATATAAATATATTTATAGGTCTAGGTGATACGATAGTGGAAATGAGGCACTCGGTTGGGTGGTAGGGAGGACAGGTGAAGGCTTCATGTGACTATGAAGGTCAGCCTAGCCTGTAGTTTCTTGGGTGAAAAAGCTCTATGGTTCATCAACCGGTCGTGGGCCAGATCTAGTTTCATTAGTCGGGATACGTGAATCTTCCTCAGTATTTTGCATGTGTTTTCATGGATTTCATGGTGACAATACCCAAATCTGCTTCGTTGGCTTCTTCTATTTCACCGAGGGTCGCAGTAGCATAGTCAAACTAGAGTTTGACTCCTTTAGATTTAGCGGTAGATATTGTTTTCCCTGAGACCCCTTTTTCCCATGATGATATGGGTCATCAGGAATTGGATCCACCTGCAATAAGGGATCCACATGACACTATCGATGAAGGGTTTTCGAGTAATCAAGTGTATTGCGCAAATAACATTGACGAATTTCATGCTTCCAACCCTACAATAATGAAGAAAGCAGACCCTGTGTTCATAGAGGCTAATCATGGTCTATTCTTATCAAGATTACAGCAATGAAAACTCTAAATTATTGTTCATCTATCTTCATTGAACATTTAAAATTTCCTGGGGATAATGGACATTAGGAAGCGTTTATGGGTATTTTGGTGGATTGATGGATAGATCACCACCTCCCTCGGTAAAGTCTTTTTTCATGTTTTTTCCTTTTGTATATATCGAATCCAAAACATGGAGTCTTGGTTCCATCAATTTCAATCCAAGAATACTATGAATTCAGGATTGGGATTTTTCATTTAACCCACTAAATATCAACAATTCTATTACACAAATCTGGATTAATATTTCAGATCTGAGCTAGTTCTTCTGGCTACCACAAATTCATTGGGACATCAACTCTATAGATGATATTTTGATTAAGATGGACAATGAAATTGGAAGAGGCCAGTATGGTCACTTTGTTTGGGTTTTGGTTGAGGTTTACCTCAGTTATCTGTTAAATTGTTCCATTATTTTGTCAGTGGATGATGAATGTTTTGATATTCTTGTTGATTATGAGAGGATCCATGATTTTTTCTCCAACTGTTTTAACATTTTCTCATTGTCGAAGAAGAATGGTATGTTCTATTTTTGGATTCTCTAGAAATACTGGTGACAATTGTAAAAGGTGGTCAAAGTAGTAGGCATGGGCCTTGATTAAGGAACAGGTGAATCTCATTGATTCACAGCTATTGGATTCATTTTATGGGGCTTCGGGATCACATAAAGAGCCTCACAATATAGCTAACTTCATACTGGAGAAGTTTGATTCAAATAATCAAATATTTATGAATATATTCAAATATGTATATATAGAGAGAGATAATTATTAATATATCTTTATTGATAAATTTAATGATAAATATATTAATATATGTATTTATATTTATAATTATATATATATATATATAATTATAAAATTACGATTAATACATTTATTACAACTTTATAAATATATATGTTTATATATATATAAATAAATAAATGAATATTAATATAATTATAAAAATACAAATTTATATTTATAATTTTAATTCGAAATAATGATTAATTTATTTATTATATATATAATTGTTTATATATAATAATATCAACAAATTATTAAGATTATACTTTTATAATAGTTTTTTTAGTGGTGATGTAGATAGACCTTTATCAGTGCTAAAGATGCACTGATAAAACATGTATTTATCTGTACCATAATATTGGCGCTGATAAATTCGTATCATTATCAGTACTAAAAAAGTTATGATAAAAGCATTACCCGATTTTGAAAATAAGAATAATATGAGTCTTCTCTCTCACACACCATCAATCTTTCACAGAACCCTACTTCTATTGTGACGCTGCTCTCACCACCACTTTTGTTGCGGCCACTCTCGTAGTCCCTCTCGCCACATCTTCTCTCACCGCCACCTCTTTAGATGCCTCTCTCACCGTCTCTCTCACCGCCGTAGCCTTTCTGGCCACTTGTTTCATCACTACTCTCACTACCAGTACTCCCACCGCTCCTCTTACCGCCACTGCTCTTGCTTCCCCTCTATCCACTTCCACCTCTATGGGGTAAGGGAATCACATTGTTCATATCAAACTGGTTTATGAGTTTTGGCCTCTATTTTAACATGGATTTGGACACCAATGAAAGAACTATAAAATTTGATGCAGTACAATCTAGGAAATGTATAATTGCATGCTAATGATGTGGGTAGACATGTATAATATGTATTACATAATTTTATCAGGAGTCTTATGTTTTATAATCTAGAATCTAGAATCTATGTTTTATAGCCTGGTATCTGTTTTATAAGCTATAATCAGGAATCTATGTTTTATGGATTATATCATCTATAATCAAGAATCTATGTTTTATAATCTATAATGTTCAATGGATTCTATGTTTTATAATATTTACACAAACACAATGCCATTTATTGTTTTAGGATACATTTACATACTACCATCTGAGGCTTAGGGTCATTGAACCCATTAGGAAAGCTCCAAAAAAGCCCTAATATAGCTCAGTCACACACAACACAATATACAAGAATTGGAATTTACCTAGTTAGCCATAGAATCCAACAAAATATTTGATGTCTATGTAGCGATTCATCCCATGCCTAACCAAATGGTCCTTGAGATTGAGACCAACAGATAGGCCATGACCTTGTGCCACCATCTTGCTCAATAGCCACGTGAAAACGCTTCCACTCATCTTCTAGCCACCCTTCCGGGCATGATGCCTGTGAGGAAAATCCATAAACGGATATGCCGATAGGGTGGTCAGGAAACAAGGCGACTTACACCTCCCATTCTCCCACCCGATCCACTATCAGGACATAATGATGGTTATATAGGAATCAGCTAGGGTCATTGGATGATCTTCTTGTACCAGTGAATGACAACATCAACATAAAGGTAGCATCAATATTGAGAAAGTAATTCTAGTTAATATACTCCCAAGATCTGAAGAAATCTGGACCCATGACATTAAAGTGACCACCTACATAAGACAATAAAATCCATCACATAAGGAACTACTCATGTAATTTGCGTAGGATCGAGCGAGGTACGAAGAATTGTTGGATTAAGAGGTGTCACTTCTACCTCATTGGGCGACCCCATACACACAGAGGTTACAAATTACATAATATGATTGACCTGATCTGTTTTTTTATCATTCATGGTCCAATACTAGTTTCTTAATCACATTTGACTCGAATATTCAATTTTCTAGTTTGATGTTCTATTTTTTACCCTTCTACTATTTTATATTATACACATCTTTTTATTTCCAGTGTTAGGTTGGGGATGTGATACTTTCATTCACAAGTGCAAGAACGGGCATCTGCTTACATGAGTGGGGGTGATAAGCTCCATTCAGCCACATGTGTTCAAAATTACGGATGACAAGCTTCATACCGCCAAGGAGAACTCACTATAAGAAGCGTAAACTGCATGTGTGGACTGCGTCGTTAGTGTGAACTATGTCAATGACCACTGATGTGTGATAAAATAATGTGGAAGATGAAGTTTGATGGAGCTAAAGTGAAGTATCTTGGATGTTGAACATGTTTTACCTTGTTTGTATCATGTTTCATGGATATTGATGTATTTTCATGGAGTTTGTATATGTTTTTTAGTTACGTATGAACATGTTTTTTCAAATAAAGTCTCTCTGTTGGAGTTTCATATAATCTAAATTTATAATTATTATATAATAAATAATATAAATATTTTCTATATAATTTCATTAATAAATATAACATGAAATTTCATCAATAAATATTGGAATATACACATAATATTTTATTTAAAATATAATTTAAAAACTAAAATTAATTTATTGGTATTTTTTATAATGACAGATAAAATAATATTATTAATAATATTAATGGTATAAAGATATATTTTAGTAATAATATTACCAGAAGATAAATTTGTTGTATGAATCTTTTGAAAAAAATTTTAACCAACATATATATTATCTTTTGGTATTGTTATAATTGCAAAAAAAACTATTTTAACTATCTCAATAACATTCAGTGATAGAGTTTTTACCAAAAATTTAATGACACAGATATATTTTTTGGTAAAATGATTTACCAACAGAAAATGAACTTTTACCAATAGATAGATCCCAATTTGAAAAAGTGAAATTTATTGTAGTGCATCACCCTGAAGTAATCCATAACCATTGTCCAGGTATCACCAGGAAACTCAAAGACCTCAAACCATAATCACATTTCATGGAATTTCAGGGCTTGATGACTTCTTCCAAGGTCCATTAACTTTCTAACTTCTTCATCATATTGAAATCAATGTAATATTCCTATTGCATTGATCATCATTGTCCACCAATGAAAATCATTTGTCAAAAAATAAAATCCATACATAAAATTTCCTCTTCAATATCCCCATTTTATTTGTTGGTAATACCATCAAAGTTATTTTTAGAATATGTCAATATGTGGAACTATTATCTTCTTTCTCCCCTTTACCTTTTAAACATTCATTTCACTTTCTCCACCATTATTGATAAAAAATGAAAAATTCATGGGGAAAAGGGTATCAGTCCATACTTATGAAATGTTCCATCCATAATTTTACTCTACATCTACATGATATGTGATTAGTATAGAAAACAATATTATCTCTTACCAATTGATCATGATACATTAAGAAATTATAATTCATATACATGTCTTTAGGAATTATTCACATTAATTTTTGGAAAAAAATTACTAAATGTGAGATGAATGTTTTTAAGAACAGTCAACCTAAAACTCCTACACCCACTTAAATAAATAGATAAAAAACATTCAAGTGAAATACGCAAGATAATAGTCCTTGGGATACTTCCACATTCACTATCCATTTTTTAATTTTATTTCACCCTTCTGTAAAAAGTTTTTTTTTGATAACCTAGGATAAGAAATTAAGAGAGACATACCTTTTCCAATGAAATTATCTTTAAGCAATTTCTAGAATAATCATATTTGATACAAATTGAAAAAATAATTGTAGAAGCCTTTTCATTTGTCTCGCCCTCAAGGGAAACATTTATCATTATATTTATAATGTTTGATCTCATCAAGAATGGATTTCAATAAATTATTGTATGGAGAATGCACTAGAATGGGTCATCAACTTGTGACAGTCCATATTGGACACCTTCCACAACTTCAACAAGGTTGATTTTCTAGAATATTTGTTCTTTAGAATACGAAGAAATAAGATCAAACCAAGATGAAATCAACTTTATCATAGATATCCATAAAAAGATTTTACATTATTCAACTTCATCAAGGATTTTCCTCCATAATATTTTTATTTAAATTTTAATTGATAAATTATTCAAGGATGGAAACTTCTCCAACATTTTTTCAAGAATTGAGAACACTTACTACTTCTCAAGTTCTCCACCCGAGAACATGCTTCACCTTAAATTAAATACATTATACGCACAAATAAATTACTAATATATTAAGGGAATAAGGTGGATCATCCTTTCCTCATTAATATGTACAACAAGGATGAGATGATCTTCTCAGACAAGTTACTCTATTTTCTCTCGTCTTCATGCTTGCACATCTAAACATATTTTATAATTTAGGTTGAGGCAACATAGAACTCTTCACATCGTCTTATTAATTGTGTAACTAATTTTTCTTCTTAACAACCTTCATAGATGATACATTATTACACCTATTGAGGACTGCTTCTTGTTGTAACACCCTAAGCTTCCATGAGACTGATGTTATTAATATTTTCATGACTTATTATATTCCCCCTTTACTTATTTTATATGAAATGTGCATAATTTGTATGAAATATTAATGTTTTAATATTAAGTATAATATTTGAGCATTTTTAGAAGTAGTCAAATTGAGTCAGTTTAATGTTTTAATTATAACTATCACTATACTTATCCAAATTGTGTGGTTCTTGTTTTGTAGGATTCTCCTTTCAATATACAACATTTCATTAGAAGGAGCCATGATCCAATTCTGCCATTTGAAGGGTCATATGGTCCTCACAAACAAGACCAAAGAATCTGTGAAGAAACTGGACTATTCATGAAGATTGATTTACTGGGCTCAATCCAGAAGTTCAAAAACCTTAACTCTCCAACATAATTCGGGGGACACTACATGTCATCTTGGATAAAAATTTGATGGCCCAAATCCATGTACAAGGGGCCCAAATGAATCTTTGAATTCCAGCCCACCATTCTGGCCGAGAATGAAAATCAGTATAGTATTCATGACATATCTCCTGATGTAATCATCCAAGCGAGCTGAGATTTTGCAGTGTGAAAGAGGAGATGTAGGCGGCAGACTTTGTTGAATAAAGCATTCGGATTTGAAGGCATCTTAATATTCAAAAACCCTTTCACATTATGGACTTCAAAAAGACTGGATTGAAATGGACAGTTTATGTTTGAATATTCAACCGGCCATAACTTTTTATCCGTACGTCCAAATGACTCCAAATTTTGAGAGTAGTCGACCAACATTATTGTCTACAACTTTTAAGAAGGAGATATTTGAAGATTCGGCTGTCTGCATTGCCAAATTGGCGATACAAGTGGAGGGACAGATTGGGAATGCAAACAGTCCACTCCTTGGGCTATAAAAACTCTCCCCTTCTCTCCTTGAGAGGGGTTGGCATTTCAGAAGAGAGGAGATCACATTGGCACGACCAAAGCTTTGCCAAAGGCTTGGGAGGACCTTCCATACTCATGTTTTCACTTGAGATACCTTTCCTCCTCTCTTTCTTTTCACTTACTTTTGTGTTCTTCATTTTTGTAATCTTGTAATTCTCTTTCTTTGTAATTCTGTTTTAATGCAAGTTACTTCTTCAATATATCTTATTCTCTTCCACCTTCTGTATTTTAATATTAATGTTCTTAAAATAGTTTAAATTCAGTTCAATCCCCTTCCCTTCTTAAGCTTCCTCATTCAATCGAAATTCTTTTTTTTGATTCTTAAATTATTTCGTGTGTGTGTTCGGCACACTACTCTTATCTTGTCCCTTTCTTTTTCTTCTCTTTATAATTCATCACCATAAACATATATTACCAGATTATTAATCACCAAAATGGCTGAGTAAACCTCTCATTGGGGTGAGTTATCATTTAGGTATGTTAAGTGATTGAGAGCTTCTGCTCGATGAATATTCTTTGAATTAACATTGTGTATGTTGGACTTAACATGTCATGGATTAATGACTTGTTTTGTTTAAAATGTGGTTTCCATGGATTATTGGAACCATAAATACACAACCATAAATAAGATCTGATTGAGATTATAACCTTAAGTTAAGTTAAGTCTTGGTTTAAAGCCTTAACACTTAAGAATTCTAATCAACATCATCTTGTGACATGGGTGTTAATTTAAATGCAATATAAAGCAAAGCTCGAGGATATCACAAGATTAACTAACCTAATGATGAACTCACCCCAATCTTTATCAATTTGGTAAATCAAACATCATCCATAAATCATTTCAATTAAGCTCTGCAAACAAACCACCCTAATCAAAATACAATCAACTAAAAACAAACGACCACTACAAAGTATCATCGCCGAGGATTCGACCCGAGTGCTGCTATACACATTAGCAGAGCACCGGAACCTTGAACGGTCGATAGGCGATAATCGGCCGCACTTTCAAATGGCGCCGTTGCTGGGGATGGTGCTTTAAGTAGTCATTAGTTTCTGGTTATTGTCAACAAAACACAATAAAAAACAAATTTTTAAAAAAAAATTGAAAAAAAACACAAAGAAAAACCCGTCTTCTCATAAAAATCATAAACTGAAAAAAATACAAAGAAAAACCCGTCTTCCTCTTTCTTCCAAAATCTCTCTGAATGCCCCGTAGCCTTCCAAACAATCCCTCGGATTTGTTTGACCCTGAAATTGAGCGAACACTTCGCCAACTTAGGAGAAACATAAGAGATACTCAAATAATTCAAGAACCAGTCCTCATTCAACCAATTGAATTAGATATGGCCAATCCTAGGGAACAAACATTGAAAGAACTTGCTGCCCCTGATATGAATTACCAACCTCTTGGTATTCAATATCCAAACATTGAAGCTGACTTCGAACTCAAATCGGGTTTGATTCATCTTCTTCCTCATTTCCATGGTCTAGCTGGTGAGGATCCTCATCTTCACCTCAAAGAGTTCCAAGTGGTCTGCTCAACCATGAAACCTCAAGGGGTTTCTGAAGAACAAATCAAGCTTAGAGCTTTCCCCTTTTCCCTAGCAGATTCTGCCAAGTCTTGGCTCTACTACCTCCCACCTGGTTCCATAAACTCATGGGTTGATATGAAGAGACTTTTCCTTGAGAAGTTCTTTCCCGCTTCCCGAACAGCTTCTATCCGAAAGGAAATAAGCGGCATCCGTCAATTCCCTAATGAATCACTCCATGAGTATTGGGAGAGGTTCAAAAAGCTTGTGGCAACTTGTCCACACCATCAAATCCCTGACCAACTCCTGATCCAATACTTCTATGAGGGGTTATTGGCTATGGAGAGAACTCTCATTGATGCCGCAAGTGGCGGTGCTCTTGTTGACAAAACTCCTGCAGCTGCAAGAGATCTCATAAGTAACATGGCTGCAAACACGCAGCAATTCCATACTCGAGCACATGCTCAAGTGAAACAAGCCCAAGAGAATCAATCCATAGAGCCCAACAAGATGACTGAGTGGATGAGTGAACTTACAGGTCTTGTGCGTCAACTAGCGGTGGCTACCAAAGCCCCAACCTCATCTTCTCCACAGTCACTATTCCCCGGACCTATCAAGAATTGTGGAATCTGCAACTCTCCATCTCATCCGACTGACACATGTCCACAACTTCAAGATGATCCATCTGATTCATCTAGTCCAATGGAGCTCAATGCGACATATGCTCAGCGAAACTTCAACCCTCAACAGTCAGGTCAGTTTGTTAGAAACTTCAACCAACCCCACTCTGAGCCCTTCTCTTCTACCTTTAACCCACCTCTGAGGTATGGTAATCCCATTTCTCATCCTCCTCAATTCCCTCCTCAAAACCCAAACCAATTCCAATATGGTCAAGGTGGTGGTAACTTCCATCAACCTCATCCTTTTGTTCCTCAACCTCAAAGGAACAATCCTCCTCCTGGATTCCACTATCCTAACGAGCCTTCCCAATTCCCCACCCAATACAATCGCTTTCCCAAGAACCAAAATCAAGGCCAACCCAATATGGGATATGCCTCTTCTTCTAAACAACCATGGGAAAGTGCTGTAGAGGATCTTGCTTCCTTCACCCGTTCTAGTCTAAAGAACATTGAAACCCAAATAGGTCAACTTGCATCCCACCTTAGCCAGCAACAACCATCCAATTCATCCCAACTCCCAGCTCAACCATTACCCAACCCCAAGGGTAATGTATGTGCAATTGCACTTAGATCAGGAAAGAAACTTGCTATGCCTCAAGATAAATCCTCAAACCCCCCTTTCGATGTTGATCTAGAAAATGAAAAGAACAAAAAGCTGGAAAAGGAACTTGAATCCACTCCTTCACCTTCTTCCATTCCACTTAGGAACCCAATTCCTTTTCCTCAAGCCATCTCCAAGCCTAAGAAGTCCTTTGAACCTGATCCTGAAATGCTTGACATGTTTAGACGTGTTGAAGTGAACATCCCCCTCTTAGATGCCATCAAACAAATCCCTAAGTATGCCAAGTTTCTTAAGGAATTATGCACCCATAGGAGGCAACTTAGGAACATTGAAAATGTTTCAACTCAACAGTCCATTCCCATGAAGTGCAATGATCCAGGGACCTTCACGGTTCCATGTCAAATAGGGAGTTCCAACTTTGATGATGCACTCATAGACCTAGGAGCCTCAATTAATGTCATGCCCAAATCCATTTTCTCCAACCTTGGTCTAGGTCCCTTGCACCCAACGGGTATTGTCATTCAATTAGCCAATCGAAGCACTGCCAGTCCTGAGGGGATAATTAAGGATGTTCTTGTTCGGGTCAATGATCTTATCTTCCCAGCTGATTTCTATGTCCTTGACATGGAAGGTGAGACGACCTCTTCTCGATCTCCCCTAATTCTAGGAAGACCATTCCTCATGACTGCGAGAACCAAGATTGATGTCCATTCAGGCATCTTATCCATGGAATTCGGTGACCAACTGGTCAAGTTCAACATTTTCCAAGCCATGCGATACCCATCTGAGGATCACTCTGCATTCTCAATCCATGCTTTTGAGGACACTTCTAAGATTCAATCGAACCCCAATCCACCATGTTCTTCATGTTCTAATGATAAAGGATCTTGTGAAATCTGCACCATGATTAACAAAGTCATAAATGGTGAAGTTGATGTGGACCTCTCATTCATAGACTCCATCAATCTAGAGGAACTTGAAAACTCTCTTGAATCCCACATCAACTCTGATCTCTACTGCTCCACCTTGGAAAGTGTTGAGGAAAATGATCCAAACCCATCTGGAATCCCTTCCCCTTCTCCTAACTTTTCTAGCTCTCAAATCAAGGCTGAAACTGATCTAAAACCTCTTCCTTCACACCTCAAGTATGCATTCCTTTTCCATAATCCCTCCTACCCTGTCATTATCTCTGCTTCACTTTCTGAAACCGAGGAGTCCCAACTTGTTCAAGTGTTAGAAGAAAACAAAAATGCCTTAGGTTGGACCCTAGAGGATATTCCAGGAATCAACCCTTCCCTTTGCATGCATCACATCCATCTAGAGGAATCATCCAAACCAATTAGGAAACCTCAAAGAAGACTCAATCCACTCATACTTGAGGTAGTTAGGGAAGAGATTACCAAGCTTCTTCAAGCTGGTATTATCTACCCAATTTCTGATAGTGAATGGGTTAGTCCAATTCAAGTCGTTCCTAAGAAGGGCGGGATAACAGTTGTCACAAATGAACATGGAGAAGTGGTCACAACTCGAGTGAAAAATAAATGGCGTGTGTGCATCGATTATCGCAAATTGAATGCTGAAACACGAAAAGATCACTACCCACTTCCTTTCCTTGACCAAATGCTTGAGAGATTGGCCGGAAAGTCACACTATTGCTTTCTTGATGGTTACACCGGCTACTTCCAAATTCCAATCGCACCTCAAGACCAAGAAAAGACCACATTCACTTGCCCCTTTGGAACCTATGCCTATAGGCGAATGCCTTTTGGCCTTTGTAATGCTCCTGCAACATTCCAGCGGTGTATGATGAGTATCTTTTCTGAATTCATTGAGAATTGTATGGAGGTCTTCATGGATGACTTTACCATTTATGGCGAGTCATTTGAATCTTGCTTACTTTCACTCTCTTTGGTCCTTCAAAAGTGTGTCAAGTGCAACCTTGTGCTGAATTTTGAAAAATGTCACTTCATGGTTTCAAATGGGATTGTTCTAGGGCACATAATTTCTCAAGAAGGTATCCATGTTGATCCAGCCAAAATTGAGGTGATCCAATCACTTCCTGAACCCAAATCAGTTCGAGACATTCGGTCCTTCCTTGGTCATGCCGGTTTCTATCGGCGATTCATTGAGAACTTCAGCAAGATTTCCCTCCCACTCACTCGTTTACTTCAAAATGATGTCACATTCAATTTTGATGAGGCTTGCAAGAGAGCCTTCATTGAACTCAAATCTGCTCTCACATCTGCTCCAATAATCCAACCCCCAGATTGGTCCTTACCATTTGAATTGATGTGTGATGCTTCTGATAGGGCCATTGGGGCTGTTCTTGGTCAAAGAAGATAAAACATTCCTCATGTCATCTTTTATGCCTCAAAAACATTGGATGAAACTCAATCACACTACACTGTGACTGAAAAAGAACTTTTAGCTGTGGTTTTTGCCTTGGATAAATTCCGGCCCTATCTCTTAGGTGCCAAAATCATCATCTTCACGGACCACTCAGCATTAAAGTTCTTACTTAAGAAAAGTGATTCCAAACCAAGGCTAATAAGATGGATTTTAATGCTCCAAGAGTTTGACCTTGTGATAAAAGATAAACCTGGAAAAAAAACCCTGTGGCTGACCACCTGAGTAGAATTTCTAATTCTTCTCATTCTGAAATAATTGATCCTGAATTTCCAACTGAACACCTCTCCTCTCTCACTCCAAAGTTACCATGGTATGCCCCAATTGTCAATTACTTGGTTTCCAGTGTTTTCCCTGAATATTTTTCAAAAGAACAAAAAGAAAAGATGAAAAGTGATTCAAAGCATTATTTTTGGGAAGATAATAAACTTTGGAAAACCGGGGCTGACATGGTAATCAGGAGATGTGTTGATGAAACTGAACAATCCTCCATCTTGGAATTCTGCCACTCATTTCCTGGAGGTGGACACTTTGGACCACAAAAGACTTCTCGAAAGGTCCTAGATTCTGGATTCTATTGGCCTTCACTCTTTAAGGACTCACACGAGTTCTGTCAATCATGTCCCACTTGCCAAAAGTTTGGCACAATTTCCAAAAGAAACGAAATGCCTCAAAATCCATTAATCTTCTGTGAGCTTTTTGATGTTTGGGGCATCGATTTCATGGGACCATTTCCACCTTCCAATGGATTCTCATACATTCTTCTTGCGGTCGATTATGTTTCTAGGTGGGTCGAGGCCAAACCCACTAGGAAAGATGATGCTCAAACTGTGAGTGAGTTCCTCAAAACCCATATCTTCCATCGATTCGGAACACCACGTGCTTTGATAAGTGACTTAGGAACTCATTTCTGTAATAGAACCATGGATTCACTTTTGAAAAAGACTGGGGTTGTACATAAAACATCCACTTCATATCACCCTCAAACAAATGGAATGGCTGAACTTTCTAACAGAGAAGTGAAAAGAGTGCTTGAAAGAATTGTTAAGCCCACAAGAAAAGACTGGCCCGATAGACTTGGTGAAGCACTTTGGGCCTATCGAACAGCCTATAAGACACCCATTGGGATGTCTCCATTTAGGCTAGTTTTTGGTTAAGCATGTCATTTACCAGTTGAAATCCAACATAAGTCATTTTGGGCTGTCAAAACTTGTAATTTTGATTGTGAAAAATCTGGTGAAGAAAGATTGTTGCAGTTGACTGAATTGGAGGAGCTTCGACTCGATTCATATGAGAACTCCATTCTCTACAAAGAAAAGTCAAAGTCACTCCATGACAAGCACATTCTTCGAAAGGTATTTCATGAAGGTGAAAATGTAATGCTCTTCAATTCTCGATTTCGACTTCACCCAGGTAAGCTCAATTCTCGTTGGGATGGACCTTTTATTATTACTAATGTTTACCCATTTGGTGCAGTGCAAGTCTAAGACCCTTCTTCAAAAAGAACATTCACGGTTAACGGACATCGGTTAAAGCATCACCATGAGAGGTCTCACAATCCAGGAACCACGTCGACTTCCATCGAAACCCCATCCACTTCAATAGAACCACCACTGGATGGAGACCCGCCAAATCCAAACCAGGGGGCACCTCTTTCCCTTTAACTCTCTCTCTATCTCTTCCTCTCTCTACCTCTTTCTTCTTCTTCCTCTCTCTTTCATTTTGTTACCACTTTATTCATCAAACCCTTTCTTTTTATCTTTCTTGTGTGGGTGTGTATTTTAAAAAAAACCTTAAAAACTAAAAAAAACAAAAAAAAACACAATTACTTAAAAAAATTACAAAAAAAGAGTCATGCTTACTCACCATCTAGTTTTGAAATTTTGTCCAACCATTTTGGGGAGTCAAAAGGCTTGTTTTAAACTCAAATATATTGAATTTTTATCTCAAACTTGGGTAAACAATTTTGTGTCAATAACAAACATTTTGAATGAACAATTTTTGGTGGAAAATGATTCTCCCCTACCGTGAGGAATAACATTAGCCTTCATGCCAAGGTCATCTATGGCCATCTTTTTCATTGTGTGTCTTCACCACTGATTGTGAGTCTTGAGTTTGTGGACCTTCGAGCTGAATTTCCATCTTTTGTGTGCATTAATATGATAGAGGCATTTTCTAAGCCACATGAGAATCAGAATAGCCAAATAGCCTCCCGTTACCCTTACATTGATCCTACTTTTGAAAGCCCCTTTGAGCCTATGAAAACCTTTCTTTTGATAGCCACATTACAAGCCTAATACCTTGTCCCACCCAACATCTTCATGGATTTTCATTGAACAATTTATTGAAATTTAAGTGTGGGGGGAATGGACTTCATTTTTCGGCGTACTTTCATTGATTTCCAATGTTTCATCATATGCTTGAGGGCAAGCATCCATTCATGTGTGGGGGAGAGGTTGTAATTCTGTGAGCTTTGGGGTGTATATGTGTAATTGTCATTTGTACAAAAGTCATTTAAAAGTGTTCAAAAAAAAATGAAAAAAAAATTATATTAAAAAAATGATGAAAAAAAAGAATGGGTTGTGTCTTGGGTGGGTCAAAAATCATTCATCATCAACCTTTGATCATGTTATAACTACTAAAATTAGTTCCATGAGAAGATCAAACATGGGTTGGGAGATGACTGTGAGACTTGTTTCAAGCACAACTTTCGAAAAAAAAGAGCAAAAAGAAAAAAGAAAAAAAAGAACACTTGAATCTTTTTGTATTGTGTCATTATTGGAAGTCTTCCATGTTGTACATATTCCATCATCTCACCCTATTCCATTTTCTATCTCCCTCACTTTTCATTCATCACACATTCATGCCCTTGTAAATATGTGTTTCTATTTCCTTTCAAATCAAATTTCAAAAAAAAATGTGCATTGATTTTTCCATGTTGGTGTTTTTAACCCCTCTTTTCCTTTGGACATTATATACCTACCGTCCCATAGCCACTGAAAAACCCCTTAAAAGACCTCTTGATTCTTGTACACATTAGATTTGGGAATGGAAGCTGAGAGATCTTACAAACTCTTGATTTTCACTTTTTGTTGGTGAATGAGTGAACCTCCTAAAATACATTTTTATCATCTTGAGAGGAGTAAGTTTTGAGTGCCTACATTTTCTAATTCAAACCTTGAACATGAAAAAATGAATTGTTTCTGATGCATTATTGTGAACCAAATTTGTGATGGAATTCAATATGGATGAGTGAAATATTCTAAACCTCCCCTGATTGGAGAAAACAAAATTTTAATATTTGTTGGTGAGTGAAAATGATTTTGTCATGTTTTTATATTTGTTGCACATGAGGACACGCGCAAATCTAAGTGTGGGGGAGTTGATGTTATTAATATTTTCATGACTTATTATATTCCCCCTTTACTTATTTTATATGAAATGTGCATAATTTGTATGAAATATTAATGTTTTAATATTAAGTATAATATTTGAGCATTTTTAGAAGTAGTCAAATTGAGTCAGTTTAATGTTTTAATTATAACTATCACTATACTTATCCAAATTGTGTGGTTATTGTTTTGTAGGATTCTCCTTTCAATATACAACATTTCATTAGAAGGAGCCATGATCCAATTCTGCCATTTGAAGGGTCATATGGTCCTCACAAACAAGACCAAAGAATCTGTGAAGAAACTAAACTATTCATGAAGATTGATTTACTGGGCTCAATCCAGAAGTTCAACAACCTTAACTCTCCACCATAATTCGGGGGACACTACAAGTCATCTTGGATAAAAATTTGATGGCCCAAATCCATGTACAAGGGGCCCAAATGAATCTTTGAAGTCCAGCCCACCATTCTGGCCGAGAATGAAAATCAGTATAGTATTCATGACATATCTCCTGATGTAATCATCCAAGAGAGCTGAGATTTTGCAGTGTGAAAGAGGAGATGTAGGCGGCAGACTTTGTTGAAGAAACCATTCGGATTTGAAGGCATCTTAATATTCAAAAACCCTTTCACATTATGGACTTCAAAAAGACTGGATTGAAATGGACAGTTTATGTTTGAATATTCAACCGGCCATAACTTTTTATCCTTACGTCCAAATGACTCCAAATTTTGAGAGTAGTCGGCCAACATTATTGTCTAAAACTTTGAAGAAGGAGATATTTGAAGATTCGGCTGTCTGCATTGCCAAATTGGCGATACAAGTGGAGGGACAGATTGGGAATGCAAACAGTCCACTCCTTGGGCTATAAAAACTCTCCCCTTCTCTCCTTGAGAGGGGTTGGCATTTCAGAAGAGAGGAGATCACATTGGCACGACGAAAGCTTTGCCAAAGGCTTGGGAGGACCTGCCATACTAAAGTTTTCACTTGAGAGACCTTTCCTCCTCTCTTTCTTTTCACTTACTTTTGTGTTCTTCATTTTTGTAATCTTGTAATTCTCTTTCTTTGTAATTCTGTTTTAATGCAAGTTACTTCTTCAATATATCTTATTCTCTTCCACCTTCTGTATTTTAATATTAATGTTCTTAAAATAGTTTAAATTCAGTTCAATCCCCTTCCCTTCTTAAGCTTCCTCATTCAATCGAAATTCTTTTTTTTGATTCTTAAATTATTTCGTGTGTGTGTTCGGCACATTACTCTTATCTTGTCCCTTTCTTTTTCTTCTCTTTATAATTCATCACCATAAACATATATTACCAGATTATTAATCACCAAAATGGCGGAGTAAACCTCTCATTGGGGTGAGTTATCATTTAGGTATGTTAAGTGATTGAGAGCTTCTGCTCGATGAATATTCTTTGAATTAACATTGTGTATGTTGGACTTAACATGTCATGGATTAATGACTTGTTTTGTTTAAAATGTGGTTTCCATGGATTATTGGAACCATAAATACACAACCATAAATAAGATCTGATTGAGATTATAACCTTAAGTTAAGTTAAGTCTTGGTTTAAAGCCTTAACACTTAAGAATTCTAATCAACATCATCTTGTGACATGGGTGTTAATTTAAATGCAATATAAAGCAAAGCTCGAGGATATCACAAGATTAACTAACCTAATGATGAACTCACCCCAATCTTTATCAATTTGGTAAATCAAACATCATCCATAAATCATTTCAATTAAGCTCTGCAAACAAACCACCCTAATCAAAATACAATCAACTAAAAACAAACGACCACTACAAAGTATCATCGCCGAGGATTCGACCCGAGTGCTGCTATACACATTAGCAGAGCACCGGAACCTTGAACGGTCGATAGGCGATAATCGGCCGCACTTTCAGAGACGCTTGTCTTTGAACAATACAATAGCATGTTTTGTACATAACTTTGAGTTCTAACACACCACAACCAATATAACTAACCATTTTGAATAGTAATACACACTTTTTAA
This sequence comes from Viscum album, assembly GCA_963277665.1. NCBI lineage: Eukaryota > Viridiplantae > Streptophyta > Magnoliopsida > Santalales > Viscaceae > Viscum > Viscum album. The sequence goes on from OY728126.1 coordinate 311,474,092, forward strand.
AATTTTAAAAGTTTTAACTTTCAAAATGGAATTCATTTTTGGAATCGGAATATCGAAATTAGCATAGGGTGAATTTTTGTATTTTTCTGAAAACTTTTAATTTTTGTTGAATAGTGAAAAACACTGAGTTATAGTTTAAAACCGAATTTTTATTTAAAAAATTATTAATTTTATTTAAATTTATTTCAGGTCAAAATAGATACATAATACATATATAAGTTCAATTTAATTCACTGTAGTCAGTTTATAATAATTTAAGATATATAAAAAGATTATTGAACATTTTACCGTATTTTACCCACATCCTAAGAGAATTTTCAAATTTACATAAAACATAATTTTACAACATCTATAAGTTGAATTTAAAAAATACGAGATGCACGATTGATATCAGTATATAAAATTTGGATCAATAAGATGAAAATAATTTTTTTTGAATAGTGACTTTTTACTTTTATTTACCACGGTTCAAATTAAATAGGGTAGTTAAGGGTAAAAATGATATTATTATTACCCAAACACATGTCATAATTCTATTGTATAAGTGTAATTCAACCAAAAAAACCTTAGGAATAAAATACAATCCTTTATGTCCACATGGATTAGATTAGAACATATATTATTATTTAATTAAAAGAAGAGTTAAAAGAGTTGAAATCAAAATTTAATAACTAAAAAATTTTTAATAATGGATTAAACACAATATAAAATTGACTATAAATATTAATTAGAAACATAAGATGATTTCATACATAATGGTATTTTATTTATAATTTTTATACATTAAATAATTAAATCTATTTATGACACAATGATGATGCAATAATTTCCGTATTAATGAATGATTAAAATACTTGATATTATAAATACCCACATAAATGTAAATTAAGACTTTTTATGAATTAAAAAAAATTATACGTTAATATGACATGTTAGGATTGATTTAATTAACTTATCTCGAAGTAATCATACTGTAATGATTTTCACAAAAATCAATTACCAAATAGTTTCAAAATTGACATAAAAGAGTTTTTAAAATAAATATTATATTATTAATTGATATTATATTCATAAAAATATAATGTTAGGCCAATGGAAATAGATAAAGTTATATATATTAATAATGAACCACTTAGGGTTCTATTGGCTTGTTATAGTAAGTTTATTAACCATATAAAATAAAAATACAAAGAGACATGGTAAATGTCGAACTATTTAACTAAGAGTTAAATATAAAGGTTAAGGTTTATATGGTGACCTAAACCTGTATAAAATCTACTAGATGAAATTATTTCGACCCATACCCACCATATCCTATAAATAAGTCACTTTGGAGCCATTATAAACCGAATATTAATTTCTTATAAAATAATATTTCACTCTTTTCCTAAGGAGCCCCTCACACATCTTATAAAAGTGCACCCCCCTTCTCTCAAATTCACCCCTTCATAGCCTTTTGGATCATACATCCCATACCCAAATATCCTCCCAACTTCCCTCAATTAATCCTAGAGGCCTTACTTTCTTCAGAAAGCCAACCTATGGAGCCCTTTTGATCAAATCAAAAGGAAGAACCCAAAGAAGTGCTAAATATTTCATCACCTCTTTCAAGTTCTTTTCTTCTTCCCCATCCACTTTCTTTGATGTTTCCATTCTAAAATAATAAATCCAGTATCTTCTAAATACTTTTATTTTATTATAAAAATAGAACAATAATATTCATTATTCTATATATCCTATAAATGAAAAAGTCACCATACGTGCGTACGTACGGATTACCCTCTCCACGTCATGGTGTAGTTTTTTATTCAAACATTTCATCACTTAGATGGGTATAATAATGGATATAAATGATGTAAATAATAAATATAACATTATAATGATTCTTTATATATGATATACCATCCAATCATATAGGATTTTAATATCAAAAGAATGATATTGTCGCTCGTGCGTATATACGGAAAATCGTCTCTGCAAACGCGATAAGATTCATTTCCACATCGTAACTGTTAAAGAATAATTTTCATTTGATGATTCAAAATAATGTTTAAAGACTTCATATATTCTTGGATATGAATAAGATACATCATGTCCATAACAAACACGACTTATGTAACAAAACATATAAAATAAAACGAGTATGTTAACACCCGAAATGACGATAATACTAAAATATTATTAACAAAGAAATTTTAGAATCTCATATATGATATCATATTTACGTATATGATTATTTTATAATTTAATAAATATGATTTATCTATTATAAAGGATTTTAACCTACCCTCAACCATGCAAAAGTACAATGTAAGAGTTAATTTTACAATCTCTCTATTATCTGAGATTGTTTATAATTAATTACCTACTGGGACCTCTTTATCACCCACATCCATGTTTCTTAAAAATGTATTCCAATTTTTTTTTAATATTTACTAGACAATGGGTTAAATTCATTTATACCTTTATTTGACCTTATATGTTTTTAAAGTAATCTTTCTGTCATTTTCCAAACATGGTACTTTATGGCCTTTTCGACAAAATTAAGGTAAATATTATTTTTTAACTTATACGGCGGGTGCAGATATTTTCCACTATTATAACAATGTCGACGCTTCACTTACAAGCTTATAAGAATATTTTCAAAATTTTTTTTGCCTTTTATAATTGCATGACATTTAAATGATTTCAAAATATAAAGAGATATTTCTCTGGAAATGTTTTGATTTCATCTATGTCAACATCCTTTGAATAATTTTAAGTTTGTTTGGTGTTGATTTATTATGATCAAAACTTCTATATTATATTGATGGTTTTGTGATATGGTTGACTATGGATGTGTTATTTCATACCATCCATGGTTTATAGATAAAGTATTGAAATCTCATATTCTAGTTTTAATATGAATGTTTATGTTATGTTTAAACCTTTTCATATGATGAATGCATTAGTCTTAGTAAGTGACGGGTGGAGCCCACTATAGCTCCTTGATGCATCGGTAGGTCTCATTAGACAAACTAGTGTCTTGGAAGAAGGTATTGGAAAAATATTATTTGTAGTCTTGGCACAAGGCCCTGACTATGTGGTTATGAAGTCTGGCATTATGCATTCCATCATTAAGAAAGTGGCTATTGATATTTTATGTAATTATTAGACCTGTAGAATATCCATGTGAGTAATTAAATGGAATTATATTGATTTATTTTTTCCATATTATGATGAATTTTATGTTGAAAAGGCGTCTGTTTTAGTTTTATACATTACCTTCAATGATTATGCTTATTTATTAATGTTTACACTATATTGTTATCCTTATTGAGAATCTGAGCTCACCCCTTTCAATGTTTTATTTTTCCTTGGATGAAAAGAAGAATATTATGAATTAATTTTAGGGATAGTCTATGGGATCTCGGTGTTGTATATGGAAACAATGTTGTTGTAGTTTTCCATGTTATGATTTAATTTAAACCTTATGAATGTATCTAGTACTTCCTAGGCTACTAAACTAATCGGTCTTTCGAGACATGAACTTTTTTGATCATGACAATGTTACGTAACAATGCACTGACACTAGGTAACTAGGTTCAAGATGATACAGTTGGTATTAGAGGAAGTTTAGTACAAACCTTGGAAGCTAGATTTCGATAAACTCTGATTAGAGCACATAGCCCTAAGATGGACTTTGAGGATCAGTATAGAAGAACTTCCTAGAATTTTGGTATTGTATATATTTTGGGACTTTTCAAGCAACACATCCATGTCTGGATATGAGTTGGTAGAGGCGTCTCTGGAACATATGCAGCTAGGGGTAAAACCCGAAAACACCACTTTGAGATAGACTTGAATGGGAACTAGGGCACCACAATGGGCCTTGCTGCACTCTTGGATACGATGCTCCCATGGTATATGCTTAGGATAACTCTCATTTTCTTTAAAACCCATTATAAAGGGATTATGAGTATATACATCCTCAATGAAAACATTTTTATGATTATGGATTATATCCATAAACTGTTCGATTTATGTTAAGTGTTTTACATGTTTGGATTTATGTATTGAGATTCATAGACCAATATAGTGTATGCTATTCTTTAGAAATGACACATAGTGGAAGAAATGAAAATTGAATCAATGCACGCACTCCGTGTGTGGATTTCTATCCTGTTCAAGATAATTATAGTTGAGTTGGTGATACAACTAGTGTTGGTCAGCTATTCACTATACTGGGACAACTCACTCAGGTTATGAATAATTACCTTACCCGTATGGAGCACCCTGATCCGTATCATGGAGGATCAATGTTAGATCGCTTCACGAGGAAACAACCACTAACATTCAATGGGAGTAAAAATTCATTAGTAGATGAGCAATGGATAAATTCCTTACAGAAAATATTTCACACCTTGGGGAGTAGTGAAAGGGAAAAACCTGTCATGGACGTTTAACCCTTCATTGGAGATGCTGATCAATGGTGGTCATTGATTCAAAATACAAAGGAATATGATGATTTATCAAATATTTAATGGAGGAAGTTTAAAGAAATTTTCCTAGAAAAATACATTCCTCATGAAAATCGAGCGGATATGGAAAGACAATTTTTGAGTCTAAGGAAAAAGGAGGATGGGAATGTCATAAAGTATGAATCTAACTTTAAATGGTTAGAGAGGAATGCTGCATATTATATATGTAACCCAAGAAGTAATATTGATCATTTCATTGATGGGTTAAAACTATTTCTCCGTCAAGCATTAGTCTCACAATACTTCTCGTCGTACGAAGATATTGTCTCATGTTCTATCAAGAATGAAAAATAATTCTCTATGTCTTACAGCTTTAAATAAAAGCAAGAGAAGAAGAGATGTGTTAAACACTCTGGAAATGGAAATAAGGGGAAGAAGGGAAAAGTTTAATATCCATCCTACACTAAATGTTGGAAGAAACACCCTGGTACTTGTCTAAAGGGAATGTGAGTCTATTACAAGTGTGGCAAAAAAGGCCACCAAACTCGTGATTGCAAGGGGATAAAATAAGCTGTTAATGTTGAATGCTAAAAATGTAGAGAAATGGGACATTATGCAAATGAATGTACTAAGTGTCATGGGATCTTACCTCAAGAAAGGCCAAGGGATCATGTACAAGATTATGCTATCACTACTGCTGAGGTTGAAGCTCTGAAAGATGTTGTGGCAGGTAATTTAATGGTTTCCTCAAGTTTAAAAAATTCTTTATTTGATTCTAGATCATCACATTCTTTCTTATCTTCCCAGTTTACGAGGAAAATTGGATATTTCCAATTTTATTTAACAAGTGAGTTGTTAGTCAAAAATCCTAAGGAAATTATCATTGCAATAAAGTGTTTTGAATCAGTTCCCATTAAGGTATATAAACATTATTTATCTTTTGATCTCATCGTCATACCAATGATTGAATTTGATATAATCCTCGGCATGTATTGGCTTTTAGACCATGATGTGAAAATTTATTTTAAGAATAAAAATGTTGCAATTTTTGATGATCATAAGGAGTACGTTATCTGTAGAGCAGAAACGTCACCATTTGATTCTTATTTAGACCCACCCCCAGTAGCTCAACTAAATTCAATTATTGGGGAAGAAGAGAATGAAATAATTGTGGGTGAGTAAATAAATGTCCAAATAGAGGATGCACCTATTGTGCAAGAATATATTGATTTGTTTACAAAGGATTTACCTGGACATCATCCAGAATGTGAAATTGATTTTTCCTTTGACTTAATTCCTAATTCAAGGACCATATCAAAGACCCCTTATAGAATGGCCACTGTGGAAGTAGTGTAACTAAAAAAACAACTATTGGAATTTAGTAATAAGGGATTTATTCACCCTAGTGTTTTACCATGGAAATTCCTTGTTCTTTTTGTTAAGAAGAAAGATAGATCTATGAGGTTGTGCATTGAATACATGGAGATCAATTCTATAACAATAAATAACAAGTATCCCCTACCTCTCATTGACGATTTATTCGACCAACTTTATAGAGCACACTACTTTTCATAGATTTACCTTCGATCTAGATATCATCAGTTGTGTGTGAATAAGTAAGACATTCTGAAAACAACATTTCGAACCAGGTACGGGAATTATGATTTTACAGTAATGCCTTTTGGATTGACTATTACACGATCTGTCTTCATGCATCTAATGAATAGAGTTTTGAAGTAATATCTTGATGACTTTGTAGTGGTATTTATTGATGATATCTTGGTATACTCCAAAAGCAATGAAGATCATGAAAATCATTTGTTCATTATTCTAAATACTCTTAGAAGACATGAATTATATGGGAAGTTTAGCTAGTGTAAATTTTGGATTAAAGAGATTTATTTTCTTATCCATATTATCTCTAAGGATGGAATCTCTGTTAATCCTTCTAAGATAAGAGCAATCGAAAAATGCACAACACCAACGATTATAACTGATGTATGTAGTTTTATTGGTTTAGCAGATTATTATCGACATTTTGTCCAGAATTTTTCCCGGTTGGATAACCCATTAACAAAGTTCACATGAAAAGGGTTTAAATTTGGTTAGACAAAAGATTGTGAAGAATGTTTTGAAGAATTGAAGAGAATATTATTCAATGCTTCTATCTTGACTCTACCATCAGGAAATGATGGGTTTGTTATTTATAGTGATGCATCAAAGAAAGGACTTGGTTTTGTCCTTATGCATAATGATATGGTTATTGCCTATGCATCATGACAGTTAAAAATTCATGAGAAAAATTATCCCACTCGTGATCAAGAGTTAGAAGCTGTAATATTTGCTTTGATAATATGGAGACATTATCTCTATGGTGAAAAATGTGAGATATATACTGATCACAATAGTTTGAAGTATATTTTCTCATAGAATGAACACTACATGAGGCAAAGGATATGGCTTGAACTACTCAAGTATTATGATTGCACCATACACTACCACCCGAGGAAGGCAAATAAGGTGGTAGATGCTTTGAGAAAAAAGGATCATAGAGTTCTGATCAATTTGAGAGTTGAAAAGGATCCCACATTCAAGGATCTTGTAAAGTTGGACATGGGGATAACCTTGGATGGTGATACTTTTATAATTTTTTTAATGGTTTCCAAACCATCTTTACTAGAAAGGATAAAGAGTTCTCAGACCGAAGATGAATAGTTCTAGAAGATGATTAAAGATGTGAGTGATGGGATATTGAGTGTCTTTGTGTGTGAAGATGGAATTTTGAAATTCGGGAAGAGTCTATATGTTCCTGATATACCTGATCTAAAAAGTGAATTATTGGATGATGCTCATAGTTCCAATTTACCTATACACCATGGTAGCACTAATATGTATAGAGATTAGAAGGATTATTTTTAGTGGGACAACATGAAGAGGGAGATTTCTGATTTTGTGACAAGATGTATGGTTTGTCAAAAAGTGAAATCTGGAAGGCAACAACCTGGATGTGTCATGCAACCTCTTCCCATACCTGAGTGGAAATGGGATAACATTATGATAGACTTTATCAAGGGACAACCAAATACTCCTAGAAGGAACGATTCAATATGGTTCATTATTGATTGTCTTACCAAGTCAGCACATTTTCTTTCTATAAGAGAATATTTACCACTTTAACTTCTAGAAAGACTATATATTAATGATTTTGTGAGACTTCATGGAGTACCCATATCGACTGTTTCTGATCATGATCCACGTTTGACATCAAGATTCTAGAAAAGTATTCTGAAATCCTTGGATACTGAACATCGTTTGAGCATTTCCTACCACCCCAAAACTGATGGAAGACCAGAACGAACTATTCACACCTTAGAAGACATGTTGAGATCATGATCACTTGAATTTCAAGGTATTTGAGATCAATATTTACCTCTGGTATAATTTTCCAATAATAATAGATTCCATTCAAGTATTCAAATGGCACCATATGAAGCATTATACGGAAAGAGATGTCGCATACCAACCTGTTGGGATGATGTTGGTGAAAGAAAACTCATAGGCCCAGAACATGTGGAGGAAACTATGGAAAAGGTGAAGGTAATCCAAACCCACATCAAAGATTCTCAAAGTAGGCAGAAGAGTTATGTCGACAGCCGAAGGAATGATTTGGAATTTTAGGTAGGATATCATGTTTTCTTGAAGGTATCTCTATGGAAGGGTGTTATACATTTCAGTAAGAAGGTATAATTATGTCCCAGGTACATCAGACCTTTTGAAATTCTAGAACGAATTGGGCTTGTAGCTTACCATTTGGAAATGCTGCCAAGTCACTCCAAAGTTCACGATATGTTCCACGTATCACAATTGTGAAAATACATGCCTGACCCAACGCATGCACTCACCTATGGGGAATTATAACTGGATCCCAACCTATCTTATTGTGAAGTTCCTATTAGGATTCTTGATACCAGAGAACAAGTTTTGAGAAACCGGACGACTTGTCTGGTAAAAGTTCTATGGAGAAACCATAAGTTGGAAGAGGCAATGTGGGAACCCGAGGAACTTATGATGAAGAACCACCAGAGCCTTTTTATAAAGTAATAATCTAGAAATTTAAAGGAATAAATTATTAGAAGTATGGGAGAATGTAACACCCCAAGATTCAATGGTACGCTTCTCTTTGAATAATACAATAGTGTGTGTTCTATACAAATTCGAGTTATAACACACCACAACTAATCAAACTAGCCATTATGAATAGTAATACCCACTTTTTGAAATTTTATAAATTTTATCTTTCAAAATGGACTTCATTTTTGGATTCGTAATATCTTAATTAGCTAAGGGTGACATTTTGGAATTTTTATGAAAACATTAAATATTTGATGAATAGTGAAAAACATTGAGTTGTAGTTTAAAAGCGAATTTTTATTTAAATAAGTATTTATTTTATTTAAATTTATTTTAGGTCAATATAGATAAATAATACTGATATACATTCAATATAATTCATTGGATTATGTTTATAATAATTTTAGATATATGAAAATTTTGTTGAACATTATATTATCTTTTACCCACCTCCTTTGAGCATTTGCACATTTACATAAAACATAATTTTTCCACTTCTGTGAGATGAATTTAAAAAATCCAAGAGACACATTTGATATTAGTAAGTTAAATGTGGATCAATAAGATGAAAATAATTTTTGATGAATTGTAACTTTTTACTTTTATTTACCACAGTTAAAAGTAAATAGGGTAGTTAACGGTAAAAATGATATTATTATTACCCTAAAACATGTCCTAATTCTATTGAATAAGTGTAATTCGATCAAAAACAACCATATTAATAAAATATTATCCTTTATGTCCACATGTATTAGATTAGGACCTTTATTATTATTTAATTCAAAGAAGAGTTAAAAGAGTTAAAATCAAAGTTTAATAAATAAAGCACTTTTAATATAGGGTTAAACACAATATAAATTCGACTATAAATATTAATTTGAAAGATAAAAATATTTCCTACATAATGGTATTTTATTTAAAATTTCTAAACATTAAATAATTAAATTTATTTATGACACAATGATGATGCAGTAATTATTGTATTAAAGGAAGATTAAAATAATTGATATTATAAATACCCAAATAAATGTAAATTAAGACTTTTGATGAATTAAAAGAATTTTATAGGTTAATATGACATGTTATGATTAATTTAATTAACGTATTTCTAAATAATACTAATGTTATTATTTTTACAAAAATCAATTACCAAATTGTGTCAAAATTGACATAAAAGTGTTTTGAAAACAAATATTATATTTTTAATTGATATTATATTCCTAAAAATCTATGGTTTGGCAAAAGGACATAGATAAGGTTATATATATTAATAATGATCAACTTAGGGCTCTATTGTCTTATTATAGTATGTTTATTAACCATATAATATAAAAATACAAAGAGACATGGTAAATATCAAACTATTTAACTAAGAGTTAAATATAAATGATATGGTTAATATGGTGACCTAAACCTGTATAAAAACTATTGGTTGAAAGGATTTAGACCCACCAAACCCTAGCCTATAAATAAGTCACTTTGGGGCCATTATAAACTGAATATTGATTTATTATAAAATAATATATAACTCTTTTCTTAAGGTTCCCCTCACCCCTCTTATAAAAGGAAACTCCCCATTCCCTAAAATTCACACCTCCAAAGCCCTTTGGCTCGGCCAACCCCTACAAAAATATCCTCGAAACATCTCTCAATTAATCCTATAGTCCTTTATTTTGTCATAAATCCCACATAAGTAGCCATTTTGATCAAATCAAAAGGAAGAACCCGAAGGAGAGGTAAATATTTCATCACCCCTTTCAAGTTCTTTTTTTCTTCCTCATCCTCTTTATTTGTTTTTTCTATTCTAAAATAATAACTCCAGTATCTTCTAAATATAGTGATGTTATTATAAAAAGTGAACAACAATATTCATTATTCTATCCATCATATAAATGACAAAGTCACCATACGTGCGTACGTACGAATTACCATCTCCACGTCATGGTGTAGTTCGTTATTCAAACATTTCATCATTTGGATGGGTATAATAATGAGTATAAATGATGTAAATAATAAATATAACATTATAATGATTTTGTATATATGATATACAGTTCAATTATATACGATTTTAATATCAAAATAATGATATTGTCGCTCGAGCATGCGTACGGTATCCTGTCTCCATGAACACATTAAGATTCATTTCCCCATCGTAACCATTCAACAATATTTTTTCATATTATGATTAAAAAAAATATTTAATGACTTGATATCATTATGGATATGAATAAGACACATCCTTTCCATAACAAACATGACGTATGTAACAAAACATATAAAAGAAAACGAGTAATTTAACACCCGAATCGATGATAATACTAAAATATTATTAAAAAAGAAATATTAGAATATCATATATGACATCATATTTATGTATATGATTTCTGTATAATTTAATTATAATAATTTAACTATTATACAGGAGTTTAACCTACTCTCAAACAAGTAAAAGTACATGATAAGGGTTAATTTCACAATCTCTTTATTATCTGAGGTTGTTTATACGTAATTACCTACTGGGACCTCTTTATAATCCACATCCATGTTTCGTAAAAATGTATTTCAAAACATTTTTACAATTTACTAGGCAATGGGTTAAATTCATTTATACCCTTATTTGACCATATATGTTTTGAAAGGAATCTTTCTGTCATTTTCCAAACAATGTACTTCACGACCTTTTTGAAAAATTAAGGAAGAATGATTTTTTTAACTTATACGGTGGGTGCAGGTATTTTCAACCATTATAACAACATAAAAACTTCCCTTTCATGCTTATAAGATTATTTTCAAAAACAAATTTTTTCTTTTATAATTAGAGTACTTTTGAATTATTTCAAAATAGAAATACATGTTTCTCTAAAAAGGATTTGAATTCATCTATGTCAACATCCTTTGCGGATTTTAAGTTTGTTTGATGTTGAATATTTATGATACAAAACTTCTATAATGTATTGATGGTTCTGTGATATGATTGAATATGGATGTGTTTTTTCAGACCATTCATGGGTTTTGGATAAATTATTGACATTTCATATGCTATTTTTAATACGAATGTTTATGTTTTGTTTAAAACTTTTCATATGAGGAATGAATTGGACTTAATAAGTGACGGGTGGATCCCGCAATAGCTCCTCGATGCATCGATAGGTATAATGAGACAAAATAGTGTCTTTCCACAAGGCCTTGACAAAATCATATTTTTAGTCTTGGCACAAGGCCCTGAATATGTGGTTATGATGTCTGGAATTGTGCATTCCATCATTATGAAAGTGGATATTGATATTGAATGTGATTATTCGACAATTAGAATATCCATTTGAGTATGTAAATAGAATTATTTTGATATATATTTTCCATATTATGATGAAGATTATGTTTAAAAGGCTTCTGTTTTAGTTTAATACATTTCCTCAAATTTTTATGCTTATTTATTAATGTTTCCACTATATTGTTATCCTAGCTGAGCATCTGAGCTCACCCCTTTATATGTTTTATTTTTTCCAAGATCCGAATAAGTATATTATAACTGACCTATAGGGATAGTCTATGGGATCTCTGTGTTGTATATAGAAACAATGTTGTTGTTGTTTTCCATTTTATGATGTAATGCAAACCTTATGAATGTATCTAGTACTTATATGGCTACTAAACTAATCAGTATTTTATGATTTGATCTTTTGTGATCTTGGCAATGATACGTAACAATGCACTGACTCTGGGTAACTGGGGTCGGGGCGTCACACTTGTTCTGGTAGATAGGTTAAACCTCCATTTTATTGTATTTATCCCTGACATGCTTCATTAAAATTCTATTAAAATTCCTTTGTCCATGATTTTCTTCAAATTATTTTTAAGGTTTTAATATTTTCATGGGTCATGGTATATACGATGCCTGAAACTTTTCATATAACATTACATTTTTAATGACTTTTATTTCATTTACCCAATTATGTGGATCTCGTGTATTTGGTTTCGTTACCTGTATAACGGCTCATAATCTGGACTGTTGACAAAGTGTAATTAAACAACCAATATTTTCACTAGGTGTGTTTCTTCACTCGATATCAATCTTATGTGATACCGCCATGTCTATCCTACTATGCCATGTGTCTCGTGCGCTGTCCCGCCTTCAGTTACTCGAACTGCCACTTTGATCTCATCTATCCACGCAGAAGTGATCTCTTGTCGCCGCCTAAACTCTCTGAAACCCTCTAGATTGCGATCATTTCTCCTTGCTGTTTGGATTTGTAATGCCTCTAATTCGAGGGAGGTTCTGCTCTATATTTTTTATGGGATCTATTTTGTTTCAACATGATCTCTTTGGTGTGAGGCTTTATTGTGATTTTTCAAAGAAGAAGAAGGACATCGAGAGGATCCCAGCCACCCACACTCCCATCTACCGAGATCATGCCACCTCTTGTAACTAGAGTATATATCCAGTGGATATTCAGTGGGGAATCAACATGGTTCTGGGTTCTGGACAACTATTCTTTAAGAAGGTTTTAGAACTCCACTTAACTTTCATCATAACAAAGGTTTGGTATAGATTCTTATCTCTTTAAGTGTTTCAATTTATTTTTCCATGTATTATTTTATATCATTTTTAGGTGTGTGCATCCGTCTGTCTAGGAATGGACGACGTTGACTCTATGTGACAGGCTTCACCACTACCACCTAGTTTATCAAGGCTAACCTCCCCGGATAGTTTTTGTGGTTATTATTTGTTTTTATTTCGAGTCTGTATTTTCCTTGTTTGTTTTCTAGCATCATAATAAACAAGTTACCCTAGTGGTGTTCTCATCTTGCAAATAGGATCAAACCGATCCAAATCACATTATTCCTACTTTCCTTATACATTTTTTCATTTTCTATTTCATTATTCTGGAAACTCTATTTCTAAATAGATCCTATTATATTCATTTAATGAAAAATTGATTAATCAAACTTATCATATAATTAATCCATCATATGTTATAGTGGGTATTGGGTGTTTTAGGTTTTAACTATTCGACCATAACAAGTGGTATCAGAGCCTATTGTAACATTAGTTATGTGTTTTACTATATTCGATATGGATAAGTTTGATGGTAAAAATTATTTTAATCTCTGGATAATTAAAATGGAAGCTTTACTAGACCACAATGATTTAACGGATTCCATTTCTGGATCTATAAAAAAAACCATAACATCCCCTAGTGGGAAGAAATCCATTACTTATGTTGATTTACTTGACGAAACTCTTAGGAAAGACCGTAGATTAATAATTTTATCTTTAGGAGATAAAGTGCTAATAGAAGTTGTATATGATTCCTCTGCCACTGGTATATGGTATAGGATTGAATCCATTTGTATGACTATGTCCCTTATTGGTAGATAATATAATAAAATGAGATTATATACTTTCAAAATGTTCCCTATAACTATATTCAGGATTCATATTGAAGAATTAAATAAAATATTATTAGTTCTAGCCAACATAGACATTAAATTAAATGATTAAAACCATGACATTATACTTTTAACATCTTTATGTGATTCATTAAATTTTGTTAAAGACTCTATGATATATGGAAAATACAAACTTACTCTTGACGAAATCAAATCTTCGTTACTATCTAAATACCTTCAAAGAAAGGGTAGTGTTAATACTGAGGATTCAGGTTTAAATATTAGGGATATAAGTGAGTCTAGTGGTAAAAGTGAGTCAAGGATTAGGAGAAAAGAAAGGTTTTAGTCTAAGAAGAAAAGATACAAGTATAATAACAATGTTATTAAAAGTTTTTTATGAAATAATATTAGACATATTAAGATGAACTTACCTTATAAGAAAGGAAACTATAGAAATAATAGTAATGACCATTCCTTATTAGTTGAGTAGGTCTTTGATACTGCTGATGTGTTAAATATTTCTGACATTGTCATCTTGGACAGTTGGATCCTAGATTCAAGATATTCATTCCATATGGGACCTAGGAATGAATTCTTTACTGAGTTGAGTGAAATTGAATCTGGTGAGGTATATATAAGGAACAACTGGAGATTCCACGTTATTGGAATATGCACTGTTTCATTAGAGATTCATGATGGGATTGTCAGGTCTCCGAAAAAGGTTAGGTTTGTTCTAGCCTTAAAATGAAACCTAATATCCCTAAGAATCCTTTACCAAAAGGGTTATAGATTTAATTAATATTTTTTAAGTCTTAGAGTTTCTCGAGGATCCCCCACAGTTATGAAAGGAACTCTTTACAATGGTATTTATGTGTTTAATGGTAAGGTTAATAGAAGTTAGTTCAACATCTCATTTAATTCAGAACTTGATTCCACCATTCTTTGTAATAGAAGGTTAGGTAATTTTAGTGCCAAGGTCCTTAGTGAACTCAAAAAATAGGGGATTTTTTGTAACATCACTCTTAGAATTCTCCCGTTCTATGAGGATTGTGTATATGGGAAATCCATTAAATTCATCTTCAGTAGGTCTATGTATAAGGGTAAAGAACCACTTGAATGTTTACATTCTAACTTGTGGGTTCCGTATAGGGTCACCTCCCACGGTTAAGGCCTATACTTTGTGACATTTATTGATGATTTCTCTAGGAAATTCTAGATTTATATACTCAAACACAAGTCAGATACCTTTTAGACCTTTAAAAAGGAAAATTAGGTGTAGAGAGTGAGTCTAATAAGAAACTCAAAGCTTTAACAAGGGATAACAGTTTAGAGTATCTATCCACAAATTTCATTGAATTTTGTGAATCTGAGTGAATAAAGAGGCACATGACTATTGTAGATTCCCCGCAGTAGAGTGGATTAGAAGAGAGAATGAATATGACTATTCTTGAGAGGGTGAGGTGTATACTGCCCCACTAAATACTCCACATGTCCTTTTAGTATGAGTATTCTTTAATATTAGTCTTTGTTACGAACAATTTACCATGTTCTGCTAATTATTTTAGGACACCTAAAGAACTTTATAAATGAACACCACTAAATCTTTTACACCTTAGGACTTTTGGATCTATATCTTATACTCATAAATGTACTAATAAGCTAGTTCCTAGGATTATCAAGTGTATATTTATGGGTTACCAGGAGGGTGTTAAGGGGAATCATATATGGGTAGATAAATATAGTTATAAAAAATGTACCATTATCCACGATGGACTGTTTCATGAATCTAGTTTGTCCAAAGGTAAGAAACCTACACTTGTAGAGACTTATATTGACACTACATGACCTTCTACAGTCTCAACACCCCTTTTTGTTGAAGTCCCTTTTGAATCCAATGACCACTCCCAGTCTATGACTTGTCCTGCTCCCCCCATTGTCCAGAACCAAGATGAATCTAATCCCATTTCTGTTTCTGAACCCAAAACTAAGGAACATGGTGATATGAGAAATTATCAACTCACTTGTGATAGAGATAGAAGGGTTATTATACATACATCCCATTTTAACCAGGAAGACATTATTTCCTATGAATTTAATGTAGCAAAGTAATTATTTAATGATGAAACTCAAACATATAATCTATATATTATGTCTAAATTATAAACTAGGAGGCTGAGTGCAATGCAAGAGGAAATGATTTCTCTTCTTAAAAACAACACTTGGGCTGTTGTTTCTCTACCTACTGACTAAAATTTCATAGGCTCAAAATATATTTATAAGAATAAAGATTATTTTTGGAGAAATTAAAATCAAATTCGAAGCTCGAATGGTTTCTAAAGGATTTCTTCAACATGAATGCATTGATTATAGTGAAATTCATCCCCAATTTTTAAACATTCATTTATTAGAATTATTCTTGATTTTCATGAAAAATATCATTTTCATGTTGAACAATTAGATGTAAATACATTTTTTATATGGTACTCTAGATGAAACAATTTACATGACTCCTCCTAAAGGATTTTCAAAACTATTCAAACCTAAAAATGTATTTCTTATTAAAAAGTCTTTATATGCTCTTAATCAATCTTCAAGGAAATGGTATAAATGGTTTGATTCATTTATGATTGAAAATAATTTTTCCCGAAGTAATTTTGATGCAAGAGTGTATTATAAAACCATTAAACATGAGTATGTTTACCTTTTATTATATGTTGATGAAATGATTTTAATTTGTAAAAACATGAGGATTATAAATTTTTTCAAGACACAGTTGAATCGTTTAATTTAAATGAAATACCTAGGACATGCTAATAAAATCTCCAGGATGGACATAATAAGAGATATGAATCTCAGGACATGCTAATCATATATTAGGCATGGACAATATAAGAGATAAGAAGGATGAAACCTTTTACTTATCTCCATCAACTTATATTAATAAGGTAATAAGAAGATACCTATTTTGGCATGTTAAACCAGTTAGTATTACTTTAAGAAAACACTTTATGTTTCCCTTGGAACAATCCCCTAAAAATTATGATGAGGTTGTCTTCAGGAATAATATTTGATATTCTAATTTTGTAGGATGTATTATGTATGATATGGTCTGTTCTAGGACAAATATTGATTTTTATATTTTTACATTCAGCTGGTCTATGAGGAAACTTGGTAAGACTCATTGGAATTCATTGAAATGGATCCTCAGGTAACAATATATGTATGAATTTTTTTTCATTTGATACTAGTTAAATATTAGTTTTGATAATGATATAGTTGGATTTTTTGACATTGACTATGCAGAAAGTATTGACACTTGAAAGTCTATCACTAGTTTTGTATTTCATGCATATGGAGGAACTGTCTCCTAGAAGTGCAATATGTAGTCAGTGGTTTCACTATCCACTACTGAGGCAGAGTATTGCCTTGAAAAAAGACATGACATAGGCTATATGGATAAAAGGTTTTCTATCTGAGTTTTCATTAACTTTTAATAACATAGAAGTCAACATTGATAGCCAATCGGCATTATATTTATCTAAAAACTATGTATTCCATGGTAGATATAAACACATGGACATTAGAATTCATTTTATTAGGGATATTATAGAATATGTGACAGTGAGTGTCACAATGATACCCACTAAAGACAATCTGGTTGATAGTTTGACTAAGGTTGTGGCATTATCTAAATCCATGAATTTCCATAAATTAATCAATCTTCTCCCAATTATGTAACTTTGTTTACGAGAACATCATCCTTAAATTCCATGTAATTGTAAGGTGAATATATTTTTTATTTACCGCATACATGTTACATTTTAATTCCATTGACATTTTTTTGTATATGATTTTGTTCTCATTATATTTAGGGTGCTTACTCTGTGCAAGGGGAATGAGATATATGATGCATGGCACTGTTCATGTAGGGTTTCATTTTTTCTATTTTTATTTAATTTACCCTGTTATGAGGATCTCATGTATTTGGTTTCCTTACCTGTAGAGTGGCTCATAATTTTGACCTTTGATAAATGGAGATTAAACAAGCAGTATTTGCCTCGAGTGTGTTTCTACGCTCAGCCACGATATGTTGTGTCATCGTCTTGCTTATACTATTGTGCCTTGTGTCTAGTGCGTTGTCATGTCTTCAGTTACTCGATCCACTGCTTCGATCGTAGCCATCGAAACGATTATGATTCTGTTCCACTGCATGAACCGCATGATGCCCTCTAGATTGCGATAATTGCTCCTCGCTATTTTGGCTATGTAATTCCTGTCATTCGAGCAAGGTTCTACTCTTTGGTTTTCAAGGGATCTTGTCTAGTTCACCTAGAGCTCTCCTATACAAGGCTCTAGTGTGATTCCGTAGAGAAGAAAAAGGAAAACCATGGGATCATGGCCACCCACACTCCCATCTATAGAGATCGTGCCACCTCATGTAATCAGAGTACTTCTCCAGTGGATATTAAGTAGGTAATTGACTTGGTTTTTTGTTCCGAATGACTTCAATTCCATTAGGTTATAGATATTGACTTACCTTTCATTATAACAAATATTTAGTATAGATTCCTGGCACTATAAGTGGTTTAATTTCTTTTGACAAGTATTGTTCTATTTCTTTTTTGGGTGTGTGTGTTAGTCCGTATAGGAGTGGACTACTGTAGATATGTCCTTTAAAAGAGATAGAAAAGTCCATTTACAGCGCTAAAAAACACTATTAAAAGAAATGTTGATATAAGGGTCCTTTATCAGTGATATTTAATGTTTTTAAATGAATAATTTTATCAACAGTTTTATAAAAGTGATGATAAAAGTTTAAAAAATTTCAATAAAATTTTAAAAAAATTCTGCAAAATCAGGGGGGGTTTAACAGCTCTTGACTCGCCTTTCAAAAATGCTATTAAGCACCCTGCCCGACCACCACTCCCTACCACCTATGCATGCCCCAATTCCACCCCCATCCCTTTAACAGTGCTAGAACCCCCCTTTAATAGTGCTATAACAACACTTATCCACCATACGCGCCCCTGCCTCCCCCAGGATTTGAATTCGAGACCTCCCACTGTACGCCTGGAAACTTTACCACTGCTCTATATCGTTTTACTACCCATTTAATGATATATCTATTTATTTTTTTATATATATAGTTATATTTATTTTTATATTAATAAATATTTACATTAACATATATATTTTTATTAAAATATATATTTAGTTATGTTAATATAGATATATATTTGAATATTAATATATATTTATATTAACAAATATATATTTATATACATTTATATTTATATTTATATATCTATATATCTATAACTTTATTCATATATTAATATATATTCATATCTATATTTCTATATATATTTAGTTATATATTTTTATCTGTATATTTGTTCATATATTAATATATATCAGTTTTTTAATACAAGCACACACAAATACACACACACACACACACACTATATATACGTATATAAATATTTATATATTTTTATTTTAAATAAAATGGATATTAGTTTTCTTTATTTAGATAAATATTATATATTGAGAAATATATTTTATATAAAAATATGTTTAATTATTTATATATAAAATTAATATTTTTATGTGTGAATATATAAAAAATATGTAAATATTGTTATATATTTGAAAATATATAACAGTTCATTGTGAAAAATGATAAAATTTCAAATTCATAATATCAATATAAATGTAATATATCATAATAAATTCACTCCCCATTGAAAATGGGCAAAATATCTCCTAAAACGAGGTTGAAATTCCATAAAATGTTAAAATATTTGGGCATCCCAACTAAAAACTCAGTTTTAAAGGATTTATACGCCTTTTTTGGCCACTATAAATAAAAATAAATGTTCCCTTGTGTTTCCAGCACTTATAAATCATCGTAGGATTCTATTTGATATGTTATTAACCTCAAACGGACACCCAAATCAACATTTATGGCCGTCTAAAGATTGAGTTATATTTTTATCTTGTTTTAAAACTTTTGTTAATTTTTTTATTTTTTTGTTTCTTCAAATTAGTATCAAATGACTATTACTCAATTATATTTATAAAATTATTAATTAATAATATTTTTTAAAATATTTTATAAGCCATTTTCACTACATATCATATATATTAGGTGTAAATGTCAATTTATACTTATTAAAAACATATTTAAAAAATATATATTATATTTATATCAATATAAATATATACATATTATATTTTTGATAAAATATTTTTTTTATATACACACTTTATCAGCACTAGTAAAAAAATACTGATAAAGATCACCCTTTATTAGCACTACTAAAAACATCACTAATAAATTGGTACTTTTAACAATGCTTTTTTAGCGCTGTTAAAAGTACTCCTTTATCACCACTTTTTAGCACTGATAAAGGTACCCACATTATCATTGATTTTTAGTGATGTTAAAGTGCAGTGCTGCAAAAACCCATTTTCTATTAGTGACGATGCTAACTCTACATGGAAGGCTTCACTTTTTCTACCTAGTTTAGTAAGGACGGACTCCTCAGATAGTTTTGGTGGTCGTTATTTATTTTTATTTTGAGTCTTTAATTGCCTTGTTTGTTTTATTACTTTATAATAAAAATTTTACCTAGGTGGTTTTCTTGTCGCATAGGTAGGGTCGAACTGATTCGAAGCACATTATATCTACTGTCCTTTTACAATTCTCTATTCTCTGTTTCATTATTCAAGAAACTCAATTTGTGAATAGATCATGTTTTGTTCATTTAAATATAAATTGATTAATCGAACCTATCATATAACTACTCCATCGTATGCGACAGTGGGGCTTTGGTGTTTTAGGGTTTAAGTACTCAACCACAACACTTTTTCAATGTGACTAGATTTTATACATCTCTCAAACATAAATCTAGCTGGGGGATACCTCACCCAACGACATCTCCATCATACACATACCACTAGCTCATCCAGCACCGTCATCAGCCGATGTTTCCTCCAACAGGTTCTGAGGTCTCCTCCAAAAATTGATACACTCATGGAATGAATATAACAATTCATGAGGAATCTAGTGGTTTGCGTGACCATCTCTACATCGTATTGTGCACCAATAAACTAAAAATCACCACTACGGGTGGTTCATAGATCCAGTTGGGATGATTCGAAGGTTGCCCTTATTTAATAATATGAAAACATCGAATAAATTGTGTCTGTGGAACTCACCACACATGGTCAAACAGTCGATCATTCCTTGGAAAATAGCATTGATCTCACATGGATAGCAGAAAAATTGTTCATACCCTCCTCCTCCAAATCGTTTCAATACATGTCATGTGCCGCCACCCAGATATGCGATGATGTCTCCTAAGGGAATACCCATTAACTCAAATTCTTATTTAGGTAAAAATTTCAGTACAATGATTGGTCACACACTAAAGTATGGTTTAGAACTGACCCCTTGATGTTGGGTGGGTATTTGATGGAACAATTTGTTTTTGAATGTGCCCAATCCATTGAGGGATTCACCCCCACCATTGGGCTCCTTGGTCTGTCTGCCATCGACATCTCCATCATATCCCAGACTAATGAGTCCTATGAAAAGGTTTTTTGTTAATACCTTCCAACAATGGATAACTTCGGATAACTCAGATTCAACTCCACAGAATGACCTACCCCAATTGAAAGTGGATCAGGCATGCAAATCAAAATCATGGATGAAAACTGGTATTCCATCAACCTGAATTCTATTATGATTGGCAATAGAATTATAAACATCAACCCTACTTTGATGATCATCATAGAATCTGGGACTACAGTCTCCAGGATTCCTTCATCTATCTACAATAGGACAAAATTATATTTTGATTGTAAAATGGTAAATTATCCAAAGGTCAATTTTCCAATTGCATTGATCAACTATTGCTACAATTTCACAGGTTTTGAAAAATATAATAGTCCCAACCCTAGCATAATCCTCGTCTTTTCCAGTGATGTCAACATGTTCATTAATCCTTGGTGTGCCTTGGCTAATATAGGACATAATATGATGTGTCTTCCATTCTCTCCTACTTTAAATGAACATGATTATAACATCTTGGGAAGTAAGAAACAAATGACTCACTGCATGAGGTTTGACGCTAGGGCGAAGCATATCCACCTCATCCTGAACAGATTCCTCTAAAACTCATACACATGACACATTTTAGTGTTTTCTTCTCAGTTTATGTGAGGTTCCTCCATCTTCCCTAAAAATTGATTAGGTTTGTTTGTTTGGGGTTTTTTCTAGTGATGTTGTTAAAAAAATACACCTTTATAGCTCTATTGATGCTGTATACTATTTAAATAACACCACACTACATCAAAAACATCAATATGAAAATATTTATAAATATATAGAAATATTTATAAATATATTTAATATATATAATTATAAGTAAATAAATATAAATATAATTATAATTATAAATATATATGAATATTCAGAATTCTAATTATAAATTATTATATATTTATTTAAATAATTTTAAAATTACAATAAATACATTTATTATTATTTTACAAATATATATATTTTTATATTGATAAATAAATAAATACATACAAATATATTCATAATTATAAACAAATATATATATATATATATATTAAATAATGAAAAAATATATTATATATATATATTATATTACAATAAATACATTTATTAAATTTTATAAATATAAATAATTTTATAAATATATTTATAGGTCGGGGTGATATGCTAGTGAAAAGGGGGTAGCCGCTTGGGTGGTAAGGAGGTTGGGTGACAAATTTATGGGACTGTGAAGGGCAGCCTAGCCTGTGGTTGATTGGGTGGAATCACTTTGTGGTTCATCAACCAATTGTGTACCAAGATCCTTTTGTGTAAAGAATGATTCAATAAAGGAATTCAATTGAAATCTATAGCTCAAAATATATTAAAATCTGTTGAATATAATATAAAATTACTGAATTGAGATGATTACTCGCCTTGAATTTTACGCTTCAAAATTGGCTATACATGTTCTGGATGAAGCATTTTCATGATGTGTAAGTGACTTTTACGACGTGTAATTATTCTACAGTATCATCTCTAGTTTTCATTATTATTCTTTCTTCCAGATTTAAGGGTCCTGCAAAGATAAAATAAACATGTGAGAGCACATTCCATAATAATGAAATTATAATTTTTTTTGGATTGAGAGTATGTAGTCCTAAATAAAGGAAATAAAGGAAATAAAATAGCTCGAGATGCCTCATGGATGCGCTTTTGTAGGACATTATTCGCTCGACCATAACTCTATCATCTCATATGATAGATGATTGAATTTTTTTTACCTCTTCTAGGTCTATGAATGGTCTCAATTGTGTCATATCCACATAGTTTGTCCGCTTTCCTTCTTCTCTAAACAACTTGATTCTCCTAGATGGCAGTACTTTCTTGACCACCATTGGACCGATCCACCATTTCATTCTCAATCCTGATGAACTAAAAGGAAGTTCATGAATCATCCATACCAATAGTCCTTTCTCAAATGTTGTGGAGTTGGTCTTTCTTTTGATGTCAATAGTCCTGGTCTTCATCTTCTCATTCTTATTTAGTTGAGAATCCTCTTTCAGAATGTCCTCTATCTCATGTATCTCTTCAATCTCAGCAACAACCTCAACTTCAGCTATCTCTATTTATCTAAACTCATCTTTTTCTTACACATCATAGTTCTTCATCGCCTGGTGGTTGTTGAAGCACACATGATCACTTCTGACTCTCAGAGAAATTTCTCCATTTTTAACATCGATTGGCGCACACCCTATAGGAAAAAATGGTTTTCCTAGAATGAGTGGATTTCTCTCCTTCTCCAAACCCAACACTGGAATATCGAAATGGAATTAGAACTTTTAGACTTTGATTTTGATATCTTCAATGACTCCTCAGGGATTATTTACTATATAATCTTCTAATTAAAGTGAAACTCTTTTGGTCTTCGGGCCATTTAGTCACAAACTCTTGAATGTTGTGTATTACATAATATTAACACTCGAACCTAAATCACACAAATATTTTCCACATTTGTTAGCTTCGATAAATATGTTAATTGAAAAGATACCTGGATATTATTGCTTCTTAGATAGGTCATTTGATAACACTATCGAACACTCTCGTGTGAGTATAATTCTTCCAATCTCCTACACCTTCCCTTGTTTCATACGAAATCCTTCATGAATTTCACATATGTCGGCATGTTTGCATGGTCCTCTATAAAGGGTATATAAATATGTAATTTTCTAAAATGATCACAAAACATTCCTCTCTAAAAATTGTTCTTCACTTGTGTCATCCCCTCCGGAAAAGGTATCCTTGGCCTATACTGAGGTGGATCTTCTTCTTCTTCTTTCTCATGTCTTTCATTGTCAGCTTCAACTTTCTTTACATTTTCTTCCACTCGTGGTCATGCTGAAAACTCTATTCCATTTCCTTTTGTTTTATTCACACATCTGAGATCTATATCCTCCAAGACTTGATGTGGGTATTCTTCAGTGAATCCTGAAATCTCTCTTGTTTTTCTCTCCCTAAGTGTCTCAATGATTTGTCTAACTTAACGCTCTAGGTTCTGAAATGTGCCCTTTTGATATGATGCTTCTTCGTTAATTCCCTTGAGCGCAACCCCAAAAGTAGTCATAAATGTTTCCAACATCTCCTATAATGAATGGACCTGGCTCATCAGTGTGGGCCCCTATGGATCTTTCTATTGGTACCCTTGTGGCCATTGTTGAAA
Source organism: Viscum album (assembly GCA_963277665.1). Taxonomy (NCBI): domain Eukaryota; kingdom Viridiplantae; phylum Streptophyta; class Magnoliopsida; order Santalales; family Viscaceae; genus Viscum; species Viscum album. Next base: position 311,498,867 of record OY728126.1, read on the forward strand.
TCCTAATCCTTGCTATTTTGGTGGTCACCATCCCTGAACTTGATTACCATGATTTTAGTCAGCATAATTGGCATCTTCTATATGCATACCTTTGTGTTTGGATACCGGACCATCATAATGTCCATCTTCTTGGTTAGTGACTCCAGTGGTGATACTATCCTGTCCTTATTGTTTATCGTATGGACACCTTCTTCTACGTCTCTTCTGCTTTCCACTGGAAACTGTTTCTCGCCATCTCATCCAAATGGTTGTATCTCCCTTCTGCTAACTTTTTCATTAGTGATCCTCAAGATGAAACATCTAGAATTGACATGATGTCTCGTTAAAACACCTTATAAAAAGACTGAATTAGTATCCATAGATCTATTACATTATGTGGCCATTTATGAGTCATATCCTTATACCATTACCATGAAGAATACAATAATTCATCATCAAATTGACAAAATTTTAAAAATGTTTACCTGTATGTCCATTAACATTGAAGGTGGGAAGAAACAGGTGAAGAAATTTCTAGAAAAATCATCTGATGTAGTGATGGAATGAGCAGGTAGGCTTTGAACCCAGTCTCGAGCTCGATCTCATAAGGAAAATGTGAAAAGAAAGAGTCTTATCACGTCGCTTGAGACATTTTGGAATTGAAAAGTGTTGAAGTGCTCGGGAAAATCTCCCAAATTCATGTTAGGATATTCATATGGAAGTCCATTGAATTAAATAGTTTTTGTTATCGTTGATATTATGGTTGTCTTGATCTCGAAATGGTTCACAACAATGGGGGGTTCCATGATACTTGGTTTCAATCTTTTGTTTGATAGAAATATGTAGTCAGTGAGCGTCTGAAGCCCCTGATCACCTTGAGGAATTTGATTTTGTTCTGAACCCACCATGGTTACAGTGAATTTACTCATCTTTTTTGGTTTTGAATGATGGTTTGATTCAGTGATGTCATCTTTCTTCGATCAAGTGTTGTAATTGTGCATTAAAATTATGAAATTCAAATCATGAGCACACCCAACGTAAAACTAGAAATTGAAATAAAATAAGAAAATAATAAATTGAAATCCTAAAAATACTATCTAGTTACCATCACCAGAAATGATGGTAGTTTGAAAGCCTCGTAGGGTTTCATTAATTCCTTATGGTACTATACAAAAATAAACTTATGAAAAACCAAACTATGGTACTCGATTTATTAAAAATGTAGTACTAGGAATGTTTAGAGTCGAACCCACAAAGACGGTGAAGTTAGTTTTAGTATAATTTCAAAATATTTATTTTATTAAGATGAGAAAAGTGTGATAACAAGATTGATGTGATTTATTTTGAGAAAAGAAATGATGAATGCAAATAAGATTGATATATTTGTTTGAAAATAGATTTTAAGAAGAGTGTCGGGGTAATATGGTTTCCAGGTCTATGTGAAATTAGATTTTAGAAAGTAAATTTATAGATCCATGATTGGTGTCAGAGTTAAGATGAGGTAGATCCAATGGTCATGGTACCCCTACACAATGTAACAATCCCCTATTTATCTTGGTCCAGTAGTTTAGGTTGTTGTCAAATCAAGTTTGTCTCGATAACAATTTTAAACCTGATTTCCCCTAATGTCGACAGTGGTCACAACGTCTTTAGGGTATTAAGATACGAAATTTAATTATCCCTTTTAGATTCAAATATTGATGGTCAGGATAAATGAAAAATAAAGTTATTGTATGTTTAGAGAATGAAATTACGCAAACAAAATACATGAATAATAAAAAAGAGTTAAATAAAAGGCACATTCCCACATTGACTACATCTCCCAAGAACATGACGGGTTTACTCCCTTATCCTAGTGATGAGGGGATAAAAAGGAGAGGGAAAATAAAAAATAAATAATGAAAGAACTTTGGGAGGCACAACAGCTTCACTCCTAGATTTGGTCTCCTCAATGAACTCTGAATTGCTCCAAAGGTGCTGCCATGGGCTCTATTTATAGGCTTTGAACCAGATTTTCCCGACTGTTGTCACATCGTGTACTTCTCCTACACGATGTGTAATGTTGATCTGATTTTTGTGAATCTGTGTGATACTTGCGTATATCTCGGTTGTTTTTTTTGAAAAATTGACCACCTACACAATGCGTACCTAGACTACACGTCTTGTATACATTGTGTACTTGAACTCTATGTCTATGAGAATCTTGCATAAGTCAGGCTAATAAAATTTTTGTTTGACCACCATCACATCATATACTAAAGGTACATGATGTGTTCTAGTAGTTCACAACGTTTCTTCTCATCATAACTTGTTCTAGCGGTGGCCTACTTCTCCGATGAATTCACGACGTGTACTTTTGGTACATGATGTGTAACAATGTTTTCCATTTTCCATATTCTCTTAATCTTCAAAAATCTGATGTCACTTCGGGAGAAAAGCTCGCAGAGAGAAGGGTCCATTAGCTCATATTTACACTCCTTTTTATTTCTTTTCCACAAATTTATTATTTCATTCAATAAAACAAAAATCAAAACAATTCATTCTTGAATTGGAAAGATTATTTATTTAAATCAAAAAAATGAATACATTAAACCATTCTAAAATGTATGCCTGAAATACACTTATCTACCCTCTTCTGATATTGTGCCACCTCCTGCAACCAGATTACTTCTCTGGTGGATATATAGTGAGAAAATGACTTAGTTCCAGGTTCCAAAAAACTACACTTTATGAATGTTTCACATCTTGACTTATCTCCCATCGTAACCATGATTTGGTATAGATTCTTGGCTCTATAAGCGATTCAATTTCTATTGTCATGTATCGTTTTGTATCATTTTTTGGTGTATGTGTGAGTCAATCTAGGACTGTATTAACCTGAATCGACGTGATAGGCTTCACCGCTTCCACCTCGTTTAGAAAGGGTGACCTCCTTGGATAGTATCTATGGTCCTTCATTGTTATTCATTAGAGTATGTAATTTCCTTGATGGTTTTCTTTATTAATAATAAAGACGTTACCCCAGTGGTGTTCTCATCATTCACATAGGATCGATCTGATCAAAAGAACATTATATCTGCTATCATTTTACATTTCTCCTTTCAATATTTCATTATTCCAGAAAATCTATTTGTGAATAGATCCTGTTATGTTCATTTAATGATAAGTTAATTAATCTAAATTATCATATTATTAATCCATCATATGTGAATATGGGTCTTGGGTGTTTTTTGGTTTACGTATTCGACCCCAAAAAGTGGTATCAGAGCCTACTGTAATGTTAGTTATGGGTTATACTAACTTCGATATGAATAAGTTAGATGGTGGAAATGATTTTAATCTCTAGAGAATTAAAATGACATATTTAGTGGATCATAATGATTTAATAGATTCCCTTGCTGGTTCTAGAAATAAAATAACGAACACTTCCCTTGGTGGGAATACTTCAATTACTTATGTTGTAACGCCCATGTTTTTTATGAAATATTTAAATAATGTTTATTCTTCAGTATATTTTTTTCACGCAATCGTGAGTTAAAAAAACCAGGACATTAACTTAATATAAATTTACCAGTATAACCTAGTCATTATGTTAGCGGGAATAAATATAAACAAATTTTAAAAATCTATGATAAATGTAAATCAATTATATTTCATATTATTTATTTTAGTGAATAAAATTATTAAGATTTGTATGTTATTAAAATTCATCAAATAGATATTAGAAGAATATTTTTTATGACTTTTAATTGAAAACCCCTTTTAATTTAAGATTTATACACATTCATAATTTTAATATTACAATGTAATCCTTTTATTTTGAAGCGGAATATAAAAATTTACTTTGGTTAAAACTCTGATCTTTTCCTGATAAACTTCATAATTTAATGAATACTAAAAATATACAAAATTTTAATTAAAAACAACATTTTTCATCGAGATAATTTATATGGTTAAATTATAATATTTAATGGTTTTAAAGTATAAATAGAATATATTTTTACCATTTAATATAATTCATGTCATTATCATTAATTTTACATTGAATTCATAGGTAAAATCATTTCAATCTTTTGCAATATTTTAAACAAAAATCCATTTTTGTTCGACAACGAGATTAATTTTAAATTAAATTTCTGCAACTTCGGTGTCTTGAATTTGGAAAAATGGATTCCATATTTGTAATCAGTAGGTCCAAATTATGTTAATAGGCTACTTTTTATTTTTGGGCATTATGAACAGTATCTACGGAAAATTTAATTTACCATAGTTAAAGGTAAATCAGGTAATTAAGGGTAAAAAAAATATTATCAAATTACCCTAAAACATGACTTAATATAATTGGATGATTATAATTCTTCCTAAAATATTCTTGAGTCTAAATGGTATCTATTTGAACCCACTTGCATGAGATTAAGACCTTAAATTTATTTTATTTAAAGGAAAGTGAAATATGTATCACTCAAAATTTAATAATTAAATATTTTTTACTATTAGGTTATACATATTATAAATTCGATTATAAATACTCATTTGAAAGCTAAAATATTTTTATATATCATGGTAATTTATTTTTAATTTTTAAGAAATATATAATTACCTTAATATCTTATAAATTAATGATGCATAAATTATTTATTTTGTGAAAAATCAATAATATAGTTTTTATTAAAATAATAATACCCATACAAAGGCCCAAAAACTTGACCAAAACTTATTGGTTGAGTATATCTAAACCATAAGTGTCCAAATCTAGACCTATGTACCATTTTGAGCCTTATAAAAGCGATTATGACACCTATATTATTATATTTTAAATCATGTTAAAATTGTCACCTTCATACTTTATTAAATATAACCTTTTAAAAGATGGGGTTTGTATAAGATAAACTCGTGTAAAAGTATTCTCCTGAAATATATTATATTTATCTTCAATATTTTATTTTATTTATAATTTTTATTCATCATATATGTATATTAAATAATTATACAAAAATTATGTAGCGATTATTTTATTAAGAGAAATATAAGATAAAGGTTTTAACAAAATATAAAAAAATTATATATTAACTTATTAATGTGATACACTAATTTTAAAGATTAATATTACCTATGAGGAATATATTAAATATTTTGGTTTGAATATATCTCTTTTTTGGATTTTATTTAAATTCAAATAAATGAATAGTGTCAAAATTGACAATATTGATATTGTATAAAAATAATATATTATTAAATTGTTTAAAAATCACAAATATATTTAAAAATTACAAATTGAAAATTATATGGTCAAAAATGTAATAATGTATCTAATTATGGAAAATTAACCACACATAAGTATGTATTTATGACAATTTAAATTTTTGAATATTATTACCATAAATAAAATTAAAGATTAAATTAGGGTAAATCAAAATGATAAGATGTAAAATAGAAACAAAAAATGTCTAAATTTTTTTTGTTGATGAGATTAAAACCCTATAGCATCGCAAAATAAAATTTGAGTTATGTTTGAGGTTTTTATGTGGGGTTTGAATTTATTATAAATTAATATTTTTGAGGTTTCCAAAAGTGGCCCTCTCCTCCCCTATAAAAGGGAACCTCCTCCATCTCCACTTTGCACCATTTTTCAGCTTTCAAACTCAGCCAAAACCAAAATATTTCTCTTCTACACTTCCATAGAAACATACTAGAGGTCCTATCCTTCTTCAAACAACAACATCAGTGCCCTAAGAGGAGGCCTAGAAGAGGCACATTGAATAAAATGTAATATCCTTTACCGATTCTTTCAAACTTATTTCTTCTTCTACTTACTCTATTTGATTTGTTTCATTATTAGGTAATAACTCCATTATCACTTGTATAATAATATGTTATCATGAATATTAAACAACCATATTGCATCTTCTATCCATCCTATGAAAAATGAAATCACCACGCCTGTGTACGTACGACTTATCGTCTCTACGTCGTGGTGTAATCTTTTATTTCATCACCAACATATTTGGATGGGTATAATTATGGAAGAAATAACTATATATTACTATTGTAAAGGGATATTGACTCTGAAATATTATACACCACACAATTCAATAAAATTCCACAATCACGGGAATGATAACATTGCTTGTGCTTACATACAATCTACCATCTCCATGACGTGATGTGATTCGATCTACATGATCTTCATTGAAGAATGATTATATAAATGAATTGAATAAATAAATATGATATATATTATACCAATACCATTATTTAAACGATATAGTTATAACCTAAAAAGTTGAATAAAAATGTATTCGACAAAACATGCATAAGAACATAAAGCAGTTAACAACCGAATAACGAGTAACAATAAAATGTTACTAATAAACAGATAACAATATGACCATATATGATATCAAAACAATGAATATAATTCTTAAAATAGTAAATGAAATTATTTAAATCATTATAAATGAGGTTCAGATACGTACAAAGCATATCAGACCTAAGGTAAGGGATAATTTGCAATCTCATTTTTATCCAAGATTGTTTGTATGTAAGTATTTACTGGGGTTATATTTATCATCCATGTACGTGTTTTCTAAAAAAAATTTCGTAAAATTTTTATTATTCTTATATGTATGTTTAAAGTAATTTTTAACCTTTTTTACTTTTACCACATGGTATGGAAAGAATATTACTTTTTTTATTATATGAGCTACTTTTTGACTTTTCTGACCAATGTACGAGAAGAATTATATTTTTAACTTATATGACATGAACATGTTTTTATTTTTTCAATAGAAAATTATTCCTATGAAGCCTAATTTACTTGCTTTTCAGTTTATTTTCAATTAAATTATTTTATTTTAAAATGTTATGACATGTTGAAAAAATTAAATGTTTTTGAATAAGAAAGGATATTTTCCTCAAAACTAAGTTCAAGTGTTTTATCCAAATTACTATCCATATAAGTTGTTATATGGTTATTTTTATATCCCTATTATTTCATTTATTTGATTATGTTATGATGTAATTATTTTTATAAATTCCTTTTATCTTATATATATTATGTTTCGAAGGCATGATGTTTAAGAATACCATTTGTATTACCTGGGTTATGCTATGATTTTTGATTTATGACGTTGTGGCACTCATAATAATGGTTTCATTATGTGATGGGTGAGACCTATATCTCCCTCCAATGCATGGGGTAATGATTTGTATCTCATGAGATAAACATGGTTTGAAAGAAAAGTTAATCTGGTTCAGTGATACAAGACTAGAATGAGGGGTGAACTCGGTTCAGTAATGGACATTGTCTACTACGATGGTATGTGAAATGAGACATGAATAATATGAAATGATTTTCTATGATTATGTGTGTATGAGACAAAGTTTAATCTCTTATTTTATGATGAGTGTGGTTACATTGCAGTTCTAGGATTTATCCCATGACATGATATTAGGACCTCTTATGCAGGATATGAATTTCAAACGTTATGGTCTTAAGAATATGTTATTATTGAAATTTCATTTGTTTACCCTTAATGAGAATTTGAGCTCACCCTTTTGTATGTTTCTTTTCCCCAGTTCAGGAATAAGGGTATTAAATTTGATATTCCAAAAAGGATTCGAGATATGATCAAATAAACATGAGATAACTTATATGTTTTTAGAACCAGTTGTTTATGATTCCAAGTTTCTAAAGACACTATAACTATATGGTATTATCATTTTTTGTAAAATGTTATAATAAATATACTTCAATTCTGATGTATTATCAATGTATGTAAAGTATGGGTCGTTATAGATGGTAACAGAGGAAAGGTATAAATAAATTTTGGTAACTAGGATATGAACGCCTTAGTAAGAACCCTAAGGATATGTCTAAGAATAGGACACAATCCTATTGTTTTCAAAATGTACAAGAATAACCTATGATAAGACCTAAAGTGTGGAATTTTATTCTTGATTGTGTGCTTTTCCTATTGTAATTAGTGTTGCTCACACTACGCTTCTTGGTTTTAGTCAATGGCTGGAACTCGAAGGAACCGTGTTAATGTTGAATGCGGTGGGTAATGCAATGATTTTCCTCCAGAGCAACCAAACATTGTGGGAGCTCGAATGAAAAATCTTATATCCATGATCAGACACTTTCTCATGATATGAATCATGCATGACTTCCAAACGATCAAAGGAAGGAGAAAAATTTTGTTGAATCCTTCATGATGTAGCGTCCACCTTCTTTCAACGGGTATTCTGATCCATTAGCGGTTGAACAATGGATTAGTACCATTGAAAAGATATTTTCAGTTCTATAATGTTCTAAACATGATAAAGTCATCTTATTAGTATTTCAATTGGATGGTGAAGCTGATCAATGATGGAATCGTATCAATAATATGAAGGAAAGAGATGAAATTGAGTCCATGGAATGGGACGAGTTCAAGAAATTATTTTTCAATAAGTACTTCCCTCTTATTCTTTAAACAAAGATCGAGAAGGAGTTTCATGAAATAAATAAAAAGGATGATGAATCAGTTGGTACCTATGAAGCAAATTTTACAAGACGTGCAAGGTACGCTTTAAGAATTATTATCCAACCTAATAGTAAGATCGATCGATTATTTAGTGGCTTAAAACCAAGTCTTCAAAGGTCGTTATCCATAACATAATTGAATAGATATGAGGAAATTTTTCGATGTGCTATCAAGGTTGTGATGGAGATTTGATTAACCCATCATTTATATGGGATTGATAAGAAGAGGAAAATGGAATTTAATGGAAAATCTAAAGACCGCACAAAAAAGATGATGATTTTTACCTTATGCTCAATGTGTGAAAAGAAACATGGAGGGAATTGTCTTAAAGGGACAAGTAAATGATTTAAATGTGTAAAAGAAGGTGATCGGGCAATTGAATGTCACAGTGATGGGGAAAATATGTCTAATGATGCAAACAATGAAAATTCTTTATAGAATTCACCTCCTAAACTTAAATGTTACATGTTTAATGAAATGAGGAATTACGCCAATCAATGCCATAATCCAAGGTTTTTTGATGATGATCGACATCAACGAAATCTTAAGGCCAAAGAAAAAGGAAAGTCACATAAAATTTCTATCAGCGATGTGGAGTACGATAACGAAGTGGTGAAAGGTACACTTACTATCCACTCTAAATTAGCAAATGTTTTATTTGATTTTGGATCCTCCCACTCTTTTATTTATGAATAATTTTATAAGGTTATCACTGTACTACCTCAAAAACTAGATGTTGAGTTAGCTGTGACAACTCATAATGGCACAACAGTTGCATCAAAAGTTTATAATTCTTCTCCAATTGACGTTTGTGGGAAAATGCTTCTGACAAATCATGAGATCCTTACTATAGTGGAATTTGATGTGATTCATGGCATGTATTGGATTTCCTTATATGGAGCCCATATCAATTTCCAAATAAGGGAAGTCACATTTCATATTCCAGATCAATCTATGATCATCTATCGATGCATGGATGAATATAACCTTCCAGTGGAAATTTCTTCAATCTTATTGGCCTTGATTCCAATAAATGATGGTTATTTATCTCAAATGGTTGGAGAGAAACTCATGATTAAGAATATTTCTATTTTACAAGAGATTGAGGATGTCTTTATAGTGTAATTTCCAGGTCTTCCACCAAATCGTTAAGTTGAATTTTCAAAAGAAATCATACCGGGCGCTATGCCCATTTCAAAGAAACCTTATAGAATTCCCCTAATTGAGTTATAGGAATTGAAGAAGAAAATCCAAAGGAATCTTGATATGGGATTCATATGCCCTAGTGCATCACCTTGGGGAGCACATGTTCTATTTGTTAAGTAGAAAGATGGATCAATGAGACTCTACATTGATTATCGAGAATGTAACAAGACCAATATCAAGAAAAAATATCATCTACCATGCATAGATGGCTTATTTGACAAACTACGTGGAGCTCAATACTTTTCCAAGATTGATATTCATTCAGGGTATCATCAATTAAGGTTTAAAAATGAGGATATACCAAAGAAGGCTTTCCGTACAAGGTATGGACACTAAGAATTTACAGTGATTCCATTTGGTCTTACTAATTCCCCAACTATCTCCATGGATCTGATGAATATAGTCTTTAGAGACTATCTTGATCATTTTTTTGTTGTCTTTATAGACAGTATTCTTTTCTATTCAAAGAGAAAGGAAGAACAAGAAGATCAATAAAGAATTGTATTTAATACCCTATGAAAGGAGAAGCTTTATTCCAAATTTTCCAAGTGTGAATTTTGTCTTCAAAAAGTTTCATTTTTGGGTCACATAATCTAAAGAGAGAGGATATTTGTGGATCCAGCAAAAATAGAGGTTATTGAATGATGGTCGAGACCAACAATAGTTACTGAGATCTAATTTTTTCTTCGTTTGGATGGATATTATCGATGTTTTCTGAAATCATTTTCATGATTATCTAATCCACTCACCAGGTTGTCTGGAAAAGGAGTTATTTGCGTTTGGATGGAGGAGTGTGAAGAGAATTTCAAGTAGTTAAAAAGAAGGTTATCCAGTCACCTGTGCTCACACTGCCTTGTTGTGGAGAATGGTTTTTGATCTAATGTGATGCATAAATGAATGGATAGTGGTGTGTCCTCATGAAAAATGATATGATGATAGCTTATGCCTCATGACAGTAGAAAATCCATGATCAAAATTACCCAACTCATGATTTGAAGTTAGCTGTGGTAATAGTGGCATTAAAAATATGGAGGCATTATCTTTATGGAGAAAGGGGTGATATTTATACTGATCATAAAAGTTTAAAATATATTTTCACACAAAAGGGGTTGAATATGCACCAATTAAGATAGTTGGAGTTGATTAAAGATTATTAATGCTCTATACATTACCACCCTGTGAAGCCAAACAAGGTGGAAGATGCATTAAGCCGAAAAGACCATGCCATCTTATCCATGATGAGGATCATGAAAGATCTAATATTTATGGATTTGCAAAGGATGGATCTTGAAATTATAAAAGAAGGGAAAAATCTTATCTTTATAAAATGAATGTTCAACCATCTATACATGTAATGATTAAAGAGTCACATAAGGAAGATGTAGAGTTACAAAAGAAGGTGAGAAATGTTCTTGAATTCATCATTGATTGTGATTAAATAATTAGGCTCATGAATCGGGTTTTTGTTCCTCCCATACCAGAAATAAAGAAGGAAATATTGGATGAGGTTCATAGTTCTTCATTCTATGTTCACCCTGGAATCACGAAGATGTATAGAGACCAAAAAGATTACTTCTGGTGGGATGGCATGAAAAGAGATGTTGCTGAATATGTCTCTCGATTCTTGGTTTGTTAGCAAGTTAAGGATTAAAGACAGATGTCCAAGGGGATGTTTCAACCATTACCCATACCAGAATAGAAATGTGAAAACATCGCTATGGACTTTGTAACTAGACTTCCCAAATCATCCAATGGAAATAATGCTATCTGAGTTATAATTGACCATCTTATGAAGTCGGCACACTTCATTGCTATTAGAGAGGATTTATCTCTTGATCATCTTTCCATGATATATTTAAATAAGTGGTAAGATTTCAGGGAGAACCACTTTCCATTATATTTGATCGGGATCCGAGTTTTACCTCCATGTTCTGGAGAAGTCTTCAGCATGCTCTAGATACATAGTTGAGTTTCAGCATTGCTTATCATCCTTAGACAGACGGTCAGTCTGAAAAGAAAATTCAAACTCTAGAATTAATGTAGAGATCTTTCTCTATGGATTTAAAATGTTGATGAGAACAACACCTACCATTGGTGAAATTTTCTTACAATAATAGCTTTCACTATAGTATTCAAATGGATCCTTATGAAGCCATCTATGAAAAGTAGTGCAGAACTCAAACTTGATGGGATGAATTTGAAGAAAGAAAGATATTTGGACATAATCTTGTTGATGAAATGGCAGAAAAGGTCAGATCTATTCAACAACATATAAGAGCATCTCAAAGTCGGCAAAAAAGTTACGTTGAAAACTGAAGAAATGACCTAGAGTTTGAAGTGTGATATTAGGTGTTCTTACTAATATCTCCCTAGAAGAGTGTAATGAGATTTGGAAAGAAGGGAAATCGGATCCCTAGGAATATCTTTCATTTTGATATTCTAGATCGTTTTGGGATGGTATCTTATCAATTGGCGCTTCCACTGAATCTCTCTCTAGTTCATGATGTGTTCCATTTATCCCTCCTGAGAAAGTAAATTACTAATCCTTTACAAGTAGTAATCTCAAAAGTCATACCGCTGGAGCAAGATATTTCTTATTAAGAACAACCGATAGAGATTCTGGATCGCAGCGAAAAATTTCTACGAAATAGGACCACTCGATTGTGTAATGTTTTATGGAGGACCAACCAATTAGAAGAAGCTACATGAGAACTTGAGGATAGGATGAGGGAGAGGTATCCTCATCTATTTAGTTCTAAGTGATGAATTTCGAGTGGGAAATTCAGTATAAGGGTGATAGAATGTGACACCCATGTGTTTTATAAAATATTTAAAGAATTTTTATTCTTCATTAGCTTGTTTTTCACGCAATCGTGGGTTTAAACAAACTGTGAGATGCCCTTAATATAAATTTACCGTTATAACCTAGTCATTATGTTACCAGGAATAAATATAACTAACTTTTAAAAATCTATGATAAATTTAAATAAATTATATGTCATATTAGTTATTTGAGTGAATAAAATTAATAATATATGTAAGTTATTAAAATTCATCAAATTGATATTTGAAGAATATTTTTTTTCTTCCTTTTAATGGAAAACCCCTTTTAATTTAAGATTTAGAAACATTAATAATTTTAATATTATAATGTAAAACTTTTATTTGGAATTGGAATATAAAAATTTACTTTGGTGAAAATTCTGATATTTTTCTGATAAACTTCATAATTTGATGAATAGTAAAAATACGGAAAATTTTAATTAAAAACATTTTTTTTTCATCGAGATAATTTAAATGGTTAAATTATAATATTTAATGGTTTTAAAGTATAAATAGAATATATTTTTACCATTTAATATAATTTATTTCATTATCATTAATTTTTCATTGAATTCATAGGTAAAATAATTTCAATCTTTTGTAATATTTTAAACAAAAACATGTTTTTGTTCGACAACGAGATTGATTTTAAATTAAATTTCTGCACCATATGTGTTGAATTTTTAAAAATGGATTCTATATTTGGAATTAGTAGGTCCAAATTATGTTAATAGGATACGTTTTATTTTTGGGCATTGTGAATAGTAACTACAGAAAATTTTATTTACCATAGTTAAAGGTAAATCAGGTAATTAAGGGTAAAAATAATATTATAAAATTACCCTAAAACTTGGCTTAATATAATTGGATGATTATATTTTGACCTAAAATATACTTGAGTCGAAATCGTATCTATTGGAACCCACTTTCATGAGATTAAGACCATTAATTTATTTTATTTAAAGGAAAGTGAAATATGTCTCACTCAAACATTAATAATTTACTTAATTTTACTATAAAGTTATACATACTATAAATTCTATTATAAATATTCATTTGAAAGCTAAAATATTTTTATTCATCATGTTAATTTATTTGTAATTTTTAAAAAATATATAATTACCTTAATAGCTTATACATTAATGATGCAGAAATTATTTATTTTGTGAAAAATCAATAATGTAGTTATTATTAAAATAATAATACCCATAAAAAGGCCCAAAAACTTGACAAAAACTTATTGGTCGGGTATATCTAAACCATAATCGTCCAATGGTAGATTTGGGGACTATTTGGAGCCTTACAATAGCAATTATGACACCTATATTATTTTATTTTAAATCATGTGAATGTTGTCACCTTCATACTTTATTAAATATAACATTTTAAAAGTTGGGTTTTTTGAAGATAAATTTATGTAAAAGTATTCTCATGAAATATATTAGATTTATGTTTATTATTGTATTTTATTTATAATTTTTATTCATCATATATGTATACTAAATAATTATACAAAAATGATGTAATAATTATTTTATTAAGAGAAATATCAAATAAATGGATTTAAGAAAATATTAAAAAAAATATTAACTTATTAATGTGATCCATGAATATTATAGATGAATATGGAATGTCAGTAATATATTAAATATTTTGGTTTTAATATATCTCCTGTATGGATTTTATTTAAATTCTATTAAATGAATTGTGTCAAAATTGACACAATTGATATTGTATAAAAATAACATATTATTAAATTGTTTAAATATCAAAAATATTTTAAAATTTTAAAAAAGAAAAACTATTTGGTCTATAATTTAATAATGTATCTAATTATGGAAAATTCACAACAAATAAGTTGGTATTTATAAAATTTAAAATTTAGAATATTATTACTACAAATAAAATTAAATAGATTAAATAAGGGTAAATCAAAATAAAAATGTTTAAAATAGAATAAAAACATGTCTAAATTTTATTGGCTGATGTGATTAAAAACCTATCTCATATCATCTTTGAATTTGATTCATTTTTGAGGTTTTTATGTGCGGTTTGAATTTATTATATATTAATATTTTTGAGGTTTCCAAAAGGGCCTCTCTCCTCCCTTATAAAAGGTAACATCTTCCATCTCCACATTACACCATTTTTGAGCTTTCAAAGTCGGCCAAAACCTGATGTTTTCCCTTATCCAGTTACCTAGAAACATACTAGAGGTCCTACAATTCTTCAAATACCAACATTAGTGCCCTAATAGGAGGCTTAGAAGAGGCGCGTTCAATAAAAGGTAATATCATTTACCGATTCTTTCAAACTTTTTTCTTCTTCTACTTCATCTATTTGAGTTGTTTAATTGTTAGGTAATAACTCCAGTATCACTTGTATAATGATATTTTATTATTAATATGAATCAACCAAATTCTATCTTCTATCCATCCTACGAAAAATGAAATCACCACGCATGTGTGCGTACGACTTACCATCTCCACGCCGTGGTGTAATATTTTATTTCATCACCAACATATTTGGATGGGTATAATTATGGAAGAAATAAATATATATGATTATTTTAAAGTGATATTTATTCTGAAATATTATACACCATACACTTCAATACAATTCCACAATCATTGAAATGATATCATTGCTCGTGCGTACGTACGACCTACCGTCTCCACGATGTGATGTGATTCGTTATACATGATCTTCATTTAAGAGTGATTATATAAATGAATTGAGTGAGTAAATATGATATCTAATATACTAATACCATTCTATAAAGGATATATCTATAACCTAAAAAAGAGGAATAATAATTTATTCAACAAAACATGCATTAGAACATAAAGCAGTTAACACTCGAATAACGAGTAACAATGAAATGTTACTAAAAAATAGATAAGAATATGACCATATATGATATCATAACAAAGAAAATGATTATGGAATAATACAATGACATTATTTACATTCCTTATACAAGAGGATCAGATACGTACAAAGCATATCGGACCTAAGGTAAGGAATTATTTTCAATCTCATTTTTATCTGAGATTGTTTATACGTAAGTATTTACTGGGGTTATATTTAATATCAATGTACATGTTTTCTAAAAAAAGTTTTCATAAAATGTTTACTATTCTTCCATGTATGTTTAAATTCATTTTTAACATTTTTTTACTTTTACCACATGGTATGGAAGGAATCTTTCTTTTGTTTACCATACGATGTATTTTTTGACTTTTACAACAAAAGTACGAGAATAATGTTTTTTATCTTATACGGCATGAATAGGTTTTTATGATTTCAATTGAAAATTATTTCCATGAATCTTCCGTGACATATTTTGATGTTTATTTTCAGTTATGTTCTTTTATTTTGAAATGGAATGAGTTGTTGTGAAAATAAAATGTTTTTGAAGAAGAAATGATATTTTCCTCATGAACTCTGTTCAAGAGCTTTATCAAAATAATTATTCATCTAAGATATTATAGGGTTATTTTTCTATCACTAATATTACATTTATTTGATTATTTTATGATGGAATTATTTTTATGAAGTCCTTTTATATTATATAGATTATGTTATTATGGCATGATGTTTAAGAATCCAATTTTTATTAAATGGGTTATACTATGATGTATGATTTATGATGTTGGGGAACACATAAGAATGGTTTCATTATGAGATGGGTGAGACCAATATCTCCCCAAAATTGATTGGGAAAATATTTGTATCTCATGAGATAGACATGGCTGGAATTAAAATTTAATCTGGTACTAGGATATTGGACTGGAACGAGGAGGGAACTCGGTTCAGTAATGGACATTGTCCGCTATGATGGTCTAGGAAATGATCCATGACTAATATGAAATTATTTTATATGCTTATGTGTTTATGCTAAAAAGATTCATCTCTTATTTTATTTTGACTGGGATTACATTTTAGTTCTATGATTTATCCAATGACATGATATTATGACCTATTATGCAGGATATGATTTTCTAACATTATGATCATAAGAATAAGTTATTATTTGCATTTCATTTTGTTACACATACAGAGCATTTGACCTCCCTATTTTGTATGTTTCTTTTCCCCAGGACAGGAATAAGGGTATTAAATATGATATGCCAAAAGGAGTCTAGATATGATCAAATAAATCGAGGAAAATGTAGATGTTTTATGAACCTGTTGTTTATGTTTCCCATTTTCTAAAGACACCATACCTATACAGTCCTTTTATGGTTTTTTTATATATTGTATTAAATATACTTCAATTCTGAAGTATTAACAATGTATGTAAATTATGGGTTGTTATATATTTTGATGTCCATGAAAAAACTCTTAGGAAATACCGTAGCTTAATGATTTTATCTTTAGGAGATAAAGTGAAATGATAAGTTGTATGCGAGACCTCTTTAATAGGTATATGGTCTAGTATTGAATCTCTTTATATGACTATGTGCCTTGTTGGTAGATTATATAATAAAATGATATTATAAACTTTCATAATTTTCCCTGGAAATACATTCAGGATTCATATTGATGAATTCAATAAAATCATGTTAGATCTAGCCAACATAGACATTGAATTAGATGATAAAGACCAGTCCATTATACTGTTAACATCTTTAGTTGATTAATTTTTATTTAATGTCACTATGATATATAGAAAATACACACTTACTCTTGAAGATGTAAAATATTTTTTACTCTCCAAATACCTTCAAAGGAAGGGTAATTTTAGGACTGAGGATAAGGGTTTAAATATTAGGTATATAAGTGAGTCTAGAGGATAAAGTGAGTCAAGTGGTAGGGGAAAATAAAGGGTTCAGTCTAAGATGTAATGATACATGTCAAAAAACAAATTTATTAAATGTTTTCAATGAAATCATTCGGGACATAATAAGAGGAACTTACCTAATAAGAATGGAAACAATAGAGACAATAATAATGACTATTCCTGATTTTTTGAGTAGGAATTTGAAACTACTAATGTGTTAAATGTTTCTGACATTGTTATCTTTGATGGTTGGATACCTGATATAGGATGTTCATTCCACATGAGTCCTAGGAAGGAATTCCTCATTGAGTTGAGGGAAATTGAATCTAGTGAGGTATTTCTAGGGAACAACTGGATTTGTCGCATTATTGTAATATGCTTTATTTTTTTAGAGATTTATGATGGGATTTCCAAGTCCCCTAAGAATGTTAGGTGGGTACCCAAATTAAAATTACACCTAATATCCTTAGGAATCCTTGACCATAAGGTGTCTAACTTTAATTAAGATTATGGAAGTCTTATTGTTTTCTGAGGAACCCCTATATTTATGAAAGGAACCATTTGAAATGGTCTTTATGTGTTAGATGGTAAGGTTCATAGAAGTCAGTTGGACACCTATTTTAATTCATAACATGATTCCACCACTCTTTGGCATAGAAGTTTAGGGCATGTTTGTGAAAAGGGACTTAGTGAACTCAAAAAATGGAGGATTTTGAGACAAATTACTCCTAGAAGTCTCTCATTCAGTGAGGATTGTGTATATGGGAAATCTAGAAAATTCAATTTCAATACGTCTATATATAAGGGTAAAAACCCCCATGATTGTTTACAGTCTAACATGTGGGTTTCTTTATAGGGTCACCACCCATGGTGAAGGATTATACATTGTGACATTTATTGATTATTTCTTTAGGAAAGTTTAGATTTATATAATAAAATAGAAGTTTGATCCCTTTTAGACCTTAAAAAAATGAAAAGTTGGGGTAGAAAGTGAGTCTAATAGGAAGCTCAACGCCTTTAGAAGGGATAATGGTTTAGAGTATCTATCCAAAAATTTCACTGAATTCTTTTAATTTGAGGGAATAAAGAGATATAGTACTGTTGTGGAAACCCATAGAAGAATGGATTAGAAGAGTGAATTAATAAGACTATTCTTGAGAGGGTGTAGTGTATGCTTTCCGACTCGAAACTCCACAGGTTTATATGGGTCGAGGATACTTCAATAGTATTCTATCTTATCAACCATTTCCCATATTATGATAATTCTTTTAAGACACCATATGAACTTTAGAAAGGAACACCCCTGAGTCTTGTACACCTCATGAATTTTTGATCCATAGCTTATGATCATACACGTACCGATAAACTAGCTCCTATGTCTATTAACTATATATGTGTGGCTTACCTAGAGGGTGTTAAGGGGTATCATCTATGGGTTGATAAAATTTATTATAAAAAATGTATCGTTAGATGACATGTAATGTTTCATGAATCTGGTTTTTCCATAGGTAAGGGACCTTAACCTATAGAGTCTTTTGATAAAACTTCAGGACCCTCTAGTGTCACAACACCCCCTTGGTGTTGAAGACCCTTTTGAATAAAATGACCACTTTCAGTCAATGACTGTTTCTCTTCCCCCCATTGTCTAAACCCTAGCTGAATCTTATCCCAGTTCAGATTCTGAACCTAAAACTGAGGAACCCGATGATCTGAGAGATTATCAGCTCACTTGTGATATAGAGAGAAGGGTTATTAGACCTCTAGTCCATTTTAACCAATAAGATATTGTTTCCTATGCATTTAATTTAGCACAAGTATTTTTTAATGATGATACTCGGACATATAAGATAGATATTAAGTGCAAAGAATCCACTAGGAGGCTGAGTTCAATGCAATAATAGATTAATTATCTTCTTAAAAACAACACATGGGTTGTTGTTTCTAGAACTAGTAACTAAAATGTCAATGCTTTTAAATGAATTTATAATAAGAAATAATTTTTTTGAAGAAACTAAAACCGAATTCAAAGATCGAATGGTTTCTAAAGGCTTTCATAAAGAAGAATGCATTGGTTATAATGAAAATTTCTCCCTTGTTGTTAAACATTCATCTATTACAATTCATCTTGTTTTCCATTCCAAATTTCATTTTCATGTTGAAAAATTAGACGTAGAAACTTATTTTTTATATAGTTCTCTTGATGAAACAATTTATATGACTCCTCCTGAAGGATTTTAAAAACTGTTGAATCCTAATCATATTTCTTTTCATAGGGAGTCTTTAGATGATATTAAACAATATTCAAGGAAATGGTATAAAAGGTATGATTCATTTATGATTGAAAATAAATTTTCCAGAAGTAAATTTGATTCATGTGTATATTATAAAACTGTAAAACATGATTATATTTACCTGTTATTATATGTTAATGAAATGATATTAATTTGTAAAAACATGAGGATTATAAATTCTGTAATGAACCCGTTGAATTGTGTCTTTTAGATGAAAGATTCAGGACATGATAATCAAATCATAGGCATGGACATAATAAGAGATAGGAAACATTGTACATGGTAATCAAATATTTGGCATGTAAATAATAAGAGACAGGAAGGCTGGAACCTTGTACTTATCTCAATCGGATTATGTTAATAAGGTATTAAGAAGATACCCATTTGAGAATGTTAACCCTGTTAGTATTCATTTATAACAACACTTTATGTAATATGTGGAACAATCCCCTAAAAATAATTATGAGGTTTCCTTCATGAATGATATTCCTTAGGCTAAATTTGTAGGAAGTCTTATGTATGATATGGTCTTTTCTAGGCTAGATTTTGCTTTTTCTATTTGTACATTAAGCCGGTTTATTGGGAAACCTAGTAAGCCTCATTGGCATGAATTGAAATAGATCCTCATATATGTCTATATGTATGAAAAATTGTGCATTTGATACAAATTAAATGGTAGTTTTGATAATGATATAGTTTTATTTGTTGACTTTGAATATGCTACAAATATTGACACTCAAATATATATCACTAGTTTTGTATTTCTTTCATATGGAGGAACGGTCTCCTAGAAGTGTAATATGCAGTCAGTGGTTTCACTCTCCACGACTGAGGTAGAGAATATTTCCTTGACAAAATCAATAAAATAGGATATATGGCTAAAAGGTTTTCTTTTTGAGTTATCATAATCTACTAATAGCATAATATTCCACATTGATATCCAATCTACTTTATATTTATCTAAAAACTATGTATGCCACTGTATATCGAAACACATTGACATTTGACATCATTTTCATAGGGATATTATTGAATCTGTGATGGTGAGTGTCATAAAGATACCCATTGGAGACAATCCAGCTGATAGTTTAACTAAGGATGCTTCATTGTCTAAATTCACGAATTTCCATAAATTAATGAATCCTATCACATTTATGTAATTTTTTTTATGAAAATATCATCCTTAAATTTAATTTAATTTCAATGTGGTGATCTATTGTATTTATCCCTTAAATTCTGCATTTAAGTTCCATTGACATTACTTTGTATATTCTTTGGTTCACAGTATATTTAGAGTGCATAATCTGTGCATGGAGCATGGAATATATGATGCATGGAAGTGTTCATGTAGGGTTTCATTTTTTTCTATTTTTATTTTATGTACCCTATTATGGGGATCTTGTGTATTTGATTTTGTTACCTGTATATCAGATCATAATATAGAACATTGATAAACTGAGATTAAATGGCCAGTATTTGCATCAGGTGTGTTTCTTCACTCATCATTGATCTGCTTTGACACCGTCATGATTATCCTGTTGCGGTCTGTGTTAAGTGCATGATCATATATTTAGATACTCAAATTTCCACTTCAATCTCAATCGTCCACACGATTGTGATTCCATTCCACTGGAAGAACTGTCTAACAACCTCTGACTTGTGACCATTGCTCCTCGATATTTTAGATCTGTAACGGCTCTCATTCGAGTGATGTTCTTCTATATATTTTTGGTGGGATCTCCTCTAGTTCATCAAGAGATCTCTTGTATGAAGATCTGTTGTGATTTCTTAGAGAAGAAGAAGGACACCGAGGGGATCCCGACTGCCCACACTCCCCTCTTCCGAGATCATGCCACCTCCTACAATCAAAGTACTTCTCCGATGGAGATTTAGTTGGGAATCAACTTGGTTTTTGGTTCTTGATGACTTTGCTTCAAGAAGGTTTTAGATCATGACTTACCTTTCATCATAACCATGATTTAGTATAGATTCTTGGCTCTATAAGTGATTCAATTTATTTTGACATGTATTGTTCTATATCCTTTTTGGGTGTGTGCGTGAGTCTATCTAGGAGTGTACTACTATAGATATGGCCCTTAAAAGTGGTAGAAAATTCTATTTACAGTGCTAAATAAATACTATCAATTGAGGTGCTAATAAGGGGGGGGGGGTTCCCTTTTATCAGTGCTAAAAAAGAGCTGATAAACGTTTAAAAAATTTAAAGAAACTTTTACAAAAATTCTGTAAATCGGAGGGGTGGTTTTAACAACACTTGACCCCCATTTAGCATTACTATGAAGCACCCCACCCGACTGCCCTACCCAACCACCCCTACATGCCCATCCACATACCCAACACTTTAACAATGATAGAACCCCCCTTTAACAATTCTATCACAACCCTTCACCACCACGCGCACCCCAGCCTCCCCAAGGATTCGAACTCGAGACCTCCCACTGTGCGCCTGGACCATTTTCCACTCCATTGTATTTTTTCCACTTAATGATATATCAATAAATATATATATTTAATTTTCTATATATTTAGTAATATTTATTTTTATATTAACATATATATATATATTAACAAATATATAAATATTAAATTATATATTTAGTAATAATATATATATATATATACATATATTTTTATATTAATATATATTTACATTATCATATATATATTTATATAAATGTATAGTTATATTTATATATTTATTCGTATTTTTACATATATTTATATCTAGTTAGTTATATTTTTTATATGTATAATTATTCCTATATTAATATATATCTGTTTGTTGATACAGACACACACAAATACACACACACACACATTATATAGGTATATAAATATTCATATATTTGTATTTTAAATAAAATAGACAATAGTATATTGTTTAGATAATTATTATATATTGAAAAATATATTTTATATATAAATAAGTTTAAATATTTATTTATAAAATTAATTTTTTTATGTGTGAATATATATAAAAAATATATATATTGTTATGTATTTGATTATAAATAATAGTTCATTCTGAAAAATGATAAAATTTCAAATCATTAATATCAATATGAATGTAATTCCTTGGAATAAATTCAATCGCCATGGAAAAAGGGCAAAAGACCCCCTGAAATGAGGTTGAAATTCCATCGAATGTTAAAAAATTTGAGTATCTCGACTAAAAACTCTATTTTAGAGGCCTTTTGGGCCTTTTTCCCTTTCCAAATGTGACTGAAGGTTCCCTTGTGTTATCAATGCATAGACCTCACTTCTTTCTTTGATTTTGTATGTTTTTGAGCTCAAATGGACACCCAGATCAAATGTTATGGTCGTTTGAATATTGACTTATGTTTTTATCATATTTTATATATTTTATTAATTTTTTTATTTTTTGTGTCTTCAAATTGTTATCAAATGACTATTACTCAATGATAATTAGAAAATTATTAATTAATAATATATTTTATAATATTTTATAATCCATTTTAACTAGACATCTTATATACTGACTGTAAATTTCTATTTATACTTATCTAAAACATATTCAAAAAATATATATTATATTTATATCAATATAATGATATTTATATTTTATTTTTAATGAAATATATATATTTTTAAATATACCCTTTTTTAGCTTATGTAAATAATTGCTGATAAAGACCACCCTTTATCAGCGTTGTTTTAGCGTTGATAAAGGTACCCCCTTTATCATTGTTTTTCAGCACTGTTGAAGGGTAGCTTTGCAAAAAACCATTATGTGGTAGTGACGACACTGAATCTACATGGAAGGATTCACTGTTAACACATAGTTTAGTTAGGCCGACCTCCTCAGATAGTTTCTTTGGTCCTTCTATGTTTTTCTTTTGAGTCTGTAATAGCCTTGTTTCTTTTCTTGCTTCATAATAATGTTGTTACCCCGTTGGTGTTCTCTTCATGCACATAGGATCAAACTGATTCAAATAACATTATATCTACTATCCTTTTACATTTCCACATTTTCTATTTAATTATTCTAGAAACTCAATTTGTGAATAGATCATGTTTTTTTATTTAATAATCAACTGATTAATCGAAATTATTATATAATTAATCCATCATACACGATGATGGTCCTTTGGTGTTTTAGGGATTAAGTATTCAACCCTAACCCTTTTGAAATCTGATTAGATTGCTTACATCTCTCACACATAAATTATTTAACGTATGAGTTTCTTTTCTGGATAAACTCTCATGCACTTTGTCTTCATCATGTGGATTATTTTATATCCATTTGCACTAATTTTAGCTTATGCATCTTCCATTTTTATCATGCTATGAAAATCTTCTAGCTAGATAACTAACATATCATTAGGAACTGTGGCATCATGTTTGGATCTTCAACAAGAGTTCTTCTATGTGTCATATTTTTTAGTAGTTCTTTTGGATACACAACTCTCCATCTTCTTGGATTTAGAATCAATGTTCTTCTCACCACTGTTCTTTGATACCTTCTTAGGAGGATTTTTGTTCATGACATTCTTCTTATATCTTCCTAAGGTTACTTGAAACATGATTTAAATTTATGATATTTGTTATATTTTTTTTTGAAAAACAATATTTATCATTTGAGAGAAAATGTGGCTTTTTTTCTTTTGGAACACTTCATAATTTTGATGTTTTAGATATATTTTTCATAGAAAATAATAATAACTACCAATAACTAGTAATGTATTAATTAAGGACCCATGTAGTGAATTTATTTAACATTGATATAAGTGTGTGGTTCCTTACCTTGAATAAATTTATTTTTTGGTCCCTCATTTTCATTTTCCCAATAGTTTATTAATATTCTTATTTTTAGGGAAGAAACGTTCTAATGCACCTTCCTTGAAAAAAGAAAAAAGGTGTGATGCACCATTCATGAAAAGGTGTTGTTCATCAAGGGCTCTGTCGGTTGCACATATATCCAAGGTGTACGTATATCCGTACCATCAAATACCAGCTTGTCAATCACGTCTGAGGTCTCCTCCAATAGGTTTCATTCGCCGAGAATAACTCCCTCCTACAAACTCATCGATGGCCGCATCTAGCACCATAGTCGCGCGAGGTCTCCTCCAACAGGGTTCATTCCACTGAGATCATCTCAGACCCACCAGATTGTTGCCGGATACATCAAGCCCCATTGTCGGGTGAGGTCTCCTCCAACAAGTTTCTTCCATCGAGATCGTCTCCGGCTCCCTAGATCATCATCCATTCACTCATACTTCAAATGAATATGATAATATCATCTTGAGAAGTAAGAAACATATGAATAACTGCATGAAGATTGACGTTAGGGCGAAGCAGCTCCACCACATCCCAAACAGATGCCTCTAAAACTCGTACTCAGGCCACTTTTTGGTGTTTGGTTCTCAGTTAATGTGAGGGTACTCTATATAAAATAAAAATGGATTTGGTTTGTTTATTTGGGGTTTTGTTTAGTGATGCTATTAAAAAAGTCTCCTTTATAGATCTATTGATTCTATATATTATTTAAATAACACCACACTACCTCAAATACATCAATATGAAAATATTTATAAATATATAGAAATATTTATAGAAATATTTATTATATATATAATTATATATATATATATAATTTAAATTATAAGTATAAATATATTTTTAATTCTAATTAAACATTATTATATATTTATATAAAAAATTATAAAATTATAATAAATACATTTATTGTAATTTTACAAATATATATTTATATATTGATATATATATATATTTATAATTATATAGAAATATTTATATATATTTATTAATAATTATAATTATAATTATATATATATATATTAAATAATCATAAAATAAAAATAACGATATTTTTGATATATATATATAAATAATTATAAAATGACTATAAATTAATTTATTATAATTTTATAAATAAAAATAATTATATAAATATATTTATATGTCAGGGTGATATGATATAAGAAAGGGGGAAAAGAATTGGGTGGTATGGAGGGCGGGTGATGACTTCCTGTGACTATGAAGGGAAGCCTAGCCTGTAGTTTCCTGGGTGGAAATAATCTGTAGTTCATCAACCGGTCGTGGATAAAATCTATTTTCAACGGTCGGTATAGGTGAATATTCTTCAATATTTTGCAGGTTCAGTAATGGATTTCATGGAAAAGATGCCTGAATCTGCTTTGTTGGCCTCTTCCAATTCCCCGAGGGTCATAGTAGAGCAGTCGAACGAGTGTGTGACTCCATTAGATTCAGTAGGATATACTGTTTTCCATAAGACCTCTTGTTCCCATGATGTTATGGGTCATTAGGAATCAGATCCACCAGCAAGAAGGGATCTGCACAAAACTATCTATGAATGGATGTTGAGGAATCAAGTGTATTTCCCAAAGAACCTTGATGAATTTCATGCTTCCAACCCTAAGATTAGGAAGAAAGTGGACACTAAGTTCATAGAGGCCAATCATGGTCTCTTCTAAGCAAGATTATAGGAATGAAAATAGTCAATTATTGTGCTTATACATTCATTGAACATGGAGAATTTCATAATGATCATAGACATCAAGAAGTGTTTATTGGCATTTTAGGGGAATGATGGATGGAGCATCACCTCCCTCGATAAAGGCTTTTATCATTTTGGTATTTCTTCTCATGTCCAAAACATAGAGTCATTGTTCCAGCAATTCCAAGTTTGGAATACGATGAATTTAGTATTTGGATCTTTCATTTAACCCACTAAATGACAAGAATTCGATTACCTAAGTCTAGATTCATATTTGAGATCTCAGCTGGTTATTTTTGGCTACAAATAATTATTTGAGACATCACCTATACAGTTGAAATTCCAATTAAGATAGACAATAAAACCGGAATAGCCCGGTATGGTCACTTTTCTTGGGTTTTGGTTGAGTTTGAATTCTGTTATCCATTAAATCATTACATTATTTTTTCACTCGATGATCAATGTTTTAATCTTTCTGTTGATTATGAGAGGATCCCTGAATTTTGATCCAACAATTTTAATGTTAGATCGTTGTTGAAGAAGATTGGTTTGTTCTTTTTTTGGATATTATGGACATACTAGTGAAAATTTAAAAAGGTGGTCAAAGTAGCTAGCTAGGTCCTTGACTAAGGATCATATGAATCTCATTGATTCACAACAATAGGTTTCATTTATTGGGGCTTCAGGTTCGTAAAAAGAGCATCATAATAATGTGGAGGTCATACAGGAGAAGGTTGTTTCAAATAATCAGAGAAAGGATGTTGGCACTACATTAAATGATTGTTATGTTAGTCAACATGAAATGATCAATTGTGAAGAGGGAGATGAAAACGATGAGTCAAAAAGGGAACTTGAAGCTTAGTTTGAAGATGATAAATAACTATTCCTAGATCGACATCTTCCTTTCATCCATAATGGGAAGAAGAAGATGGAAGTACACCACTCTCATGAAGTACATGATATGAGACCATTTGTAAAGGAGAGTCCTCTATAGTGGCCGTGAAAGAAAAAGATACTGGAATTGTAGTTCATGATGTTTCTTTAGAAGCGATGCGGCGGGAAGGTACATGAGCATGCAAACCTATACTTAATAAAAAAAGGATCGGTTGATCAACCAGAGGCATCCAAAACAACTTTAGACCAGGTCCACCCAATGGTAAGGTACCATTCTCATATTTTGATTGATATTTTAAATATATCCAATAGTGGGGAGGTGTTTCTCGTGGAGTTCGGCAACTCTCATAGTAGTTCAGATCTAAATATCTTATCAGAGGGCTCATGTCTGGCTGGTGACAAGATCCTCAGACTCTTCAGGACCCAATCATACCGAATGACACTTTTGACCATCAAGATGATGATGAAAAAATGTGGCAAACTCCCAAAACATGGAAGAGGGATCGACATGTGAGAGGTAGGGGCGGTGGCCAATTACAGTCAACAAGATGAGTTTTATTCTCTTTTCATTGCAGTTTTTCTTTCTTTCATTGTGGTGGTGGTCTGTCACTCTTTTTATCATGCCATCCCATCGTGTACTTTATGTTTTTATTTTCAATAAATTTTTGGATTATGGGTCTTAACCATGGTTCACATCATTCTGTATATATGTATAAATATATAAAAATATTTATATATATATATATAATTAATTATAAATATTTATTTATTTATAAATATAAATATAAATAAATAAATATATGTATTTAAAATTATAAATATATATATATATATATATATATATATATTTAAAAAAATATATAATTTCAATAAATAAATTTATTATAATTTTATAAAAATATATGTTTATATATTAAAAAAAATAAATATTAATATATTTATAATCATATAGAAATATTGATAAAAATATTTATTAAAATTTATAATTATAATTATAAATAAATATTAATTTATTTATTATATATATAATTGTATATATAAAATAATATAAATAAATTTTAGAGATTATACTTTTATGAGTTCTTTTTTAGCAGTGATAAAGATACACCTTTATCAGTACAAAAGAAGCACTGATAAAACATGTCTTTATCTATGATTTAATATTATCACTGTTGAAGGCGTATCATTATCAGTGCTAAAAAAGTGCTGATAAATGTGTTACCTGATTTTATAAAGAACATTAATAGGGGGCTTCTCTCTCGCACACATTAAAACTTTTATAAAACCCCACTTCTAATGCACCACCACTCTCCCCACTTCTTTTGTTGAGGACACTCTCACGACAACTCTCACTACCTCCGCTCTCACCGTCGCCTCTTTTGCCGCCTCTCTCACCGTCGCACTCACCGATGTTGCCTCTCTAGCTGCCTGTCTCATCACCAATCTCACTGCCACCACTCTCACAACATCTCTTTCTGCAACCATTATTTCTAACCCTCTCACTGCTACCGCCTCTCTTGTCACCACCCCTCTCACCACCCTTCTCTCCACTACTCTCATTACCGACTCTCTTTCCAATTCTCTTGCCACTACCATTGTCTCCACTTCCTGTCTCCAAATCTAAGGTATGAGATGAGAGTAATTTCTTGTGATTACTTGTTTTTGTGATTTTCTCATGAGATTGTTAATCCATGGGTTTCATGATGATGAATAACTTCTTTATAAAGCCTCATATATTATTTCATTGATCTTATTTTAAATCCTTTACATGTTGGTCATTTATGATCCTAGATCAGAAAAGATTAATTATTTATATATGACTAATGAATCAATTTTCCATGTAAATAAAGATATTTACGAGAACACCAAGGAAATAATATAAATTTTGATTTAAATGAACTACATGGTATTTATAGTTTTTATAAAAGATGAATTATATATTATTATTTTTGATGTGTTTATTGAATTTCCTCATGTTTTGTGTGGGAAATTTATGTTATGAGTTCCAAGATAATGGTGAAAACATTATACAAGGAATGTGTTAGTGGGGAAAGCTATGTTTTTTTTGGAATGAGTTGTGTTTAGTAATAATGTATGGTGGTTGATTTATAATTAATTTTGAGAGAGTGGTTGGTTATAGTCATGGGATATGATGATTTACTTTATGATTTCGATGAGTTTTTGAGTGGTGTGTTTTTTGTAATTGCGTGATAATGATGGAATAAAGTTATATTGATGAAATTGAAAAGGAATGGGTTGAAAATTAAATATCTGGGTTGTAATCCACATATATAAATTTATGTAATGGGTTGAATGACTACAAATACGAGACAAATGTCTTAATAAGTGTGAGATGAATTATAATTATAAAATAAAATAATTTAATAACATGTAAATAGAAGGTTTGTTATGATATTTGTACTGATTTTGTGTGTGTTATGATTCCTTGGTGTTGTAAGTGGTAGATCTGACCACGTTTTGAGCCATTTATATTTCCCCTAGCTAAGAATTTGATATCCCTCCTTCTTTTGTTTCCCATTTCTATAAGAATCATTTATAATTTTATTTTTAGAAGGAATACATATCTAGAGACATCATTAGGATATATTATTGGTTATTACACATGATTCATGCTTTTTGTCTTAGTAAACCCTAGATCCATGAGGAACCAATATAACAATGGGTGAAATGGACAATGAGGAGACTATCCTAACTAGAAACAATATGTGAAGTGAGATAGATTGAAAAATACCATGATAATACTTAGTCAACATTCTCAAGAAATGAATAATAATAAGACCCATTTCAAACTCCAAAACAGGCTAAGGATGAAACAAGTCACAATGGATTCATTCATGCAGAAATTCCCTCAAACTGTTTGGGTTCCTCTAATCTACTAGTTTGGATGAAATGGATAGCCATTTAGAATTTGGAAAGATAATTTTATTAATAGTGGGGGTTGATTATGAATATCAGAAAAAATGAAGAAGTTCATCGTATTAAATGGGAGGTGTTTAGGGAAATATTCTTCCCCAAATATTTTTCTTGAACTACTCACAACAAAATAGAGAGACATTTAATTAAAATATATATTATTTTATAAATTATATATAATATTATATACTAATTTAAATATATGTACATTTTGAATTTATGATTTTATACATGTATACTTTTTAAAATTTATAATAGTAAAATACTTTTATACATTATAAAGTCAGTTTCAATGTTGAAAATATTTTAAAAATATAATAATTTAATTTTTTTATTTATGAAGACATTATTATATTCAATAGATGTATTTTAATTTATATAAAGAGTTTTCAAATAAATTAACATGTATTTTTTTTATTTCCATTATTACAATGAATAACTATATTTCATTGTTTTTTTATAATGTAAATGTGATTTTATACATTATTTATACTCCTTAAAAAGGGTTTTATTTAAATAAATTCATTAGATCCATCTTCAATTGAACATATTTTTTGTATTTATTTTGTTAAATATTAATATTACTGAATAAAATTGTATGGATATGAATAGAGAATGAATGGATGCCAATCATATGACAAAAGTGTATAAAGATAGAGTGAAAGAGTTTATCCAGTTTGCAAAGTATTGTTCATATGCCCCATCTAAAATCCTTTGTCTATGTTTATGCAATTTTTATTCACGATTAATCATTTTAGAGGAGTTGGATGAAAACATGATCCTTCATATAATTGATCTAATTTATAATTTTTGAAATAAAAATGGCGAAAATCTAATGTATATATTGAATGGGATAACAGTACGTTTTATGGATCATTTGATAAGATTACAAGTGTGGACAATGAAGAATACCATAATGAGGATGTGAATACAAGTGTGAATGATGATTAATATTTTATTGAGGAAATGAATATGATAGTTGATGATGGATTTTGTGATTGTCAAAAATTGTTTGAGAAGTTAAAGAGTTGCAAAAAGATGGTGTTATATGATGGTTTCACTAAATATACAACATTTTCATCCATAATCAAGATATATAAAGAAATATGAATCTAAAATAATTTTATTTCTAATGGATATGATATATATAATAATTGATTCCTATGTAAATGATTGTGGCCATGAATCACATAAATAATGCCCAATGTGTGGTGCTTCTCAATAGAAGAAAGGTGAATTGGGTTCTACGAAAGTTTTATGGTACTTTACAATCATTCCAATGATTAGGAGCCTATATAGAAGTGAGGGGACTCTAAAACAATTAAATTGGCACACAAATACAAGAAATAATGATGGAAAACCTCATCACCCGACAGACTCTCCTCAGTGAATGTTAATTCATCTTGAGTATCTTGAATTTGAAAATGAGTTAAGAAACCTTCGTCTTGCATTATCTACAGATGGAGTGAATCCTTTTGGTTTTCAAATCAGCACTCATAATACATGACCAATTATGTTGGAAAATTATAACTTGTGACCGTGGTTATGCATAAAATGAAAATACATCATGTTATCTATGTTTATATCATTACCAAAAAACTAGGTAATGATATTGATATTTATTTGGGTCCATTGCACAAAGATTTTAAATTATTATGGGATTCAAGTGTTACATTGTATGATGCTTACAGAAATGAATATTTCACATTAAGTTCCATGTTTTATGGGATGATAAATTAATTTTTGGCTTATGGAAATTTTTCAGGATATTAAATTAAAGGAACTCAAGGGTGTCCTATTTGCAAAACAAGGAACACAGTCAATTAGGTTGAAGAATTCATCAAAGACTCTGTTTCTAGGACATCACATATTTCTAAACCAATGACACGGGTACCGATCTTAGACAACATCGTTCGTTGGGAGTTTAGAAGATTGTACAACATTGTATCCACAAATAGGTGATCAACTATATGAAAAAGTAAAATTTGTGGACACTTCAGTTAGTAAAAAAATTTTCATAAAACCTTAAGAAAACCAATTTAAAAATGTGGTCAATTTTTTTGAATTACCATACTGGAATTGTTTGTGCGTCATACATTTACATGATATTATGAATTTTGGTTGAAATGTTTTTGATAGTGTCATTGGAACATTAGTAAATGAACTTGGAAAAACAAAGGATGAAAGTAAGTCTAGGATAAAAATGAGAATACAATAAGATTTGGTTCTTGTGAAGGGTGAAAACAAACATTATTTATTCAGATGCTTACACTCTTTCCAGGAAGGAGAGATATTTGTTTTGAAACTTCTTGAACATTATTAAGTTTACTAAGGGGTATTCATTTAATATCAATAATATCATGTCAATGACTGATTTAAATTTAAGGGTTCCGATGCCACATGATTTCTATGTTTTGATGCAAGATCTACTTCCTCTAGCTTTAATTTTAATTTTTCTGAATATTTTCCATCATACATTAAACAAGATATATTTCTTCATTAATAATATATGCAACTAAGTTATAGACCCAATAAATATCCAACTATAAAAAAGAAAATTTCCATGATATTATGTGAATTAAAAATACTCTTCGAGCTTGAATTCTTTGATATGATGGTTCACTTGGTGATAGATATTAAACTATGTGGTCATGTAAATTATTTATGGATGTACCCCATTGAACAGTATATGTAGATTTATAAAGGTTATATATAAAATCAAAGTTGGATTAAGTTTTTCATTATGGAGCATTGTATTGTTGAGTAATCCATTGAATTCTGTACTGACTACCTATTTAGTATGGAATGAATTGGTCTACCAAAATATTTTCACACTGGGCGGACTATGGGAAAATGAATTTCTGAAAGAGATATTGTCATAATCAATATCATACATTGAGAGAAAGCTCACATTTACATTTATCATAATAGTTTGGATGTTTCCCAAATGTCGAAACCCACAAATAAATTCTTATGTATTTGAATCCATCAAGCGTTGACAGTTGGATATCAAATAAACATAATCAAAAATTTATAGTATGGTTTTGAGACCATATTTTTTAAGGTGTAGATGAAAATGAAAATTGAATTTCAGAACAACATCAATGGATAACCATATGACCATATGTGTATGTATTATCTTACAATGGCTATGAAATTAATGGTTATGCATTCTAAATAAATGAACATGATGAAGATAGTACCAAGTAAAATAGTGGAGTTACACTTGTTACTGAAGTGATGCATGTTTCTGGTATTAAGGAAAAAATTCAATTTATATGAATATATCATAATTTAGCACTATAAAAAAATATGGGAGTTGTATTATACAATATTATAAGTTTCAATTTTTCAAAGATAGGGGGTTTATAATAAGAGTGTTGTTAAAATTGATGAATTGGGATTCATGAAAGTGGATTTCAGTAAAGAAGGGTATAAAGCTGAGCCATTTATAATGGGATCATAGGCAGTCCAGGTATTTTAGGTTCTAAATCATGCAAACCAAATGTGGAAAAATGATTAGTTATCGAGCAAAACCACCGAAAGGGAAAATGAAGATTCCACAGAGTATGACCCTTTCATTAGGAAATAGTAATCATTTCGTAGTGGTCCCATTATAGGCAAGGTTTTGCATATTATAGGAAAAAATAATGGGGGGATTTGGATACTCAATAGAGGGGTCAAATCCCTTCATCCTTTAAAAAAAGAGTGTTTAATAATCTGGTTATATTAATTTAATATACATTTCATTTCTTGATGTTATTATCTATTCACAATAGCATTTATATAATCTAAATGAAATGTTAAACCAATTCTATAGATAATGACTTCTACACATGATGATTTTCCCAATACAGAGGAAAAACATGTTTCTCAACCTGTTGTAGCTCCCAGTACAGAGGAACAACAAGTTTATCAACCTACTAATACTTCCATTTTAGAGGAACAATGACCTTCTGCACATGCCTATGCTACCAATATAGTGGAACAATATATTAATGATGTTGAATCTAAGGAAATGGTAGGTAATGAAGATCCTGTACTGCGGATCTAATAAGAACGCCAAATCATGATGATGTTAAAAAAAGTATTAAGGCAAGAAGGAAAGGAATCAAATTTGAGGTTGAATAGAATGAATTTGACCTAAATGTTAACCTCAACAAAGACATTTGTAGTATCTACATTGGTCTCATCGCTCAGTAAAAAATGCTGATTGATGTGGATCTTTGGATCCTTGTTGTTCCCATGTGTAAGGAATTGTTTTTGTAAGATATTATTGTAACATTATGGTACCCTTTATTTATTTTAATAAAAAATAAAATAATGAAACATTGACTTACTTTTCATCATTCCTTATAGAGTGCATTTATAGTATATTATTCCCATAAGAAATATGTATTAATGATTTATGTAAGGATTTAAAGAGGAATTTGAAAATTTCTAGTTATATTTCATCTTAAAGATACTGATGGGAAAATATACAGACAACCAAATTATTATGTATGAAAACCTGATAAGCCAAGAAGTGTGGGTTGAATTTACTAGTTGTCATGTAGATATGTATTTTCAGGTACGTTGTGTATGGTAATAAATTATTTAAAAATGTGTATATTCATCACATTTATTGATAGTTTTTTATTTATTAAATAACAACTAAGTTTTGAAAATAAGGACTAGGAAAATAGCCCAACGTATCCCTACCATAATGAAAGGATGGGGTACACTTCTCTTGAAAAAATTGGTATGTATTTTAAATATACCATAATAATTTTATGTGACATGAAACAACAACATAATTATGTTTCTCTATTTAGATCTATATTGATGAATCCAAATCAAAATATACTCCCATATCACATCATCTCTTATGGAAGGGGGCACATGTAAATAAATATGGGATACTAATAGATGAAAACACCCAAAAATTATGGGAAACATGTGTATGTACGACATAATATATATTTTTTAAAATATATATTGCATAACAATGATTACTAATTTTTCTATATTTTTTATCTGACTTAGAGACAATATTCATCAACACATGTACCAAATGAACACCAACTATCAGGGGACTTGAAGTGGACATAATAATATTACCACATCTTATGTGTGGGTTTTGGGATGACACCCAAACATATTTTGAGAAAAAAACAACAACAAGATGATAACTATAAAGAAATGGAAGATATGAAAGAATGATTAACTATCCTCGAAGAAAAATTCCATTGGAAAACTGAGTTGATAGGAAATGTTATGAGGGGAAGTAATGAGAAGAAATAGCTTATGAAATATAATTGCGTGAAGATCCCACCCCACCACCCTACTAGATTTGAGGTGAGCCATTCCCCTTGAAGAGAGGTCATAGTTGAGGAAATCTTTATTCTAATAATTGTTTCTATGAAATTTGAATCAGAAATACATTGATACCTTTCCAATGCTGATATTTTATAGGGAGAAAATGACTATGATTTATATATATCCACACCCATCGATCACTTTATTGTGAGGGATACCATGTTCAATAAACATTAAGACGCTCTACACAATAGACCACTTCCAGCAGGTCATGTGATACTAGAGATTTGTGTATCTCACAAGCCAAGAACTAATCTACTTGTTCCACTTAATGATAAATATATTCATAGTTTTGAAATATATGTTGGAACACTTACAACATGGCTATCAGATCTTGTAAAAAAAACACGTCGACAATGAGGTATTCATTTACAATTTATTTTTCATGATAAATATTTAACAATTAGTGAAAAAAGATCTGAACTGATGAAATTTATTAAATATGGAAAAAAAGGAAGGGGTGAAATGAAATTTAGAATCAAAACCATATAAATGATCAACCAGCTGATCAAGAAGATATTCTGAAAACGGCTTTACCCTCATGTTCAATATCTGCATTTACTAACATTGAAGCCTCATACAGATATAATGTTATAAAATGGTAGTAATCATATATTTTATTTTGAAGAAAAAATGCTTGGAGAGGATGATACAAGATACATTTGAAAATGTAAATGAAATCCTCAATTATGAATAGATAGTAGGCTTAGTTGTAAATGTATACATGAGGTATTTTTCCATGATTTGTTTTTCCAGAAGCGGATATACTATCTTAATTATGACTAAATACATTTCATACTTTTTATATGCGTATATATCAATACCAATTAAATGTATTATCCCATGAACATAAATTTTGACTCATTTTTTCTCACGTAACTTCTTTAGAACAAAAATAAATGCATTCAAAAAATTCAATGAAATAGAGACAAAACTGGACAATTCTTTTAAAAGAAATATTTAGGAAGACAAAATCTTATTAATACCAACAATACAGGGGAAAAATTCAAAAATTTAATCATATCAAATATATTTTCATTCATTTCATCAATTATTACTTTTTATGTTTTTAGGAAACATTGGATGCTCATTGCGGAAAATATTGATACTCTAAAGATTTATTTTGAGGATTCAATGCATGCATACCCAATAAACTGACCAAATATGATGGAGTTTGTCAATTTTTAATACACTGAATCCAAAATTTTAGAATTAAAAATCATGTTATATATTTTATATTATGTTTTAATGAGAATTTTTTTATGATTGGGTAGTGTTTAAATATTGTGAAATTCATCGAATGGGGACATCCTGTGTACACAAGGAGACTAATAAGTTCTATAAGTAGAAAAGTATTAGGGTATTTATAATGACATTTCACAATCCAAACTCACATAAAAAATTTAATTATTTTTCTCAATGTTTCAATAGTGTATAAAACAAAAAAATGGAAAAGATTATGGTTATTATATTTGTAAGTTTATGAGATAGATCATATTCCATTAACAGACTATAATTCCCAAAGAGTTATTTTCAAATAAAATTATTATTTCATTTCATGTATTTATTAATCCTTTTTGTATTCATATTTTTCAAGAACTACTTTGACCGTTGAATATTATCATATTTAGAAGATGACGTATATTTTTTTTAGAAACGAATGGGAAGTATACGTGATGGGAGAATGTAAACATATTACATGAAGATTTGACTTTCATAAAAGTAATGGATTGTTCCATATTTATGTTTAATTTAATTATTTTTATTATTACTCAAATAAGAATTATTTTCTTATATAGGTGTATTCCTTTTTCAAATTTGTGTTGGTTTATTCAAAGATGCTCATGCTCATGAGAGATTAGACTTCAAGGCTATAACTAAGATAATAGAAACAATGAAATGGGACAAGAACGTATAAAACCATTATGAAAAGGTTAATTCATACTAATTATTTAAATAATTTTTTCATCATTTTATCAAATATTTTTAAGTTAATTTCTTTATCATTTATATCTAATACTTATTTAGTTGTTTCACTATTCTTTTAGGTTGTCATAATTTACTTTCAATCATAAGAAACATGCCAAAAAAGAGATAAAATGTTCCTTTCTACCAATGTTAACTTGATTTTCATTTCTTTTCTTTGCCAAGCATCTAACATTGTATATTGATTCAATGTTCTTAGAGGAAAAACCATTCTTTTTATTGTAAACCTGAAGAGTATAGGGGGTGTTTTTAGCTAAGAAAATCAAATCAATATGTTGTATTGGAAGTTATACAAAGAAAATAAATGGAAAGAATGATAAGATTGGAAATTTGGATTGTTTTTATACCTTAATAAATCAATCCAGAAGTCATTTGGGATGTGTATGAATTAGGCACACCTCAATCCGACACATTTTGTGACTGGTGTGACTACATGTTTTCCTTTTTATTTAAAATTGATATTAAATTTAGTAAAAAATTTAAAATCATGTACAGAAAAATGAAAAAACACATTCAAATTCTTTTGAAACTTTTGTAAAATGATCCATAAGTCAATTTGGATGTGTAAGAATCAACCACACCTTAATCTGATGCATAGTTTGACTATTATGACTCCAAGTGTGTCTTTAAATCTAAAATTTACATTAATTTTAGTAATCAATAAAACTGACATACTCAAAACCATGAAAAAGAAATCAAATTATTTTCATACTTTAAGAAAAAGATCTGTAAGTAATTTTTTACATGTAAGAGTCATCCTAACCTCAATCTGATACATGATGTGCCTCATATGACTAAAAATATCCGTTATGAGTTTAAAATTGATATTTTAGTTCAAAAATTGTCAATCACTAAAAATAGAGAAAACATGCTCATAATGTCTAGATAATTTTGTAAAATGATTCATAAGTTTTTTGTAACATGTGGTAATCAGTCTCACATCATGCTAACACATGATATGGGCAATATGACTCAATGTTTATGTTTTCAGTTTAAAATGGAATTTTACTAAAAAAGAAAAGTGACATACTCAAAACTATGAAAATATATTTGGATTGTTTTGATAATTTTGTACAACGATTTATAATTCATTTAAGATATGTAAGAATCATATTCAATTTTAATCCAATGCAAGGTGTGACCGGTATGAATCCAAGTGCATCTTTTTTATTTAAAATTGACCTTAATTTCAGTAGAAATGGCAACTAACATACTCAAAACCAAAAAAAAATATTTTTATTATTTTGATACTTTAATGAAATGATCCATAAGTTTTTTTAATGTTTATGAATTATAACTCCCTCAATTATATGTATGATGTTCTCAGAATGAATCAAAGTTCCCTTTATCAGTTTAAAATTAATATATTAGTTCAAAAAGTATCACTCAATAAAAACCAAGAAAACACACTAAGATTGTCTTTATAATTTATGAAAATTATTGATAATTCATTTGTGATTTTTAGGAATGAGTCTCACATCAAATTGGCACACTATGTAACTGATATGACTCAAAGTTCATGTTTCAATTTTAAAATGGAATTTTCGTAAAAAAGAAAAGTTGCGTACTCAAAACTAAGAAAATGAATTTTTATTGTTTTGATACTTTAGGGAAAATGATCCACATGTCATTTGGGATATATAAGAATTATAATTAACTCAATCCTATGAAAACGTGACCATTATGACTCCAAGTGCTTCTTTTTATTTAAAATTGACAACAATTCTAGTAAAAAGGACAACTAACATACAAAAAACTAAGAAAAAATATTTAGATTGATTAGATACATAATGAAAATGATCTGAAAGTCATTTTTCATGTGCATGAATCATCCTCTCCTTAATCAAATACACTATGTGCCTGATATGACTCAATGTTTACATTACTAGTTAAAATTTTACATTTTAGTTCAAAAAGTATCGGTCACTAAAAACTATGAAAATGTTCTCAGATTGTGTTGATAATTTAGGAAAATGATTCATATGTTATGTTTGAGGTGTAGTAAGTTATCTCACTCAAATCGACACATGATGTGACCAGTATGACTCTAAGTGCATGTTTCCAGTTTCAAATGACATTTTAATGAAAAATAAAAGTGACAGGCTAAAAACCAAGAAAAAACATTAATATTATTTTGATACATTAGGAAAATGATCCATAAGCTAGTTGTAATGTGTGATAATTATCTTCACCTAAATCTGATGCATGATGTGACCTGTTTAATTTCAAGTGTGTCTATTTATTTATAATTAACATTAATTTTCGTAAAAAGAACAAATGAAATATTGAAATCCAAGAAAACACATTCGTATTAGTTTGATACATTATGAAAATGATTCATAAGTTAGTTATAACATGTATAAATCAACCCCACCTCAATCCAATGCATGGTGTGACTAGAATAACTCTAATTGTGTCTTTTTATTTAAAATTGAAATTTTATTTTAGTAAAATGAATAAGTGAAATAATGAAAACCGATCAAACTCTTTGGTATTATATTGATATATTTGGAAACTGATCTATAAGTCATTTTTTACATGTAGAAATCAACCACACCTCAATATGATGCACAGTGTGACAACTATTACTCAAAGTGTCTCTTTTTATTTAAACTTGGCATTAATTTTAATAAAACTAACATGTGAATTACTGAAATATGAGGAAACTTATTCATATTATTTTTATAATTTTTGAATAATAGCAAAAAGTAATTTTTGATGTGTAGGAATCAACTGCACCTCAATCCAATGCACAGTGTTATTTATATGAGTCAAAGTGTGTTGTTTTATTAAAAATTGAAAATAAATTTAGTAAAAAGCATAAGTGACATACTGAAAAGAGAGAAAACACATTATTATTGTTTTTATAATTTAATAAAATAATCCATGAGTAATATTTTATGTGTAGGAATCAACTACACATCAATCCAATGCACAATGTGACTGGTATGACTCAAAGAGTACATTATCAGGTTTAAAATGATATTTTAATTCAAAACGTGTGTCACTCACTAAATACCAAGAAAACATCCTATGATATTATGAATATTTTTGGATAGTGATTCATAAATTATTTGTGACAGGTAGGAATAAATCTCATGTCTATCTGAAACAAGATGCGATTGATATTAATCAAATTACGTGTTTACAGTTTGAAATGACATTTTAGTAAAAAAATATGTGAAATACTAAAACTAAGAAAACACATTCAGATTGTTTTTATACTTTAGGAAAACATTCCATAAGTATTTTTTATGGATATGAATCATCCACATCTCAATTCGATGCATGGTGTGCCCTATAACTCCATGTCTCACATTATTTAAAATTGATATTAATGTTTTTCTGTAAAAAGAAGAAGTGAAATACTAAAAACTGAGCAAACAAATTCATTTTTTTACTATTTTGGACAATGATCGATACATCATTTTAGACATTCATGAATCATCCTAACATAATTATGGCACACAATTTGACCGGTATAAATCCAAGTGTGAATTTTTATTAAAAATTGACATTTTATTATTATATTGTTTCATATTAATTTTTTATTTATTTCTATATAGTATTAGAAATATAATATTTTTATAATGGTGGATTTGTTTTTTTGGATTTAGGTGATTTTTTTGGAAATGAACAGCATGGGAGGACTTTTTGGAGAGGGGATCATGGTCAAAAAAGACGATGAACAATTAATATTTTAAAATTTTCATGGATAATTGTAAATGAAATTATACTAAAAGTTGTTTGAAATTTATTTAGTATATATTTTTTGTATTCATGACGCAATATTTATTTCAATTAAATGATATATTTTTCATTCACAGGTTATATATCTGTTTTGGGTGTGCTATTATACAAAAAACATACTACCATAGGTTGGGCCTTTATCAACACTAATTCTAGTGATGATAAAGGGGACCCCCTTTTACAGTGCCGAAGATAACAATGCATTTACAGCACTCTTAAAATACTTTTGACATGCTATTAAAGGTCGTATCTATTGTAGTGAATTATATATAATTATAGAACAATTTTTAAATATATTGATAAAATATGTTTATATGTTTACAAATATATTTATGTATATATATTTAATTGTATAATAACTTATAAATTTATTATCATGTATTTATAAAAGGTGTTTTTATTGTAAATATGTTTATACAATATATTTCAATAATATGTCTAAATAAATTAATTTCACATATGTTTATATATATTTGTATTGTATATTTTAGCATATATTTATATAAATACATTTATATGAATTTATACAACATTTTCACATTTATAAAAAAATATTTATATATTTATCTATACATATAATTATAAATAACTATAAAAGAATAAATTAAATTATAAATGTATATATATATATATATACGATGTATTTATATTAATATATATTTATTTTTATATTAAAAAATTTAGGTAAATATATAATGGATAATAAATTTTTTACCATATGGATTATATATTTAGATCGAAATAAATTTTACATGTAAATATGATTAAATATTTATTTGGACAATTAAATTTTTATATGTTAATATATAAAAATATGTGTATATATATATATATATATTTAGCAGGAAAATCAGTCATGGATTTAGAGACGAAATCCATGACTCCATAATTATTTATATAACGTTGACA
Organism: Viscum album; assembly: GCA_963277665.1. Lineage (NCBI taxonomy): Eukaryota > Viridiplantae > Streptophyta > Magnoliopsida > Santalales > Viscaceae > Viscum > Viscum album. Next base: position 311,540,828 of record OY728126.1, read on the forward strand.
CACAAGTGGGGGGATGAGTCATAAAATAGAAATTCCCACATCAAAAGATATATCATGCACATGAGTCAATTCTGACATTTCTCTCTAGTTCCTACAATCTTTGGATAATATCCCATTCCCATTAGAAATCTATCACTTTTCCATGTCTTGGCCCTAATTCGGGGTTCATATTCTTTATCCGATGAATATTTAAAAGCAATATCCATAATAGCAGATATCCTAAACTAACATGATATATTTCAAAAGTCCATCTTTGGATTTGATCGAAATGAATCTTCAATGTTGATCTCTAACAACATATGGATTGTCATATCATCATTGAGACTAAATAATTCTGGAGACATCATAGAGAAAGTGAATTCATATTATGAGTAATACTAGTCAGTTGATAATTTACTAAGGCCTTCAATGGGTCTTTCAAATTCTTGATCTTCTGGAGTTATGAAGATGAAATGTTTTGCTCCTGTAGGAGGTACAACGAGGCTCCATGTAGGCATAGTTGGCCGAACAGATTTAGAGAGTTATGAACAGGTTAATACCCATCAACCGGTCCTCCACTCACCTGGATTTCTAATTTGGGATAGAGGGGTGTTCTTATTTCTTAGTGAGGGGTAGTATAACCTTCATATGGGTGATGCAGTATGATTATTGCTGATGAAGAGGGGAGTGTGATAAAACACTGGTGACTTGAAATGATATATGATGCTCTTTTTGGGCATAATTAGCTGGGCCTCTAGGACATGAAATGGTCTTTGGGACACCATGACATCGGGCCATTAATATGTAATAATATTAGTTATGTTTTTCATTTTTTGTGTGATAGGATGATACTTGTCCCACTATGTTTTCTTGATGTGTGTAGTTGCGGTTTATAATCCCTTTTACTTATAAGGATTTTTAAAATCATAATATTTATGATAAATTTTATACAAATAATTTTTATAAGAATCTATATTTTATTTAAATACAACTTTTTATAATCGATACTAATATCTGAGACACAATTTCCATTTGATAAATCAAATTAAATACTTTCACAACCTAAATAAAATATAAAAATGTTTTTTTTTGTAATTAAGAAGTTAAAATGGGATACTATATCACAGTTTTATTATTTATTAGAATATTATAACTATTCCCTTTTAAATCATGAAAAAAATGATTTTAAGAGTGATAAAAAAGAATTATTATCCTCAAATCTATTAAAGGGTTCCCATTTTGTAGCGCTAAAAAAAATTTGATAAAGGGGGGGTATTTATCAGTGCCAAAAAAGCACATATAAAGTCCCCACATGCTATAGTGTGCTATTTTTATGAAAACACATTCCAACAACTTGAAACTTTACACGCAATATATAATTTAATTGAAATAAATTTTACATTATGAATACAAAAATACTAAAATATACATTTCAAACAATGTTTTTTATAATTAAATTTACAAGTACTATCCACAAATATTTAGAAACATTAACATTTCATCATTATTGGGACACATAATCCCCAATAAGAGTGGTCTACCCATGGTATCCATTAACGAAAAAATCACCTTAAACTGAGAAAAAGAATCCACCTATATAAGAAAAAAATATTATGTAAGTAATATTATAAATAAATAAATCAAACATAAATATTAAATAATACATTTAAAGTTTTTTAAATTTTAATAAAAAGACACACTTGGAGTTTTACTGTTCACAAAATATGTTGTATTAAGGAGTGGTTTATTTCAATAGGTCAGAAATGAGTTATGGATCATTTTCCTAAAGTATCAAAATAATTTGAATTAATTTTTTTGTTTTATTCAGACCTACATTTCAGATTGACTCTCATGTGATTTTGCTTTTTGAGGGATGACCCTTTGAAATACCATTGCATCAACTTTTATTTTCATACCTTAAAAGGAAATTGCAGTAGCTAGTTGTTATTGCATCAACTGCTGATCAAATGAGTCTTGAATAACCTCTTCATCAATGCATTGACCATCCATTAATTTCACACCATGTCGAGACTCCATCACATGAATGTCATCTAGGCTTCCTCCCCCAACATTAACATCTCCTCTTCCTGTATTGATAGCCTCCAAAGAAAGCTTAACATTCTCACTGAAGTTTAACACTACATGTGCATGCAGAACCTCCACTGCATCAAAAAAATTCCCCGCACCTTCCTACTTCTCCTTAAAAATTTTAGCCTATATTATAAAATAATTTCCACTTGCATCCTGAATTTTATTACAATCCATTCTGAAATCTCTACTGGAAGCATCAACTATAATTCCATCAACAAGACCCATGTCTTCTATCCAGAAACATTTCCATTCCTATCCCCCCTGTTCAACCTAAATTCCATTGGGAGTCATGGCCTTTTTAGCCTCCTCATACCACTCAACCTCATCCTTTTAATCCTCTTAAGGCATGTGGTTTCCTCATTCCCATGTACTGAGAAAAGATTACCAATAACCTTGTTTTTATAGGTAGATATATAATGACAAACAACATTGAAGTTTGAAAAAATGGGGGATTCATTCGTACTCAATTTTTAAATCTAGTTCATCATCACCTATAGAAAGAAAAACTCCATCAAAAAGAACATACCATAGGTCAGTTTCAACTAAGAATATAGAAAAATTCCAAAATATGGTAGTTCCATTTTCCTTTTCAAGTTTAATCAGAACACCAACATATGTCACGATATCATAGAGTATTTGTGGGGGACATATAATCCAAATAATAACAAAGACCTTGATCCATACATAAACTGATGACCAACTTTCCAATAATGGGTTGAACTTGTGATCCTATTCATGAATATGAAGGAATCCTGAATTGAGATATATGTAACCAAGGAACCAATCCCTCAATTTGAAGTATTCATAAGAGAAAATCATGTGGAAGAACATGAATGATTGATGGAGGGATATAAGATGGATGCTCGAAATTTCTGGACATTGAATTTGGGATGGGATAGGTGGTGGGTTACAAACTGGTTGGTGGTAGGTGGTGTATTTAGAATGATTCAAGTGGGCCTTGATGGTTTTTATAGCCTTGCCTATGGAGCCTTAGTTTTTATATTTTTCTAGCCTTTGAGCCTTCATGTGTGGGTCATTAGGCCATTTTGTTTTTTTGGGTGGCATTGTTTTTCCACATTCATAGTTTGGTGGTGGTATTTATGCCATACTCTCATCTAATTTGGTTTCTACACTTTTAGTTTATTAAATAAATCTTAGGGTTGAGTACACTTAGTACCTGAACCTTCTTGGTATAACACGAATGAAAAGATTAAATAATAAAAACGACCCATACAATTTATAGAAGAATGAATAATAAGGGTATAAATGTATAAATTAACATTTCAGGATTCATGAATACATAACAAAAACATGTTTCATCATATGAATAGATAATCTGACATATAGAACAAATATAACAACCAAATCATGTCCACAAATAAACTAATTATCATAGCTAGTGTATCCACACATATCAACATATATGAACATAAATATATATTTCCCTGAATATAATCATTATCTCATGATATATATATATATTTTCTAAATCAATTCATTGGTAATATATATATATATATATATATATATATATATTTGTAATTATAAATATATATGTTAGAAAATGATTTATATATATAATTATAAATACAATAAATGTACTTATTATTTTAAAAAAAGTATTATAAATTTATAATTATTTTAATATAAATATATTTATTTATAATATTATAGATTCATTTTTTTAAACATTATATATATATTTGAATTATTAAAAATATATATATTAATATATATCATATTTATGATAATTATAAACATGTGTTTTTTAATTAATGTATATAAGTAAACATAATTTTTTATTATAAATATAATTAATATATATATATATATATATTAACAATATTTTTTATTAAAATCTTTTATCAGCATTAATAATAGCACTGATAATGGTGATGATTTTATCAACGCTTTCTACTTAGCACTGATAAAATCCAACATTTCCATTGACCTGATATGTGGTAGTGAATACTTCTTCTTTCTTCCCAAGAGAAAACTGAAAGCTATACTTCTTTATTCTTCAATCACTCAAACTAATATTAATGTGTTGTTGACTGATGAACTGAATTCTCCCTAACCCAAATGATAATCAACTGAAATGAACTTTGTTAGTAACATCCTCTTCTCTCTTTGATCTATGAAACACAAATATATGAAATAGTGTATAACAGTGTCTTGATCATTTTTTCTTCTTCAGTGAAAAAACCGAAGGCATTGAATCACATTATTCCAATAATGTCATAATCACAAAACTCCTTGGGGAATGTCAAAACAATAAAGATCATCTCAACATAGCATCATCACAATTAATTCTTCTTCTTTGATACACAATATCAATAACGAATGCAGTATCAGTTCCCTTTTTTTCTTTGGGGTGATATAGATGTATTTTCAACTAGATTTAACTTCTCTTTCAATGTAATGAAAGAATGATCATGTAAACAAATAAATTAATTTCAACCCTATTAGATCATGAGCACTTCATGCATGTAATGCCTAATGTATAACAAGTGGAGTCCTTGCACACTCATCAATGTATTGAAATTATTTGATATGAAATATTAAATCATGTTTTAGGTATTTCAAATTCATAACCATTTATGTGTTAATGAGTGTTTACATATGCATGCAAGAATACATGAAATGTTTTACTTACTCCTTGTCTCTTTGTATGACAGAAGATGGGGTTTCTCAAATCTTGCACATGAGTGTATATACTCAATGTCTCCACCTCTTCATTACAATGCAAATGTGAAACAACTATTCAGAAATATATCACCTTTACAGAATCATATAATAAAGTATTTTAAATCATGTACATGAGTTCAAGTGATTAGTGTGTGTACACACTAGCCCCTATCTTTATGTGTTCTTCTTCTTTTCACAAAACACCTCTCCAAATAGTGAGGTTCTTTATCACGAAAATAGGGGCAGAATTTTCTCAAGTATCCTTCACACAAGATGAGAGATTTATGTAAAATGTTCTTTGTAAAGCATAGTGGGAGTATTAAACTCAAGAACTCACTTTTAGTATCAATGGTCTTCAAAAAACATGATGAGGGTGTTAAACACCAGCTGCGTGTCTGCAGTGCTTTTTTCTTCATGCAGTGCCTAGAACTTCTTCCCATGGGGTGTGTTGATCTCTTTTGTGAAAGAGAAGCTTAGAGAGACTCTATTTTATTGAGAAAATGACTTATACCAGTTTTTGAGTGGTGTAACGTTTTTTAATGTTGAGGCTTCTACTTTTATAAGTCTGGATCACCACCTATTATTCATTTAAACACTGAATCAAATCCAACAAAACTATTGTGTGATGATATAGATAAATGTCACTTAAGATATTGTCTTTGAATACTTTAGTCAAAAATTAATGATACGTTCAGAAACCTATAAATTTATTTCACAAGTGGTCTTTACCTCTACATTGGGATCCTCATGTGCATGAATTTGTTAAATGAATGTAGTCCTTATTCTAAAATTCCAAAGCTCAAATTGCCTCATGCAATTGCATATATAGTTCGGCTGAGGAATCTTCAATTTAAATCATGAAAATGAAGTTACATTATTTTTCAATCATGTTTATCTAATAAAAATGAACTCTACCAGATCATGATGAATTCATGTTTGATAGATGGTGGTTTGGAATCTTCTCTGGCAAACCAGTGGCGTTGACAAGTGAAGATAGGAGAAGGCAGGTGACATAATTGGTTAAAAAGATCAACCCATTTTTAATAAAAATATCATGGAGATCAGACCTGATGGTGTTGATTCAAATCAGCGGGGCACGAGATGTGATGGATATTGATGATATCTCTAATTTATTTAAACTGGTGAATAGTACAATCCAACCCCATCCCACATAAAAATGCCTCTCAATTTTATCGCACTTTAAAAATCAAGCATTGTGGGGAGATGCTTATGATTCTCCTCTCCCCCTCCTGACATATCTCTATATCAGTTCTATGGGCACACTCTATTCCCACCTTGTTTTAGGGTCTTTACGCCATCAAGAATCCCCAGGGCTTACACATGGACCTCCATGCCACCTACCGGATGACCTGGATGGCCTCATTTTGGCATTGTTGACCCAATGCCAGCATATGCTCTCAGTTGAGGTTGGATGGTCAGCTTACTTGGCTGGACATATTTTTATGTAAACCATAAAAAACAATTACTTAAAAATTCAAGTATCTAATATAATTTAATATGAAATGAATGGACACCCATATACTAGAAATATTGTATATATTTTTTAAATGGAAGAAACTTCTCTTCACAAATTCTACAAATAATCATTCATGATCATCATCTATTATTTTAGGAATATAAATTCCTACAAACTTATTCATCATAAAAACATTATTTAAAAAATAATTACATTGCATGTTTCTCCTTTATGAAAATTATAATTTTAATAATCTTAAACTTAGCTCTTTCATAGTTCTAAGGCAATAATAAAATATTGAATGACCCTATTCAACCCTTTTTCTTATTTTTTTGGAATATGAATTCCAAATTACACTTCATATTCCAATCATCCTTTTACTCATATTTTCTGTTGATGTAGAAAATATCTCATCTTTGACATATGTATTTTGAACATATTAATGGTTTAACAATCATCTGATTTAACAATAGTAGAGAATTTTTCATGCATGAAATCCAATGCTATGAATCAATAATAATTCCCCTAGACTCCTTTGGGCACAATTGACCTCGTTTCTCATATACAATCCATGTTGAGGTTAGTTGGTCATCTTACTTGGATGGCTATATTTTTAAGTGAACCGCATAAAAACACTTAGTTAAAAAACCAAGTATCTAATGTAATTCAATATCAAATGCATGGACACCAATATTTTGTAACTCTTTTATAAATTGTTTTCAATCCCACAAACATCTCTTAAAAAATTATTCCAATAAACCTTCATGCCCTTCCTCTATTATTTCTAGAATATAAATTCTAAACAACTTCTTTCTCATAAAAACCTCATAAAAACAGTAATTTAATTGCATGCTTCGGCTTCATGAAAATTATAATTTAAATAATCTTCAAGTTATCTCTTTAATGGGTCTCATGCCATAATAAAATCATTAATAACCCTCTTCAACTCTTTCTCTTTTTATTATCAGAATATAAATTCAAAATTATTCTTCATCTTCCAATCATCCTTCTACTCATCTTTTCCATTATTCTAAAGAATATGACACCTTTTACAAATTTAATTTGAACATAGAACCAGTTCAATAATCCTATGATTTAACAACAATGGATAATTTATCAAGAGTGACACCCGATTTAATGATTCCATAACAATTCTACAGGCATCACCATGAAGGAACCTGTAACAATTTTCTAGGCATAACCATGAAACTCAAAGTCATCAAACCATTCACATATTTATTATAATTTCAAGACTTGACGAATTCTTCCAATCACTATTAACTTTGGAACTTCTTCATGATATTGACATATATGTAATATTTTTATTTAATTGATTATCATTGTCCACCAATGACAATCAATTGAAAACAAATGCAATCCATACACAAAGAGGGATCTCCAATCTCCCACTTTGTTTTTTGTGATATACAATCAACATTCATTCTAGAATGTGTCAATATATGGAACTATTATCCTCTCTATCACCTTTACCTTTCAAAAATTAATTTCAATTTCTCCCCCACTATTGAAATGAAATACAAATTTAATGGGAAAAAGGGTATCAGTCCATACATAATCAATTTTACATCCATTATTTCACTCTAAGTCTAATTGATCTATACCCAGTGTAGAAAACATGTAGATTTAATTTAAACAATATGGTTTTCCATTACCAATTGATCATGATTCTTTAAGAAATGAGAACTCATATACTTATCTTCAATAATTATTCACTTTCATTCTAGGGTAAAATTACAAAATTTGAGATGAATCTTTTTAATAACAGTCATCCTAAAACTCTTATACTCACTTCAACAAATAGATCAAAAAACAATCAAGTGATATAGGAAGGATAAGAGGACTAGGGGGACTTCCACATTTCTTATGGAATTGATTAATTTAATTTCTTCCCTTTATAAAAAGTTTTTTATTTTTTATAACCAAGAATGATATATTGAGAGAGACATAAATTTTCCAATGACATGATCTTCAATCAATTTCTGGAATAATCAGATTTGATACTAATTGAAATAATAATTATGGAAGCTTTTTCATTTGTCTCCACCTTATGGAAAACATTCATCATTATCTTTATAACGGTTGATCTCATCAAGAATGGGTTTCAAGAAATTATAGTATACAGAATACACCAGAATGGGTCTTCAACTTCGGACAGTCCATATTGGAAAACTTTCACAACTTCACCAAGAATGATCTTCTAAAACATTTGTTCTTAAAAATATGAATAAATAAGATCAAATCAAGTTGGAATCTTGTTTATCTCGACTATCGGGAATTGGAAATCACATTATTAAACTTAATCAAGTATGATAATCCATAATTTTAGCATTTAAATTTCAATTTGAGAATCACATAATGATACTAACTTCTTTATCATGGCTATCAAGAATTGAAAAAACTTACTACTTATTAGGTTCTTCCCCTAAGAACATGCTTCACCTTCAATTACATGAATTATAACAACAAATACAAAACTCAATGATTAAGGGAATAAGTTAAATACTCCTTTCTTTGTTAATATGAACAATAAAGTTCAGATGATCGGCTCAACCTAGTTGCTTCATTTTCTCTAGTCTTCATGATTGCATATATGAACATATGTTCTGATTTATATTAAGGAAACATGTATCTCTTCACATCCTATTATTCTTTGTGTGGAGAATTTTTTTTATTAATAGTCTTCATGGATGATACATGTATTCTAAAGACTAGCCAACTGACCTTTCAATTCTAGACATTTCATATGAAGGATGATTTTATGATCTTCAACTCTAATCATCTTCCCTTCACAAGCCCTTTTCAATTTATCTTCATGTGAATGGATATTTTATTCTAGATTATATTGATTGTCTCTTTATCTTAAACTTATTTGAGCCATTTTGGGGAACATATTTCATGTTCTATCAATGTTTCTTTAGTGGTTCCAACATGTCTGGAGAGCATTAAGAATTATACAATTTTTGCTTGAAAGATATTCTCTAAAACACCATCTTATCCCTCTAGTTGGGTGATCTCTTCCTAAATACTTTAAAATACTCCAAAAATAAGGTATTATCTTTCATTAGGAATACCATGAAAAATAAGACTAAATCTATCAACTGATAATTATTGAGTGGTTGTTGATTGATAATTATCACCACTTGTGATAGAATCTTTATTTTGAGGAAAATTTTCAAATTTACTAACCCATACATCATAATCCCTAGAGGTAAAAAGGTTCTCCGTATTATTGGTGGAAACATGTTCACCTACTCATAACTTCTTAATCCTGATATGTCTTCATTATCCTCAAGGAATAAGGAAATAGATACTTCATCTACTCTAGGTAAGAGAGACATCTTATTCAAATATATATTATCTTTCTTTTTTCCTGTTCATAAAGGTTTTAGAAGATGTAGAATTCTGCTAAGAGGTAATTGAATCTTCACCAAAATGTCACTTCATTGTTGACTTAGGAAAGAAACTCAAATATTCAAAAGAGAATAACTTCACTATAGAGAATCCAAAATAGGTGAACCTTCCCTCTAATACCACTTGAAAGACCAGTTTTGAGATATGCCTAACACTAGAGGGGAAATTAGTGTTGAGGAATTTCTAATTCAGTTCCAAATTTTTATCGATGTACCTATTATAAATGTTAGGATCTGGATTCTCTTATTCTCTTTTCCCCATCATAGGCCAGTATATGAAATCAGTGAAAATGACACACAATATTTTTATAGGGTTCACTACTCAATAATACTATAATATCCATTGTATGTTTTGGAAATGATCCTAACCACACAAAAACTAGAAATTAATCCCTTGAATGTGGTTATAGAATGTAATAAATACCATTTCACCGGAAATTCACTATAGTCAATTGATAGTTCTTGTTTTATAGCTATTGGTTGGGTCTTTATATTTCCTCTAAAGAGAAGATTCTCCTTTTTTATAAAGGATTATAACACCAAGAAATTATTCCAATATTTGAGAACTATTGTATTTCATAGCTCTTCTTTTATCATCCACAACCTTGTTTTTTTACATTGTTACTTGCACAATGACAAGAAAGTAATCACTAATACATATATGGATTTTAAGAGCATGAAAAAAGAATTTTAACAATGCTAAAAAGAATTTTTATCCTCAACACTGTTAAAAGGGGGTACTCTTTATCAGTGCTCAAATGACAGTGGCAAAGGGGTGAATTTATCAGTGCTAGAAATAGAACTTATAAAGGACTGAACTACTTTAGTGTGCTCTTTATACAACAACACACTGCAATAACCTGCAACCTATACACAAAGTATATAATTTATTTGAAATAAATTTTACATCATGAATAAAAAACATACTATAAACATTTCCAAAAATGTTTTTTATAATTACTTTCACAATTATTATCCAAAAAAGTTTAAAAAACATTAATGTTTCATGTCTTTGGAACCTATGACCCCCTCTAAAAAAGGTCCGCTCATGGTATCCATTACTGAACAAATCAACTCAACCCATTTAAAATAATTCACCTATATATGAAAAAAAACTTATGTTATTAATATTATAATGAAATAAATTATACAATAATAAGAAATAATATATTACAATAATATCCCATTTAAATAAATAGACATGCTTGTAGTTATACTGGTCACATCATGCAATGTATCGAGGTGTGGTTGATTCCAACACATCAGAAATGAGTTATGGATCCTTATCTTAAAGAATAAAAAATTTGAATGCATTTTTTTAGTTTTGAATATGATAATTTTTCTTTTTAATGAATTTAATGACAATTTTAAATAAATACACACTCATAGTTTTACCGATCACACAATGTGTGGTACCAAGGTGCAGCTAATTCCTATACATAAAAAATTACTTGTGGATAATTTTACAAAAGTATCAAAACAATCCAAATATTTTTTCCTAGTTTTTAGTATGTCACTTATGTTTTCTACTCATTTGAGACCAGAAACATGCAATTTGAGTCATATTTGTCACATCATGGGTCATTTTTATCTGAAACTACTTCCTACACATACTTGGATTCATACCAATAACATATTGCATCATATTGAGGTGAATATTATTCTAACATGTCTAAAATTACTTATGGACTGTTTTCATAAAGTATCAAAATAATCTGAATGATTTTACTCAGTTTTGAGTTGGTCAGTTGTCCTTTTTACTAAAATTGATGTCAATTTTAAATAAAAAGATGAAATTGGAGTTATGATGGCCACACCACGTGACGAATTGAGGTATGGGTGATTTTTACACATCTCAAATGACTGATGGATCAATTTACAAATTTTAAAAAAATCCAAATGTGTTTTTTTAGTTTTGAGTAGGAAAATTTTCCTTTTTATTAAAATTGATGTTAATTTAAAATTAAGAAAATCACATGGACTCATATCAGTCACACCATGTGTTGGATTGAGGTTCAGATATTTTATAGACAACCCAAATGACTTATGGATCATTTTCCTAATTTATAAAAACAATGTAAATTCTTTTACATTTTTTTAGTTCATAAATTTTTTTTTGTTAAATTGTTTTTTTAAAATGGAGACACACTTTGAATCATAACCATCACATCATTTATCTTTTTGACATGAGAATAATTCCTACACATAACAAATGATTTATTAATCGATTTACTAAATTATCAATAAAATCTGAGTGTTTTTTCTTGGTTTTTAGTGAGTGACACACTAAAATGTCAATTTTAAACTGATAACGGACACTTTGAGTCCTCCCAAGAACCTCATGTATCGGAATTAGGTGTTACATATTTCTACACAACATAAATGACTTATGTATCATTATATTAATTTATAAAAAACAATCTGAATATGTTTGGTCAATTTTCAGTATGAAAGTTGTCTTTTTTATGAAAATTAATGTCAATTGTATATAAAAATAAGCACATGGAGTCATACCACTCACACCAGGTGTTGGATTGAGGCATGGAAAATTCATATATGTCCTAAAGTCTCAAAAAACCCTGACTTCCAATGTTTCCATGATTTCCATTGTCTTTATTTTTTGAATTGACAACACTAAATATTGAGTCGATGTTACTAACCGAAAACCATTCTTATTGTCGAAAACTAGAAGAGTAGAGTAATATCTTATTCCTATTATATAACAAGAAGTCTCTACAATGGGTATAAATATTTCTCTACTCTTCTGGTTTTCAAAAATGAGAAGGGTTTTTTCTGCTAATAACATCAACTCAGTATGCAATGTTGGAAGGTTGAAAAACAAAGGCAATGGTAGTCATGGTAAAATTAGAAGAACGAAACATGTTATCTATTTAGTGTCTTTTTATAGATATTCATAATTAACAGCGTATACCGTCTTATGAAAAAAACATGAAAAAATACCTCATGTATACATTTACAACTGATGATCCGAGCCATTCATAGTTGAATATTTCATTTGCATTTTCAAGAGCAATGTATTTTATAGGGTCCTCTCTATACATTCTTTCTTTAAAAGAAACTTCATGATTACTACCATTTTGAAACATTGTATCACCATGAACTTTTAATGATTGTAAATGAAGATATTTGATGGGTTGTGTAAAGGTGTTTTTGGAATATATTTTCAATTGTTTGGTTGATCCTTTGATGGTTTTGTGCAGACGTTTCATTTCAAACCTTCCATTTTTCCATCGATAATAAAATTATTCAATTCATACCTTTTTTCAAAAATTATTAAAGGTTTATCATGAATAAAATTTATTTCCCAGATGGAGAATAAATATTTATTTAATATTTGTGTAAGCAATGTAACATTAATAAAATTATTCCTCTGACTTGAGAATAATATTTATTCCATTAATTAGACTCAAATAGAATTTAATTTATATCAATAGAAACACTTAGTTTGTGACCCTCTAGGATTCATTCTCATTGACGTTAAGCGGGATTTCCTAAAGCCCAAGATTATAGTCTAGTAATGGGTCAAGGAACCCAATAGAAAGAACATAATATTTCAACACCGACAACCATAAATGAACTCTCAATTTTTAATATAATCCCTTTGAAACAATATATCATCAAGTATGTTTGCACATCCATGTCACTAAACTATATGACTGATATGTCTTTCTTTGACTGTCTAAAATAAACACATCTTTACACCATATCCATGAAATTTAATGTGATGGTTCTACTTCAATAAATGGTCTGAGATATCATCTTCCCTAAATATAGAAGGGACAAATCCTTCCATGAATTATTCATTAATGACATGTCACTCGTGAAACACCCCACATATCCAACTTCACCATGAACTATTATCATCCTGGTATTCGAAATACATCTAAGTGCACAAGTTATAACATGAATTAATAATAATCTTAGTCTTATGAACATCACACATTCTTGTTGATAGGAATATCCTATGATAGAAAAACATTCAGAATTCCTACTTGTGGGCATGTTTTCATAATCTCTTATCTTGGAGAATACCATGTGTGAACATCATGAGAATAAGATTCATCGGCATACAAGTACTCACACCTAACAATATATGTACTATGTATCCCATAATAGTACATTATCCAATTGGATAATATTATTTTAGAATTTCTTCATAGAACATCAAGGTTATCATCATTGATGGTAACTTCTATGACCTTATCAATGTGACATATACTCTAGGACATTATTACATCAGAGTCATTTAGAAAAACAAACAATATGTAATAAGAAGTTTTATTAATATTCAATACATCGAATATACATGTAATCGAAGTACAAACAGTTGGTCCTAGGAAAAAAACTCCAACAAGCTCCCACTTGGACTAGATCCAACTACCTATGACCTTCAGTCCACTAGACCTCACATGATAGTCAGGTTTCTGTTGAGTCAATGCTTTAGTCAAGGGATCATCCACGTTGTCTTCCATGAAAACACGTCTCACTGCAAATTCACCTCTATGAGAAGAACCACTCATGAGATGATACTTCTAAAGTATGTCATTTATATGTTGATGTGACCCTAGATCATTTTCAAGAGCTACCACTATAGTATTATCATAATAGACTGTGATAAAATCTTTATTGCTAGATATCACATCAATCTCTTGGACCAAGATTCACATCCATACTGCTTCTTTAGATGCCTTAGATTCTGAATCATACTCAGACTCTATTGAATAATCTATAACCAAAACCAGCATTGAGTTCTTCTAGATCACAACACCTCCATTAAAATTGAATATGTATTCCATTTGTGACTTCATGTCATATTGATCAATTTTGAAAACTAGTATCTATATATCCTCGGATGATTAGTTCCTCATATCTTCCATAATATTGGAACATATACTTCAGACACCGTAGATAATTAATGATTATCTCGACTACCATCTAATGGTGTTCACCTAGATAAGATTTATATATTCCTACCATACATAATAGATAGGATGCATCTACCCTAGTACATATCATAACTTACAAGATAGACACAATCATTGATGCGTATGAAATTATTATCATTTTGTTTCTTTACTCATGTGTTTTAGGAGACATTTTCTTCGAAATATGAATTCCATGTGATGCTGGAAACAATCCCCTTTTGGATTGTTCCACACTGAATCTCTTAACTATATTGTCAATGTTTGTAATTTGACATAGGCTGAGCAACCTATTCGATATATCATAATGGATCTTGATCCAAAGAATATATGATGCCTCTCCCAATTCCTTCGCAAAGAATCATTTATTCAACGACACCTTAACAAACCAAGACCATGTCCAATGACAAATATAAATTAACAATCTGATGAAATAATATTTGTTATTATGCAAGTTGGTGCATTCCATAATATAATACTATTATTATTATTTTGTGGCATGGGGTTTTTAAGTATTATTATATTATTAAAGTGCCTACATGAAATTAAATAATTATTTTATCTTAATACCTAGATCTATAAATATATGGTTATGTATATTTAGTATTGCATCCAAAAAGTGAAACTAGAGATTTTTTGTGCACAAACAATTCCCTCTCGACTCCTCCTTCTCCCTCCCTTTTAAGAACAAGATACGCAATAGATATCACTTCAATACTGAAGGATGAATGATCAAAACAAAAAAAACACAATAGAAATGATCATCCGAGATAGGATCCTGAGATTGATTTACATTTCATGGGGATCAAATGAGTACATGTGGATCATTGTTAGAAAGATTCTATCCTTGGATCCTCACATCACAAAAAAGACAATCTGAAAGGGTCTTTTGTGGATGATCAATACCCACATCAATGAAATATCTTATGAAAATTTATTCATTTCTTTTGATATTAAATAAATTAATTATACAATTTAATTCCAAGATCCCCACATAGGGTTTTGGGAAACTAAATATTAAAATAAATTTTAATATATCACCCACCATCGTATGCTTCCACTATGTCTAAAACCAAAAAATGTTCCTAAATTAAATATTTTATTTAATTTTATTAGTGAATATCCAATACGACCATGGAACATATAGATATTGTCTTGGAAAATAGGGAAACTGGGTATGGTGGTGGGAATCATTTTGGTGGGGTCAGTAAGGAGGGAACGAATAGATGATATAGAGATGATTTATTACTATAGATTTATCCTTTTTCAACACTAAAAATGGGGGTTTTTTGGGGATAAAAATGTGATTACAAGTTAAGCACACCAAGAAACCCACAACATTTTTTATACAAAAAAATGTACACATAAAGGTCACATTTATTAGAACTAAAAAAAGTGATGATAAAACTCAAAAAAATTGATACACGCTACCTCGACACACCATTGTAACTTTACCCACCACTATATATCAATTCTTTTTGTGTCCTCACCCATTTATTGGTGCTTTCTAACCCCATTTAGCTGCTCTATGCACCCTGCTCACCCACATGTGCCAGAAAGGAATCGAAAACCAGAACTCCTTGTCTAGATGGACCACCATTACAACTACACCATCATATGTTTGAAAATTTTTTAAGATATTTTTTTTACACATCTTTATTATACATGTATTTATTTAATTAATTATATATATATAATTATTTTCAAATACATTTACAAAATATGTTTATATATGTAAATATATATTTACATACATATTTACACATATATATATTTACCTATATATATATATTATTTATATACAATTTTATATTTTTATATAATTTATTTATAATATATTTATAAAATGATTATTTATTTTAATTATGTTTATATAATATATTTCTATGATATGTTTAAATAAATTAATTTCAGGTATATTTATATACATTTAGATACATTTATATTATATATATACGAATATATTTAAATAAATATATTTATAGGATTTATTTAACCAACATTATCACACCCATACACATGATTTATATATTTATCTATAAATAAAATTAAAAATGATTATTAAAGAATAAATTAAATTTTAAATGATTAAATATATATAATATATTTATTTTAATATATATAAATTGTTATATAATACGAATTTAAGTGTAAATATATAAATAAATAAATATATATATATATAATGGATAATAATTTTTTTCCATTTGGTTTATATTTTTACTTTAAAATATATTATACATGTAAATATGATTAAATATTTAATTATATAATTCAATTTCTATATGAAATTTTTTTCAAATAAGTATATATTTAATTATAAATAACACTACAATATGAAAAAAATAAAATCTGAAAATCATAATATCTATATCAAAGTAATATCTAGTAATAAGTTCAGCCACTACTAAAAAATTACAAGAAGAACCCCATGAAAGAGCATGAAATTCCATCAAATGTTAAAAAATCCGGATACCCTAACAAAAAACTTAATTTTAGAGGCCTTTTGGACATTTTAACAACAAAAAATCACTCAATGAGGTCCCTTCATGTCTCCACATAATAGATTTTTTTGCAAGATTTGATTCTATATGTGATACTATAAAAACGAACAACATTAAAGATCAAAATTTATGACTATTTGATGTTAAACTCATGTTTTCATCATATCTTAAATTGTTCATTAATTTAATAAATTTTTATGTCATTCAGTTGTTATTAAATGAATATTTCTCAATAATAATTATCAAATTAATAATTAATATAAAATTTTAATTTATTTATAAGCCATTTTTCTCTAAATATCTTATATATTAAGTATAAATATATATTTAGTCTTATGTAATCATATTTAGTAAAATATATTACATTTTCATCCATATATATATAAATATAAATGTAAATGTAAAAATATATATTTATATATGTTAATATATTACTTTCAGTGATGTTTAATTTTTATAAATGAAATATATATTTTATCTGCATTAAAATAGAGCTGGTAATGGTCACTGTTTATTAGTGCAAAAAAACACTAACAAATGTGTCCTTTTTATCATAAAAAATGCCGAAAAAGGGGTTCTTTTGTCAACATGTTTTTAACGCTGATATAAGTTTCATTTAGATGTGATTTTAGTTAGGGTTGATGAAGGGTAGAAAATAGTATTATTCAATCTGTCATGGCTCAAATGAATTCGGGGCTCAAGCCACAACAACCCTAAGCGCACCTGCATAGGTTAGGGGAAGGTTACTAGCACTGAAGACATAATCCTATTGGAGATTCCAATTCTTAAGAACCTGTATGCACACAGATATCCATATCGATGAAAAAGTACAGAGGGAGTAAATTTAAATGAATTAAAAAATATAAGGGAAATAATCATGCATGAAATCCACTAGAAAGTACTAGAGTATGGTAGGACAAACTGAGAAGTAAATGGAAAAAATATAGGCCCAACCAAAAAATTTTCCCAATTAGAAAAAACTAGAAAATTAAAATTTTGAGAGAGCCCAGCTCATGAATCCCAAGGTGTGACCACTGTATGTGGTCCATATAACCCAATATCCCTATATTCCTCTAATTTCTTGGTCAACCTATCCATCATCTACATAATACATGACATATACAGGAAAATACCATGCTGGTGTGAGTATATACATTTCCTGTAGGACACCCCAAAAGCTAAAGGAGGAGTATTAAGAGTTATAAAAGGAAAGAGAGATAGTATATACAAGATGAAGTCAAAGAGAATAGATCAACCCAACCAATAGTGAAAGTAACTTCATCCAAGAACAAGGTGCAGGACATGGTGGGTAGGTGAAATACATATCGAGTCTTCCCCACCTATAATAGGAGAGTAGACTCATCCACCCATTAGAAGCTAAACACATAAAGAATGGGGAATACCACACGTTTCTTTTCCTGTAATGGAGGAGAAGAACCAAGTCCAAGGTTTGGATACCGAATAATAAAGACATATGATCAGTATAAATAATCCTAAATGAGAGCGTAAAGACATATTCATCTCACAGTTCAGCCCAAGAAGAAGAGTATCCAACATTTCCAAAAGTCCATCATTGATGCCCATCATCACACATGTATTCCCAAAAGTATCCATCCTAGTATAACCACACCATATCACTGTACCACACACGTAAGGGGACATATACTCTAGTAAGGAAACCCATTCCCTGGAAGAATAGTAGGGACCCACTCTGATATTTGCTAATGAACTACACTACCCAACCCTTCCGAATGGTAATGCTCAAGAAGGTCATTGTGGAATCTCACTGCCCAGTCCGATAAGAGTGTAATGCTCGGAATAGTCATTGAGGAACCTCACTAACCAACCTTGATGGAGGGTAATGCTTAGAAAGGGTCTTGAGGAACCTCACTACCAAACCCTACCGGTGGTTAATTCTCAGAAATGTCACTGGTGATCCAACATGATCATTTCCGTCATTGAGAACCACCTCGCTACATGCCACACTCATAAAATTCCACATAATACCTTGAAATCCGCCACCAAGGTCACCATCATGTTCTATGTGGGAAAAAACTCAGGATTTTCTACTCATGGGAAAAAATCCGAGTTCCAAAGGAGATACGAAACCGTGATGTTTCATGAAAAGGATCCAATAGGAACACAACATGTGAGGGGCATGGGTTAGTTGGTAAGCAGCGGTTGCATTGTGACCTCGAGGTTTCGGGTTCATGTCCTCGCAAGGCAACACACACTATATGCCTTTAACACCTCTCGTGGGCCCCTCTTCCCCGTGAAGAACTGGCCTGAAAAGCCCGGGTTCGATTACACCTGGGACTGTGGTTGGGGGACTACATAGAGGCTCTTAGTGGCTGGTGATGGCCCACCTATACCATGTAACTTCTTAGGCCTAAAAACCCAGTTTACTTTTGCAGTTGGGGACTGTCTTAGTGGTATGCACCGCATAATCCTACATG
This sequence comes from Viscum album, assembly GCA_963277665.1. NCBI lineage: Eukaryota > Viridiplantae > Streptophyta > Magnoliopsida > Santalales > Viscaceae > Viscum > Viscum album. The sequence continues at coordinate 311,560,397 of OY728126.1, forward strand.
AAAAATGGAGGTTCAAAACCCATGGGGCACAGGTACTGTAGATGTACTATAGAGGTATTGTAACAGTAGTGGTACTATAGATCGGTGGGTACTATAGCGGTAGTGGGTACAGTAGCAGCCAGGTTACTATTAATATAATGGGCCTTAGGAAATATATTTAGTCCTACAGGCTATGTAATGGGCTCATGCCCGATGGGCATTCGATCAATGTAATGGGTCTCACTCTAACCAGTTAAAAGAGTTCTTTTCTTTGATTTAATAATAAAATGATGTTTCTCCCCAAACCATTAAAAAACAGAACATGTGAGGGGGACCACATGATGTGTGGTCCCTCTCCACTGCCTGGTTGTGTCCTCAATATGCACATATATGTTGACTATACAGAAGTACACAGCCTGTAGGTGGACTACATGTCAAGTCTATGCAACCTAAGACTAGTAAATTTCCTTCTTTCCATATCTGTGTACCATAATTTGTGTTTGTGTACTTATACATGGATCCCCACCTATCACTCTCAGATTGTGGATTCCATCCTTTGTTACAAATCCACTCTTTCTTATTATCTTTCTCGGGGCTTCCAGTTGTTTCTGATTTGAAGTTTTGGTGTCTCTTGTGTGATTTATCTAAGAACATAGTATTGGGGGTCGTAGATGGCAGTTTGCCTCCTCTTTTTTCAAAGGGATGGCGTGAAGTTGTGGTGTTTTGGAGTTGGATTAGTGACACTCCAAGTGGCACCACTTGTGGGGTAAGATGGTGAGGTGGTTTTTACCCATGAGTTGGATGAGTTTTTTTATTCTGAAAATAGTGATTTTTTCGGAATTTTTTTGCCCTATACATGGCCTATATTTACCCTAGGATTCCCCCTTGAACCCCCCTAAAATTGGAGGAAAAAATCACATTTATTATCTCCAGAAAAGGCTGAATGGTTTAATAAACCGTGCAGCCAAACCATGCAAGGGTGTCCAGCTCAGAAAAAATGTTTTCAAATTCCAAGTTTATGCTTCTGGAAATAAACCAAATCCTCCCATCTCTTCTCAATTTCATTGCTTACCTCAATGGAAAACCTCTAATATCCCTCACCCTATCTTGGTAATCAATTTTTAAGAGAGATTTGATGGGGGAACATCAAAATCATACAAGTAAGTCTTTCTCTCTTTGATTTCTTTATTCTCATTAGGGGTTCTTCCACACATTCATGAAGTTCCTATTTTACATTAACTAGGGATTCATGCCTAGGTTTTTAATTTTGGTTTCTTGGTTTAATATTGGGGTTTTAGGTTGGTTTTCACATCCTTGTGGTGTGGAGGTGGTTTGGTAGATGTTTCACACTATGATTTGAGGGTTTCAACACAAAATGAAGTTGGTTCCATGTGTATGAATCATACGATGAGTTAGCTTTGTTTCATTAATATTTTCAGAATTCTCCTATTATATTATATTTGGTGCGAGAACCATTTTTTGTAGTATTTATTAATCATTTTGTTTCAAAGTTTCATATTTGTTTGAAAATGTGTGTTTCCATGAATATATTTTGTTGTATCATTTTTGGTAATTCGAAAACATTTTAATGTGGTTAAATAAATGTTTATAGGGCAGTAAAATCTGTTTTGGATTGGTTTTGGTGTGATTTTTCTCCTTTAAAGAGGATTTTGAAATGGTATTTTTTTTGTAAAACATGGTTATACCACTTGGGATTGTTTTATAAAATTTTTAAATGATTTATTGAGTTACAAAAGTTGCCAAAGGATGTTAATGTACTGTTTGGGTGAGTGTGTTCACCAACGATGGGATTTTTAAAGGTAAAGTGGTTATTTAAGAGGTAAAACATTTTTAGAATGTTTTATAAATTACTGAAGTGTATTATTGAAATTACAAGAACGGTTTGAATCACGTTTGTGGGAGGTTTTGTGTGAGTGTGATGTGAAAAATGATTTTTTTTATAAAAGGAGTATTATATGACATGTTTGTGAGATGTTATGTGATTTGAACTATCTTGGAATGGTTTTATAAAATTGTTAAAGGATTTCTTGAAGTGTGAATGATATGTGAAAAGTGTTTTGGGGTCTTTTGGTGTGAGTATGATTTCCAAATGAATTTGAATGAAAAATGTGATTATGTGACTTATGTTATATACATGTGGGATTTTTGGTGTGTTTGTGTCATATAAGTGGTATATTCATGTGGAAATTATATTTCATGGTTTGTGAAACTAGTTTGAGCACAAGAGGGAACACCTGAGTATCGACGTGTACTAGTATGCTAGTGACCCCATGGGGTTTGGCCTCAATTTCACATAGAATGTTTGACACTGACAACCCTAACTAAACTATTATGATGATGATGATGTTGGGGAACTATTAGGTTATGATTATTCTCCCTAGTAGTGGATTGTGTGCACCATAACATATATTGTGATGGTTACTTTCACTGAGATAAGAGGTACCTGGGACCCACAATGAGTTAGTTCCAAGGGGGTTATTTCCCATTTCTTGTGATCATTATATACTTTGTGCTTACCATAGGTATACGGTATGAATTGATGGAAAATTCAGTACCTTTGTAATTTTTTTAATGTGTTGATTCTTTAAATTAACCCACTTGAAAACTGTTTTTATTTAAGGTTTCATCTCACAAAAATTATTATGATCATTTCAAGTTTATAAAAACATGAAATATTTTAGTATTTGAATGTTTATCATATGGAATATCATAGTGGTGGTATCCTACTAGGCTTTATCTCACACCCTACATACACCATTGGGTGTAATTAGACTCGGTTATTTTGTTGTCGTAGGTTTGGGTACAAATTTTGTGCCAATGGTTCCAGTTTTTAGTGGTCCATCCTGATGAAGTGTTGTGGAGATGTCTTGAGGGTGGTGCCTCATGCCATGATAAGGTTCTTGGGATGTCTTTTTTTTTTTGGTTTTGTATGTTATTAATGGTCTTTGAACATTGTTTTAAATTGTGTAACTCAATTCTGAAATTTTTTAAAAGATGGTTCGGTTTGAAAAATCCAGATTTGGTTTATTAGATTTGTTTATTGTTGTATATCTATAAAATCAGGTAAATCATTCCAAAAAATAATTTTTTGATACCTGGGATCTTTTGACAGACCGAGGGGATTAGGAAAACCCTTTGTGCCTTGTCACAGACCATGTTGGGTTCCGCTTGCTAGGGAGACCATATTTGGTTTGTGACGCCACCTGCTTGACCCATAACATGATTTTTCTAATCCAGAAGGGGTACATGGGTTGTTGGGGGGATACATGCTATTTCATCATTTTGTTTATCCAAAAACCTATAATATACTCTTATGGGGATACATTCCCAAGGTTCATCCTTGAAAATAGAGCATAGTTACGTTTTGTCCAGAAACCCAGATCTTATTTTATGCTTTAGATCTGAAAATTACTCCATATATCCCACCTCAAATCCACCCAAGATGACAGTATTTGGCTATGATTCATTGATTCCAGCTGTCTCTCATTGGAAATTTATTTTGGAGGTTCGCCAAGGGTTTTTTAGATGAATAGTTCATCATGGATCCTTCCACATTAAATTTCTCAGTCTCCAATCACTAAAACAAACTCTCTCACCTTGAAATGATTCTATATATGGCTACAATTCATTTATTGATGCCTCAAAAACAATTCTATCATGGTTTTAGGGCCTCGACCAGGCTCAATAAGGCCTAGGAAAGTCAAAATAGGACCACCGGGTCCAATTACTGAATAATATGAATCAATGAGGGATATAAGCACAGAAAAAGTTTTAATCATTATTGGACATGAATTATTTTCCAATGATCAATAATGAGAATACAAGGTTAGAAAATAATTATATTTGTGTACCCTATCACATGTAATCGGCCACAATTGGCACATATCCAAGAACAATGATGGATATACTCAATAAATTTAATAAAACGAAATAAATCACCAATTTATGACATCTAGTTGTATTTTGGGTCATTCATTGATGATGAATGAAATTTCTAATAATTGAGAGAAGTCATTGAGTTCGCTACATCCTGATCTGATCTGATATGGTGTTTCATTATTGTTTGATTAGATTTTTCCATGAAGAAGGGACAAAGAGATCTAGAATTCTCCCAGGGTATATGTGACCATCCTTAGAGATTTCACCCTTGCAGTAATCTTATAGAACATTTCATTGCATCAAAAATGAGTTAATTATTTAATTTAATAATTCACTATTCCACTTGACAGACCACTCCTGTGCGAGGAGTCCGAACACCCTACATCAACTCATTTTTTGTTGCACCTAGGGTAAAATCCATGTTCTAGAATCTGCCATGATCACGTATTTATGATACAGTCCTATATTTAGAAGTTATATGGTTTTATTTTAGTAATTTAGTGTTCCCAATTTAAAATATATTTAGTTTTTTATTAAATTAATTATGGTCACACCATGCCTCAAAATCGTATGGTGTCTTAATGCTAAGCTTTGTAAAAATATATAGAAGTATTTCAGAGTCTTACAACTAATAAAATGGATCTCTAAATCATTCCCTCATTCATGATTTTCATCCCTAAAATGAAAAAACTAAATAAACAACTCAGGATATTAATCCCACACTTCTCTCTCTGGCTCCTAGGAACTCTCCTGCTTGTTCCCGTGCTAGAAAAACATGAAAACCAAGGGGGATGATATGTCCACACATAGTCCTTTATTTTCAATCTTATATCGTTGTTGGGTGATCCGCAAAGGTGGCTTCATTCTTGATGTCCATATCTCTTGATTCGATGATGTGCATGGGTTCAGGCATGTATCGCATCAACTGTGAAACATGGAAGACATCGTGCACCCTCTCCAGTTATAGGGGTAGAAAGGGGTAGTTGGAAACCTCTCTAACCCTATAAATGTTTTTGAATAGACCAATTAACCAATGGGACAACATGGATCTCTATCTAAAACTTTGAAATCCTCATTTTGGGGATACTTGCAATAAACTGTAGTCTACATGATCAAACTCCAGGGGCCTACGATGATGATTTTCATAAGATTTATATCTTCATTAGGTCATCCTAATCCATTCAAAAATTACTTGGACCTTATCAGTTGTCACATGCACCATCTATGGGACCATAAGAGATGTCTCACCCTCTCTATCCAGTATAAGGGTAACCTACATGGTCTTCTTTATAGGGACTAAAATGGTTTCATGTTGATGAAAGAGTGATATCTTTTTTTATATACAAACTCAACCCATGGAAAGTGATACTCCAAGCTCCAGCCAAAGTCCAACACAAATTCTCTCATCATATCCTACAACACCTAGGTAGTATGCTTGATCTGCCAATAGGTATAGGGGTGGAAAAAAGTACTCATCCTCATCTAGGTCCCGAGTTACTACTTCAGACCTCTCCATAATGGTGACATAAACTACATGTCACAATCTAAGACAACCATCGAGGGCGCCCCATGAAGGCGAATGATCACCCGTACATACAACTTCCCAAAAACATCTACCAAACTCTACTCTCTAACAGCAAGGAAGTTTGTTGACTTCATGAGTCAATCAACTATCACCCAGATGGAATCATGGCACTCTAATATACATTGAATCCCTATCCCAATTCTAAATCATTTCCCCCACACGCAATCCAATCCCTTTGCGCAAAATCCCTTGTCTGCAAGCAATTATCTGACCCAATTGCGCGCCATCCCGGTGTTTTGCACGCAAACTTTCTCTTTGTGCACAAAACCCAGGACCCCTCACCTTGAGCAGGGCACAATGTCTTCTATGTTGGGCATACACAGCATGCGTTGTTTTCCCGTACGGCCTTCCAAGCTCGTACAAAGTAACCTCAATGTCCCTTGGGTGGTGTTTCCTGTTGATTTGCTTTTCCTTATGTTTCTCTGCATAGGCACGCTAACAGATATTGCTTCTTCGCATATCCATGCTATCGTGGACCCCTCGATGGTTCGCTCTGTGGCCCCCCTTCACTACGGACTTTTCGATGCCTTCCATCACACAAGGGGTAGAGGGTTTTGGGCATGTAAGCCCTAGGGTTGTGGAACGAACCCACCTTTTCCAAGCTACAGGACGTTAAACTGCTAAGCACCTCGTCCTTAACACATGACGTTAAACTATGGTCTGATCTTGTGCCTCGCACGCTGGGTCCCCCTGGCTCAGACATTGTTTAAGACTCCTGTCTCCACATGAATGGATTATTCCTCACATGGAATGAGATCCTACTTGTCGGAGTGGCGTTTGTCCACGGGGGAAGGGCTGCCTCAGAGCGTAATCCCCTAGCCTCCATAGCAGAAGGTAGAACCCATGCACCTCCGTACGGGCCTTCATACTGATGTAAGCTCTGGCACTAAGGGCCGCTAACCACATGTAATCCCATGTTTCCTCTTTGGCCCACTCAACGCGTAATCCCCTTTCCGCTCATCAAGGAGGCACCCTTTTCGACGTGATCATCTGGTCCCTGCTGCCTCTTGTTTCTCACACAAAGCATGATTCACGTGGGCTTAGAGTAAGCATTGACCATGACATCCTCTTATGGGCCTCCTTAGAGCGTAAGCCCTATCCCAGTGAACTATGTGGACTTTGATCCGTGCTAACGCATGGTACGTAGGAAGCATCCACAAGGTTCAAGCCCACCACCTGATCGTTCTGACTTCTTCACAACGATTCACAAACACTTTGGGCTGCCTCAGAGTGTAAGCCTCAAATGCCCTCATCCCGCATGACGTTAAACTGTATGCCTCGAACTACGTGGACTATGATCTGTGCTAACGCATGGTACGTAGGAAGCCTCCACATGGTTCAAGCCCATCACTCAGTTGTTCTGACCCCTTCACGTCGGTTCACCAGCACCATTATGGGCCGCCTCAGAGCATAATCCCGATACCTCACACTCACCTCTCATCCTGACCTCTCCCTTGAGCCCACGTGCCTCGGGAAGCCCATGCCCTAGCCCGGAGGTCTTACTTCCTATAGGCTCCAATCCATGCGTTCATTCTCACGGTTCTCCTATTCAGGTGTCCCACCATATCACCGAACAACACAGACATTGATTCCCTACCATGAGTATACATAGGAAGCCTCATTGAGGTTCAATCCCGTCACTCCATCACCCATCCTGATTCTTACCTGGGCCGCCACATCCTGGTGGGATCACGCCACCTCATTCCACTCCACAGTATCTGAGAACCCAACCATGTGATGGCACCAATATCGGTGTTCCCCCTAGGGGGTCCTTCAGTCTGATCCACTCTCAGTGTTCCAATCAGTATGATCCATCTCTACAAGATGTTAGACTCACGAAATACCCCATGTTAAATATGTGAAGCTGAGGAAAACCTCAGATGTTACACATTTCCTCGTGTTCTATGTGGGATGCCTCGGGCTTCCGAGCCCTCGAGAAGCCCTATAAAAAGGGACAAAAGACAGACATGCCAATCCCCATCATCAAGGCATGCCAACGACACCCCTGCGTGTCCATTCTCCTCACCAAAGGTTGTTTCCCCGACCAGACCCCTTGGAGCGTCTTAACGGAAGCATCGTAATTAACTAGAATCCATGCAGATATGGTGCCAGAAACGAGCTTCATGAACCTGTCTAAAATTTATGTGGGAGAATCGGACTAGGTGATGAGATCTGAGGAGGAATCCACGAACAGAAGAACCGACATCCCATTATCCCGGTTTCGATCAAGGAGCATACGTCCCTGAACAAGGAATAGATGTCACCCACCTTTGGAAAGCAGGAAGGCGGGGCAATAAGCCACACGTCCTCCCCCGCGTGATGGACATGCGCGCACCTCGGCGTAAAAGCATCGGAAACCGAAAACGGTGAACCCGACGTGAAGCTCTTCTCCTCAATATGGGTACAGGTAGTGTTTGGGGTGTCAGAAGATTATCATGTCACCAGGTCCAGGAACCTAGCACCGGGACGTGAAACCCACCAGGGGTTGAGGCAGTCAGGACGTTGATCACTCCGTTCTGCTATGTCGTCAGCATGGATCCCTCTCACCAACCACTGAATATGGAATGACGTTGGGATATTTGTTATCGATTTATTTTCCTATTATTACTAATGGGTTCATATCCCTGCTTCCAGGAATCAGATCGTTGCATCCAGAGCTCGATCTCCACCTGCCCACCAGTGCAGGGGTAGGGGCAGTACCGACCCGGCCACCCCGTATGGCCCCGCCTTTCCCATAGATGCTACAACTCCAACTGCTACAAATTCCGGGCTGTCACGCCACCTCTCCCCATCAGAGATCATCCAAATAAGGGTGATCAACGACATGGTTCGTAGGTACGAGGTGTAAGGGGTCATCCCCACCAGGGACATGGCTCGTTTGGATCTAGAGACAGCTGCGCCTCACCACCATCGTTGACCCCGAGGGCCGTACTGGGAGCCATTGTTTTCCACCCCGACGTTCAACCATTTCGGGAGCCTATCCCCTGAGCGCCTTGACGCATCCCTCCCCTACGCCGATGAGGTGCGGGATGTCCGGGTCCTCCCGACCGGAGACCCATCCCAGGGGTTCATTGAAAGAGTTTCTGCTAGTCTGCGTCGACGCCGCCGCCCAACTCCCTGGGCCGAGGAGCAGGCAATCTCTGTGCCCACACCACCAGATCCAACCCATCTGACCCGACGCCAGCATCGAGCATGAGCGAAAGAGAGTGCCCGCCCTGGGGCACCAACATCAGCAACCACTGTGGCCTGATCCACTACCGACTCCTGTTACCAGACCCCCGCACATGTTGAGCAGGGGCAGTTACATGCCCGACCCGGATCAAGAACCTGACCGCCCTACAGGAAGGTTTGACCGACTCTCTCAGTCTCTGGCAGGGACAATTGCCACGACGGAAAAATCTGTGGTTGTGCCACCCACCATGAAGGCCCATTCTGTGCCACTAATCTGGAAGGCGGAAGGCTTCTCCGCAACAGCTATGCTTTGGGTATGGATTTTCCCATTGCTCATTGCACTGGGTATGAGGTCACTTCCCCTACCGCTGGTTGTGAGTATGGATCTGTTGCATATCCGGACACTCACCCACATGGAGGTCCTCCCCATGTCCCTTTCAACATCTCTCGCAGTGCTTCTCGCACCTCATCCTTCAGTCCTCTCTACCCCACCACAATTGCAGCCAGGGGACTCCTTGACAGAAATCATCCTTTCCTTGAGGAGCCACCTAGGGGCAGGAAGGCGGGACATCATCGCCGTAAGAGGAATGTTAGCGGAGTCTGGACATAAATCAAACCAATTTGTTTCTCTGACTCTGAGGCAGAGTACAACTCAATGATGGAACCTTCCCCCCAACCCTTTGAGTCGATGACAGGGATGGGGTCGGGACGTTTCAGTCTCTTACTCCCTAAATGCGAGATCTGCATGATTCCATCCTCCCTCCGAAGCAATATCTAGGGGGGATGAGGACTTGACATACACCTAGGGATCAAACATGCAGTTACCATTAGCCTCCCCGAAAGCACCTTCCACCTCAGTCAGGGAGGGTAGGGAACTTTTTTGGGGGTTGACGGAAGAGTCACGACGTGACACACCCTCAGCAAGCACTGAAGTTGTGGGAGGAGGCCCATTCGCCGGCCCATCCTATCCTGACGTGGAAGCCAAGACACTGCGAACCTTTGTGGGTGACTTAGGGATCAGCGGCCAATCAGCCTGCTCTTCGTATTCTCCGCTGGCCAGCCCACCAGCCCATCGGCCTTCCTCAGCATCACTTCCAGTTCCCTGGCCATTCTCAATTGATGAGCAGGGACAGCAAGGGCCGGATCCCAGACCAAAGTCATGGAGCTTCTGGAGCATCCTCATAGCAGGCCACCTCCCTGAGAAGTTTTGGTCGATCACAGGATCAGATTTTGCTATACCAGAGTTGCTCACCCCGGGAGAGTTTGAATGTTTCCTCCATACTCTCGGGGTGACTCACTTTCATCTTCACCATCAGCTAGCACCTTATCCTAGGAGTCAAGTACATATCGAGGATATCAGTGAGTAGTGTCATCGGGTCGACCTGGCCGCGCTCCCCGCAGTCTGGCCCCTCGAGTCACATAGCCACCACAAGGCCCTCCAGCAACAATGCATCCATAGTTTTCAAATACTCCATAAGGTTATCAAGGAAACCTCCCCCCACACGCACGTCCGTGGATGGGGGCAGTACGCTTCACTTCTTTTCTGTGCGATTCGCCGACATCCTGACTCACTAGGTGGCTCTGACGGAATGTTGCCAAGGGCAGTGGCAGTAAACATGGTCAAAATTTAGGGTGAGGGAAATGGTGTGGAATTCCTCGATGGGGACTCACACCCTGAGGAAAACTGTTATTGGAGCCATCTGGGAGGATTACTCTCCAACAGAGGAACCTCATAGGTCTACCCATAGCCACCAAGGCATTAACACTGAGCCGAAACATCGTCCAGGGTAAAGAGAACGTCGGATATGTCAAGCTTGCCGACACATCTGCCTCGGTACAGAATACATAAGAAGATCCCGAGAAGGCCACGCTACACCAACAGCTTTCTGAGCAAAAGAGGATGGTTGATGAGCTCTTGGCCGAACGCATTGTAGAGAGGCGGCCTGAATACAGTAATCCTAGGCCAGGAAAGTAGGGGTGGGAGCACCTACTCCTTGGCGAGATTCCCCCGGGAAACCATGACCATGTCGCGTTCACCGATAGGCGATAGGCCGGAGCCCATGGAAAGCGGGCGTGATACATTTCGCCGAACACTCCTGAGCCGTGTGATCACCTAAGGGACCTCGCTCGGTTTCCTCCCGCTGCCCCGAGAGTCCCCCTGCCAGCCGCCCCACGAGCCGCCGAGCTTGACTACTGGATTGAAGAGCCCGACAATGCGCTTGTGGTTAGAGACACCCTTCAGGATAGGGAACTGCATCCATAAGATTTAATCGAAGTATTCATCACCCAATTAGAGGCCCTGGAAACTCAGCAGGTGGAAATCCCACCGAACGTCAAGCCATACTCAATGGGGGTGGATAAAATGAAGGCCCTGCCAGGATTTGGGAACCCCAATTTAGCCCCCTTTAACGGGACCAGAGACCCGCCACAACACCTGGCCCACATCAACTCAAGGTGTGGGCCTATGTTAGGGACCCCGACGTAGCAGGAGGCCGCCAAGCTCCGTTGCTTCATTCAGATGCTAGAAGGACCAACATTCATCGGGTACAACCAGATCCCAGTCGTATCTGTGTCCAGCCTGGAAGACCTTCACAGGCAATTCCTCTACCAGTTCAGTTTGACAACTCAGAAGACGAACATCGCAGACCTCTTCAGGTGCAAACAAAGGCCCGATGAACGAGTCGCGGACTTCATCATCTGGTGTAAGGGGCTCACGTACTCCCTTGACATGCCACTAACTCATGGGAAATTACTGACAATGTGCATAGGGAACGTCAAGGTAGAGCTGGTTCCTTCTTTGATCACTTAGAATTAACCATGAGGGTTCCGGGACTTCTCAGACAAGGCTCAGCACCTCGAAGAAGCCGGGAAACAGGCTAGTCAGGCATGCTCGTTGCCTCCTGTAATCCCTGAAAGGAGAGCCACCAGAGCTGATCCCGCTGTTGTGGCCCAGATAGTGGCCCCCAGGCAGCTAGAGTTGCAACCAGTGAGGCCATCTCAGCAGCCCCATAGGTGTCCACCCCCACGGGCACAACCTCCAGCCCAGCAGCGACAACCTCAAAATCGGCAGGCACCTCTGCGTAACACACCACCACCACTTAGGCAAGATGATTAGGCTCCGCCTCCTCGGCATGCTCCGCCGGCCCCTGGTAATGGCCAGCCTCCAAGATCCCCCTTTCCAGATAGAAGGAATCAGACTTACTCATTTGACGAGGCCCAAGTCCCCATTTATTTCCACAGTGCCTTGGAGTAGAGGATTGTGTGGCTGCCTGAGTGCCGGAAGCCAGAAGAGGTGCGTCTCAATGATCACCCTAACTACTGCCCTTATCACTGGACCTTAGGGCACACCAACCAGTGATGTTATGTGTTCAAGGACTGGCTCCAAGACCATATTGACAACAACATAGTCAGGTTGGGCCCAACCCCGACGCAAGTGGCAGGTGTCTTCGTGAGATCAGATAGCAGTAGTGGAAACAAGGATGAGTGGAAAACGGTTTCCGACTGTGGGACCCGGAATTATAACGACTGGATGGCCCACAGGATGGTCACCCGTGCCCATGGCATCATCTGTGCCTGCCTGAGTCAGCTAGTGCCCTCATAATCTGCGAGCTCCACTTCGACGATGTCGCCCCATCCTACCTCTTCCCATAAGAGCAAGGGACGCCACAAGAAGGAAGAATGCGTTCTGCCAATGCCATCATCATCCCGCACTCTTGGCGATTTTATGCCCCCAGAAATGGGGATCTCTTCGAGACTCTGTCCGGTAGTGGATGACTCCTCGAGTGAAAGCTAGGGGTATTCTTCAGTTAACACCATATAGTTGGTAAATCCCTTTTTGACTCCCGACTACGAGGAACGCCAGGTGGACCTTCACAATGTCTTCAGCCGTCGCCAACGTCGGCAGAGTCGCGACTATGGGAATCACCGGGGCACGACATTTGGCACCTCTAGCCAGTCCATGTACGCTACTGAGACTAGGAAGCATGCCCAATACAACTCTCAATGCACACGGCCCCTTCATTCGGTGTTGACAGGTTCACCTTCACCACTGTTTGTGTTGCTGGATCAGGCAAAACTGCCTCAACCGTGCTGCGACCAGCTCTGTCCAGCTACCAGCCGACCCCCGCCTTCCGATCCTAATACAGCAGCCACTCTCTGGGCTTCGACTCGCATTTTGCTCGAAATTATGTTGTTCTGAAACACCTGGCTGGCATTATGGCAAGGCTTTCTATCCATCAGGATCTTCGCCTATCGTTTGAAATGCATGAGGCGCTTACCGAGGCTCTATGGAGCCCCCTCTAGTTTGAGACGGAGGTAGCGGCTGCAGAAGCCTTCCACACCGAGACGACTGAGAATGCCGAATGTCAGGCAATTATCTCATTCTCCGGTGAAGATGAAGACCCACCCATATAAGGGCACATTTGCTCACTATACATCACCGGCCAGTTCAATGGCGTGGAAGTCTGACGCTGTCTTGTTGAAATGGGTTCCGAGATTAACCTAATCCCAACTCGGACACTGCGGAAGCTGGGGTTGTCTGAAGAAGATCTAACCCCCTACGACCTCAGGATCCAAGGGTATGACATGACCGAGAAAACTCTACTCGGCATGATTCGCTTGAAGACCCAATTCGGTGGCCTAATTGCCAATACTGAATTCATGGTTGTCTCTCAGGACACCTCCTACAATGCGTTGATGGGCGGGCCGTGGCTCCACATTCACGCAGCGGTCCCCTCGTCGTATCACCAGTGCCTCAAAAACTCCATTAAGGGTCGAGTAGGAATGCTCTTGGGAGATGCGTCTCCCTTTGACTCTTGTGAAGCTCGTTATCTTCGATGCTGACAATTACAAGAGCAAGGAAAACAGATCCTAACAGGTGGGGTTGGGCCTGCCACTATTACCAGTGATCCCTGGGTAGTTTTGGATGACGCTTTTGTCTTCCCTATCCATCGGTTGGAGGCCACAACCCCCGACATGGGGTAGTGCTTTGTTGTTTCGGGTACCAGAGGAAGGCATATTTCTGGGTCCAAGTGGCGATAGGAAATCACCTCATACTCCTACACCAACCAGGCTCAGGTGATCTCCAAGCCTCCTACCCCTGTACGATATCGGGACGTTAGGCTTTTGGAAATGTCATTACGTCATACGTTTCTATTTCGCCGAGCCATAATTGATCATCTCAAGCTGATGGGCCACTACTGCTTTGATATCATAAAGTGTGGCCCCTTGGGCCAAAGGCCTAATGGGATTGGATCAACTGCCTTTGTTTCCATGGTCTCCGTAGTGCATGAGTCTCCCGACGTGATGTCCTCTGCTGCCCAAGCCTACACCAGCGTCCCATTACGGTATGGCAGCCCCGAAACGACTCCCCCTGTGGATGATCCCTCCACAAGTGGAGAGGTGGACATGGAAGATTCTCCCCATTCAATTGAGTAGGTCTTCTCCACCACAGTCGATGAGTTAGTGCAGGTGAACCTCGGTAGCAAGGTGGAACCAAGACAAACATTGGTCAGCGCCGCTATTTCCCCCGAGGAACGACAACAGTATGTAGGCTTTCTTAGAAACAACTGTGATGTGCTTGCTTGGAGTTATGATAAGATGCCAGGACTAGATCCCCAGGTAGCTGTCCACCGCCTTGGACTTCCAGCAAACCACCATGGGTTCAAGCAGCCTTCTAGAAAGATTCACCCCTCTCACAATGCCATGGTTGAGTCCAATGTTGATAAGCTCATCAAAGCCAAATTCATCAAAGAAGTTCAGTACCCCTGGTGGCTAGCCAAAATTGTTCAAGTTAGGAAGAAGAATGGAAATATCAGAGTCTATATCGACTTCTGTGATCTCAATCACCACTGTCTAAAGGATGATTTTCCCCTTCCAGTGACAAAGTTGTTGATCGATGCCACTTCAACGTTCGAAGCCCTCTCCTTCATGGATGGGTACTCCGGGTACAACTAGATCCGGATGGCCCCTGAAGATGATTAGTTCACTATTTTCAAGGCCCCCAAGGTACTTTCTGCGACAAGGTTATGCCCTTCGGCCTGAAAAATACAGGTTCCACCGATCAACGAGCCATGCACCGCATATTCAAGCTGATTCTCAGGACACTGGTGGAATTCTACGTGGAAGACCTGGTGGTTTAATCTCTCCAGTGTCAAGACCATCTCAAAGACCATGATAAAGTGTTCGGATTCCTCCGTTCTCACCACTTGAAGATGAACCCGTTAATGTATGCCTTTAGGTTCACCTCTGGAATGTTTCTTGGCATCTTTGTTAAATACTGAGGCATCGAGAATGACCCGGAGAAGATCAAGCACATCATCCAGATGCCTCCCCCGAGCAGTATTCGGGATCTTCGAGGTCTCCATGTCCACTTAGACTATATACGCCGATTCATTGTGAATCTGGCCAGAAAGTGTGGCCCTTTTCCCGGCTCATGAGGAAAGGATCCTCCTAAGAATGGGACGAAGAGTGTCAGATCGCTTTTGAAGAAATCAAGTTGTATCTGCTCCAAACTCCGGTATTGATGCCACCCATTTCCGAAAAGTCGATGGTTCTTTACTTGACCGCACTAGAGCGATCCCTCGACACACTTCTCGCCCAGAAGAACAACGAGGGAATAGATAACAGCCTTTACTACCTCAGCAGCATGCTCCTCGATTCGGAAATTAGATATTCTCCCATCGATAAGAGCTGCCTGGTGCTCATATTTTCCGTGCAGAAACTGTGGCACTACTTGCAGCACCATGAGGTACATCTGGTCTCTCGGGTAGACCTGTTGAAATACATCCTGAATTGACCTATGTTGACTAGCCGACTGGTGTGCTGGGTGGTGATCCTCCAGCAGTTCAACATCACGTTCGTACCTCACAAGGTCGTCAAAGTACAGGCATTGGAGGACTTCTTAGCTACTCATACAACCTATGCAGATCAGCCACTAGAGCTAGGCTTTCCTGATGAGGTAATCCTCTCAGTAGATCATGCCATCCCATGCTTGCAGATGCACTTTGACGGTGCCTCTCGGAGCCCCACCGGTAGGAGGCTCAATGGTCCTAAGCTCAACAGAGTGGGCATGGGTGTCGTCTTCATCATCATGGATAAAGTCGTTCTTCTGTATTCATTCTTGTTGTCAGAATGCTGCACCAACAATGCGGTAGAATATCATGCCCTCATCACTGGCCTCGAGTTGGCTCTCGAGATTGACATACACCATCTGAATGTGAAAGGGGACTCTGATCTAGTCATCTAGTAGGTCAATGGTGACTATGTATTTAGAAAACCAGAACTTGTGCCATTGCTGGAGTGCAGCCTCCATCTAATGGCTAAGTTCCCCTCTCGGGCAGAGGTTGTTCATATCCGCCTGTCGCAGAACAGTCGAGCAGATGCTTTGGCCAACCTGGCCACATCACTTGCAGAGCCTGAACAGGACTACCTAATTATCCACGTGGCACATTGGAGAGTCATTGCACCTGTTATTACGGAGGAAGATCGTGGCCCGCGGGTGAACCATATCACCGTTGGTGCCCCTACATCAGGATCTCTGGGGGCTTCAAATGTTGTAATCGAGACAGTTCCCAATTGGAGGATACCTATGGTTGAATATCTCCAACATGGCAGTCTTCCGTCGAACCGAGCCGAGCGCGAGCGAATCTGACGCCGCGCACCATAGCTTACCCTTCAGAGTTGTCCCAGCATTGGGAAGGTCCTTTACAGATGCGAATTTGATGTTGTTCTCCTCTATTTCCTTCAAGGAATCGAGATCCCATAGGTCATGCAAGAAGTGCACGCTGGTTCCTGTGGTGCCAATAAGCCCGGGTCGAATTTGTCCCACTAGATTCGGATGCTGGGGTACTTATGGCCCTCCATGATCTACGACTGCATCGAGTTTTCCAAGAGTTTTTAGGCTTTCCAAGTCCACGCTAACTTTGGGCATCGGCAACCGGAGCCTCTCCATACTACCATGTATTCTTGGCCCTTTTATGTATGGGGGTTGGATGTTGTAGGACCTTATCCACCGGTGACGGCCCGACAGTGCCGGTTCATCTTGACTGCTATGGATTTCTTTTCCAAGTTGGTAGAGGCAATTCTGCTTAATGAAGACATAGCCTATTCTATCACTTACTTCATGAACTCCAATATCATCTGTCAATTTGGAGTACCTCACGGTATAATCACGGATAATGAAACCAACTTCCGAGAAGCCGAGATGAAGAAATTGTAAGCCAAGTGAAACATTCTTTCTAATCACACCTCCTGCTATGATGCTCAGGCGAATGGACAGATCAAGGCATTTAACAAAACCCTCTCTAACATTCTGCAAAAAATGGTTGGTCAAAACATGAAAAGTTGGTCGTACAAGCTTCCCAATGCCCTCTGGGCATATAGGATGACGACTTGTAACTCCACCCAAATGACTCTGTATTCCCTGGAATACGGAGCGAAGGCCTTCTTTCCCATCGAGATTCAGTTTCCCTTATTGTGCACGGCGGTTTACGACCAGCAAGCACTCGATAAAGTTGTTTAAATCCATCTAGTTGAATTGGAAGCGCTGTACCAAAACAGGCTTCACAATTTACATAACATGGAAACGTATCAGAGAAGGATGGCTTGAGCTTTCAACAAGAAGGTTTGCCTCCGCTCCTTCTTACAAGGTGACCTGGTGCTGGCTCTCAGAGCCCCAATTATTCCCGGTAGGAAACCTCCCAGGTTAGAGCAAAAATGGGAGGGGCCTTTCATAGTCCACAAGGTCTATCCCAGTGGCACGTACTCCCTGGTTACTATGGATGGTGAGGGTTTCACTCCTCTCACAAATTCCAGGTTCCTCAAACGGTATTTTTCTTGAGTCCCCTTTGGTCCGAGTTCTATGATCTAAAACTCAGATCCTTTCACTGTGTTACATGACCCTAAACTGCATTTTTTCCAACATCTAGGCCCCTTTAGTCCGATTTCAAAGACCTAAAACAAAGATCCTTTCACGGTCCTACATGACCCTAAAATGCATTTGGCCCTACATCTATGCCCCTTTGGTCCGAGTTCTAATACCTAAAACTCAGATCCTTTCATGGTCCTACATGACCCTAAAATAAATTTGGCCCTACATCTAGGCCCCTTTGGTCTAAGTTCTTTGACCTAAAACTAAGATCCTTTCACGGTCCTACATGACCCTAAACAACATTTGGCCCTACATCTAGGCCCCTTTGGTTTGAGTTCTAAGACCTAAAACTAAGATCCTTTCACGGTCCAACATGACCCTAAACTGCATTTTCCCCAATATCTAGGCCCCTTTGGTATGAGTTATAAGACCTAAAACTAGGATCCTTTCACGGTGCTACATGACCCTAAACTGCATTTGGACCTACATCTAGGCCCCTTTGGTCCGAGTTCTATGACCTAAAACTAAGACCCTTTCATGGTCCTACATGAACCTAAACTACATTTGGCCCTACATCTAGGCCCCTTTGGTTTGACTTCTAAGTCCTAAAACTAAGATCCTTCAACGGTCCAACATTACCCTAAATTGCATGTTTGTCCTCACTACAAGACGTTGAACTACAAGCTGGTTAGGCATCCCTGACCAAGGCCTAGCCTTGGGCCCCTTGGCCTTCTCGGGACTCTCATCCCCAGCCTTCACTCGGATCATTCAGTGCAGTGTAGGATTTGGTCCTCATTCGCGACGGTTTATCCGATGCGCCATGCAAACCCCCTGGATGAAGTGCCATATGTCGTCCTGCATGACGTTAAACTACACTTCTAGAACACGTTTTGCTTGATTCCCAACCTAATGTGATACATACGACCTCCTGAACACCTAAAATTTAGGTCCAGCCCCATCTCTTAGGAGATCCCGTGATCTCTCGGTCTCCTCGGTCTTTTGGTATGTCCCTCCCCACGGGGGGACATATCGGTGTGGTACAGGGTTTTTGGCGCTACGCCCCCTTCCCTCGAGAATCCTCCAACTTTTGGCCGCTCTCAGAATGATCCCTTCAACCCTTTCCAATGGTCTGCTAATGTGTTCAGTGTACTCTGGTCTAGGACCTGGAGTGTCTGATTCGACTTAGGCAAGTTGTCATCCACTTTTCATACTTCGTGCTCCCCTTCATTCAGGCCCCATTATCTTTCACACCTAGAGGGACCCCCATGAATGGCCTGGATACAACACCTAAGGGATCTCCTACCATCACGGGCCAATTCCCCCAAGGGTTTCGGGTAACAAATTGATACAAATCCCGCATTGCGAATGTGGTCAGCAGTTGATGCTCATTTGTTTTCCCCTATCTCTAGGATAACATGATGGGATACTATGTTGTGAACATGGTCAGTCGTAATACTCAGTCATCACGTCGGCTTCTTCGGGCCCTAAATGTTGGTTGCATGATTCACATTATGTTCCACCCCACCGTGTCAAGGAGGAATCTTGACACTCCTTGCACTAACCCTCAATGCACCCCCACACGTAAGAGGGACCAATCTGCGTAATAGTGTCTCTCGGGGCTCCCAAAATCTATGCTCTAGAGTATGTTCTTGGGTTTTTTCATCAAGGATTGCGTGCATCTTGACCCTCATCCCCATGGGAAATGAGGAGTCACCCAGACATTGAGTTTCAGGCCCAGCGTAGCTGGGAGCTAGCATCTCCTACCCCCCTCTAATTGTTGGACCCTCATAGGCCCCTTTGGCCTGAGACCCCTCTCCCAGGATCGCCCGTAGTGATGGTATAAGGATATGCCCTCATACACACTGGGTACGCCTCACCGCATCATGCGTATTCCTCAGGTCCAAACCATACGACCTTAAACTGTGGTGTCAGGTCCAAACAATACGACCTTAAACTATGGTGTCATGTACAAACCATACGACCTTAAAATGTTGAATCATGTCCCACCACATGACCATAAACTCTGATGATATCATCCTGGTCACACGACGAGAAACGACACTACATTGTCATGACCTCCCCATAGGGGACATCACGTTGGGTATTGGCCAATTGCCATACCATTTGTCCACGCATGTTACAGCTTGATTATTGTGGCGATGCTAGGAGTTCCTTCCCTAGGATGGTTGCTACACAAGTGAAAAAACTCTCACCTTCAAGGATAGACAAGATATATCAAATGCCGCTTCTTTTGGTGTGAGGGCTGCACTCGCACGTCTCCCTCGTAATTTGTGTAGGCAGCATATCATGCCACGCCACCTATTATGAACTATGTATGGCTTGATTATCATCTTAATTAGATACGTAGGAGTGCCTGGGAACTTCCCCATGGGCCCAGCCTAACTTTTCGTGTTCGGTCCCTTAGTCTAAACACGTCCCCAGGAGCACATAGTAAGCAGGGTCGTGCCCCCATTCACGTCGGGTTTCACAACAGCTTTACCATGTGTCTCCCATTCCTTTTACCCTTTGGTCCGAGCTCTAAGACCATAAAATAAGATCTCTTAAGAACTACGTGTGGCTTGATTCTCATCCTTATGAGATACATAGGAACTCCTGGACATTTCGTCTTGGGTCCAGCCCCAGGGATTACCAAATCTTGTCCCTCCTTACTGACGACCCCTCGGCTTGACATTTTGGGAGGTGGTGTAATCGTGACATCTACCCCGAATATGTTCGGGATGCCCCATAGTAATTTTGGGAAGCAGAAGTTCTCTCGCCAGAGAGGTCTTGTCTGAAAATTGGGACGATCCGTGATCACGTTGGTACGTCCGCCTAATGCAACTCCATCACGGTGGCACAATTTTGGGAGTGTTGGACTCTGTTTGAACAAACCACCACCCCACTTTCAAAATTTTGCGTTCCCTTTTATTTCAGATCCTCATCCTCTTTCATGTTTAATGATACCCCCTAATATTATGGATGATAGACTTATGGTCCGCCTACTGTCCTGGGCCAATGTCCCGAAGGACTGGTCATGTTTGATGGGACCCCCTAACAGTATGGATGATAGAATTTGGTCTGCCTATTGTAGCAATATGGATGATAGACCTATAGTCCGCCTGCTGTCCTAGCCCAACGTTCCGGAAGACAGATCAGTGATATTTGATTTAAACCTCGTGTTGCGAACATGGTCAGTGGCCATCCCTTATTTATCTTCCCCATTTCACGCGAATGCAATATGGATGATGCGTTTCCACCACGTTTAACAGTTGTCCTCCATCGTCGTGCCCCATTGTGTTCCGAATTCGCGTAACGCGATTCACCTTTTTCATCTCCCAATGTTTGGATGAATTTCAATGCCCTAGGCATTGCCCCGCTCGTGTGTTAGGGCATGTGGATGACACAATACATCGATCGGTCTGAGGTCCCCTCCCATCATCTAGAACTCCCTCTTCTCCTCAGAAATCTAGTCCTGAGTTCGGATTCCTGAAGCATGGTTAATTCCCCACAGTTGGAAGAAATGATAGCACGAGCATCCTTTACTACTCGCATTGGGTGCGACCCACAGGAGTTTAGGGGTTTTTTTTCATTCATTTCAGAATTATGGTGATCTTATTAGACCATAGGTACATATAAATAGATTGGTCCATACATGGGTCAAAATGTTGAGCAGTAAAAGAAAGAAGTTCAAGAGAAGGGAGAAACAAAGACCTTAAGGATCAGCGTGCTGGATCGATATTTCCAAAGATGTTACACTTTGGATGGTAGCCTCCATGATTGATTCTCGCTCCTTGAAGACTATCTCTTCATCAGTAGCCACAGAGCGCAACTCGCCAACCCTGGCCTGCGCCTGCGCCGACTCGGTTTGAAGTATGTTCATCTGGTGACTCGCTTCTGTCAGTTGCTCTTGGGTTCCGACCAGCGGGGCCTTCAATTTTTCCATGAGCTCAGAGCGTGTTGCAATGAAGGGCTTTTTCACTTTCACCTACCCTTCGAGGTGTCGGACCTCCCACTCCACCCTCAGAAACACTCAGGTGCTCTCCGATCTTTCCAAACACTGGGCATCGTTGGTGCACCGGCTTCTCTCACATATCTTTTTGGCCATGTAATCACGGACCGTAAAATGAAGTCACTAAGCGTCATCCCCTCTGGTGCACAGGAAATGCAGCTAGGTCTGGAGTGATCCCATATGCCTCAGCCAATCTGACTGGGGCTACATGAGAAAGCACTGGATACACTTCCAACCTTTGAGCCGCGTCATCCAACTCTCCTCAGCAGCTTCTGAGTCCGAGTTGTCTACCTCCTTGGGATCAGCGGGCCGATACATAGGAAAGGCAGCCAGTAGGTCAACAGCAGGATCTGCCTCATAGGTGTCTTCAAGAGGAATATGATCCTCGACGTCCGGGCGACCTTCCCCTCTCACCCCAATAGCGATTGTGCCTTCGTTAGCTTCCGGCCTCGCCTTAGGGACAGTGCCGCTGATGTCTGCCACCCCCTGCTCTCTAATTGTTGGAGCTGACTTAGTATAGGAGGTATATTCTAGACGAGGTGGTATGTCCGCCACTGGTCCGCTCACGGAAGGCCCGGTCTCCTTAGTCAGAAGAGCCTCCAGTGTTGAGATCAATGTGTAAGGGTTACCCTGATTAATTGGGATCTTTTGATAACAAGCGCAAGTGGTGAAGCGTGGGACTTAAAGGAACCCAGAGCGTCGACCTCCAGTGTTCCGGCTGCTACAGGAGCTGCCATGACAAGAGACCCCGCCGCGCTTGTTAATTCAATGAGAGGTGTTAGATCCCCATCATGTACCACCAGTTCCTCTCCTCCCCCCTCTAGTGGGGATTCCTGACCAACACCTAGGCGCTCTTGAGTGGGGTATAGAGATAGGTTAGAAGTTGCAAAAGAGAATGGACGAAGAAGGAAAATGAATGAAGATAGAGACAGACCTCAAGTATCTCGGTGATGTTGAGATCAGAGCCAAAAATCTCTCTACTCTCCAGAAGACTCCCTTTGTAGGTCTCCCCTTGCGACCCCTCACCTTCGGGTTCTCCTTCTCCTTCATCTTCTCCTTCGTCTTTTTCCTCTCAGGTCTCCAACAACGACGACTCCTCGTCACTGTCTCCTTCTCTCGGTGGCATCACTTCTGGATCATGCTCTTGGCCGAGCATCACATTCAATAGGAAAGGTGGCTCTGCATGCCGACACCTTTGGTGCCCTTGTGTGTCCATAGCCATCATATAAGCATGACGTCGATGGAAGTTCACTCTGTCAGTAACTCGAATGAGCCTGACCTCTGGCAGCTGGATCTCATTCTGCATTATCTTCTGCCAGATGGCTTCAACTCCCTGTGATTTCTGCAGGGTCATCCAAGCCGACCATAGGGTCGGTAAAATTGCATCTTGGGAAGGCTTGAGAAGGTACTTAATCTGCTACTCCGGAAGTTCCCCAGTAGCCTCATGTGACCCCCCTATGCACAACGAGGTCACGGCGGCACTGTGTGATTTTCCCACCACTGAGGTCCCAGCCTGTGCAGGCCTCGCTTCCTAACACACCCCTGGTTCTCCCCTTTTAGCAGTGCCTTGTCTGCTCCCCTATCACCCAGTTTCTGCGCGGGTAGCCTCGTGTTTCTAGAATCTCATGCATAAAATCCCCTCAGGGTACACAATGGTCCAGTGCTTGGCATACTCCGTTGCTAGGCCAGCGTTGACCCCGGTGGGAGGAAGAGTGATGATTTCGCCGGAGCCGAAAGTGGTAAACATCAACCACATATGGTGCAGAACGCAGGGATTATTCTTTTCCCAAACAGCCGTGAAAACCTTCTTCGGCATCCGTTGGAGGCAACTGAATTGCCTGGAAAATTAGGATGGCATGTAAGGTTCACATATCACCTACTCATCATTCCGAGCCACGATCACCCCACCTCGGATGCTCTGAAAATACTCATGTTGTTCCAGAGAACCTCACCCATTGTCC
Source organism: Viscum album (assembly GCA_963277665.1). Lineage (NCBI taxonomy): Eukaryota > Viridiplantae > Streptophyta > Magnoliopsida > Santalales > Viscaceae > Viscum > Viscum album. Next base: position 311,583,871 of record OY728126.1, read on the forward strand.
ACCATCTGGCCAATAGGGGTGGGGAATGGGTTGAAGTTGAAGTTTTTTTGGTTATGGATGTGGATCCTAACACACTCCTCATTGAGCGTCATCAGCGCCACCCCAGTGTTGTTCAGCAGGGCTGGTCCTCAGCCATTTCCCAGAGGATGGAGGGAGTTTGGGAAGGTGTACCCGCCGAGATGATCCGCCACCCAACCATGGAAGATCTGAAAGGGGCCACATACCCTCCGAGGAGACCCCCTCATGAGATGTGTCCCAAGATGGAATACAACTTGGAAAGAATGGGGACCCCCCATGTTGAACCGTTTGTTGGCGGCCATGGTGCATGCCATCATCAGTGTTGTTGGATGGACGCCCATCCTCGCGTCCCACACTGGTAGGAGCCACCTACTCAGGAAGGCAGCAAGGGACCTAGCATACCGGATGTTCGGGTCCCAGCCCTCAATGACGCGGTAGCCCCATGATTGGTATTTCCCCGCCTTTAGGGTCCTCCAATACGACCCCTCCATGCTCCTCTGAGCTGCGGTTGGGCACCGTTTACCCTGTCCCAGAATCTTGATTACCAGATCCTTCTCAAGGAACTGGCTAAACCAGCCCTTGTAGGCAATTTAATTTAGGAAGTCCTTGACCCCCAGCCTATCTTTGGCCAGCTTCAACAGGTTCCACGTCAGCATGGGGGTTCATGACCTATCTTCCCAGGTGTTCTTTGGAGGAACGAACTCATCATATTGGTTTCCCTCCAATGGGATACCTCTGATGCAGTGAACATCCCAAAGGATGATGCCAACTTCCCTGTGGTGAAGGTGAAATGTGTTGGTATCGTTAGACCACTGGGTGAATAGATCTCGCCCGAGTTGAGGTTGACGGTGGAAGTGGAACTGCGACGTCCATACCACCTTGAACCGATCAATATGCCGCAGCTCGGCCCCAAACTGGTCGTAATTATGGCGAACCCAGAACGCCCAGGCCCACTCACTGGTGAAGTAGCCCCCGGACCACAGGTTCCAATTTTTCATCCAGCCCTTAGAGTCATCCATGACGCTCTGACGGAACATGCTCACATAGAGGGTCGGAGAGTTCTCCGCGATAGGCTCATCCCCTGTAATGGCCACAGTCCCCGGTTTTAGGACATATATGTCCATATGCTTGGTCTTTCTAGAAGGATGGCCATTGTTGGTGATTTTTTAGCGGGGAAGCTCGTCCTCCCGGGTCACCCATGACCGTAGTGTGTCCACCTCGAAGCCTGACAGGGGAACCATCCTCAAGGATTCCAAAGTTCCAGAGCGGGAGTTTCCCAGATAAGGGATATTACTTTTGGGTGGGGTTCAGCAGGTTGAACAAGGTCAGGTTGATGGAAATGATAACCTAGGTTCCATAAACCTCCTCGTTCGCCACCATTTCATCTCTATGAGTGGCGGATTCCCCCTCATCAGCTTGATTTGCATCCATCTCAAATATTTTTGGAGTGGTGCGAAATTAGGATGTAGTGCGCGGAATCGGAGAAAGGTGCGTGGAATCTAAAGCAACGGCATGAAATCCAAGATTTGGGCATGCAATCGGCACGCTAGGTGCGTAATATCCCGAGTAGGCATGCAAATGCGGCCAAAATTTGGAAGAAATTACTCGTTACCAAAGCGTTTTTATGCGCAGCCGCGGGAGCTATTTCGCGCACGAGGGCAGTATGCCTATCGCGCGGATAAGCATGAGTACTGAACTTGGGACCCAGCGCCCCATTTTATAGGTGAGGCGAAGGTTCCGTGCCGCACGGAACGAAAATTCCACGCTGATCCGTCATTTTTCATGACCCGTCGGATTTTTGCACGCAAAATGCTCAGGAGATGCACTGCTTCGGCGTTTCCCTTGGAATCTGATCGTTGCGACCTCTCTTTAATACAATTTCGAGGGGGGGGGGCATTTTTAGATGCCAAAAAATTTCGTAACTCCAAGAGGAAGTTTCAAAATGAAAATGCGAAGTCATATTCGGAGTCAGAAGCGTGGTCCGGATGGCTCGGAAGTGGTGCATGAAATTAAGGGGGACCCATGCGAAAAAACTTGTGCTCGCGCGAATGAATTCCAGGATTCATGGAAAAAACACCGAGATGGCGCGCAATTTTGCGCACCTGGTTCCCCGCGTTGATGCTTTGTGCGCTGACTGGGCATGTCGTAGAAGATTTCGCGCGACGCCTGGATTCCGCTCCGGCGGATGCCTATAAATAGAAGGCAACCCCAACCAGTTCGGGGTTGAGGAATTCAGACTAGCTTCCATGAGTGCAATTCAGACTCCCGCACGCGCAATATAACTTCTAGGTAATTCCCCTTTTCACGCAAACTTGCCCCAGGGTTCTCCTTTAAGCACAACCCCACTGGCTTATGTGAATTTCCCAAATCCTCCAGGTTCTTCCTTTGCATGAAATCCTTGCCCCTGGGGCGCAATCCCTTCCAATTGCATGCAATCCCTTCCGAAATTTTGTGCAATCCCTTCGATATGTTTTTACATGACATAGGGATATGTCATTTCCCCCGTGCACAATCCAATCCCTTTGCATGAAATCCATTGTTCATGCGCAATCCTCTGACCCAATTACACGTCGTCCAGGTGTTTTTCACGCAAACCTTCTCTCTGCGTGAAAAACCTAGGACCCCTCACCTTGACCAGCACCCGATGTCTTCTTTGCCGAGCATGCACGTCATGCGTTGTTTTTTCGTACGGCCTTCCAGGCTTGTACAAAGTAACCTCAAGGTCCCTTGAGTGGTGTTTCCTATTGCATTACTTTGTCTTATGCTTCTCCTCATAGGCACGCTAATGGATATTACTTTTTCTCATAGCCACGTTAAAGTGGACCCCTTGATGGTTCGCTCTGCTACCCCCCTTCACTATGTCCTTGCTGATGCCTTCCCTCCCACAAGGGGTAGAGGGTGTTGGGAATGTAAGGCCTATGGATGTGGAGAGAACCCACCTCGTCCAAGCTGCATGACGTTAAACTACTAAGCACCTCGTCCTTAACAAATGACGTTAAACTGTGGTCCGACCCTGTGCCTCACACGAAGAGTCCCCCAGACTCAGACATTATTTACGCCTCTCGTCTCCACAGGAATGGATTCTTCCTCGCATGGAATGATATCCTCCTCATTAGAGTGGTGTTTTTCAATGGGGGAAGGTTTGTATCAAAGAGTAACCCCTAGCATCCCTAGCGGATGGTATCACCCATGCACCTCCGTACGGGCCTCCATCCTAGAGTAAGCCCTGACACTAAGGGTCGTTAACCACGCACAAGCCCATGTTTCCTCTTTGTGATGCTCAACGCATAAGACCCTTTCCGCTTCTCACGGACGCACCCTTTGCGACGTGATCATCTGGTCCCTACTGCCTCTTGTTTCTCACGCTGAGCATGATTCACGTGGGCTTAGAGTAAGCCTCGTCCATGACATCCTCCTATGGTCCACCTTAGAGAATAAACCCCATTCTAGTGAACTACATGGACTTTTATCCATGCTAACGCATGGTACGTAGTAAGCCTCCACGAGGTTCAAGACCACCACCCGGTCGCTCCAACTTCTTCACGTCGGTTCACCAACACTTTGGGCTTCTTCAGAGCATAAGCCCCAAATTCCCTTGTCCTGCATGATGTTAAACTATGTTCCATGTACTACATGGACTTTTATCTGTGCTAACACATGGTTCATAGGAAGCCTCCATGAGGTTCAATCTCATCACTCAGTTGGTACAACCCCTTCGCGTCGTTACACCAGTGCCATTATGGGCCGCCTAAGAGCGTAAGCCCCATACCTCACACCCACATCTCATCCTGACCTCTCCCTCGAGCCCAAGTTCCTTGGGAAGCCCATGCCCTAGCCCGGAGGTCTTACTTCCTCCAGGCTCTAATCCATGCGTTCATTCCCACAGGTCACCTCTTTCGGTGTCCCACCATATCACGGAACTACACAAGCTTTGATTCCCTACAATTGGGATACGTAGGAAGCCTCCACAAGGTTCAATCCCATCACTCCATCACCCATCTTGATCCATACCCGGGCCACCACATCCTGGTGGGATCATGCCACCTCATTCCACTCCATAGTATCTGGAATTCCACCCATGTGCTAGCCCTAATATCGGTGTTCCCCCCTAGGGGGTCCTTCAATCTGATCCTATCTTAGTGTTCTGATCAGTCTGATCTATCTCCGCAAGATGTTAAACTCACGACATACCTCATGTTAAATATTGGAAGCTGAGGAAAACCTCAGATGGTACACAATTCCCTGCTTTCGATATGGGATTTCTCGGGCTTCCGCACCCTCGAGAAGCCCTATAATAAAGGACAGAAGACATACATGCCAATCCCCAGCATCATGGCATGCCGATGACACCCTTACGTGACCATTCTCGTCACCTAAGGTTGATTCCCCAACTAGACCCCTTGGATTGTCTCGACGGAAGCAGCGTAATTAACTAGAGTCCATGCATATATGGCACCGGGAACGAGCTTCACGAACCCATCTTAAATCTATGATGGAGACCCGGACTAGGTGACGAGCTCCGAGGAGGAATCCATGAACAGAAGAACCGACATCCCATCATCCTGGTTTTGATCAAGGAGCAGACGTCCCTGAACAAGGAACGGATGCGGCCCACTATAGGAAAGAGGGAATGCAGGGAAACAAGCCACGCGTCCTCGCCCGTGTGAGGGACGCGCGTGCGCCCCAGCATAAAAGCGTCGAAAACTATAGTCATGTAAATTTCCATTATCTACAAAAATAAAATAATATTTATTACATTTTAATTATTCCTTATTGTGATTTTATTAATGATTATATTATATCTCACAATTTTCTTCAAATTCCAACAGCCCTTATAGTAGGATTTGGAATATATAGGTGCTCAAATATTCTAGTATAAATGATCCATATTTCCCTTCTTATATCTCAGATGTAGGGATTACCAGGTAACACGGACCTCCCATTGAACTGAGATTTATTTATTTCGTTCCAAATATACAAAAATGTTACAAAAAAATGATAGTTCTCTCCCTTTTATCATTAGTGTTATTCTTCAATCCATGAAACCACTGATCTAGTTGATTGAATGGGAGTTTATTATTATTATTTAGCAAATTTTAGTTTCTTTTTACTCCTTCATTGCCTATATTATATTTTTATTTTTTTAGTGGATTTAAGAAAGATTTTATATAGATTAATTCTTTTATTAAACTCAATTACCCATTTTCTTCATCATATTGAAATTCTTTGAAACAATCAAATTTTGTGTTTCCCTTATTATAATTTTATATTACTTAAAATTTTAATAATGAATATCATATGTGTATTTATTTATATATTGTTTAAAATTAATCTTTTATAAACCCAATATGTTGAATATGAACTGAAAATAGATGCACACTAATCATTTGACAAATGAATATGAATATGGAGTTATAGTGTTCATCAAGTTTGCAAGAGAGCATGCAGAAAGCCCTTTTAAAAACTTTTGTCCATGTTTATATTGTTGTTATTCATGAGAAATTAGTCCAGAAGAGTTGGAATAACATTTGATTTGTTAGGGAATATATCAAATATATAAATGATGGTCTAAACTTGAAGGAAATTTGAATTTCAACATCTATTGGGATGATACTATGGATTATGATCATTTGATATTAATACCTTTGTAAAATATTATGGAGATCACATGGAATAAATGAAAATGGAAATTTAAGTTAACCTTCAGGATTATGAAAAGTTATTTGTGGAGTCAAATATATCTTCCAAGATACCATTTGACAGTAGTTGTACAAAATAAACAACATTTTCAGCTGTATTGAAGTTATATAATTTCAAATCTGGCAGCGGATGGAGTGACACTAGCTTTATTGAACAACTTCATCTTCTGAAAGTTATGCTACTAGATGAAAATGAACTACCATGCTGAACACATGATGCTAAATGAATGTTAAGTTAAATGGTCATTATACATAATGAAATAAATGATTTTCCAATTGATTTCATAATGTTTCTCAAGAACCATGGACCACTCATAAAATTCCCTAAGTATGGTGCATATCGATATAAGAAAAATGAATGATGTCCTTCAGAATATTTATGGTACTTCCCTTAAATTCAATGATTTAGAAGACTATATGGATGTCAAAAAACCGTGAGAGAATTTACATGGCATGTAGATATAAGAATTAAATATGGTGTCCTACGTCATCCAACAGGTTCTCCTGAGTACAAGAAAATTGATCATGAGTTTCCAAAATTTGGAGATGAACTGAGAAAATTTCTTCTTCCAATATATATAGATGGAACATATCCATTTGGTGTACAGAGTAGTACTCATAGTACATGGCCCGTCATGTAGTTATATTAAAATTTGTCTTTCATGGTTATGCATGAATCAAAAATACATTATGTTGTCTTTGCTTATATCTTGGCCAAAGAAACTTGGTAATGATATTAATGTCTATTTGGGTCCATTGATCGAATATTTAAAATTGATGTGTGATAAAGGTGTTGAAATTCATGATTCTATTAGAAGGTAAGAATTCACATTGAGGTCCATCTTTTACGGAATGAAAAATTACTTACCCACTTATGGAAATTTAGTAGGCTATAGAATTAAAGGAATGTCGGGGTGTACCATTTTTAAAAAACCACACATACTTAGTTCAGTTGAAACATTCCTCGAAGAATGTATTTTTAAGACATTATTAACTTCTACCTCAATGGAATAAATATCGATCATGGATGAAAACACTCAATGGGAATATTTAACAAGCTAAAACACCGTCTCTAGCAATGATTGATTAACTGTACAAAACATTAAAAATTATTGACACTGTTTCGGTAAACATTTTTCCAAAAAACATACAAAACCAGTTTAGAAGAAGAGATCAATTTTCTTTGAATTACCATATTGGAATTGTTTATATATTATTCATTTTCTTAATGTCATGAATGTGTAAAAAATGTATTTGATAGTGTCATTGACACGTTACTAAATGTTCCTGACAAAATGAAATATAGCATCATGGCTTGGTTGGACTTGATTGAAATGTGGATAAGGTAAGAGTTGGCACTAGTGAAGGGTAAAATGAATAATTTTCTTCCTCCAGTAGCTTACACTCTATCTATATAGGAAAAATTAAATTTTTTTACTTTACCTTACTAGTGTAAAAGATCCACAGGGATATTCCTAAAATATCATGAATTTAATGCCAATTAATAATTTCAAGTTTTAAGGGATAAAATCACACGACTATCATGTTGTGATGAAAGATTTAATATATGTTTCTTTCCCTTACCTTCTGACTCAAAATTAATGGCATACATTAACCAGAGTATGCTTCTTTTTCAAATCAATATGCAGTAAATCAATAGACCTTGTGATGTTTCCCATAATTAATAAGGACATTCCTATCATATTATGTGAATTATATATGTTCTTCCCACCATCATTCTTTGATATAATGGTCCACCTGATGGTTCACTTGGTTATAGAGGTTCTACTATGTGGTCCTTTCAATTATAGATGGATGTACCCCATTAAATTGTATATGAATATTTTGAATGGGTATGTTAAGAATCAAAGTCATTTAGAATAAGTATTGTAGAATGATATTGAAGAATATATTGAATTATATACCAATTACCTATCAAACATTGAAAACATAGGTCTCCCAATGTCTCATCACAATGAACAACTTATGGGTAAATGGAATTCTAGAAGAGATGTTCTTACAATGACCTTTACAGAGCAGGAGCAATAATATCTGTACATATTACATAATTGTGAAGATGTTGATCAATACATTGAATACCACAATGAAATTATTATATATTTGAATCCATTAAGGGATAAAGTATGGATATAAAATACATATAATCAATAGTTTATAGGATGGTTCAGAGATCAAATTTATAAGAAGTTATTTGAAAATTAAAATTCAATTTTTGAATTGCTTCAATGGCTAACTGATGGACCGAATACAAATTTTAAATTTTACACTAGTTTTTTAATCAATGGTTATACATTCTATACAAAAGAACAAAATGACTTCATTATGATGAAAAATAGTAGTGTTACTCTTGTGGCTGAAGCGATGCCCATATCTGGTTTCAATGATTGAAATCAACAATTTTCAAAAATTTCATATTTTGGAATTATGAAACAGATATATGAGTTGGATTATACAATATTTCAAGTGCCTCTTTTACATTGAAAATGGGTTGAAAATATTAATGGAGTGAATGTTGATGAAATGGGATTTGTGATGGTGAATTTCAGTGTATAATGGTAAAAATGAGTTGTTCATAATGGCATAACAAGCAGTGAAAGTAATTCTTGTCTTTGATCCCAAAACACAAGAATTAGTCAATTATACTGCTGGTGACTAAAACAAATGTGGAGTAAGATGAAAATTCAATCATGGATAACCCATTCATTGAGACATCACAATCATTTCATGCATGTCCCAATGTAGAAAATATATTGTCTGTTAGAGGGGGCCACAAGGAGGGGATTTGGATTCTCGAAAGAGGAACCAAATCCTTGAAACATTAAAAAAAATATAGCACAATGAAAAGGTAAAATTGTTTTTTAATATATTATGTTTTTACTCATAATATTATATGTTATCTACTGCAGTAGAAAAATATAAATTAAATGTTTGACTACTCATACAGACAATGTATCTTACACATGATGATGTTAAATCCATCAGAAGAACAAACTATAATGAAGGGAACCCTTTAGACAAACTCAATGGTATTGTTACGATATAATTTCTCAATTTAAAAAAAATATATAATGGAAAGTTGATTTAATTTAAACATTCCTTGTAGATTTCGATTATTTTAGAAGATTTATGTCCACCTATCAATCCTTTGAAAGAAGATAAACAATGTTGTCTCTACTCAATCAAAAAGGTAATCACGATGTTTTCATAGTAAATTCATTGTCCATAGAATTGCTTTATTGTTTCATATTTATGTTTACTTTATTTTTTTATAATTACTCACATAATATTTATTTTCTTATATAGGTGGATTATTTTGTTCAGGTTTCGGTGCTCTATCCATAATTCATCACTTTCTCCACAAAAACTTCAACATACTTTTTCTCCCTCAAAATATTTTCACCCCTACAGATTTGCATTTATCACTTTTCTTCATGTTATTTCCACTTCTTTTTTAGGAAGATCAATGATGCCACCTCTACTCAATGAAATCAGTAATTTTATGTTTTCAAAGTAAAATCATAGTGCATTAAAATAATGTATTGTTTCATATTTATGATTAATTTATTTCTTTTTAGTATTACTCACATAATAATTTTTTATACAGGTGGATTCTTTTTCTTGAGGTAGGGTTCTTTTTCTATATTTAATGCTTTCTGTACGAAAACATCCACATAATTACACTCCCTTAAAAAAATTTCACCCCTATAGTGTTGTATTTATCACTTTCCATCAATTTCTCTATACAGCCTTCACAGGAAGAGCAATGACACAACCTATCCTCAATGAAAGAGGTAATTTTTATGTTTTCAATGTAAAATCATTTTCCATAGAAATAATGTATTGTTTCATATGTATGTTTAATTTATTTATTTTTAGTATTAATCACATATTAATTTTTTCTCATATAGTTGGATTATTTTGTTTGTGTTAGGGTGATTTGTCCATCTTTCGTGCCTTTCTGCACCAAAACATCAACAAAATAATTGTCCCACAAAACATTTCAGTCATGTAGTGTTGAAATTTATCACATTCCTTTATGTTCCCTCCAGTGCTAAATCAGAGAGGTAATTATGATATTTATATATTAAAATATTTTTCCTTATAATTAATGTATTATTTTATATTTATTTTTAATTTATTTATTTTTAGTATTATTCATAATTATTGGTTTCTTATAGAGGTGGATTGTTTAGTTTTCTAGTTGAGGTGGTTTTCTTAAAACTACTCATGTAGTGTTGGCAGTCCAGAAAAGAAAGTCAATAGAAATTTTAATAACATTGATAGTTAGGATTGTTTTTGAATGTATGTAATAATTTTTATTTATTTAATTGTATAAAATAGTGTTTGAAATGTATATAATATTGTTTTTATGGTATTTGTGTTGTAAATTTAATTTGATTTGAATCTTCTATTGGGAGTTGTTTTTGTTGATATTTGGTATGTTTTTGTTCTGTTTATGCTACTTATGGAGCTATGGTGTGATGCAACAGCACACTACAGTGGTTCTGTAGTGTTTTGTTATAACACACTACAGTATGGCCCATTATTAGTGCTTTTAAAAGTGTTGATAAAGAAAACATTTATAAACACTTTTAAAAGAGCTGATAAAGGACACATTTATTAGCACTTCTAAAAGCAGTGATAAAGGTCATATTTATCACTGCTTTTATCTACACTGATAATAAGTCCATTATCATCACTTTTAAAAGTACTGATAAATTTCTTGGGATTTTAATTTCACTCATGTAGTCAACACCTTTCTAGTGCGGATAAGGACCATTCTAGAATTGTTAAAGGCCTATTTTGTAGTAGTGTATACCCACAGTTCTAAACCATGTGTATATAGTTTTTTTCCAATAGGACATCATTTAGAATATTCATCAGGAGAGTCTCCTTAGAGAATATGGTAACATAAGACATCATAATAGATATCTAACAATTGGGACTCTATCACTTGATTGAGGAGTGAAGGAGTAAACACCATCGACTGCAGAAAAGGTGCACTGTCTTGCTCCACTAGGGTCAGCTGCAGGGAGGCCAACTACTCCGAAGCTTCCTTCACCATGTGATCCTGGGAATTTATACTAAGATATTATTCTACAACATTGTCATTTCTATGAGTATAAACTATCTCGAAGTCATAGTCTTCTTGAAACTCCAACCAGTGCCACTCTCTCATGTTTAGGTCTCTCTGCGTGAAGACATATTTGAGACTCTGATTGTTTGAGTAAACTACAAAGAGAACTCTTAGAAGATAGTGGCTCCACATCCTCATGGATAAGAATACTGATACTAGATCTATGTCATGAGTTTCATATTTATAATCACAGGGTCTCAACATCCTTGACCCATACGTGATGACCACCTGCTATTACATCAACACGTAATTGAGCCCATCTACCAAGTATCATAATACACTACGAACCTCACGCCTTACTTTGTTATTCTCAATAATGGATAACTTTTCAACCTCATCCTTAACTCTTCAAAGGCCCTATATAATGTCTCAGACTAGGTAAACATTTTCCATTAACAAATCAGGGTGGTCAAAGAGGTTGTGATCCTGTGGACTTCTGCCCAAAAACTATTATAGTACCCCGGAAAACCAAGAAATCGCCGAACCTCTGACACACTATTTGGTGGATCCCAAGAAATCATTGCATCGATCATTGCTGGGTAAATGGCCAAACCATCCTCTGAAATGACATGCCTCAAAAAGTGAACCTCTTGTATCCAGAACTATCACTTTGAGAGTTTTTAATAGAGATGGTTCTCTCAAAGAAAATCATGGACCACCCTCAAGTGTTATTCATGATCCTTCTATGTTGTAGAGTAGATGAGTATTTTGTTGATAATGAAAACTAAAAACTGGTCAAGTGTAGTTGGAAATCCTTTTTTTCAATGTTATAAACATGGTAGGGGTATTCATCACACCAAAGGGAACTACTAGGAAATCATAGTGTCTGTTGCGACAAAAAAATGATAAATATGGAATATTATCCTCGGAAACACTCAACAGGTTATAGAAAGACCTAATATCGATCTTCAAGAACTATCTCACTACCCGTAACTATTCAAAGAGGACATATATTATATGCAATTATTAATTAATATTTATAGTTTTCTAGTTTATGAGAGGGTAATCCATGTAATGTCGTAAGCTCTCATCTTCCTTTTTCATGGACAACATAGGGGCTGCCTATGATGACACGTTGGGTCTGATGAAACCTTTATCTCGAAGGTCCTCCAACTATAACCATAACTCCAGAATCTCGATATATTCCATCTGATATGTCAGATGGGATATCAGAGAAATCCTGAGATGCAATTCGAAGAAAAAAATTCATCTCCCGCCTCAGAGGTAGTCATGGAACATCCTTAGGGAATATGTCTATATAATCCTCCATAACTAAAGGAAACTCAATAACAGAAGATCCTAATACACTAAGGTCTATACATTCCAACTGATGGGTGATAGGCTGAAGCTTCCTTCTCACAAAACTCACTTTTCCTACCATGAGACCCATATCGCTAGAAAATGAGAAACTCATATCATTGGTGTGTAGGAATCTGACTTGCCTATAGGGATAGTAAATCTAGGATCATACCCTGGAAAAACAATCCATACCCATGATGATTCACAAGGTTCCTTTATGATGATCAGAAGGTTCCATGTGAACCTTTCTCCAACAATAGATAGCTCTCTCTATCAGAAGATAAACGATACCAAATAAGAATTCCTCGTGGGAACCTCAAGATGAAGCTACTAGTATAACACCTCAACAGGGAGCTCCATATCTCAAATAAGGAGTATAGAGATAAATTATTGAATGAAACATATGTATACTAACACTGAATAATGTGTAGAAAATAAAAAAAAAATACGACTAATCTTGTCATGCACTATGGGGTCATAAACATCCACAACCTGTAGCTATCCATAACCCCAATTGCCAGCTCCCTAAGCCTGACATGGGTTGTCTGGTGGTGGTGGTAGAAGGTTCTCATAGAGAAGAAATCCACCAATATATCCTCCTACTCATTTTCTAGCTCTTCCTCTATGGGGACCACCCTATCCCCACATGAGATATCCTTGACCATAGAATTTCATCTACCATGGTTGAATGGAAGCTATCTTATTATGCTTCTCAAAACGTATAGTCAGGCAATCATGCGCCATGTTAACCCACCCAAAAAAAATAAATCACCACCCATTTATAGGCTTCACTTGTGCTTTGAACTTCCATTTTCCCATACGACTGCATGCATGTGCTTGTCGCACAAGGGTTTCCATCTCTGAGATCCCACCGAATGGTTCTTGCGAGCTGATATAGCTGAATCAACTTTGTGATTTCCACTACCAACCCAAGCAACCTGATGTCCCTCTAACTGAAATTTCTCTACCACCATAGCCTCCTCCAGCAGCCCGAAATAGGTGGGGATGCACTAGGGCACAATGTTGTCCTATATCTTGTAGTAGAGTCCCCACTCTAACTTATTTTCGTGGAAGTAGCCATCATAGATCATGTCAAGGGAGTACCATGTAAGGTTTGTCAATGTTGATGTGCCTCATCCACCATCATCCCTCCCTCTAATAGCTCCATTAGCTATTGGATCTAGACTGAATACATGTAGGTGGGGTAGTACTCCTCCTAGAATAGTTGTTGAAAGTCGGTCCATGTGAGTGTTGACTCATCACACATCTATGTAACAAGACTCTTCCAATTACATGATGCTCCATGGAAAAGGATAACTACCATTACAACCACTTGATCCATCTAGGTCAAAAAAATCTTGAAGATACAAACCACTGAATCTAGCTAATCCTCGGATTCTTGAGGATCTGGAACGTGACAGAACCTCAATGGTCTCTAGAGTTGGAGCTTACAAAGTATTCTGATCTTGCATGCATCCTCATCCTTATCCACTGGAATTATTTACTTCTAAAAAGGTGGAGGGGATGATACCTTTCCTCCTGGAAGAAGGGGAACATGGGATGTACCCTAAATAAGGCCACATCACTCACTAGTTAGTCATCATGATCCGAAACAGGTATCCTTGCTGGCTGTCATCGTAGAGTAATGTTGAGATTTATCAAGATGTAGCATGATTAGATGAGTATATATATATATAAGTAATGGGGAGATGAATCAAGAGGGATATTCAAATATTGAATACCATATGATGCATGTACCATTGATCCTTATAACCAATTTCTCAAAAAGTTGAGTCAACAAGAAGGTAGTCAAAGTCCTAGTGAATGGGTACGTCGACCTCCACACCATCAATCAACTCCCTGGCCTGCAATCCTCACTCGATACACTTTGAAACTATTTTCCAAAAATCTAACCAAATCCTCATAAGTTAATGTTTTAAAAACATCCTGAGTAAATGTAATGCCCCGACCCCAGAAGCCCAGAGCCTATGCATTATTTTAATACATTGGCATGATTATAAGTAATCAAGTCCCGAAAGATCGACCAGTTTAGCAGTATTGGAAAATAGATGACATACATGAACATTACATTACACATTAGAAAATAAAACACAACATTAATTATTCTTTGAGAACTCTATTAATACCATAGATTAACCCTGTATATCAATCATAATACACTTCATAGAATCTTGTGAAAATAACACATAAGAAAAGGGTGATCTCTGATGCTTAGTAATAGTAAGAAATACAACAGATGATAACATAAACATTAGGCATGGTGAATAATTGAAAACACATTCTTTTAAAAATAATAAAAATTAACACTTTATGGAAGGAATGTGAGTTGAGTAAATAATGCTGTAAGAAAACATTGTCATGGGTATTATAATAGTCTAATAGCCACAAGAAATATCAAGAACTAATCTCATAATGATGGAATGCACAATGCAGGACATCATAATCACATAGGCAAGGCCTTGTGCCAAGAATACAAATAAGATTTTGTCAATGCCTTGTGCCAAGACACTAGTTTGTCTCATGAGACCAACCGATGCATCGAGGAGCTATAACGGGCTCCACTCATCACTTACTAAGTCCAATTCATTCCTCATATGAAAATGTTGAAATATAATCTATACATTCATACTAAAAGTAGAATACTAAATGTCAATAATTTAACTACCAACCATGAATGGTGTAAAAATAGCACATCCATAGTCAAACAAAACTCATTAAATACAATATGGAAGAATTTATTATAATAAATTAACCTCAATAGAGAATAATTAAGGATATTTAAATAGAGGAAAATAATCAGCAAAAAAATTGAGAGAAATATACCCCTTTTTATTGAAGACATTTAAAAGTCTCAATATTTATCAAGAAGTTATTTAAAATTGATTTTTAAATCAAATTTCCCCATACCACTTTTAAATATATAAAAATAATATTAATTTTAAAACATTAATGTCCATATAAATGAATACCTAAAACCATTTTTAAAACATGGACATTAATGAGAAAGATTTAGAAGAATAAATCTTTAAAACATTCAAAATGATATTTTAGTTAGAGTTCCTAACCAAAAGAGAGACACATGAATAAAAATAAACGAGGCAATCATCAATTTATAATATCATGAAAATAAAATTATTCATGATATTCTATGTCAAAGTACATTATTTTACACCATAAAAAGGGAAATGGCGTATAACAACAACTAAGTCTCAAAGGAATGTAAATTGAGATGAAATAACTTATGAAGGACATATCTTAAGGTTAAGGATAAATCAACGACATAATTATGTGTGAAAAATATAAATACACTCAATATGATTGGAAATTTAGTGAAAATCAATCAGAGTACATATACTCATATTCTTGTAAATACAACACCAATGACTTGGATGTTTAACTCAATGAATGAAAATTGAGTTAAGATTACTCATATCATGTTCATATAAATGACTTGAAAATTATCAATGGAGTGATTATGTGTATAAAAAGTATATCCACACAAAGGGGAGTGTAAATTACTACATAAATAATAAATAGATATTCCACACTAAATATTTGAGTAAAATAATCAATGAATTATGTGTAATGCCCAATGAGTGTAAATTGAATTTTTAAATTCCCTTATCGATTTGGTAACTCACAAAACATACACACCATGAAAGAAGGATCAAAAAAATAAAGATTTAATTACCCATAAATTAAATTATGTTACAGCAAGAATAAAATCATGGGCAGTACATACACCACACAAAAGGAAATAATGGCTAATATAGCATGAATCTCACATGAATAAAAACTGAGATGAAAAACACTTACCACGTTGTAATCAATAGAGTTGTATGAAAAAAGATAATAAACATCAAATTAATCAAATAATAACATGAATATAAAGATAATAATGATAATATATATCAAATGGTAGTAAAAAATACACCACATGCTATAAATAAGTGGCGAACAATGGAAATCTCATGAAATTAAGAGTGTTATAAGAAACCCCTTACCTTGTGTCAGACCTGACCCGTTCATTCTTCAATCTCCTGAAAAAAAAAACTAAAATTAATTTCTACTTTCATCAGAACTTTTTTCAAATTTATTATTTCTCTTATATCACTTATTATCACGTTATAAACATTACGTACTCATTTAAGTTAATAACGGTCATTTTGTTGATATTTGGTACTCGAGTCAAAAGTAAACTTATAATTACATGTTGTCCATGTGGTAAAAATTAATTTATCTCCAGAATGATATTCAAGAATTCTATATCATATATATCTTATATACCCAATATATATATGTATTTATAATAGTACATAACATTTGGAGATAGGAAATGAAATGCACTGTTCATAGAGACGGCAAGTTGTACGTACGCATGAACGCTATTTTCATTTCTAGTTCGTATTGTAATTGAATGAATACATAATGATACATAGATAGATTATAATTCCAGTGTACTATCATAAATAGTTTTAGTAACTCCATCCTTTATAGGTTCCATGATTGGAATAAATGAGTCATATCACTTGGAGGGGGTGGTAATCTGCACTTCCTCAAATGAAATCATCACATTTACCAATTATGAAAACCATAAAGTTATAATTTAAATTAAAGATATAGAAGCATAGAAACTATATAAATATAATATATATCACATATAAATATAGTTCCATATTAATGGTCACCATAAGAGGTGGTAGGAGATTATTGAACAATCATTATTTCGTGAGGCAGTAGTGCACCGTCCACGGAAACAATATGTTCTTTTCCCATTAGATAGAGTTGTGTGTAAGTGTAGATCAAATAATTGTTATAACAACAACATATTATATTGATGATACTGTTTTTGTTATTAAATAAATTAATAAAAATAGTATAGGTTGTTGGAGAAGTAAAATAAAAGAAGATAACTTTAGGGAAGACGTTACCTTAAAATTGGGTAACTCCCTTTGGTTTGAACCAAAATGATTTCTTGAAGTTCCTTCTGCCAAAGGTAATGATTATAGGTGTAAGGGACGGATATTAATAGATTATTTGGTAAGAGTTTGGATGAGTCAAGGGGCTTGAGAGGTTTGAGTAATGGGTTATAGGTGAGGGCTTTTAATAAGCGGGAGGAGGGGCTCTTTAGGAAACAATGAAAATATTATTTTATTATATAATGATTTTTGGTTTATAAAAGTCCAAAAATAATTATGTTCAAAGATAAGATTACTATTGTTCAAAATAAAATCATAAAATAAAAATTTTAGTGTATTTGGATATTGTTTTAATTTTTATAATCTTATTTATTTTAATCATTTACTAATGAGGTAAAAACTGTATCATTGTTATGTCATAAATAATTTTATTTTTTTGATGTCTAAAAATTAAAAAAAATACCACGATTAAGAAATATTTTTATCTTTCCTAATAATTTTTTTATTTAAAACGATTACTTATATAACCCAATGTAAAAATTAATTTACTAAAAGATATTTGTTTATGTCATATTTGCCATTACATTAAGTTAATTAAAATAAAGTGTCATTATCACTCTTAAGTGGCTCCATGTGGTCCCAAAAGACCCCATGCATTCCCATGGTTGTCCACAACTCATCCAATAAGGTTAGGTCAAGTGTTAAGTTAATTTTGTATTATTATAATATTCTTTTTACCTTGAATTTCCCTATTTACCTTTAACCGCGGTAAATTAAAGTCCGAAGTTACTATTCAAAAAAAATTATTTTCATCTTATTGAGCCACATTTTACTTACTAATAATTACCATGTTTTTTGTATTTTTGAAATTCAATTTACAGAAGCTGTAAAATTTCATTTAAATAAAAAAGTCAGATTTTTAACTGTTACTTAGTAGTTTCACTATTCATCAAAAATTGACGTTTTTTAGAAAAATACCAAAAATTCAGCCTATGCTATATTTGATATTTAAAATTCAAAAATGTTGTCCATTTTACCAAATTCAAAACATAGAAGTTTGATTAATTACTTTAAAATTAATTCCTGTTGTCAAAACAAAAAGCGTGTTTTTAAGAAATAATGACTATCAAAAGATTGACACTTGTTTATATTTAATTTCAATGTAAAATTACATCCAATTACCAAAATTGGATTAAATGGTAAAAATATAATCTAATTACACTTCAAACCCAATTAAAAAGATAATCTAACCATATAAATAAATTAGATTAAAATGTAGTTTTGAATTAAAATACAATATTTCTCACTATTCATAAAAAATGAACATTATTAGAAAAATACTAAAATTTCATCCAAAGTAAATTTTGTTTTTTCCCAGGTATGGATGAACATTCATAAGTTAAGCTGGCTTTATTTGTATCCACAAATTCTATGGGATATTGCATCCTCTGTTGGGAACCCTATTAGACGTCATAAACAAACAGACAATCCTAGATTTGGTCATTATGCTCAGATCATAGTGGAGGTAGAAATGATAACTACCATAGTGGAAGAGGTAGTCTTCACTACTAGGGATGATATCATATATTGTAAAATTTGATATGAGATAAAGATGAAATTTTGCCTTAATTGTCAAAACATTTGGAATTTAATTTCAGAATGTAACAGGAATAAGATTTGTTGCTCTTGGAAATATAGATGGAATGATGCTAGGAGTTGTCGATGGAAGCCAGTTGATCAGGGTCAATTAAAACCTGACACAAACATCTGCAATGGACAAGAAGTGATTGAGAAGGTGGATGCTCAGAGACCCAATGTTGATGTTTCCCCTTCTGATAAGGACAAGAATCATGATCTAGAGAACCCACCACAGCAGGCGACCATAGTACAGGTGGTGACTATAGTACAGGAGGTGACCATAGTGGATGATGTTGACGCTACTAATGCAATGAGTAAAAGTCAGGACACTCAGCATAAGGGTGATGTGCCTTCTGGTCAGGTAGTTATAGATCATGATGCAGTTGATAAAGGGGCATCATCAGGGAATGACTATTCTAATATATCTATGTTTAAGGTCTCTGGTGCTCGGATCATAACTGACTCAGTGTTTCATGATCCCCCCGTGAGAGGATATCTGATTGCACAACTCACTGAGGACTCAGAAGAAAATTTCTCACAAGTACCTTCATCTAAAGTTGCAAGAAGGAAATCACCTGCATCTCTTACAAAGCCTATTAATTCAGGGAACATGTTTACCTCCCTCTCTAATGATAAATATGGACGTAGAGATGATTCTAATGATACATTGGATGAGGATACGTCAGATCCTAAGGAATTCTTAGCTCCAAGATATGCTGGACCTTGCACGAGACGAAGGTCTTCTAATCAATGAAGACAATCTTCTAGAACTGCCAGGGTCTTGGGAATTATCCCACAGTCAGAAACCTAAACAATATTATAATAACCAATAAACCCATGTTAGTAGGTATTGCTGATCCAATAATGAATTTTGAAAGATGGATGACTTTTAATTGGAGTACTATGGGCTACTCACTTGTTTCATCTAATCAACATGTGAATGAGATTTAAACTTTATGGTTTCTAAAACACAATAGTGTCATCATTGATTCCTTTCAAAATGATCAGTAGTCAGTACAAATATTTTGTTGTTTTAAATCAAATAATTTTTGTGTGACCTTTGTGTATGCTTTCAATCGGTACATTAGAAGGAAGAAATTATGTGAATCCCTTCTTGATATTTCTGACAACATGTCTACTATATGGATTTTTATTGAATATTTAAATTCCATTCTGAGGCCAGAGGAAAGAACTGGGAGCATATTTTTTAGAGATTCCGCTAAATATTTTTATGCCTTCATTTATCATTGTAGGTTTCATGAAGTTCCAATTTCAAGTGTGAATTTTACTTGGAGCAGATACACTTTTAATGGGAGGCAGGCAAGTAAGATAGACAGATGTCTAATTAAGCTGGTTGTCATAAGTGACATGATGGAAGTTTCTGGGATGACTCTTCCCATGCCTCATTAGCATCATAATCCCATTTTGGTTGATCTATGTTTCAGTTGTCTGAGTTTTTCACCTTTACCCTTCATGTTCAATAATTCTTGGTTGGTTATGCCTAGATGTAGGGAAATAATCTCTGAGGCTTGGGAAACAGATGTCATAGGTAGCTCTTTGTTCATTCTGACTACTAAGAAGAAAATTGTTAAAGCTAGACTCAAATATTGGAGTAAAAAATCCCTCTCCAACATTTTTATTGATAATAATGAAGCTGAATCTCATCTGTTAAGCTGTTAGAAAAGGAACATGCAACATGACACTCCATCACAAGAAGAGATGGAAGCTGTTTCAAAGCATGATAGTCTCTTGAATCTTATGGATAATCAAGACTGAAATCAACTCAAATTTAAGTTGCTCAAGGATGGGGATAGGAACTAAAAATTCATTCATTGCATGCACAAGTAGAAAAAGGTTAGAAGAAATATTAGGGATTTAAAGATTGATGATAATATTCTGGCTTCGGAAAATGACATTATTAATGGTGTGACATCTTATTTTGAAAATTTATACTCTGAATCTTGTGAGAACATCATTGAAAAGATTATTAGATGTTTTTAACCCAGTGTTGATGATAATCAGAATAGAAAACTTATTGAGACTTCTTCCCAAAAATAAATACATTATGGACTTTTCTCTTTAAATATGGACATTGTTTCTGGTCCCGATGGCTTCACAAACAAATTTTTCATGTTTTACTGGGATATTATTCATAATGAAGTGATCAGTGCTGTCAGATAATTCGTTCATTATTCCATTATGCCATTTGGGATGAATTTTAATTTTATTGCATTGATCCCTAAAAAGTAAAATGCCTTAGATATTAAAGATTTATGGCCTATTGCCATTGGGAATTCTATTCCAAAGTAATCAACAAGATCAGGGGTATCTGGTTAGGTGATTTCTCTAAAAGTATTGTCTTAGATAATTAGTTTGGCTTTGTACCTAGAAGAAAGATTCATAATTTCCTTTTCACTACTTCAGAATGAATTAACATTATGAAAAAAAGTTCAACATGGTAATATGGCCCTGAAGATTAAAATATCAAAGGCCTTTGTCACAATAAGGTGGGACTTTATGTTTTCAATTCTTAATATGCATGGCCTATCAGAGAAGTTAATTGGTCTGATCTATACCATTTTGAAAAGTGTTCTCTTATCCATTCATATTAATGGCTCCCCTAGGGGTTTCTTTTAATGCACTAGAGGGGTTAGACAAGGGGATCCTTTATCTGGGATTCTTTTTTCTATGGATAAGAATTACCTGAGTGAATTTCTTCATGAACCTGTCAGCACTGGTATTTATCAAAGAATGAGGGCTGGTAGGAATCAATTTGATCCTTTACATTTACTCTATGCTGATGATATACTTATGTTTTGTAAGGAATAAAAGAAAACAACTTTGTGCAACAAGAGTAACTTCTCACACTATAACGAGGTTGTAGGACAGTTGATCAGCTAGAACAAATCCATTGATGTCTTTGAGGAAGGCATTAGAATTTTGAACCAAAATAGGGCCGATCGTAGGCTCGATGTCAGGAGAGGCATAATGCCCTTTAATTATCTTGGGGTTCCCTTATTTTGGGGAAGGGTGAAACGTTCCCATTTAGAAGACATACCTCTAAAAACTACCAATCACATAGCAAGTTGGAAAGGGAAGAGCATGTCTCGGGCTGGTAGTGTTTTCCTTGTCAACTCTATTATTACATCCATGTTTGTCTATTCATTTTCTGTGTATAGATGGCCAACACTGCTTCTAAAGGAATTTACTGGAATGATTATGAATTTCATTTGGACTGGATCAATACATCATAGGAAACTTGTTACTGCTTCAGGGATGGAATGTATAAATGTAACACCCCAATATTTCATAGTGTGTTATTTCTTCAAAATAATTCAATGACTTACACTACACGCAACACTGAGTTCAATCACACCATGACTTACAAAAACAAGCCATTCAAAAGAGGTTATGAATAGTATTATATAAATTTTAAACTTTATATAATCCTTATAATTTTAGAATCCATATTATGAGTTTCTTAGATATAATGCAAGAACAAATTCATTTTCAGTATTGCACTTTTATCAACTTTTAATAGTGAACCCTTTTTAAATACAATATATTAAACTTTTTGACTAAATGGGGACATCAAAATTTAAAATGAAATATCCCAAGCTTCCACGGTACGCTTTCTTTGAATAATACAGTAGCGTGTGTTGTACGCAACCTTGAGTTTTAACACACACCACAACCAATCAAACTAGCCGTTATGAATAGTAATACCTACTTTTCGAAATTATATATATTTTATATTTTAAAATGGACTTCATTTTTGGATTCGGAATATCGAAATTAGCCTAGGGTGAAATTTTGGTACTTTTCGGATAACTTTTATATTTTGATGAATAGTGAAAATTACTAAATTTTAATTAAAAACAACTTTTTTAATCAAAATAATTAATAGTGATAAATTATGAATTTTAGTAGTTTTAAAGTATATTTAGAATATATTTTTACCATTTAATATAATTTTGATCATTGGACATAATTTTACAATTAAACCGAACATAAACAAGTGTCAATCTTTTGATAGTTATTATCTCTTAAAAACACGCTTTTTGTTTTGACAGCGGGAATTAATTTTAAATTAATTTCTGCCACTTCTGTGTTTTGAATTTAGGAAAATGGATTCCATATTTGGAATCAGGATGTTCAAATTGTGTAAATAGGTAACTTTTATTTTTAGACATTTTGAATAATTATTGCGGTAAATATTTTATTTACCATGGTTAAGGGTAAATCCGGTAAATAAGGGTTAAAAAATAATATTATAATAATACTAAATTACCCTAAAACGTGTCCTAACCCTATTGGTTGATACATGGTCGACCATGGGCATCTTTGGGTCTATTTTGGGACCCCATGGATCCACTTGTAAGTGATAATGACACTTTATTTTAATTAAGTTAAAATGAATACAAAAATGACACAAGCATATATCTTTTAGAAGAACAATTTTTACATAGGGTTATAGATGTTTGATTTTCAATTTTAAATATTCATTAGAAAGATAAAACGATTTCCTACATAATGTTATTTTATTTTTAATTTTTAGACATCAAATAAGTTAAATTATTAATGACACAATAATGATGAAATGTTTACCTCATTAATAAATCATTTAAATAAATAAGATTATAATGATTAAAATATTAGCTAAAACCTGTCCAATTCTTATTGGTTGATGTTATTTAGAATATTATTCATCTTATCTTCGACCTCAATGATTTTTGGACCATTATAAACCGAATATAATTATATTATAAAGTAATACTTTCACTCTTTCCTAAAGAGCCCCTCCTATCCCTTATAAAAGGAGACCACTTCTACTCATTCCTTACACCTCTAAAGCCACTTGGCTCGTCCAAACCCTGCCCAAATAATGTCCCCAAATCCCTCTCCTCCTCCTTGAAGCTTCCCCTTAGGCAGAAAGCATTTCAAGAAGTCCTTTGGTTCCAACCAAAGTGAGTTACCTAGATTAAAGGTAACGATTTCTCTTAAATTATTTTCATTTATTTTGCTTCTCCAACCCCCAAACTCTTTTTATTTCCTTTCTTTTGTAACAACACCAGTATCCAAAAAATTCTAGGATGTTGTTATAATAAGGATTCAAACTACACATACACACAACTCCATCTAATGGATGATGAACATAATGTTTCTGTGGATGGCAAACTAACGCCTCACGAAACGATGATTGTTCAAATACATCTTACCACCTCTCATGGTGGCCATTATGATGGCACTGTAATTAAATATGATATTAATGATATATATTTTATATATAAGCTTCTATAATTCCATTTTATTTCATATCATTATTCGTTTCATGTTGTATATACATACGATAATTTCATTTGAGGAAGTGCGGACTACCGCCCCCTTAAAATGATATGACTCGTTCATACCACACATGGAACGTATAAAGGATGGTGTTAATGAACTTAAGTAACATATATGAAATATTATATTATACTTGAATAATAATATACCTATGTATCATTTGGATTCAATACTTTTAAAATGAAAAATTAAATGGAAGTAGCGTTCGTGCGTACGTATGGACTACCGTCTCCACGAACGCGATGAGATTCATTGTCCATCATATCCATTCAAGTATAATTATAATTTGATGATTTAAAAATAGTATCTAAGGACTTTATATCATTCTGGATATGAATAATATACATCCCATTAATAACGAATATGGCTCACATAACAAAGAATATAAAGTAAAATGAACCCGTTAACACCCGAAATGACGATAATTCTAAGATATTATTAACAAATCAATGTTAAAAGATCATATATGATATCATATTAAAGTAAATGATTCTTGTATTATTCAATAACAATTATTTCACCATTATATAGGAGGTAAACCTACCATCGACCAAGGAAAAAGTACAAAGTAAGGGATTCTCTTATCTCACTTTCAATTTCGTGAGATTTCCATTATTCACCACTAAATTATTGAAAGTGGTGTATTGTGTATGGCCATTTGATATATATTATCATGATTCTCTTTATATTCATGTTATTCTGTAAATCATTTGGTGGTTATTAACTTTTTTCCATACGACTCAGTCGATTAACATGGTAAGGGATTTTCTAATCTCACTTTTAATTTCGTGAGAATTCCATTGTTCACCACTTAATTATTGCATGTGGTGTATGTGTACTGCCCATGATTGAATTCATTGTGTAATATACTTTAATTTATGGGTATTTACATCATCATGGTATGATACCTTTTTCATGGGTGTATGTTTCGAAAGTTACCTAATCGATAAGGGAATTTGAAATTTCAATTTCCACTCATTTGGCTTTACACATATTTCATTGATTATATTACCCCAAGATTATGTGTGAAATCACTATTCATTTGATTATGTCATAATTTCCACTCCCCTTCCTGTGGATATAAGTTTGATACACATAATCACTCCATTGATAATTCTCAAGTCATTGATATGAATTTGATAAGAGTAATTTTAACTCATTCACCATTTGTTGAGTTAAACATCCAATTCGTTGGTGTTGTTTTTACAAGAATATCTGTGAATATCATTTGATTGTTTTACACTGAATATCCAATCATATTTAGTGTATTTATATTTTTCACACATAATTAAGTCGTTGATTTATCCTTAACCTAAGGATACAGCCTTTATGAGAGATTTCATCTCAATTTACATTCTATTGAGACTTCTTTGTTGATATACACCAAATCACTTTTATGTGGTGTATATAATGTACTTTGACATAGTATATCATGAATCCCTTTATTCTCATGATATTACAAAGTTTTGATTACCTCAATTATTTGTATTCAAGTGTCTCTTTTGGTTAGAATCTCTAACTAAAATACCATTTTTAAATGTTTTAAAGATTTATTCTTCTAAATCTTGCTCATTAATGTCCATGTTTTAAAAATTGTTTTAAGGATTTATTTATATGGACATTAAAGTTTTAGAAATTAAAACTCCTTTTAAAAAGTTTCAAAGTGGTATGGGACACTTTGATTCAAAAATCTACTTTTAAATGGCTTCTTGACAAATAGTGTGACTTTTAAATGTTTTCAAGAAAAGGGGGATATTTCTCTCAAATAGTCTTGATGATTATTTTCATCTATGTCAACATCCTTCATTATTCTTGATTGAGGTTAATGTGATACAATACAATCTTCCATATTGTATCGAATGAGTTATGTTTGACTGTGGATGTGCTGTTTTTATACCATTCATGGTTTGTGGTAAAAGTATTGACATTTCGTAAGCTAGTTTTAATACGAATATTTATGTTATGTTTAAACATGTTCATATGAGGAATGCATTGGACTTAATAAGTGACGGGTGGAGCCCGCTATAGCTCCTCGATGCATCGGTAGGTCTCATGAGACAAACTAGTGTCTTGGCACAAGGCCTTGGAAAAATCTTATTTGTAGTCTTGGCACGAGGCCTTGGCTATGTGGTTATGATAGTCTGGCATTATGCATTCCATCATTATGAAAGTGGATATTGATATTGCATGTGATCATTAGACTAGTAGAATATCCATGTGAGTAAGTAAATGGCATTATTTCATTTTACCTTTGCCATTTTATGCTGAAGTTCAAGTTTAAAAGGATTTTGTTTTAGTTATAAATTGCCTTAAGTGTTTATGCTTATTTATGAAAGCTTCTGCTATAATGTTATCCTTACTGAGCATCTGAGCTCACCCCTTTCAATGTTTTATTTTTTTTCCCAGGATTATGAAGAAGTAATTTATGAATGACCTGCAGGGATAGTATGAGGGGATATGAAGAAAAGATGTTTTTTATAATGTAATGTAAAAATTTATGGATGTATCTAGTTATTCCAAGGCTACTAAACTAATCGGTCTTTCGAGACTTGATCTTTATCATGATCACGCCAATGTTATGTAATAATGCACCGACTCTAGGTAACTAGGGTCGGGGCGTTACAGTTGGTATCAGAGGAAGTTTAGTACAAACCTTGGTAGCTAGATTTAGATAAACTCTGATTAGAGCACGTAGACCTAAGATGAACTTTGAGGATTAGTATAAAAGAACTTCCTAGAATTTTGGTATTGTAGAGATTTTGTGAGTTTTCTGAGCAATACATCCCTGTCTGGATACGAGCAGGTAGAGGCGGCTCTGGCACAGATGTACCTAGGGGTAAAACCCGAAAACACCGCTTTGAGCTAGACTCGAACGGGAACTGGTGCACGACAACGGGCCTTGCTGCACTCTTGGTTACGACACTCCCGGGGGATATTCTTAGGATAATTTACATTTTCTTTACAAACCGATTTAAGTAATATATACATAAGATGAGAGTAAATGACCTTGGTTAATCCTAATATGTTTCAAATTGAGAATATGGTGATATTTTAATCTCTAAATGATTTTACGACTACTATTACTCATACAATGATTTCTGGTTTTAGTCAATGGCTGGATTCCAAGGAAGTCATAGTGACTTTGAGAATGATGTACAAGGTGGGAACGATGGTGGCGATGAGCAACAAAATGTAATGTTGATAGGCGTAAAAGATATCGTCTTTATGCCAAATCAGTTTTCCAAAAATATGATCAACAACATATATATTAACCAACTCCCAGACTCAACAATGAAGAGAAAGGTGATAAATGATAAGATCTCCAGCAATGGAGACCATGGAGAAAAGAAACCTCAATTTTCATCATGCAGGAAATGTGGAAAGAGACACCCAGGAAAGTGTCTCAATGGGACAACGAAATGTTTTACGTGCGGGAAGGAAGGACATAAAGTGAAGAATTGCCGAAGAAAAATGAAGAGTACTATGGAAGAAGATAAAAATGGTCCCAAGAGTCCAGTTACAGTCATTTGCCGTAAATGTAGGGGACCTGGCCATTACCCGAGTGAATGTCCTATTCTATAGGATATTTTCTTGGTCAAAGAAGAAGCAATGTGGAAATAAATGGTTGGAGAAAAATTTAAAAAGTATTAGCACTCCTTGTTGATGGGTTTGCTTTGGAATAATTTTCTCTTGTATTTGTAACCCCGCTGTTTGCCATGTGAGAATGATATTTGAGGAAGAATTGTCTCTTCTCTTGTGGATATAGGTATAAATAACCATTTGGTTTTATATGATCATTGGGGTTTGAGAAAATGATAAGTTATTATAATTTGGGATGAAAATGCAAAGTATGATATAACATTTGTGGTTAAATTATGTTATTTTGAGGAATTTATCTCATTTTGGTAATATTATAAAATATAGTTTTTGAAAAAGGACAACACGTAGACCGTGTGACAACCCATCGCGTCGGGAAAAGCTGTGGGAATCGAACCCACAACCAAAGTGCGATTGGGATTTATCGCCTACCACTGGACTACGTGAAGTCCCTGGTTAGTGTGACTATTTTTTTTGTTAAATGATTTTATTTATCAATAATAAGATGATTTGGGTTCTATGTCTTATCAAATGAATACCCTTGGTATAGGAAAATTATTTGGTGATTAAGTGATAAATGTTTTTTTGGAAGATGTTCGTTTTGTTAGGAACACTATATGCCCAAGGAAAATAGAATACAATGAGGTTTCATTTGTAGAGTAATGGTGGATTTTTATCTACGTTTTTATTGTTGATTTATAGTGATTTGGGTTATTTATGGAAATGATTAACCTATAACAGAGAATATGTTATGATGTTAATCGCTTTTAAGTATGTGACTTTAAGAGTATTTGATGTCATTTGGAGATACAATGTAACATGGGAGACTACATAATCAAATTCTTCTATGTTTTGGGTTTCAATATTAGTTTGGATTATATTAAAGGATTGTAAGGACAATTCGTTATTGAATGGTATCTATTTAACTTTGGGGCATTGTTGGTTTAATTTTAGAAATTAAGATTAGTGCATATTTATCTCAATGAATATCCTTTTGGGGGATCATTAGATCATTCACTAACCATTTTGGTTTTGATTAATCTTCAAATACAATGTAAATATATGGGTTATCCTACATGGATCATGTGATTCTATAGAAGTTTATTCTAGTTCTTCCAGTGTGACCAAGTCTTCTTGAATACTCATCGTTAAAAAAAAATTGAGTTAGTGGTGGAAATTTATTAAAGAATGAAAATCTACTTAAAATTTAAGTATATCTCATAATGTTCTTAGTCAATATCATAAATAAATTCCTCTTCCTTATGTAATATAACTTTAAAAAAAATGTTGTCCTAGATGGTACATTAAATCATCACTAATTTATGGCTTTGGGATTGTTGGCCTTTTCATAGCCATGTTCTCTACCACTCTCCATCAGGTAATTGATGGTTATATTTTTCTTCCATATCCATATTTTAGTACATGGAACCCTAGTATGTGTTATTTTCAGTAATCTTCATACTTTCGACTCTTTATTTTAAATAGAGGCCTCATTAATTCATTTTTCGATGTGGGATTTCAACTAAGATATTTTGAAACGTCAAAAATGTGTTCTCCTAATACCCTATGTTTTGTTGAACCGATGGTATTTCAAATCATCATAGATTGATGAATTTAAGGACCTCAATTTTATACTTGTTTGTGATTGATGACCTCAATCACTACCTATAAATATTTACGTTTTTCCTCCAATTATATGTCTCAAATTGCCACCAATGTTCTCCTAATCGAGATCATAATTTGGTGGTGACCCTTTCATTTCTCTTTTCCTCATATTAAGACTAAATTTTAGTAACCCAATTTCCGATGTGGGTTTTCCCACAAATATATTATCTATTTACAACCTTTTATTTTTGAAGAACAATTTCAAATTGCGAGGACGCAATTTATTGAAGGAGGGGAGAATGTAACACCCCAAGATTTCATAGTGTGTTATTTCTTCAAAATAATTCAATGACTTGCACTACACACAACACTGAGTTCAATCACACCATGACTTACAAAAAAAATCCATTCAAAAGAGGTTATTAATAGTATTATATAAATTTTAAACTTTATATAATCCTTATAATTTTAGAATCCATATTATGAGTTTCTTAGATATAATGCAAGAACAGATTCATTTTCAGTATTGCACTTTTATCAACTTTTAATAGTGAACCCTTTTTAAATACAATATTTTAAACTTTTTGACTAAATGGGGACATCAAAATTTAAAATGAAACATCCCAAGCTTCCACGGTACGCTTTCTTTGAATAATACAGTAGCGTGTGTTGTACGCAACCTTGAGTTTTAACACACACCACAACCAATCAAACTAGCCGTTATGAATAGTAATACCTACTTTTTGAAATTATATATATTTTATATTTTAAAATGGACTTCATTTTTGGATTTGGAATATCGAAATTAGCCTAGGGTGAAATTTTGGTACTTTTCGGATAACTTTTATATTTTGATGAATAGTGAAAATTACTAAATTTTAATTAAAAACAAATTTTTTAATCAAAATAATTAATAGTGATAAATTATGAATTTTAGTAGTTTTAAAGTATATTTAGATTATATTTTTACCATTTAATATAATTTTGATCATTGGACATAATTTTACAATTAAACCGAACATAAACAAGTGTCAATCTTTTGATAGTTATTATCTCTTAAAAACACGCTTTTTGTTTTGACAGCGGGAATTAAATTTTAAATTAATTTCTGCCACTTCTGTGTTTTGAATTTAGGAAAATGGATTCCATATTTGGAATCAGGATGTTCAAATTGTGTAAATAGGTAACTTTTATTTTTAGACATTTTGAATAATTACTGCGGTAAATATTTTATTTACCATGGTTAAGGGTAAATCCGGTAAATAAGGGTTAAAAAATAATATTATAATAATACAAAATTACCCTAAAACGTGTTCTAACCCTATTGGTTGATACATGGTCGACCATGGGCATCTTTGGGTTGATTTTGGGACCCCATGGATCCACTTGTAAGTGATAATGACACTTTATTTTAATTAAGTTAAAATGAATACAAAAATGACACAAGCATATATCTTTTAGAAGAACAATTTTTACATAGGGTTATACATGTTGGATTTTCGTTTATAAATATTCATTAGAAAGATAAAAAGATTTCCTACATAATTATATTTTATTTATAATTTTTATACATCAAATAATTTAAATTATTAATGACACAATAATGATGAAATGTTTACCTCATTAATAAATCATTTAAATAAATAAGATTATAATGATTAAAATATTAGCTAAAACCTGTCCAATTCTTATTGGATGATGTTATTTAGAATATGAGTCATCGTATCTTCGACCTCAATGATTTTTGGACCATTATAAACCGAATATAATTATATTATAAAGTAATACTTTCACTCTTTCCTAAAGAGCCCCTCCTCTCCCTTATAAAAGGAGACCACTTCTACTCATTCCTCACACCTCTCAAGACACTTGGCTCATCCAAACCCTGCCCAAATAAGCTCCCCACATCCCTCTCCTCCTCCTTGAAGCTTCCCCTTAGGCAGAAATCATTCCAAGAAGTCCTTTGGTTCCAACCAAAGTGAGTTACCTAGATTAAAGGTAACGATTTCTCTTAAATTATTTTCATTTATTTTGCTTCTCCAACCCCCAAACTCTTTTTATTTCCTTTATTTTGTAACAACACCAGTATCCACAATATACTATGATGTTGTTATAAGATGGATTCAAACTACACATACACACAACTCCATCTAATGGATGATGAACATAATGTTTCTGTGGATGGCAAACTAACGCCTCACGAAACGATGATTGTTCAAATACATCTTACCACCTCTCATGGTGGCAATTATGATGGCACTGTAATTAAATATGATATTAATGATATATATTTTATATATAAGCTTCTGTAATTCCATTTTATTTCATATCATTATTCGTTTCATGTTGTATATACATACGATAATTTCATTTGAGGAAGTGCGGACTACCTCCCCCTTAAAATGATATGAATCGTTCATACCACACATGGAACGTATAAAGGATGGTGTTAATGAACTTAAGTAACATATATAAAATATTATATTATACTGGAATAATAATATACCTATGTATCATTTGGATTCAATACTTTTAAAATGAAAAATTAAATGGAAGTAGCGTTCGTGCGTACGTACGGACTACCGTATCCACGAACGCGATGAGATTCATTGTCCATCTTATCCATTCAAGTATAATTATAATTTGATGATTTAGAAATAGTATCTAAGGACTTGATATCATTCTGGATATGAATAATATACATCCCATTAATAACGAATATGGCTCACATAACAAAGAATATAAAGTAAAATGAACCCGTTAACACCCGAAATGACGATAATTCTAAGATATTATTAACAAATCAATGTTAAAAGATCATATATGATATCATATTAAAGTAAATGATTCTTGTATTATTCAATAACAATTATTTCACCATTATACAGGAGGTAAACCTACCATCGACCAAGGAAAAAGTACAAAGTAAGGGATTCTCTTATCTCACTTTCAATTTCGTGAGATTTCCATTATTCACCACTAAATTATTGAAAGTGGTGTATTGTGTATGGCCATTTGATATATATTATCATGATTCTCTTTATATTCATGTTATTCTGTAAATCATTTGGTGGTTATTAACTTTTGGCCATACGACTCAGTCGATTAACATGGTAAGGGATTTTCTAATCTCACTTTTAATTTCGTGAGAATTCCATTGTTCACCACTTAATTATTGCATGTGGTGTATGTGTACTGCCCATGATTGAATTCATTGTGTAATATACTTTAATTTATGGGTATTTACATCATCATGGTATGATACTTCTTTCATGGGTGTATGTTTCGAAAGTTACCTAATCGATAAGGGAATTTGAAATTTCAATTTCCACTCATTTGGCTTTACGCATATTTCATTGATTATATTACCCCAAGATTATGTGTGAAATCACTATTCATTTGATTATGTCATAATTTCCACTCCCCTTCCTGTTGATATAAGTTTGATACACATAATCACTCCATTGATAATTCTCAAGTCATTGATATGAATTTGATAAGAGTAATTTTAACTCATTCACCATTTGTTGAGTTAAACATCCAATTCGTTGGTGTTGTTTTTACAAGAATATGTGTGAATATCCTTTGATTGTTTTACACTGAATATCCAATCATATTTAGTGTATTTATATTTGTCACACATAATTAAGTCATTGATTTATCCTTACCCTAAGGATACGGCCTTTATGAGAGATTTCATCTCAATTTACATTCCATTGAGACTTCTTTGTTGATATACACCAAATCACTTTTATGTGGTGTATATAATGTACATTGACATAGTATATCATGAATCCCTTTATTCTCATGATATTACAAAGTTTTGATTACCTCAATTATTTGTATTCAAGTGTCTCTTTTGGTTAGAATATCTAACTAAAATACCATTTTTAAATGTTTTAAAGATTTATTCTTCTAAATCTTGCTCATTAATGTCCGTGTTTTAAAAATGGTTTTAAGGATTTATTTATATGGACATTAAAGTTTTAGAAATTAAAACTCCTTTTAAAATGTTTCAAAGTGGTATGGGACACTTTGATTAAAAAATCTACTTTTAAATGGCTTCTTGACAAATAGTGTGACTTTTAAATGTTTTCAAGAAAAGGGGGATATTTCTCTCAAATAGTCTTGATGATTATTTTCATCTATGTCAACATACTTCATTATTCTTGATTGAGGTTAATTTGATACAATACAATATTCCATATTGTATCGAATGAGTTATGTTTGACTGTGGATGTGCTGTTTTTATACCATTCATGGTTTGTGGTAAAAGTATTGACATTTCGTATGCTAGTTTTAATACGAATATTTATGTTATGTTTAAACATGTTCATATGAGGAATGCATTGGACTTAATAAGTGACGGGTGGAGCCCGCTATAGATCCTCGATGCATTGGTAGGTCTCATGAGACAAACTAGTTTCTTGGCACAAGGCCTTGGCAAAATCTTATTTGTAGTCTTGGCACGAGGCCTTGACTATGTGGTTATGAAAGTCTGGCATTATGAATTCCATCATTATGAAAGTGGATATTGATATTGCATGTGATCATTCGACTAGTAGAATATCCATGTGAGTAAGTAAATGGCATTATTTCATTTTACCTTTGCCATTTTATGCTGAAGTTCAAGTTTAAAAGGCTTTTGTTTTAGTTATAAATTGCCTTAAGTGTTTATGCTTATTTATGAAAGCTTCTGCTATAACGTTATCCTTACTGACCATCTAAGCTCACCCCTTTCAATGTTTTATTTTTTTCCCCAGGATTATGGAGAAGTAATTTATGAATGACCTGCAGGGATAGTATGAGGGGATATGAAGACAAGATGATTTTTTTATGATGTAATGTAAAAATTTATGGATGTATCTAGTTATTCCAAGGCTACTAAACTAATCGGTCTTTCGAGACTTGATCTTTCTCATGATCACACCAATGTTATGTAATAACGCACCGACTCTAGGTAACTAGGGTCAGGGCGTTACAATAAATCCAGTCAATATGGGAGGAATGGGAATTAAGGATGTCAGAATTTTCAACAATGTGCTTATTCAGAATTTCACGTTGAGTCTTCTTTCTAAGCCAGACATTTCCTTTGAATTTCTGGTTGGAAGGTTTGTGGACAAACTTCAAAATAGTAGGTGCAGTTTCCTAAAATCTTCTACGTGGTCTTCAATTAAGATTGCTTATTCATAAATAATGTCTCAGTCAATTTGGTTGGTTTCTCATGATTCTCATCTAAGATGCTATAACACACCATGGTTGTCCTCCCCAATAAAGGATCATGTTAATATTCACTCTTCTCTGGGAAATAATTCCATTTCAGATCTGTGGGAAAACATGAATTCTTATTATATCATTCCTAATAAACTTCGCATGGAAATTGATAAATATTTTCATGTTGATATTGAAATTTTGATCTGGGAACTTACTCTAAGTGGATCATTTTGAAGTCGGGATTACTTTAATATGTAGTGTGGTGTTCTCTATGGAATTCCTTCTTGGCTGGTAGGTTTTCGTCGACCATACATCTCCCCCAGTGATGTTATGTTTATCTGGAGGATCTGGAAAAAAAGAATGCCCATTCAATGTGTGTTGTAGTGCACTGGACTGAACCTAGCCTCGGTATGTCATTTCACTATCAATAGTGATGAATCTCTTCCACATCTGTTTCTTCACTGCACTTTTTCTGTGCGTTTATGGAACTATATGCAATCAATATTCGGTTTCTGTCTTGATTGCTTCTCTCTTGAATCGGTGTTAAGTTCGGCCTTGAAGACTGTTTTTACTGACCAACTGAAATCCTTGTTTACTGCTTCCATTATATCAGTCATTTCCTACATTTGTAAAGATTGGAATTCTATTATATTTAACAATGTAAAGCCCTCATTCAAAGATGGTGTTCTGCATATACACTGGAGCATTATAGCTACTTCTTGGAACCAAAATGCATCCATGAACAATGATATTTCTAACTTTGTTATTTTGAGCTCCCTTAGTGTCAGTGGTAGGGAAAGGAAGCCTAGAATGGTCAAATACAATAGGTAGATTCCACCAATTTCAGAGTGGCTGAAAGTGAATGTTTATGGGGAGGCCACCAGTGCACCAGGTCCTACTAGGTGTGGTGGAGTTTTTAGAACTCATCAGGGCTTTATGAAAGGATGTTTTTTCCATTATATTGGTTATGCTGATGCTATTGAAGCTGAACTGTGTGTGATGATCAAATATGTCAGGTATGCAGTGCGTTATTATTGGCATAGAGTGTGGTTAGAGTCGGATTCATCTCTTGCTGTGCAGATTTTGAAAGGTAGATCTTGAAATGTTCCTTGGAGGATGATGCCCTCTTGGATCTCCTATCTTAGTCTTGCAGAAAGCTTACGTCTTGATGTCTGTCATGCCTATCGAGAAGCTAACCAGGTTGATGATGCTCTATCTAAAAGGTCCATTATGGAGGCCTGTTCCAATTAGTCTTTTTTCAATTCTTTCTATTGTGAAAATTTGATTTGAAATGATAGGGATGGTGTTTTGTATACAAGGATTGGTAATGCCTCCTATTTTTGAGTTGTGTTGTACTGTTTACTCTTTTCTCTAATAATTTTGTTAAGAGTAGGTTCATACGTGTCTCCTGAACCTTTTTCCTATATTTTGATGTCCCGATTCTAAAGAATAATTTTATTTTGTCAAATTTAATGTGTAAAAGTGTCAAATATTAGATTTAAAAAGGGTTATCCATTAAAAGGTAGTAAAATTGTATTTTTTTTGAAAAATACATTGTTTATCTGAAAAGTTGAATTTATTCCTATAGTATGTCTATGAATCACATAATACATACATTAATATTTTATGGAGTATAAAAAAAATTCAAAATCCAGTTAATTCAATTCATACTTGTTTTTTTGAACGGCTATTGTGATAATTCATCATACGCTCAAACTCTATGTTGTGTGTGGTGAAATATATTGTATTACACTAAAGAGATAACATACTATGAAATATTGGGGTTTTAAATTCTCCCCTACATCAATAAATTGTGTCCTCGCAATTTATGATCGAGATTAAAAACATGGGTTTTGACATTACAAAAATAGCTTAGTTGAAATCCCACATCAAAAAATGGATTAATGAGGACTCTGTTTTAAAATAAATAACTATAAGTATGAAGGTTACCGAAAATAACAAATTCTAGGGTTCCATGTAGAAAAACATGGATATGGAACATAAATCTAACCATCATGTTCTGATAGAGAGTAATCAAGAAAATTATTATGAGAAATATAACGATCTAAAAGCCATAAACTTGTGATGGGATTAACGGTCATTGATTACCTAGTAGGAAAAGTAAAAGGGAAACGTTTTTCTTTTAAGTTTATTTTCGTATTTTGAGGTATTTATTTATGAGATTAACTAAGAGCATAAATAAGTATACTTACTTTATAAGTAGAGTTTCATCCATTAATAAATTTTTACTATAAACTCATCATTTCTCCAAAGGATGAGTATTCAAGATGACATGGTCACACCTAAAGTGCCAGAATCAACTTATAGAGAATCACATAATTCACAAAAGATTAACTATATATTTCACATTTCATTAGACATTAACCAATACCAAAACTGTTAGTACATGATTAGATAATCCTTATAAAGGACAATACTTTATAGAAAGAAATATTACTCTTAATCTCCAAAACTAGAAAAACAATATTCAAAGTTCAACAAAGATCATTTAAAAAGAAAAAAATCCCTTGAAATTCTTCAAAATAATCCAAACTATGTTTATAACCCAAAATTAATAAGGAATTAATCACATAGTCTTCCACGATAAATCTTATCATTTATCTCCAAATGACATCAACTGCTCTTAAAGTCACATTCTTAAAAGTAATTAACCTAATCAAATATTCTCTATGATTGGTTAATAATTTCCATAAATAACATAAATTTATATAAGTCTACTATAAAAACAAACATTTTTCCAAAATAAAAATCCACCATTACTCCTCAAATGAAATCCCATATTATAATTTTTTCCTTAAGCATATAGTTTTTCCAAAAGAGAGAACATCTTCCAAAATAACAATTATCACTTAATCAAAATATCATTTTCCTATAATAAGGATAAATCATAAGTTAAAAAATCAACACATTCTTGATCCATAAAATCATTTATCTAAAAATAATTAGTCATACTAACCAGGGACTTCATGTAGTCTAGTGGTAGGTGATAAATCCAAGTCGCACATTGGTTGTGGGTTCAATTCGCATAGATTTTTCCAACACGATAGGTTGTCACAAAGTATTCATGTTGTCCTTTTTAAAAACAATATAATTTTATAATATTCCAAAAAATGAGATAAATTCCTCAAAAATAACCCTAACATTTTC
Source organism: Viscum album (assembly GCA_963277665.1). Classification (NCBI taxonomy): domain Eukaryota; kingdom Viridiplantae; phylum Streptophyta; class Magnoliopsida; order Santalales; family Viscaceae; genus Viscum; species Viscum album. The sequence continues at coordinate 311,621,553 of OY728126.1, forward strand.
TAACCATAAATGTTATCTCATACCTCATATTTCTATACAAAAATTAATAACTTGTAATTGAACAACTAGTTTGACTAGAACTAGAAATCATAGTGTGAGTTATAAAGTTGTTTAGAGAATATCATGACACCTTATTTTCAATCTGAAACACCTTAGTATTAACCATGGTCATTTATTCTAATATTATATTAAAATACTTCAATTATGTTTGTAACGAAAATGTGAATTATCCTAAGCATATCCCCCAGGAGTTTCGTAACCAAGAGTGCAACAAGGCCGGTTGTCGTGTACCAGGATACCCCAAGTCAAGCCCAAAACTCCTTGTCATAGTTTTCACGCCTATGTACATCTCTTCTAGAGCCGCCTCTACCTTATTGTATCCATACATAGATGTATTTCATGAAAATTACCCAAAATCTCTACATTACAAAAATAATTGGATGTTATACTATACCAATCCTCAAAGTATATCTCAGTGTAATGTTTTCTAATTCAATTGTTTCTAAATCTAGTTTCAACAGTTTGTACTAAACTTCTTCTGATACCAACTGTAACGCCCCGACCCCAGAATCCTGGAGCCGATGCATTATTTTAATACATTGTCATGATTACAAGGAATGAAGTCCCAAAAGACTGACCAGTTTAGCAGTTTTGGAAGATAGATTACATATATGAATGTTACATTACACATTAGAAAATAAAACACAAACTAAATTATCCACTGATAACTCCATTAATACCCTAGATCAACCCTACATATCAATCATAATACACTTCTTGGAATCCTGGGAAAATAAAACATAAGAAATTGGTGAGCTCAGATGCTCAGTAAGAGTAATCAATACAACCGAAGATAACATAAACATTAGGCATGGTGAATAATTAAAAAGACATGCCTTTACAAATAATAATCATGAAAACGTTATGGAAGGAATATGAGTTGAGTAAATAATTCCATAAAAAACATATTCATGGGTATTCTACTAGTCCAATAACCACATGAAATATCAATAACTAATCACATAATGATGGAATGCATAATGTTGGACATCATAATCACAATGTCAAGGAATCGTGCCAAGACTATGAATATGATTTTGTAAAGGCCTTCTGCCAAAACACTAGTTTGTCTTATGATACCTAACGATACATTGAGGAGCTATAGCGGGCTCCACCTTTCACTTAATAAGTCCAATTCATTCCTCATATGAAAAGGTTGAAACATAATATAGACATTCATACTAAAACTAGCATACAAAATGTCAAGAATTTAACCAAAAATCATGAATGGTGTAAAAATAGCACATCCACAGTCAAATGTAACTCATTAAATACAATATGTAATATTTTATTATAATAAATTAACCTCCATAGAGAATAATGAAGGATATTGACATAGATGAAAATAATCAAAAAAAATATTTGAGAGAAATATACCCCTTTTTTCTTGAAAACATTTAAAAGTCTCACTATTTATCAAGAAGTCGTTTAAAGTATATTTTTGAATCAATGTGTCCAAAAAAAAATTGAATCTTTTAAAATGTATTTTAATTTTAAAACAATACTGTTCATATAAATAAATCCTTGAAACCATTTTTAAAACGTGGACATTAATGATAATGATTTTGACAAATAAATCAATAAAACATTTAAAATGATATTTTAGTTAGAGTTCCTAACCAAAATAGAGACACTATAATATGAATAATTGAGGTAATCAACACATTATAATAACATGAGAATAATGTTATTCATGATACACTATGTCAATGTGCATTATATACACCATAAGAAAGTGAATTGGAATATAACAACAAAGATGACTCAATGGAATGTAAATTGTGATGAAATCCCTTATAAAGATCATATCCTTAGGTTAAGGATAAATCAATGACATAATAATGTGTGAAAAATATAAATACACTCAATAAGGTTGTATATTCAGTGTAAATAAATCAGATTACAATCACACATATTCTTGTAAATACAACACCAATGACTTGGATGTTTAACTCAATGAATGGAAATTGAGTTAAGACTACACTTATCCGGTCCATATCAATGACTTGAGAAATTATAAATTGAGTGAATATGTGTATCAAAATTATATAAACATAAAGGGGAGTGGAAATTACAACATAAATAATAAATAGTGATTCCACTCATAATCTTGGAGTAAAATTATCAATAAAGTTGGTGTAAAGTCCAATGAGTGAAAATTAAAATTTGGAATTTCCTTACCGATTTGGTAACTCACAAAACATACACCCCATGAAAGAAGTATCATAAAATAAATCTATAAATAACCATAAATTAAAGTATGTTATGACAATAATACAATCACAAGTAGTATATACCCCACACAAAAGGAAATAGTGGCTAATATAGCAAGAATCTCGCAGGAATAAAAAGTTATATGAAAAACCCTTACCACGTTGTAATTACTAGATTCGTATGAACAAAAGTTAACGACCACAAAATGAATCACATAATACCATGAATATAAAGATAATCATGAATTTATATATCAAATGGCAGTACACAATACACCACATGCAATAAATAAGTTGCGAACAATGGAAATCTCACGAAATAAAGAGTGAGTAAGGAAACCCATTACATTATATCTGAATTGACCCATTCGTTCATTAATATCATGAATAACAAACAAAAGATAATTTTGAATTACATAAGAACATTTTTCAAATGTATTATTTATTTTATATCACTTATTAGCATGTTATAAACATTACGTACTCATTTAGGTTAATAACAGACATTTTGTTGATATTTAGTACTTGAGTCAAGAGTAAACTTCTTATAATTACATGTTGTCCATGTGGTAAAAAGTAATTTATCTCCAGAATGATATTAATGATTTAGATATCATATATATCTGTTATATCCAGTATATATATATGCATTTATAATTGTACATAACATTTGGATATAAAAAATAAAATGCACCGTTCATGGAGACAGTAAGCCATATGTACGCTTGAACGCTACTTTCATTTCTAGTTAGTATTTTAATTGAATGAATAATTAATGATACATAGATATATTATAATTCCAGTATAATATAATATATATTTTTAGTAACTCCATCCATTTATTTATGTTCCACGTATGGAATAAAACAATCATATCACTTTGAGGGGGCGGTAGTCCGCACATCCTCAAATGAAATTATCACATTTACTCATTATGGAAACCATAAAGGTATAATATAAACGAAAAATACAGAAGCATAGAAACAATATAAATATACTATATATCACATATAAATACAGTTCCATCTTAATGGCCACCATAAGAGGCGGTAGGAGATAATTTAACAATCATCGATTCGTGAGATAGTAGTCCGTCGTCCATAGAAAAAATATATTTTTTCCCATTAGACGGAGGTGTGTGTAAGTTTAGGTCAAATAATTCTCATAAAAACAACATAGTATATTCAGGATACTGGCTTTTTCTATAAAATAAAGTAATAAAAAGTGTTTAGGGGGTTGGAGATGTAAAGTAAATGAAAAGAACTTTAGGGAATATGTTACCTTAAAATTGGGTAACTCCCTTTGGTTTGAACCAAAAGAATTTATTGAAGTTTCTTATTCCTAAGGTAATGATTATAGGTGTAATAGAGGGATCTTAAGACCTTATTTTGGATGAGGATGGATGAGTCCAAGGGCTTTAGCGGTGTGAGTAATGGGTTAGAGGTGAGGGCTTTTTATAAGAGGTAGGAGGGGCTCTTTATGAAACATTGAAAATATTATTTTATTATATAATGATTTTAGGTTTTAGAGGTCCAAAACTCATTAAGATAGACTATAAGATGACTTTTTTCTGAAATAAAATCATCAAATAAGAATTGGATAGGTTTTGGATATTGTTTTAATTTTTATAATCTTATTTATTTTAATCGTTTAATAAAGAGGTAAAAATGATTCATTACTGTGTCATAAATAATTTTATTTATTTGATGTCTAAAAATTATAAAAAAATACCCTGATTTAGGAAATATTTTTATCTTTCCAGATAATAGTTATGGTCTAAAATATAACTTAAATAACCTTATGTAAAAATTAATTTACTAAAAGATATTTGTTTGTCATTTTTGCCTTTACTTTAAGTTAGTTAAAATAAAGTGTCATTATCACTCTTAAGTGTATCAATGGAATCCAAAAATAGATACTAGGATGACCATGGTTTTCCATGACTTATCAAATAAGGTTATTATATGTGTTAAGGTAATTTTTTGTTATTATAATATTCTTTTTACCTTGAATTACCCTATTTACCTTTAACCACGGTAAATAAAAGTCAAAAGTTACTATTCATCAAAAAATATTATCATCTTATTGAACAAAATTTTACTTACTAATAAAAACCATTTATATCTGATTTTTGAAATTAAATTCATAGAAGGGGTAAAATTTCAATTAAATGAAAAACTTAGATTTTTAACTACTACTTAGTAGTTTCACTATTCATCAAAAATTGACCTTTTTTTTGAAAAATACCAAAAATTAAGAATAAAATATATTTGATATTTTGAATTAAAAAATGATGTCTATTTTACCAAATTCAAATCACAGACTTTGGAATAATTAACTCCAAATTAATTACCGTTGTCAAAACAAAAAGCCTGTTTTTAAGAAATATTATCTATCAAAAGATTGGCAATTGTTTATGTTTAATTTCAAAGTGAAATTATTCCAATGACCAAAATTGTATTAAATGGTAAAAATATAATATAATTAAACTTTAAAATCAATTAAAAATATAATATATCCATATAAAAAAATTATATTAAATGGTATTTCTGATTTAAAATACAGTATTTCTCACTATTCATAAAAAATTGAACATTATTAGAAAAATACCAAAATTTCATCCAATGTAAATTTTCATGTACTGATTTGAAAGAAGAATTTTATTTTGTAAAAAAGAATTTTTAAAAGTTTCAAATATTGGATTTAAAAATAATTCTCCATTAAAAGGTGGTAAAAATGCATTTTTTTTGAAAAATAATTTTTTTATCTGAAAAGTTGAATTTATTCTTATAATATGTATAAAGACACATAATACATATGTTAAAACTATATGTAGTATAAAAAAATTCAAAATCCAGTTAATACTATTCATAACCGCATTTTTTGAATGACTAGTTTGTTAAGTCGTGATGCACTCGAACTCGATGTTGTGTGTGGTAAAAGATATTGAATTAATTTAAAGAGATAACATACTATGAAATATTTGGGTATTACAGGAAATATCCTACATTTGATACCAATATTTCACAACCCAAACCAAGATAGGGATCGAGCCACAACTACCCCAAACCCACCACCATAGGCCATGTGCTGGAAACTAGCTCTAAAGGAATAACTCACTTGAGGATTACATTTCCTAAGAACCTTTATGCACAAACACATCCATCTCAATGAAAAATTTGAGTGGGAGTAAATGTAAATGAAGGAAAAAATTTAGGGAGACAACCATGCATTCAATCTTCTAGATAATATAATCGTACAATAGTACAAACTGAAATGTAAATTGTCAAAATACATTTTTAACCAGAAATATGTACCAACCTAACAAAAATAAAAAATTAAACTATTGAGAGAGTGAAACTCCTACATCCCAAGATAAAGCCATAATAGGTGGTCCATAATACCCTCTTTCCCAAAGCTCCTCTGAAGTCACGTTCAACCTGTTAGTCATTTTCATAAGACACAACACGTGCGGGCAAAGCCCTTATGGGGGTGAGTATATACATACCCATTAGGAATCATCGAAAGGTAATGGGGGGAGTGGTAAGAGATACATGATTATATAAATATAGTAGATATAAGATACATTCAAAGAGAATAACTCAACCAAACCTAGAGTGAAAGTAACCTCATCCATGAATAAGGGGCTCAACATGGTGATTAAATGAACTAAACGTTGAGTATTTTCCATCTATAGTAGTAAAATAGACATATCCAACCATAATAATTGAAACAAATAAAGGTCATGGAAAACATTCTTGTCTTCACCTCTCCTCGATGAAGAGTAACATAGTCCATGGTGTGGATACAGAATAATATAGATATATTCTCAGTCTAAAGAATATCAAAAAAAAGAGGGTAATGGGATCTCCATCTAATTTCTCATCCCAAGAAGAAGATTAGACAATAGTTTCAAAAGTACTTCAATATTTCTTAGTATCCCATAGGTCTACCCAAAAGTATCCTTCCATGTCTAACCAAGCCTCATCACCATGTCATAAAGTCGAGGGGGTGACAACTTTAGGTAGGGAACCCACACCCTGGTACAACTAAAGGGTCCCACTGTGATAGTCACTGAGGAACTCCACTTCCCAGCCCCACTAGAGGGTAACACGTAGGAAGGTCATCAAGTACCCTCACAGCCCAACCCTTTTGGAAGGTAACACTCCGAATGGTCATCGATTAACCTCACCGCCAACCCTGCCAGAGGGTAACATTTGGAAAGTTCGTTGGTGATCTTGCATGATCACTTCTATCATCTAGTGTCACCTTTGTACATGCCACACTCTAAACATTCCACATAGAATATCAAAAGCTACATCTGAGGGAACCATATGTTCTTTGTGAAAAAATACTCAGAATAAGAAACTCACATGTCAAAATTTGAGTTCAAATGAAGGAGAAACTAAATCTTGAAGTTTCCATAAATGGATAGAAGGGGAACACAACATGTGAGGGGACCCACACACTGTGTGGTCCCACTCCACCACCAAAACATGTCCCTGAGAGGCACACATCTCCTAACCATGTTGGATTACATGCTATGTTGGTGGACAACACAGTGTGTTCAAGCTACTTAGGATCAGACCGTGTCCTTTTCGCCGTGTCTATGTACCAGAACCCCAGCCGATGTCCTTACACATGGGTCCCTGCCCGTGTGACCAATCACATAGGTTTTCCAATTGAAAGTGGTAAACAATGTGTTGGGGAGATACATTCCATGACATACTTATGTTTTCTTGAAACCTTTTCCACCACAAATAATGTGTTACACATCGTGTATTCATCTTTGAATATGGCATGTAGTCGACTTTTCTCCAGAAAACTAAATCTGCTTCTATGCTTCAGATCTAGAAATTCCATCATAGGTACCACCTCTACCCAACCAAGGATTAGTGTATTTGAATAAGATTCATGAATTCTATCTGTCTCTCATAAAAAATTGGCTCCTGAAGTTCGCCAGGTGTTCGTCGCATGAACAATTCATCACAAATGCTTCCTCCTTTAATTCCTTGGCCTCCAATAACTACAATATTCACATTCCATGAAATGATACTATATCTAGACATAATTCATAGATATATTCCTCAGTTGTGATTCCTTTGAAATTTTAGGGGCCCAATCTGGCTCGGTACCACCCGAAAAAGATGAACCGGTACCGCATGGTCCAATCAGCAAAGAACGCAACGAAATTAGGGGAAAAAGAAAAAATCAAAAGTTTTAAGCATCATTGTCCAATATTTCTTATCCAAAGATCACGAAGTGGAATCTAGTGTTAGAAAACAATTGAAAATAAATAAATTTATGTAGTGGGGAACTTGAAAGCACCCCCAATTAGCTCAAATCCAAGAACAATGATGTATCTAATCAATCAATGTAATAAAAGGTATTAAATTACCAATTTATGGGTTATAATGGGATTTTATATTGTTTGTTTATTAATAATGTGTTCACCAACAATTGATAGATTTCGTTTCATTCGATGTGTCCTAATATAATTTGATTTAACATTTAATCATCATAGGATGAGATTTTCCAAGAAAGAAGGGAGGAAGAACCCTAGAATTGTACTCAGATGCATAGTGAAAATGAGATGAAGATGGTATCAATCAACTTTAAGAATGTCGGACTCACACACACAACCCCGAATCCCAGACCGAAAGGAAAAAAGAAATATAATTCTATAACAAAAAAAATAAACAATCTAATAAGTATGGATCCTGAAAGTGTTGGAGAAGAAATGGTGTTGGATGGGTTTAAAATCCTTAAAGATGATGCGTTCTAGATAGTTATAATGAGTACAAAAATCCCCACAAGAATAGGGGGTCACGATGATGTGGAAGCGGTGGAACACCACTATAGAATAAAGCACTTCCCTCTAGAACCGACCTCGGGGAAAGATGATGAACTATGGGCCGAAGCAGACACACCTAAAATAATGAAGCGATGAAGTGAAAAAATTTAGGAGATAATATGGTGAAGGGATGGGTATAAAGGAATATAAGGCTAGGCGATGAGTGTGTCATGCGAAGCATCTGAGGACACTTAGTTGGTAGAGGGAACGCAAAAGGATCAAGAAGATTAGGCTAGCGCAACAGAACATGTGGAACTCAGGCCACATGACATCATGGTAATTGATGGGTGACAGCGGCATGGATCGTAATTGAATAAAACTAACACAAACTACAAAATCCAGAGCCTCGTGATTAGCACCAATCAATGTTTAGGTGTGCATGCGTGAAAGAGGTGGGATCAAACCAGTTCGGGCCACACCATCAAACCAAAATGGAAAATACAAGCCCACTAACCAAGACCACGTGGAGGCTTACATAGAACAACAGAAAAATCATAATAATAATAAAAACAAAATTTTTCATGGAAACTTAAAATAGATTTTCTTAATTTAAAAACTAAATTTAATAGAATTGATATGAGTTTTTGACTCTAGTGTGTGAAATTAATTATTTATCGTTGGCATCTTGATTATGAATCGTTTTCATTTTATTTTGTTTTCTTTAATTTTGAATGATTTTATGAAAATAAGTGTTTAAAACTAATTCATTATGAATAAAAATTAGTATCATGAGTCAATATTTAATTATCATTAATATTATTATTTGGGATGATCTTGAAATCAAACTATGGGGCGCTTCGGTGAACTGTAGGGATTGCTAAGAGGCAATTAAGCCTCACCGTTGTGTTTTTCCAATTAATTTAATTGAAAATAAAAAAATTATTAACTATAGTAGGGATTATAATTATGTCTAATGATTATGAGTGTGTGATCATTTTTTTTAGATCTTGGGTGATCACATTAATGACCTGACCTCATCGTCACGTTATTTTAATATATTTTTCTTGTACTTCATTTTAATGATTTTTCATAATAAAAATATAATAATTATGCATGTGTATAATATAACCACAAGTAAACAAATGTATAAATTTTACTTATAATGAAATCGTATGACGTTAAAGTCCCAATGAGAATGGAATTGAAAAAAGGGACATGGCTGATTCTCTTAAATCTTCTCCTAGATATCCATTGCATCCTTCCATACATTCCATTATTCATTAAATACAAAACATACCACATATATATCATCATCATGTTATGTGTGGGAGGGGGGTGGTCCATAAAAGTATCATTGGGATGATGTATAGGGCATTATAAGAGCCTAAAAGGAGGACCCATTATGCTATGTAGGGAATTATAAGAGCCTCAAAAGAGGGTCCATTATGATTCTCTCCCCTATAAGAGTTAGTATTGATTTATAAAAATAATATAATACTCATCCACTTACTTTATATATATTTCAACTAGAATTTGGAAAACTCCTTGGCTTTTTATTTGGGTTTATTAATTTTGAATTTCAGTCTTTTGATAGGGTTAATTATTATGTTTTTGGATTACATGAAAAATATGTATTCGAATTTGTCTCAAGTATATTATATGAGTTTTTTTGAGAAAGTTCATTAAAATGATGATATTTTATTGTTCAGGTTAAGTAGGAACTAAGTTATGGTCCAATTAAATATATCCCTAGATTTCATATGAAATTATGAAATGAATGTATATTCTCAAGAAAATGAGCCTCAACCCAGTTAGAGAGGTATCCTTAAGAGCATCCAAGAGGCCAATGTTCAAAACCAGGCAGAGGCATATTTTCAGGGTACTGTAGAAGTAATGTAGCAGGCACTGTAGCAGTACTATAGTAGAATTGTACAATGTGCGGGTATTGTAGAAGAACTGTACACTGTATAGTTACTGTAGTAGAAATGTTCAATATGCGGGTTCTGTAGCAGAAAGCATAGTAGTTACTGTAGTAGTTACTATTTGGTACTGTAGCAGTTGGAACTATTCACCTTGGGCCACCAGTTTGGGCTTGGAGTACTTAAGGATTTTGGGCCACCCATATATTTGTGACCGTAGGTATTTCGGGCCACCTTTAAGGCCATCGGGCCCCCTCAAAGCCTTTGGGCCACATGTAGTTTCCCCCAGACAGACTCCATAAAAAAATAGCAGCCCTAGAAGGGGATTTAGAGCAGTTGCACTCACTAGAGCAGAGTCAAATGGATTTTCCAGAATGAGATGGTATGTCTAAGCCATTGCCACCAGCCTATTCTTGCACGGGAAGCCTAGCTAGATGACCATGCGATGGTGAAGAGCTACTATCATGATGCAGATGCTGGCAAGGGGCAATTCCCTGTAGATAGTCTAGTTGAATTCCCTAAGACATTCGGGTCATGTAATCTCCTAGGCCTACGAGCCATGTAATATCTGAGCCTATAGGGCCTTTTAAGGGGTCCCCCTCATCCCTTAAAAGGGGGGTTATCAAAAATCATTAAATATGAAGGCCTTTGGGCCATTCGGGCTAAATGTATAAACTCAAGCACACATATTCTTTAAAGTCAAATATTAATAGCACTATGATATATTTTCCCATTCTATCTTCATAATTACAAGAAAATTATATTTAATCAATCTTGTGAAATTAATTAATTTGATGTATAATATATAAATTATGCCTAAAATAATAGTATTGATTCAATAAAGATGTATTTAAATAAAAATATAGATTTTAATAATACTTATTTGTAAAAAAGTCTTCATAAATCTTATGATTATAAAAATATTTATAGGTAAAAGGGATTAAAAACCGCAACCACAGACATCCAGACAACTTATTGAGTCAATAATCATCCTATCCCACAAAAAATGAAATACATAACGAATTTTATTACATATTAATGGTATGAAGTCTAGGATTTCCAAAGACCATTACATGGACCAGATTCCTAACCAATTGTGCCATAAAAGATCATTATGCATCAAGAAAAGTCACTAGTATTTTATCACACCCCCTCTCCTTCAACAATAATCACACCACATCACCCATTTGAAGGCCATCCTACCCCTTTCTAAGAATAAATATTGCCCCTCCACCCCACAACAGAAATCCATTTGAGACGAGGACCGATTGATGGGTTTTATCACCCTAATTACTATTTCGATTCGTTTTTCCAACTATGCCTACATATTTCCTAACTGAACAGCCTTCCAAGTCATGTCATTTCATGTGACTAGTTACACTATGTTGATTATCATATGGAAGGTAACTCCATCCCACTTTAGAAGTCTGGGTGGGTAGAGAGTCAATTGACAGATGTTAATTCACATATTGCTCTTTTGAGCAGTCCTCTTGTTGACGTGTGCATGTTGCCAGGTTACACCATTTGTCTGTCACACTGTGGTGTCTATCAGGTCCCACCATGCTGCCTCCTACTTGCTTATGTTCATGTTCATGATGTGTCCCCTTATTATTTCCATAAATGAGATGATAAAAATCCATCAACTACTGTAGATCAAGTGATATTTAGCATTATCTAAAGACATTTATAAGTGAGGTACATTTATCCGTGAAAACAAAAAGTGATGATAATGGGTACCTCTATCAGTGGAAAAAATGTTTTTAGAAAAGTGACACCCTGTTGGTGCTTTTTTAGCACTGATTAATGACACCCTTATTAGTGTTTTTAGTGCTCATAAAGGGCTTTTATGATCATCCCTATTTTAGTGATGATAAAAGCTATATTTCATAAAAAAAATTATATAACATTAAAAATATTATATTAATATATAAATATAAATATATTGATATAAATATAATATATTTTATTTAATATGATTAATATAATACTAAATATACATTTATATTTAATATATAAGATATTTAGGGAAAAATGGCATGTAAAAAAATTATAAATTAATTTTAATTAATATTTTTTTAATTTTTATTATGTAAAAGTAATTTACGAACATTTGGATGATATAAAAATTAAATAAATTATTGAATGATCTAGGATGAGTTGAAAACATTACATGAATTTCAATGGGTCATAACTTTTGATTCGGGTGTCCGTTTGGGCTCTAACACACATCAAATCGAAAATTGTGAAAAGATCCACAACACTGTGATTGAGGAAAACTTGATACATCCTTTTTTAATGTAAACAGGCCTAAAATTCCTATAAAACTGCATTTTTTATCTGGATAACCTAATTGTTTAAAATTCAATGAAATTTTAGCCTCATTTAAGGTGGTTTTCTTGTCTAATTTCAGTGGTGGTTGAATTAATTACTAATGATTATTTTCATGTGGATATTATGGTGTTCAAATTTTGTCATTTTTTATATTTTAGTGTTATTCATAATTCAATATATACAAACACACACAAACACACACAAACACACACACACACACACACATATACATATACATATTTTTATATATTAACATATAAAAACAAAATTTTCTAAATTAATATATAATAATATATACATGTAAAATATATTTAAATATAAATATATAAGACACGTGGTAAAGAAAATTAATATATATTATATATATATACATTAATTTGTGTAATAAAAAAATAAATATATAAATAAAATCATTATATATATATTTAACCATTTATAATATCATTTGTTCTTGTATAATTATTTATAAGTATATATATATAAATATATAAACATGTTTTTATACATTTTAAAATGTTGTGTAAATACATATAAATGTATTAATATAAATATATCCTTAAATATATAATATAAATGTATATAAATATATTTTCAATTAATTTATTTAACCATATAATAGAAATATATTACATAAACGCATTTCAAATAAATTTTACTTTTATAAATACATGATAATATATTTATATGTAAATATACAATTACATGTATATACATAAATTTATATATAAATATATAAACATAAATAACAAATTTATTTAAAAGTAATTATATAATTATATATAATTCATAACTACAAATATTCCCATTAACCGCACACAAAATGGATTTTATTTGCGCTAAAAAGGTGTTGTTATCATTATCGTTATTAGGGGTGTCTCCCTTATAAACTCTATTTTATAATTCACAAAGGCCTCAATTTTTAGTGTTATTTCTTGTGCTGATAAAATCCCCCTTTATCAGTGTTAGAAATAGCGCTGACAAAGGCTCAACCAACTGAAGTGTGATATTTATATAATTGTACACCCAAAAAAACCCTGTAACCCGTTTATGAAAAATATATAATTTAATTTAAATAAATTTAATATAATGAATGAGAAAATACTAATATATACAATTCAATTTATGTTTTGTATAATTATATTTAAAATTTTTCACAAAAATTTTAAAAACATTAATGTTTCATTGGCTTTGGTGCTTGTGATCCCCTCTTAAAAAAGTCCACCTATGATATCAGTTGACAAAAAAATCACCTAAACCCAAGAAAACGAATCCACCTATATATGAAAAATATATTATGTTAGTAATAGTATAAATAAATAAATTAAACATTAATATAAAATAATACATTGATAAAATTTAAATATTTTAATAAAACAACATAGTTGGAGTTATACTAGTCGAACTGTGCATCGTATTTCGGTGACGTTGATTCCTACATGTCAAAAATAAGTTATGTAATGTTTTACTAAATCACCAACACAATCCAAATGTGCTTTCATAGATTTGAGTATTTCACTTTTTCTTTTTACTAAAATTAATGTCAATTTTAAATAATGACACACATGAAGTTATACCAGTCACACTGTGTGTCAAATTAAGGTGTGGATAATTCATACCCATAAAAAATAACCTATGGATAATTTTCCTAAAGTATCAAAATAATATGAATGAATTTTCATGGTTTTCATCATGTCACATTGTTTTTTACTAAAATGTCATTTCAAACTCTAAATAAACACTTTGAGTCCTACCAGTCACATCGTGTGTCAGTTAGACACCAGACTACTTCCTATATGTCATAAATTACTTATGAATCTCTTTACTCAATTATACAAACAATATATGCGTGTTTGATTGTTTTTGAGCGAGTGACACATGTTTTGAATTAAAATTTCAATTTTAAACTAATAATAAACACTTTGAGCCATACTGATCACACCGTTCACCAGATTGAGATTATTTTGATCCCTACACGTCAAAAATGACTCATGGATCATGTAAAGTACCAAAATAATCGCAATACATTTTATTGATTTTTTGTATGTCACTTATTCTTTTTTTCTAAAATTAATGTCAATTTTAAATAAAAATACACACTTGGAGTCATATCGGTCACACCATGCATTGGATTGAGGCACGTTTATTCTTAATTGTCACATATGACTTATGGATTTTTTTCTAAAATTATCAAAATAATATGAATAAATTTTCTTGGTTTTCAGTACGTCATTTATTCTTTTTACTAAAGTTAATGTCAATTTTAATTAAAAAGAGACAATTTGTGTCATATTGGTCACACCATGCATCATGTTGAGGTGAATTTGATTCTTATTGGTCACAAATTTCTTATGGATCATTTTCTTAAAGTATAAAAAAATTTATAATGTGTGTTCATCATTCTTAGTATGCCACATGTTATTTTTACTAAAATAATTGTCAATTTTAACTAAAAAGACACACTTAGAATTATAACAGTCACACATGCATTTTATTGGGGTGGGATAGATTATTACAGGTTATTAATGACTTATAAATCATTTTACTGAAGTATGAAAACAATCTGAATGTGTTTGATCAGTTTGGAGTATCTCACATGTTATTTTTACTAAAAGTGATGCCAATTTTAAATAAATTGACGCATTTGGAATTATACTGATCACACCATGCATCGGATTGAGGTGTAACCGATTCTCACATATCAAAATTGACATGTGGATCATTTTCATAAAGTATCAAATTAATAGTAATTTTGTTGATCAATTTTCCTTATGTCACTTGTGTTTTTTATAAAAATTTCATTTGAAAATAGAAACATGAACTTTGAGTATGACAACCCTTCTAATTAGTACACATTAATTATTGATTTATTATATATATGTATACATAATACAACCCATTGGATTGATAAGTATAGAATATTTGTAAATTATACACATTAAATTAAAATTTAAAACAATAAGTACATCATCTTTATTGAAAACTTCATTAACGTGCCTGTTTATAAAACTACATGGGATAACCTAGAGACATACATAAGAATGGGGTGATCTAAAAAGCCAAATAATGGAATAAACATATTATAACATGAATAATTTAACACATGTAAGACATTAGGAATATTAATGGGAGATAAAGGGGGATAGAATCATAAAAATAAACTATGAGTCATGATATAGAACGATAAAATAAAAGAAACATGAGAAATATATTTAAACACATTATCATAAACACATGCCAAGGATAACTGCCAATTAATAATAATAGAAAAAGTCCCATAAAGGAATCAGGTTCACTCCCTTACCCAACATGACATATCATGATACTAGACATTACCCAATGTATGGGAGTACTATATAATTTCAGGCGCACCCATCACATTCATTTCATACTCATTATTAAGTGTGCCACATATAACATACAACATAGATTCATTAAGCATCATATTTTATTCCAAGATCAAGGAGTCTATAATAAATAAATATAAGTCCCCAATCAAAGAAGTAAAAATTCATAAAGTTGAACACCCTTGATATGAAATGGGTACATATATTCACCACACAACTCTTTTGGAAATTAAAATTGCGGTGAAACTTTGGTAGCATACATTGTCATTTAAAGATTCATAAAATGGGTTGATGATAGAGAATGGGGTCTCCAATCATTTAAAAATAAAATGGACAGAAAGAGGGATATGTAATGCCATATCCCAACAAGAACAAAAGAAAATTGAGAGACATAAAATTAAATAGGTACATTAATGGAAATGAGAATAGAGAATTTCCTTATAAAATTCTAGAAAGGTAATTATAGCACCCCAATATGTTATGGTATGTTTCTTCATAAATAATTTCAATTCACTAGATAGATTATATTGCATACAACACTGAGTCACTATGAAATAAGACTATGTTATTATATTTATGTAAACAATATTGTTATAACCTAGCCATTTTACTTAATTTTTTCACTTCTGTGAATTGAATTTCAAAAAACAGACATACTCCATTACGATGAGGATGATATTTTGATTCTAATAGGATAAACTTAATTTTTTTGATTATTAACTTATCCTTTTGAATAGTAATGTTACCCTTATGAGTATTAATATGACTTTTATGAATAGTAAATTGTCTAAAGTAATAGTAACCTCACCCACATGTTTATGAATAAAATTTAGACCTCTTATAAATGAAAGTATGATATAATTATATTTGTTTAAATTAATTTAATAATTATGAGGTGGTATTTTTATGGGTAATAAATATTTAATTAGGATTTTATAGACAATAAATTTATTTAAAAGATAAATAATTTTCATAAAATATATTTATAAATCAATATTTTGTTATCCTGTGATTTTAGGATATATTAATGAGACCTTATTTAATTTTCCTGGGTATTATAAAATCAGTTATATTTATAAAAATTGTATTTTTTTAGTAAATGGTGATTTTAATTAAAAATTAAATTTATCTTAGTAAGAAAATTATTTTTATAAAATGGAGTTAAATTTTTGGAT
This sequence comes from Viscum album, assembly GCA_963277665.1. Taxonomy (NCBI): domain Eukaryota; kingdom Viridiplantae; phylum Streptophyta; class Magnoliopsida; order Santalales; family Viscaceae; genus Viscum; species Viscum album. The sequence continues at coordinate 311,638,389 of OY728126.1, forward strand.
TCTACACATCAAAAATGGGTGGGTAAATTTTTAGTGATTGTTCTGAAATACTTGAATTTTTGGTGAATAGTAAAATATTATAATTGACAATATAAATACACTATTCCTTGAGTCTTTAATGGTGTAAGAAACTATTAGATATAAATAAAATTCTCTATTTACTATATTTAGTCACAATAATCCACAAAATTTCTTGTCTTGTGAAAAATAATAAACTAATTAATAAAATATTGAGAAATTACCCTTCTCCTCTAGTATAAATAATCCCTCCCCCTTTATTTGGAAAATGACTCATTAAACGCTTTCCAAAGCCTAATATCTACCAAAATCATCCCTATAATACTCTTAGAATACATAGGTATTTCCAAGACTCTTGTTATTTCCAAAAGACCGAAAACACATTCCCTAAGGAGGTTCTCAAGGAGGATAATTCAAGAGGTAAATCCTCTTCCTTTTTCTTTTAGTTTAATTTCAATATATTTTAATTTTCCTATCCTCTCCTCACTGACCCTGTCCAAATGATCATGATAACCCCAATATCATATATATACTATAATTATATCATGTTAATGGAAGATACATCAACAATATCCTTACTCAATCTCATTTATTTTAAAAATGAAATCATCATTAGGGAGGTGCGGAATTACGACCTTTATGGACGATGAACTTTTATTCTTAAATTAATCCTTAATGTTTGGTCATAAAACCAATTTTATGGTTTAAATACATTATAAATTATGTATTGGATCCTAAATATGGTTCTGTAACCACTATTTATACATTTTATTATTTAATTAATCACAACTAGTGTGTGATGATCGAAAATTATACACATTTTACACAAAGATTATTACATGTATAAAAGTAAACTGATCATGGAAACCATGGAAATGAACCACCCCGAATGATAAAATTGTAAAAATCATAAAAAAGGAAATAAATAAACATAATAAATTTCTAATAAATTATATATACATGTATATATGGTTCTTAATTAATTAATTAATTAATTTAATCCAATTATCTAGGACATTAAGATCAAGTGTATAACACATTCAGACATAAGTTTTTGGGGTATCTCATCTCAATTTTATTTCTGTAATAGTTTCATTATTTTCAACTAATTTCTTTTATGTGGTGTATGTATACTAAAATTTGATATATAATATACTAAATATCTTTATATTTATGGTATTCAATGATTAATTTTACGGTTATTAATATTTGGTCAAACGATTTGATCGAATACAAATTGGTAATGGACTTCATCTACATTTCCATTTCATTGAGACTTACCTGGTATTGTGAACCTAATTATTATCTGTGGGTTTATACAGGAATTTTGAGATCAATTTTATTGTGAAATTATATTTTTATTAAATAACCATTTTCTTATATCATGGATATTATTATTGCCTTTTTTGTATACCATTTTACATACAGTGTTTATTTTGAATGTTATTTTAACTATAGAAATATTATTGAATCTGTATCCTATACTCAATATGAATATTGGAATGTCATATTATTCTTTTATTAAATCTATTAATAAAGAATTATTTGTACTTTATGTGATGGGTGGGGATCATTATAGCCTCTCTATGCATTGAGAGGTCACATGATACAAAATAGTTGGCAAAAAACCCTTTGAGTTTGATTCTAAAACATAATTAGACAAATATCCACCCACAGACTTCAACCATCTCGATGGTATGATGGTCCATGTTCCCGAAACATGAAATCAAAATAATAAGAATTATCTTTATTCAGTATTCAGTTTTTTAATTTCCATGTGGTTTTTACTATGAAAAAAATCTACGGATTCATTTTCATTCTTAGATTATTTATGGAATGCGTTTTTTAATTATTCACCATTCAATATTGATTATGTAAAATTTATTATGATTAAATTATTATTGATTCATGATTATACTATATGTAACCCTTACCGAGCATTTGATCTCACCCTTTTATTTGTTTTACTTCCCCATGTTGTGAAGAAGAGATCAATTATTGAGTTTTCAAGGATGCAATTTATTAGATTTTGTTATCTATTATATATATATTTTTTATTTTCCCAATGTAATATGGGTTCTATGTATGTATCTAGTTTCTTCATGACTGCTAAATTGAATGGTACTCTGGTATTTTCCCATGCAATAATTTCAATGTAATAAAATAATGCACCAGCTCCACACATCTATGGTTAGGAAGTTATAGTTTGCATCAAAAGAAGTATAGTAGAAACCGTAGAATCTAGATTTAGAAAACATAGATTATCGAAAAAAAACCTAAAAAATAATTTGATGATAAGCATACAAGAATATCGTATAATTTTGGTAAGGTATATATTTTGTGGATCTTACTAGAAATACATCCCTAATTGGATACTAGAAGTGGACATAGTTCTGGAACAGATGTACCTAGGAGTAACAACTTCGACAAGGTGTTTTAGGCCTGACTCAGGGTAACCTGGTACCCGAAAATGGGACTTACTACACACCTGGGTTGACACTCATGGGGGGATATTTTAAGGATAATTCAATATTATTTACAAAACATTATGATGAATTTAAAATTAAATAGAGACCATCTTTATTATTATGAGATTAGTTATGTCTAAATTATCAATCTATGTTATGTTTTTTGATAGTTCATAAATACACATTATGATTCATAACCTATTTTAGTGTATTCCATTATTTAGTGATGGTGCCTAATGGAATAAAGGGAAGAAATACTCATGTAAAATTTAAGTATTTCCCCACTAATGTAGTCAACACAGTTTGTGTTGGAGATGCGCAGATCCTGACCATATTAGGACAACATACTTAGGTTGTGATGAATAACTATACTAAAACTATATTGGATCATTTAATTTGGAATAAGCCCCCATATTTTAGTGGGATTAATAATACAATGGTAGATAAGAAGTGGATCATATCTCTTGTAAAGATATTTATAGCATTGAGATATAATGAAAATGAAAAGGTCGTACTGGTAGTATATTTTCTCAAGGGATATGTTGATCAATGGTGGTTGTTGATCTAAAATACTAATGAGGAAGATGAAATAAAATACATATAATAGAGAACATTTAAAGAAACATTCTTTGAAAAATACTTCTCTCATGAAAAATGAACTGAAATGAAGTAAAAATTCCTTATATTAAAGAATAGAGAAGAAGAGAGTGTTTTAGTGTATGGCGATACCATAAAAAACTAGCCAGGTCTGATATATATTACATATGTGATTCAGAAAAAAAGATTGATCATTTCATGGAAGGTCTTAATCCAATTCTTTTAAGGGTACTGATTTCTCAAACATTTTCATTATATGATGAAATAGTATTATGTTCCATCAAAATAGAGAAGGAATTTTTTAGATATAATTTCTTCAATGAAAATCATGAGAAGAAGAGTTCTGCTAATAACCATGGAAAAGGTGAATCTCCAAAGAAAAATAATGGAAATATGAAATTCCCATTATATGAGAACTGTGGAAAGAACCATAATGTAAAATTCTTGAAAGGAATGTGAGATTGTTATAAGTGTGGAGAAAAGGGTTAACAATCTAATGAATGAAAGGGGAATGGACAAATCATTGACATTCAATGCTACAATTGTATAGAGACGACACACTATACAAATTAATTTCCTAAGCATCAAGGAGACTTTCCTTAGAAAAGGTTACGTGCATCATGGAAACGACTATGCGATCAAAAATGTGGAGGTTGAAGTTCATAATGATGTGGTGGCTGATACTTTAATCATTTCCTCAAACATATCCAATACTTTATTTGATTATGGATCATCACATTATTTTATATCTTTCCAGTTTTCCAAGAAAATTAGACATTTACATTTTGATTTAATCATGGAATTATCAATCAAAACTCTTAAGGTAAGTATCATTGCATTAAATATATGTTAGTTGTCCACCTTTATAACACATAAACATGTGTTGGATTATAACCTTATTTTAATACCTATGGTTGATTTTGATATAATACTTGGTATTGACTAAATTTCACGATACGATGAAAAAACATATTGTAATAAGAAGGAAGTTTCAATTTTTGAGGAAGATATATAATCTCATATTTTTTAATCAAAGACGTCATCATATGGTTCTCATATAGAGATATCTCCAATAGCTCTAACAAATGTGATTCTTGGTATGGAATAGAAAACAACATCTAGGGATGTTAGAAGTAATATTCAAATTTAGAATGTTCTAATTTTGATAGATGGATATCAAAAGATGGTGCCTCATTCGTTGGGGACACACTCAGGATCTCGGCTCACCTTCACCCTCATAGGGTTTTGATCTTTCCCCAACGGTGGTGGTTCTGACACTCCACTCCCTTCTATTCTACCCTCTTTCTCGTTTTCTCTGTGAAGGTGCTCTGCTTTATCCATGGCTACCTATTTTTTGCTCTGTCCTCATGCTCCATCATTCCTCTCCAGGTCAGATATGGAGTGATGGAAAATTGAGGATTTGTGTTAACCAGTTAGGTGACGGTGGGTTTATCGGTGGATCCTTTCTTCTCCGGTTTAGGGTTTCAGTCCTTGGTTCTTCTCTAGGATTATATCCCCTTGTGGTTTGTCTTTTTGTAGGACTTCATTTCCCCTTTTCGGTTCAGCATGTTTCTTTTTGGGGGCATCTCTCCCTGTGCTTGGTGGCTTGTTGGGATGTCCCTTCTGCTCGCACTCTCTCTGGCATCTAGGTTATCTGCTTCCATCCAGGTCGGTTGGGTGCACTGAATCTCATGAGGTTTTTGTTGTGTTGTGCGATGTGGAGGAGGCTCCCAGTGATGTGTCTTTTGCTCGGGAGAGGGTTTGGTGTTTCTTTGGGTGTTTTGGTGTTGGAAAAGGACAGTGTTGGTGTAGAGCCATGGATAGAAGCAACGATGGTGTTGCGTCAACCGTGTGACTTCTGGTATTCTCTTCCTGGATCAGGTTCTTCAATGGGTCACTGGTATTCATGGGGACCTTCCCAGTTTTTGGGAGTATCATCTTACGATGTGTTGGGTTCTGGTTGTCTTCCAACTCAGTCAGGTGGTCGCCATCTTTTGGGGCTCAGGGTAGAAGGTGGTGGTCGCATTAACATGTGTTCCTCTCAGAGGCCCGATATGAGGTTTGATTTGTTCATATTTCTTTTCTGGTTGTCAAGTAACCCTGGTTAATGGTTTCTATGTTGGTGGTCTATGGAATCTCCTTCTATTTTGTGGTCAACATTTATTTTTATGATGGTTGATGTTGGTATGCCAGTATGGTTCTTCAAGCAATGACGATGTCGATGAATGAAGGTGTCGAGTGGCGATGATGATGCAGGAAATGGTGTCAGTGTTGATGTAGTGATGGAAGGAGTTGGTGATGTCAATGTCTAGTGAGGGTTCATTCACCTACAAGATGAATGGTGTTAGGGATGTGATTCATGAGGCAGGCGTGTGTATGTTGGCTGGTTTTTGAATTTTGAATGATGTTTTTTATGGAAGGCAATAATGGTGGAACATATAGGGTTGGCTTCAATGTTTCTTTGAAATTTGAATGTTGTATGCTAAAATTATGGTGATGGATTAAGGATGTACTAATTGTGCAAGAATATATTGAGGTATTTCTAAATGATTTACCTTTAAATCCTCAAGAGTGGGAAGTTGAGTTCTCTATTGATTTAATTCATGGTGCATTACCTATATCAAAGACTCTCTATATAATGGCTACTATTGAATCAGTGGAGCCGAAGAAACAACTAGAGAAATTGCGTTACAAGGGATTTATTCATCCTAGTGTTTCTCCAGGGGGAACCCTTGTTATTGATTCCAAGAATAAAGATGAATCCATGAGTACATTAATTTCTTATAAATATATAAATTCCATTACAATAAAGGTGTCATCTACCTCACATTGATGATTTATTTGATCAACTTCATGGTGTTCAATATTTTTTTAAGATTGAACATCAATCTAGATATCATAAATTGTATGTGAGGAAGGAATATATTATAATGACAGCATTTTGAAGTAGGTATAGACATTACACGATTATAGTAATAAAATTTGTATTGAATAATGAACCTTTGTTTTCATGGATATAATGAAAATATTTTTGAAGGAATATATTTAAAATTTATTTGTGGTATTTATTGATAAAATCTTGATATATTTCAAAATCTATCATGACCATGAGAACATCTTATGAGTTATTCTTGAGAATCATAGAAGAAAAGAGTTCTATGGGAGGTTTTTTAAATATAAATTATGGATTCAAAATATTTCTTTTCTTGTCCATATTTTCTCTAAGGGTGGAATCTCAGTTGATCATATGATGGAAAATGAAATTAATGAATGGAATATTCCAACAAACATAACCAATGTATATAGTTTTATTGGATTAGCATGCTAATGTCATCATTTCAAACTAATTTTTTCCTGATTGGATAACCCACAAAACAAACTCACAGAAAATGGGTTAAATTAATATTGGAAAAGGAATTTAGAGAATGTTTTAGTGAATAGAAAAGATTATTGATCAAAGCTATGATTTTGAATATTCTATCTAGAAATGTGGGTTATGTGATATATATTGATTCATCAAAGAATGGAATTGATTGTATCCTTATAAAAAATTATAAATTTCTTTCTTATTCATCAAGGAAAATAAAGACACTTGATAAAAATTATCCAACTCATGATCTTGAGATAGAAGCTGCAATATTTGCTTTGAAAATTAAGCGACACTATCTCTATGGTGAAAGATGTGAGATATATATGTATCAAAATAGATTGAAATATATTTTTACCCAATAAGAATACAACATGAGGTAAAGGAGATGGCTTGATTTATTCAAAGATTATGATTGTTCAATACCCTACCACCCATGAATGGAAAATAAGGTAGAAGATACATTAAGAAAGAAAGGACATGGACTTCTGACCCAAATGAGGATTGAGAGAGATCCTAAATTCATGGATCTAGTAAAGAATTATATGAAAATTGTTTAGGAAGAGGAACTATAATTAATTTTTCAAATTATTGATGAACCATAATTACTAGAGAAGATAAAAATCTCTTAATCTACTGATGAGAACCTTAAAAAGAAATTAAATACATTAAGGATAGAATATTGGTAGACTTTGTGTATGAGGATAATGATCTTAAATTTGAAAAGAGGTTATGTGTTTCAATAGTAATTGATATAAAAAGGGAACTATTGGATGATTCTCATAGAATAAATTTTTATATAGACCTCTGTATCAACAAGATGTATAGGGATCTGAAGGCAAATATTTGGTGGGATAACATGAAGCGGAAAATTGTGCACTATGTATTAAGGTGTCCATTTGGTTAACAAGTGAAGGCTAACAGATATCATCCCTAAGGAGTCATGAAACCTCTACCTATTACTATGTATAAGTGGGATGACATTATGATGAATTTTTTTCATAGGACTATAATGGAAACCTATAAGCATTGATATAATATGGGTTATTGTTGATCATCATAAAAAATCGACACATTTCCTTGCTATAAGATAAGATTTACCACTTGAGTACCTGACAAGACTCCATATTAATGAATTTTCCAGACTTCATGGTACACCTCTATCGATTGTGTCTGATAGAGATCACTGATTTACACCAAATTCCAGAAAAGTTTTCAGAAGGATTTGGATACTGAGCTCCACATGAGTGCTGCTTATCACCCCCAAACAAATGGAAAATCTAAAATCACTATTCAAATTCTAGAAGATGTGTTGATATCATGCTCACATGACATTCATGATATGCTTGATCAGTACTTACCTTGGGTGTAATTTTACTACAATAATAATTTCCATTCCAGTATTCAAATAATGCCATATAAAGCATTATATTGAAAGAGGTTTCAAACTCCAACTTATTGGGAATACAATACTGAGAGTAAAATTATATGCCAATAACTTATTGAAGAGACACCAACAAAGGGAATTAAAATTCAAGTCCATATTAAATCATCCCCATGTAGGAAAAAGTGTTATGCTGACAACCAAAAGAAGGATTTGGAATTTAATGTGGTAGATCTTGTATTTCTAAAATTATCTCCAATGAAGGGGTTATAAAGGTTTGGTAATAAAGGGAAACCAAGCCCTAGGTACATTAGACCTTTTGAAATAATAGAAAGAATAAGAGTTGCAGCTTACTGTTTAGTGATGCCACCAAGTCACTCCAAATTTCATGATGTTTTACACGTGTCATTATTAAGGAAGTACATGGAAGACCCAATGCATGTTCTCACATATGAAGAAATAGAACTGGAACCTAATTTGTATTACTATGAAGTGCCTATCGAGATTCTTGACATAAGAGAGAAACAATTTGAGAAATATGACTACTTTATTGGTAATGGTTCTTTGAAGAAACCATAAAATAGAGGAAGAAACATCAGAATGAGGGGATATTATAAAGAAGAACCACCCAATACTTTTTAGAGAGAAATATTCCTGAAAAATTTCATGGATGAAATTTTTGAAGGAGGGAATAATAAAACACCCCAAAATTTTATGATATGTTTCTTCATAAACAATTTCAATTCACTAGATAGATTATATTGCACACAAAATTGAGTTAGTGTGTTACAAAACACTGTTATTTAATTATGTAAACATGATAGTTATAACCTAGACATTAAAATTATTTTTTTCCACTTTTTTAAATTTATTTTTGAAAAACAGATATACATGGTTTCGATAAGTATGATATTCAGTGTCTTATAAGATGTACTTAATTTTTAGTAAATAGTAACATAGCCTTTTGAATAGTAATGTCTCCCTATTAAATAATAATATAACCCTTATGAGTATTAAAATATCCAAATGAGTAGTAAAATCATCCATGAGTGTATTAATAAAATTTATAAATCTAATAAATGAATGTATGATATAATTATATTTAAAATAATAAAAATTAAGTGTTGGTATTTTTCCGGGTAATAAATATTTAATTAAAATTTTATAATTAATAAATTGATTTAAAAGATAATTCATTTTCATTATATATATTCATAAATCAATATTTTTTTGTCCTATTATTTTAAGATATTTTAATGGGACCTATGTTAATTTTTCAGGGTATTATAAATGTTGTTATAATTTTTAAAATTGTATATTTTTAGTAAATGGTGATTTTAATTAAAAATAAATCAATCATAATTATAAAATTAATTTCATAAAATGGAGTTAGTTTTTTTATTATACACATTGGAAAGTGGTTAGGGATAGTTTTTGGATTTGTTATGAAATACTTGAATTTTGGTGAATAGTAAAATATGATAATTTATGGTGTAAATACGATATAAGATAAATACACTATTTCTTGAGTCATGAATGATGTAAGAAACCATTAGTTCAAAATAAAATAATATAATTACAGTATATATTCACAAGAATCCACACTATTTATTGTCTTGTGAAAAATAATAAAATAATGAATAAAATATTGAGAAATTACTCCTCTCCTTAAGAATAAATAACCCCCTTCCTTTAAAAACCACTCATTACACCCTTTACAAAGCCAAATCTCTACCAAAATCATCCCTATTAATCTGCTTATAATTCCTAGGTAAATATAGTATCTATTGTTCTTTCTAAAATACCAAAACCCCATTCCCTAAGGAGGTTCTCAAGGAGGATAATTCAAGAGGTAAATCCTCTTTATTTTTATTTTAATTCCATTTCAATTTATTTTTATTTTATTAATATATCCTAACCTCATCTATAAAAATGATAATGATATATACAGTATAATATATATATATATACTATAATGATATCAAGGTAATGGAAGATACATTGTCAATCTCCATACTCTGTCTCTTTTATTTTAAAAGCAAAATCATCATCCAGGAGGTGTCAAATTACCAACTTTGTGGAAAACATACTTTCATTCTTCAATTTATCCTTCAATAATGGTCATGAAAATATTTTTTATGGTTGAAAAAATTCATTAAATATGTATTAAATTCTATGTAATATTATTTAAAAACTATATACGTTGTATTAATTAATTAAATGAAACTTGTGTGTGATGAACAAAAAAACCAAAATAATCTATAGAGTTATCACTAAAAGACTATCTAATGATTTATCCTAAAAATATATAAAAAAAATTATATATATAACCATTTACAATTATTAATTATAATTAATTTCATATAATTCCAATTGTGGGGAATTATACCCATTTTACAAAAACTTCATTACATGCATACAAGTAAAATGACAATGAAAACTAAGGAAATGAACGATCCCGAGGAATAAAATTGTACAACTGATTAAAAATACCATAAATGTGCTTAATATAATTATAATAAATCAATTACATGTAGATAAGGTTATGAATTAACTAATTAATTGATATAATTTGATTATCCAGGACATTGAGAACAAGTGTAGTACACATTCAGACATATCGTAAGGGGTATCTCATCTCACATTTATTTCCATGAGATTTCCATTATTCAAACCTTATTTATTGTATGTGATGTATGTACACATAAATTTGATATATAATATCATGAATCTATTTATCATCATTGTATTTAATGATTCATTTTTTGTTTATTAATTTTTGGTCATAATATTCGATTGACTACAAAGTGGTAAGGGACTTCATCTCAATTTTCATTTCATTGAGACTTACTTGGTATTGTGCACCTAATAATTATCATATATTGTATCTACTACCCCTTTGAGATAATTTTTCATTTGAAATTATATTTCTTTTTAAATATACATATTCTTGTATCATGGATTTTTTTGTCGTATACCATTTTACTTACGATATTTATTTTGAATGTCATTTTATCTGAGGAAATATGGATGAATTTGCATCCTCTACTCAACAATGATATTCAAAAGTCATATTTTTCTTTTATAAAATCTATTTATAATGAATTATTTGTATTTGAAGTGACAGACAGGGACCTCTATATCCCCTTGATGCATCAAAAAGTATCATGATACAAAACAATTAACGATAAACCCTTTGAGTTTTCTTCCAAAATATAATCAGATGAGTATCTATCTATAGTATTAATCCTACTTGATGGTATAATAGTTCATGTTCTAGATACATGATGTATAAATAATAATCACTATATTTATTTAGTATTTATTTTATTATTTTCCATGAGTTTCACTATGATAAAATCTATGGATTCATTTTCATTCTCAGTTTATTGATGTTGTGTGTTTTTCAATTATTCATCATGCCATATTGATTTTGTAGAAATTATTATGATTAAACTATTATTTATTCATTCTTGAACTATATTTATCCCTTAATGATAATTTTATATCACCCTTTAATTTGTTTTCCATCCCCTGGTTATGAAGAAGAGATCATTTATTGAGTTTTCAAGGATGTGATTTATTAGCTTTTGTTATGTATTGTAGTTTGTTTTTATTTTCCCAATTTAAAATGGGTTCCATTTATGTATCTAGTTTCATTATGTCTGTTAAATTGATCATTCCATCAGGTTTTCTTCCCTTTTTATGAAGCCAATGTAAAAAAATAATGCACCGGGTTCAGACTCCTAGTGCTGGGGTACTACAGTAATAGAATTACATAAAGGATCATGGGAGGATTAATGAGAGTGAAATGGGATATAATAATTTATACATAAAATTTTAAGTATGGGTAGTATTTATACCATATCCCAACAAAATCAAATGGAACCTAATATACATAGCATAAAATAATTTCTTGATAAAAAGAGGGGAGCGGAAGACCCCTTATAAAATTTTGGCATAGTGAAAAATTAGCTAAAGGTAAAAATGGGAGAGGATAAATGATTTATCATTAAAATAAAATCAATTTTAAATTATAGTAATGATTAAAATTGAATTAAAATATAATAAACTGAAATTAATAAGACTAATTTCAAATAATGTACTTGAATTGGATGTAGGAGAAGAAGGTCCCTTACGAAATTTTAGCATAGTAATGACTTAGGTAATGACCAAAATAAGAGATGATAAATGATGTATCATTCAAATAAAAAAATTTGGAAAGTAATGTAATGTTACTAAATGAATGTTAATTTAAAAAAATTAAATTAAAAAGTGTAATTTCAAAGAAGTTTCTTGAATTGAATGGAGGACTGGAATGCCCCTTATGAATTTTCGACATTGTAACCACTAAGTTAATGGTCTAAATGAAAGATAATAAATGATATCTAATTAAAATAATTTTTTTATAGTAAGGTAATTTTCCTAGATAAATTATAATATAACCAATTTAAATTAAAAAGAGTAATTTTAAAGATGGTTCATGAATTGAAAGGTTGAGAGGAGGGTCCTCTACTTGAGTGTGTGACTCCAAATGGTTGGGAGGAGCTTATTGAGAGCTTGTAGGTACATTGGGAGGACTATAGAGAGGGGAGGGAATATTAAGGTCATGATCAAAGGATTTTTACTGAAATGAAATGGAATATTGGGTGGTTTTATATAGGAAATGAGTGGGGAATTCATTATCATTTCTCAAAGATGGGTTTTGGACTCTATATAATAAAAAAACCAAAACCACATACCTTACCACGGTTTTTAACCATGGTTTTGGAAAATTGAGAGTGGTTGTAATTATTTTATAAGTCCAATGGACTAAATTAATAAAATATAAAACTTGTTTATGTGGATGTGAGTCATACTATTAAAGAAATGATTTTAATACTTTAAAATATATTTATAGTTTTGGATGATTAATTAATGCTTTACTAAATTAATAAGATAAAAGTAAAAGAACATTATTTTAAAAGGAAAACACAGATTTGTTGTTGTACACCATTTATATTATTTATTACATCACTGTTGAGTCATTATGATGTCATAAAACACACCATATATTTATATGGTATTTAATTTATTACCCAAAAATTATCCTCTCTTGGAAAATTATGAAAAATTTAATATTTGATAATTTGGTCATTCTGATTCCAAAAATAATATTAATTTGGAAAAAATATTTTTCTAAATATGTAAATTTTCACTTTTAAAATATCAATCGACATTTATTGTGGAATGTTTGGTTTTTTAACAATAATAGTTTTCGAACATTTATAAAAAATATATTTGAAATCCTAAAAATTATATAATAATTTATAATTAAGAAATATTATTTAATAATTAAATTTTATTAAAATTTTATTTATTTCAAAAATACATTAATTCGTCAAAATTAATTCATTAATTTATTATTACAAAAAATTAAATTTTTTGTTTTATTATATAGAAATCATTGTCATTTATAAAGTTGAAATGAGATATTAATATATTCATTATTCCACATAATATACATAATAATGTTATTAGGGTCTTAATACATATCTATTTAACACACCAGGTAATTCCCTAAGAGTAAGGTGAGTGACAATTAGACTTTCATTGGGTGGTTCAACAAACATGGTTTGGGGAGTGATTTAAATGAGGTCGAACGTATCCCATAAATGAGGTTTCTCATGTTTGAGTTATTAGATATCATATTGGTCATGATCAATTGAAAATCCCATTGATTCTAGTTCCCTTGAACGCTTTCATAAATGGGATTCATTGGGTACGATACAACTGCTTGGGGCCATTAATTCCATTTCCTGTCTCAGATGAATTTGTTAAAAACCTATATTTATACTAATCATTTGATCACTATTCATCAACTATATTGTCAATGTTATTGATTCTTAGTGGTATTTTAAATCAAATTGAATATAATAAAACCCAATAAGTGAATGTGTTCTCTATTACCACATTAAAAAATAATGTATTTAATTAAATCATAACAGATGTTTTATTTCTAATAGTTCGGGTTGTTACGTTGAGTCATACCAGTCACATGGTGTGTTTGTTTGACATGAGACTGCTTCTTTCACATAAAAATAACTTATGATTTTCATTCCTAAATTATCAAGATAGTATGAAAAAAAATTGGTTGGTTTTCAATGAGTTACACATTTTGAACAAAAATGTGAATTTTAAACTGATAATAACACTTTGATTCATACTGGGGATAGCTTGTATTAGACTGAGTTACATATTATTACTAAACATCAGAAATTTCTTATGGATAGTTTTAATGAAGTATCAATACAATCTGAATGTTTTTTCTCATTTTGAATTATGTCAGTTGTCTTTTTTATTATAATTAATGTCAATTTAAAATAAAAAGATACACTTTGAGTAATTCTGGTAACACCATATACCGTATTGAGGTTTGGATGATTTCTATGCATCCAAAATGACATATGGATCATTTTCCTAATTTTTCAAAATAATTTTAATGTGTTTTATTGATTTTGAGTAGGTTACTTATCTTTTTTACTAAAATGTCATTTTAAACTGGAATCACACACATTGAGTCATACCGGTCACATAGTGTGTGGGTTTTACATGAGAATTATTCGTATATGTCAAAAATTACTACTGAAGCATTTTCATAAATTATCAAGATAATCCAAGCATGTTTTCTTGATTTTAAGTGAGTGAAACTTTTTGAACTAATATATGAATTTTAAACTAATAACAGGAACTTTGTGTCATTCTAGGCACATCTTGTTTCAAATTGAGGGGAGGTTTACTAATACACATAAAAAATGACTCATGTATAATTTTCTTAATTTAACAAAATAATAAAAATTTGTTTTCATAGTTTTGAGTATGTTAGTTGTCTTTTTTACAAAAATTATTGTCAATTTTAAATAAAAAGATTCACTTGGAGTCATACTTGTCACACCATGTGTTGGATTAAAATGATATTTATTATTACATGTCTTAAATGATTTATAGACCATTTTAATAATGTATAAAAACAATCTGAATTTGTTTTCTTGGTTTTCTATATGTCAGTTGTATTTTTCACATGAAGTCTTTTTAAACCGGAAACACACAGTCTAAGTCATATCAATCATATCATGTGTCATATTGACATGAGTCTAATTATTAAATGTCAAAAATTACATATAAATAATTTTTCTAAATTATCATGGCAATCCGAGGTAATTATTTCAATTTTAAGTGAGTGGCACTTTTTGAACTAAAATGTAAATTTTAAACTAATAACGAAGACCTGGAGTCATACTAGTAGAATTGTGTATCATATTGAGGTGTGTTTGATTACTATACATCAAAAAATGACTAATGGATACCTTTATTAATGTATCAAAACAATATGAATGCATTTTATCAGTTTGAGTATGTTAGTTGTATTTTTTGCTAAAATTAATGTCAATATTAAATATAAAGATGCACTTGGTGTCATACTGGAGACATCAAGGGATGTATTGAGTTAATGTTTGTTCCTACATGTCCTAAATGACTTATGAATCATTTTAATAAAGTATCAAAACAATATGAATGCATTTTTTTGGTTTTTGAGTATGTTATTTGTCATTTTTACTAATATTAATGTCAATATTAAATGAAAAGTTGCACCTAGAGTCATACTAGTCACAATATGCATCATATTGAGGTGTGTATTTTTCCTAAATGTCCCAAATGACTTTGAGATCACTTTCATAAAGTGACAAAACAATCCAAACTTATGATGTTACCATTATTTCCTTTTCATTTGTGTAACTTCCAACACTACACATCTAGTTGGTGTTATTATATGAAAAAGAATCATATTCTCTTCTCTTTTTCATAAACAAGCTAGGTTTTTCAGCTTTGAACGTCTAATCAATATCTAGTTTTTGAATCATGGTGAATAAATGTAATTAAAATCATGGTAACATTGGCATAAAGGAACATGTTATCTCTTTTTTGGCTTATTTAATATAGTTGAAATAAAAATATGAATTCCCAAAATATATGTGAAAAAAACTAAATAAGTATCCAATAAAAATGATAATGAAATTAAATTACAAAAAATTGAGAAAATGATGAAAAAACTAATTAAATAAGTAGAAATAATTCACATTTTATGATAGTTACATACATTCTTGAACCATTTCTTTGTTATCATTTTCTTAGTTCCACCCTCAAAGTCCAATATCTCATTAGCATGAGTAGTTTCAAAAAAACCACCCTAACTCTAACAAAGTAATACGCCTGTATAATAGAAAAATACTCATGTGAGTATTATTAAATAGAAATAAATTAAACATAAATACGAAACAATCCATTAATTATTTGGATTTCACATCTTCTTTTTATATGTGTAAATTCTACCATAAAGTATGTTTTCTATTCGTTTCTAAACAATTCTATGTCATTTTGTGAATATTAATATTTTTAATAGTAATAGTAGTAATGGAAAAATATAAATACACAACATGTTAATAAATATTTTAAATGAAAATTTTATTATCTTCAAAAAACACTTCATGAATTTTAGGTTGTTGATGGAATATGATCTATCTCATAAATTTACAATCATAATAAACCAAATATTTTCCATTAGGTTGTTTTTGAAACTACAGAAATAATGAAATACATAATTAATTATTTTTGATATGTGTTTGTATAGTAAAATATTGTGATATATATCTTGATACTTGTCCTCTTGTAAAACATGTTTTGTACCTTGTGTGCATGGGATGTCCTAATACCATGAATTTCATGATATTTAACCATCTCCCTATTATAAAAAAATTCTCATTAAAATATAATATAGAATATATTACATGATTTTTAGTTCTATAACATTGGATGTAGTGTATTAAAAATTGATAAATTCCATCATGTGTGGTTAGTTTATTGGGTATATATGTATTGAATATATGAAATTAAACATTTGAGTATCCAAATTGACTGTAATGAGCATCCAATGCTTCCTAAAAACACAAAAATGAATAATTAATGAAAGGAATGAATTTATATGTTATATGATTAAATTTTAGAGCATTACCCCAGCATTGTCGGTAATAAGAAGAGTCTATCATTTGAGAGTTTTCTTTCTATTTATCTGGCCAGTTTTTCCACTATTTCATTAATTTCTTTTGAATATATATCCTTTTGTTCTGGAAAAGTGACCTGAATACTAATGAGTTCAAATTTATGTTCTTGGGGTAATCTCTTCAATAGGGATTGATATATATGCATGAAGTAAATATTAATGTATTTAGTCATAATTAACATAGTATATCAGCTATTGAAAAAAATCATGAAAACATACCACATGTATACATTTAAAAGAGAGCCTTATAGCCATTCATAGTTGAGGATTAAATTTACATTTTTAGGATCAATCTAGTCTATATTTCCCTCTCTATAATTTTTTATTCAAAATATACTATGTGATTACTATCATATTGTAACATTGTATCAATATAAACAGTCAATGTTATTAAATTTAGATATTGAATGAGTGGGTAAAGGTGTTTTCAAAAGATCTTCTCGACTGGTTGGTCGATCTTTTAGATTGTTTCGATTCAAACATTCATTTCACCTGCTTCCCTTTGTCCGTATAAAATAAAAAACATCATTTCAGATATGTTTTCAATAATATTTAAAGGTTTTTCATGAAAAATGTATTGGAAATGAATTCCTCCTTTTTGACATATTTTTCATAAGATCTGATAGACATGCTAGAAATGTTCCAATAGCTTCATCAACTGTATAAATATTTATGTCATCAAATGGAACTTGTATCTTTATGCTCGTCTCATGATCTATGCTAATTTACACTCTCACATGACCTGTTGGAATTGGTCTACTGTTTAGAGTGTCTTCTTCGATATTGAACATGGTATCCCTCATAATAAGGTGATGGGTGGGTGTTGATATATATAAATCATAATTATTATCACCTTGTAGAATTTCAGAACATGAAAAATTTTATTGTTTTCCTTATTCACATTTCACAAAAACAATTATTAGAATATTGATCACCTCAACTAAGACACTTCTTTGAGGGAAATTTCCTACCTCAAAGATGGTGGGGGGGGGGGGGGAAGAGTGAGTTATTCATGATATGATTGTTCTTAAGTTGTTTCTTCTATTTAATTCCCCCCAAAACAGTTTCTAGAAACTCAGTCTACCAATGAATGTTTTCTTTAATGGAAGTTAATATTACTCTCATCTCTTCCATTCCTGATATATTTATCCTCATGTTATTTTTTTCTAAAAATATTTTTTGTGTGCCACCCCAAAACCCACAGCTTTGATGTCATCATACTGTTCTGGCTACTTAATGGCCATTGATAGTAGGAGTTCATCTCATATAGGAATTTATGATTCCTACATCTTTGTTAGATAGAAAATATTCGAAAAATATGTTATCATTGTTATGTAATAGAAATGTAAATCAAAATTTTTTTATTATGGAATACTTAATAATGTTTCCAACAATTTTTTGGTGCTTTCATCTATTAGTGTCCCATGTTTATTTACATGTTCCCCATTCCATAACATATGATGTGGGATGGAAGTGGATTCATATTTGGATTCCTCAAACAGTATATAAAATAGAGGAATTTAATTATGTTGATGTTTTATGTGACAAAATATTATTACAGTTGATTTAAATTATGTACCAATTTTTTTTAAAGTTAAGCACACCCCATCCTTGATTTACAGTATGGATACGTTGGTTTTTCTACCAATTCTTTATTTTTTAAACTCAGTTACTATTTCATAAATAAAAAATTATCAATCAATGTGATGAAAAAATGTATTTTCAAATAATTTATTGCCAATAAAAATGTACCTAAAAAGGCATCTCCACATGGCGACCAATAAATGCATCCCACACTTCTTGGATTATTAGGTGTGCATACATATGTGGTTGGTGGGGGTTTATTTTTTTCCTTCAATATATTTAATATGAAATCATGTAAGAATAGTGTGAATGACTATGGGAATCCTTCTATAGATAATTAATTCATATTTCCTGTTCGATCCATATACTATAAATTAGCTTTTTTAGGGATGATGAAGAGTAGGTTAATGTTTCATTATTTTATTTTTTAGTAAAATAAGGAAAGGATATCAAAATTTTATCATTATGTCTTCCCAAATCAGTTCCTTAAGCATGGGAAGAATATGGTGTCACAAATATAAAAGAATCAGTTTATGTTGTAATGTGATGATACCAATGTAACTACGGAACATGGAATTGTTGTGGTAAACATGTTGGTAGCGTGCATTCTATATGATCTCGATTTGATTCCTTTGATTCCTGCCTTAATAATTTTTACTAACACCATCATGCTGTAGTGCTCCTATTTTTTCTGCAGTATTGGATCATCATAGATAACCATTTACTTGGATTCAACATCTTCAATTTGTTGTTTCTCTATATTAGTAGCCTCCACATGTTTATAATTTAAGTGTTCCTCCACACTGGGAGTAGTAGTAGGTTGAGAAAACTATTGTTCCTCTGCATTGTGAGTAGCAACAGGTTGAGAAACCTATTGTTACTCAGTATTGGGAGAATCAACACATGCAAAATCCATTATCATTAGAAGTGGTTGATCATTTCATTTATAATATAGAATTGAAATAGTGAAAATAAAATAACATGAAGTAACATAATATATAATATAAAATATATATAATCTAATTATTGAACTCCCTTTTTTAAAGTATGAAGGTATTTGACCCCACTATTGTGTATCCAAATATTTTAATTTTTTCTCCTCTGACATAAAAAACTTCATCTAAATTTTGAACACTATGAAATTATTGGGAATTCCAAATAAAGGGTCATCCCCAGTTGAATTTTCATCTCACACTTCAGTGGTTTTTGTTGATAATAGAACAATTGAACACTTTCAGTTTGCAGGATCTAAAACATAAAATACTTTCACTACCTATAACTCCATTATAAATAGATCATCTTCATACTCCACCTTACTGTAATACACTTTCACAAATCCCAATTAATCTACTTTAACATCCCTCTCATTATCAACCAAATTTAATTGAAAAACATCACTTGTAATGTTGTATATTCCAAATACCATATTTTTTTGATGATGCCAAAGTATGATATATTCACATAAATTGGATTTCATTTCATATTACCAGACACATACATCGCTTTAGCCACAAGTGTCGCTCCACAATTTTTTGTGGTACTACCTTCATCATTTTACTTTGTATATAACATTTGAGCATTAATTACATTAAATTTTTAAGACAATACATACACACTTGGTCCTCTAGATAGCCATCAAAGTCATTCTGAAATTGAATCCGGATTTTCATCTAACTCCTTAATAATATAGTCTAAAATCCATCCTATATACTATTTATTATGTGTATTTGATATCAATATTTCTTCCCTTCATGGATTAAAATTCCTAAGAATTTATTTGTTGGTTTCAAAATATTTGGAAGACTCCAAATTGTTATGAAAAACGTAAAGGTGGGTCTGATCTCAATTTGTAAAATTGATTTTGACAACATCTCATCCAAAAATTCCTCCACCCCCAAGCCTCTTAGTGTGATAAGATTTTGGTATACCAATTCTTTCCACATGGGATAGGTAATCGGTACAAAATTCAACCACTTCCTTAACAATATATCGCACCACAATACAACCACATATACAACTTCAATTTTCAACATTCCCTTTCAAAATATTATATATACCATTTAATGGGGGTACATAAAATTATAATATACACGACCACATGATCGAATATCTTTGACCAAGTGATCCATCAAGCGAACCATCATATCAAATAATGATGGTGGGAATAATATTTTCTAATTTACATAATATGATGGAAATTTCTTTTTACATAATTGGTAATTTTAATGGGCCTATAACTATTCTTAATATATCTTTGAAAAAGAAACCGAGTTTGGTTAATGTTTGATGGACATTATTGGAAAAATGCAACATAAATCTATAGAAATTAGATATTTCCTCAAAATATGGAAGTCATGTGATTTCACACACTTTAAATTTAAATTAGTGATTGAAAATATATTGTTAATATTTGATGAAGACCCCTTTCAATCCTTTACATCATTCAAGAAGTTTCATAATAGATATCTCTCCTTCCTAGAAATTGTGTAAGAAGTTGGAGGAAGAAATTTTCATTTTCACCCTTCACTGGTGCCAAATATTTCTATATCCCAATGTAAACCATGTCCAACCTACCCTTAATTCCATCCTTTTTATCTAGGTGAATATAGTAATGTGTCAATGAAACTATCTTAAATTTTTTTTTCAACATGCATAACATCATGAAAATTTATGACATGCATAAAATTCTTGTATGGTAATTCAAAAAAGCGGATCTCTTTTTCCAGCTGGTTTTTTATGGTTTTTAGAAAATGGTTTACCAAAAGTAGTGTCCACATATTTTAATTTCTCAAATAGTTGATCACTTGTTAGTGGAGATGGTGTTGTATGTTATTATAAACTTCCATCGAATGATTTCATCCAATATAAGTACTTATGTTATTGGTGTATAAATATTGAATGTCCAAGAAACAAAATCTTCAACGAAAGTTTTAACATAATTGACTGTGTACCTTGGTCATAAATAAGACACCCTTGAGTTCCTTTGATGTTATATCCCAAAAAAATTTCATAAGTAGGAAAGTAATTTATCCTCTTATAAAACTTGGCTCTCACTATGAAATTTTCATTTCTGTAAGCATCATAAAATGTATCACCTGAATCCCACAATAATTTCAAATATTCATTCAATGGAACCAAATAAACATCAATATAATTACCAGATTGCTTTCGTCCTGATATTAGCATAGATAACCTGATGTATTTTCATTTCATGGATTACCTTAGTGGAAAGTTATAATTTACCAATATAATTGACCATTTATTATGAGTACTTATTTGAATACCAAAAGGATTCACTCCATATATAGATAATGAATGGAAAATGTTTCTCAAATCATTTCTAAATTCAGGATACTCATGATCAATTATCTTCCATCGAGGATTGTTTTTTGGAGATGATATTTCCAATATATATTTCTTTTATCTGCATGCCATGTCAATTTCCTTGAAGTCTCATCACTTCCATATAGGTTTCAAAACCTTGGAATGATTTGAAAGTACCGTACCATTTCATAGGACCAGATTCATCTTTATTATATCGAGAATAAACACACTTTGGGAATTCATTAAGGGATTTTTGGTCCTTACAAAATAATATACAGTCATTTGGATATTTATTTATTCTTTCAGAGAGCATACCCATCGAACATAGCATTCGTTTAGCATCATATGTTTGGATAGGGATCTCATTATCTTATGGGAGAATATCATTCAAGAGAAAAAGTAGTTTGGTAAAAGAAATGTCACTCCAGCAGTTTCCTATATTCAAATTATACTTCTTTAGTAAACCTGACAATGCATTATATTTAGTGAAAGAATCATACAGTGGTATCTTTGCACAAATATTTTACTTTTGAAACAATTTTCTGGAATCATGATGTTCATATTTAAATATAATTTTCATTCCTAAATACTATATTCATTATCATTCACCCTTTTGATCACATCCTTGATATGGTCTTCTTTATTTTCCACACTTTTAATCAAATCATATAATCCATAAAATGAAGTTCTATACCATTCACTAGATACATTCAATTTCCCCCATGTTTATTCCAAAATTTATAAATTTAATCAATTTCACGATATATCAAGTGTTCTTCCAACTTATATGGACTAATTAGTCATTAATAACAATATCATAATCACAGAAAAAGGATTTGAGAAGGGTTATATGAATCATCTTTTGCAATCATTATGAACACTTTCACCACATCTTCATACTATTTTGTCATACGATTGGAATACAACCATTCTCTAATCATATTCATCCTATTTGACTGAGTATTATTAATATTTTACCAAATGAATAAAAAAATGATGTTCAATTGAAGGTGGGTCTCATAAAATGATTGAATGAAAATAGAAAGATTGAGAAATAGTTTATCATCCAACATGATAAAAACATATTGAAAGAAATTTATAGGATTATAATTGAATTATAAAATCAATTTGTTAAAATTTTCAATTATTGCACGAGTTCTGACACCAAAGGGTGAGAAATTCTGGAAATTCAGTTACATAACCAAATGAATTGTAGATTTGTGGGGATTTGAAGAGTGGAGGATGACTTTGAAGGGAAGAGGCATCTAAATTTTTTTCTTTCCCTCGGATGAGTGTAAGAGCCGTTTGTGGAGCATAGGATCAATTACTCTGAAATTAGGTGTCCTATGCATACAAGAAAGGGACAGAAACTTTGATCCTACAGATGTTTGGAACACACATGTGATGATTTGGGTACATATCTTTATGCTTAATTGGTTATATTTTCATCCAATGATCCTATGGTATATTTATCCTTCTGAGGGGAACCCAATTATATTGGATAAAGAAATGGACCATCCACAGTTTGGACATTATGCCAGAGTATTGTTGGAGGTTGATATGTCTGCCACATTGGTTTAAGATGTTTATTTGACAACAAGAGATGATAGCATGAGGTTACATATTTACTATGAGAGGAAGCCCAAGTAATACTCAGGTTGTAGTTACTTTGGACATATTATTGCTGATTGCAACATGGAAAAAGAATGCAATTTTTTCCAGGTCAAAGGGAATGAAAATGCTACCTGTAGAAGGAGGAAAGGGAAAGATATCTCACTTGTGTCCGTGAAGGAGAATTTTGTATCTAGTCATCCTAGGAAGAGGGCTGAGGTGCAAGATTGTTCTTTCAGAGAGTGTGAACAACATGCTGATGTTAGGGATTCTAGGAATGTTTGGTTACTGAAGAACCCAAGGAGTTCCCTGACCAATTCCATCTTTTAATTCTTGGATCAGAACTGATCCAAGGATTCCATGGCCTACTGCATTTATTCTTGGAAAGACAGATCCAGACTTGCCTCATCCTATGATGCTGAATGTAGGTGATCATTACCCCAGTTATGTGCATGGGGAGGATTTCACATAACTTGAGGAGAATGTTGTCAACCCCTAGACTACTAGATATGAGACCGATCAACCTGTAGTGATCAGTCCGGTTGTGTCAACTGAGAATGTCCAGAATAAAGAGGCATCTATTTCTGATTTTTCATAGATCAAACCCCCTTCCCTTCGTGTTGTTCAAGGGTATGATGGATGCTCTAAAGACCCCTTTTTATAGGTTCCTCATGCCAAGGATGCTCAGAAGGTTTCCCCAACCAAGGAAACTTTTGAGCACCCACATGCCAGTAATAAGTTTACCCCCCATGGTGAGACTTTTTGTTCAGATGAACCTGATGATGCCCACATCACTAAACAAGTAAGTTAGAAGGAGGGTCAGATTTGTCTTGAACTATTTGAACCAACCAATTTGTCTTTTCAAGATACGAATGAGGTTATGAAAAGATTAGGAAAAAATATGGGAAAAGGAAAGAAAGGTAAGTGTCATAGTGATGTGTCGCAGGGTGGGGCCATGGACACGGAGTAAACCTCCCCAATAATGAATAATTTTTACTGGAATTGTCAAGGGCTTGGGAACCCCCCAACGGCCAGAGCCCTCAATAATTTTCTTGTGGCCCACAAACCAATTCTTATTGGAATTGAGGATCCTAATATGACATTTAGTAAGTGGGAAGTCTTTAAATGGTACTCTCTTGGATACATATTGGTTTCTAACAACCTTCATGACAAAAACATAGACCATCTTTGGGTCTTCAAACATAATAGCCTATGTGTCTCTTCAGTTAGGTCCATGCAGCAATGCATCTCATTCTCCCTTGATGTCTAAGGTTTTAGTCCCCTGGTTACTTTAGTCTATGCTATGACTTCTGACATCAAGCGAAGGGAGTTATGGGATGCGATTATAGACATCTCCAGGTCACTATGCCAAAAATGGATGCTCTTGGGGGATGTTAATGATATTTTGAGGCCTGAGGAGAAAACAGTAGTGAGCTTCTACTGCATTGCCTCTGCTGATTTCTCTTCTTGTATTGACCAATGTAATTCGATGGAAGTTCTTATTGTAGGTCCATCCATCACATGGAGAAGATACACTATGAATGGAAGACATGCTAGAAATCTTGATCACTGCTTTATTCACATGGATGATATGAATGATCACACTGGTATTTCAGGTCATACATTTCCCAAACACCATTCTGACCATACTCCGATAATTCTAGAAATTTTCAGACCAACTGAAAGGTCACCTCCCTTACCCTTTCTATTCAATAATGGTTGTCTCACCACTACAGGGTGTAGAGAGATTATTATGAAGGCCTGTAGAATAGATTATTATGGAAACCCAATTCATATATTTACAGAGAATCTGCGAAATGTCAAAAGGATTATAAAAGACTCAAGCATGAGATATTTTTCTAACTTATATTGTGAGATTTAGATTGTAGAAGAAAGACTTTAAAGCCTCCAAATTAGTAATCAGAACATTGATAGCCCTTTTAGGGATGAAAGTTAGGCACTTTCAAGGCTTTATGACCTGCTGAATGTCAAAGAGAGGCTTCACCATAGTAGATTAAATATGCGATGGTTAAAAGAAGGTGATAGAAACACAACGTTACCTCATAGATTTCATAAGGAAAAAAAGTTAATGGGTTTCTTCACACTTCTAAAAGTGAAATTTCTAATGTAGTGGTTCTCTACATTGAGAATATATATTCTGACGATGGGATTGAAAACACTTATAAAATGGTTGACAACACTGACCCTTGTTTTGTTGAGAATCGAAATCATCTCCTCACAATGGTTCCTTTGAAGGATGACATTAGGGAGGCTTTGTTCTTGCTCAACATGGAGAGTTCTACTAGAAAAAATGGGTTCCCCAACAAGTTTTTCATGTTTTTCTGGGATCTTCTTCTGGATGACATGGATGCTGCAATTACAATCTTTTTCAGACATGCCTCTCTCCCTCATGGATGCAACTAGAGTTTTATAGTACTTGTACATAAGAACGAAAATGTAGTTGATATCAGGGATTTTAGGCCAATTTCTATTGGGAACACCATTCCCAATGTTATTAGTATGATTTTGGTGAACATATTAGGTTAAATTTTTAATGTCCATATTAATTTTAACTAGTTTGGGATTGTTCCAGGTCAAAGAATTCAAAATTGATTAGTTACTGCTTCTCAAGGTATATTTTATTTGAATAGAACCTTGCAAAATGGGAGATTTTCCTTCAGGATTTATATATATAATGCTTTTGACACTATCAAATGGAGTTTTCTTTTTTATTTCCTCAATAGGTATGGTTTTCAAGTGACTTTATTATGTTGATTTAAACCATTCTCAATTCTGTGCGACGGTCTGTTATCATTAATGGTTCTCCAAGGGTCTACTCCCCATGAACTAGGGGTGTTTGTCAAGGGGATCCTCTCTTGGGCCTACTTTTTTTCTTATGTGGAGGAATTCATGATTAGATGCTTCATTGAGCTTACCCAACTTGGAATTTATAAACAAGTGCAAGCTGGTCAGAATAATCTCATTCTTTCTCCCTTTCTTCATACTGAAAATATTCACTTGATTGGGAAGCCCTCCAAGACCACTATTGGGGCCATCAAATATTTCATTAATCACTATGATGAAGTTGCTGGGCAGACCATCTGTTGGGGTAAGTCCATTTTAATTTTTGGAAATGGTCTCACCATTGGGATTCAAAATAGAATTGCTAGAACCCTTGGCGCGCATAAGGGCTCTCTCCCCTTTACTTACCTTGGGGTCCCCTTATTATGGGTCAAAGTCTAATGCCACTACCTAGAGAATATTTATTCTGGAGTCATCAATCAGCTAGCTAGTTGGAAGGGAAAGACCATATCCCAGGTTGGGAGGATTTTCCTCATCAAGTTAGTCATTATTTCTAAGAATGTGTATTTGTTTTCTCTTTATCGATGGCCCAAAAATATGTTGAATGATCTTCAATGCATGGTCAGAAACTTCTTATGGACAGTATCAGTGCATGAGAGAAACTCATAATGGTTTCATCGAGGGACTGTGTCAAGGCTTTTGATATTGGAGGCCTAGGGATCAAAGGCATCAAATCTTTCAATAATAGCTTGATTAACAAGTTTACATGGAACATGTTTCCTTTTGATGTGTCTTAGGATTATTTTCTATCATACAGGTTCAAGCAGTGGTTGTTTAGGGGATATCCTCACTATTTTATTTCCTCTGTCTGGCCCTCCCTTCGGTACTCCTTTCTTCAAATTATACAACAGTGGATGTGGTCGATTTGTAAAGACTCCATGTTTCATTTCTATAAAATCTCATGGATTTACAACCATATTGATATCTCTACTATCCAATCCACCATGGATTTTATGACTATGGATAACAACAAGAACCAAGCTCATGCTCTTACTGATATTCTTTCCAATCAAGTTGTGCATGGAATCCAGAATTATTTTTTCATGGATGAGGATACCTTGATCTAGAAGCCCAACTCACGCAGTTGTTTGAACCCCAAAGAGTATTATACTATGAACCTTGTGGACTCACACAGACCACCCAAGTAGCTACATCAATTTACGTCCCCGTTTTTCAACAATCTAGAATGGTCCTTCTTTAGAGGATGTAGAGGAACTGACTCCCTACACGTGATCAGCTGTAGAAAGCAGGCCACCATCTTGCCTCTTCCTGTCTCTTATGTATGCTGGATGAAGAATCATTCCAACACCTATTACTGGACTATTTTTATGTAAAGGAGATATTGAAATATATTGGTTATATGTTCAGTTTTGAGTTCTATCATTGTAGGAATCTTGAGGATCTCATTTCACGACTCTATGATGACGGAAAGAGTGTGAAAATACACAATCTTCTCATTGTGGCTACTGCATAGTCCATTCATGTTATCTAGTATGCATTTAACCAAGAAATCTTTGGGAGTCACCATACTTGTCTCCATGAGAACTCTCTTTCCATACATAAGGATATTCATGTTTCTACTTCTGTACGATCTTGCACAATGCAGAATTCCATCGAGGACCTGCAAACTCTGTGGTTGCTTGGTGTGGCAGGGAAGCCAAACATGCCTCTTGATTTGAGGTTCATCAGATGGATTCCACCAATCCCTCTTGGTATTAATGTTAATATTTAAAGTTCTTGTTTTGGCCCACCTGGACCTTCAGGATATGGAAGTATGTTCCGTACTTTTCAGGGTTTTCTCAAAGGTTGCTTCCACCATTTTATTGGCCAAGGTACTACATATGAAGCTGAACTTTGGGTTGTGATCTATGCAATCAAATATGCTTCCTATCAGAACTAGTCACCTCTATGGATTCAATCAGACTCACAACTTTCCATGAAGGCTTTTGGAACACGTACATGAGATGTGCCTTGGTTCCACCTTCCTCATTGGATCACTTGTCTTACTCCAGCTAGTCACCATCAGATCTGTGTATCACATGTTTTTAGGGAGGTGAATCAGATTGCTGATTCCCTATTGAAAAGGGACATTACAGAGATGAGCACCATGTGGTCATTCAGAGTCCCTAACATTTGTGTTAGCATGGTGGATGATGATATGCAGGGCATGACATACTTCCGTTCTTGTACTACCCCCTATATGGCCGAATTTAGTGCACTTTATGTTTTCATTTAACAATTTTAGGTCCACCATTCTCGGACCCTGGATCTTTGTGGTATAATTATATATAAATGTATATATACATATTTTATAAAGGAATACATAATTTATTGAATTATATAATTTTAAATATTTATAAAATTAAATTTTATGAAATTATAAAAGTATAAAATTATTCATTTTTAGTGCATTATCAACATCAACATATCATATGGTCCAATGTGACACATTTTTCAACTATTGGGGTCTATGAATTAGGTTTTATAAATAATGAAGCACGTGTAACACAAAACCATTTTAAAATGTTTTGTGGTGATCATGCATCTTGGATAACTCATAGGAATGTTTTTTTCTAGTAAATTAGACTAAAACTTATCATCCAACTAGAGTAAGTTTCCAAAATAAAATATCAACGTGACTGTAATAATAAATAGAACATAAATGAATATTGTTTCTACTAGGTTATAGGCACCACACAATTCCAAACATCTCCCAAGAACCCATATAGAATCACTCAAATCACAAAATAGATCAAATACACCTTAAAGGATCTCTGAAACTCCCAATCCACTGAAGTGAGAATCACCAAATTAAATAACCAATTTTGGAAAAAAATATACACCAATTTCTACCCCACACTACTAGATTATTAAAAAAAATATTCTAAAAACCAAGATAATCATAAATATATGGGGAATATTGATTAAATAAACCAGAATCCAAATAGAATCACCCTAGGGTTTACCGCTTCCACTTCAGCGGTGGTGCGATGGTGAAAGTGAGTGGCCTGAAATCAGTCGTTATATAGGAGGCTTAGGGTTTGAATCCTAGGGGTCTGATTTTAGGGAAAGAATCTCCCCTGGGATCCAAAAAGCTTGTCAGGTAACCGGGTCCCCAACTAGGTGAGTGTGAGGCACGACCCACCTTTGTTGTGGATTGTTGTGTTGAACCATTGCTTCGCGGTACATAAAACTCAGGGATGCTCTGTTATCTCGTCTGGCATCAGCTCCTTCCCATCTTGGGCCTCTCTTGAGTGATACCTTTGTGGGGAGGGTGTTTCCTGGTGTAAATGTTTGAAAATTCCACACTTGGTGAATTACCTTTTTTAAGAAAAAACCATATGGTTTACCTCCAAAGATAGACCTTCCATTATTTTTACAACATTTCATGGATTCAAAACATAAAAAACATGAAACATGAAATCAAATTGTTTATGTAACACACATCCACATAAATAGCCCTACCATAACCAAGGAAAGTTTTTTTAAAAAAAACCATCATCAAATCGTTAAACACCATCACACATCACAAAATCTTATTTTCATTATAATCCATGAACCCAATTAAAATATTCAAAAACCATTTTACGAAAAAGCGCACACATGAAATTAAATTTAAAATAAATTCCTATGTGCATTTAAAATTGAATAATATAAGTACTCACTTTATTACCCCTTAATAATTTAGGTTACTATTCTATTTTTTGGATTATTATTCCTAATTATCATGTTACTATTCCAACAGTAAAGTTACTATTCCATCGGTATAAGTTCCTTAATTTCTAGAGATATCACTCATTTCATTATTAATTTATGAGAATAATGTTTTTATAGGGATCTCTGTGTGATGTATGTGTTTTATGATATAATTATAATTAATTCTATTCCCCTAACAAAAGTTTTTGTTATTACATCTATTATCTCAACCATAACCACATCATCATCATCATCACATACCACTTTCCACATCAAATTTTCATCAAAAGAAAAAATTATATATATATATATATATATATATATCATATTTGGGTATCATGCACCTAAAGGAAATCATCGAGGTTCCCTCCTCATTCCATGCATGACCCCCACTATGTATCACATCCTCTATACCATCACCATCTCATCACAATAATACAATCCAACTTCTATATATCATAGACCATGAATCTCTACTTAGTTCAGCACAATTGATACCCCACCTAAGGATAGAGGATGGAAGTGGTAGTATACAACCATATGTTCCCTCACCAACTTGGATATTAGGGAAAACACTTAGAACACAAAACATTTGGTCGTTGGTTAGGTTATACAACAAAATTTGGGGTTTTAAGAAATAAAAATAAAAATAAATCATATATATATATCCACACACAACACCAAAAAAAGGGTTTCATACCAAAAAAAGAAAATTATAGCCAATTACTATCACTATATCATCACTACTTATCAAAAACACCTTTTTTAAATTCTATAACAAAACCAGTCACACGTATCACAAAACAGCAACACCAACATTCATGATTCGACATTTGATCATATAAAAATCCATTTACAAAAATATCTTTTACCAACAATATGAAATTAATAATTTTATTAAATTACATATTTAATGTCAAACTATTAATTTCACAAAAAATACATTAATCAAATCCATTACCAATTCATTTCAATCATAACAATTAATTCACAAAATAACTTATTATTATGTTTACATTCCCCTTAAAATATTCGTTGTTAGAAACCACATTCCATGCCACTTTTAAACTAATACACAAGTCATAAAAAACCAACCAATCTATGTAACAACCACCCCACAAAACATAAAATGAAAAACAAAATCAATACAGAACAACATCAATTCCCACACAATTAGTCATTTATCCATTACAAACTACATAATAACCAAAAATCCTTTTCTACATCAAAAAACACTTATCCTATTCTAACCTGAGAAAACCCTTAAAAAATACCAAAAATAATACCATTCCAACAACATAAACGGTATAATAAACAAGAAAATATAACTTTATAAAATGCTGTATAAAAAAACAAAAAAATCTATTTCATTCATTCCTACTATATGAATAAACTGGACATGATATAAATATCTTTATCATATCCTCACATTTCCATAAATATATTATATCCAACATAATTAAATAATTTTCCTTTTTTAATCGGTGATTATACTAGTTAAATCAAAATAACTAACATGTACTATAGTATCATGTTTCCCATTCATCCAAAATATCAAAGATCTAAAAAACACATGCAATTACATAGAATCATATAAATAAGGGCTTAGGGTAAAATATGGTTCCAAGGAAAAGGACAAATTTTTAACCAAAGGAATAAAATTCCATATTTCAAAAAAGCATAAAAAAATCATTCAACAGGGTTTGGAATCCACCAAAACTACCATAATAAACTCATCTAGAGTATGATCTATTATAATAACCTTCAAAATAGAATACGTCATTTTATCCTCACTTGGTTGTTTTACCTTTTTAAAACATGTATTTATACAAACATTATAAGTTGGTACTCAAAAAATCTATGATGACCTCGACCATGACTTCTATTGACCATCCACCATGACATGGATAAATTCCCTACACCATTTGAAATATACCACAACTGTAACCATGGTGTAGAGGAAATACACTATTCATTTGAAATATAGTTTTAAAACTCGACCAAAACTAAAAAAACACCACCATATCTCCTATAACATGAATTTAGACCTTCTCTATCTCCCATATAGAAATACTATAGACACTATTATAAAAAACCATCTCTATGTAATTATGATCCTTGTATGCTAAAAATGAATAATTATAATGTTAGGATACTTAAGATTATTGAATCTTCCAATAAGATTCAATTAAATGTGGATTGAAATGGGAATTATGAACCTCCTTCATTCAAACCATACCCCTCAATTGTTTATATCCCAACCCATTTCACTCCCTAGATAAAACCTTTCTAAATGTTTCATGGACTTTACAAAATGACCTGCTCTCAAGACCATGGTTTGGCACTTTCCATGTTGGGCCCCCAAGTAACCACCAGGAATTTCATTGAAGAACTACCAAATTATGATGATCTCCACACACCAAAACATAAGACATAAAAAATAAAAACGTCTAAAAACTTATGAAATGGTCATACTACCATATAGTGATATGTAATTATAACTCAAAAAAGATTTAATATTTATCCA
This sequence comes from Viscum album, assembly GCA_963277665.1. Classification (NCBI taxonomy): domain Eukaryota; kingdom Viridiplantae; phylum Streptophyta; class Magnoliopsida; order Santalales; family Viscaceae; genus Viscum; species Viscum album. The sequence goes on from OY728126.1 coordinate 311,670,924, forward strand.
AAAAATCCCTATCACTGTGATACAACACCTCCACAATTAGTGATACGGGCATGAAGCACCCCCTATTTCACATAGGTCCACCACACATTCTGACCCTAGCACCATGAACACTAAAAAAACTCCACCATGGTGTGGAGAACCACTATAGTAATGAATCTAAAAAATGGATATTTAGAACCCAATTTTTTTAATCCTTTTAATTGGATGATACATCACACTAACGGTACAAAAATGGCCTCCAAAGCACCCTACAAAATGGGAATTTCATACCCCATACGGATAAACCTCACCCTATCTCTTCGTACGTACTTAAAAATTATTCTAGACAACCCAAAATCCCATGAACATGGTAATTAAATATCTAGGATAACCTAGGAAATTATAGAGTACCAACCCCTTTTCAATCCCGATTTATATAAGGGATTTGTTCTCCATACCCAGTTGTGTTTACTATATCCATTATTCCCATGTGTGACCAAAACACTATCATCAGAATGTTAATAGGGGTGGACCAACGTCGCACCTACTTGGAATGTCTTTCTCAAACCTCTTAATTTCCTCTTCGAATCTATGGTCATGAACAACCAAAAACTCATTATAAAATGTTTCTGATGAAATGGAAGATTAGATAATCATTATTTACCAAAAAATTTACATTAGAGGGGATATTTATTTATATAGTGCTAAATTATTTGTGAGAAGATATGGAAAACACCCAATGTAATATATTACCTGACATGTTCTATGATGAACAAGGCAAGTATGGCCCAATAAAAAGTTGGGCATATACGAACATCATCTAATCATGTGGGGTCAGACTACATGACATGTCTATAGGAAGGTACATGATGTGTTGAACTCATGGTTTGTTTATTATGTATCCTAGATACACAAATTCATGTAAACTACTTATACATTTTGTTTTATCCATACAAATAATTTGTGTGAGGCATTATTGATTGCTAGAATGTATGGTCGAGTCTTGACCCATGTTTCAATGGTCATAAAAGGCATGTATCCTAGACCACATACCATATGTGTCCATGTGGATATCTAGGTGTGTATTTTAGTGAACCTCATGTTCTGTAATAGAGATATACATATTGTGTGCTCCCAAAGAACACACCATGTGATATTTAACATGGCCAGTTGATTCAAGTGTCAAACCAAAATAGAGACATAGTTATGTACTTAAAACTCACACACTCTATGATATTTTTTGTCAATAAAAAATCTAGTTGTTTAATATAAATTAGACATGACGTGTGGGTAAATAATTACATGCTTTGATATTAGAAATTTAAAATTTAAAACCCTTATCTTCCCATTAATATTTCCACCACCATCACCATATCTTCCACTATTGGTTGTTCCTCCACTGTCCTATGAACCTGAAACTAATGGAGGCCACCGTCTCCACCTTATAGAGCTCCAACACCATCATACAACCATTATAGCATTGTTTCTTAATTGATAATACACACATATTCATACTAGGATAAAACCCTTGACTTCGCCCTTCCCATTGTTGACTTACACGTGACCATATGAGGATAACAACCATCTAAACCTTCTTAGTCATGATAGTCCATTATTATTCTCATTATTAACACTGAGCAGAGCCACAACCATATATTCTCATGTTTAAACACCAACTATTAAATATAATGGAGTTGAGTTCTTATTAAGATAAATTTAAGGGGAATAATAGGATGCCTAAGAATAATTGTATGGGGTATTTCAAGCTTACCAAGAATTGTTTTATAGTATGTTACTAATTAATGTTAAAAAATGAGATACCACTATGATAATCATGATAATAAGATTATGCTATTATAAATATTATTAACCAGAGTAACCCAAAATAATAGTCATCAAATAATCATTGAGTTCTTGAATGGAACTAAAATTGAAATTGAAACAAAGAACGAAGATAACAATCATTATAAAAATCCCATCCTCAAGCAGATTATGTCAATGCTTCCAATCCTAGCTTCAATAACTAATCATATTTCCATCATCTCCACCAAGATATTCTTACACTCCCCAAAAATGATCTATAATACTCCATCTCCCTTAATGGTGTAATAGCTAATATAGTTAGACCATCATAGTTGAAAGAAGTTAAACATGAATTTTAAATAGTGGATTAGGTTAATTAGGTATCCATTTTGTTGACCAAAAACAACCTTGTTCAGGTTATGTACCCCAAATAAACAAATTATACCTATCTTGTGAAAAAAAACACCATTTTATACATAACCTTATTATTATAATATCCATTTGATACTCTATTTAATAAATATTAATTCTTTCATATATAGAATAAATACTTATATATTAAATATATATTTATATCCTTTAAAACACAAAAATATAAAAAATGACCAAAATTAAACCTAAGGGTAAAAATCATGTCTCAATACCAATGGAATAATTATAATATTTTTCAAAGACAAAATATTATGTTGAATATATTATTCCATTTATAAGGAACAAGGAACTAAAAATCAATTAATGAGCTATGTACAATCCATGTAAAATTATAGACCCAATGTTCTACATGAATTTATTTTGTAAATATAACTCAAATGGTCACTTGTCTTGGACATGGGATAAGAAATAACGTTTTATTTTTTCACACATATTTCATGAGTCCTTTTTAAAATGTTAATTGATTTTTAAAGGGTTAACACATAAATCACAACAATATACATTCTTTATCATACCATATTTGAGTTTATAGTATTGTTTTTATGTAAATAAATTTTTTACACTTCAATATGAATGAATTTTAATTCAATGATCCATTAATAATCATATTTATGAAATCAAATTAGTTATAAAATAATGGATTGATTGATCAAATAGAATAAAATATTTTATAATCTGAAACTTATTTGGATTCTAAAACTAAAATTTATATTTTACGAACTATAATTAAATATATTTTCTTAGAGGGTTTCATATTAATATATTTTTATATAAATAATTTAAGTTAAAAAATTATTCATTCTAAAAACGTTTTCTTAGGTAATTTCACACAACCTTTATGTATTTTTTTCAAAATAATTTTTTTAAAATTCACTACTCCATTTAAAATGATATTTTTACTAGTATTGAACACATTTTTATAATAATGTCTTAAGGGCGAGAGTGGGTTTTAAACTAATCACAAAATTTCAGAAAATTATTTTTAAATTTGTCTTGATGATGTGTTGAAAACCAAATTGGTGTTTGAACCAACCTTAAAGATAGGCAAATGAAATTTTTCATTTTCAATATTTGATAAAGAAAGGGTTTCTGAATCAATTTTTTATTTTTTAAGGAAGTCATTATGAATGCACATTATCCTGATTCTTTATCATTCCATGACTTCTTGTTTGAATAAATTATTACTATTTTTATATGCATAATAACTCATTTTTATTTATAATATTGTTTGTATTAATATATTTGAGAATAAATCTAGTTTTTCTGTATGTAATAATAATATAACTTAGTATGTGATTCATAATATTTTATCATGAATTATTCAATGTGTAATTGGTTTTGATATTTGAAATGTTCTTTCATGATATTATTTCTTCTATTCTTGGCATGGCAATCTTGAATGTATAACTGATTATAATTCAATTTTTAGTTCTTCATTTTAAATATTGATCTAGTTATTTTAATTTCATGATGGAATATTACTATCATATTATAATTCCCATGTTATTGAGGTTGATAGGGGTGTTTGGGTACTAAATCATTATTCCCTTCTTAGTCGGATGATTGGGTTGTTTCATCACTCAATATCTCATCCCTCGTTATTTAGGACTATGGGTTTGATTCAACACTAGATCAATTATTAATTTTTTTTATAACGGCCTGAGTAATTAAACATAAATAAATTTTCCCCTAGATTAATTTTTCACCCTAACATATTATATTCATCTTACACAGATCCAGAGATACTCTCAAAGAAAGTTTGTATAAGTATAGACCCTTCAAATATTAGGATTTATTTTATAGGGTGTTTATATTTTTATAAGTTTTTATTCATTCATTTATGTTTTTTTAAATAAGTTTTTTATTAATATAAATGTGTATACAAGTTTATTCATATATATTATTATTCATGATGTGAGTTGAGAATCTTTTTTGGTTCTTTACTGATAGTTTTTTCACACACCCTAAATGGTAATCATAGTGGATTTGTTGTTTCACTTTCTTTATTTCATGTGTGTATAAGATTACAATAATTTTTACAATTTAGATGTATTTACTAATAAAGGGTTCCTTATGAGAAAATTAAACATCCAATATGTTGTTGGAGTAGGTAGGATCTTGGATAGAGTATATTTTAGGAATATCCTCTGTTAATTTTAGTTTTCAATGTCATAGGATTTGATTGTCCACATATTTTTCATGTAATTTTATGTAAATATTGTAAAATAACATGAATAGAGCTATTTTTATTCATATAGAGTGAAGTTTCACATATGTTTCTATTCTAATGGTTAACATCAGAATACAGGTCACTCCATATAGCGAAAAAATTGTATACTTATTTTTTAGAATGAACAACTTATAAAGGTTTCATGATTGTTTTTGTAATAAAATAGTCATTAATTTTTATTCTTTTCATTTAAATGAAATATTATCCAATTATAGATTGAGACATATAGTATCAGTCACCAACCCTTCAAGATCAGAGTGTTCCCTTGGATTTAGTAAAATCATAGTCCAAGCATCATTCGAATATCCATAAAAATGTCATCAAAAGTAATATCGAAGTAGTTTAGGGTTTGTTATGATATTTTATTCTTATAAGATAAGTGTTAGGGTTTTTAGGACTTGAAATGAAACCAGTAAACCTTCCTGGTCATCCTCTTTGTGATGGAAGTCAGATTTATGAGGGGATTTATGGGTATTGAGTTGGAACAATAGGTTTTGCGGGGATTTATTTGAACGTCAAGAGTATGACATAATGAAATCCATTAAGTGTGATATTTCTTATTTGGGAACCAAATTTTTATTTGGTTTATGGTTAAATTGTCTAGTGGAACATTAGGTTTTCTGTATTTTATTTATATGGTTTGAATATTATATGTTAGTAACATTAATTTCATATTATAAAATAATAATGTAATTAGTTTTATTATTAATACCATATTAGTGGTGATATAATTAATAAATGTTATAAATAAATACTTTTTAAAAATATTTAAGATTCATATTTTAATTAGTAATATATTTTAATGATAATTTCTCTCTATTATTTCATATATTATTATTCTTGTTATATTTTCTAATCAATGATGTACTGTTGAAAATGTTTTCTTATGATGATTCTTGATATTATGAGTAATGTATATATTGATTTTAAGAAGAAGAGAAAATATTTTCATATGGATGTTTTAAAAAAATATAATCATATTTTTAAATATGTATAAAATTATAATGTTTTTGTTTAAAAATGTATTTCATATCATTTGGATTTATAAATAACCCAGAGTTTTATAGTATAATTTTTGTTTCAAAATAAAAAATCCAAACATAGTGAAAAATAATTTTATAACCTTACATTTTATAGGTAACAAGGTTTTGAAAATAAATTTAAATGAGTTTTATTTTACTAAAATTGAATAAGTGTTCATTCAATAAAATTTAGTGTTTCTAAAAATGAGGTTTACAAATACATTTTGAAATGATATTTGATATTAAGTAAAACTATTTTAACAAGTTAAAAAAATTTATTAAATTTAATTCAATTTGTATTACTATAATAGGAAAACCCTAGGTAATTCATATTTTTAGGAGTATCATAAGATGAGATTTTATATATTTTTAGTTATTTTTGGATTTTAAATATTTTTATGTGTAACTTGTGAATTTTATTCTTGTGTTATTTAATGAATTTTATTGGTATTTGGAGTCATTCATCATAATCTTGGTGGAATTTCGAATTTATATTGGTTTTTTTATTACAAATTCATTATTTGGAGACATAGAGGATATCAAATGAAAATAGGTTAATATTTTTAAGGATGAATAGTCTTATAGTTGGGAGGTTGAAGCAATGCATGTCATAATTATATGGATTAATGTATTGTTAAAGATTTTAAATTGATATTTTAACTGTGAAATACATTCTCATTTTAATTTCTAGATCTGTGGTATGCGATATTTTTCATTTAATGATTTTATCATGAATTTTGATGTTTGAAGATGAAAGGAAATGAGTTTATGGATATGTATTTAGGTATTTTTGGAGTTTTGTGAGTTTATACCCCAAACATCACTATTTTAATAGAAATAAGATATTGTATGTGTTATTTTATTAATTTTATAATTTTATAATAAAATTAGAGGATTATTTAATGAGTCCTTATGTAGATATATTTTTTGATTTATTTTATGCGTTTTTCACATGGGTTTGTATTGGATTTAGTTGTTCTTTTTTTAGAGATTTTTTAAATAGAAATAATTGGAATGGATTTCTATTATTTTCAATGAGATTATTCTTAGTTTTTATTATAAATGAAAATGTTCAAAACTGGTTCTGGGATGTTTCCTCAACCTTAAGTGAAGTTAAATGTTTTTTTTCGGAACATAACTTACAATTGTTTTCTAGATTAATAATAATTCTCAAAATTCTATTATGTGAATCATGAAAAAATTATTTTTAATTATATTCCCATATAACATGTCTTTGTTTTAATGATGATATTATTTTTTATTAAACAATACTTTTGTAATACACATGAGATATTTTCTAATTTTATTTCAAACCATTTGAAAATTTGATTCTGGTAAAGTCAATATCATTTTTTTAATTTTTGATTTTAATAAATAAATTCTTTTTTTGTTATATTTTTTTTGTTTATTATTATAAAGTTCCATTTTTATAAATAAATTTTTATTCTCATGAACTAATATTTTTTCCTTCAACAAATGTTCACCATTAGATACACATTTTCTCTTTATTTTGTAATGTCTATGTTGTTTTATTCTTATATTAATATTTTAAATTCCATAAATATTGTATGTGATCTTATGATATATAATTTCTTACAGATTTTCATTTTTTATGTTTTATGTTTAGGATTATTTTAGTGACCCAAATAGTTCAAAAATCCAAATAAGTATGAATTTACATTAGAGTGGGTGATTACAAAATATTTTATTTTTAGAAAGTAACAAGAATGTTCCCTTGTTAAGGAATTGGGATAATAAAGGAATTATATATTTTTTACATTCTTTTGTCATGCTATCATGAGTCTACATGAAAACTTGTATTTTGTTTTTAAGAAAAAAACATAAATTTTAGGGAAATACATTATTATTCATTTTCTTTTGAGTTATATTATCCATATTTTCTAAGTAAACCTTCTCATTACCCATCAACATGAATGAATTGAAATTCAAATACGATGGTTATAATATTTTATCTGTGATTTTATAATGACAAGGTTGAGTAGGGAGAAATGAATTTTTCACATTATCATTATTATATTGGATAATGTGGATATGTCTACTTGATGAGGAATAAGTTGGATTATTTTGTAAAATTCAAGGATTATAAAATTAATTTTGAGATTAATCTTGGTAATAATATTAATAAACTAGACTCAGATGGTGGTGAAGAATATCTTAATCAAGATTTCATTGATTATTTGCTGGAGTTTGGTATACTATCTCGACTCACACATCCTTATACGCCTAAGGGGAACAATGTAACTGAAAGGAGGAACTACACCATGTTGGAAATGGTGAGATCAATTATGAGTCATGTAAGTCTTACATTATCCTTTGGGGGATACATGTTACAAACACTGACATTAGTACTAAAATGAGTTCCAAATAAAGTGACAAGTGATATACTATATCATGTGTGGATTGGAAAGAAACCTTTGTTATCTTAATTACATGTGTGGCGTTGAAAATAATTTTTAGGCCTTTATAGGTAACAAGATTTCACCATGAAGAACAAGTGTATATTTATAGGACATCCCAAAGAAATAAATTGATATTACATATACCATCCTTCAGGAAAAATTTTGTGGTTGATAGACATCCCACGTTTCTGTTAGTCCCATGTGTAGTGGAATCGTGTGAAGCTAAAAAGATATTATAAAATTTATTTTAATAATTATTGCCTAAAACCAAGAGTGAGAATCTTGAACGTCAAATTTATAATAAATTTATTTGAAATTAGAAGTAATAAATACCAGATCTAAGGTAATATCTTTGTTGGTGAGTATTGATCATCCAAAAGACCCTTTTGGATTGCCTTTGTTGCGCTATGAGGATCGAAGGATAAAATACTTCCAGAAGTGATCCACACATTCTCTTTTGATCTTTGAGAAACACCACACAATATCTATGTGCTAGCATGGCGAGTCGAATGTATTGAATTTTTCATTCTTGATTTCTAATTCTTCAGTCTTGAAGAAATATCTCTTGCACTTCTTGTTATTGAGTGGGAGAAACAAGGAGGAGTTGAGGGAGAATTCTTTTTGGAAAGCAATTTTATATTGTCAATTTTTTGGAAAATATACACAATAGACACAAACATCTATTTATAGAGTTGGGATTTAAGTAAAACTATTATTTAATTGCATACCATCCATTAAATAACATTTTTTACATTAAATAAACCCCATTACACTTAATAGTAATTATGTAATTATCATTTTATTGTGCACACCAACTTTCCAAAAAAAAATATCTTGTAATGGTCTTGTTAATTAATATTCGTCACCTGACATGATCATGGTCCATTAGAACTACACTATAATTTATTGAACAATCAAATAAATATTTTATTTATAAATAAAAATTTTATTCCCAAACTAGAGAATAAATATTTATTTAAACATTCAATAAATAAAATAAATATTTTTTTTCACAAGACAAAGAATAAATATTTATTTAATATTTGGGTGATAAATGTTTCTTGAATAAAATTATTCCTTAGACTTGAGAATATAGTTTATTCAATTAATTAAACTCAAACAAAATTTAATGGAGATCAACAAAAACACTTAGCATGTGGCCCTATAGTATTTTTTCTCATTGGCATTAGTAGATCCTGCCAAAAGTCCAAGATTACTATCTATCAATTGGTCAAAGAACCAATGGGAAAAAACTTAATGTCTCAACATTGAGAAACGGGAAATAAGACTCACTGTGTAATATAACCACTTTAACACAATATCTCATCAAGCGGGTTGCACATCTATGTCAATAACCTATATTCTTGATATAAATTTCGTTGACTATATGAAATAAAAAAATCGTCACAACATGTCAATAAATTTAATGTCATAGTTCTATTCTAATCAGAGGGCTGAGATATCAGATTCCATAAACATGGAAGGGAAAAAATCCTTCCTTTACTTATTCACTAATGACGTGTCAGTCATGATGCACCCAACATATCCAACTTTGCTATGAACATTAATTTTCATGGTTTATGAAATACATATAATTACATCAGTTTTAATTTGAATTAATAATTATATTAAAGTATAAGTACCATCACACATGCTCATACAAAGGAATAACAAATGGCACTGAAACATGCAGAATTTATACAGGTAGGTCTATTATCTTAATATCCCATCTTAGAGATTACCATGTGAAAACATAATAAGAGGAAGCCTTGTCTACTAACAAGTACTAGAACCATGTAGTTTATTTATTATGTGTCCCATCATAAAAAGTTATCTAACTACATATTTTTTTGAGAATATCATCATATAATTTCATGGTTCTCATCATAATGGTGAACTTCTATGACCTTGCCAATGTGACATATACTCTAGGACATTATTACATTAGTGTCATGATTAACAAAAAAATATGTAATAATAAATTTTATTAATATTCAACACATCAAATATACATGTAATCAAAGTAAAAATAGTTTGTCCTAGAACACCAACTCCAAAAAACTCCCACTTGGACTAGAGCCAACTGCCTATGACCTTCAGTCAGCTAGAACTTTCATGATAGTAATGTTTCCCCTAAGTCAAGGATTTAGTCAAGGGGTCCTCCATGCTATCTTCTATGGAAATAATATTAACTTAAACTTCACCTCTCTGAGATAAATCCATAAATAGGTCCTAATTTTGAAGTATGTGCTTCGTCTGTTGACCTAACCTCGACTCTTTTGTATGAGCCACCACTAAATTATTATCACAATAGAGTGTGATGTTATATTTACTTTTATATACCACATCATTCTCTTTGACTAAGTTTTGTATACATTCTACTTCTTTAGCTACCTCGGAAGCTATAATATACTCAAAATCTATTCTAGAATTGGAAATTAAAACCTTCTTTGAGAGATTCTTTCTCATAACCACTCCATTCAAAGTGAATATGTATCCTATTTTGACATCATTTCATTTTGATCAGTTTGGAAACTACCATATGCATATCCTCATATGACTAGTTCCTAATATTCTCTATAAAATAGGAACATATTCATAGTGGGCCCTAGATACTTAAGGATAGTATTGAATTCTATCAAATGGAGGTCACTTGGAACAACTTGATAGCTTAATACCGTAATTAATTCATAGGAGATATTTATCCTAGTTTATAGAATAACATACATGACTAACCCAATCGCTAAATCTTATGGAATCCCTATCATTATATTTCATTCCTCATGTGGTTGAGGACATATTTTCTTATATAGATGAATTATATTAGACACTGGATATAATCCCCTCTTAGATTGTTCTATACTGAATCTCTGTAGTGTCTTGTCAATATATTTACTTTGACATAAGCTGAGGAACCTCTTGGATCTATCATGATGGATCCTAATCCCATGAATATATTCAACCTCTCCCAAGTCCTTTATAGAGAATCATTTATTCATCCATGACTAAAAAAACTATAAGACTGGTATTTCATTTATAATGAGTAAATTTAATAAACATATAATATTAATAAAATGACTACACTCTCACTAAACCATTTATATACACATATCTTGTATTCAATATTTATGAATCTAAATTCCATTGTGGCCTCATCAAAATGAATGTTCCATGAACTGGATTGTTACTTTAATCCATAAATTTATCTCTACAACATGTATATGTTGATGGAATCCTTTGGAGTCATAAACCCTCTGGACTACGTCATGTTGACATCTTCCTGAAGGTTCCCATTATGGAAGGCTGTTTAGAATTCAATTTTCCAGATATCATAATCATGGAAAGTTACAATGTCTAGTAGAATTCTAATGGATATTAGCATTTCAAATGGTGAAAAGGTTTAAAATAGTCAATGCCTTGATTCTGTTTAAACCCTTTTGCAGCCAGTCATGCTTTCTAGTTACTGAATTATCTTTAAATAATATCTTAGATTTTCCATGTATTATTTTTTAAAATATTATATAGAATTATTATGAGACTAGGCGCGGATACAGAACATCATTCCAGGGCCTAGAGAGCCCGGAATGGTGGTTTTAACTTTTTTTGTTAAGTGAGTCGGCATATGTGTGTGGTTGTGGTAGTTTCTCAATGGATGACCGGATTAAAAATTTGAGGGCACCGTTACGTCCGGGACGACGACTTTAGCAAAGAATGGGTCTAACCTCAACTATCAAGACTTGAAGGAAAATGTTAATTTTTGGATGTTTTTAGTAAAATAAAATAAACAATTCCCAAATTTTATTTTATTTGGAAACATTCGATGTACGACAACGATGATACAACTATTTAAATAATTAATGTCATGCCATGATCAGTTTGAAAAAGCAACGCTGACTCATTAATGTCACAGTGTAATGACAGCGACTCAGCATAATCGAACATCGAAACACATTCCCTCCTATTAATGAGTTAATAAAACGTTGCTCATTGGAAAAAGGGGGAGAGAAACTATGGATAATCCTTGAAGTGTTAGAGAAAATTCCTGGAGATGAATGATGAAGAATCAAAGATGTGAATCACTACACCAACAAAGTTGAAGGATCATGGCGACAATAGATGTGTGACCCCTTCGTCGGCAATTGATCCCTTCTTGAGGTAGGGGTTGATATTTTCAATTCTTCTTTTCCACATTTTGGATTAAACGACGAATGCGGACCAACCCACAAATAGGTTAATCTGCAGATTCATGTGTTCTTGCAAGAGGGTTTTTATTAGGTTGATCTTGGGTAATTAATCAACGTTATATTATCGTTTTTATTGTCATCTGTTTTATCCTACTAATGGGAGCAGATCAACATAGGTACGGACGATGACAAAGGTTCGTTCCTAGATTTGGTTTTGGCTTGCATTCCCCATTCTTTTTCTTTTGTATTCTACACGTTCTTTGTCGGAAAATAAACAAAAGATTGTTCCGCATCTATTTTGTGACACAACAATCGCAAATTGGAGATCTGACATCATGGAGACCTAGTGGAGGTGCAAAAACGATGGCAGTGGACGAATCAACACGGTTCAGGAATAATGGTTCCTCAACAATTCTTCATGTGGATGATCAAAACACATTTTTAGGGCCGATCAGAGGCCTAGAATTGACATAATCATCTTCATGATTATTGGGAGACCTCATCCATTTAGATTCATGGTGATCGAATGGAAAAAGTGAATATCAGAGAATCACCCAAGGCACGACGGTGGAGGTTCGCATTTCTAGAAATTTCCAGAACACGCATTGTGTATTCAGATGAACATGATGTGTGGTTCCAGTGGTGGTGGCTATGGTTTTGGGTGTCAGATAGGTATCACATGGTGTGTGACCCCAGTCACATGGCATGTTGTACCTTCCCTATAGCCCAGTGTGTATTCTGAGAAGTAAACAAACACAGGATGTACTACACAACTTCAGAACATGGCATGTAGGCCCGATGTGGCATGGAAGAGGTGACTACATGGGACTCGGTGTGTATCCAGGGGATACAGGGACATGAGGTGGAGTATATGGCCATGTAATCCACAACGTGACCTGGAACGGCTAGAAATGTGGGTCACCCCGTGTGTCGGTTACACGGGATGGCATACATGGATTAATGTCGGGTACGAGAACACGACCACGTACATGAAGCCATCCCCAGTTACTTAGACACGGCGTCTGATATATACTAAATTCCATGTTCTAACTTTTCTACATGACTAGCCGTACGACACGGGCTGTTGTACATAAGAAGTACTTGGGGTCAGAAGACATGTCATGTGACATTTGTACACGCTGTGTTCTTTTTAAAAAATGGCATGGTCACGTTTTCCACCGTATCTTGGACATGTTTGATTTGGGTTAGGTCCTGTTTTTATTATTACCCTAAAGGTCAGGTAATGTTTCCTTCTACATGAGTATGAACCCTTCATCAGGTCATTCTAAGATAGAGTCATGTATCCCTCTGAGAGGTCTGGAGAGAGATCATATATCAATTCTTGACCCTAGGCAGAGTCAAGTATCGATGTGTCTATCTCCACAGGGCACCAATTCTCTACCTAGATGGTGAATCCGGATGAGTCGGTGTATCCGCTAAGGACTTTCAAGTGATCCTCATCTGTGTATCATGATCTTTCCCCACTGATGAGTGTGTTCTCCCGAAATGAGTGTATCTATCTCTTGTGGCTTTTACTAATTAATATTACTTCTTGGATGGACATCATCAGAGCTACCATACTCATGGATTGAGTTCTTCCGGAAGAGTGCTTTGTGGAATCTTTGAACGGAATCCCTCGCGAGGGTATGCAGTTGTGTGACTTGTCTCTAGACTACGAGTCTCAGTTTTGAGTATGTATGGATCTTGTTATCCTATTATATGTTCAGTATACATATATTCCATAGAAATGACTATACCTTTCATTTGTGTAGTGGTTTGTGGTTTTTGGGGTCCTCTATTAAATATTGTTATACTCACCCCTGCACTGGATTGTCCTGCATGTGTCGTGTCTTGTACAGATGAGAAGCCTTTTGACAGAGTCTAGGGTAGACCATGACATGTCTGAGAATTCTGATTTCCCTATAGGCCGAGTTGTTCCTACAGATACAAGCAGTAGTCCCAGTACCTCTTTGTGTTTACTGGTTAGACTTTTAGTTTTCATAATCTTGTTTTTGGTGGGATTGTAATTTGGTCCAGTTTATTTTCAGTACATTACATTTTGGCATACTCTGTTGGTTTTGTTTAGTTGTATTCATGCATTTTTTCCCTTAGTGGTTTTTACATTTCAGCATTTGTGGGATTGGATATGTGTACATGTGTACAAGTACATAGGAAACTCCTCCCATGTTAATAATATGTCTACTCGGTGCTACTCACTAGCCCCTGGCCTATTGAAGGTGGGCTTGGGGAGTCGCGGTGTGGGACCCACTAAGACGGGTTGTGACAGAGTTGTATCAGAGGTGTTCAGTTCTACCTTAGGACCAGGAGTCTGTGATATTGGTTTGGGGCAACAGTGTTAAGTGTTTCGAGCTCGTCTTTCAGGACATAGATTCCAGTGTTGGTGCGGGCGGCTGATGTATCCATACACTAGGACTATGATAACCTACTTTTCGACTCGGTATATGAAAAAACTAGTTGTGAGGAAGTGAAAAAATGGTATATGCATCATATAAGAATGTGTTTTGTTTTCCCTGTTCTTTGTGTCAGCTAACTAGATATGCTCATTGACCATGGTACATCTTGTTTCCTTGCATGATGCCCCTTTGACGTATACTCGCTAGGATTCATCTATGCGATCACGAGGATAAACCCCTCAGTGATGAGGCTTCAACACAGGGACAAGTTCCCTAGGTGTTTCCACTAGGCGGTGCACCTGTTATGCCACCACTAGTGGAGAAACATGTGGTACCTATAGTACTGATCGATGAGGGGTGCAGACTTAGCGCACTCCATGAGTTCCAGAGAGAGAGAGACCCCTCAATTTCCAAGGCGAGCCCGACCCTCGGGTGGCTGAGGACTTGCATGAGTTGGTGACCGGAGTTTTCCATCTAGTGAGGACACCGGCAGACCAGATGGTGATCCTAGGAGAATGCCTTCTGTAGTGTTCGGCGGGACGATGGTGGAGTCTGGCCACATAGACTCAGGACGAGGATACTCTTTCATGTATGGGGTTTGAGTGACACTTTAGGGAGGAGTTATATTTGGTTATGATGAGAGAGGTGCACAACCAATAGCTTCTTTAGCTCCAGCAGGGCAGTTTGACAATAGCTGACAATTCATCAAGGTTTACCAACCTCACCAGGTACTTGATATATATGGTTAGGGATCAGAAATTCTAAGACTGATCCTTAGAAAGAGGTCTATGATGGGGAATATGAATTAGTATTTTTCTTCAATGCATTTCGACTTATGAAGGAATGCTCGAGCGGGCCTTGGTTATTCAGAGTTTCATGGAGGATCAGAGATAGCCGCTGGCAGTTAGCAGCAGGCAGAAAGGTGCAGAGACCTTGGGAGTAGGGAGCAGACGCCAGGCACAAGGATCAGGACGTGGGATACATCACAGGAGGACCCAGTACAGGGGATCGATAGTCCATGGCTCTAAGGATAGATCCAGTCAGCCTAGGGAGAAGCAGTGCTTATCATTTGATGATAGGGGACATCTCTCTAGGGATTGTTCGACCCGTCGAACTACTGAGAGGGAAGCGACAGATGGACCATCAAGGCAACTGTAGAGAGTGGAGAAGACATGCCGCCAGGTGACAGGCGTCGTAGAGAAGCAGAGAGAACTATAGGTGGTGGAAGATGCTTTGATCTACTTCCACCACCACCCCCAAGAAGTCCGTACTAGGCTCAAGAAGCTGGGGATAGGGGCGGGGACAACTACATGTGATTGAGGCGTATGACCCAGGGTCTCCAGGGATGATTTGAGATACGATCTATGTCTTCTCTACCTCAGCTCCCATACATATAGTCACGGGTTCTAGTCCTTCCTTCGTCACCGAATGTCTTGTGTGAAACCTTGAGATTCCGACAGTGTCATTCACTCAATCCTAACGATTGAAGACACCTACGAGAAGAGACTCGACAGTCACACAATTTTGTAGACATCATGATCAAACTCTTTGTGGCGAAAATTTCGGTTAGAAACTCTTGGTGGTAGCATCGTGGCCTGACAATGTCATTCATGGTATGGATTGGTTATCTTCATTCCATGCCCAGATTGACTGTTTTAGGTGAATAGTGTGGAGTGTTCATAGTGAGGGGACAAGGTTTTCTTTTTTTGGAGAAAAGGAGACCTAGGAAGCGCAGAATGGGCTCATGCAAAAGAGGGTGCATCCGATCACTCATTATTTGGATAGACTTGCCCTCAAAGCAGTAGATGATATAAGATCTCAGTTACTAGAAGTAGTGGTATATTACAAGGACATCATTCCTGAAGATGTTCTAGGAAAACTCCCCACTAGGAAATCGATTTATGCATTGACTTACACCCCGGGACGACATCGATTTCTTCACCAGCATATCAGATGGCTCCTATAGAGCTTCATGAGCTGAGGGTGCTGTTGGAGGATTTGTAGATCAAGGGTTTCTTAAGATCCAGTGTTTCACCCTGGGAAGCCGCAATTTTATTTTCTAAAAAGGCATACGGGAGTTTGAGGTTGTGCATGGATTATCGGTACCTGAACCAGGTGACAGCGAAGAATAAGTATCCACTACCTAGGATTGATGACCTCTTTGACCAGTTGAGAGGGGCACAGTGTTTCTCGAAGGTTTACCTTCGATCAGGTTGTCCCCAGTTATGAGTATAGGATACGGATATAACGAAGACGTCATTCAGATGCCACTACGGCCACGATGAGTACTTGGTGATGCCTTTCAGAATGAAAAAATACCCTGCAGTGTTCATCGGAATGATGAACCAGATCTTCCAGATGAACTGAGACCTGTTCATAGTGGTCTTTATCAACAACATCCTTATGTACTCAGTATCATAGGAGGAGTATACGAGACACCTGTGGATGGTTCTAGACATACTCTGGGAACACCAGCTTTATGGGAAGCTCTCGAAGTGCCAATTCTGTATTCAGAAGGTCCAGTTTTTGGGACATGTAATCTCAGTTGATGGAGTAGCTCTAGACCCAGCCATGGTGGAGGAAGTGCTAGCATGGGATCCACCTCAGAGGGTGACAGAGGTGCAGATATTCATTTGGTTGGCAGGATATTACCATAGATTCATTCTTGATTTCTCCAAAATATTAGCACAGATGACAAACCTGACTAGGAAGGGGCAACCCTTCATGTGGATGGAGAAGTGCCAGCTTAGGTGACATGAGTAGAGCTATGCGACCCCTGATCTAGAATTAGTTGTTTTAGTCTTCGCATTTAAGATGTGGCGACACTACCTTATGGGACAACGGTTTATCCTATACTCTAACCACAAAAGCCTCAAGTATATCTTCTCCCAGAACGATGTGAACATGAGACATAGGTGTTGGCTAGAGTTCCTCTAGGTCTATGATTTCTCGATCATCTATACTTATAGAAAGGGGGATAAGGTTGAAGATGCTCTCAGCAAAAGGTCGAGATCACACCTATTGAGTTAGGCAACAGAGGAGTTAGCCACATTACAGTTATCCTTCATGGAAAAGGAGGATGCAGTTTACCTATAGTTGATGTTTTTCAACCCTCTACTCTTATAGAAAGTTAGGGAGGCACATCTTGGGGATTTTTTCTTTGAGGATTTATGTGCTCAGTTATCCACAGGACATGCTCTTGATGGATATTCTCAAGGTGTGGAGCTCGTACTTCTTTTCAGAGGATACATTGTTGTACCAGTGGCATTGCAAGAAGAGGTCTTGAGGGAGTTTCATACATCTCTCTTGGTGTTACATCCCGGTGTGGCAAATATGTAAAAGGATATATAATGATAGTTCTGGTGGATAGAAAAGAAGAAGGCGGTAGCAGAGTTCGTTTCTTGATAACTTACATACAAGTTGGTGAAGTATGAGCACCAGGTTCCAGTGGGATTAGCTCACCACTGGATGTTTTAGAGTGGATGTGGGATGGAATATCAATGGAATTTGTGATGGTATTACAACAGACGTCCAAGGGGCATGATTCCATCAGGGTGATCATTGAACGGATCACCAAGTCGGCCCAATTCCTATCTCTTAGGAAGAAGAGTTCCATAGAGAGTTTGGGATGCCTCTACGTGCAGGAGATTGTTCTGATTCATAGCGTCCCTTCGAAAATAGTCTCATATCGATATTCCCATTTCACATCCTGGTTGTGGAAGCGATTGTAGGGGGCTTTTAGGACTCAGCTATGCTTGGGCACAGCATTCCATCCCATGACCGATGGTCAGACAGAGAGGACCATTCAGGTTCTAGAGGATATGTTGCAAGCTTGTATCTTGGACTTTGGTCACAATTGGGAGGACCAACTTCAACTGGTGGAGTTTTCATAAAACAACATCTACCACTCCACCATTGGTATGGATCCATCCAAGGCATTATATGGGAGTCTCTTCCAGTCACCGATTTGATGGACTGACCCTGGAGAGTCATCACTCTTGGGCCTTGAGTTGGTATGAGCTACCACAAAGAAGGTGTAAATTATCTGGGAGTAGATGAAGACTACACAGAGACGACATAAGTCTTATGCTGATAGACAACAGAGACCTCTCGAGTTTGATTTGGGAGACCATGTCTTTCTTCAAGTCTCACCTCGATGAGGGTTACGTAGATTTGGCTGAGGTGTCAAGCTATCTCCAAGGTTAATCGGAACTTTCCAGACACTGTGCAGATTTGGTGATGTGGCATAACGCATAAATATACTTCCATAGTTGAATCATGTATATGATTTCTTCCACGTGTCGCAAATATGGAGGTACGTGCAAGACCCATCACACGTTAATGACAGGGGTGAGATGGACATCGAGGATGGGGTGACATTTGCATAGTACTCGGTGGAGATTTAGGATCAGTGGGAGAGGATCCTTCATGGGAAATCAATTCCATTGGTTCATGTTAAGTGGTAGAATGAGAATCTTTAGGAGGGCATGTGGGAGTGGGAGGCTTAGATCCATGCCCAGTACAAAAATCTTTTTGAGTAGCCTTTGTTTTTGATTATCGGGGACGCAAAGCCCCAAGGTCGGGAGAATGTAATGTCTCGGATTTTCCATGAATTATTTTTTTAAATATTATATGGAATTATTATGAGACCAGGCATGGAGACAACACAACACTATAAGTCCCAGAGTGCTCGGAATGGGGGTTTGAACCTTTTTAGTTAAGTGAGTCAGCATATGTGCGCGGTTGTGGTAGTTTCTGAATGGATACTCGGATAAAAAATATGTGGGTATTGTTGTGTCTGGGACAACAACTTTACCTATGAATGGGTCTAACCTCAACTGGATCAGGTCATTGGAAAAAGTTAATTTTCATACATTTTTAGTAAAATAAAACAAATAATTCGCAACGTTTATTTTATTTGGAAACATTCTCTACAACGCAATGATAGGGAAACTGTTTCGATAATTAATTCCATAACATAATCAATCGGAAACAACAACACTGACTCATTAATGTTGAAACGCAATGAAAACGACTCAAGTTAATGGACCACTGAAATGCATTCCTTCCTTTTAATGGCTTAATTGAACGTTTCTCATTGGAAGAAGGTGGAAAGAAACTATAGAGAATCCTTATATATTTGGAGAAAACTCTCGTTGAAAAACGACGACAAATCAATGCTGTCAATCGCTATGCTAATGAAGTTGAAGGATCTCGGCGATGATGGCAGGATGACCCCTTTTCCAACAATCAATCACCTATTGAGGTAGGGGTTTTTATTTTCAATTATTTTTTTCCCCATTTTGGATTAAACGACAAACGCGGACCAACCCATGAACAGGTTGATCAGTGGATTCGTGCATTCATGAAGGAGCTTTTTCATTGGGTTGATCTTCAAGAATTAATATAAGTTAGATTATTGTTTTGATTCTGCTCTGTTTTATCCTACTAATGGGAGAAGATCAACGCCGTGATGAATGATGGTGGAGTTTCATTCCTCGATTTTCTTTTGGATTTCTTTCCCCATTTGTTTTCTCTTGCGTTCTTCACGTTCTTTGTGGGGCGAAAAACAATGGATCGTTGCACATCTGTTTTGAGACACAACATTCCAATATTGGAGATCTGACATCATGGTGACCTAGAGGAGGTGCGAAGACGATGGCAGCAGACGAATCTACTTGGTTCAGGAATAATTGTTGCTCGAAAGTTCTTCAAGAGGATGATCAAAAAACAGTTTCGGGGCCTATAGGAGGCCTGAAACCGACGAAATTGGCTTCATGATGATCGGGTGACCTCAACTATTCTATTTTGTGGTGATCAGATGGCCAAATCGATGATCAGAGCTTCACCCGAGGTGTGACGGTGGAGGTTTGTGTTTCTAGAAATTTCCATAACACAGAACATGTATTCAGATGAACACGTCATCTGGTACTGGAAGTGAATGATAGGATTTCAAATGTCAGATTAGTATCAAATGACATGTAAACCCAGTCGCACAGAGTGTTGGACCTTCCCCAAATCTCGGCATGTATTCTGGGAAGTACATGGACACGGGATATACTACATGTCTTCAGAACATGGTGGGTAGGCCCTACGCAACATGGAATAGGTGACTACGTAGGACTCGGTGTGTATCCAGGGGATACATGGACATGAGGTGGACTACATGGCGTGTAATCCCCCATGCATCCTGGGAAGGCCAGTAATGCGGTTCACCCCGTGTGCCAGTTACATGGGTTGGCGTACATGGTCTAAAGTCGTGTACAGGAACATGACCACATACACAGAGCCAAACCCAGTTACTCAGACACGATGAGTGATATATACTACACGCCATGTACTGACTTTTCTATATATCTAGCTTTACGACACGGGCCATTGTACACGGGCAGTACTCAGGGTCAGAATACACAGCATGTGACATGTGGACACTCTGTTTACATTTCAATACATGTATCGGTAACCTTGTCCATCGTATCTTTGACATGTTTTGTTTGGGTTAGTGCCCCGTTTTCTCATACCCCTGATGGTCAAGTATCATTTCCTTCTATAAGAGTATGATACCTTTAGCAGGACATTCCAAGATAGAGTCAGGTATCCCTCCGAGAGGCTCAGAGCAAGATCCTCTATCCATTCATGACCCTAGGTAGAGTCATGTATCGATATGACTATATCCACAGGGCATCGATCTTCTACCTAACAGGTGAATCTGGATGATTTTTCGTATCCGCCAAGGCCCTAACAGAGATCCTCATATACATATCATTATCTTTCCCCAATCAAGAGTGTGTCTCCCGAAATGAGTATATGTATCTCTCATGGATTTTCCCGAAAAAAAATACATCTTGAATAGACGTCATCAGAGCTACTAGACTCATGGAGTGAGTTCTCCTAGATGAGTGCTTTGTGGAATCTTAGAATTGAATCCCTAGCGGATTTATGCGGTTGTGTGACTTGTCTCTAGACAACATGTATGGGTTTTGAGTATGTCTAGATCATGTTCTCCTATTATATGTTCAGTAGACATATATTGTGTAGAGTTGAATATACCTTTCCTTTGTGTATTGCTTTGTGGTTTTCAGGGTCCTTTACTGAGTGTTTTTATACTCACCCATGTGTGGGATTTTCCCACACGTGTCATGTCTTGTACAGATGAGCAGCCTTTTGACAGAGTCCTGGGTGGACCAGGATAGGACCGAGCTTTCTGAGTTCCCTACAGGCCAAGGTGTTCTTATGGATATGAGTAGCTATCCCAGTACCTATTTGTGTTTACTGGTTGGACTTGTAGTTTTTAGATTCTTGTTTTGGTGGGATTGTATTTTGGCCCAGTTTACTTTCAGTACATTACTTTATGTCATGCTCTGTTGGTTGGGTTTAGTTGTATGCATGAATTTTGTTCCTTAGTGGTTTTTTACATTTCAATATTTGTGGGTTTGGAGTTTTGTGCATGTGTACAGATTCGTAGGCAATGACTCCCATGTTAGTAATATGCATACACAGTTCTAGTCACTAGCCCCTGGCCTATTGGTGGTGGGCTTGGGGAGTTGCAGCATGGGCCCCACTAGGATGGTTCATGACACTTTCCTTATCCACTCTTGTCTTGAATACCAATATTCATCCAGTGATATTTACATCTACTAGAGGGTCTACCAAAATCAAGACTTGGTTTTGGTACATGGAATCCATTTCATAATTCATGGCTTCTTGCCACATAGAAATATCTATGTCACTTTCTGCTACCTTGTAGGTTAAAGGGTCTTTATTATATACTAAAAATGATTCATCATTCTCAATGACTAGAAAATAACACCATTTTGGTTATTTAACCTAACCAGTACTCCAACATAGTAATTATGTCTTGGGAACAATTTATTCTTCCACATGGAATTATAGAATTTTATCATATTCCAACTCTTATGTATTTTGATCCTGGACTTTATCAAATTCTATCTCGCTCCCCCTATCTATTTGAGAGATAAGATACTCCTCAATAAATGTGGGACATCTTTCATCAACAACCTTTTTTAGGAAGTATATTAAAAGTTGTATCCATTTTTTTTGGATATCCTATAAAGATTCACTTTGTGCTTTAGGGTGAATGCATGTTACCCGAAGAGGCCATAACAAATGCTTCACATCCCAACACATGTAACTAGTATAACATGGGTTTATTTCCATTTTATAATTGGTCTGATATACCATCTTTCGCTTTAGTTGGAACTTAGTTTAGTATGTATGCTGCTAATTGTAACATGTATCCCTAAAAGATAAGGAAAGACACATGTGACTCATCATTGATCTCACTATGAAAAACACGGTGTGGTTCCTCATTTATCTTACACCATTCCACTGAGGTGTATACATAGGAGTGAGTTGAGATAAAATCCCAAAGTCCCATAAATAATCAATGACGTCTTGATTAAGATATTCTCCACCATAATCTGAATGAATTTTCTTAGTCTTCAAAACAATATGGTTCTCAAATTTGTTTGTATATTCCTTGAATTTATCAAAATAATCCATCTTATACCTCATTATGTATAAATATACATATCTATTAAAATGATCATTAAACGTTATGTTGTATGAGTACCCACCACATGCATTAAAAGAAAATGGTTTATTCTCCTTAGTATGAACTAATTCAACAATATCTTTGACCATTTTACATTTCTCTCTAAATGGGGCTTGGGTTATTTTTAATTTTAAACATGCATGACATTCACTACTTTTTTTATTTGAAAATAAAATAAATATCCATATTGATGTGTTTTCAATCAAGAACTTTAAATTTACATGACTTAACTAGTGATGCCAAAGTTAGGTGTGGTATGATTCATGTGAATTAACATTGTTATTGATTTCCATTATTGAACAAGTAATCTAACACATAATCACCATTATTTAAATGTTCCTTAACATAAAATGATATCTTTATAAAATAATTGAAATTTATTCCAAAATTTTAAAATAAATCCATATGTATCAAGTCTAGATACTCAAATAATGTTTTTGGTAATTGAAGGCACATAATAACATCCTTTTAAAACCATGATCATTCTAGTTGGAAACGTGAGATGGTATTCCCGGATAGATACACTAGTAAGTTTAGATCTATTGGCTTCTTGAATATCTAACTCTCCTTGGCCAATATTTTTGAATCTAAATTGTTTCTATATTTGAATACAAAGTTGAGAACCCAAAGCTATATATAATACTGAATTTATAGAAATAGAACAATTTCACTAGGTAAAAAACACACCTAACGCTTTCCCTTTCTTCTTTAGCTGGGTGAATTTTTTCTTCCACTCTCCCTTCTTACCACATGCAAAACATACAACATCATGTTCCCTTGTTTTTCCCTTGATCCTCCACTTCATGAAAGGTTGTGATGATTTTTTGGTCTTAAATATATTCTCTTTACCTTTTTTTCTTTTCATCAAAAGGATTAAAGAACGTAATGTTTTAGAATTACTATCTATCAATGGGTCAATATACATAAGAGAAAGGGTGTAATTTTGAAAAATTGATAACAAAAAAAGATCATTGCGAAATATAATATATTTTTCACCATATCTCATCAAGAAGGTTTCACATCCATGTCACCAACCTATATGTCCGATAGGTATTTCATTGAATATCTGAAATAAACACATCGTTACACTATTACCATTGAATTTAATGTGATAGTTCAATTCCAATCAAAGGGTTTATATATCTGATTCCATAAAAATGGAAGGGATAGATCCTTCCTCAACCTATTCATTAATGACTTGTCACTCATGATGCACCCAACGTATCCAACTTCTCTATGAATTTTTTCATCATGGTTTTTGAAATACGTCTATGTACGTGAGTTTTAACAGGAATTGATAATAATATTAAAGTCTAAGGACCATCACACATGCTCGTAGATTGGAATATATGATGACACCAAAACATAAAGAATTTCCACTAGCAGTTCTTCTCTAAAAATCTCCCATCTTGGAGATTACCAAGTGAGAACATCATTAGAAGAATCCTCATATTCTTATGAGTACTTGCACTTGAAATTCTATGTGATATGAGTACCATCAGAGTACATTATCCAACTGTAGAACATTATATGAGAATATCATCATAGAATATCATGATTATCATCATAGCAGGGAAATTATATGATCTTATCAAAGTGAAATCTACTCTATGACATTATTACATTAGATCCATGAGTAAAAAGAAACAATATGTAATATGAAGTTTTATTAACATTAAATACATAAAATATACATGGAATCAAAGGAAAAATAGTTTTTCCTAGGACACCGATTCCAACTATTTCATGAGAAATATTTTACCAAAAAATGAGTTATTGGGAGCGATATAGGCTCCTATGAAGCATAGTCTCAAGATACACAATAGATGGTATTGTAACAAATTCCATAAAGCCATGTGAAAGAAAAAGTTGTTCCAGAGACTCAGGTAATACATAGGATTTATAGAGATGTTAGAGAACCAAGAAAAGTATAGTTTTATGTCATCAAGGATGGTGACTCATTATTAGTTAATAACAAATTTCATTTAAAATACAAGGAAGCGTTAAGTGGCATAGATGATTCCATATAGAAAGAATCCATGAATTATTAAATGGATTCCATATACTAAAACCAAGTCTAGATTATGGTAGATCCTCTAGTGTATGTAAATACCATTGGTTGAAAATGGGTATGCAAGGAGAAAATAGATATGTAAGGATAATTTAGTACCATGATTGGTTTCAAAAGGGGTTGAGCAGTGTCATGGAATTGACTATGATGAAACATTTCTCCAAATGAAATTCTAAAATCCATTATAAGTTTACATTCCATTAAAACATATCATGAATATTAGATTTAGAAAATGGATTCCACAATAGACTTCCATAATAGTAAAATTTATTATGATGTCTATATAACACAACATAAAGTGTTTTTCACTCCAAAGGAAGATAAAAATACTTGAAAATTGAAAAATATACATTTATGGATTAATGAAATCATCTAGGTCATGGATCATTCAATTTAGTGAATCTATAATGGAATTTGTTTTCATAAAAAATGAGTGTGAGACTTATTTCTACAATAAATTTAGCGGGAGTCCAATTGATTAATTTATAGAATGAGTTGATGACATATTACTCATTATAAACGAAATACCAGTCTTATAGTCTGTTAAAGAGTAGTCGAATAAATTCTTATCTATAAAGGACTTATGTGATGTATTATATATTCTTTGGATCAAGATGTATCATGATAGCTCTAAGATATTGCTCAGCCTAATTCAACATATATATATACTGAAAAGATACTAAATAGATTCATTATGGAACAATCTAAGAGGGGATTATTAAAAATGCCACATGACATTCATCTTTCCATAAAAATGTGTCATTAGACACTTTAAGAAATAAATAGAATGGAAAGGATTCCATACACATCAAGAATTGGCTAAATCATGTATGTTATTCTATGTACTAGTCTAGAGGTCACCTACACATTACATGTGGTGGGAAGATATCAAGATGACCCAGGTAACAACCATTCAATGGAAGATAAGACTATCCTTAAGTATTTGAGTCATACTAAGGGTATGTTCCTAGTTTATAGAAAATATTAGGGACTAGTAATCATAAGATATGCATATTCTAGTTTCTAAGCCGAACAACTTGGAATGAATTAATATAAGGGATACATATTCACTTTGAATGGAGGTGTTGCAAGCTAGAAGAGATCAATGTAGGTTATGATTACATATTATATAGAAGAGTCTGATTATATTGCGACTCCTGAGGTTAAAAAAACATGTAGTATAGATGCAGAACGTCTTCTAAAAGCTTGAAATGGAACATAACAGTAATGATTCTATCATACTCTTTTGTGATAATACTATAGTGGCGGATCTTGAAAAAGAGACAATGTCACATTAGTAGATGAAGAACATACTTTGAAAGTATCATCCCTTGAGGAATTTTTCTCATATATTTGAATATTTAGTGATCATTATATCTATGGGAGAAAATATGGTTGACCCCTTGACTAAATCCTTTACTCAATAGAATCATAATTATCATGTGAGGTATATCATACTAAAAGTTGTAAGTAGTTAACACTATTTAAAGATGGAGTTTGTTGGAGTTTGTGTCATGGGGCCAACCATTTTTACATTGATTACATGTATATCATTATATTGAATGTTAATAAAAAAATATTATTACATATTGTAATTTTTTTTCATGACTCTGATTTAATAATTTCCTAGAGTATATATCACATTGATAAGGTCATAGAGGTTCCCTGCTATGATAAGAACCTTGAAGTGTTATGATGATATTCGTAAATGATGTTCTATGTTTGGATAACATAAATTGAAGGAACACATAATACATAGACTTGGATATGTGAGTACTCATAAATGGATGATTCGTTTTTTCATGAAGATGGAACATGGTAATCTCTAAGATTAGAGATTATTAGAACAAACCCGCCAATAAGGATTGTGCATGTTTTGGTGTTATTAAATATTTCTATAAGTGAGCATCTTTATTGGTACATAGAATTAATGATTATAATTAATTCATGTCATGACTCTTGCACTTATAATTTTTGAAGACAATTGTGATGGAATATGTTCACAGTGAGGTAGGGCATGTTGGGTGCATCATGATGAAAGTGTCATTAATGGATAAGTCAAGGAAGGATTTGTCTCTTCCATCTTTATAAATGATGATATCTTAACCATCTGATTGAAATAGAACTGTCACCCTAAATTTTATAGTCATTTTGTAATGAAATGTTTATTTCAGATAGAAAACAAAAGACATATGGAGCATATAGGTTGGTTATAAAAATATAAAACCATCTTTATTAGAAATTGTGACAAATTAATTATATTACCTAGTGAGTGTTCATATGCGGTTGTTATTGTTATGAAATTAAGTTCTTTATCATGATTTCATTAAAACATGGCAAGGGAGATATCATATTCTTTAGGAAATCCCACTAAATTACAGTGAGAAATAATCTTAAATGGTCACACACTAAGTGTTTATGATGATTTTGATTAAATACTATTTTAATTTAATTAATTGAATAAATATTAATCTCAAGACAGATATTTAGTTCTATTCACCTTTTATCGATCACAAATGTTTATTTAATCATGAAATTTTTATATTAAAAATTTATTTGAGAGTTAAATAAATTCTAGAGGAGTTCTAATGGCCTGATACCAAGTCCGATGAAAAATATTAATTAACAATCTGATTAGATAATATTTTTTACTGTTCAAGATGGTGCGTTCCGTAAAACAATATTATTATTTTTGTTATCTTTGTTGTTATTATTACATGGAATGTGGTTTATAAAGGATTATTATATTATTTAAGGGCCTACATGCAATTAAATGATTATTTTAACTTACGCTCTAGATCTATAAATAGATGATTATTTCTAGTGTTTATTGTATCCAAAAATCAAAACTAGAAACTTTTTTCCCACAAAAAATTCTCTCTCGACCCCTTCTTATATCACCCTTTTATGAATGATATATGAATGATAGATCCCTTCACGATCTAAGGAAAAATGATCAACAAAAACAACCCAATACAATCGATTCTCTATGCTAGGACTGAGAGATTGGTTGAAATTTCATAGAGGTTAAAGGAGTATGTGGGGATCACTGCTAGAGGGATTCTATCCTTGGATCCTCATAATGAAACATAGGAAATCTAAAAGGGTTTTTTTAGATGATACATATCTACATTGAAGAAATATATTAAGACAATGTATTCATTTCTTTTGATATTAAATAAATAAATTATTAAGCCGACTACTAAGATCCTTGCTCGGGGTTTTGGGAAACTAAATATTAAAATATATTTTAATATATCACCCACCCCCAAATTCTTACACTACACCCTGGACTATAAAAATGCACATAAATTAAATCTTTTACTTAATTATTTTATTGCATATCCAACAGGACCATGGAACATATTGATATTGTTTAGGAAAATAGGTAAGAGGTGGATGGTGGGGGCCTCCTATTAGGGGTCAACGATGAGGGAATGAAGCGATGAGATGGAAAGGATTTACTTTCTTAAATTTGTCCTTAGTCAACACCCAAAATTGGTTTTTTTGGTAATCAAAAACTTTTGAGAGGTTAAACGCACTAAAAAGACCACAACCTTTATCAATTCTAAAAATGTATAGATGATGGTCTCTTTTATTAATTCTAAAGAGCGTGATGATAAATCAAAAAACAATTGATACACACTGCCTCCACACACCACTAAAACTCAACCCCCCATTTATCAGTGCTCTTTGTGCCCCACCATTTTATCAGTGCTTTATAACCCCATTTAGCAGTTGTATGCATCATGCTCACCCACCTACACTAGAAAGGAATCACAAACCAAACCTCTTTGTCCAAATGGATAGCCCTCACCACTGAACCATCCTATGTTTTACTATATTTAAGTTTATTTATTTATTTTATTTCTACACATCATAATCATACATGTATTTATATATATAATTATTTATATAATTATTTTCAAATACATTTATATTGTTTTTTATATATTTAAATATTTATATACATATAATTTATATTTATTTATTTATAATTTTATATTTAAATATAATTTTTTTTAAATGTATTTATAAAATCAATATTTATTTTATATATGTTTATGTGATATATTTCTATGATATGTTTAAATACATTAATGTCATGTATGATTATATACATTCAAGAACATTTATATTATATATTTAAGAATATATTTATATAAATATATTTATATGATATATTTACATAATATTCTCACTCACATAAACACAATTTATATATTTATCTATAAATATAATTAAAAATGATTATAAAAAAATAAATGAAATTATAAATTCTTAAATATATATAATGTATTTTTATAAATATATATAAATTTTTATGTAATAAAAAGTCAATTTTAAATAAAAAAATTTATATATTATATTATATTAGGTGATTGGAGGTACAATTACCTCGAATAGACACACATCACACACACACAGGCTTGAAAGGTAGGTTATATCCCTCCCAAGGGATAACCCACCCAACCACCCACTTTATTACATTATATATATTTGGATCAAAGACCTAGTGGAAATATTTCCGATTACATGACCTGTAGGCCCGAAATTATGGCCCAAGGCCCATTCTATGAGTATTACTACTACAGTACCCCATATTATACAGTACCGCATAGTATCACCGATGTTATAGTGTTCTCCGCTGCTACTGCTACAGTGCCCACTGCCACTATAGTTTCAATATTGATATAGTGCCTCCATTGCTATAGTAATGCTATAGTATCTACTCCTAATCAGTTTCTAACCCCCATTTTCATGTTGGATTATGGGGTACTTACCACTAATCCAAACCCCAATACTATATAAATAATGGATAAAAAATCATTTTACACTATGGTTTATATATTTACATTAAAATATATTTTTCCTGTAAATATTATTTAATTTTTTTTATATAATTAAATTTTTATATGTAAATGTATAAAAATTTGTATATATTTATTATAAATAACACTATAATATAAAAAATGATAAAATTTGAACACCATAATATCTATATTAAAGGAATTTCTAGTAATAAGTTTAGCCTCTACCAAAAAAGGAGAAGAATACCAAATTAAACAGGCCTGAAATTCCACTGAATGTTAAAAAATTAGGGTACCCTGAAAAAACCCCAATTTCAGATGCCTTTCAGACCTTTTAACCTCAAAAAATCACTCATTGATGTCCCTTCTAGTCTCGGTTTTGTGGATCCTTTTGCAAGATTTGATTTTATATGTGGTAAAGGATAGAGGAATAATGTTCTTGGTCAATACTTAGGACTATTTGAACTTCAACTCATTTCTTCAACTTATCTAAAAAATTTCTTTCAATTATAGAATTTTTATTTCATTATGTTGTTATTAAATGACTAATTTTCCATAATAATTAGAAAACTATTAATTAATATTAATTTTAAGTAATTTATAATCCATATGTTTTGTAAATTTCTTTTATATTAGATATAAATGTATATTTATAATTATATAATCATATGTAATAAAATATACTATATTTAGATATATATATATATTTATATATGTTAATATATAAATATATAAATATATATGTTATTATATTATTTTCAATGATGTATAATTTTAATAAATGAAATATTTATTTTGTCAGAATTAAATTTACACTGATAATAGTCACCATTTATTATTTCTAAAAAAACTAAAAAATGCATCCTTCATCATCATTTAAAAAACACTGGTAGAGGTGTTATTTTATCACTGTTTTTTAAAGCTGATAAAAGAATCATATATAAGTGATTTTATTTCAGAATGATAAAGGGTATCACATAATATTTCTTGATCTATCACGATCCACCCATGTCGGGGCTCGAGCCGCAACTACCCCAATCCTACCTCTATAGGGCAATGGCTAGAGAACAGTACCAAAGGAATAATAAACTTTAAGAGGAATTTTCCTAAGAAACTATATGCACACACAAGACCATCATGATGATATTTTTAGAGGTATTAAATGTAAATTAATCAAAAAAGCTAAGAGAAACAACCATGCATGAAATCCATTAGACTGTACAAAGAAAATAGAAGAACAAACTGAAAATGTAAAGGGGAAAAATAGTCTCCCAACTAGAAACATGTCCCTACCATGGAAAAATAGAAAAGTAAACTACTGAGAGAGTTTATCTCCTGAACCCCAAACTACAATCACTGTACGCGGTCCACAGTTCCATGTATCCCAATGCTCCTCAGAAATCATGGATAACATGTCTGTCATCTGTATAAGACATGACATATTCTAGAAAATAACATGTAGGGGTGAATATATACATATCCATAAGGGCACCCAAAATCATAGGGGTGGGGTAAGATATACAACAAGAAATAAAGATAGTAAATACAAGATTCGGTCAAAGAGAATAGCCTAACCCAACCAAGAGTGAAAGTAACCTTTTCCAAGCACAAGGGGATCAACATGATGAGTAGATGAACTTCATGTCAAGTCTTCACCACTAATAGTAGGAGATTAGACTCATTGAACCATGAGAAGCTAAACATATAAAGCACGTGGCATTCCCCACACATCTTCTCCCCTCCAAGAATGAGAGAAACCAATTCCATGGTGTTGATATATAAGAATATATATATATGCTCAGTCGAAAGAATCCTAAATGAGAGAGTGAAGGGATATCCATCTCACAGATCAGTGCAAGAATAAGAATAGCCAATAGTTATGAAATTCCATCAATTAATCCCACATACCATGTGTTTCCCCATAAGTATTCATCTAATTGTAATCACATGTCTTCACTGTGCCACACAATTGAGAGGGTGAAAACCCTAGTATTTAAACTCATGCCCTATTGCAATAGGAGGGACCCACTCTGATAGTCAGTGAGGAACTCCACTACCCAACCCAGATGGAGGGTAACACTCAGGAAGTTCATCAAGGTACATCACTACCTATCCCTACTAGAGGGAAACAATAAGATTTTTTATTGAAGATCATCACCACCCATCCCTACTAGAGGTTAATGCCCGGAAAGGGTCATCAATGAAGCTTCGTACCCAGCCCTACTAGAGGGTAACACTCCTAAAGGTTATTGGTGGTCATGTTTGATCACTGTCATAGTCAATAATCACCTCAGTACATACCCCACCCAAAACATTCCGCATAATATGTAGAGACCCAAAGATTGACGTACATGGACATTACATTACTTTTGCGTAATACTTAATACATGACAAAAACAGATGCTCAAAGACCTTATTATTTTAGTTTCTTTGGAAACATGGAACGTAATCTTCTAATCATGGTGAAAGATCTTCAACATCTAACATAAAGATCTTCCCCTTTGGTTTTCTTACCTAAAACCTTTCTTTATATCTTGGGGAAAAGAAAAAATAAAAAGGGTCAGCTCAAATTCTCAGTAAGGGTAAACATAGAGAACATAAAACAATCCATAAACATTTGAATGCGAAAACTTGAACATAAAATCAAAACATAAAAAATCTTGAGAGAAGACATAAATCTTGGAAGTATGTAAGGCATATATCAAAATGGAACATATATCATGATAAAATAGAATGGTTAGAAAACATGTAATTGCAGAAAGCCATTAAGCACATGATCTGATTTCCATAGTACCCAAGGTACTGCTGTTAAGAACATCTTAGTGGACAATATCCCTTTCTGAATCGATATCACTCCTCGTTTCAGTACTGTAACACTGAATCAGATTAACTTTCTATTCTATCCATGTCTATCTCATGAGATATAAATCTTTACCCAGTGCATTGGAGGGATATATAGGTCTCACCCATCTCATAATGAAATCATTCTTACTTGTCCCATAACATGAACATAAATCATTCATTATTACACAATGTATAAAATGGGTTTCATAAACATCATCCCATCATAACATAATCCATACAAAAAATGGATATCATTTCATCATAATAAAAGTGAAACCATGAAAATCATAGAGAAATTATAATTGAAACATACACATATGAAATAATGTCATCTTAGATGGAAAATGGTTTTGATAAAACACTTTAAATGAATTATTGAAGAAAATATCATTTCTTCTTCAAAATAGTTTTCTTTTCCCAAAATTCCACGAAATTATAAAATTAATGGATTTTATTGAAAATAGTCATGAATTCTTGTAGAGTATGTTTCATGAAAATAATGCGTTATGAAACCAGAAAAATATTTTCATGTCGTATATGTTAAAAAAATTACATTCTTCTCATACATTTGTCGGAAAAGTCAAAAAGTTCCCCATGTGGTAAACAAAAGTAAGATTCCTTTCATAACATGTGGTAAATTTCAAAAATGGGTCAAAAGGACTTTAAAAATACATGATAACATTTTTAGAAAACATGGGCATGGATGATAACAATAACCCTAATAAATACATATGAATAACAATCTCAGATAAGAACGAGATTGGAATAGTTAACCCTTACCTTATATCTGATATGCTTCATATGTATCTGAACCTCCAATATAATGATTTAAATAATTTCATTGACTTATTACAGAATCATATTCAATTTTATGATATCATATATGGTTTACTTTTGACTTTATATTAACCATTCTTTTGTAAATGTGATGTAAAAGCAGCGATTTGGGTAAAATTGATTCATTTATTGTACAAGTTTCGACTTGTTATTCTTGATATTATTACTTATATATTGATTTACATAATTCCAGAATGTAAAACATGATTTATATATAATATATATTCATCTTATACATACATATATATATATGATAGATTGATAAATGGAATGAAATACACCGTTCATGGAGACAGTAGGCCGTATGTACGCATGAACACTGTTTTCGTTTCATTATTTAATTGAATGGAATTAAGTAGATGAAATAAATATATATATACATAAATCCAGTATCATTATTATGTCATATATTTCATTATTATTCATTATATATACTTTATAATCATTCATTAATGTTTAACAAGTAGAATGAATCTCTTCGCATCGTGGAGATGGTATTCCGTAAGTACGCACGAGTGATGATATCATTCCCATGATCGTGGAATTGTATTGAACTGTATGTATCATATTTTAGAATCAATATCACATTAAAATAATCATATAAAGTTATTTATTTACATCATTATACCCATCCAAGTAAGGTGGTGGTCAAAAACAGATTACCCAACAACGTGGAGACGGTATTTCGTACGTACGCATGCGTGGTGATTTCGTTTTCCGTTGGATGGATAGAAGGTGAAATAAGATCATTTCATATTTATAATAACATATCAGTATATAATTAATACTGATGATATACATTTATAATGATACAACTAATGAAGAATAATTAGAAGAAGAAAGAAACTTGATAGAATCGGAAGAAGAGATTATCTCTTCTTCGACGCACCTCCTTTAAGCTTCCTATTAAGGATGTAGAGTTGGTCTTTTGAGAAGAACATAACCTCCAAAATATTTCTAGGGAAGTGGAGAAGAGAAATGGTAAGGGGATGTCCGAGCATAAAGGCTCAAAAGTGTGTCATGAGAAGAGGGGAAGGGTTCCCTTTTTATAAGGGAGGAGAGGGGCACCTTTGAAAAATCTTAAAATATTATTTTATAATAAAGTCATATTCGGTTTATAATATTTAAAAATTGATTTATTTAAAAGCTAATGTGGAGATGGGTTGAAATCCTTTTTACCAATAGGGTTTATACAAGTTTAGGTTACTATTTTAACCTTATCATTTATATTTGACTCTATGTTAAATAATTTAACATTTACCGTGTCTTCTTTTTTTCATACACTATATGGTTAATAAAATTACTATAACAAGCCAAAAGAACACCAAGTGGTTCATTATACCTTGTATAATTAATTTGTACGAACCTTATATTTTTAGGAATATAATAACAAT
Organism: Viscum album; assembly: GCA_963277665.1. Classification (NCBI taxonomy): domain Eukaryota; kingdom Viridiplantae; phylum Streptophyta; class Magnoliopsida; order Santalales; family Viscaceae; genus Viscum; species Viscum album. Next base: position 311,705,940 of record OY728126.1, read on the forward strand.
CAATAATATAGTACTTGTTTTAAAAACTATTTTATGTCATTTTTGACACTATTTGGTAATTGATTATTGTGAAAATCATAACAACATGATTAGTTCGAAAGGAGTTAGTTGAATCAATAATAACATGTAATATTAACCTAGAAAATTATTTTAATCCATAAACAGACTAAGATTACATTTATTTGGCGATTAATAACATCAATTATGTTAATATTTCATTAATAAATTAATTACTGCATCATCATTGTGTCATATAAAAAATAAATTATTTAATGTCTAAAAATTATAAATAAAATACCATTATGTAAGAAATATTTATAGCTTTATAATCAATAATTATAATCGAATTTATCTTATGCATAACCCTATATTAAAAATGTTTTAGTTATTAAACATTGATTTTAACTATTTTAACTCGTTCTTAAATAAAATTATAATAATTGTTCTAATCTAATCCAAGTTGACCTAAAGGGTAATATTTTATTCCTAAGGTTGGTTTTTTTCGAATTATAATTATCCAATTGGATTAAGACATGTGTCTGGGTAATAATAATATCATTTTTACCCTTAATTACCTTATTTTACTTTTAACCGTGGTAAATAAAACTATAAAGTTACTATTCACCAAAAATTATTTTTATCTTATTGAACCACATTTTACTCCTTGATATTAACTGTGTCTCTTGGAATTTTGAAATTCCACTCACAGAAGTGGTAAAATTATGTTTTATTTAAATTTTCAATTTCCCCTAGGAGGTGGGTAAAAGATTGTGAAAAGCTCAATAAAATTTTTGTATATCTAAAATTATTATATAATTACTTCAATGAGTTACATTGAACTTATATAGGTATTATATATCAATTTTTGACCTCAAATAAATTTAAATAAAATAAATATTTCTTTAAATAAAAAGTCGGGTTTTAATTAGTAACCTAGTGTTTTCACTATTCATCAAAAATTGAATGTTTTCAGAAAAATTCCAGAAATTCACCATAGGATAATTTAGATATTCCGAATTGAAAAATGAATTTTATTTTGAAAGATAAAGTTTATAAAATTTTAAAAAGTTGGAATTACTATTCATAACGGTTAGTTCATAATAATATTATAATAATATCTCGTTTAGTGAAACTTTGTATTGCGTACTACACAAGCAATCGAATAAGGTCTTGATTGCGTGTAATGCACGCCAAGTCAGGGCTGCGTGTAGTGAAATCCTTGTTTTGTGTTGCGTATAACATAATCAAAACTTATTTCATTTATACATTAAACAAAATCTACACTAAATGTTTAGTAGAATAATTTCCAAAAAAACGAACTTGATTTTGTGTGTAACACAAGACAATAATAGTTTTGCGTATACTGCAAGTTAATACGGTGTTGCGTATAGTAAAATCTAATATTGGTGTCGTGTATAATAGACGACATCAAAGTAATTAAGAATAATATATCTCATAAAATCACAGGGTGTTACATTCTACCCCCCTAAAAATGAATTTCTCCCTCGAAATTCGTCAGTGTTATACATGGTTTACTACTTGAAAGTTTCATTCATAGAAATACACATCGTAAAAAGGAATAGTAGAACTTCATTTTAAAAAGGGAAGGTAGAATCATAACAGTAACCCAATGTAACTCAGCACCGGTTTTCCACATTGGACAACATAGGTGAAAATATGGATATGGAAGAGAAATATAACCATCAACTTATGATGAAGAGTGGTAGAGGACATGGCTATGAAAAATCCAACAATCACAAAGCTATAAATCTGTGATGATCTAAAGTACCATTTAATTCATCAGTTATAAGTGCACTAGGACAACATTTTTGATTTTCAAGGTCAATTCCCTAAAGTTGATGAAATTGGAATTAGAAGAAATACATTCTTGATTTTGGTACAATCTCACTGTTGGTCATTCCTTGGAAGATTTCAACTTCATCTCTTAAAGAAATGAAGTTCAATTTTTCATTTGTGATGTGTTAACAGATCATGTGATAGAATGATCGTTCATTCCATCTGTCTCAAACAAAAGGTTAGAAAATTTATCAAAATAAATGAGTCCATCTATAGTGAGATTAATCATATATGGTTATTAAAATGGACTTATACATCATCTATCATAGCGCTTAATAAAATAAAACTAGTCTCTACTAACCAGGGACATCCTGTAGGCCAGTTTTATGCAATAATGGCATGTCATACTTTAGTTGTGGGTTCGATTCCCACAGCCTTGTCCAACACGACAGGCTGTCGCTCGTCCTATGGTTGTCATTTTTATAAAACTATACTATTATAAAATTACAGAAATAATATTGAAGAACAATTTCTTTCATTAAATAATACTATCTTATGTCCAGCATAATCCATTCTAATCATTAGGATTATCCAAAATACATATGTCCAATCTCATAGTATAAAGAAAATGGTTAATTGAAAGGTCACATAACAAGCACGTGAATACCATCATTTATCCTCCACATATCATAAGATATATCTTGTTGGTCACATCCCGAACATGTGAATACCATAATCATGTATTCTTTGGAAAAATGAATACCCATTGAACCTTAGTGAAAACATGAATGCTGTCAAAAGTTAACTCATTCCACATACCAAAATCCCAAAATTTATGTATACTCAAACCATGATATCACTTTGTTCTTATATCACCGATGAGCTCATAGTACTAGATAAATTTTAATTTCTCTTTATCCCTTCATTATGTACATATCATCTTCATTCCAAAAATATTTGGATAAACATTCATGGTTACTAGGGCCATTCAACATATACTTTCACATACTTTTGAAAAAACAATAATGTAACAATCCTTTGTTGTTTCTTTATTACATAGTACCAATAAATTACCTATACAACATAACTCTTGATAAACACACAATCATTCCACTAACTTCACAAACCATTGACCAAGCTTTAACACTTATTTCATCTCATATATCATTTTTTGTCTCCTCATCATTATCCACAGAAGTACTACCTATATGACCATGCTGATTCGCTTCATGAGATTTTCCCTTAGGGCGTTTGTTTGCATAATGCCCATACATTTCACATTTATAACATCCAAGCATAGTTGATGTCGTAGAAATACCATTATCCTTTTCAATGGTGTTAACTGAACATTTTCCTTTTCAATTACTGGATTTGTGTCCTTCTTTTCCGCACCCAAAGCATCTTCCAGTTCCTTGGAAACATTCTCCTTGATGCCTGTTCCCACATGATTTACATGGGAGAAATTGAACATTCTTTTCTCTATGTTAATCATGAAACTCTATCTTTCTCTTATTAGTTGAGTCTGGAAGCTTACCAAAGTTGAGATTATTGATCTTATTATGAGATTGCTGATTGGGAATAATAATGACGTTTGGACTTCCAAATCGCGTTTCATTTGGTTTCCCATGAATATTATCATTCCATTTTCCATCATATCTTCCATTATCGTGAATCTTCCTATTTCCATCCATTTTCTAAAACCCAAAAAGAATAGTGTGAGAGGAAAAAATCATGCTAGGGAAAATAACATAATAAAGGGGTAGTAACTTCAATATCTATCATCTTAGGTTATATTCTATGATCGTTACTGTAATTCTAGGACTATAACCTATATGTATACTTATCCTTAGGTACATCCCTAGACATACCATAGAAATATCTCTAGGGATTTCAGTAAAGTTTTCGCATACTAGTTACCAAAGGTTAACTAAACCATCACTCTGATACCAACTACAGTGACCCAAAGCTTGATGTACATGAACATTACATTACTTTTGTGGAATACTTAATACCTGACAAAAACAGATTCCCAAAGACTGTATTAGTTTAGTGTCTTTGGAATCATAGAACATAATCTTCTAATCATGGTGAAAGATATTCATCATCTCCCATAAAGATCTTCCCCTATGGTTTTATTACCTAAAACCATTCTTTATATCTTGGGGAAAAGAAAACATAAAAAGGGTGAGCTCAAATTCTCAGTAAGGGTAAACATAGAGAACATAAAACAATCCATAAACATTTGAATGCAAAACCATGAACAAAAAATCTAAACATAAAACATATTGAGCAAAGACATAAATATTGGAAGTACGTAAGGTATAAATCAAAATGTAAAAACAATCATGATAATATAGCATGGGAAGATTCCATTTAATTTTGGAAAACCATTAAGCACATGATATGATTTCCATAGTAGCCAAGGCATTGCAACCAAGACCATCTTAGTGGACAAAGTCCCTTTCTGAATCGAGTTCACTCCTCGTTTGAGTCCTGTAACTCTGAACCAGATTAACTTACCATTCCAGCCATTTCTATCTCATGAGATATAAATCTTTACCCAATGCATTGGAGGGAGATATAGGTCCCACCAATCTCATAATTAAATCATTCATACTTGTGCCACAACTTGAACATAAATCATTCATCATTACCCAAAGTATAAAATGGGTTTCATAAACATGATCCCATGATAACCTAATCGAAACAAAAAAATTGATATCATTTCATCATAAGAAAAGTGAAACCATGTAAATCATAGAGAAATTATAATTGAAACATACACATATTAAATAATGACATCTTAGATGGAAAATGGTTTTGATAAAACAATTGAAATAAATTCTTGAAGAAAATATCCTTTTTTCTTCAAAATAATTTTATTTTCACAAAAATACCATGAAATTATAAAAGAAAAGGTTTTTTTTTGTAATAGTCATGAAATGTTGTAGAGTAAGATTCAGGAAAATAATGTGATATGAAACCGTAAAAATCCATTCATTTAGTATAAGTTAAAAAATAACATTCTTCTTGTACTTTTGTCGGAAAAGTCAAAAAGTTCCCCATGTGGAAAAATAGAGAAAGATTCCTTTCATAACATGTGGTAAATTTTAAAAATGTGTAAAAGAACTTTAAAAATACATGAAAACATTTTTAGAAAACATTGGAATGGATGATAACAATAACCCTAGTAAATACATACGAATAACAATCTCGCATAAGAACGAGATTGTAATAGTTAACCCTTACCTTATGTCTGATATGCATCGTATGTATCCGAACAACCTCTATAATGATTTAAATAATGTCATTGACTTATTACAGAATCATATTCATTGTTATGATATCATATATGGTTTACTTATGACTTTATATTACCCATTCTTTTGTAAATTTGATGTAAAAATAGCGATTTGGGTAAAATTGTTTCATTTATTGTACGTTTTTTGACTTGTTGTTCTTGATATAATTACTTATATCCTGGTTTAATTAATTCCAAAATTTAAAACAATATTTATATATAATATATATTCATAATATGGATATATATATATGATAGATCGATAAATGGAATGAAATACACCGTTCATGGAGACGGTAGGCCGTACGTATGCATGAACAATGTTTTCGTTTCCTTATGAAATTGAATAGAATTAAGTAGAATACATAAAAGTATATATAAATAAATCCATTATAATTATTATTTCATACTTTTAATTAATATTAATTATATATACTTTATAATGATTCATGAATGATAAACATGGAAAATGAATTGCATCGCATCGTGGAGATGGTAGTCTGTACGTATGCACGAGCGATGATATCATTCCCATGATTGTGGAATTTTATTGAAGTGTATGTATAATATTTCAGAACTAATATCACTTTACAATAATCATATGTAGTTATTTATTTACACCATTATACCGATCCAAGTAAGGTGGTGGTCGAAAACATATTACACCATGGCGTGGAGACGGTATTTCGTACGTATGCACGCGCGGTGATTTCATTTTCCGTAGGATGGATAGAAGGTTAAATAAGGTTGTTTCATATTTATATTATCATATCATTATATAATTAACACTTATGTTTTTACTTTATAATGATACAACTAAATAAGAAGAAGTAGAAGAAGAATGAAACATGAGAGAATCAGAAGAAGATATTACATCTTGTTCGACGCACCTCCTTTAAGATTATTCTTATGGAAGTATAGTTGGTCTTTTGAGAAGACCAGAACCTCCAGAATATTTAAATAGAATTGTATAAGAGGAATGGGCAGGGTTTTGCCGAGATTAAATGCTCAAAGGGTGTTAAGAGATGTGAGAAGGGGGTCCCTTTTTATAATGGAGGAGAGGGGCACCTTTGGAAAAACATATAATATTATTTTGTAATAAAGTCATATTCAGTTTATAATAGTTTCAAATTAATTTATTTCAAATATGAAGCGGTTATGGGTCGAAATAATCTCAACCAATAGGTTTTAGATAAGTTAAGTTTACTATTTTCACCTTATCATTTAGATTTAACTCTAACATAAATAATTAAACTTTTACTGCCTCTTCTTTCTTTCTTACACTATATGGTTAATAAAATTACTATAATAATACAAACAAACCCGAAGTGGTTAATTATTAATAAATATAACATTATCTAAGTCATTTTTCTGAACCTTATATTTTTAGGAATTTAATAACTATTAATAATATAATACTTTTTTTAAAAACTATTTTATGTCAATTTTGACACTATTTTTTAATTGATTTTTGATTAAATCATAACAACATGATTAGTTCAAAAAGGTTACTTGAATCAATACTAACATGTCATATTAGCTATAAAATTAGTGGAATTCATAAATAGTCTAAAATTACACTTATTTGGATATTTATAACATGAATTATGTTAATATTTCATTAATTAGGTAATTACTACATCATCATTGTGTCATAAATAAATTAAATTATTTAATGTCTAAAAATTATAAATAAAATACCATTATATAGGAAATATTTTTATATTTATAATGAATATTTATAGTCTAATTTTTCTTATGTGTAACCCTACATTTAAATTTTTTTAGTTATTAAACATTGATTTTAGCTATTTTAACTCTTTTTTAAATGAAATAATAATAAGTGTCCTAATCTAATCCAAGTGGACCTAATGGGTAATATATTATTCCTAAGGTTGTTTTTGGTCGAATTATACTTATCCAATAGAATTAGAACCAGTTCTAGGTTAATAATAATATCATTTTTACCCTTAATTACCCTATTTAATATTAACCATGGTAAATAAAAGTAAAAAGTTACTATTTACCAAAAAATATTTTTATCTTATTGAACCACATTTTAATCCTTGATATTAACCATGTCTCTCATATTTTCGAAATTCCACTCACAGATGTGGTAAAATTATGTTTTATGTAAATTTTCAAATTCTTCTAGGAGGTGTGTAAAAGACGGTGAAAAGTTCAATACAATTTTTATATATCTAAAATTATTATAAAATGACTCCAATGAATTACATTGAACTTATCTAGGTATTATGTATCAATTTTTGACCTAAAATAAATTTAACTAAAATAAATATTTATTTAAATAAAAATTCGGTTTTTAAATTGTAACCCAGTGTTTTCACAATTCATAAAAAAATAGCAGTTTTCCGAAAAATACCAAAAATTCACCATAGGATAATTTTGATTTTCCGAATCATAAAATGATGTCCATTTTGAATGATAAAGTTTATAAAAATTCAAAAAGTGGGTATTAATATTCATAACAGTTAGTTCATAATAATATTATAATAATATCTCATTTAGGGAAACATAGTATTGCGCACTAGACACGCTATTGAAGAAGGTCTTGATTGCGTGTAATGAAAGCCAAGTCAGGGCTGTGTGTAGTCAAATATCTGTTTGGTGTTGCATATAACATAATCAGAACCAATTTAATTTATACATTAAACAAAATCTATACTTAATTTTGCGTAGAATAATTTCCACAAAATGAATTTGAATTTGTGTGTTACACAAGCCAGGAATAGTGTTGCATACTCTACAAGCTAATACTGTGTTGCGTATAGTACAAGCTAATCTTGGTGTAGTGTATAATAGAAGGAATCAATGAAATTAAAAATAATATATCTCATAAAATCTCAGGGTGTTACATAATATCTTGAAAGTAACCACCGAGGGAACCATCATGTTCTACATGAAAAAACATTCAAGATAGGCTACTCTTAGAACGAAATTTGAGTTCAAATAGAGATACAAGAAGTTGAAGTTTCATGAAAAGGAACCAAGGGGACCCACATGGTATCTGGTTTCACTCCACTACCTGGATATGTACTTGGTAGGCACACGGATCCTGACTGTGGAGGAGTACACACTATTTAGGTGGACTACGGGGCATGTCCAAGATACCTATGACTAGGCCATGTAATTATGGATATGTCTGTGTACCTGACCCCGTGTCTGCATACATCAACACAGGTCCATACCTGTGTGACCCATCACATGTTTTGTCAAACTAGTAAGGGGTAAAAAAAATTTTAAGGAGCTATTTTCATTCTATCTTTAAAATTTCACGAAACCCTAGCCACCACACTTATTGGGATACACGCTATGTGTTCATCTTTGAACATGACCTATAGCCGAACTTTTGAAAGAAGCCATGATTTGCTTCCAAGCTTTATATCTATGAATTCTGTCATTTCTCCTTCCTTTAATCCACCTAGGATGAGTGGATCTAGCTACGATTCATGGATTCCAGGCTTGTCTCTTCAGAAATCAGCTCTAGAGGTTCGTTGGGGGTTTAGTGCACGAACAGTTCATCGTAGATCCATCCGATTTTCATTGCGTATCCTCTAATCACAGAAAATCCTCCACCTTTTAAAAATCCCCAATATGACCACCATTCATTGATTCATTCCTCTCATATGATTCATTCATGTTTTCAGGGGGCCCGATCTGGCTTAGTACCACCCGAAAAGTCAAACCAGGATCGCGGGGTCCAATTGGTGAAGAACCCGAATGATCAAGGGTGGACGAAAAAAATAAAATGTTTAAACATAATTGGACATCCATTAATATACAACGATCAAGAACAGGAATCCAGGGTTAAAAAAATTTAAAAAATTAAAATTTTGTACCCAGGTACATACAATCAGCCACAATTAGCACATATCCATGAAAAATGATGTATATACTTAATTAATTTAATCAAGGTGTGTAAATCAAAAATTGATGAGTGCTACAATGTTTTTGGATAATTTTTTGATGAGTAACTAAGTCTACAATGATCAGGAGAAGATTTTATGTTAACTGCATTCTGATCTGATTTGATCTAGTGTTTTGTTGTCATCCGATGAGATTATCCAATGATGAAGGAAGGAAGAGCTCTGGAATTCACCCAAGGTTTATATGACTAACCCTAGAGAATCCACCCTAGAATTTATCTTATATATCATTTCATTATGTATAAAATGATTTAATTATTTAATTTAACAATTAATTAATCCACTTGACCTATCTCCAATGAGAAAGGAGTCTGAATGCCCCGAACCGACTCATTTTATGTCAATACAAGGGTAAAAACTGCATTCTAGACTCAACCCTAGTCTTAGATTTCTGATACAAGAATCCATTTGGGAGTTATCCGATTTTATTTAAATAAATGTCTATGAATAATGTAAAATATATTTAATATGTTTAAAAAATTAATTATGGGAACACCAAGCCTCAGAATCACACGCCGTCTCAACCCTTAGCTCTAGAAATATATATAGAAATATTTCAATGTCTTATAAGATACGAAATAGGTCTGTTAATCATTTCATCAAACATTTTCACCCTTAAAATAAAAAAACTACAAAAATAACTCAGGATACTGAGACCGCACATGTCTCTCCCACTCCTAGGAACTCTCCATAATCTTCCCATGTTGGGACAACACACAGACCAATGAGATGATGTAACATCCCATTACTAATCCATCAGGTATATCTTAAACCTCATCATGATTTTTTATTTTGTCATTGACTGTATAAGGACGACAAAGAATTTGAAGGATACCTATAATAGTGAAGTCAATGGTTTGTTGGACTGGTTGCCTTAACCATCATTTTTAGTAGGATGAAGGAGGATTTCATGCTATGTAAAAGGGTTACATGACATGTAATGGTACCTAGGTAGAAATCATCAGAGGGATCAAACTATGAAATGTTACACGTCATGAATGGAAGTTTCACAATATTAATGTTTTATGTACAAAATTTTTAATATGAAGAAATGGGTTTTTTGGTGTATTTGGGATGTGGAAGTTACACATCATGAACTCAGGTTGCACATCATGTACCAGCTTCCAATTTGTTTTTAAAAAAGGATTTTGGATATTTTGGTTTGCTCCTTTATTTGGATCTTCATTTCTCTCAACCCATAGATATTCCAAGGTGTTTTCGAGAGACTCTACCACTTCTATATCGATCCGATCAACACTCAATCTCCATTTTGATTGCGGTGCATCTCCCTAGGTGAGTAAACTTCCCACTTATTCATTACTATTGATCATCGTAACACTTGTAGGTTGTGTTAGAAGATATTTTGATCTAATTTGGTGTTTCCTGTTATATTCTTCTATGATCTGTCGTTCGATCATATTCCGAAGGACTTCCTTATTGGTCGTGGTTTAGCGGGCTTTCGTTCATAAGGTATGTGGATTCTTATTCTCTTGTGACCATTTTATTTCCCAATTAAATCTATCCTATGATTCATGGGTTGGTTTCTAGGGTCTCTACTTGGTTTTTTCATTTTCTTTGTTGGTGGATCATGTTGCAGGTGTGTGCAACCCGAGTTTTGAAGTGGTTGTTTCTGTATCTAGACTATGATAAGAAGCCATATTAATCTCTATTTATAAATTTCTTTATCAAATTTTCATGAATTTTATTATGTTTTGAAAAGGGTGTTTCTAAAGAGAAATGGGTTTTCCATAGATTTTGATAAATTAAAAGGAAATGGGTACTTTTGAAACATTGGAAACTGGTTTGGGAAAATGAGAACATGGGTTGTAACACCCCAAGGATTTAAAAATAAATTAATATTCATGAATCACATAGACTCTATGAACAAACAATTTATTTTATAGAGATAGTTATAAACTAGCTGTTAAACAAAATTTTTTCTCTTTTATGGTTAGAATTTTGAAAAATGAACATCTTTTTTTGCGATCAGTAAGTTATTTGGAGTATGATAGAATCAACTTGATTTTTGGTGATTAGTAAAATACCCTTATGAATAGTAATATAACCCATATAAAAAGTAAATAATAATATTATTTTATTTTCTTACGTTTATAAGATAATGATATCTTGATTAATTATTCCAGTTGATATAAAATGAGTTATAGTTTTAAATTTTTTATTTTTTGAATAAATTATGATTTTATCTAAAAATTAAATTAATCATATTTATAAAAATATTTTCAAAAAATAGATTTAATTTTTTAAATCCATACAATGAATAATGGTTAGGGTTATTTTTTTGGATTTTTATGAAATTCTTGAATTTTTTATGAATCGTAAAATATAGTAATTTACCGTATATATACATTATCAGTTAAATACAATATTCCTTGCATCATGGATAACGTAATAACCCTTGGTTTTAACTCACATACTATATTTAATATTTTGGAAACATTAAACAATACTATTAATATTCTTGAGAAAAAATATATTAAAGTAATGATTCAAATAATGGAAAACACTTATTCTCCTCCACTATAATTACCACCATCACACCATATTCCTATCACACCTGTCAATCATTTAGAATTTTCTAAATTATACCATATAACCTTATCAAGGTTCTTACAAATGTCCATGAACTGGTGGCCTCACAAAAAGTCAAAAACCATTGGCCTTAAGGAGTATCTCAAGGAGAAGAGATAAAGAGGTACGAATCCTCTTTCATTTACATGTGTTTTTTTTTTCAATTCCTTTTCTCATATTATACTCTTTTACCCTCCCATTATCCAAGAGTCAGAAAAGATTTGTAATATTATATATTATTTATTTTATCATGTTTATTAAAAAAATCATCATCATTCTTCCCCTCCACTTTATCTACTTCTAAAAATAAAAACAATGTCCGTGATGTGCCGATTTACCAAAATCATGGACAATGTGTTTTCAATTTCCATTACATCCTTAAAAATGGTTATAAAAAAATTATTCTTGAAAAATTGAAAAGTGTATGATATTTCCAATTTTATTTTCTATAGTTATCATATATAAATAATATTATGTTATATAATGAAACTAGATCGTGATTATCAAAGAACCACCAAAATGATCTAAATGGATTTTAATAATGATTTATTTAATCATTCATCCTCATAACATATAAAAAATGATTTATGGAATAATTAAATAGTCTATAAATATATTAATACCGTTTCATTCCACTTATGTATATTTTCTTCCATTTGAAAAGGAAATTCGTTACAAACCGATTATGGAAATCATTTAAAGCACGCACATGTGATAATGAAAATAAAAAATTATTTTTAATAAATGGGTAGAATGATGTCATAAAATGATCATATTAAGTGTTATAAAAATGAATATGTTTCTGTAAGCTATAAAAAAACTCTTTTAACCATTATACTAGAAGTTTAAAAAGTTTTATCTAAGACAAACACGTGGTAAGGGAATTGTTTATCAAATTTTCATTCTTTGGGTTAACCATTTTCTTCCTTAATTCTATGGTTTGAAGATCATTTTTGTGATGATTTTTTGTTTATATTAGGTTATATCTTTTTTATTTACTGTTTATTTACATATTAATTTGGTACTATTGATTATCATATCAATTATATGATATTTATAATGGACTTTTCTTATAAAACCTTCTTTTAAACAACAAGTTTTACCAAATTCAAAATGAATGTTTTTATGAATTTATTCTAGTTTGATGAGTTTGTTATAGTTATTGGGAATTGTTTATGATGATTTTTGGGACCTATATCTCCTTCAAATTCATTGGATATGTGTATGTTAGAGGTAGGAAATATGGTTACTCCATGTGTAACTGTGATGGGTACACCATAAGGTAGCCATAATGGTTACAAATTTGAACTTAGCCATGAGGGTTAAAAATCAAAATGTAGCTATGAGGGTTAACAAACAATGTAATTAATGCCCCAAGGTACCTTTATGGTGTTATTTATGTTATTTATATTTTATGTAATTCCCCTGTCTGAAAATCTAATTGTAAATGGGTGATAAGTTTGTCTTTGTGAATATGATTTCATATGTTTATAAGTAATCATGAACTAATGGTGTCTTTAGTTATTATTTACATACCTTAATGATATTTTTGTCCTCATACAAAGTTTTTTAAAATTTTCCCATAGGTTATAAGGAAGTTTAGTAGAACGAAGGAAGTAAAGTTAAATGTTATGATGATTTTTCAAAGAAATCTTGTTAAATATTGTTATTGTTTTTTTAAAAGTTTTATGTTTTGGAAGAAATGAATTTTTTTATTGGTAACCACATTATATTCTTGTGGGTTTCTATGTATCATTTATGACCTAACATTCAAAACTCCAAACCAAATATTTCTTTGGGAATGTAATAAGAGTTTTCTAGTTTAATTAAATAGAATAAGTGATGTTTAAGGTTGAGTCTTTATAGTTGGTATCAGAGCATAGTTTAGATAACTTTGGGTGTTAGTATGATGTTATTAGAATACCATAAATGATTTTTAACTTATGTTTTTTCTGAAATGATATAGAATTTAAATATTACCATGTTACATAATATATTATATGTATGTTCATAATGGATTTTTGTAGAAGAAACAAGGAAGCTGATGTTGGAATGAACTAAGAGCCTAATATCTTTCTAAACCCGCATCCGAGAATGGTGGGAATTGGGACTGAGATGTTTGTAACAATAATTGATTATATGAAGTAGAAAATAAATTGGAGTAGCATCTATGCAATATAACACCCATATCTACTGTAATGCAACATGACGATAGTGGAACACTTTATGAGGCAACACCCTCCCACTTTCAATGGATATTCTAGCCCAGTAGCGACTGAAGGATGGATTAAATCCCTTTAAAATATATTTGATGTTATGTGATGTTCATATAATAAAAATTTAATTATTTCTATTTATCAATTTTTAGGTGAAGCTAATGAGGGCTGGTCAATGGTCAATAATATTGGGGATAAATAGAGGATTGATGCCTTGGAGTGGGATGAATTTAAAATATTTTCCTTGAAAAATATTTTACAAAGGTGGTTTGACATAGGATGGAGATCAAATTAATTGAATTTTAAATAATGAAGGAATGTTCAGTGGTTTTGTGTGAAGATAACTTCACCGGACTGGCGAGGTATGCTCCAAATATTATTCTAGATCCTCATAGAAAAATCAACCATTTTTACTAGAATTGGAGACAATATATCGAAGGGAATTGGATTGTTGTGTGTTCAAACGTTGAGAGAAACATTTACAATGTGGTGAGAGGGTAGAAAATGGGTTTTTTGATGACCATGTTCACCTTGACAACAAATTGAATAAGAGTTCCAGATGGAAAGAGATGGATAAGAATAAATGAAAGAAATTTTATGGTAAGAAAATTCAGTTTCCAATTATTGAAAAGTGTTGTAAAAATCCCCCAGGGGAATGCCTTACCAAAATTGGGAAGTGTTTTCATTGTGGAATGTTTGGACATATGGCCCGAGATTTTAATGAAAATTTTTCTATGAATAATCCGGATAAAATAACGGTAAAGTGTATTAATTGTGGTGATATATGACATTATAAAAATGCCTTTCCAAAGAAAGATACGAATGATGCCAAAAATCCATTCAACAAGAAGAAGGGTGTAGGGAGATCCTTTGCGAATACATTAGTAGATGTCGGGCCATCCAATGAAGTTGTGTCAGGTACCTTGTTTTTTTACTCAGAATTTTCTAATGTTTTGATTGATATGGAGAATACACATTACTTTATTTCAAAGAAATTTTCTAGTAAATTGGAAATATCACATCAACAAATGAGTATAAAACTTATTTTTAAAACACCAGGGGGAAATATTAAATAAAAGAGGTATTATAATAATATTTCTATAGTTGTAAGTGGAAATAATTTACCTAAAAGATTTTTATTTTTCCATTAGTATAGTTTTATGTAATTATGAGTATGTATTGGATATCTATTTATTATATTAAGATTTATTTTATAACTAAATAAGTTTTTTTTGATGGATTTTCAGTTTATTTATAGGAATGAAACCGTAAAATTAATAACATATTAGGAATCTATGAAAATGTTGAAATATAGAAATACAAGTTATCTTTCTCATATTATTGAAAACATGAGAACTGTTTAGATTAATGATGTGCAACTGGTAAATGAATATCTTTATGTTTTTCATGATAAGTTGCCCTATGTTATACAGGATCGAGAATTTTAATTTACAAATGAATTAATTATTGGGGATAAGAAAATTTCAAAACCCAATTATCTAATTAATCAAATGCATATTTTAGAGTTAAAAACGAAGTTGCATGAATTATTAGATAAAGTCTCCATCTGACCCAGCACTTCACAATGGGGTAATCTTGTCTTGTTTTTTAAAAGTAAATATGGTTCAATGATAATTTTCATTAATTATAGATCCTTGAAATAACATCACTATTAAAAAAATGATTCCTTTAAATCATATTAATGATTTATTTGGTTTTGTCCAAGGAGCACCATATATTTCAAAGGATGAACTGAGGTCAGGGTACCATCAGATGAAAGTAAAGGAAGAAGACATCCTGAAGACTGTGTTATATACTAGATATGGGCATTATGAATTTGTTTTTATGAAATTTTTATTAACTAATGAACACGCTATATTCATGGATGTTATGAATAGAATATTTCATGAGTTTTTGGATAAGTTTTTCGTTGTGTTCGTTGAGGACATTATTGTATATTATAAAAGTAAAGAGGTTCTGAAAAACATCAAAGGGTTTTTTACAATACCTAAAAGAAAACAAAATGTATGGAAAATTCAAAAAGTGTAAATTTGGGTGGAAAAAAATTTCCTTTCTTGGGCATATTGTAAATATGGATGGAATAACACTTGATCCTACCAAAACAAAAGTACTTGATAAATGGAAAGACCTAAAAATATTACAAAGATTTGTAGTTTTATTGGATTATCCAGTAATTACCAATAGTTTGTTAAAAATAGTGCACAGTTATCTAGTTTGAAAAAAATGTTAACACAAATGGGGTTATATATTTTTCATAGAATAATGTGATGTTTGTTTTTAGGAACTAAAAATGAGATTTGTGAATGCTGTAGTTTTGACCCTGCCTTCCAGAAATGGTGAGTTTTTCATTTACATTGATGCTTCATTGAATGGACTTGGTTGTGTTTTGATGCTGAATGATTAGGTAATTTCTTATCATTCAAGACAATTAAAACCTCATGAGTTAAATTATCGAACATGTGATTTGGAATTATAAGCTATGGGTTTTTACTTTGAAAATTTGGAGGCATCATTGATATGGAGCCAACAATGGAATATATATCGACTATAAAATTATGAATTATATATTCACTAAGAAGGATTTAAACACAAGGCCGAGATGATGTCTTGAATTGATAAAGGATTATTATTTCATAATCAATTAAAATATGGGAAAAGTAAATAAGGCGGTAGATGCATTGAGTTGAAAACATCATGCATCCTTAACCATGTATTAATTAGAACATGTCCCCTTGATTAATGATTTGATTTTTTTTATTGGATGTTTTTATTACAGGAAATTCCTCTGTTTTGTTTTAGGTTTCAGTGTTGTCATTTTTGTCAGAAAGTATTAAGAAATCATAGAAGGAAGATGGTGAGATATAGAAAAAGGTAGAATTGGGTAAAATTTGTACGTTTCCATAATCCAACCTGATTAAATATTGTGTTTTTATATATTAAAAAAGATTATGTGTTACTTTTGATTCCCAACAGAAGAAATAATTTTTGAGTGAACCTCATAGTTCTTCGTTTCTAGTTCATATTGGAAGTACTAAAATGTACATATACCTTCAAGAGAATTAACGGTGGGATGAAATGAAAAATAGATATTGTATATTTTACAATGAAATTTTTGACATTTCAATAGGTTAAAGCAAAGTGACAACTACCAAAGGGGATGAATGAGCCTTTTCCAGTTCCAGAGTGGAAATGTGATAATATATCCATCGAATTTAATGTGGGACTACCAAATAAATCCCAAGGTAACAACGTGATTTGGGTTATTGTTGATTAGCTAACTAAATATTCACATTTTCTTCCTATTTTAGATACTATGCATTTGGATTTGGTTTCCCATATTTACTGCAAGGAAATTTGAAGGTTATATAGAGTTCCTATTTCCATTATATCTGATCATGATCCTAGGTTCCCTTATTTCTTTTAGAGAGGCCTTAGAAGTATTTGGGCACAAAATTTAATTTTAGCACTAATTTTAATCATCAATCTGATGGACTGATCGAGATAAACATTCAGAAATTGAAAGATATGCTTCGAGATTATTCAATGGACTATCGAGAAGTTGTAATCAACATCCTTCATTAGTGGAATTTTCTTATAAAAATATTTTTCATTCCAGTATTCAGATTGAACCATTTGAGGCATTATGTGGGAAGAAGTGTCTAACTCTAGCTTTTTAGGATGAATTTGGGGAAAGTAAGTTGATGGGACTAGAATTTCTAGAGGAAGTGGCAGAAAAGGTTATGATGATCTAGAAAAACATGAGGACAACTCAGAGAAGGTGTAAGATTTATGTACATACTAGAGGAAAGAATTTACTTTCATGGTTGGTGATTATGTTTTCTATAGAATCTCACCATGGAAAAGTGTTATGTGTTTTGGAATGAAAGGAAAGCTAAGTCCACATTTCATTGGAACTTATGAAATCCAAGATAATGTTGGACTAGTTTCCTATCAATTAGCTTTGCCTCTAAGTTTATTCCAGGTACACGATGTTTTTCAAGTTTTTATTTTGAAAAATATTTTACCATATTCATCTAATGTTTTGATCACAAATATATTTCAGTTGGAAGAGAACCTTTATTATGAAGAGAAACATGTTCATATTCTTGATCAAAGAGAACAAGTATTGTGGAATAATGTAATCCACCAAGTAAATGTATTGTAGATAAATAACATTTCTAAAGAAGAAACACAAGAATCTGAAAATTCTATGAGGGAAATGTTCCCTATCTTTTTTAATAAGTAATTATATAAATTTTGAGGATGAAATTTCTTGAAGGTGGGGAGAATGTAATACTCCAAGGATTTAAAAACAAATTTAAAGGCATGATACAATAAGACACTATGAAACGACCCCTTTTGTTAAGGTTATAGTTATAAAATATCCATTAAACATAATTTTTCTGCTTCTATGATTCCAATTTCAAAAAAAACATTTATGTTTGCAATCAGTAAGTTATTTGGAGTCTGATAGAACCAACTTATTTTTTTCTGTGAACAGTAACATACCCTTATGAATAGTAATATGAATAGTAATATGAACCTTATTAATAGTAAATCGTATTATTATTTTATTGTCTTAATGTTATAATATAATGAAATCTTGATTAATTTTTCAAGGTGATATAAAATGAGTTATAGTTTTTAAATAGTTTTTGTTGCATCAATTATGATTTTATTTAAAAATTTAATTAATCTTATTTAGAAAATTATTTCTAAAAAATTGACTTCATTTTTTAATTGTAGATTTCAATAAATGTTTAGGGTGTATTTTATAGATTTTTTTGAGATTCATGAATTTTTGATGAATAGTAAAATACGATAATATACTGTATATATACATTATCAGTTAAATAGACTACTCCCATCATTGTTATAAGGCCCCAGCCTTAAAACTTACTTAATATTGAATTAAATGAATAATTCACATTGAGGATCTTTTCAGGTTTAGAGTTTTAGAGAATTAGAACATAACTATTACATCTTAAAAGATTACAAAGTAGACACTTCTACTACGTCTCCATAAAAAAACTCTTAAAAAGAACGATGTCTAGATTCCATGTTTTAGATAGCATGAAATTCCCTTGATCCCATCGTTGACCTTATTCCACTTTATGTCCTGTGAAAAACATTTCGAAAAACATGGGGTGAGCATAAAAAGCTCAGTAAGGGATACACAAAGAATGAAAATTGTTAGTTTATCAAAACAACAAGTAAACCATGTATACTTTATCAATGTAATAATTTTCACCTTTATGAAGTAATAAAACTCTTCACTGAATAGAGTATAATTACTTACCTTTTTGTAACCAAAGAATTACCATAAAACCCATATAAAGAACACATAACATATATAAAGGTTACTTGGGACATAAACATACTTAAGCTGAATAACCATATGGTCGACTTCCACACATATAACTTAATGGAATAGCCATACGGCCAATTTCCATACATACTTAATGGAATAGCCATACGGCCGACTTCCATACCCAATGCATTGGAGGTTATAACGTAACCACCCATCCTGGTATTCACGGCACCACCCGTCATATGGTTTATAACGTAACCACCCGTTAAAATGTCCAAGTACCAGTATAAAATCATAAAACATAAAACCAATATAAAGGATTGATAACATTTCCACATTTCAATCACAATATATCATAAATATATTGACATAATAGAATTCTTTTTCAAAAACATTTTCAATACCAAAATACATAAAAGAGTATATGGTATTTATTTTATTCTAAAAACATTACGGCTTGTTGAGAAAGCCAAAGACCAAATAATACTCGTGGCGGCGGAAAAGGTCATTGTCACTGCGTACGTTAAAAAAACATTCCTTTTTGTCGTTTAGTAAAACGCTTCGTAGGAAAAGATTCCTTTTGTATAAAAGTAAAAGTCAAAGGGTTTTATACACCGTATAAAAGAACGTTGTGTATAAAACAAAATATTCCTCAATGAAAGGATATTGAGACGAAGTCCCTTACCTCGGGTTCGACTTGACTCGATCGTTCTTTAACGTCCTTAAAAAGTGTAACTCCCTTTTGATTTGAGCCTACAGGCTTCCTTTGATAGGATTCTGGCCAAATGGAATCCTCTAGGATGAGGAGAGGGATGTGGAGAGAGTAATTGGGCAGGGGTTGGCCGAGCCAAAGGCTTTAGGATTGTGTGAAATGAGGTAGAGGTGGGGGCCTTTTATAAGAGGAGAGGAGGGGCACTTTTGGAAAGTAAAGAAATATTACGTTACTTGAAAATGTGTTTCGGTTTTAAAAGGTCCCACATTGATATAATTCGTGGATAAGGTGATAAGGGTTCGAAATCCACTCATCCAATTGGTTTTTCACAAGTGTAGTTTATAGATTTTTCATTATCTTTCCATTTTATTTTAATCGTCAAATAATGATGTCATCGCTGCATCATTATTATGTCATAAATAATTTAATTTATTTAATGTCTAAAAATTATAAAAAAAATACTATATTGTAGGAAATATTTTTAGCTTTCCAATGAATATTTATAATCAAATTGATGACTTGTATTACCCCACTTAAAAATTGTTTTATTAAAACATATCATGTTTGTGTCAATTTTACTTTTACATTAAATAAAATGTTATTTATGTCATTTCCCAACCAATGTGGATCCATGGGGTCCCCAAGTTGACCCATGGATTTTATTGGTCGTCCATGACACAACCAATAAGGTTGGGACATGTGTCTAGGTCATTTCATATCATTAAAGCATTATTTATACCTTAAAGTACACTAATTACCACTAATCGCGATTAAAAACATAATAAGTTACTATTCACCAAAAAATTATTTTAATCTCATTGAACCACATTTTACTTCTTAATGACAACCATGTATGTCGGATTTTCAAAATTCAAAACACATTAGTGGTAAAATTTCATTTAACTAAAAAATCAGTTTGCTTGATTACCACTTAGTGGTTTCACTATTCATCAAAAACTGAAGTTTTTCAGAAAATTACCAAAAATTCACCCTAATCTATACATGATATTCCGAATTCAAAAATGAAGTTCATTTTACAAAATTTAAAACATATAAGTCAAATTAATTAATTTAATAATTAATTCCCACTGTCATGACAAATAGCGTGTTTTTGTGAAACAATAAGTATCAAAAGATTGACACTAGTTTAAGTCCGATTTCAAAGTAAAATTAATTCCAACGACCACTATTGGATTTAATGGTAAAAATATTTTCTAATTTCACATTAAATCCAATTCAAAAGATAATCTAATCATATAAATAAATTAGATTAAAAAGAGGTTTTGAATTAAAATACAACATTTTACACTATTCATAAAAAAAATGAACTTTATCAGAAAGGTACCAAAAATTTACACAAAGTAAATTTTGATGTAACGATTCTAAAGAAGAGTTATATTTGGTCCAATAGAATTTATAAGATCGATCAAAACTATATTCAATGACGGTTCTCTGTCAAAAGGTGATAAGTGGACCTTTCGTGAAAATTAGAGTATAAATGCCTAAAATTGAACTCTTTCTGTATTTTAAGCCTCTATCCTTTATTGGATAAATGTAAAAACATTTAAAAACATATATAATCATATTTTAGTTATTTATATCCATTCCCACCAGTACAACGGCTACTTGGTAACTAACATTTAAAATAATATCATTTTATTACTAGTGTGCTACGTAAGTTTCAAAGAAACTCATCGTTGTGTATCGGGTACGCTATCGAACATAGCAACCCCTTTAAAATAAAATTAATATTTAATTCGTAAATATTAATAATTATGAAAATTCTTTATTCTTTATTTACCTGGGATGTTACATCCTTCCCCCCTTTTGGTAATTGCGTCCTCGCAATTTTATTCACTTATCAAAATAAGTGGGGGTATTTATCCCTCATAGCATTTTCAGATTCTCATGTTGCCTTTTCAATCACATGGTTTTTTCACAAAACCTTTACCTGATGAATCACCTTATTCTATAACACTTGCTCCTTGTGGTCAAGAATCTGGACCGGCTATTCCTCATAAGATAGATTCTCTTCCAGTTTAACTACCTCTGGACTCAAAATATGAAATGGATATACTTACTCAACATTGAAACATGAAAAACATTGTGTACCTGAGATAAACTTGGAGGTAAAGCCACCCGGTATTCAACTGATCCAACTCTCTCAAGAATTTCATATGGTCCAATAAACCTTGGACTCAGCTTTCCTTTCTTACCAAATCTCATCACACTTTTCCAAGGAGAAACCTTGAGAAAAACATGATTACCTACCTCGAAAGATAGATCCTTCCTCCAGTTATCCTCATAACTCTTCTGCGTGCTCTAAGTCGTTCTCATGTGTTTCTGAATCAAATGAACTTTTTCTGCCATCTCTTATACCAATTCTGGTCCCATCAACTTCCTTTCACCCACTTCATCCCAGAAAGCTGGAGTTCGACACCGCTTCCCATATAATGCCTGAAATGGTGCCATCTGTATACTAGAATGAAAGTTGTTATTATAAGAAAACTCAACCAAAGAATGATTTTGGTCCCAACTTCCCTGATAATCCATAGAATAAGCTCGTAGCATATCCTCCAATGTCTGGATTGTTCGTTCTGACTGCCCATCTGATTGAGGATGAAAAGCTATACTAAAATTTAATTCAGTACCCAACGACTTCTGAAGGCATTTCCAAAAGTTAGAAGTAAACTTGGGATCACAATCCGATACAATGGAGAGAGGAACTCCATGTAACCTGACTATCTCTTTAAGATACAAACGGGAAAGTTGATCTAGAGAGAAAGTATATCATATAGAAAGGAAATGAGCAGATTTGGTCAAGCGATCAATAATAACCCAGATTGCATTATTACCTCGAGATGTCCTCAGTAATCCCACAACAATGTCCATGGATATGTTTTCCCATTTCCACTCTGGCACTGGTAAAGGCTGACGCAACCCTGCCGCTCTGCTTTAACCTGTTGACATGTCAAACACTTCATAGTAAAATCAGCAATGTCTCTTTTCATTCCATCCCACCAGTAATACTCCCGCAGACCTCTGTACATCTTAGTACTGCAAGGACGAAAAAACAATTCATTCTTCAACTCTGAATCACAAGGCACACATAACCTCTTCACAAACCTCAAAACACAAACACAAACTTATCCAAGAACTCATGGAAAATTTTATTCATAAGGTCCATGAATACAGCAGGTGCATTGGTTAACCCAAAAGGCAAAACTACAAATTCATAATGGCCATATCTAGTACGGAACGCAGTCTTCGGAACGTCTGCTTATTTTACTTTCAACTGATGGTACCCTGACCTCAAGTCAATCTTCGAAAAATACTGAGCTCCCTGGAGCTGATACCACTACATTCGATGGCCCAACATCTGCTGATGTTGTTGCAAATGATTTTACCACCCCTTTTTGCTTATAGTCGGGCTGCATTCCCCCAGTTGAGTTCTTCGTTGGACACTCGTTTGCATAATGACCCATTTCATTACACTTAAAACATCTTACCATTGGCTTTTCATTTCCTGCTTGATCATCTTCCTTACAGTTACGAGCAATATGACCAGACTTACCACACCGAAAGCACTTACCAGACTTGGATAAACATTCTCCAGGATGCATTTTACCACACTTCTCACAGGATGGATATTTGGTTTTCTTACCTCCTTGCTTCTTTGATGAATTCTTCCCCTTTTCCTGCCAACTAGACCTCTTATTCTATTGTTTGTCATAGAACACTTGATCATCGGCAAACTCCATTTCTACCTTCTCCGCACATCAAACAAGTTTTTCATAACTTTTGAATTCACTAGAAGTTAAAGCCCTTCGATACTTTGGCTTTAACCCTGAGTAAAAACGGTTTATTTTTATATCATGATCTCGTATGAAGTTTGGAGCATACCTTGCCAATCGAGTGAACTTTTATTCATAAGCAGCCACTGAATCATCCTCCTGCCTCAATTCTAGGAACTGTTTTTCCATCCTAAGAAGAACCACCTTAGGAAAATATTTCTCAAGAAACATACCTTTGAATTCGTCTCAGTGAAGATCCTTAATCTCATCACTATCCCTTATATTTTTCACCATCGACCACCACTGATCAGCTTCACCTTCAAAACGGTAAACAGCAAGACTAACCTTTTGATGTTCTGAACACCCCATGACATCAAAAATCTCCTCCAGTGCTTTAATCCACCCTTCAGCTTGCACAGGGTCAGATGATCCTCTGAATGATGGGGGATGTTGCCTCATGAAGTGTTCCAACACTAACATGTTCCTCTGTGGTTGATTTGGCTGATCTCGTGCATGGATACCACCGCCATTTATCTCGTGAGTCAACTGTGCCATCACTGCAACAAACTGTTCAGTTCCGATTCCGACCATCTCAGGTTGCTGATTTGGAAGGTTACCTTCCTCCTGATGTCGTCCCAACATAGCTACTTTGTTTCCTCTACGAGAAACCATTCTGAACACAGAAATATCTTCGGCGAAGCAACATGGTAATCTGTAAATGCTATATTATTTCAATCATATTATAATTTAACACTTTTCTAACTCCTAAAGTTGTCTAAACCGACCTTTGATACCAACTATAAGGCCCCATCCTTAAACCTTACTTAATATTGAATTAAATGAATAATTCACATTGAGGGTCTTTTCAGGTTTAGAGTTTTAGAGAATTAGAACATAACTATTACATCTTAAAAGATTACAAAGTAGACACTTCTACTAAGTCTCCATAAAAAAAACTCTTAAAAAGAAATATGTCTAGATTCCATGTTTTAGATAGCATGAAATTCCCTTGATCCCATCCGTGACCTTATTCCACTTTAAGTCCTGTGAAAAACATTTCGAAAAACTTTGGGTGAGCATAAAAAGCTCAGTAAGGGATACACAAAGAATGAAAATTGTTAGTTTATCAAAACAACAAGTAAACCATGTATACTTTATCAAAGTAATACTTTTCACCTTTATGAAGTAATAAAAACTCTTCACTGAATAAAGTATCATTACTTATCTTTTTGTAACCAAAGAATTACCATAAAACCCATATAAAGAACACATAACATATATAAAGGTAACTTGGGACATAAACATACTTAAGCGGAATAACCATACGGTCGACTTCCACACATATAACTTAATGGAATAGCCATACGGCCAATTTCCATACATACTTAATGGAATAGCCATACGGCCGACTTCCATACCCAATGCATTGGAGGTTATAACGTAACCACCCGTCCTGGTTTTCACGGCACCAACCGTCATATGGTTTATAACTTAACCACCCATTAAAATGTCCAAGTACCAGTATAAAATCATAAAACAAAAAACCAATATAAAGGAATGATAACATTTCCACATTTCAATCACAATATATCATAAATATATTGACATAATAGAATCCTTTTTCAAAACCATTTTCAATACCAAAATACATAAAAGAGTATATGGTATTTATTTTATTCTAAAAACATTACGGCTTGTTTATAAAGCCAAAGACCAAATAATACTCGCGGCGGCGGAAAAAGGTCATTGTCACCAAGTACGTTAAAAAAACATTCCTTTTTGTCGTTTAGTAAAACGCTTCGTAGGAAAAGATTCATTTTGTATAAAAGTAAAAGTCAAAGGGTTTTATACACCGTATAAAAGAACGTTGTGTATAAAATTAAATATGCCTCAATGAAAGGAGATTGAGACGAAGTCCCTTACCTCGGGTCCGACTTGACTCGATCGTTCTTTAACGTCCTTAAAAAGTGTAACTCCCTTTTGATTTGAGCCTAAAGGCTTCCTTTGAAAGGATTCTGCCCAAAGGAAATCCTCTAGGATGAGGAGAGGGATGTGGAGAGAGTAATTGGGCAGGGGTTGGCCGAGCCAAAGGCTTTAGGATTGTGTGAAATGAGGTAGAGGTGGGGGCCTTTTATAAGAGGAGAGGAGGGGCACTTTTGGAAAGTAAAGAAATATTACTTTACTTGAAAATGTGTTTCGGTTTTAAAAGGTCCCACATTGATATAATTCGTGGATAAGGTGATAAGGGTTCAAAATCCACTCATCGAATTGGTTTTTGACAAGTTTAGTTTATAGATTTTTCATTATCATTCCAGTTTA
Organism: Viscum album; assembly: GCA_963277665.1. Taxonomy (NCBI): domain Eukaryota; kingdom Viridiplantae; phylum Streptophyta; class Magnoliopsida; order Santalales; family Viscaceae; genus Viscum; species Viscum album. The sequence continues at coordinate 311,731,947 of OY728126.1, forward strand.
TTTTAATCGTCAAATAATGATGTCATCGCTGCATCATTATTATGTCATAAATAATTTAATTTATTTAATGTCTAAAAATTATAAAAAAAATACTATTATGTAGGAAATATTTTTAGCATTCCAATGAATACTTATAATCAAAATGATGACTTGTATAACCCCACTTAAAAATTGTTTTATTAAAACATATCATGTTTGTGTCAATTTTACTTTTACATTAAATAAAATGTTATTTATGTCATTTACCAACCAAAGTGGATCCATGGGGTCCCCAAGTTGACCCATGGCTTTTATTGGTCGGCCATGATGCAACCAATATGTTTGGGACATGTTTCTAGGTCATTTCATATCATTAAAGCATTATTTATACCTTAAACTACACTAATTACCACTAATCGCGGTTTAAAACTTAATAAGTTACTATTCACCAAAAAATTATTTTAATCTCATTGAACCACATTTAACTTCTTAATGACAACCATGTATGTCGGATTTTTAAAATTCAAAACACATTAGTGGTAAACTTTCATTTAACTAAAAAATCAGTTTGCTTGATTACCACTTAGTGGTTTCACTATTCATCAAAAATTGAAGTTTTTCAGAAAATTACCAAAAATTCACCCTAAGCTATACTTGATATTACGAATTCAAAAATGAAGTCCATTTTACAAAATTCAAAACATATAAGTCAAATTAATTAATTTAATAATTAATTCCCACTGTCATGACAAATAGCGTGTTTTTGTGAAACAATAAGTATCAAAAGATTGACACTAGTTTAAATCCGATATCAAAGTAAAATTAATTCCAATGACCACTATTGGATTTAATGGTAAAAATGATATCTAATTTCACTTTAAAACCAATTCAAATGATAATATAATCATATAAATAAATTAGATTAAAAAGTGGTTTTGAATTAAAATACAACATTTTACACTATTCATAAAAAATGAACTTTTTCAGAAAGGTACCAAAAATTTCCACAAAGTAAATTTTGATGTCCCGATTCTAAAGAAGATTTATATTTGGTCCAATAGAAATTATAAGATCGATCAAAACTATATTCAATGACGGTTCTCTGTCAAAAGGTGATAAGTGGACCTTTCGTGAAAATTAGAGTATAAATGCCTAAAATTGAACTCTTTCCGTATTTTAAGCCTCTATCCTTTATTGGATAAATGTAAAAACATTTAAAAACATATATAATCATATTTTAGTTATTTATATCCATTCCCGCTAGTACAACAGCTACTTGGTAACTAACATTTAAAATAATATCATTTTATTACTAGTGTGCTACGTAAGTTTCAAAGAAACTCATCGTTGTGTATCGGGTACGCTATCGAACATAGCAACCCCTTTAAAATAAAATTAATATTTAATTTGTAAATATTAATAATTATGAAAATTCTTTATTCTTTATTTACCTGGGATGTTACAATTATGGATGATCTAAGCACCCTTGTTTTGAACTCATATGATATCTTTACTCTTTTTGGTCACATAAATCAATAATATTCATAGTCTTGAGAAGAAAATATTAAACTAATTATTAAAATAAGGGAAACCCCTCCTCTCCTCCACTATAAATACCACCCTCACCCCTATCATATCCTAACACCTCTAAATCTTTTTTAATCGTCTATGTTCAAACAAATAACCTTCCCAAGTCTATTATCCACATTAAATAACTTCTTGTCTCACAAAAAGGCCAAAACAATGGAATTAAGGAGGATATCAAGGAGAAGAGATCAAGAGGTAAGAATCATCTTACATTTTCTCCTGTTTTATTTTTAATTCCCGATATTATCTTATACTCTCTTCCTCTACCCTTATATAGGAGGAATGAAAACTATAGAATCGTATACATTGTTAATTTTATCATGTTTTTGTAAAAGAATAATCATCATTCTTCCCCTCCTCTTACTCTTACTCTAAAAATAAAAACACCATCTATGATGGACCGATTTACCAAAATCATGGGTGATGTGTTTTCAATTTCCTTTACCTCTATAAAAACTGGTTATAAATAAATTTTAAAGGTTGAAAAATATTTTAAAGTTTATGATATATTCACTTTTATTTTTTATAGGTAACATATATACACAATATTATGATTTATAATGAAACTAGTTTGTGGTTATCAAAGAACCACCAAAATGATATAAATAGATATCACTGATGATTCATCTATTGATTCATCCTCATACCATATAACCAAAATTATTAATTGAATAATTCAATATTCTGAAACCATATCAATACCATTTAATTCTACCTTTTTAATTTCCCTTCCATTTGATAAGGAAATCTTTTTTAAACCGACCATGGAAATCAAGTAAAGCATGCACCCGAGATAATGGAAATAAGAAAATATTATAAATAAATGGGTTGAATGATGTAATAAAATGATCATATAAGGTGTTATAAATATGAATATGTTTTTATAAAATTTTAATAACACTATTTTAGCCATATACATGAATTTTAAACATTTTTTAAATAATAAGAAACTAAGGTAAGGGAATTATTTACCAAATTTCCATTCTATTGGTTTACCATATACTTTATTAATTTTGTGGCTTTGGGATAATTTTTTTGATGAATTTTTTTTATATTATTTCTCTTTATATTGTATTCAAATATTCATTTTTTACTATTTATTTTCATATCAATTATATGGTATTTATATGGGACTTTTCTTATAAAATCCTCTTTTAAATTAATAGTTTTACAAAATTCAAAATGATTGCTTTTATGCACGCATTATTATTTGATGATTATGTTATGGTAATTTGGAATTGTTTACAATGATTTTTGGTTCCTATATCTCCCTAAAATGCAGTAGGTATGTGTAATTTGTAGGTCGACCCTATGGTTACTCAATGTGTAATTGCGATGGTTAGACAATAAGGTAGTTGTAAGGGTTACAAATTGTAAGGTAGCCATAAGGGTTACAAATCTTAAGGTATATGTGAGGGTTACAAAACTAAGTATGTAATTCCTAATGATACCATTATGGTTTTATTTATGTGCTCTATTTTTTATGGAATTCCCATGTTTCACAATGTAAGTGTAAATGGGTGAGAAGTATGTATTTGTAAATATGATTTCATATGTTTATAAGTAATCATGGACTAATGGTTTCATTTCATCTTTTGAAATCACTTACTAATATTTTTATTCTCATACAATGTTTTTGAAATGTTTTTCATAGTTTATATGGAATTTCAAGGCAAATAAGCAATTTATATTAAATTTTATGAATATTTTCGAAGAAAACATGTTATTTTTTTGTTAAACGCTTTATGTTTTGGAAGAAATGAATAATGTTTTTATGGTACCAACTTTGTATGATTGTGGGTTGATATGTATCAGTTATGACCTAACATTCTAAAACTCCAAATCAAAAATATCATTGGGAATGTAATAATAGTAATCTAGTTAAATTTACTGTAATATGTAATGTTTATGGTTGAGTCCTTATATGGGTTACTTTAGTTACATAGGAGAAAGGTTTATCGTGTGAACATCCTCCATGTTTTGTGAATATCTAGTAGTTTTCTTATGGGGATTTCCTCTATTAAATAGGCCCATTGTTTTAGGAGATAGATATTAACATTTTCAAGGGGGATTTACTCATGGGATATTCCTCTATTTCCTAGGAATGTGTTCTATGAACTGGATTGTGTTCTTGATTTATCATGGAATGATTAGTCTCCTAGTATGAATTATATTAATAATTGATACTAATGTATATGATAATATTTCTATTTTTTACTTCTTTGATTTCTAAGTTAGCATTGATATGAATTTTATACATTCTTTTGTTTAGATTCGTGGAAAAAGGGAAATGTTTACAATGATTTCTATAAAAACGGATTTACTACTTATCATGCCATGTTTTATTTAAAATAAGAATAAATTAGTTGTTATAAAGATACTTATTATGAAACTCCTAGGTGGGATCCTACTGAGCATGTAAGCTCACACCATGCACACTTCTTTGGTGGTGCATAGACCTTTATATGCCTTTGAGTGTAGGAAAAGACAAGGCGCTGTAATGAGACAGTGATGTATCATTTTATCATAGTTGGTTAGATGGTGGTGAGATATTTGGAGTTCATCCATGACATCACTGAGAGTAGCTATTTCTTTTAGTCCTTTACATTTGAACTTTTCCCATTATAGTTTTTGGTTACTTTCCAATTATTTTTTTCTGTTGTTTTTCTCACTGTTATGGGATATAAATTCATTAGTCTTCTACTATTTATTTATTGTAATATATATATATATATATATATATATATATATATATTCCATGTGGTTATCCATGATGGGAGAAATCATTCCCTCTTCTCTTTCATTTGATACCCGGGTTCTTTTCTCCAGGTCGTGGTGATCCGGAACGCCCTGCGTGTATGTGACGGATCAGGTCGGGTGTCGGGTTTTAGTGCTTCCTAGGTCAGACTGTTATAAATAATCTATATATGTAGGGTCATCTCCTTTCAATACTAAATCAACACTATATGCTCTGAAAAGGAATATCCATCCTCGATGTCCAGCTCTCCCTAGTCAATCACCCATGTGGGGTCATGTACGTATTGCCTCACCTGCAACACATTGAATATATCATGCACCCTCTCCAGCAATGGAGTAGGGAGAGGCTGTAGGAAACCTCAGAAACCCTATGAATGATATTGGAAAACCCAATGAAGCTTAGGGGATATTTTAGTACCCCAACTGAGCCTATGAAATCCTCATCGTGGGGAGACTCACAAGAAAACATGTTCTACCGGCTCATAATCCAAGGGCCTATGAAAAAGATATGCATATATTTATATCTTCTATCAGATGTCTTCATCCATTCATGGATGACTTATACCCTCTCTATTGTCAACTTCATCATCTATGGGTCCATAAAAGATGTCTCACCAATCTCTATATAACACTTGGGTGACCTGTTGGGTCTCATGTACAGGACATCAGAAGGTTCCATGCTGATGGTATAGTGGTTGCTCTAGTTATATTTCAACTATACCAAGGGAAAGTGATCCTCCCAACTTTTTTAAAAATATAACATGCATGGAGTCAGTATATCCTCCATCATCTAGATAGTTTTCTTGGTCTTCAAATTAGTCTTGGGGTAAAAGTTATTACTCGTTCTCAACTAGCTCCTGAATTCCGATTTGAGGCCTCTCCAAAATCGTGATGTAAATTGTGTATCATGATTAGTGAAAATAATCGAGAGAACCCCATAAAGGAGAATGATCTCCTATATATAAAACTGCCCCAAAATCTATACCAAACTCTGCTCCCTGATATCAAGGAAGTTTTTAGACCTCATGAGTCATCAAATTATCACCCATATGGCATCATGTCCCTCGTCTATACACAGACACCCTGTCAAAAAGTACATGGATGTTTCATCCCTCTTCTGCTCCAGGATCTCAAGGAGCTGCAAAAAAACATGTCTCACCTAGTGCTCTCCTTTCTCCTATAGACGAGAGAGGCTCCAGAATATGAACTTAGCTATGATTAATCTCATGTCAGACCACCAAAACTGTCACTTAAGGTCTCTATATGTCTTCCCCACACATGGATGTTTAGATAGGGGAGAAGTGTGGATCTCTCGCATCACCTCCACCAACATCATGATAGGAACCAATGTCCTCCCCTAGAACCATATTATATGATTAAATAACTCATGGAAACTACCTCTAATCTAACAGATCTATCGCCATTGTTTAGAAAAATAATAGGTATAGATTGTCTGTGCAAACCAATACCCACAGTATTTTAAAAACAGTGTGTATAGCCCATTTAATTTGGAAGCCCGCTTAGGCTCCTCCACTAACACCTTTTTTGAACCATACCTCCCCTCCCACTTGCACCAGGTGATCTCAGCATCCCCATACCCTCCTCCCCTCCTTAATGTGACTGTAGTGTCCCTCAATCCCTTCTTTAGGTGACATTTCAACCATCAACAAGTGCTATTACTCCATTTTATAGTTTTTTATTGGGATTTTGAGAGGTAGGATTTATTTCCAACCTTTTATTTCATCTTTTCTCTTCTCTATCGACCAAGTGTTCTTTATCTCATAATTCCTCAATTAAGGTTACAACATGTTATGATTATGACTTTGTTGCAAAAAAATTGATTTGTTTGTGTGAAAAATGAATTCCACATCATGATGTTTTTTTATTTTATTTAATGATCTAGGGATTTTTTTGAGGAATTAAATATGTTTTTAATACTATTTGTTCTTTTCTTGAAGAAGAAATTATGCCCTATAGTAGGGTATTTCATGAATGGTTATTTTTAACATGAGAAGTGTAGGGGTGTTTTAGTATTAAACTAGTTGGCAATGTTATGAAATAGAAAGTGATTATTAAAAGAGATTTTTTAATTCTAATTAGTTTCATAATCATTATACAATGGTGATTTCCAAAAACTTATGTGAACATTAATCTTTATAAAACAATTGGTGATTTCCAAAAGTATATAATCAAGAATTAGTATTTATTTAATTTTATCAATGAGTATTTTTATAAACATCCAAGGTCTCAATAATTTTCCATGTTTGACCTTATTTCTAGATACTAAAAATTGAGGATCAAATGTGAAAATAAAAAATTCATTAGTGAGTATAATAATTGAAATATTATTATCCTGTATTACATATGATGTCATATTCATATTTGTTTCTTTAGTTGATTAGAGACAATACGTTTCACTAGAGTTGGATCCTTCTCATCCTACTAGTATGTGTACGATTGATGATACTTCTAGTCTTAGATGGAGCACCCATCATTCACGTTCCCACCCTAACCCACTAGCGGACACCCTATTTACCATAGCAGACAACCCATCAACAATGAATGAGAATGATATGTGCCAGATACTTTTATATGAATTGAAATAATATCATGATATATATTGTTAGTAATCTTTTAATGCTGAATTTTAAGTTTTATTATCTTTAATAGATTTAATATAGGGCCTAAAATACCCATTTCGAATGGACTAATGGCCTATTGGCCTATTGGCCAATTAACCATTAGGACCATAATCAAATTGGACATTGATCCTATAGGTAAATTATCCATTAGTCCTATAAGAAAATAAGCCAGTGTGAATATGTGTATACTAATAAATTTTATTTGTGAGATGTTTTATTGGGAATCAAAGGTCATGTACCTCAAGAAAAATTATTTTTCCCAATTAGGAAGAAAATGATGGAAGTGCAGTAAATGCACAAACACATGAAATGATTGTATGTTTTTATTACTATTAAAAATTTTCATAAAAAAATCATCATCAAATGTCTTGTTTATATTTTCAACAGTCTTCCATGGAGTCCCTCTATGATGAATAAGATGAAAACACTAGGATAAATGATCATTTATGTCGATTATTACGTGATGAGAACTAATTGATTATCTGATATATATCTAGATAAAACATAATCCCTAGTAGGTATTGAATCTCATTGGGGTCCTCTCAAACCTCTTAGACCACCGAGCTACAATACACTTATGAAGAATTAGTTGATGCCAAAAAATTAGCTTTACAGGAGTGTGAAATATCTAAACTAATCACTGACCACTTCCGGAAATCTATGACAGGTATAAGTCAATTAATTCCATCAAAGGATGATAATATTATTGATTTATATATGGAATCCACAGTAAATTTAAATGATGGAACATGTGATGATAATTAAAATTTTAGTGGTGGTTAAGCTAATGGTGGTGGGGGTGGTGATGATGATGATGCTTCAGATGATGCAGTTGGTGATAGAGATGTTTCTAATAGTGATGAAGATTAGAATGTGGGCAATGGGGGATATATTTATCCCCTCCATTTTTGACTTAGCTATAAATAGACATGTGGATTCTTTTTAATGACTTAAATTGTTTGGCTATAAGGATGTATCTGTATCTTATAGTATTTTAAAGGGTTTGAAAAGTTGTTGGTTGACTATTAAATATTAAATATTTTTATTTCATTGAATGTATAATATTTTCTTTATTTTATTTTCAATTCAGGGGCTAGAGGAGCATCCGGTGCGGCCAAATGGGGATATTAATTTATACCCACAGTTTGGAGAACCATGGGTATAGATATAGTGATGGGAAATGAAATACCCATGGTCTTCAAAATAGTCATTATGATGAAATCCTCATTGGCTATACCCACAGTTTCAATAGAAACCATGGGAATAACTCTATACTGATTCTTCCCAATGCCACCATTCCTAAAACTATAGGTATATGCTATATCCACTGTTTTAGGGTCTATACTCATGGTTCTAAACTGTGGGTATGGAGTGGTTTTCTAGTAGTGAATCCTTAAAAATATTAATTTGATGAGTCAATTCTGGATACTTAGTTATGTTAGACATCACAATCAATATCTACCAGTTTGTACTCTCTCACACACTCAAGGATCAAAGGAGTCACCACCATCGGATGAAGAAAAGATGCACCCTCCTGCTCTATCAGGGTAATAATCAACAAGGCTTACGAGACTAAAGCCTCCTACACTAAGAAATCTTGTGATTTCTTGCTAATGGAATTTTCGGCAACATTTCCTTTTCTAAGAGTATATACTATCTTGATGTCATATTCCTATGGGAACTCCAACAAGCTCCACTATCTCATCTTCGGGTCTCTCTTTGTGAAGATGTACTTGATACTCTTATAGTATGAGTGAACTAAAAAGTGCTCTCATAGAAGATAATGCATCCACATCCATTGGGTGATGAAAAACACTGAAATCTATTTGTTGTGAGTTGCATAGTTCTTCTCATGAGGTTTGAACTGACTGCACTCATATTTGATAACTTACTACTACTGCATCAACACACATTCAATCCCAGCTCCCGAGTCATCACAATATGTTACGAACTCCATGCCATACATTGATATTCCCACCACTGGAGTGCTCATTAGGATCAGCATCAACTCCTAAAATGCCTTATGACTCTGCTCAGACCAATTAAAAATTTCCCCTTTCATTGACAAGATGGTAAATGGGTATACGATCCTAGAGAAGTATACCAATAACCTCTTGTAGTTCCCCTCTATACCAAAAAATATTCACACTTCTGACACACTCATAGGTTGCTCCCATGAAATAATTGCATCGATATTTGCTAGTTCAATGTCTAAACCATGTTATGAATTGACATTCCCCAAAAAGTGAACCTCCAGTACCCAAAATTCGAACTTTTAGATTTTTCTATAGAGCTATTTTTCTCAAAGAAAATATAGGACCACCCTCAATTGATAGGCATGTTCTTCCTCTATTGCAGAGTAGATGAGTATGTCGTCAATGATGACACCAAAAAAATGGTTCAAGAATGGCTAGAAAACATCAAATCCATAAGCACAGAAGGGGAATTCCTCGCACCAATGGTCATCAATAGGAAGTCATATTGTCTGTAGTGACATCAGAATGCCAAATTTGGAATATCAGCATCATCAACCCTGAATGGGTCTTAGCCAGACCTAATATTGATAATTTAGAACCATCACATGCCTTAGAACTGGTCAAATAGGTCCTAAATTATTTGAAATTGATACATATTCATTATCATGACCTGGTTCAGGTGATGATAGTCCACAAAAATATGTAATCTCTCGTCCTCCTTTTTCACAAACAACATGGGGCCCACCTAGGGGGGAAAATGGGTCTGATGAATCTAGTATCTCAAAGGTCCTCGAACTATAACCACAACTCCTAGAGATTGGTAGGTTCCAACTGATCTTCCTTAGAATATATTGGATCAGTCCTAGGATGCAAGTCGATGGAAAAATCCATCTCCCACCATAGAGGTAGTCTTGGAACATCTTTAGTGAAGACATCCATATAATCCTATACAACTAAAATAAACTAGATTCCAAAAGCACATGCTACACCAAGGTATATACTTACTAACTGATGGGTGATTGGATGAAGCTTCCCACTCACAGAACCCACATGTCCTACGATAAGATCCATATCTCTAGAAAAGGAGAATCTCATCTCATTAGTACGTAGCCATTTGACTTGTCTATGGAGACAGTCAATAAAGGTTCAGACCATGGAAATCCAATACATAACCATGATGAAAATATAAGGTTCCATCATGATGAATTAAAATTCCCACATGAACCTTTCTCCACAAAATGATAGCTTGCACCTTCAGAAGATAAAAGATAAAAGAGAATAATTCCCTTTGGGAACCTCAAAACAAGGATTCTAGGAAAGCACCTCAACTACGAGATCCATCTCTCACACCATGAGTATAGAGATAAAGGAATGTCTAACACCTATGTCTACTAACACTAATTAAAGAGTAGAAAACACACAGATCATACCTCTAATCATCTCATTTTTTGTGGGTTCATAAATCTCTAAGGCATGAAGCTGTCCATGGCCCCAACTGCCTTCTCTTTAAGACTAATTGGGGATGCCTAATGGTGGGGGTGGGAGGATAACATAGTGATTCCAAACACCCGTAGATACTCCTTCTCCTCTTACATCTCTTCCTCCTTAGAAAAAAACCTATTCCCTCCTGATTGATCCATGTTCTTGTGCTACCTATGCCATGATGGTACATTTTCTATCTTCCTATGTTGATCAGTACTTTTGGTCAAGCAGCCATGTACCATGTGACCCTACCTATCAAAAATGAAGTACTTACCCTCCCTGTGATTCCTTGGTGATCTGATATACCTCTATCCCATATGACCATTAACTAGATCCTTCTCACGAAAGGGTTTCCTGCTTCGATATTCCACCGACTGTGGCTTGCTAGCTACATTAGATGAATCAGCTCTATAATGCCCACTGACAGCCACAACTTCATGGAATCCCTATATTATAAAGTTCTCTATCACCAATTCCCACTCCAATACCCCAACATAGGTGGCGATTCATAAGCCTACAACACTATCTCAGATATCTCTGTGGTGTCCATAATCAAACTTATGTTCTCGGAAGTATCCATCATAGATCATGTCAAGGGAGTACCAGGTAAGGTTTTTGAACCTCACTTCATACTCATCCACCGTCATCCCTCTCTTATGTATCTCTATAAACTCATGGATCTAGACTAAGAACAAGAATGAGGAGTGGTAATTCTCAAAGAGAAACTACTTAAAGTCAGTCCATGTGAGTGTCAACTCAGTGTGCTGCTATGTAACAAGGCTCCACCAATGCCCAGATACCCTATGTAAAATTATTTCTACTAGTGCGACAACCAGTTCCGTTGATGTTTGAACAAGGCTAAAGATACAGAACACTGACTGTAGATAATCCTATACTACTTGAGGATCTAGCATGCCCTGGAACCTCAACGACCACTAGCATTGGAACACGCTGAGTGAACTATGATTATTTTCATCCTTACAATATTATTTTAGAAATATTTTCTACTTAATTGGTAGAGTTGATACTAAATATCCACCAAGAGGAAGAGGATTATGGGATTTACCCTAAACAAAGGCCTCATCGCTCATTGGTTCATCTCCAAAATTGGAACTGTTTTCCTGGATGGTTGTATTCATAGAGGCATCCTGAGATTTATCAAGACATACCACAGTTAGATGAGAATATATATATATATATATATAATTAATGGGATATGAATCAAGAAGTACAATCAAAGAATCAATCACATATGTTGAATGTATCATTGATCCCTGCAACCAATGTCTCAGTATGCAGATCCAACAAGAAGGTAGTCATGGTCCTGGTGAGTAGATATGCCGGCCGCCACACCATTACTAGAATCCCTAGCCTAAGAGAACCACTCAATACACTTTGACATTGTTTCCCTAAAAACTAACCAAATCTTCATAAGAGGACATTAAAACATCATCTAGTGGATAGATCTTCCCTTTGATACCAATATTTCATGACCCAATCCATGTTGGGTCTCAAACCACAACTCCACTATGCCAACCTCTATAGGCTAAGGGCTGGAGACTAGTGTTGAAGGCATAACTAAATCGAGGAGGAATTTTCCTAAGAACCTATATGCAAAAACACATCCTTCTCGATGAAAAAGTACATATGGAGTAAAAATTAATCAAGTAAAATAACTAAGGGAAACAACCATGAATGCAATCCACTAAACAATACAAGAGTATGATAGTATAAACATAAAATTAAAGGGCTAAAATAAACTTCCAACTAGAAATATGTCCCAACATAAAAAATCAAGAAAATTAAATTAATGAGCAATCCCATCTCTTAATTTAGAAGCTATGACCACCGTAAATTATCCACATCACCCAATATCCCTAAGATCCTCTAAATTCACGATCAACTTATCTATTGTATTCATAATACATGACATGTGTAAAAAAATCACATATACGAGTGAGTATATACATACCCAGTAGGACAAACTGAATACTGATGGGGGAGTAGTAAGAGATAAAACCACAAATAAAGACATTAGATACAAGATTTAGTTAAAGAGAATAGCTCAACCGAACTATGAGTGAATTTATCATCATCTAAGACCATGTGGATAAACATGGTGAGTAGATAAACTACACATCGAGTCTTTCCCACCTATAATAGGAGAGTAGAATCATCCAACCATGAGAAGCTAAATATGGAAAGCATGTGGCATACCCTACATGTCTTTGACTCTCCTGGAAGGAGAGTAACCATGTCCAAGGTGTGGATACAGAAGAATATAGAAATATAATCAATCCAAAAAATCCCAATTAAGAGAGTATAGGGATCTTTATCTCACGACTCAACACAATTAGAAGAGTATCGAACAATCTCAAAATTCCATCATTGATGCCCAACATCCAACACATCTCCCCATAAGTAAAAATACAAGTCTATACATGCCTCTTCCCAATGATGCACAATCAAGGGGGAGAAAAATATTGGTTGAAAACCCATGCCCTAGTACGACATAAGTGCCCCGATATGATAGTCTCTAAGGAACTCCAATGCCCTATCCTGTTAGAGTGTAATGCTCATTAAGGTCATTGAGGAACCTCACTACCCAACCCTTCAAAGGTTAATGCTTGGAAATGATCTAAGGGGTACATGACTTGTGTGGGGACCAACATGGTGTGTGGTACCGTTCTACCGGTTGCCCATCTCCTATGTAGGGATACTATTCTTGACCGTGTAGGAGTAGACATTGTGTATGTGGACAACATGATATTTCCAAGATACCCGGTATTGGACAGTGTCCTTTTGGCCATGTGTGTGTACCGGACCCCATGTCCATGTCCATCCACATGGGTACCCACCCCTGTGACCTATCACATGTATTGTTCAACTGGGACGGGGTACATGTCATGTTAGGGAGCAATATTTCCTGCCATAATTATGTGTTATTGAAACCCTTTATGATACACTTAATGGTATACATGTTGTGTGTTCATATTTGAACACAGAGTGTAGATGAGTTTTCTCTAGAAATCAAGATCCGCTTCTATACATCAGATCCAACCATTTCACCATGGGTTAGTCACATTAACCATTCATCATAGATACATCCACCTTCGATTACTTGTCCCCTAATCACCAAAAAAATTCTACACCTGGAAACAACCATAGATTTGGAAATACTTCATTGATCTAGGCCACGCTTGTGATTTTATCACAGTTCCTGGTGCCTGATCGGGCTCGGTACTGCTTGACAAAGTCGAATCGAGACCGCACGGTCTAATTGATGAAGAATCAAATTAATGAAAAATAAGAGTAAAAAACCAAAGGTTTAAACATCATTAGACAAAAAATTCTTAGCTAATGAATAAGAAAGGGAATCCAGTGTTAGAAAAAATTTAAAATAATTAAATGTATATACCCTGGCACTTAAAATTGACCAAAATTGGTGCAGATACATGAAAAATGATGTATATAAAACATAAATTTAATAAAAGGGTGTAAATCACAAAATTTATGAGTTGTTCTTGGATTTTGGATTATTCAATGATGAAGAATGTACTCTTTAACAATCAATAGAATCCATTGCATTTGATGCATCTTGATCTAATCCAATCTAATTTTTTTGTCATTGTATGATGAGATTTTTTAATGAAGAAGGGAGGAAGAACTCTGGAATTCTCCATGGACATGTAGTGAACCTAAGATAAAGATGGTATCATGCACCTCTAAGAATGATAGACTCACGCACGCAACCTCAACACCAAGACCAAATGGGAAAAAAGAATTATATGGAAGAACCAAAAAAATTAATTGAATAATCTCACAAGTCTGGATCTCAGAAGTGTTGAAGAAGAAACAACACTGAAAGGGTTGTAAATCCTTAATGATGATGCGGTCTAAACAAAGCTTGTGAGTACCGAACTCTCCACCAAAATAGGGAATCATGAAATCTTGGAAGTGGCGAAACTATTATATGGAATGATATTATTCCACATAGAATGGAGTAGGGGGAAAGATGTAGAACCGCATGATGAAATAGAAACACCTAGACTAAAGAAGAGACAAAGAGAATAAATTAATGTGAGAAAATGATGAGGTGATAGAATGACTAGCATAATGGGTGAGGCGAAAAGAGTGTCTTCTTTGGAAGACAATAAATATTCATGGTCGGTAGAGGGAAAGAGGAAGGATTTTGAATATCAGGCTAGTGCCATGGAATTCGTGGAACACCGGCCATGAAGAATCAAGTGAGTGGACCGGTGAAAATGACACATATCATCATTAAATCAAAAAAACAAAAACTAGAGGATCTGAATCTACATTATTAGATCCAATAAATGTCTAGGAATTAATTAAAGAAAGAGGTGGGATCAAACAGGTCCATCTCACATGATAAAACAAAATTGAAAATCCAATCCCACTAACCAAGACCATGCGAAGGCCCTTACAGAATTGAAAAAACAATATAATAATAATAATAAATAAATAATTCATGGAAACATAAAAAAGTTTTTTTAAATTTGAAAAATAAATTTAAGAGAATCAGTGTAATGATTTTAGTCTAGCTTGTGAAATTAATAATTTATCATTGGTATACTGATTATAAATTATATTCATTTTTTTAATTTTGAATGATAATATGAAACAAACAATTTAATACTAATGAATAATTAATAAAATTATGTCTTATCAATCAATATTTAATTATAATAATTATTATATTAGTAATGATCTTCAAATCTAACCATGGGGAACTCATTTGAACTATGGGGCTTGAACAAAGACCATCAACCCTCACCTTATTGGCTGAAGCCAACATGCAAGGAACCTCCAGACCCAGGTTCAGGGATGAATCAAATTTTCAATGAACCCACAAAACTAGTTCCTTCTCCAGGTTATGAGTATCCAATTTTCATCTTTCAAGATGGAGATGATATGATTGGGTTTACATCATTAGGTGTTTAAAAAATCATATGTATAGAAGGACATTTAGAGGAGACTGGGGTGGTGATCAAATCATTAGAATTTTTGGTGAGCACAAACTGAGCTTGGAGGATTTTCAAATGACTGAGAGCCTTCCAAAGAGGTAAAAAGTAGTGGGTGATGGTCAGTTCCTTGATTTTTCAAAGGTGGAGGTTGGTGTGTCCCAAACCCACTTAGAGTGATGAAAATATTATGTCGGAACTTTTGGGGGCTTGGAAAAGCCATAATGGTTTGTTCACTCCATCACTATAGTTCTAAATACTACCCTGCCATAGTTTTTTTATCTAAATCTATGTTTCATAATAAATATGATATCATCATGGGTTTTAATAGAGGTTTCATGAATGTACCTCCCATTATAAGACCATGACACTCTGGAGGTCTATGTCCCATATGGAAGGAGGTCCTTACTGTTCATATTACTAATTTTGAATGTAATCACATTGGTGTGAAAATTACTATCCCAGTATCTCCATCATGGTATTTTATTGGATTACATGGGTGGCCTTGTCATCATGATAAATAAATATATTTTATCCTATTGAACAGGTTATGGATCACTCGCCCTGGTCCTCTATGGGTTGTGGTGATTTTAATGAGGTCCTTCTTCATCTTGTAAAAGAAGGGGCACATGAGGACGAGTGAAGGTATGGATGAATATATGAATTCTCTTTTGTTGAATTATTTTCATTATATCTAGTTTTATAGATCTCCTGTTCCAAATAATAAGGTTATATTAATGTATAATCATATTTCTGAATGGTTTGATTTATTTTTGGGGATATATGAGTGGAAATATCTCTTCTATCCCTAATCATTTGTTCAATTGAATCCAATTTATTCTGACCACCACCCGATCATATTATCGAAGATCTACTGAGGGTAGAAGAGTAGTATTTTTCTTTAATTTAGATTTTAATTTATGTTGATCTAATATATTAATTGTGAGAAGGTGGTTGGGATAGCTTGGTAGGGGGAAAACTGATGCCCCACCACTAATATATGAAGTACTATATCTTGTTCACAGAAGTGGTGTTTGATTAGGTTTGGGGATTTTGACATACTCATAAATGCTTCTGAAAATTATTTTATTTGGTTCCACTCTATTTTGGTTGTGATTTCATACATAGGTATATCTCTTTTTCGGAAAAGTGTCTTAATGTGCTGTTTAGGGAGACATAGAGATTTTTGTTTTTGAGGGAAATAGAATCCTATATAAGGGATGGTGATCAGAATACTAACATTCATAAACAAAAATCATCTAAAATAAGGAGGAATACCATATTTCTCATCATGAAGATCATAAATGGAGACTTTCTAATGGTATTAAAGATATTCAATACATTATTTTGAATTTTCTCATCAAACATTGCAAAGTAGAATGAATTGAAACTCTTTTATGCCCGACTAGCTGCATTCTAAAAATCATCATGGAGGATATGAACCATCAGTTGGGGAGAGATATCTCTAATGATGATGTTCTTGGGGATCTTCATATTATTCACCCTATAAAGTCCCTCAAGCCTGATGGGTTCTATCCATATTTTTTAAATGATTCTGGAACATTTTTGGGCCCCATGTAGTTTCTCTGATGATGGTGTTGTGGGAAGGAAGACCCTCACTCGTGTCTGTGAATGAAAAATTTATTAATATAATTACAAAAACCCACTTGCACATAAAATCATGGAATTTCAATCAATTAGTTTGTGTCAAGGGGATCTACTCCATACATGTCTTTTCATTCTGTAGGACAACGTCTTTTCTCATTATTTCGTGAAATCAACAGAGAAAGGAGTTATCCATGGTGCAAAGGTATGTCAAAATGGACCCCCTATCTCTCATCTCTTGTTCGAATATGATGGCCTATTATTTTCAAATTCTACCACAAAAGAATGATGTTTAGTGCTGGATGCCATTAATTTGTATGAAAGGACTTATGGGAAATGTATTAATTCATTGATTTTAAAATTGTCCTTTAGTAAATTTTATTTACAAGAGAAGAAGGAGGATTTTGTAGTGGATGTGTGGATTAATTCTGGTTGAAACAAAATCTAAAAATCTTGGTCCTTCTAACCGTTGTCATAAGATCGAATAAACAAGTGTTTGATTTGATTATGTATAGGGTGGATAAAATGATTTGATTATGGTCATGTACGAAGATTTACACGGCATGGAAAGATGTTCTCATAATGTTAGTATCTAAAGAAATTCCATCTTATTCTATGTCATTATTCAAATATTCAGAATCTATTATTGATTATTTGTGATCCTGTTTGATAAATTTTAGTGGGGTTCTTATAATGGAAAACATAACACCCATTGGGTGTCCTAGTGGAATCTATGTGTTTCCATGTTCTTGGGAGGACTCAGCATTAGGAAACTCAAATGGTTTAATTAGGCACTTTTGGAGAAGAAAGGATGATGCCTTTTATCCAGTCCAAATGCCCTCTTCTCAAAGGATTTGTGCAAATAATATTTCCCTCATTCTGACTTATTTCATCCCCATTTGAGGCCACAACCTAGTTTTAAATGGAGAATAGTTTGTGGAAATAAATATCTTATTGAGAGAGGATGTTTTTAGATAAATTATGATGTTAGTGTTTGAAATGATCTGTGGTAGAAAAATGGTGTCAACCTAAAGGTCTCTTTCACTACTGTTACGTGGTTTGAAAATTAAAGGGTGAAAGACCTGATCAATAAATCATTAGAGGAGTGGGATTGGGGAAATATTTTGAGTTGGTTTAATGAGGTAGATCTTGATCTCTTTTTTTGTATTCCTCTAATGCCAGAAATGGGTAATGATCAGATTACTAGAATGGGAATCTTTTGGGAGGTACTCAGTTCATTGGGCTAAAAAATGAGGCTTCATTATTTGGCTCAGATCTATCTTGATGATCATACGATTAGTCTCTTGTCTCTCACTTTATCACCCAAGGTAGAGAAAATTGGTGGTAGGTTTTCTATAGTGTACTTCCTACCAGTGAATTTTTAGTGAGATGACATCTTGTGGAGGATGAAAGATATCCAATGTGCCTCCAAGAGGTGGATTCTCCTTTACATGAAACTCTATTCTATTATGGAGTGGAAGGTGTGTGGAAGGAATTTGCATCAAAATTTATGAATTTCATTACTCTGTCTATAGGGTTGCCCCAAAATATCAATAAATGGGTGTCTTCATTAGAACTAAAATTGGTGAGACTAATATGCACAATTCCGGGGCTAGATTGTACTATAATAAATGACTGCACTTTCCAAAAAAAGGTGACCCAAGATCACATTTTAATTGAGAGGGACATAAAATGGATGAATTACTATAAGGTGAAGAGTGTTATGTCCTCTTTGGTTAGAATTCAGAAGGATTCATCTTGTTGGACTCCCTATAGAGGGTTTTATCAAAACTAATATAGATATAGCTGTCTCTACTAATTCAAGGGTGGGTATCAGAGTCATTTCTCATCAAAGCAATGGATAGGTGGTGGAATCTCATTTCATGGCTATTCAATCCTCTTAGAGTCCAGTAGTGGTGGAGTTATCTTTTATCATCAATGGGATCCTTCTTTTATGTTCAAAATATTGGAACAATATTTTTTTCGAATCTAATTTCATTAATGTTATTACCACCTTATCGAAGAAGGAGGGGGAATCACAACATTTTGGCCATATTTTGAGAAATATTTGGTCTATGGCCGAAAGATTCCCAGATTGAAAATTTTCATTCATCATGCAAGGGGGTAATCTGGATTCTATTCATTTGGCATGTTATGGGAAATCTTGGGTGATCATTATTGGGTTGAATTTTTCTTGAATGAATCTGTAAGATAGTTTGATTGATTAGTAATATATTATTATCTATTATATATATATTTTTTGGAACATATTGATATTAATATAATTCTATTATGTATTTCCATAATATTGTGACATGCATACACATGATTTATATATTTATTTATAAATATTATTAAATCATATTATGAAATAATAAATGAAATTATAAAAGATTAAAAATATTTATATGATGTATTTAAATAATATTGTGTTTAATCATCTAAAATGAATAATTTTTTTCAAGGATGGGTGAAAATTATCCTAGTTTTCCAACTGGAATAATCATTTCCATCATGGTATTGGTAATGAAATGAAGATTGGATCTATTTACTGCTAGCCATCCCAGGAGATTTGATGAATATTAACATTAATTCTTCGATCATTAATAGAACCTTCTCCAGTGTGGGTGTGATCGGTCGTGAAACCTCTAGATTTACCATGGTTGTAGGCTACAGGTCTTTCTATAAAAGGTGGATCCCACCCATTGTAATGGACCAAGATATCAATGATAGCATAAAATTTTCCCAGGAGATATGATGAAGATCTATCATCCTGGAGTCATACTGTTTGAAAATTCTCAATGCCATATAATCTACAGATATCAACCTCCAATTGTTCAGAAGATTGGTTGGGAAGATCCATTATTTGTGTCATATATTATCTAAATCATCCTTATCATTCATCAAAAGAAGTTGCAATAAGGCGACACACATTTTGGCAACTCATGGTCTCATAAGAAATTATTTTATCTTGTTGCTTGATTTTCCATTGTGTCTGAACACTTCCACAATGTTTGATTGTGGATTACCTTCTTAAAGATTATTTTCCAATAAAAAATATATTTATTTATACAATTAAATTATTATATGTAAATTTATACAAAAATGTATATATTAAATTATAAATAACACTAAAATATGATAAAAAAATAAATTTGGAAAATTCCTTTCACGACCCGTGCCCCGGGGCCCGTATCGTGACTACCTCAAGCCCGCCTTCTGTAGGCTAGGGGCTGGCGACTAGCACCAAAGGCGTAATTTTTTAAAACTAGGAAAGAATTTACTTTATAAATCATAAACACACACAACCAGAGTACAAGCAGAAGTAAACACTAATAAAAAATTGCATTACAAGAGTACTGAAAGTAAAGGTGGCCAGAATACAGGCCCAATAGTAAACTAAAAATACAACTGAAAACAAGTAAAATTAAAAAAGGGACAAACAAATGAAATGTGGAAGCATCTCTTAGATCATCTTCTAGGGTTCCTACTTGAAAGGTAGGTACAGATGGCCTCCTCAGCACTCCACGTTCGTCAGACTCCACCATGTACTGAAATGTTGTATGGTCCACCTCCGGGTACCGTCCTATCCTGGCGCTCTCGACCTCTGTCAGCGTTGTCCGTCGTCTGCATCCAACACAATGAGATGTAGACATATCCCGTGTAGGGGTGAGTATAAGGATACTCGGTAGGGACCCCGAGACCCTCAAGGTGTCAAAAAATCCAACAAGGATAAACCAAAAAGTATGATTTCAATAGATAACCATTACTTAGGTATATTCCCATACATATACCTAAGTTATCAAGTAACCCATCTCAGTCATGAGGAAAAAACAAAGGCCATTGACTCAGCTCAAACCAGAATTATCATTAATGAAACCACGGTTACTGGAGAACTCCTCCTATATCGAGTACAGTGGCCATGTCATGACTCGGAGGTGCTACTCACTAACCTTGGACTGCTGAGGTACTCCTTCTATCGAGTACCGCGGGTCTGCTGCCAAATCGGGCGCTCCGTCTGCTGTGGGTCTGCCGCCAAACTGGGCGCTCCCCCTAATAGCCTACAGAGGTACTCCTCCTTTCGAGTACCATGGGTCTGATGCCAAACCAGGCGCTCTGTTTGCCGTGGGTCATCCACCAAACTAGGAGCTCTGTCCTCTAGGCTAGTCGAATCACTCTGAGTCAAATCAGTCAAGCGGTTGTTAGGGCTACAACTACTAGGTCTCCACACCCCATCTGGTCATCTCCGAGAGGTTCCGCTCAATGAGCTACAAGTTGATACACCATGTGTCATGAGGTCTCATGTGGAAGCATTTCAAAGGACCGCCACATCATAGGGGACTCAATGAAACCGATGGTGCGTAAATCGGACGCTCAGTCTATGAGTTATTAGCATTTTAGCTCTGGGGCCTAGTTGGATTTGTGTACGAACCAAGCTAACCATGACTAAACTCTACCCCAAACTCCAGTGGGGAGTATTAAAAGGGACAACTATGCTCCAAGAATACCATCCCTACTGACGGTTCGTCAAACGGACGTCCGATGCCAAAGATATGGGCAATGCATGCAAATGGTCAGTAATGGACCCGGGTCTGGTCCGACCCAGTCGGACGACCTCGGCCCAACCCTGTCTCGGCCGACCCGGTCAGACTCGCTGGGTCTAACCCGGCTCATTGGGCTATTCATCCCTCTGTGTTTTGACCCGGTCCGTTGGGCCCGGCCCATCAGACTGAGAGGGAGGTTCGACCCGATAGTCGACACATAGACGGCTCGGTGACATAGCCTGGGAGATCGGGATGATTCGGCCAGCAACATCGTAGGGTAATGTCGTGGGTCAACTCGGAAGGTTGGAGGCCGGGAGGCAAGCAGGCGGGCCACGCAGGGCGCTGACAGGCTGACTGGTCACCGACAAGCCGCGAGAGCACTGGGTAGGGAGCCGATGCACCGAGTAGGGCACATGGGTTCCAAACAGGGTGTCGGGACGCTAGGAAGGGCTCTGGGGTGCCGAGAAAGCCATGGTAGGGGAGTCGGGCAATGTGCGGGGGCGTCGGGAAGTGGCTCGGGGGCACCTAACAGCGGTGCAGGGGCGCCAGGAAGCGGCGCGGGGGAGTAGGGGTGGCTGGGTAGCACGCCTGGGGGCATGGGGAGCGCCCCGGGGCATTGGTCGAGCGCCGCTAGGTTGGCGGAGTAGTTCGCTTAGACCGCAGGTAGCACGGCCCTTATTCTCCATCTACGTCGTCATCGCCTCTTTGTCAGGTTGTGTTATCACTTCGTAGAACATCTCAAAAAAAATAATCGACAGAGGGTGTTGGGCCCCACTATTCATCCTTGAATTAGGGGTTTAAGGGGGGTAAAGCTCATGTGGGACCCACCTAAAAATATCCTCCCAAGGGAGGTTATGTGGGGGTGGGCCCCACCCCTATCCTCTCCATGGAGGATTAAACCGCCATAAATAAAAATAAAGTTATCACTTTATTTTTATTCAATTTAATTATAAAAACCCCCAAAAACTAACTTCTACTCACATCAGAACGTAACTGTAGTGAAGGTCTCACTAAGAAATTACCGACTCTGCGAGTTCAACATTACCCTCAGAATACGATTCTAAGCACTAGTTCAAGAGTTATAAAACCCCGCTCTCGCATTTACTGAACGTACCCGAAAAAAAGTTCGGAAAAATTATTATCAGTCACCCTCGACCAAATTCCATCTAGGTTAGGCTCTGCCTAGGTGAAACACAACCCCGCGAACCCAATGGTACTCTCAGATTTTCAATCTGATATACCATTTAGATGTTATGAATTTTACAATAAAATAATTGTCACTTAATTATTTTATTTGCGGCCAAAAACTAACTTTTTCGGCTGGCTCACCCAGGCCAAAGTTAGTATCTTCTTAAATAATGAAAGCCCACATGAGTTCAGCAGTGGTCGCTTATTTTTAATCTGAGCTACCGTTTGTGAGTTATTAGAATTTGAAAAATAAAATAATAACTTTAATTATTTTATTTACGGTTACGCCATTTTTGAGATTTTTCACAGGAGGCCCGCGCCGACTAAACTTAAGTCAAGCCTAGGGTAAACCTCCCATCCTGAGCATAACAGTGCCCTCATATTTCTGATCTGAGTAATCCTTTAAGAGTTATTCCAATTTTTCATGAAAACTACAAACTCACGTTAATTTGAGCTTAACAAATCTTCAGAAATTGATTTCGGAAACATCGGGCCTCGGAATCAAGTGCCATCAGAAACTGTGGACTCGTAAAATTTCCATGAATTTAAGAAAAAAAATTCCTTGGAAATTAAATGTATTTACAATTCCATAGAATGTTAAAATATCGAGGTACCCAAGAAAACACATTTTCATAGGCCTGTTAGACTTTTTTACTACCACAAAATCACTCATTGAAGTCCCGTCAGGTCTCCACATCAGAGATATTTATTCATGTTTTAATTTGATATGTGATAAATCCAAAATTAAAAAATTTAAAAATCACAAGTTATACCTATTCGAAATTCAACTCATGCTTTCAACTTATCTTAAATTTTTCAATAATTTGTTGACGTTTTATGTCAATAATTCATTAAATGACAATTTGTCAATTATAATTAGAAAATAATTAATTAATATTAATTTTCAATCACTTTATAATCCTTTTTTCACTAAATATATTATATTTTAAGTATAAATGTATATTTAGTCATTTGTAATCATATTTAATAAAATATATTATATTTATATTATTATAAAAATATATATTTATATATGTTAATATATTTTTCTCAAGGCTGTATAATTTTTATAAATGAAATATACATTTTATCATCTTTAAAATAGAACTGATAATGGACACATTTTATTATTACTAAAAAACAATGACATGTGTGTCCTTTATTATCGTTAAAAAAACATTGATAAATTTGTTCTTTTATCAGCGGGTTTTATAACGCTAGTAGAAGTATCATTTATCAGCGTTTTCAGTTAAGGATGATGATGGTTAGCACTCAATTTCACTCAATCTATAACAGTTATTGCTGGAGTTGTGAAGTCACTGGGACGAGGCAAGGTTAGGGAGGGTCTTGATGGTGTAGAGAGAGTGAATAGTCAGGGCTTATAGGATAAAAAAAAGTTAATATGGTTTTTTAACCTAGCGATTTTCAAATGACATTCATTCATATTGATATCAACATATGAAAAATCTTATTCATCCAAGTAAACAAAGTAAATTTCTCTAACTGTGGTCCATTTTATTTATTTATTTATTAGTCATGATGACCCCTAATTAATATCATGGAATATAAAAGTTAAGAAATTCACACTACACCTGATAACTAATTTTTTCTTTTGGGGTCAAACATTGTCGTTTTGGTTTCAAGGGTTGAGTGCAACAAAATTGATATAAGGTTTTGAGTTTATTTATTGTTGGCATACTGATTATGAATCTTTTTCAATTTCTTTTGTTTTCTATAATTTTGAATGATTATATGAAAAAATTTCATTAAATCTAATTCATATTGAATAAAAATTATTATGATCCTTCAATATATAATTATGAGTGTGGAATGATGACCTCATCCCCATCATGATGCAGATGAGAATGGAATGGTAAAAGGTAATGGCATTAAAGTCTGCTCAATTCTTTAATCAATCCTCACCTGGTAGTTATTCATTTAAATTTAATCAAAAATAAAAATAAATTAATAACTATATCAGAGATTTAAAGTATGTCAAATGATTATGATAGTGGCATCATTTTTTATGATATTAGTCTGCTCTTCCAAAATCTTCCCCTTTGAAAGAGCTGTTTTATAAAAATCATATCATACTTATCCACCTACATTTTTTACGTTTCAACACAAATTTGAAAAAATCATAAACTTATTATTTTTCTTTAGTAGTAATGTACTTTAGTCATTTAATAGGGTTAATTTTTATTTTGATTGAGATGTTTTTATATTACATGAAAAATATATATTTGAACTTGTTTCATGCAGATTATAGGATTTTTTTTGAAAAAAATCAGTCAAATTGAAAATATTTTATTATTCAGGTTAGAAAGGAACATAGTAAGGGTTCTATTAAAATTTTCACCAGATTTTACATGAAATTATTAAATGAATGTTTTTACTCAAACAGTGGAGAAGAAAACAACGATTGATGTCTGGATGGCCCGACATCATTGTGGGATGTAGGCTAGCGATGATGTTCTGGGATCCTAGTTGGCATGTTGGAATGAATCTGGGTTGTGAGGATGGATGACCGACTATAGTGGTTTATCGGTGGATTTGATGCATGTTGGAGATAGTTGGACGGTTACCAAGTGTAGATCTCAGAATGTGGGGTGAGTGTATATCCAAGGCCTTGATTTTCATTTTTTGGTGCCTATTTTACATGGGACGATGACATTTTGGACAAATAACTCCATCTCATGAAAGCACATCAAGGACGTGATGGGTTTGATAGATGAAGGTGATGACGACTTTATCGATGATCTACTAGATTGATCGTGTTTTTATTTGGTTCTTTACTGATTTTTATTTTTTTGGGTCATAGTTTGATGCTTTTATGTTTGGTTTCCCTTACTGTGCCACATGTCTTGTGATGTTGTGTTTTAATACATTTTTCTTTTATTAAATATATTTTTTTGAATGAACATGCTTGAGTCCTCAACATTCCTAGTTTGTCTCATATATTAGTACTAATTCTGTAAAGTTGCATTTAAATAAAATGATAGATTTTTATAACAATTATTAGTAAAAGATTCTTAAAAAAATTTATAATTTAAAAATCTTTATACGTAAATGGGATTAAAAACCGTAACCACACACTTCAAGTCAACTTAGTGTGCGAAAACCCATCCTTTCACACAACAACTGAAAAAACACTAATTTTATTACATATTAATGGCCCAATGTCCTAATGATCCAAAGACCATTACATGGCCCAGAGGCCCAACTGATTTTTCCATAAAAGAACATCACACATCATGCCATGCCGCCAGTATTTTTCCACACTCCCCTCTCCACCAGCAATAATCAAACCACATCACCCATCTAAAGGTCATCCAACCCCTTTCTATGATGGTAGAACATCCCATCGTCCCACTTCAGAATACTACCAATGATTGGGGAAAGGGAAGGACTGTCTTTTATCAGTGCAAAGCAGATAGCGTTGATAAAACCCTCACTTTTATCAGTGCTAGCTTAAAGCACGGATAGAGAAAATTTTTATCAGTGCTGATAAAGGAGTATCCTTTATCAACACTTTTTATTACTTATAATGGTTAGATTTATCAGTTCTATTATTAGTTCTAATAAAAGATTTTAATAAGAAAATATTTTTATCGGATACACAATTATTATATTTATAATAAAAAATATTATTACATATATACATCAATTAAAAAACAAATGCTAATAATAATTATATATATTATGTATATTAACATATATATTTTACTGAATCATATATATATATATAATGATTAAAAAAAGTATTTATATGATTATAAATAAATATATTTATATTTAAATAATTATAAAATTATTTTTTTAAAATAATAAATATATATAGTGTATTTATAAATATATATATAATTACTTTTTAAATATATTCATTAATAATTATAATTACATATATATTTTTTAAATATATATTTTTCTCTAATTAATTGAGTCAATATATATATATAAGGCCTGATGGATGAGCTATCCCTTGGCGGGATATTGTCTACCTTTCCAGCCTGTGTGTGTGGTGCATGTGTGTGTTTATTGTAATTGCACCCCCAAGAGCCTAATATGAATATGTATGTATATCATGAGATAATGATAATATTCATCGACATGTTTATGTTCATATATTGATATGCATGAATACAGTAGGTACGATCATAAGATTATTTGTGGACATGATTGGGATTGCTATATATATTCTAATTCTTAGATTACATATTCTTATAATGACACATGCATATGTTATATGTATTCATGAATCATTAAATTTTTATTTATACATTGACAGCCTTATTATTCATGCTTCCATTAATAGGATGAGTTATTTTTTATGATTTAAACTTTTCATTATTGTTATACCCTTGATATTTCTTAAAAGGTTCATCCATGGGTTGGGAGACCATATCCATCACTCCAAATTTATTAATAAAATGTAATGGTACAACAATGAAAGATAGGTATAAACATGAAACCAAAATTGAACAATGAATCCCAAAGTCACTTCCTATGTATTCCCCTAGACCCCATATTTTGAGGATATCTTCCCCTTCCCTTTGGATTACACCCCCTCCACCATGTCTGGATTTTCAGGGGATCATGGTCCTCATAAATAATTATAAAAGTACAATAAATATATTTAAATAATAAATTAATTTTAAAAAATAAATATATATTTAAATAAAAATAAATTTACAACAAATAATTTTTTATCATTTTAAATATATATATATAAATTTGTAATTATATACAGATGTTTATAAATATATTTATTTCTAGTTGTAATTATAAATAAATAAATAAATAAATAAATTTATAAATATAAATATACATATAAATAAAATAATTTATTTATTTAAAATTGTAATTACAAATAAATATATATATATATATATTTGTATAATTATAAAATTAAAATAAATAAATTTATTTTAATTTTATAAATGTATACATTATATAAATATATTTATAAATATATATAAATATATATAAATATATTTATAAATATATATAAATATATATAAATATAGAAATATTTATTATAATTTTATAATTTTATATAATTATACAAATATATTAATAAGTATATAAAAATATTTATAATTATATACAAATATATATAAATGAATTTATATTAAATTATAATTATAAATAAATAAATATATTAATTTATTTATACTTTTAATTATAAATATATATATATATAATTACAAGTATAAATAAATAAATAAATAAATATTTGTTTATTTATTTATTTAATTATTTATAGAGATAAATATACACATATAAATACATATATTTATTTATAGATATTCTTATATATTTATATATATATTTACAATTATAAATAAATAAAATTATTTATTTATTTATATTTATACTCAAAAGTTTCAGGAGACATGTGAGCCTGCTACAAAAAAATTATTAAAAAGATAAAGAAGAAAGAGAAAATAGGATGGACGAGAACTGACAAAGAATGCCCTCATCCAAATATAAAAGCTTTGAATCCATAACATGATCATTCCCTATAATCATGATCAGATTCATCATCATCATTAGTAGTTTCCCACTCTGACTGTGAGTTACATTGAGTATAGAATATAACATACTTCTCCCTAAGCATTTGATGCTCTATAGTGATCCCTTTGGGAGACATGGTAGACACTTTACAACCATTCCCTCATTCACCAGCTCCATCATCTCGAAAACATCCTTGGCAATGATTTTATGGATGCAAACCCCACTGCATTGTCTTGGATGGTTTCTGAGCCCCTCATGGATCTTCCCTCTCCGACATGAGGGTTCTGTCCTTAACTGGTGCTACCTACACATTGGATTGTGAAATCCCTTTAAAAGACACCCCTTCATCCCTTTGTACAGTATGTGGGGAAGCCAAATCCAATCCCACATTGGTGCCTTTGGATGGGGACCCTTGGATACCCACATCCACTGAACATTCCTGCACTTGATTATGATCATGAGTATCATCTAAGTAAGATCCAACACTAATATTGACCTTCCCCAGAGAATCTGCGTTCAATTTTATTTTGCCTTTACGATCTATAGCAACAATAATATTCTCTTCCATAATCTGTTGATCAAAAGAGTACCTAATAGTAGCTAAATCAAGATGTTGTTCACCCATTGACTCTTAAACCAGATTAAAATCCATTTCTAATGTCCCATTACCAGGCTGAGAAGAGTCACCAACAGAGTCTCTGTTACCTTTTGATGTTTTGGAGGGGGACCTAATAGATGCAATGACTATATCTATACAAGAAGGTATACATATACCTATGGATGTGTCCGGATTCCCATATCTTTCAGGAGGATAAATATCCTCATCAGATAAAACATCTTCTGTAGAAATTTCATCCCACATTTTATTCTTCACTTTCTCATCAAGACCCAAAACTAATGTCCTTATGTGACTATTTCTATGCACTTCATTTCCATTCTCATCAGCTGTCACTTAATTTCCATCAGGATAGAGAGGGTGGGATTAACATTCTTCATCTACATGATCCCATCTCTTTTAGACAACCTTCCAACCACATACCAACATATATCCTTAGAGTGGACAATGGATATACAATTACAACAAAATGGGGGAAATTTTTCATAAAGAATCATACGATCAATGTTAGATAAAAAATCTTTATAAAAATATTTATTTATAACTACAATTATAAAAATATATATTTATTATATATAATTTAATAAATATATATAATAATATAAATAAATTATTAATATTATACTTTCATTAGTGGTTCTTTAGAATTGATAATGACACACCTTTATCAGCGCTAAGCAAGAACGGATAAAACCTATCTTTTATCGGTGCTAAAGACACGTTTTGTTGGAACTTTTTAGCACTGATTATGGTGTGTCATTATCAGCTCTTTCTATTTTGGTTCTAATAAAATGGACCTTTATCAACAATTTTTAGGCGGTGCTAATAAACTCATTAACTGATTTTATTAAAGAATCCTAATATTCAGTTTCACTCTCACACACCTACAAGATTTTGTGGAAGCCTTCATTTTCCATACCAATGCTCTCACTGCCACTACTCTCTCTATTCTTGCCTCTCATGTTGCTCTCTCCACTCTCACTGCTCTCACCGCTCTCACTGCTCTAACCGATCTTACTGCTCTCACCGATCTCACTACCACCGCTCGTTCCACCTTCACTCTAGCCACCCCTCTCACCACTACCACTCATTCCGCTCTTGGCTCTCTTGGAACCTCCTCTCTATCCACCACCACTCTAGATTCCCTTATATCCACCACCTCTCTACCATCCTCTCTCTCAATCACCACTCTCTCTGCTACCTATCTCATTGGTTCTCTCACCGCCACCACTCTCTCTACAGTCACTCCCTACCGAACCCTCACTACCCTTACAAAGCTTGAGAGTTTGTAATATATATATATATATATACTGGGTATAATCTTCTCCTTCAATTTCTTTTTGGGAATTTCAATGTTCTTAAATGGAAGCCTAAGTCCCTCTCGGATGATGATACATCTAATGGTTACCTATCAACCAAATTTAAAATGAAGAAAATAAATAAAAATTAATAGCCTTCAGACATGGAGAAATGATTTTCAATTTTTGTTTAAATAGTAGTGTGAATTCCCCTTTGAGTTTGAAAGGTGTTTTGATAAAATTGGTCCAAGTGTAGATTAATATAGATTAGATAAATGATAAAATGTATTGTTATTACAATCATGTATTGAAAAGAGATTATCAATTTGAAATTTTATGAAAAATGAGTTTTCATAAAAGGTGTAACACCCTCTTTATCCCCTTTTATTCTTGTATGAACATTTTACCTTATGATCCCATTTGGGTATGTTTATCATTGAAAAATTATATATGTTTTCTAGGTTTGATTTATATGGTGATACTTCTAATAATGGTGGGAAGTGAGGCATGGGATATTTTAAATTCTTTTTAGGTGACACATGTAGTTTTTTTTGACTATTCTCACCATCATTTGACACATAATGGGAGTCCTAGGTAGATAGTATGTGAGCTATGTATCGGAAAACCTTAGTGTGATAGTGTGATAAATGGTTATACATTTCTTGGATACTTTGTGATTGTTATACTCAATTGAATATGAGTTCCCAATGCTAGTTGACTCTTTTTATATAATCTAATGGGTGAAGGCATCTGAGGTAAATTATCATTATTGACCATATGGAAACATTCTTTCAAGGGATAACACAATCCTTGATCCAATGGAGGAAGGAGTTCTAAGGAAACTATCTTGGCATAGTTTTATGGGAATTTTGGGGGTGTGGATATGTTTAGTAGTGAAGACCTAGTTTCCTTATCTCCAGTTCAAGTCCTTTTTTATAAAACCTATTGACATTGGCCAGGACACTAGAAACCATTTTAGGATAATTTATTAGATTTATCTCTTTGTTTCTACTCTACCCCCTACTATTTATATTACTTTTTGGCACATATTTTCTTATATTTTCCCCATATTATGAAACTTGACATAGTGGTCCTTGTCCATGTCCTTTCTTCTAACATTGTATGGTTTTCTTTTCTATTTTATGAAAAGGGATTGTGAAATGGTTTTAATGAAGGAAGAAAAGAATGTTTTATTTTGAAGTGTTTTTAAACTATTTTAATAATGTTCTTGAAAATTTTTCTCAAATGGTAAAATTTAGAATGGTTTTTATTTAAAACTCTAAAAATATGTGAGTTTTGAAAATGTGGTTTTAGGCCACTATGCCTCATTTTATGAAAATGGTTTGTTTTAAAACATGTTTTAGAAAACTGTATGATAGTTATAAACCTCTTTGAGTTTTGAAATTTGTATTTCAAAAAAATGTGTTTATGAAATAGTTTATAGTTGTACTTTAAAAAGGTGATTTGACCAAGAGGTATTTCCCAAGGAAAAATGTCTTCCAAGTGATTATTTTCATTTAATGAAAGCCTTAAAAAATAGTATTAGCAAAATTTTATGTGTTTCCACTTATTTGTTAAAACATTATTGAAAATGTTTAGTTTTCTATTTTTTTCAAACATGAATTATCAAGATATAAGATGATAATAATCACTATGATTTGGTAGTTTTTGTTGGCCTACTAGAATTTTATATCATTCCTATATTTTATATGTTTAGGTTTTTTCTGGATTGTTTCACTTCCTCTGGATCATCCAAGAGGGATATATGGTTGTATGGTGACCCTAGTTAACCATTATTTGGGTATTTATTTTGTTAAATATTAATATTAATGAATGAAATATAATGGATATGAATAAATAATGTATGGATTCCAGTTGTATGACAAAAGAGTATAAAGATAAATTGAAAGATTTTATCAATTTTTCAAAATATCATGCATACGATCCTTCTCAAATACTTTTTCAATGTTTATGTTATTGTTATTCATGAATAATTAGTCTATATTAGTTGGAATTACACTTGACCTTTCACTAAATTCACCAATGTTATAAATATTATAATAGACACATGGAAAATAGAACATAACTAGTGATTAGGATGAAAATTATTTTTATGGACCATGATATGATTAAAAGTGTGGATAATGAAGAATATTGTATTGAGGATGTGATTATTGGTGTGAATGTTAATGAATATCATTTTAAGAAAATGAAAAGGGAAATTGAAGATGAACTTTGTGATTGTCCAATATTGTTTTAGAAGTTAATGAATTGTGAAAAGATGTTATTGTATGATCGTTTCACTAAATATACAAAATTTTATATAGTACTGAAGTTGTATAATTTGAAATCAGTCAACAAATGGAGTGACATTGGTTTTACTGAAATACTTACTCTCTTGAATATTTTTCTCCCCGAATATAATAAGATCCATAGCCGAAAATACGATGCTAAACAAATTCTATGCTCAATGGGTGTGATCTCTAAAAGAATACATGCTTTCCCAAATGAATTTATACTATTTAGTAAGGACTAAAATTCACATAAAGAAACTGTAATGTGTGGTGGTTCTCGATAAAAGAATGATTAATTGGATCCTAGGAAATTTCTATTGTACATTCCAATAATTTCAAGGCATAGGCAGCTATATGAAAGTGAGGAGATTGCAAGGAAATTGACATGGAATACAGATACATGAAAGAAATATGGGAAACATTGTCACCTGATAGACTCTCATATTGGAAGAAAATTGCTAATGAGTACCCTGAGTTTGAAAAAAAGATGAGAAACAATTTTCTTGTTTTATCTTCAGATGGTGTGATTCCTTTTGGTTTTAAAAGAAGCACTAATAGTACATGGATGGTTAGGTTGGTAAGTTATAACTTGTCACCGTGGTTATGAATTAAATGAAAATACATAATGTTATCTATGATTATATCAGGACATAAAGAACTAAGTAATGATATTAATCATTATTTGGACCATTGATCGAGGAATTTAAATTATAATGGGATTAAGGTGTTACGTTTTAGGATTGTTATAGAAATTAAGACTTCTTATTGAGAGACATGTTGTTTGATATGATAAATGACTTTCTTTCTGATGTAATTTTTTTAGGAAATATCATTAGAGGAACAAAAGGGTGTCCCATTTACAATCAAGGTTCACAGTCAATTATGTTGAAACTTTCATTGATGACTGTGTTTCAAGGACATCACATATTTCTACCCTAAAGATATAAGTACCGATCATGTCTGATAGCATTTTCTGTCAGTTCATAAGAATGTACAAAACCATCTCTATTACGAATTGATCAAATTCTTGATAAATTAGATGATTTGGACTCTAGTTTTGGTAAAATGTTTATAAAAAACATATGAAAACTAATCAGAAAAAGAGATCAGTTTTTTTGAATTACCATACTAGAAATGTATGTACGTCATAAATTTTCCTGATATTATGCATGTTGTATGAAATTGATGTGATAGTGTCATAGAAACATTGCTAAATGTTCCAAGAAAGACTAATGATGGAATTAAGGCTAGTTTGGACATGGTTGACCTGAGAATATGGGATGATTTGGCACTAGTGAAGGGTGAAAACTGAACCTTTCTTCTTCCAACTACTTACACTCTTTCCAAGTAGGAGAGATATCTAATTTTCTACTTCTTGAATGATATCAAGGATCTATAGGGGTATTCATTTAATATCAATAATATCATTTCCATGATTGATTTAAAGTTAAATGGTATAAAATCACATGATTGTTATGTTTTGAGGTAGGAATCAATTCTCGTGGATTTACATTGCATTTTTTCCGATAATATCTTTCATATGTTAACCAAGATCTGTTTCCTTTTTAAAGCTATCTTCATAATATTTATAGACCAAGAAATAATTATGACTATGGAAATGGAAATTTCAGTCATATTATGTGAATTAGAAATGATATTCCAACCAGTATTACTTGATTTTTTGGTTCACCTCATGGTTCACTTGGTGAGAGTGATTTGATTATGTGGTCTTGTACAGTATAGATGAATAT
The DNA here is from genome assembly GCA_963277665.1 of Viscum album. Taxonomy (NCBI): domain Eukaryota; kingdom Viridiplantae; phylum Streptophyta; class Magnoliopsida; order Santalales; family Viscaceae; genus Viscum; species Viscum album. Next base: position 311,766,168 of record OY728126.1, read on the forward strand.
ACTACATTGAATGGTATATGAATATTTTCAAATGGTATGTCAAAAATAAAGATTGGCAAGAGGGTTGTGTTACAGAGCAATATATTGTTGAGGAAGCAGTTTAATTATATACTGACTACCTGTCTGGTGTGTATATAATTGGTCTACCTAAATCTCATCACACTAGGTTGTTTTTGGGTGAAGTAATTTTTAGAAGTGATGTTTTCACAATTAATATTACTTATCATGATTAGTCCAAAGTAAAGTTTTCATAATAGTTTGGAGGATTCACCATATTTTGAGACCCACATTGAAATTATTCGGCATTTGAATCCATCAAGGGATAAAATATGGATATTAAATACACATAATCAACAATTTATAGGATGGTTTCAAGACCATTTTTTTAAGGAGTCAGATGTAATCCTAGATTCAAATTTAGAATGACATCGATGTCTAACTAGAGAACCAAGTGTGTATGTATTATCATACAATGGTTATGTAATTAATGGTTATAAATTCAATAAAAATGAACATGATGAAGGATGGTCCCTAAAAAATAGTGGTGTTACACTTTTGGATGAAGCAGTGCATATTTATGGTAGTAAGGATAGAAATATAGTTTACGTGAATATGTCATATTTTGGAGTCAACACACATATATGGGAGTTGGATTATACAACATTCCAAGTGATGATTTTTCAATTCATCTTGGTTGATAAGGAGAGTGTAGTTAAAATAGATGAATTGGGATTCGTGAAAGTTGATTTTATTAAGGAAGGGTACAATGATGAACTGTTTATAATAGCATCACATGAAGTACATGAATTTTATGTTCGATATCCCACAACGAAAAAGTGGTCAATTATTCTGTTATCTACCAAAACTGAAAGAGGGTCAAATGAAAATTCATCTAAGGATTACCCTTTCTTTTGGAAATCAAAATTATTTCACTGTGTTCCCAATGTAGATAGGGTTTTGTAAATACGAGGAGACCGCGATGAAGATATTTAGATACATGATAGAGGGACCAAATACCTTAATCCTTTAAAAAGGGGAGTTCAATAATCAGGTTATATATTTTTTTAATATACATTATAGTACCTACTGTTATTATCTATTTGTTATTAAATTTATGTAATCTAAATTAAATGTTGAACTGATTCTATAAATAATGTCTTCTGCACATTTAAATTCTCCCAATATCAAGGAAAAATAGTTTTTTAATATATTACTTCTCGCAGTGTAGAGTCATAATAGGTTTCTCAACCTGCTGCTGCTCTTAGTACAGGGGAAAAAATCATCTACACATGCTGATGATTTCAATCAAAATGAATAACATATTAATGATGTCGAATGTGAGGAAATGGTTAGAAATTAAGATCCAAATCTGTATAAAAAACAAGAGCATCATTGTGTGATTATGTTAGATAAAATTATTAAGGCCAGAAGGAAAGGAATCAAATATGAGGTTGGATGGAATGCACACATCAATCATTTTAACCCCAACACAAAAATGGTCAATAGTTACATTGGGATGATCACTTGGAAACACATCCTAGAGGATGCTGATTCTTAGAACCATATAACACTCAAGCATAAGGAACTATTTTGGGATGAGGTTATGGTAACATTATTATATACTTTATTTATTTTACTATAAAATGAAATAATGAAACATTGACTTACTCTTCATAATCCCTAAAATAGTGCATTTATATTAGATTAATCCCATAAGAAATATATATTAATTCTTGACAGATGAATAAATAGATACTTTCACACAATTCTAATAAGATTACACCTTAAATATGTTGAAGGTAAAATAAACCCTCACCCACCGCTTATGTATGCACACCTAATAAGACAAGAATTGTGTGCTCTGTTTACTAACAATCGTGTATAGATGTCTTTTTTGGTAAATTATGGTTGGTAATAAATTTTTTGACAATACATGTTTTCATCACTTTAATTGAGGATTTTTTATTTATGAAATAGAAATTTAGGGCTGAAAATAAGGAATAGGAAACAAAACCAACATAGGCCTGCCATAAAGCAAGGATGGGCTATGCTTCACATGAAAAAATTGGTATATATTATAAATATATAGTATTAATATTATGTGACGTAAAACAAAAAAATAATAATATTCATCTATTTATATGAACATTGGTGAAGCCAAATCCAATGCCACTTTCATCCTACATAATATACCATGAAAGGTGGACCATGTAAATAAATATGGTATACTAATAGATGGAAACTCTAAAAAATTGTAGTAAACATGTGTAAGTATGACATAATAAAAATTTGTTTTGATTTAAATTGAAATTAAATGAAATTGATTAATTATTTTTCTATTTTATATATCTGACACAATCACACAAATTATCAACACCTATGCTAGATGAAACCCCACTATCAGCGGCATTGAAGCAGCCAGAACAGTATGGCCACATCAGAGCTACAGGTTTTGTGGTGACACTATAATCATATTTTGAGATAATAAAATAAGAGTATAGAGATAATGAAATGGAATAGTTGAAAGAAATATTAGCTTCCCTTGAAGAAAAATTTCATTGGAAGACTATTTTTCCAGCAACTGGTATGGGGTGGATGTAAAGAAAAGAAACAACTCAAGAAAAACTTTTGTTTGAAACTCCCGCCACACCCCCACAAGATTTGAGGTGATCCATTCCCCTTAATGAGATGTATTAATTGAAGTAATCAATATCTCATAAATTTTTTGGTGACATTTTAATAGGATAGACATATATACCTTTCCTGTACTAATGTTCTATAGGGTGAAAATGATTATGGATTATATCCATCAACACCCAGCCATCAAATATTTGAGAGGGATATGGGTTTTAACATACAAGAAGACACTCTAAAAAATATACCACTTATAACAGGTCATGTGAGAGTAGGGCTTAACATATCTTATGATCAAAGTGACGAACTACCTATTACACTTTAATATGAAGACATTCATTCCATCAAACAACCAAATGAAATATTTGTAGAATGGCTGTTAGACCTTGTGAAAACACATGTTGACAAGGAGGTGATGATTTTAAATTGATATATCATACTAAAAATATTAAAATTAGTGAAAAAGGTATGAAACGATGAATGTAATTACAAGAGGACAAAGGTAAGTGGTGAAACAGAAGATCCACTCAAAATAATCTAATGGATAAAAAACATATAAAAAATATCTTCCAAAAACAACTTTAGTTGTTCATGGAATATGCACATTTACTAACATTAAAGGTTCATATGGATACAGAGTTACAAAATGGTCATAATTACACAGTTGCTTTTGAATAAAAAATGTATAGATCAGACACAATAGACTAAATTTATCTTGATAATGTTACTGAAATCCTCAACTATGATTTTTTGGGAACATTAGTTGTAAATGTATACCTGAGGTATGTTTTCAAGATTTATTTTTCCAAAATATGATATATTATGTTACATATGACTGTATACAATTCATATTTTATGTATGTGTATATATCAATACCAATTTAAGGGATTCCCCCATTATCGTAAATTTGGACACATTAGTCCTCATGATACTTCTATGGAACAAACACTAATAGAGTTTAAAAAAATGGATGAAATAGTGTTAGGACTAGCAAAATCATTTGTATGAAAATATATGGAAGACAAACTCTTTATAATACCATCAATTCAAGGGTAATACTATAAAATTTAATCATATCAAATATATTTTATTTTCATTAATTACATATTCATTTTCATGTTTTTAAGAAACATTGGTTGCTCACTGTGGTCATTTTGGATACTGTAAAAATTCATTTCTCATATTCACTGCATGGGTACCCGGCAAACCATCCAAACATGACGATGTTTTTGAATTTTTAATATACTAATTCAATAGTTTTAGAACAAAACATCAAGTTATATATTTTATATTTTGTTTTAAATATAATTATGTTATAATAGGGTGGTGTTTAAATACTGTGAAATTCATCACATGATGATCGACATTGCACACAAAAATCCTGAAAAATTCCAAAACTTGACACGTATTATTGTATAAATAATGAGATTTCACTATCCAACATGTATTAAGACAAATTACTTATTTTCCTCCAGGTTTCTACATTGTTTGAACCAAAAAAATGGATATGATTATGGATATTGTGTTTTTAAATGTTTGAAAGAGATCATAATGCATCAAAGAACTAGAATCCGCAAAGAGGTATTTTCGAAGATAATTACTATTTAATTTTAAATATTTATTAATCACTGGGGTATTTATATTTTTTTAGTACCACCGTGACTATTGAAGAAATTTATATTCACAAGATGACATAGATTTTATTAGAAACAAATTGGAAATATAACTGGTGGCAGAATGTAAGCATATAACATGAAAACAAGACTTCAATATAAGTAATGAATTGTTTCATATTTATATTTTTTTTATTAATTTTTAGTATAACTCACATAATAATTGTTTTTTTATACTGGTGGACTCCATTATTTGAGTTGGGGTAGTTTTTTCAAAACCGATCATGCTCATGAGATATTGGACTTCGATGAAGCAACTAAGATAATTAAAATAAGGAAATGTGTCAATAATGTATACAACCATCATGAAAAGGTTAATTTGTACAACTTATTTAATTAATTGTGTCATAATATTTTCTACTATTTGTATGTTTATTTTTTAATCATTTTTATGTAATTTGAATTTATTTTTTTCACAGATTTTTTGGGAAGTCATATATTTCTATCAACTATCTGAAACAAGCCAAAAAAAGATAAAAATATTCTTTCTGCCAATGTTACCCTGATTACCATTGCCTTTATTTATCAGCCTATAATAGTAAGTATTTATTCAATGTTATTAAAAGATAAAATTATCTCATTATTGAAATACAGAAGAGTGAAGGAATCTCTTGTGACCATTGTGGCCACTTTTCTAAATAAAACGGGCAGATGAGAATCCTCTACTCTTCTGGTTTCTAACAATGAGAAAGGTTTTTTGGATAATAACTTTGAATCAAAATACCGTGTTGGTAGTTAAATAATGTAGATAAATTTTAATAATGGTAACATTGGTAGTTAGGATTTTTTTTGATACATTGGTATGTGTGGAAATTATCCAGACCTCAATCGGACACACAATGTGACCAATATGACTCAAAGAGATTCTTTTTACTTAAAATGGACATTAATTTTAGTAAAAAAGGAAAATGACATAATCAAAAATGACAAAACATATTCCAACTATTTTTTGATACATTAAGACAAATATCTATTAGTCATTTGTAATGTGTAGAAATTAACCACACATAAATTTGATACATGATGTTTCAAGTATGACTCAATGTGTTTGTTAATAATTTAAAATCGACATTTTTTATTAAAAAGCTCCACTCATTAAAAACCAGAAAAACATATTCATATTTTATTGATATTTTAGTACATAAATTCTAAATTTTTTTGAGATGTATAAGAATATGTATCATTCCAACATAAGATATTATGTGACCGATATGAGTTAAAGTGCATATTTCCGGTTTAAAATGACCTTTTCATAAAAAAGAAACGTGATATACTCAAAACCATGAAAAAACATCCATATTGATTTTATACATGGGAAACAATATACATATGATATTTGGGATGTGTCAGAATCATCCTCACCTTAATCCAACACACTGTGTGACTGGTATGACTCCAAGTTCTTCTTTTTTATTTAAAATTAACATTAATGTTCTTAAAAAAGATAACTGACCTAATCAAAACCAGGAGAAATCATTTAGATTATTTTTATACTTTATTACAATAAAACATAAGTCATTTGATATGTTTATAAATCATTCTCCCCTCAATATGATGGAAAATGTGATTGGTATGACCCAAAGTGCATCTTTTTATTTTAGATCAACAATAAATTTAACAAAAAGAAAAAATGACATACTAGAAACTATGTAAACACATTCAAATTGTACTGATAAATTTAGAAAATTATCCGTGACTCATATGTGATGTGTATGAATCACCTGCACCTAAATATGACACATTTTTTGACCAGCATAACTCCAAGTGCCTCTTTTTATTAAAAATTTTGTCAAATTTTGTAAATAAAATCCGACATACTCAAAACTGAGAAAACATATTCATATTGTATTGATAATTTAGGAAAATAAGCCCGAAATTTTTTTTGATGTGTATGAATTAGAAAACCATCAATCTGATGCACGGTTTGACTAATATGACTCCAAGTGCATCATTAAATTTAAATTTGACATCAATTTTTTTAAAAGGGAAAACTGACTTACTCCAAAATGAGAAAAACCATTCGAATTATTTTGATAATTGAAAAAAAGGATCCATAAGTTGTTTTAGATGAGAAGGAATTAGACACACCCAAATCTGATGTAAAATGTGACTAATATGAATCAAAGTGTGACATTTTATTTAAACTTGATATCATGTTTAGTAAAAAGTACAACTAACCTACTCAAAACTACGAAAACACAATAATATTACTTTAATATTTTTGGATAAAGAACATAAGTCATTTTGTAAATGTATGAATCATATGTACTTCAATATGACACATGGTGTGACTGGTATGACTCTAAATGCATCCTTTTATTTAAAATTGACATTAGTTTTAGAAAAAAGGAAACATGGCATACTCCAAACTGGAAAAAAAAATTCATATTGTTCTAATACTTTAGAAACAATATAAATAAGTCAATTTTGACATGTTGAAATCACCCGCACCACAATACGATGTATGGTATGATTGGTTTGACTTGAAGTGCCTCCTTTTATTTAAAATTGACATCAATTTAAGTAAAAATGACAACTAACCTAATAGAAATTGAGAAAACACAGCTTTATAGTTTTGGTAATCTAGGGAAATGATCCATAATTAATTTGAGACATATAAGAATTAGGTGAACCGCAATCCAATATAATGTATTACTATTATGACTCCAATTTCGTCTTTTTTTAAAAATTTACAACAATTTTACTAAAAAGGAAATATGACATATTGAAAATAAATATAATTCATTCATATTGTTTTGATACTTTATAAAAATGATTCATAAGTCATTTGTGATGTGTAAGAATCAACCACACATCAATCTGACTCATGGTATGACCGATATGACTCTAAGTGCATCTTTTTATTTTAAATTGACATTAATTTTATTAAAACAAAAAATCTAACATACTCAAAATGAAGAAAATTCATTTGTTTTCTTTTGATAACAAGTACAACGATACAAAAGTTATTTTTGATGTGTTGGAATAAACTGCACCTTAATCTAATTGATGGTGTGACCAGTAATAATCAATGAACGTCTTTCTATATTATATTGACGTTAACTTTAGAAAAAAGAATAAGTGACATAATAAAAACCAATAATATACATTTTTATTATTTTGAAACTTTAGTAAAATGATCCATGAGTAATGTTTGATGTTTATGAATCACCTGAAAGTCAATCTGATTCACGATGTGAGCGGTATAACTATACGTGCATATTTTTATTTTAAATTAACATCAAATTTAGTAAAAAGGACAACCAACCAACTCAAAAATGAGAAAATACATTCAATTTATTTTTTATACTTTTAGAAAGCAATCCATAAGTCATTTTGGACATGTAGATATTAAATTCACCATAATATGATGAATATTATGACATATATGACTATAAGTACATATTTTTATATTAAATTGACATTAATTTTAGTAAAATGACAACTGGCTTACTAAAAAATGATACAACACATTATGATTTTTTTTTATACATTAGGAAAATGATACATGAGTCATTTGTGATGTGTAGTAATAAACCATATCTCAATCGGATGCACGATGTGACCAATATGACACCATGTGTGCCTTTTTATTTTAAATCAACATTTAATTTATCAAAAAGAACAATTGACATATTGAAAACTGAGCAAACACCTTCACATTGTTTTGATACTTTAGTAAAAAAATCCTCGAGCGATTTTCAACATGTAGGAATTACTTTCATCTTAATCCGACACATGGTGTGACTGGTGTGAATTGAAGAGTGTAATTTTAGTTTAAATCGACATTAAATTTAGAAAAAAAGGAAAAGTGACATACTGAAAACTAAGAAAACACATTCAGATTATTTTGATATATTAGGAAAATGATCAATGAGTCATTTTTTACAATTAGGAATCACCCACACCTCAATCCAAAGTACAGTGCAACTGGTATGACTCCAAGTGTGTCTTTTTATTTAAAATTGACATCAATTTTCATAAAAAGGACAACTAACCTACTCAAAACTAAGAAAACACATCCTGATTATATTTAAACATTAGGAAAACTATCTATACGTCATTTAAGGCATGTAGTAATTATCCTCACGTCAATCTGATTCATGGTTTGACCGATATGACTTCAAGTTCATCTTTTTATTTAAAAATGACATCATTTTTTTCAAAAACAATAAGTGAACTACTCAAAACCAAGTAAATGTATTTAGATATTTTTGATACTTTAGGAAAACAAATAATAAGTCATTTTTATGTGTAGGAATCAGTCACATCTCAATATGACCTTGGGTGTGGTCGATATGACTCTGAGTGACTATTTTTATTTTAAATTGACATTAAATTTAGCAAAAAGAACAAGTAGCATTCTGAAAACCAAGTAAATGGTTTCCAATTTTTTTGATACTTTAAGAAAATGATACATGAATCATTTTTAATGTGTATGAATCACTCACACCTCAATTCGATGTATGATGTGACCAGTATGACTCAAAATGCCCATTATGAGTTTAAAGTTGATATTTTAGTGCAAACATGTGTCGGACACTAAAAAAAGAAAAGTATCTCTGTTTGTCTTGATAATTTAGGAAAAAAATTAATAAGTGAATTTTGAGGTATAGGAAAAAATCTCACATCAAACTGATACACAATGTGCTAGTTCATGAGTCAATAAGGTTTTCCTTATGACTTTTCCATTCCTTCTTGTTATGAAAATCACAAACACCTTATACTTAAAGAAAAACTATATTTTACTTCTATAAGTAAAATTTAATTCCCAAAGGATGTTACCCCTACCATATTTTCATTGATCATATCAATATTTTTCTTAAGTATAAAAATTGGATCCATACTTAAATCCTCGGAATCATATAAAACTTAGATATGAAAAAATCTGTTTTAGGATCTGAATTCTGGATACAAATTCTAATAAAGTTATACTCCGAATTCTAGATATGAACTCTATTGATGTTCCACTCCAAATTCTAGAAACGAACTCGAAATAAGATCCACTCCGAATTCTGGATACGAACTCAAATGAAGTTCCACTCCGAATTCTGGATACGAAATCCAATGAACTTCCACTCCGAATTCTGGATACAAACTCTAATGAAGTTCCACTCCGAATTCTTGATAAGAACTCTCAAAATGTTCCACTCTGAATTCTGTATATGAATTCCCACAAAGATCAACTCTGAATTATGGATACGATCATTAATGAGTTCGACTCCGAACTTCTATGAGTTTGACTCCGAACTCATACGAGTTCGACTCTGAACGTCTATGAGTTCGACTCTGAACTCCTACTAGTTTGACTCCGAACATCTATGAGTTCGACTCCAAACTTCTATGAGTTCTACTCTGAACTCTTTATGTTCAAGTTCTAAATTCTCATGAAACCAGACTTTGAATTTCCCTAGAAATTCACACTCCGGATTTCTACAGAATTTAGTTTCCGAATTCCTACAAAATAGAATCTGAATATCTCTTTATTATAGAATCCAAATTCCAATTTGGTTATACTCCGAACTTTTATTTTATTACCTTAAAAACTTTAGTTTTAAATATGCTTACACTCATTTCATTATAAAATGATGTAGTGATTTCAGTTATTGACTAACCGCGGTTTGAGTGACATGTGTACAAGTCCCTCTGAAATTCAAGGAGAAATATGACTGTTGGAGGAGGGAGCTGACCGTTAGAGCTTCACCTATAAATAAGTGCTCATTATAAAGTCAACAATAACTTTTACAACCTCGAAATTTGTGTTTACATGTTGATGAACTGTTTTCTAGAGAGAGAGTCTCTTATCAACTCTCAAAGCTTCCTGCAGAAAGTTTGAACAACTTGTTTAAACTTTTCCTTGTGCAGACCTGCTTCGTGCGACTCCGATTATCGCTGATTACAACCGAGGGCTTCCGGGTATAGGACGGAAAAAGTTCCAACACCTTGAAGTGGTGGGATTCCATTATGAGGAAGATAGAGGTGCCAACTACCTAAAAGTTGAGGGCTTGCGGGGATAGCATGACAGACTCCGATCTTCGTATCCAGGGCTTACACTAGTGTGGGTAAGACTGACTTTCTTGAAAGTATAAATCAAGGGAACTTTATCCAAGGTCGTTGGATACACTTCTCTTTGTGTTAAAAGAGTTATTTTTTTTTACTTGTAGTTTTACTACTTTTTTTTCTGCTGTATTTTTTAATGCTAAAGAAAGTATGACTTTCTTATACTTCCTTACTTGTACTCTGATTTAGTTAGATTCTATACGCTTTAAGTTAGAATCTTAGATGGTGTAAACTTTTTATAAGTTTCATTTTCAGAATCACCTTTTCGGAATCTAGCAAGTCTTTAGTACTCATGGAGGTTTTTTGAATTATCCTATTTAACCTTGTTAAACATAACCGTCCTAAAAATTTCTTAAGGGGATTTTTAAAAGGTAGAATTCACCCCCCCCCCCTCTTGTATCTGAGAATATTATTCTTATTTCGGTCCTATGTTTGGTATTACAGAGTATATCATACTCAGAGCCATACCATCCTAACAATTGGTATCAGAGGATTTCATTCAATCTGAATTAATCTCATGATTAGATTCAGAAGGAAATTCTCAGATTCACATTTTCTGGATTCATATTTTTCGGTATCTCTTTTTTGGAATCATATTTTTTCGAAATCATTTTTTTTCAGAATCATAGTTCGGATTCACTTTTTTCTTAGAGATACAATTTTTTCTTTTTTAAAATACTTTCTCTTGTTTTCAGAATTATAATTCTAATAAGTTTGTGCCAATGATTTTCTTAAGGATGGAAGGTTTAAATTTTGGTTCTATCGAAAACCTGAATCCTACGAGACCACCTATCTTTAATGGTAATGATTACAAATATTGGAGAAATTGTATGAAGACTTTCATTATCAACAATGGGGTTGAAAATTTTGTTATGCGTACTGGTGGATAAAAAATTCCCGACAAGGAAGTTAGTGCTTTTACTAATCAAGAAAATCATGAATACCAACTCAACTATAAGGTACACAATACTTTACTTTGTTCAATGACAATGAATATATATAGACAGATTTCTTCTTGTGAAACAGCTAACTATATATGGAAGAATTTTGAAGATACACATTTTGGTACATCTAATGTTATTGAGACTAGAAGATCCATGCTCAGAGGTGAGTATTATGGATTCAATTTTCCTTATGGAAAACAAATTTGTAAGTTGAAATAGAGATTCATGACTGTTGTAAATAACTTACAATCAATGAGAGAGAATGGTATAGATAATGAAGCCCTTGTTGACAAGATCATATATATTATGCCCAATGAGTGTGAATCAATGATGAATAATATTGATGAGAATAGAAAGGTTACTCAAATTTCTCTTGATGAACTATTTGAAACACTTCATCAAAATGAGACTAGAATGAAGAGAGATGCTGACAACATAAAGAAGAAGATTGGGAATGGTAGTGTTGATTTTACTACAACTTCAAATAACATGAAAGCTAAGACTCTTGATAGAGTTACTAGATCAAAATCTAAAAGGGTTATTATCCTATCAGAATCTAGTGAGAGTGACGTATTAGAAAATGAGATAGCTAATCTAGCTCGAAGGATGAACAAGATAGATAGACAGAGAAATTTCCAATCCAAGTATAGGATGAAGGAAAGGAATGATAAGAAAGATTAAGAGGTCACATTATAAGAATTCATGAGATATGGACACATAAGACCTGATTGCCCTATGCTCAAGAAGAAAGAAAGAAAATAGAGGCATTCTGAAAGGAATAGAAAGAAGTATTACAAGACCAAAGATAAGAAAGTTCTAAAAGCTAAAGACACTTGGAGTGCCAGTGGTGGTGACTCTTAAGATGAATCTTCAGATTATGAATCTTCTGGACAGAATAATATTGGTCTTATAGCCAGGCTACCTATTGATAATCATTTCATGATGGAAAAGGAACATAATGTTGAATCATTGACCAATGTTTGTTTAAATGCTAATTATAGTAAATATTATAACTCTTCTGATGAGGAATCTTCTTCTGATGAAGAAAATACTTTACCTACCTATGAAGAAGTTTCTAGGATTTCTGAACTTCTTGAGATTGAGAACTCAAAACTCATGAAAAATCATGATAAAGAAAACTCTAGGAATACTATTCTTTCTAAGGAAACATCAGATATTTTTAAAGATCTTGATAATAAAAATGATGATTTTGAATGTATTTCAATAAATATTTAGGAAGTAAGTTCTGATAAGAATAATGTTTCTAAAGAACTAGAAAATGTAATTTCTATAAAAGATGTTTTTGAGACTAGCTGTAGTTTAAAATCACAAGTTTTTTAAGACAAGAATCATGTTATAAAACTCAAATCTGAAATAATTTCCTTGAGGATGTTTTTTTAAAACTTTACCCTAGGTAAGGAAAATTTTGATAAAATGTATTCAAAAATCCGACCTCGAAAGAATAATTCTGGTTTTGGTTACACATGTTCTAAACTGTTTTTTAGTACCAACTATTGAGTTCCTCAAAGTGACCCATTCTGCATAATGTGTCAATGTGGTGGTCACTGGGCAATGAATTTTTCATTAAACAAAACCCAATCATTAAGATTTTATAAGGCTTATTTTTATAAGAATATTTGGGTACCCAAAATTTTTCTTTCAGAGATTTGGGATCCATGAAAGTCTTGATTCTGAAAACCTACCTTTTTCTTATTTTCAGAAAAATAGGGAAAGTACCAACAACAATACATGGTACATGGATAGTGGATGTTCTCGATATATTATATGTAACAAAATTTATTTGGAAAATATTGTCAAGATGAAAGGAGGAAAATTATCTTTCAGAGATAATGCTCAGGGAGAAAATATTGTTATAGGTAACATTGTTCTTCTTGAAAAAACCTTGATTTCAAATGTTTTGTATTTTAAAGGTCTTAAGCACAATCTCATTAGCATAAGTCAGTTATGTGATGAAGGCTACCTTGTGAATTTTAGTAATGATAAGTGCTTAGTACACAATTCCAAGGAAGAGTTTATTATTTCTGCCTACAGGCAAGAGAATGTTTACACACTAAACTTAGATGACATTAGGATCCAAGAAATACCTTGCCTTAGTGCAATGGAAGATCATTCTTTGTTATGACATATAAGGTTAGGAAACTATAACCTTATGAACTTATCAAAACATTCTAATAATGGTTTAGTTAAGGATCTACCGGAGCTTAGATATGATTTTTCAAAAGTCTGTGACCTTTGTAAATATGTCAAGCAACATAAATAATGTTTTACATCAATCGGTGAAGTATCAACAACTGATGGAACAGTTGGTGCACATGAATCTTTTTGGTCCAACACAAACTGGAAGCATTGGATGAAAGTACTATGTATTTTTTTAGTAGATGATTACACTATATTTACATGAGATTATTTTCTAGCAAAGATGTCTGAAGATTTTTCTTATTTCAAATGTTTTTGAGCCCATGTTAAAAATGTGAAAACCCTTACATTGAAAACTATTCATAGTGATCATATAGGAGAATTTCAAAATTATGATTTTGAAAATTATTGTCGTAGAAAAGGTATTACTCACAAAATTTCAGCACCCAGAACACCTCAACAAAATGGTGTTGTTTAAAGAAGAAATAGAATATTTCAATAGATAACGAGAACCATGTTGAGTGAGTATTCTGTAGCTAATCATTTTTGGGCTGAAGTTGTATGTACTGCTTGTTATAATATAAATCAAGTTTTAATTATACCATTTCTCAATGAAACCCCTTATTATTTATGGAATGGTAGAAACATAGAATTTCCTACTTTAAGGTTTTTGGTTGCAAAGTATTCATTCAGAATACTAAAGATATCTTACAAAAATTCGCACCAAAATATGATGAAGGAATTTTCATAGGCTACTCCACAACCTCTAAGGATTATATAGTTTTCAACAAAAACACTTGCACAGTTGAAGAGAAGGTACATGTAAAATTTGATGAAACTGGTCCTTTTATTTTCAAACAACCCCAACATACATCTTCGGATGCGTTTTCAAAAACTGATTATCATCATTTGATAGGAAATCCTTCCGATAAGTAAACTGTACAAGAAGATACTTCTAAAACATTTACCCTAGAATATGTCCTACCCTATGTTGATGAACATGTTTTACAAAACCCAAACCAGTCATTTCTAAAGAATCATCCTAGTGATAGTATCATTGGTGATGTGAGTCAACCTGTAAGGACTAGAAGTTCCTTATGAAATGAAGTAGACAATATAGCATTTCTTTCCCAATTAGAACCAAAAAGTACTGATGAAGCTTTAGGTGATGATGATAAGATTAAAGCCCTGGAATATGAAATAAATTAATTTGAAAGGAATAATGTCTGGACCATGGTTAAATGACCTAAGGAAACTTCGTTCATTGGAGTAAAATGGGTCTTTAGAAATAAATGTGATGAAATGGAATCATCATAAGAAATAAAGCTAGATTATTTGCTAAAGGATATAATAAACAAGAAGGAATAGAAAATGATGAATCCTATGATCCAGTAGCTAGACTAGAATCTATTCGTATTCTACTGCCTTTGCAGCATTCTTCAATTTTAAACTTTTTCAAATGGATGTGAAATGTTCTTTATTTAATGGTTATGTTCAAGAGGAAGTTTTTTTTGAACAAAATCCTAGCTTTGAAGAAACAAAACATCCTGATCATGTTGTTAGACTTACCAAAGCATTGTATGGACTTAAACAAGCCCCACGAGCTTGGTATGATAGACTTACAGGATTTTTGCTTCAAAATAACTTTGTTAAGGGAAATTAAAATCCAACCATTTTTATAAATAAAGATATGAAAGGCATTTTTATTGTTCAAATTTATGTTGATGATATTATATTTAGTTCAACTCAAGAATCCTTAACAGATTCCTTTGCGGATCTAATGAAATATGAGTTTGAAATCAGTATGATGGGTGAGTTAACATTTTTCTTGATTTTCAAATTTCACAAAAACCAGAAGGAATCTATATATCCCAATATAATTATATTAATGATATTCTTAAAAAGTATGGGTATGACAACACTAAGATTATATGTACTCCTATCAGTACCACAAACACAATTGATCTTGATGAAGCTGGGAAACCAGTAGATCAAACATCTTTTAGATATATGATAGGAATTCTACGTTACTTGACATCTATTCGACTAGACTTGATGTTTTTAGTATGCTTATGTGCAAGATATCAATCCAATCCTATGGAATCTCATTTAAAAGAAGTGAAAACAATTTATCACAACTTAAAGGGAACCATGGATTTAGGACTCTTTTATACCTCTGGAAATGATTTTGTTTTAATTTTTTTTTCAGATGCTGAATTTGGTGGATGTAGATTGGATAGAATGAGTACATTTGGAACTTGACATTTCTTAGGAGATGTATTAGTTTCTTGGTCATTCAAGAAGCATCATTTTGTAGCACTCTCCACTTCTGAAGCTGAATATGTAGCAGCTAGAAGTTATTGTGCTCAAGTGTTGTGGATGCAACACACACTCACAGATTATGGATTTAGTATCACTAAGACTCAAATTTTGTGTGATAAAACAAGTTCCATTTCCATTCGTAAAAACTCTTCACATCACTCTCGTTCAAAGTACATAGATATTAGGCATCACTTTCTTAGGGATCACACACTAATAGGTGATATCATTCTTCAATTAATCAGAATGCAGGATCAACATGCTGACATTTTTACAAAATCGTTACCCTACGATAGAATTGAGTACATTAAACAAAATATAGGAATGATAACCGTGAGGTAATATTCCTTCATTAACATCACGTTTAACCATTCTCCTTACAGAAATAAACTTATTTTCGTAGGGGGGTACATTTTTTTGTTACCATTTTAAAAAAAATTGTAATTATTCTTTCAAAAAATTTCGTAATGAGTCTTCAAAATTTTTCATAATGAGTCTTTCAAAATTTTTCATAACAAGCCTTTTAAAATTTTCGTAATGATGTTTTCATACTGGAAATTTTTGCAAAGAAGTTTTGAAACTGGAAATTTTCATAATGATGTTTTCGTACTGGAAATGATCATAATGAGAATTTTCATAATGGGAATTTTCATAATGAGAATTTTCGTAATGGAAATTTTCGTACTCATATTTCTTCATAGTGAGTTTTTTGTAGTGATTTGTTCGTAGTGAGATTTTTGTAGTCAAATTTTCTTCAAGAATAATATCACCTATTACGAATAAACTTCTTAGCCAATCCGAAAGGTTTGTTTTTCCTTTCTCATGTTTTTGTAGTCATTTTTAGTTGCTGGTAGTTTCTTTTTCTTATAAAATTTCATGGATTCATTTCATCTTAAATTCGAATGTTTTTCTTAAAACCTCAAAAGATCAGATTCAAGATTTCCTTGTAGGTATGTTTTAAACCGTCAGATCAGATCAGAGTGTTTTTCAACCGTTAGATTGGTTTTGGAAGGTGAAAGGTCACCAGCATCGCTTATATAAATGGGAACCCTATAGTTGTCCCACATCAATTCTAAAGACCTCCTGTGTTGAAGCTCTGCCTCAGTTCTTAAATCCCGTTCTGAATCTTTTAGTGCTCCTCCATTCCGAATGTCTGAAGAATCCACTTCTCAAGAAATGTCTACCACGAAGCCAAGTTCAAAATGGAACGTGTACAGAGAAAGACTGGTCCATCCTAACTTTTATAAGTACAATTCTAACATCTCTAAGAACATCAAGTTGAATGGTTGGGAAGATGTATGTATATATAATACAAGTGTTCAAGATGTGGTCTATCTGAATTTACTTGTAGAGTTCTATGAATTAGCATGCATCTATTAGGAAGAGGGAAGATAAAAATTTTCTTTCATGTCTTTTGGTAATACTTACAAACTTACATAGACCAAGGCAACAAGCTTAGTGGGACTGGCATATGATAGAGAAGCTGAATTTTTCTCACATAAACATCTGGATGTTCAAGGCAGTTTTGTTAAGGTGAAGGCCTTGGAGTGTCTTGGGCTTGATGATGTAAATATAGCCATGATTGCTCAACTATAATCTAATAATCAGATCCTTCGCCTATGGGTACAAGGTTTATTGGTTCCGAGAAAGGGTGACAAAGATACCCTGAAGAAAAGTGATATATATTTCTTATAATTCATGGTGAATATAAGAAAAATCAACATGATGAGGCATGTTCTTATGCAAATCAAGAACATCAAGGAGGGAAATTGGAGATCTCAAATCATCATGTACCCTACCTTACTATCAAAGCTGATAGTTCGGTATCAGGATTCATTCATGATTTCATGTAAGTCTAAGGCTCGGAATTGCAAGCTTATGCTTTTCATTGATGGTACCTCTAAAAGGGTGAATATGGCATATTCCAAAGAAATCGGAGAGTTTTATGATTTTCCAGATGAAGAGGCTGAAACCAATTCGATAAATGTGGAGAATGTAGAGCCAGTGAAGAAGGTTGGTAAGAAGAGGAAATTAAAAGAAGTGGTTGATGAAGACAAGACCCCCAAAACTAAGGAAACCCAATCCACCCCTCCCAAGCCGAAAAAACTGAAATCATATCCAGATGAGGTGGCTTCTAAATGGAGGGAATATATGAAGAAAAGGAAAGAAGGGTATCCATATTTCGGATTGGACCCTGCTGAGGCTAAGGCCTTAAGAGAAAAATATACGTATGAGTTAGAGAAATAGGCCAAAGAGAAGAAGATGAAGAAGACAATGTCCAAATCAAAACTTGTACAATCCCTTTTGAGAGACACAGATGCAGCTTTTGAGAAGATTCTTGTACTGAGAAACTTTCTTTTTGAGCCATTACGGGAGACCCATGTAAATAATTACATCACTCTGAAAAAGTCTAAAGGGAAAGAGGTTGTTGAAGGAGTAGAGAAAGGAGCTGGTGAAGAAGTAGAGGAAGAAGACGTTAAAGAAATTGATAAATAAATGGAAGTAGAAGAATAAGAAGAAGTATAACAAGGAAGTGGTGATCTAGATGACTTTAATAAACAAGTGGAATATTGTCAAGAGAAGGCAAACCAATCAGAAATACTATCACTCTGAACTTATGAGCCTGATACCTCAAAGCTTGTCACTCTGGGAAAGGGAGATAAGAAAGGTAGTATGGAAGACTATGACAATGAAGACGAGAAAGAAAATGAATTTTCTAAGGAAGAAAGCTATGAGAAGAAGTTTCTTGAAGAAGGAGCATAGAAGGGGAAACCTGATGAAAACAAGTTAGTTCAACTATCTGAAAGTGAGGAAGAATCTTTTGTTGAAGAACCCATTTCGAAAGTTGATAAGGGTAAGCAAGTGATTATGGACACCCCAACACATGATATCATAAGGAAGAAGGACGTTAGTGACTCTTCATGAAGAATATTGGTGGAAATTGAAGAAGAACAATCACCAAGAAAAGTGTTTGATTCGTAATCATCAGCATTGGGTCATGATTTTGTTGTCGAGTCTTTGAAGAAATTGGTAGACAACATTCCGATCTTTCCCACCATAGAATCCAGATGCCAAGTTCTTCAACACATCCTAAATCATAAGTCAGAAACCTTATCCATGGTTATGGATAATTGTGTGATGGTTGAGGCTTGTCATAAAAACTTCCTTATCAATTATGAGGTCCACAGAAAACCATGCATAAAAATCACATTATAGTCAAAGAAAATTGGTGAGGATTTTTTAGAGCTTGATCATTTTCAAAATGATGTTAAAGAAACTTTTGACACCATGGATGAAAATATGAAGAATCTTCAGGATACACTGACCCTTGAGTAGAATACTCAGAATCAAAAGGTGAGGAATCTGAATGGGAAGATTAACTCAGTTTCACAAAACTAGAAAAGGGAAAGGGATCTCCGTATTGAGATTGAAGAGAAGCTTGTGAAGTAGGATGAAATTATTAAGGCATAGTATGAGGCTCTGGAGGCTCATGATGAAAGTATTAAAGCCTTATAAAAACAAGCTAAGGAGGACCAGAAAGTCTTGATGAATCTGAAAACCATGTTGAAGAAGTTAATCCCCAAGGAAAAGGAAGAAAAATATGCCAATCTGATTTTTTGTTGTAATGTCTTTCCTTGAAAAAACTCTTTCAATTATAATTAAATCATTCCTTGTTTGTATCTTGTGTTATTGTGTACTAATGTTTCAGGTTCTTTATTTCTTTTTCAGTCCCTCAATTATTTGTGAAAATCATAAAGGGGGAGAAGGAAAAAGAACTACTCAAAAGAGGGAGAAGGAAAAATCTAAAAGGGAGAATAAAAATTTCTATGTTAAGAACTTTCCTTAAGTAAGGAGGAGTTTCTCGTTACTATGTTTTTCATTCCTATGATAATGAAAAATCCATTCCAGAAATCCATAATATAATCTATAGAGTTCCAAATCCTAAGGGGGGTTAGTTGTATTCACCATCATCTATGAACCAAGGGAGATAAGTTTTAATTTCAAAGTCTAAAGAAATTTTTTCTAGGTCCTTATATGATTTTTTGAACGGTTTTTTGTGCTTTCCAGAAGGGGGAGATTGTTGAGTAAATAAGGGGTTCCTTCTAAATTTTCCATTCCTTCTTGTTTTGAAAATCAAAAACACCTTATACTTAAGCAGAACCATATTTTACTTCTATCAGGAAAATTTCCTTCCCAAAAGATTTTTCCCCTACCATATTTTCATTGATCATATCAATATTTTTCTTAAGTATAAAAATCGGATTCATACCTAAAACCTCAAAATCATATAATACTTAGATATGAAGCATTCTGTTTAGGATCGGAATTCTGGATACGAACACTAATGAAGATCAACTCCGAATTCCGGAAAGGAACTCTAATGAAGTTCCACTCCGAATTATGGAAACGAACTCTAAGGATGTTCCACACCGAATTCTGGATACATACTCTAATGAAGTTCCCCTCCAAATTCTGGAAACAAACTCTAATGAAGTTCCACTCCAAATTATGGATATGAACTCTAATGAATTTCCACTCCGAATTTTGGATACGAAATCTCATAAAGTTCCACTCTGAATTCTGGATACGAACTCTTACAAAGTTCAAATCTGAATTATGGATACAAACATTAATGAGTTTGAATCCGAAATTCTAGGAGTTCGACTCCAAACTCTTAGTAGTTTGACTTTGAACTTCAATGATTTCATCTCTGAACTCTTTCTAGTTCGACTTGGAACTTCTATGAGTTCAACTCTGAACTTCTATGAGTTCAAATCTGAACTCTGTAAGTACAGATTATGAATTATAGTGAAACCAGACTCCAAATTTCCTTAGAAAATCAGACTCCGGATTTCTACAGAATTCAGGTTCCAAATTCCTACAAAACAAAATCCAAATATATCTTTATTGTAGACTCTGAATTCTATTTTGGTTAGACTCCGAACTTTTATTTTCATACATTCCAAACATCAATTTTACTTATGTTTACACTTGATTCATTACAAAACGATGTCGTGCTTTCAGTTGTTGAATAACAACTAGTTGAGTGACACGTGTATAGGTCCCTACGAAATTCAAGGAGAAATATGACCGTTGGATGAGGGAGTCGGCTGTTGAAGCTTTGCCTATAAATGAGAGCTCATTTGAATGTCGACAACAACTTTGAAAACCTTAAAATCTGCGCTTACATTCTATTGAAGTGTTTTCTAGAGAGATACCCTCTTATCAACTCTCAATGCTCCGTGTAGAAAGTGTTACCAGCTTGTTCAACTTTTCCTTGTGCCGACATGCTTCGCGCGACTACGATTTTTTCTGATTACAATTGAGGGATTCTGGGGATAGGAAGACAGAGGTTCCAACACCTTGAAGTTGAGGGATTCCGTGCTGAGGAAGACAGAGGTGCCGACAACCTGATAGTTGAGGGCTTGCAGGGATAGAAAGACAGACTCTGATATTCGTATCGAGGGCTTTCCCTGGTGTGGGTAAGACAATATTTCATGAATGTATAAATCAAGGGACCTTTATCCATGGTTGTTGAATACACTTCTCTTTGGGTTAAAAGAGTTATTGTTTGTTACTTGTAGTTTTACTACTTGTTTTTTCTCTGCATTTTGTATTTATAAGGAAAGTATAACTTTATTATACATATTTTCATGTACTCTGATTTAGTTAGATTATATAGGATTTAAGGTAGAATCTTAGCTGGGGAAATCTTTTGTTAAGTTTCATTTTCAGAATCACCTTTCCATAATCTAGCATGTCTTTAGTACTCATAGAGGTCTTGTGAATTATCCTACTTAACATTGTTAAACATATCCATCCTAAAAATTTCCTAATAAATTTTTTAAAAGATACAATTCACCCCCATCTTGTATTTGAGAATATCATTCTTATTTTGATCCTATGTTTGTTGTTATAGAGTATATCATACTCGTAGTCATACCATCCTAGCACTAGTATGACTCAAAATGTGTGTTTCCGGTTTGAAATGGAATTTTAGTTAAAAACACAAGTGACATACTAAAAACCAAGAAAATACATTTAGGTTGTTTTGATACATCAGGGAAATGATCCATCAGTTATTTGTGACATGTAGGAATTAACCACACCTCTATACCATACATAGTGTGACTGATATAACCTTATGTGCATTTTTTGTAAAAATGTCATTAAATTCATTAAAAAGAAAATTTTACATACTCAAAACAAAAAAAATCATTTGAATTGTTTTAATACTTAGGAAAATTATTCATAACTAATTTGTGACATGTTGTAATCAACCGCACCACAATACAATACATGGTGTGTTTGGTATATCTCCAAATTTTTATTTTTATTTAAAGTTGACATTTTTTAATGTATTCATTTATATTAATATATAATTAATTTCATTTTAATATTACTAAGATAAGATTTTTTTTTCGTATATAAGTATATTCATTTTATCAGGTTAATGTAATTTGTTTCGCAATGGATACCATGGTTGATACTTTTTTAGAAGATATCATATGTGATAAAGACGACGAAACATTAATGTTTTCAAATACTTGTGGATCCTAATTTTAAATTAATTATACAAAACATTGTTTGAAATGTACATAGTAGTGTTCTTTTTGTATTCATGATTTAAAAATTATTTCAATTAAATTATATAGTTTGTATATGGGTTATAGGTTGCTGGAATGTACTGTTATAAGAAAATCACATTGCTGTAGGTGGGGGCCTTTATCATTGCTAAAAAAACTACTGATAAAGCCATTACTTTATCAGCGATAAACTAGCAGTGATAAAGGGGTGCCTTTATCAGTTTTTTTTCGCACAGATTAAGGGGACCCGCTTTAATAGCACTGGTGACAAGAATTTTTTTAGCACCATTTAAAGCCTTTTTGAGTGGTGTTAATGGGAATATTTTTAGTAGTGACCCACTCTCTGATAGTGAATACTTATTTTTTCTTCCCAATAACATACTCCCTAAAATTTATTCTTTTTATTAATATGCGTGGAAGGAAAACAAAGAAAGAAGGTCCTCAAGGAGGACGAAGAAAGTGCAGGCCCATGGAATTCCCTTGCACCACACTGATACACTCAAGGTACAGAGAATGAAGGCTATCAAAAATCAAAACGGGCTCCTCCCTCTGACCCAGTCGGGAAAGTCTATCGGCTGCAAAGTTGGATTCCCTCCAACTATGGTGAACAATCATCCCTTGATCAGTCTCTGCCTTGCATCTCCGAATGATGTAGACCAGCACCCATGGGATCCCACGACTGCCTTGAAGAGCCTTGACAAGAACCTCCGAATCGGACTCAACCTCGGTTATCTGCAACCCTCTGCTACTTCAAACCATGGGATCAGAATGAAGGGACCGGACCACAGCGGCCAATGAACAACCTGGGCCATAAAAAGAAATAAAGGCAACATGGATAGAGCCCCAACTGCCAATAAGCAGTACGACGCCTCTCATGGACCCATTCATATAGGAGCCGTCAATATTATGTTTTAGTCCATGACTCGGCGACTGCCACTTAACCCAGGAACCGCTTCCCCTGTACTTCATGCATGGGCGATTGAGGAGATTGCAGATCGTGGCCGACGCCAGTCCACCATTGATGAGATAGGCATGTTCCACGATAAGAGCTCGAAGACGAACCTAAAGGGACCACAGGGAGTGAGGGGTCCCAAGAAGAACCAGGTTACGTGCCTCCCAGATGATCCAATTGATGACAATTAAGATGTGCGATCTAACAGTGCGTTCCATAGCTCTGATGTCGATGCATGTAAACCACGCGGACACAAACTCTTGAGGAGACATGTGGGTGCTACCCAGCAGCTGAGGGTGACTAAAATGTGACCAGAGGAAGGAAGTCCATTAGCCCTAGAAGAAGAGGTGAGGCTTCGTCTCGGTTTGAGGGTTCGCACATCAATAGCACTGCGAAGCAAAGTGCATGCCCTTCTTCTGAAAATTCTCTTCTGTGGGAAGCACCCTGTTACAGACCCTCCAGAGAAGGAAGCTAATCCTAGTGGGAACCTCACTGCACCATATAGCTGGAACCCTCACTTCCATGTTTCGGCCTCGACATAGAATCTCCATATACCCGCTGCTGTTGAATTTTCCCGAGCTGGTCTCCGAGAAGCAGCATAAATCTGGGTCATCACTCATCACAATTCCTTCTGTGAATTAATGAAATTTAAATTCTGTATTTTTTTGTTTTTATTTAAATTCATTTTCATTATATATTTCACCGTTTTTATTTTCTGTTCTGTATATTGCTGCGTTTGGTTTGTGGCCCTTGATCTCATTGCCGCCAAAGCTATCCTGGCCGTCCGTTTGTTTTGAACGGCCTGGCTTCGTGGCAGCCACTCCGTGGCTTCAGCTGTTACGCGGTTAGGGTTAGCAGGGGGTTTCATCACCCCTACGTCGCCCTCTGGTTTGGCGGATATACAGGCAGATTCAATAATTCTCTTAGGCTTGGTGATTCCTCGGTGTCGGAGATCTTCATTCGCTCAAACCAGATCTAGGAGACTCATGCGGCTTCCTTCATCCTCAGCGGAGGATAGATCCCTTGGCCTGCCGATCCCCACGTCGTATGCAGTTCATGGTGGAGCATCCTCGGCATCCTTCTTGTGAAGATGTGCGGTCATGTTTCGGATTCGAAGACTGCAAGTCCAGATCTGGTGAGTCCTTCTCTCAATGAGTTCTGAAGGTTCGAAACGTCCGATCTGAGTAACCTTAAGAGTACAGGACAACCGGGCATAGTCCGGATTTGTAAGTTTTTCTTTTCCGTTCTAGTTTCTTGGGTTATTACACCGGTTCGTCAGATTATTTACTGCTGTTTCTTTATCACCATCTGCTATATCTTGTAATCTGGTTCGTTTTCTTTGAGGATTAATAAATGTGTGCGTGAGGGGTGTTCTTGCCATGCAGTAGGTCCCAAACGGGACCGAAGCACGTAATTCTCGTGTTACTCTTTTAATTTCTGCATTTTCGTTTCTGTATTTTTCACTTTTGTTTGTTCTTGAATCGTCGGCACCGATCCGCTCATTTTTTTGTTCACCGGATGTTTGCGTCCTCTGTTTGCGACCCATCCCACGTAACAAGTGGTATCAGAGCCACAAACGGCTGCTGTTTTGATTCATCCTACCTACTGTTTCTTTGGCTATTGTTATCTTTGTTGCTCCGACAGACCTGCAATCATAGTTTGCAATAACAGTGACATGTTTTCTTCACATTTAGAGTGTGGGTGTTTTCTTGTGATTATTTTGCATAATAAATTTTGTTCACAACCAGCCCCTATGACTGCCACTGTTTGCATTCTGTTATATTTCGCTTATTGCAGTTAGTTCACAATCTGTCCGTGTGTTTACTACTGTTTGTAGACTATTTTTTGAATTCAGTTTCGTGTTATTGCATTTGTTATTGGATGCCAATATTTTGGTAGCCACTATTCAATCCATAAATCTGACCAATTTGTCTATTCAGGTTCTGTTTCAGCCTTCTTGCAATTGTTGATTGCTGTTTTCTGGTTTATAGTCCATCCTGCCACTAGTTCTGCTAACAAATTGGGTTTTCCGTATTCCGCACTGATTATGTTTAATTCTGCCATTTTATATTGCTGTCCTTTAAATCTCTTTTAAGGACCGAAATCATTGCCTTCACCAAATTATTGTTTTCGTTTTTCATAACACATTGTACAGATTTATTTCTAGTGAGTATTGGCCGGTCTTTTGGGGGCATACGCTCTCGTTGTCCCCAACTACTTGGCATCGAACTCGCTGTTTATAAATATGTCTACAATGAGGTATGAAATCGAAAAGTTTGATGGAGATAATGACTTCAATTTATGGCGTATTAAAATGAGGGCATTATTAGTCTAACAAGGTCTTATTGATGCCCTGTCCGGGCCTACTAAACCCATAACAACTGTTAATGAAGCTGGTCAAACGGTAACCGAACACCAACCGATCCCTAATGACACTCTAATTAAAGCCCATAGTTCCCTTTTACTGTCCTTAGGTGATAATGTCCTTAGGGAAGTGGCCTTTGAGTCCACTACTGCCGGCATCTGGCTCAAGTTATAGAAGCTTTATATGACTGCCTCCCTTGTTGGTTGGCTCTATAAGAAGCACCGCATGTTTACCTTTAGGAAGAGACCGGGCACTTCCTTGAAAGCCCATCTTGACAAGTTTAATAAGATCATGCTAGAATTAGCCAATATAGATGTCATGGTAGATGATGAGGATCAGGCTATTATTCTCCTGATATCTCTAGACCATAGTTATAGTACTCTGGTCGAGACCATGATGTATGGTCGTGACTCCTTGACTCTAGAAGAAGTCAAGTCCGCCCTCCTTTCTAAGGACCTTCACTCAAAACCTAAGGCGAAAGGTGAGGCTGAGAGTTTATTCACTAGGGGAAGGCCTCAGGTTAAAAACAAAAAGAAACATTTTAGCAGAGACAAAAGTAGTAATAGCAAAGAACCAAGGCATGATCGAAAGGCAAAGAACAATGATAACAAAGACAGAAAAGTTACTTGCTTCCATTGTGGGAAGCCTGGGCATATTAAGCCCGAGTGTAGAAAGCTTAAGAGAGAGCAAGAACGCGCGCATCCCACTGACCAGTCTCTTATAGTTGACTTCGGTTATGACACAGCCGAAGTTCTAAATGTGTCCAGCCATACACTCGACCGCGAGTGGGTCCTTGACTCCGGCTGCTCCTTCCATATGTGTCCCCATAGAGAGTCCTTCTTAGAGCTGGTCGAGAAAGTGGAAGGGGACGTCCTATTAGGGGATAACAAGAGATGCAAGGTTGAGGGAAGAGGATCTGTGCTGATAGAATTGGATGATCATTCCATCATCACCTTACTTGATGTAAGGTGGGTCCCCATCTTGCAACGAAACTTGATCTCCCTAGGAGTCCTAGATCAAAAGGGATATACCTTTAGATCTGAATCTGGTACTATAAAAGTATCAAAAGGATCGCGAACCATTATTAATGGATCCCTTGTGAATGGTCTATATGTCTTGAATGGCATGACTCATTCAAGACAGTTGGGTAGTGTTTATACCACGAACACTGACAACACTATGCTCTGGCATAGAAGGCTGGGGCATGTAAGCTCCAAAGGGCTTGAAGAACTCAGCAAACAAGGATTGCTGAATGACATCACACCTGCGAATCTCCCATTTTACGAAGATTGTGTGATGGGAAAGGCTAAGAGAGTGACCTTCAATAGATCCTCCTTCATGGTGGCCGCCCCACTTGATTATATCCATTCGGATTTGTGGGGGCCGTCTAGGACCTCCTCTCATGGTGGAGGCTTCTATTTTGTCACTTTTATCTACGATCACTCCAGGAAAGTTTGGGTATACATCCTCAAAAATAAATCTGATGTTTTCCAAACATTCAAAACCTGGAGAGCCACCGTCGAGAATCAAACTAGGAAGAGAGTTAAGACCTTGAGGACGGATAATGGGCTTGAGTACCTATCCACTGAGTTCATTCAATACTATGAGTCTGAAGGTATCAAGAGGCACAGAACTGTTAGGGAAACTCCCCAACAGAATGTCCTAGCAGAAAGGATGAATCAGACTATCCTTGAAAGAGTCCGTAGCATGCTTTCTCATTCCGGCCTCCCTAAATCCTTTTGGGCCGAGGCCACATGCACTGTTGTGCACCTGATTAACAGGTGTCCCTCCTCTGTGAATCAATTCATTACCCCGGAAGAACTCTGGACCGGCAAGCCCCCATCATATTCCTACTTAAGGGTCTTCGGGTGTACAGCCTATGCCCACATCAAGACTGACAAACTTGAACCAAGGGCCCTCAAGTGCATCTTTGTTGGTTATCCCGATGGAGTTAAAGGGTATAAACACTGGGTGGATAAGTCGGGATACCAACGATGCATTATTAGTAGAGACGTTGTCTTTCATGAGTCCTCTGCTCCTAAGACCAGGATTGACACACCTGACAGTTCTGATCCAGACTTTCATAAGTCTGATGAACATGAGTCATCTACTCATGTTGAGACTGATGTTCAGTCTATTCCTGCTCCTCCTCAGCCCATTGATGCGGCTAACTCTGAGATGAGTTCAGGTTCAGACTCAAACTCTGGACCTTCCACCGATCATCAAGATTATCAGTTAACCCGAGATAGACAAAGGAGAGTCTCTAGACCTCCTGCTCGGTTTAGCCAGTATGATATGGCATCATATGATTTTCATGTGGCCCAGGATCTCATCGATGATGATCCTCAATCGTATAGGCAAGCTCTAAAAGATAAGGATTCAAAGCATTGGATCATAGCCATGAATGAAGAGATGAAATCTCTAAAGAAAAATCACTCCTGGACTGTTGTTCACAAGCCTGTGAATGCTAATGTGATTGGGTCCAAGTGGATTTATAAGAGAAAGGAAGACAACACAGAGGGAAATAAAGTGAGGTTTAAAGCTAGGCTAGTCGCCAAAGGATTTCTTCAGAGAGAGGGAATCAACTATGCTGAGATTTTTCCCCCGTTGTCAAACACTCTTCTATTCGGCTCTTATTAGCCTTCGCTTCCTATCTCGATCTGCACATCGAGCAACTTGATGTTAAAACTGCCTTCTTGCATTGGGATTTGAATGAAAAACTCTATATGAAACCTCCTGATGGTTATTCAAAGGATTTCAATTCCAACCAAGTCTGCCTTTTGAATAAGTCCATGTATGGTTTAAAACAGGCATCAAGGCAATGGTACAAGAAATTTGATTCTTTTATGTTAAATAACCAATTTACCAGGAGCCAGTATGATGCTTGTGTCTACTTCAAGTCTATTCAAGGTTGTATGATTTACCTTTTGCTTTATGTAGATGACATGCTTATCATATGTAAGAATATGAGTTTTATCACATCAATTAAATCCCAATTGAAAGGCAACTTTGAAATGAAGGACTTAGGTGCAGCTAAGCAGATTTTAGGTGTTGAAATCATCAGAGATAGACCTAATAAATTGCTCTACATATCTCAGCATGCTTAAATTTTAAAGATCTTGAAGAGGTACATGTTTGAATCTCTCAAACCTGTGAATGTACCTCTTGATCAACACTTAAAATTGTCTTTGACACAAGCACCCACTGCTGATGATGATGTGCAATTTATGTCTAAAATTCCATATGCTAGCATTGTTGGTAGTATAATGTACTCTATGATTTGCACCAGGCCTGACATTGCTTTTGCCATCTGCACCCTCAGCAGATTTATGGCCGTTCCTGGGAAGCCCCATTGGCATGCTCTCAAATGGCTTCTTAGATATTTATCATGTTCATCTAATTTGTCTTTATGATTTGGTAAAAATGTTGATACTTCTAATATTTTGGTAGGTTTTGTAGATGCTGATTATGCAGGTAACATTGACACCAGAAAATCATTGACTGGATATGTGTTTACTGCCTGCGGTGGGGATATCTCATGGAAGTGCAACATGCAGTCCGTTGTTGCCCCCTCCACCACTGAGGCCGAGTACATAGCACTCACCGAGGCGGTAAAGGAAGCCTTATGGCTTAAAGGCTTGTCTTCTGAACTCAAGCTCTTTGATTCAACTATTAATGTTTTCTCAGATAGTAAATCTGCATTACATATTTCTAAAAATTTAGTTTTCCATGGTAAATCAAAACACATAGACATTAGATTACATTTTATTAGAGATGTGATAGAACAAGGAACCGTGTCTGTCAATAAGATACACACTGATAAAAATCCAGCTGATAGTTTGACTAAAGCTGTCATTTTATCTAAGTTCAAATATTGCCTAGATAATTTGAACTTGGTTCCTGTTCCGTAATCCTAGGTGCAAGAACATCCCTGAATTTAATTAAAAATGGTGGAGTTTTGTCAATTAATGAAATTTAAATTCTGTATTTTTTTGTTTTTATTTAAATTCATTTTCATTATATATTTCACCGTTTTTATTTTCTGTTCTGTATATTGCTGCGTTTGGTTTGTGGCCCTTGATCTCATTGCCGCCAAAGCTATCCTGGCCGTCCGTTTGTTTTGAACGGCCTGGCTTCGTGGCAGCCTCTCTGTGGCTTCGGCTGTTACGCGGTTAGGGTTAGCAGGGGGTTTCATCACCCCTGCGTCGCCCTCTGGTTTGGCGGATATACAAGAAGATTCAATAATTCTCTTAGGCTTGGTGATTCCTCGGTGTCGGAGATCTTCATTCGCTCAAACCAGATCTAGGCGACTCCTACGGCTTCCTTCATCCTCAGCAGAGGATAGATCCCTTGGCCTGCTGATCCCCATGTCGTATGCTGTTCGTGGTGGAGCATCCTTGGCATCCTTCTTGTGAAGATGTGCGGTCAAGTTTCGGATTCGAAGACTGCAGGTCCAGATCTGCTGAGTCCTTCTCTCAATGAGTTATGAAGGTTCGAAACATCCGATCTGAGTAACCTCAAGAGTACAGGACAGCCGGGCATAGTCCGGCTCTGTAAGTTTTTCTTTTCCGTTTCAGTTTCTTGGGTTATTACACCGGTTCATCAGATTGTTTACTGCTGTTTCTTTATCACCATCTGCTGTATCTTGTAATCTGGTTCGTTTTCTTTGAGGATTAATAAACGTGTGCGTGAGGGGTGTTCTTGCCATGCAGTAGGTCCCAAACGAGACCGAAGCACGTAATTCTCGTGTTACTCTTTTAATTTATGCATTTTCGTTTCTGTATTTTTCACTTTTGTTTGTTCTTGAATCGTCGGCACCGATCCGCTCATTTTGTTGTTCACTGGATGTTTGCGTCCTCTGTTTGCGACCCATACCACATAACACCTTCAAATAGGATCATCATCCCGAGGTTTAAGAACGCCTGAATGATGACATAGTGATCACATGCATCCTGGAAGGAGATATCAGGGCATGGGCAACCTGGAAAAGCGAGGAACTCACCCATCCAGTTGGTGTTCCAGAAGCTGATGTCCCCATGGCCAACCTCCCACCTTGTGTATTTATACAAGGATTCAAGATGAGAAAACATGCATTTTTCTAAGACAGAAGACCCCTGTGTGACTGCCGCCGCTTGCATTTATAACACATGTTGAAGCATTTAGCCCAGAGAGTCTCCCTGCCCATGATCTCCCAACCCAGCTTCTCCTGTAAACAGAGGATGGTTTCCTGAATGTCGCGGAGACAGACACCTCCATCCTCCACAGGGCGATCAAGTCACTTCCAAGATGCCCAATGGCATTGCCCTTCCCTCTTCACATCCAAAAATAATAATTCACAATTTTTTCCATCCTTTCAACAATGCCTTTTGGAGGCTTGATGATAGAGAAAGTGTGCATGGGAATGGACGTGAGGGCGCTGTTAATCAGCAGACTCGCCCTCCAAAAGAGAGTAGCATGTTCTTCCAGCTGAAGATCCTAACAAGGAGACAATCAAGTATGTCATTGATGTGTTGTTTTCTAATGCTGCCATAAGATATTGGAACCCCAAGGTACAGCATCAGAAACTACTTTCTTCTGCACCTGAGGATTTGCTGAATCTCCCTGCACCTTCTCTCCAAGAACTTCTCCGGGATAAACACATGACTCTTCTCGGTGTTAATCTCTTGCCCACTAAGACTGGAATAGTTACCAAGAATTCCTCTGAGATGGAACAAGGATCAACGACGACCATTGGTAAACAGAAATATATCATCAGCAAACATCATGTGTGAGTTACAACCTGTATTGACTCTTCTATGAAATGGTTTCAACTTGCCTTCAACCATGCAGCAGTTCATGTTTCAAGACAGGGCTTCCTGGGTGAGCACGAACAGGAATGTTGACAACAGATCCCCCTGCCTGACACCTCTAACGG
Source organism: Viscum album (assembly GCA_963277665.1). Classification (NCBI taxonomy): domain Eukaryota; kingdom Viridiplantae; phylum Streptophyta; class Magnoliopsida; order Santalales; family Viscaceae; genus Viscum; species Viscum album. The sequence goes on from OY728126.1 coordinate 311,797,774, forward strand.
ACATAAAGAAACCAATTCTTTTTCCCATTAAAAAGACCAAAATACTAGGTGAAGAGTAACAACTGTAGCAGATGTTGCAGAACCGATCATGGAAGCCCAGCTTCCTCATGGTGCGAATGATAAAACACCATTCCATGTTGTTATAAGCCTTATTCCTATCAACTAGTAGAATAACGTTTGAACCTACCACCCTATTGTTGATGTTGTGAACCAATTCGCTAGAAATACCAACCGCCCCTTTGATTCTTAGGCCCTTGATGAATCCATGTTGCTCCTCAGATACCACCTTGGGGATAATCCTAGTGATTGTCCTCCCAATAACCGTGGCCAAAATTTTATATGACACGTTACAAAGACATATTGGTCGGAAGTGCTTGACGCGAGTAGGGTTTTTCATTTTTGGGATAAGAACCACCCATTAAGAGGAGATTCCCTTGTTTAAACAACCACCACCAAAGAAATACTGCACCACCTCCACAACATTCCAGCCAAAAATCTCCCAAGAAGCACTATAGAAGGAGACCAGAAACCCATCTGAGCTAGGTGCACTGTCCGCTAGCATACTCAAAACCGCCTCCCAGATTTCCTCATCCTGGGGGGAAGAAGAGAGATTGGTGTTGTCCGATCCATTAACCAGGATATGCATGCTGCTCAAGAACCCATCACTGTCCTCGACATCTGTTTCGATGCTAGAGGAGGTTTCCCCTACCAGAATACCCTCAAAGTTCTCTAAGGACATTCTCCCCGCCATACCCACATCTGAAGTGAAGGAGCCGTCCTCAAGTTGCAGATTAATCTTCATGCTTGTCCTCTCTTTGATGCACGCCTGAAATAATTCATTGTTACGGTCACATTCCTTTAACCACCTAGCCATGGGCCTCTGCTTAAATGATCTCTCCATTTCCAGAAGCCTCTCTACCAGTGCTATCTTCTTGTTGCAGACAATAGAAAAGGTTTTTTCCTCCCAATTGTCCAGAAAGGAGTCCTACAATCCATCCACCTCCAGTTGCATGCTTTCCACCCCTTTAGAAGGTCCCATCTGCTCAGTCCACCATCTTCGAATATCCTACTTCAATCATTTGATATGGTTCGTCAAACCATCCAAAGACTGCTTCCTTTCTTCCTTAAGCCAAGAGTCTCTAAGCAGCTGCACGAAGGACGTATCACGATTCCACTCACTAGAGTAGTGGAATGCAGGTCCCACAACTGCTTCTCGATGGATATCAACCAACAGAAAAGCATGGTCAGAGAGCAAGCGAGTGAGATGGGTGACCGAAGATTTGGAGAAAAGATCTAATCCAAGCATGTTGGTGAAGCATCTGTCCATGCGACTCTAGATGCGGTCCCTTCCACTATGATTGTTTCACCAGGTGTATTTGGCCCCCGTGAAACCCAAATCCAGTAGTCCTGCATGCGTTATAAATGCCGGAAACACAAGCATGCTTTCGTGGTTAACAATGAAACCTCCCCTTTTCTCTGAAACGTCCTTGATAGTGTTGAAATCCCCTCTTATGAACCATGGTAAAGATCCATCTTGTAAGTCTTGAATATGACTCCATAAATCTCTTTACAAGAAAACGTGTACTCGCGTACACAAAGGAGAATAGAAGATCAACGCTACCAACAGATATATTAGTGTTGATGCACTACGACATCTAGTTGACAGCCTCCACCGAGATGTTACTCTTCCAGAAAATCCAAATCTGGGAATTGTCAGGGCTCCCATGCAGGCAGTTGGGAAAGCCAAGATTTTTTCCAAGCCTCAGTAGTTTATCAGAGCTCATCTTCAGTTTCAGAATGACTAATAGGGATGACACACAAACATGACACACAAATATATTCAATAGTGTCTAACCGTTTCTTGATCATTGTTTCTTCTTCATTGAAAAAACAAAATGCATAGAATCACTATCTTACAATAAAACTAGAATATAAAAACTCTTTTGTGATTATCAAGACAATAATGATCATCTCAACACAACATCATCACAATTAATTCTTCTTATTGGATACACAATGATAATAGTGAATGTAGTATCATTTATCTTCTATTCTTCTTGGTGCGGTAGATGTATATTCAACTAGATTACACCGATCATTAAATGTTATGAAATAATGATCTTTTACATAAAAAAATTAATCTCAACCAAATTATATCATGCTCACTTCATGCATGTAATGCATAATGTATAACAAGTGGAGCCCAGGTACATTTATCAATGTATTATTATTTTATGTGAAATATTCAATAATGTTTTGGGTATTTAAAATGCATAACCATTTCTGTATATATGAGTCATTATATATTAATGCAAACATACATGAAATTTTTTACTTCCTCCTTGTCTCTTTATACAACACATGTTGGGGTGTCTCAAATCATGCACATGAGTGTATGTACTCACTGTCTTATCCTCCTTGCAAACCAGACCTACAAACACTGTCCTGTAATATATCACCATAGAGAACTCATAGACTGGGGTATTTTAAATCATTCACATGAGTGAATGTGATTCATTCAGGCACACACTACCCGATGTCTTCATCCGTTCTAATTCTACACACAAAACACTCATGAAAATAGTGAGGTTCCTTATCCTGAAAATTGGGGCACGATATATTCATGTATACTTCGCGCAAGATGATAGCTTCATAGAACATGTTCTTGGAAATGAACTGTGATAGTATTCAACTGAAGCACTCACTTGAAATATCAATGTCCTTTGAGAAACATGATGAGGGTGTTAAAAACCAATTTTGTGTCCACAATCCTTTTTTCTTTTCTTAGTGTGCAAAACTTCTTTTCATTTGGTGTGAATATATATTTCACAAAACAATAATAGCTGGTAGGACTCCATTTCCATTTAAAGCCTAAAAATATCATCTCTTTGTGAAACATAAGCTCATAGAGACGTTGTTTTGCAAATAAAATGAGAGCATTTAGATTTGTGAGTGGAGGAACCTTTCTTAAAGTTGATGCCTATCCTTTTATAAGAATGGATCACCAGTTATTATTCATTTAAACACCAAATCAAATCCCACATAAACTGTAGTGAAAAGACTGAGATAAATATTACCAAAGATCATAGAATTGAATAATTTATACATGGATTAATTAAACATTAAGAAACCTGGCATTTTCCTTCATGAGTGGCCTTTACCTCTATGTTGGGATCCTCGCATGCATACATTTGTGAAATGAATACATGCCATATTTCTAAATGCCAATGATCAAATTGTCCCCTAAAACTACATTTTCAATTTGATCAATACATCTCCAAATTAAATCATGCAAATGATGTAACATTATTTTCAATCACGTTCAACTGATAATAATGAACTCTGATATATCATGATGGCTTCGGGGTTGAAAGATGGTGGTTCGGCCTCTTCTCCGGTGAACCAATGGTGTCATTGAGGGAAGATAAGAGACGACTGATGATGGCGTTGTTTAAAAAACATGTCCCATTTTGAATACAAATTCCATAGAGATTGGATGGCACTGATTCAAATCAATGGGGTGAGGGATGCGATGGAAGGTGGTGATCGATCCAATTTTATTTAAACTGGGGAATAGTACACATAAACCCCATCCCACATCAAAATATCCCCAAGTTTTTCTATGCTTTATAATTCATGTGTTGTATGGTGAGGCTACAAATTCTACTCTCCCCCTCCCACTACCCCCACAAAGCCTAGTGAGCATCCCAAGAGCTTTCTTACACACAAAATTTCTTATGAGGCATGTGGTATGGCCTCCATGGTTGACCTAATGTTGAATATGTGCTTTCAGTTGAGGCTAGATAGTCTGCTTACTAGGCTAGCCATATTCAATATCAAATACATGGCTACCTATTCAAGAACTCTTATATATAAATTTTTCCCACCCACAAACTTCTATTCACAAATCCTTCCAATAATCATTCATATTCATATATTATTTATTAAATATAAATTCAAAACAACTTCTTTATCATAAAGAACTCATGAAAACAATACTTACGCCAAATGGTTCCCTTTCATGAAAATTATAATTTAAATAAAATTAAACATAGATCATTCTTGAAAAACCCTCATGCATTTTTTATTCATCATGTGGAATCTTTTCTTTCTATTTTTCACTAGTCTCTACTTGTACATACTCCATTTTTCTAAATCATTTCAAATCTTCTAGCTTGATAAGTAACATATCATTAGGAACAATTGGTGAAATTTTGAATCTTCCATATGGGTTCTTCTGAGTGGAATCCCTCTTAGTAGTTATTTTATACACACCACCCTTCAACATATTGGTATTAGACTCCAAGGTCTTCTCACCATTCTTCTTTGATACCTTCTTTGGAGGATTTCTATTCAAAAAAATTCTTCTAATATCTTCCAAAGGTTTCTTCTTCATTCCCAGTATGATTTTATGATATTATATTCTTATCAGCTATGGATACAAGTTGAGATGACAATGTACCAACCATGTCACCACTACCATTTCTTGCATCACATATGTTATCAAGCATTCCAAATCTATTTTCAGTATAAAAATGCTTTTGGACCTATGGAAGTTTATTCTTAATATCTAGCTAGAACTCCCTTGAGATAGGATTCCTTTGTGCTTTTACATTTTAAGGATTTTACCTACAATTTAATTCACAATTCCCAAATCTATTGCAGCACCATCATTAACCCACAAATATTTATTTCTTGATATCTTATGTATTATATTGATGGGTATTTTTCATGATTGGTTATGCTCTCTATGTGGAACTAATTTCTAAGTTCTCTTTCCTATCCACCCTATTCATGGTGGTAGGATTCTTCTCACCTTTCTTCATTGATACTTTTTTAGTTCGTGTTCTACAACTTGCACTGTTCATGATAACAGGTTTAGAAACATTAATACAAGTTGATATGGATGGTACCTGTTTCTTCTCAGCTACTTGTGATAGATCATTGAATGATGTAATCATTTTATTATCACATATGTGATGTATTAAAAACATAGGATCCTTATTGAGCATTGATTAACAACAATAACTATGTCCTCCTTTTGTGGAGACTCAATATATGTATTCTTAAGAGTGGACAACTGAACTTACAATTCTAGACACTTCATATTGAGGATAATTTTCTAATATTCAATTATAATCATCTTTTATTTACATTACTTTTTCATTATATCAATTTCATGTTCATGAAACTTAACTTTTTGGGAATCAAAGAGTCACGTTCCTCAATCTTCATGGATTTTTTTCCAATTGTAAACCCTTGACGTCAAAGCTATTTTTAAATTTCTCTTAATGTGCATGGATATTTTATTCTATGGTATTTTTGACTCTGTATTTATATTTATATTATTTGATACAATTTGAAGAATTTAATTCAATCTCCCTCTTTGTTTCTTCAAAGGTTCCAACATCTCCAGAGAGCATTAAATATTCTATAATTTTTTCATGCAAGTGCTTCTCCAAAACATCAGCTTCTCCCTCCATATGGGTGATCTCTTCATACATTATTTTAAATACTCCACAATAAAGGGATTCTATTTCTTCAAGAATACCATGAAAAATAACAATTAATCTATCAAAATATATTTTTTTATAGGTTGTAGATTGATCATTATCACCACTTGTGATAACATCTTTATTTTGAGGAAAAATTTCAAATAAACTAAATCATTCTTCATGATGGCTAGAGGTATGAAGGTTATCCATATTCTTAGTGGAAGTTTGATGCACCTGCTCATAAAATTACAAGCCTTATATATCTTCATTATCAATGAGACATAAAGAAACAACTACTACCACTTTTTAGATAAGAGATACTTCTTCTTCAAATTTCTCCACTCTTTCTTTTTACTGTACATAATGGTTTTGGAAGATGAAGAGTTATTCTTAGAGGTAATTGAATCTTCACTAAAACTACACTTCACCGTTGACTTATAAAAGAATATCAAATCTACCAAATAGAATAAAATCACTATAGTGAATCTTACAGAGGAGAAACTTCCCGCTAATACCACTTGAAAATAAATGTTTTGGGATATACCTAACATTGATAGGGGTGAATCAATGTTGGGTAGTTTTTAATTAATTTCCCACTTTTTATCCATGTACTTGTTATACCTCTTAGGATCTTGATTCAATTATTCTATTTTCCCTATCACATACATGTATATGAAAGTAGTAAATATAAGAAACAATATTTTTAAAGGGTTTACTACTCAATATGAGTAGCTAGTCCTTAGTATGTTTTGGAAATGATCATTACCACAAAACCACTAGAAAGTAATCCATTGAATGTGGTTAAATATAGTAAAAAATACCCTTTAACTTGAAATGAACTATAGTCAATTGATTGTGGATGTTTTACATCTGTTAGATGGATTTTTATAATTCCTTTGAAGATAGACTTATCCTTATTGATAAAGGTTCTTAACAAGAAGAAAGTCTTCCACTGGTTGAGTCATGTTGGATTTCATAGTTATGATTTATTCTTCCATAACCTTATTTTTTTACATTTTTAATTGCACAACACAAAGAAGGAAATCACTAATAAAAATATGGATTTTAACAACTAACAAAATGGATTTTAACAATGCTAAAAAAGAAATATTATTCTTCGCACTGTTAAAGGGTTTCCCCTTTATCAGCACTGGTTTAACACTAATAAAGTTCCCAGCTTCTATAGTGTACTATTTTTACAAATGAAAACTACAACAACCTGCAACCTATACAAAAAATTTATAATTTAATTGTAATAAAATTTACCTCACGAATACCAAAAAACACTACCATATACATTTCAAACAATGTTTGATAAAATTGGATTTTCAATTACTATGCAAAATCATTTCAAAACATCAATGCTTCATGTCTTTGGCACCTATGATCCCATCTAAAAAATGTCTACTCATGGTATCTGTTTCTTAAAAATTATCCTCATCTAGAGGAAATGAATTAACCAATATAAGAAAACAAATATTATGTTTGTAATATTATATAGAAATTAATTAAACATTAATATGAATGAATACATTAAAAAATGTCAACTTTAAATAAAAGGACACACTTAGAGTTATATCAGTCACACCATGCATTTTATATAGGTGCGGTTGATTCCAACATAGCACAAATGATTTATTGGTCATTTTCGTAAAGTATAAAAAAAATTGATGTGTTTTTTATTTTTTGAGTATTTAAATTGTTCTTTTTAATGAAATTAATTTCAATCTTAAATAAAGACACACATAGAGTTATACCAGCCACACAATGCATGGTATTGAGGTGAGGATTATTGATATACATTATAAATTACTTATGGATTGTTTTCCTAATGTATCAAAACAATCCAAATGCATTTTCTTTGTTTTCAGTATGAAAGTATTATTTTCTACTAAAATTTTCCATCAAATTAAAAATACACACTTTGAGTCATACTGGTCACACCATTTTTTGGTTTTACATGAGATGGCTTCATATAAGTCATAAATGATTTTAAATTTTTGTCCTAAATTATCAAGACAATCGGATCACATTTTCTTTGTTTTCAGTGAGTGACACTCTTTTTGATCAAACATATCAATTTAAAACTAATAACAAACACTTTGAGTCATACCGTTTACACCTTGTGTTAGATTGATGTGTGGGTGATTCCAACATGTTAAAAATGACTTTTGGATTGTTTCTTAAATTATGAAAACAATCTGAATTCTTTTTCTCATTTTTCAGCAATTCACTTTTTCTTTTTGCTAAATGTAATGTCAATTTAAAATATAAAGACACATTGGGAGTCATATTGATCACAATGTGCATCAGATTGAGCTGTGATTGATTCTTAAATGTCAAAAGTAACTCATTTATCAATTTCATAAAGTATCAAAAGAATCATAATGAATTTCCTCAGTTTTCAGTATGTCACTTGATCTTTTTTCTAAATTTAATTCCAATTTTATATAAAAATAATCACATGGAGTCATACCAGTCACACTATGAATATGATTGAGGTGTTGATGATTCTACACATTTAAATGACATATAGATCTTTTCCTTAAAGCATTAACATAATATAAATGTGTTTGGTCAATTTTGGGTAAGTCAGTTCTCTTTTTTAATAAAATTGATTTCAATTTTAAATAAAAAGATGCACTTAGAGTCATATTGGTCACACCGTTCAACAAATTGAAGTGATTCTGATTTTTACACATCTTAAATGACATATTTATAGTTTCCCTAATGTATAAGAAAAATCTTAATGCATTTTATTGGTTGTGAATTGGTTATTTTTCGTTATTAATAAATTGTTTTAAATTTTAAATAAAAAGATACACTTAGAGTCATATTAGTCACATCATACATCATATTAAGGTTCAAGTGATTACTAAAAATAAAAAATGACTAATGTATCATTTATCCAAAAGTATCAAATTAATTTGAATGTGTTATCTCACTTTATAGTATGTCAATTGTTATTTTTTTCAATTTAATTTTAATTTAAAATAAAAAGATACACACTGAGTCATATCGGTCACACTATGTATCAGATTGAGGTTCAGTTGACTCCTACACATCAAAAATGACATATGGTTTATTTTAGAAATGTATAAAAATAATCTAAAGGCATTTTCTTGGTTTTGAGTAGGTTAGTTGTAATTTTAACTAAAATTAATGTCAATATTAGTTAAAAAGATACACATGGAGTCATTCCGATCAAACATTGCATCAGATTAATGTGAATATGATTACTACACATCTCAAATGACATATGGATCATTTTTATAAAGTATCAAAATAATATGAATGATTTTTTTTGTGAGTCGTTTCTTTCCTTTTGATTAAAATTGATGTCAGATTAAAATAAAAAGATGCATTTTGAGTTATACTACTCACACCGTGAATTATAATGAGGCAAGAAGGATTCATAAATTTCTCAGATGACTTTTTGAACATTTTATTAAAGTATTAAAAACTATTCAATTGCATTTCCGTGATCTTGAGTCAGTCATTTGGCTTTTTTACTAAATTGATTTAAATTTTAAATAATAAGATGCACTTGGTGTCAGAACAATCACAAATTGCATTTAATTGAGGTTTGGGTGATTATTACACGTCATAAATGAATCATGGATCCTTTTCTTAAAGTATCAAAACATTAAAAATGTGTTTCACCAGTTCCCAGCGTGTCAATTGATCTTTTTGATAAATTGAATGTAAATTTAAAATAAGAAAGACACAATTTGAGTCATACCGGCCACACTATGTTTTTAATTGAGGTGTGATTGATTCCTAAACATAAAAAATAACTTATCCATCATTTTCCAAAATTATCAAAACTATTCGATAGAATTTTCTCATTTTTGATTAGGACAATTTTCCTTTTTACTAAAACTGATGTAAATTTTAAATAAAAAGACACACTTGGAGTCAAACCTGTCACACCATACGTTATTTCTAGGTGTGGATAATTCATAAACATATAAAATTACTTATTTATTTTCTCCATAATATACCAAAATAATATTAATGGTATTTGTCATTTTTGAGAAATTTAGTTGTCTTTTTTACTAAAATTGATGTTAATTTTAAATAAAAATTTGAACATGAAGTCATACCGGTCAAACTGTGTATGAGAATGAGGTGAAGGTGATTCATACACATCTCAAATGACTTATGGATTGTTTTCTTAAATTATCAAAACAACCAGAATGCATTTTGTTTGGTTTTGAGTAGGTTATTTTTAATTTTTACTAAAATTGATGTTATTTTTAAATAAAAAGGCACACTATGAGTCATACCGGTCACAATTTGTGTCAAATATAGGTGAATCTAATTCCTACACTCCCTGAATAACATATGGATTTTTTCATAATTTATAAATATAATCAAAATGTTTTTTCATTGTTTTGAGTACGTACTTTTGATTTTTACCAAAATGTTATTTTCAACTAGGGACCCGCACTTTGACTCATACTGGTCACATCATGTATCATTGTGACATGAGATAGTTTCTTACACAACAAAATTGTTTTTTGAATTTATTTTTTAAATTATAAAGTCAATCCTGACATGGATTATCATTTTTTAGTGAGTGAAAAACTTTGAACTAAAATGTCCATTTTAAACTAATAATGGGCACTTTTATTCATACTGAGAACATATTGCATCGTATTGTGGTGAGAATTATTTTTACCCATCAAAAATAACTTACATATCATTATCTTAATGTATCAAAAAAATATGAATATTTTTGGTCATTTTTTAAAATTTCATATGTATTTTATACTAAACATGATGACAATTTTAATTAAAATGACGAACTTTGAGTCATACCATTCACACTATGTTTCGTACTGAGCTACGACTGATTCATACACATCATAGAGTCTCAAAAAAATCATAACTACCAATGTTACCTTGATTCCCATTTTCCTTCGTTGTGAAAATACCAACACTTCATATTGAGTCTATGTTCCTAGTAAAAAACCTTTCTAGTTGTTGAAACCAGAAGAGTAGATGGATCCCTTCTCCCCATTATATCCTGAGAAGTAAAAATAATGGGTGTAAGATTTTCCTTCACTCTTTTGGATTTAAACAACAAGAATTTTTTTTCTTATAAAAAAAATAAACTCAATTTGTAGTGTTGGTAGGTTGATAAAGAAAATCAATGATAATCATGGTAGCATTGGTTTACAAGAATATGATATCTCTTTTTTGTCTTATTGAAGATTGTTTAAACTAAAATATGATTTCTTAAAAGATCCATGAAATTAAATTAATATGTACTAGATAAAAATGAGAAGGAAATTATCTTAAAAATAGTAGATAAAATGATGAAAAAAATAATTAATTAATTTGTAATAATTAACCCTTTTATGATGGTTGTATACATTCTTGACCCATTTCCTTGTTGTCATTATATCAGTTGCATCCTTGATGTCTAAAATCTCACGAGCATGATCATCTTCGAAAATACCACCCCAAATCGAACAAATAAATCCACCTCATAATGAAACCAAATATTATGTGAGTAATACTAAGAATAAATAAATTAAAAATAAATATGAAACAATTCATTACTTATTTGAAAGTCGCATCTTCATGTTATTTTCATACATTCTACCATAAAGTATTCTTCCAATTTTTTTCAAATAAAATATATGTTGTCTTTTGAATATGAATTTTTTCAACAATCTTGGTAGTACTGGAAAAATATAAATACACAAGGGATTAATAAATAATTTAAATGAAATAGTATTTATTTTTGAAAATACCTCTTCGGGGATGCTTTTTTTTATGGAATATGGACTCTCATAAATTTATAAACATAATAACCACAATATTTTCAATTTGTTTATTTTAGAAACTATGGAAACGTTGAGAAAAATCAGTAATTTTTTTGATATGTTTTTTTATATTGAAATATTATTATGTATACCCTCATACATTTCTAGTTGTAGAACTTCTTAGGATTATTATTCACAATGCATATCCTCTTGCCATGAATTTCACATTATTTAAACATCACCTTATCATAACCAAATTCAAATTAAAAAATAATATAAAATATATAAATTTAACATTATTTTTTAAAAATTTTATGTAGTTAAATAAAAATTGAAAATTTAAATCATATGTGGTAAGTTTGTTGGGTACCCATGTAGTGAATCCAAGAAAAAAATATTTTGAGTATCCAAATTAACTCCAATGAGCATCCAATGGTTCCTAAAAACACAAAAAGGAATAAGTAATAAAATAAATTGAAATATATTTAGTATGATTAAAATTTTATAATTTTATCTACAAATCATTGGTATTAGGAAGATTCTATCATCAGTACATTTTCTTTCAAATCATTTGGACCATTTTGACACTATTTTCTCCATTTTTTGGACTTTATTGCTATTTGTTTTGTAGAAGTGACATGATGACTGACAAGTCCAATTTTATGTTCATGGGGGAATCCCTTCAATTTATATTGATATATATTAAGGAAAAAATTGAATAGTATTTAGTCATAATTAACATAGTATACCATCTTAAATTAAAAGAAATCATGAAATCACACAACATGTATACATTTACTATTGAGGTTCCTAGCCATTCATTGTAAGGATTTCATTTACATTTTCAAGAAAAATGTTTTCTAGAGAATTTTCTATGTAAATTTTTTCTTCAAAAGAATCATTTTTATTTCTAAAATTCTGTAAAATTGTATCTGCATAAACCATCAATTTTAGTAAATGCAGACATTCAGTGGGTGTGTTAAAGGTTTTTTAAGAATATATTTTCAATCAGTTGGTTGATCATATTGAAGGTTTTCATTTGACCTTCCATTTCAGCCCATCCTCCTTTTTATCGGTAACAACATTCAACAGTTCAGAAATTTTTTTTATTAATTGTTAATGGTTTTTCATGAAAAACAAATTGGAAATGAATACCTCATTTTTGACTTGTTTTTGGAAAAGATCTGACGACCTTGCTATGAAATTTCTGACCTCTTAGTCATCCATATGAATATCTACATCTTCAAGTGGAACTGGTAGTTTTTTGCTCAGCTCATGTGATAGGGTAATCCACAATATCAAATGACATATTCGAATTGTTTTGTTGTGTAGAGTGTATTCTTGGATATTGACCACCATATCCCTCACTATAAGTTGATGTGTGGGTGTTGATAGATATTAATCACAATTATTTTACCCTTTAGAATATATTTATATGAAATGTATCAAGGTATGTCTAATTCAAATTTCACATAAAAAATTATTATAATATTGATTACCTTTACTAAGACATCTCTTTGAGGGGAATGGCTCGTCTCAAAGATATTGGGGGGCAGGGAAATATATTCATGCAATGTTTGTTCTTGAGTTGATTCTTCTCTTTACTTCCCACACATAACAATTGCTAGAAAATCAGTATTCCAATGAAATTTTCTTCACATGAAGATAATATTGCTTATACATCTTCCATTTCTTTTTCTTTATCCTATCTTTGTTGTTTTTTTCTCAAAATAAGTTCAAGGTGTCACCCCAAAACCCATACCTTTAACATGAACACATTATTCTTGTTACATCAAGGCCACTGATAGTAGGTTTTCATATGATATAGGGATTGATGATTCCTATAACTATGTCAGAAAGAAAATATAGGAAAATATGTAATCATTATTATATAATAGTGATTTAAGGAAAAATAAATTTTAATTATATCATACTTAAACATGTTTCCAACACTTATTTTTTTGTTTTCATCTATTATAATCCCATCTTTATTTATGCGATCCTCCTTCTATACGACGTGATGCGGGATCAAAGAGAAATTGGTTTTGGATTCATTAATATAAATATAAATAGATGAAAATAATTATGTTGTTTCTTCGTGTCAAAAAAATATTACTATAGATTTAAAATATTAAAAAAAATTCAAGGGAAACATACCCCATATTTTCTTTACAGTAGGGGTATGTGGGGTTTTCCAACCATTCCTTATTTTCAACACTCAGTTTCTATTACATAAATAAAAAATACTCTGTCAATGTGACTGATACACATAGTATCAAATAATATATTACCAGTCACGATATACGTTTAAAGAAATCTCTACATGAGAGAAAATAAACGCATCCAATGCTTCTTAACTTATCATGTGTGGATAAATTGTTAATACTTTAAAATAAAAAATACTCTATGTTTAAAATCTAATTAACACAAGAATATTTTTTACAACATCATGTTTTTGATTAGCACTTATTTAAAAACCAATATAATTCTTTAAAAATTTTATTTTGTTTTAAATAAATCCTAAAATGTTTTATCAGTTCATGAAATGTCATGTATTTATTAAAAAGAAACATAATAAATATTGTGCCTATTGACATTTCACTTTCATGACTAAAACTACTTATAAAATATTATAAAATATTTATAGGTATAATTCATGTAATTTCCCAAACCCATGGTGTATGTGTTTTATTAAAAAATATTTTTAGCAAGTTCCATAATTGATACATCCTTCGAATTGAATTAAAAATCACATAAAACTTGACTTCCCTTTCAAATAACACAGAATAAAATTTATTTGTATTACTTGGTTTAAAAAACATGGAGTTAATCATGAAAACAATAATGGTTGACAAATTAAATGGAAAACGCATGGGGAAACCATTCACAAAACAATGATGAATGGTCCGTAAATTTTAATATAGGATTAATGGAGCCCAAAAAATTATTCAAATGCCCTTGAAACAACGAAATCACAAGAAAAAGTGTCAAAACATACCTTTAGGTTCTTCCATGATATAGAAGTGATTACAGGGTGGTTAGGGTATGATTGTGAGGGATGGATGAAAGAGAGGTGGTGGCGAGAGAACCAACTAGATAGGTGGTGGCAAGAGGGGAGGAGAGAGATGTAGTGGTGGGAGAGGCGTGTAGAGAGAGGTAGGTAGTGTGGGGGTGGTGAAAAGAGGAGGGCAGAGTGGTAGTAGCGAGAAGGGTGTCTAGGGTAGTAACATCAAGAATAGGAGGGTAGAGAGACGACGATGAGAAGGGCAGTTAGAGAAATGACAAAGAGAGAAATGGTGCGCCGATGAATGGTTCCATGAATTCATGAAGGTGCTTAGGAGACAAACTGACTGTTAGGGTTGTTTTATAAAACCAGGTATCACATTCAATAGTGCTACATCAAAATAACTGATAATGGTTAGTTTAATAAATGCTAAAATATAATGTGTTGATAAAATGTTCCTTTATCTATTCTAAACATTTAGTGTTGATAGAGTCATTTTATCAGTGTTTTTTTAGCACTGATAAATGTGTGTATTTATCAATGCTAAAGAAGTGCAGATAAAAGCAGAATCTTAAAAATTTATTTATATTATTATACATATTTATAAAATTATATATAATATATAATATATATATTTATAAATAAATATATATAATTATAATAGTTTTTATATAATTATAAATATATATATATATATATATTGGTTTTAATATATAAATATACACTCAAAATGGCTCCATCATGGAAATAAATCCCAATTCCATGACGCAAATTTTATTTAATGAAAACAGACCTACAAAAGAAGATACAAGTCAAAAAGGTCATAAAAATACTATAAAAAAATATCACAGGTGAGAAGGTCAATTTCTACCAGTCATTCTAATCCCAAACTTCTAGGTCACCTTCATATTCCCTTTGTGTGTTGGACTCTCTACCATGTCATGACCTCCTATGGAAGCTCA
Organism: Viscum album; assembly: GCA_963277665.1. Lineage (NCBI taxonomy): Eukaryota > Viridiplantae > Streptophyta > Magnoliopsida > Santalales > Viscaceae > Viscum > Viscum album. Next base: position 311,813,012 of record OY728126.1, read on the forward strand.
TAATCATCATAAAATGAAAGTGTATCAGATTATAGCACATTGGAGAGAAACATCCAATAAATATCGTGAAATTTCATCTTAGGATTGTTGAGAAATCTACGTTCAATATTAGTATCTAAAATCTTCTAAACAACTATATAATCATCAAATCCAAAGAAACACAATTCCATCATCAAGTAAATAACTTCAAGCTGCTTGAAAAACCATTTTTCCACTTCTTTAGAGATACCTTCCATAGGCATTTCATCTGGATGATCATATGGAGGTGTGATGCTAGAATTATTTTCATAAGAAAAAACAAAATCCACATCTGAGGCTTTTCTAAAGAAATTATACACCTTTATCATTAGTTCATTGATGTAAGTTGGAAAATACCATTCAACATTCTCACCCTCATTTGGTTGCAAATTCTAGTTGTGTTTACCACATAAAACTTGACATGCCTATATTTGAGAGTGAATATCATGTGATTTAGCGTTCCAAGGGATGACCCTTTAGATTTCCTCCCCATGTACTTGTATTTTATCACCATTAAAGCCCCCTAAAACATCCATTTTCACTTTCTTTAATTGATGATTAATCGAGTCTTGAATATCCTATTCATTAATAGAATGATAATCCATTGATGTCACATCATGTTGAGACACCATCACGTGAATTTCAACCATCCTTCCTCCCCCAATATTAACATCTCCTCTGCCCACATTGGCAGCCTCCAAACAAATCTTATCATTCTCAACTAAGCTTAACACTACAATTTCTAGCACCACCTCCACTACATGAGAAACATTCCACACACCTACCCACTACTCATTAACATTTTCATCCCATGTTCTAACATAACTTCCACTTCCATCCAATCTATTATCACAAGCCCTTATGATACCACCAATGGAAGCATCACAGTAATTCCATCAACAACACCACCCGACATCTATTTAGAAACATTTCCATTCCTATTCTCCTTTGTTCAACCAGATTTTCATTATGAGTCATGGACTTGTTAACATCTTCTATACCACTCGGAATTGTCCTCTGAATCCTCTTAGGGCATGAATTTTATTCATACCCACCCCCTAATAATATATTACAAAAAACCAGTTGTTTAAAGTTAGATATACCATTACAAACAACCTTGCAGTTCGAAAAAAATTAGGGATTTGTTTGTATTCAATTTTTAAATGTAGTTATTCTTTATATATAGATAGAAAAACTCAATCAACTAGAATAAATCATAGGTCAATTTCAGCATAAGAATCTAGAAAAATATTCAAATATGGAAATTTCAGTTTCCTTATCATGTTTAATTGGAATACCAATAGCCATCGCTATATCATAGAGTATTTATAGGTTCCATAGAATTCAGATTAGGCCAAAGGCCTTGAAATATTCCAAATCTGATGATCGACCATCCTCTAAGGGATCGAACTTTCAATCCCATTCATGGATATGAAGGAATCCCATATTGAGAGTTATGGAACCAAATCCCCAAGCCTACAATTTCAAGTCATTAGAATGGAAAACCATTTGGAAGAACATGAATGATTAATGTAGGGATATAGGCTGCATGATCGAAGCTTTTAGGAGATGAATTTTGGATGAGATGGGTGGTGGGTTACAGGCTGGTTGGTGGTAAGAAACATTTTTGGGCTGATTTGGGTGGGCCCTAATGGTTTTTATCGTCCTGCTTGTTATATCTTGGTTGTTATGTCATTTGGGACTTTGAGCTTTAATGTGTTGGTCATGAGGCTATTTTATTGTTTTTGAGTGGCATTTTTTACCACTGTCTTCGTTTAGTGGTGGTCTTTGTGCCACACTCTCATCTATTTCTGTTTCTTCGCTTTTATTTTATTCATTAAATTTTAGGTTTGAGTATGTTTAGTATGAAAACCTTCTAGCTATAACATGAATGAACAACTTAAGTCACAAAAAAAGACTCATCACATGTATGAAAGAATGAATAATAAGGGTGTTAATGTATAAATGAAAATTTAATGAGTCATGAATACATAACATATGCATGTGTCATCAAAAAATAGATAATATAACATTTAGAACATATATAGAAACCCAATCATGTCTAGAAATAATATTATGATCATAACTTGTGCATTCATGCATACCAATATATATGAATATATATAAATATATATATGTCAATGAATATCATCATTATATCATGATATATATATATATATATATTAACTGACTCAATTAATTGGGGAAAAATATTTATTTAAATACATATATATATATTTATTATTATTATTATTAATGTATATATTTAAAATTATTTTAATATATAATTAAAAATACAGTAAATATTATTATTATTTTAAAAAATGTAATATCATTTTATAATTATTTAAATATAAATATATTTATTTATTATATTATAAATAATTTCATAAAAACTATATATATATATTTGAATTATTAAAATATATATATTAATATATATCATATTTATTATAATTATAAACATGTTTTTTTAATTAATGTATATAAGTAAACACTTTTTTAATATAAATATAACAATTTTATTTATACTGTTATTATTTTTTATTAAAATATTTTATTAGTGATAGGAATAACGGTGATAAATACAACCTTTATCGGTGATAAAGAAAGTGCTGATAAAGGATAAACCTTTATTAGTGCTTTTTTTTGCATTTATAAACATCACCTTTATCAGAGATTTTAGCTAACGATGATAAAGGTTAGGATTTTATCATTGATTTTTTACTTAGTGCTGATAAATGTTAGTGCTTCCCTTGACCCAATATGTGATAGTGAATAATTCTTCTTTCTTCACAATAGGAAACTTAATGTTATACTTCTTTCTTCCTCTATCAGTCACACTAATATGAATGTGTTGGTGATTGATGAACTGAATTCTCGATGACCCAAATGATAATCATTTGATATCAACTTAGTTTGTATCTTCTTATTCTATCATTGATCTATGACACAAAATTATATGCGATATTTTATATCAGTGTAATGATCTTTATTTCTTCATTAGTGAAAAAACCAAATGACCTGAATTACCTTCATTGAATAATGATAGAATCCCAAAAATTATTGGTAATCATTAAAACTATAATGATCATCTCAACACATCATCATCACCATTAACTCTTCTTCTTTGATACACAATATCAACATTAAATGTAATATCAGTTATATGGTATTCTTCTTGGTGTAGTAGATATATGTTCAACAGGATTTCACTACCCATTAAATGGTATGAAAGAATGATCTTGTATACAAAATAATTAATCCTAACCCAATTTGATCATAATCACTTCATGCATGTAATTATTGATGTATAATAGATGGATCCCTTGAATATTTATCTATGTATTATTATATGATGTGAAATATTCCATCATGATTTTTGGTGTTTAGAATGCATAAACATTTATGTGTGGATGAGTCTTTACATATGAATGAAATCATACATACAATGTTTTACTTCCACCTTGACTCTTTGCACAATACAAGTTAGGGTGTCTCAAATCGTTCACATGAGTGAACATACACACTATCTCTTCCTCATTGCAAAAAAGGTGTGAAAACACTATCCAGTAATATATCACCTTTGTAAACTCACTGAATCAGGTATTTTTAATCATTCACATGAGTTCCCATGATTCATGAATGCACACACCACCCCCAATCTTCATGTTTTATTCTTATTCAAAAAAAAACACTCCAACAAACAACGAGGTTATTTATAGTGAAAATAGGGGAATTATTTTCTCGTGTATCCTTCACACCAGAAGAGAGCTTGACATGATAGGTTATTAGTGAAGCACAGTGGGAGTATTCGATTCAATAACTTGTATGTATTATAAATAGTCTTAAAAAACATGACGACGGTGTTAAACACTAGTACCATGTCCGCGGTGGATTTTTCATTGTGAAGTGTGTGTAACTTCTTCTCACGGGCTATGCATATGTTCTTTTCAAAACCAGAGTGGCTTGTGGGACTCCTCATCTTTGCAATGCCTTGATGTTTTGCGGTACCTATGATTTCTCCTCAAGAAACTGAAGCTCATAGAGACTCTATTTTACATTGAAAACGAGATCTCTCATATTTGCGAGTGGAAAAACCTTTCTTAACATTGATTCTTCTCATTTTATAAGTGTGGATTATCTCATATTCTTCATTTAAACACTAAATATAATCCCACAAAAATTTCCATGAGAATATTGAGATAAATATCATATATGATCACGTCGTTGAATACTTTAGAAGCAGATTAAGTATACATCGAGAAACTTGGTGTTTTCCTTTGTGAGTAGCCTTTACCTCTATGATGGGATCCTCATGTTCATTCATTTGTGAAACACATGTTGTCCATCTTCATATATTCCCAAAATCTAATCACCTCCAACAACGAAATTTATAATTTGGCTAAGGAATCTCCATATTAAATCATGTAGACAAAGTATCATGATTTTTAAATCAATTTCATCTTATAAAAATGTTCTCTGCTAGATCACAGTGGCTTCCGGATCGACCGATGGTGGTTTGACCTCTTCTCCGGAGAACTGGTAGTGTCATCGAGGGAAGAAATGAGAAGACATGAGACAATGATGGTTCAAAATTGTAGCCCATTTTGAATAAAAATCATATGGAGATCAGATGGTGTTGATTCAAATTAATGGGGAATTGGATGCAATGGACAATGTTGATCACTCCAATTTATTGAAACTACTGAATAGTATTCAAAAACCCCATTCCACATGAAAATGACCCCAAATTATTACATTTCATTATAAATCAATATCTATGGGGGAGGCTCAGAATTGTCCTCTCCCCCTCTTAGTACCTACCCATACAGGTTCTAAGGGCACGCTTTGGGCCTATCTCCTTTAAGGATATAGGTCCCCATCAGGCATGCCTTCGAGCATCCCCAAGGCTTACACATAGCCCTCTCTGCCGTATATGGTCTGGAATTGCTAGCTTCTTTTAGGTATGGTCGACTTAGTGTCCCACATATGCCCTTGGATGAGGCTGGCTGGTCATCTTACTAGGCCGACTATATTTTTAAGATCACCCATGTAAAACACTCAGTTAAAAAACAATGTAACTAATGGAATTCAATATCAAATGCACAGACACTTATATGCACAAAAACTAATATATAACATTTTCTTGTCCACAATCTTCTCTTTACAAATAATTCAAATAATCCTTCATTCTCTTCTTCTATTTATTATGCAAAATAAATTCCAACCAACACCTTCAACAACAAAACCTCCTGAAAACAATATTGATGTCTCATGCTTCTCCTTCAGGTAAATTATAATTTAAATAATCATCTACTTTGATCATTCATTGTTCTCATGCAATAATAATACATTGCACAAACTTATTCAACTCTATCTCTAATTCTTTTCAAAATATGACATAAAAATTACTTTTAATCTTCTAATAATCCTTCTACTCATCTTTTTTGTTGTTGTAAAAAATATGTCACCATTGACATATATATTTTGAACATAGAACCAGTTCAACAATTATCCGATTTAGAAAACATTTTATAATGATATGATCTTCAAGAAATTTCTAGAATAATCGTATTTGATACTAATTGAAATATTAATTTTGGTAGATTTTTCATTTGTATCCCCATAAAGAGAAAAAATATTCATTATATTCATAATGGTTTATCTCATAAATAATGGATTTCAAGAAATTATATTATAGAGAATAAACTAGAATGGGTATTCAAGTTGGGACAGTCCATATTGGAAAAATTTCACTACTTCACCATGGATGATCTTCTAGAGAATTTATTCTCCAGAATACTAATAAATAAGATCAAAGCAAGATAGAATCTTCTTTATCCTCACTATCTAGAATAGGGTGTCATATTGATTAACATCATCAAGGATGATCCTCCATTATATTAGTATCTAAATATTAATTGATGAGTCATTCAAGAATAATAATTACTTCACCTTGGCTATCCATAATTGAAAACACTTACTACTTCTCAGGTTCTCCCCCTGAGAACATGCTTCAAATTCAATTCCATGTATTATAAGAAAATATAAAAAACTCAAAGATTAAGGGAACAAATTGGACACTACTGACATCATAAATATGAACAAAAATGTTGATATAATATTTACAACCAAATTTCTCTATTTGATCTAGTCTTCATGCCTGTATATATGAACCTCAATTCTGATTTATGTTGAGGAAACACAGATCTCTTATAATCCTCCTTATCTTTTGGAGGACAATTCTTCTTCTTAATAGCCTTGTTTGAAGATATATTATTAAAATACTTGAGAAAATCTTCTTGTTCTGGTAGAAATGATGATAAAACATTCTCAATGTGATAAAAAAATTTACATCTCTCACATATAAATTCTTTAATATAAAAATTTATTTTTTCTTGAAAAACCCTCTTGTACATTCTCTTCATCATATAGAATATTTTATTTCCCTTTTTTAGTATCCTTGGGTCATTGATCTTCCATTTTTCTCATTCATTCCAAATATTTTACCTAGAAAACTATAATTTCAATTGGAAGTTGTGGAAGTATGTTTGGATCTTTTACATGGGTTCTTCTCAATGTCATCCCTTATAGTATTTCTTTTAGATGAACTACCCATCAAATTCTTGTATTTATCATCAAAGATATTATCACGATTATTCATTGATACATTCTTCGGAGTATTTAAATTCAAAAAATTCTTCCAATACATTCAAAAGGTGTATTCTTCATTTATAACAAGATTTTGAGATATTATATTCTTATTCGATTTGGATACATGGTGAGATGGGAATGTACCAACATTGTGACCATTACTGTTTCATGCATCACAAATGTTTTCAAGCATTCTAAATCTGGTTGCAGTATATAGATGCTTATGGACCTGTGGGATTTGCTTCTTAATCTTTGTCTTTCTCCCCCTTGAGATGGGATTCCTTTTTTCCTTTTACATTTTGTGGATTATACCAATAATTTTTATTTTTAATTCCAAAATATATTGCAGCACCAATAGAGGACCACAAATCTTGATTTCATCATATCTTCTAAATCATATTTTTGGGTCTTATTCATGATTGGTTATGATGTCTACATAGAACCAAATACCATTCACTTTCTTATCTACTCTTGCCATGGGGGTAGAATTATTCTTACCTTTATTCATCCATACTTATTTATATTTCATTTTACAACCTGCATTATTCATGATGATATATTTAGAAATATTAATACAAGTTGATATGTATGGTACCAATTTTTTCTTATTGTACACAATATATTGTAATTAAAATTACTATATAGTTGGTTCTAGGAAACCAACTATTACAATAGTATGTGGTGTTGGAGTTATCTGTATCACTATAAATACCAATGGAACATCGATGTTGATGGATGTGAAACAAGTTTAAAGTATGCACCAAATTATTTTGTGTACATTTTTTATTAAGGATGATTGATTCAAAAATATATTCAGTAATAGAAGATGAGAGTTTTCATGAGTATTGATATTTTATATGCATGGATGGAAGATTTACAAAATTTAGAGGACTCATTAAAATACATAGATGAAGGGAGGAATATATATTTGAAGGAAACTTCATCATATTTGTCTCACCAATGATTGTCATGAAAAGAACCGATCATCTTTAATGAATCTGTGACCATCAACTTGGATAAAAAATGTTTGAAAATTGAAACAAATTTTGAATGGAGTTTTTGATCTTATACTTAATTATTTTTCCTCTAATAGAACCAAATGTAATGTAAATATTAAACCTAATGATCCATGTTATATTATACTAGTTTCAAATGGGGGTAGTGAAACTGTCTTCTCATGTAATGTTGAATATGGGGATAATTTAATTGATGTAGGAACACTAGAATATATTAAAATATTTATTATGTGGGATGGAACATTTATTGGTTAAGTTCATATTTGATGGGACAGTGAAAATACAATTTCAAAAAAGGCCTCAAAATTTAGATTTACTTTATAGGGGTTTTTCATTTTTAAGCGAGTGATGTGAAAATAAATTTATTATTTTCAATAGGGGAATATGGTTAGTGTAATTCCAAGTAGTTTTCACTCTAATTGAGTTTGTTAGATGTTAGCTCCTCCTTTGATTTCTCGATTTATTTTTTAAATTTGTAATATTTATTATCTTGTTTTTAAAATAGATATTTATGATTGGAGGGAAAATTTGGCTCCTTTTTCTTTTGTAACACTTTTTAATTTTTAGGTTTTAGATATATTTTTTCTAGAGGATAAAAATAATATACCATAACTAGAAATATAATCAAAATAAGGACCCATGTAGTTAGTTTATATAACATTATTATAACTATGAGGTTACAAAACATGAATAAATTTCTTGTTTTGGTCCATAGTGTTCATTTTCATAATATTATATATATCTAATTATTTATATGATAATGAAAGGTGGGATGCACATTCCATGTAGAGGTGTTTTGCATGAAGTGTTGTATAGGTTGCAGCTTGAACGGTGAGCTATATGTTGGAGTGTGAAATAGATCACATGAATGAGAGTGATATGTTTATATGGGTAGAATCCGTTGAAATTATTTTTACATTGGTGCATGTTTGGTCTATGGTTATTGAGTGTTAATGTGTTGTAAAACAAGGAATTTAGAGACATAATATTATCATGATTTGATTTTCACACATGTTTTCTCTACACTATTTTTGTGTTTCAAGTTTATTAAAAATATACATTTTTTATTCTCAATAATTTTAATGCGTTTTACCTTTTTAATCATTTGTGTTGAATGGTTTTTCCATATTAAATATGGAGAATTAAATTTTGGTATTCTGTAAGTGTATGAATTTCATTTTAATGGTAGGTTCCTCAAAAAAATTTGGAAATGTTATCCTCCAAGAACAACTAAAATGATTCCTCAATGATGGTGGCCATGGCATAAAAATTATTATCTCTTGTAGAAAAAAATAATGGATGTTAAGCTTCCAAACTATGACTTTGACCTGCATATATTTTTCAAATGATAGAAATCCCATGCGAAGGGAATTCAGTCAATCCAAACTACAAATTAGTGGCATTGACTTGGCGTCAGATACAATAATGACCCCATTCATTATTAAAAAAATTATAATTTTTAAATGATATATGTTATGAAATAATGACCCCACTGGAAGACTTCTCTCCTAAAATCACTGTACTTATGGACACACTCTCAAAAGTCACCAGCCCATCCCCATATGAAAATCATGTCCCGAGGTCACGTCTGTGACTCGAGGTCTCCTCCAACTACTTTCTTCAACTAAGATTTTCCCCAGATTGATTTTTCAAGGAACAATGTCATTATCTGAGAACATGAAAAACTGATTCCCGAGAACCATCGTTGGATGCATCCTGAGTCTTTGCACAACTTCTCACCAGCCACATCGAACACCTTCTCACAATCATGGCTATAAAGCCCTTGACATCAACTGGAAAAATCCTCTCTCAGAATCCAGTAAGTTAATTTTCTCCTCTTAAAAATCCCTTAGTGTTGTCAGATATAAACTCCAAGAACAATATCACCTACGCTTCAAAAGTGAAAAGTTGTAATAGGATTGAGCAGTCATGGCCGGAAGTTAAAAACTCCCCAGTCTCCTCCTAGTCTTCTCGGCCATCGATACATCATATTTTCAAGCACTAAAAAACCATAAATCCTCCTTGAGGGAGGTTCATAGATCCAATTTAGATGATTTTGGATCCTCCCTTCCTTTTGAATATGTTGAAATCGAATACACTGTCTTCTTGGAGCTCGACACACTATGTCAAATGGATGATATCTCTTTCGACACTAGTAGTGATCTAACATGGAAAATGTGTTATCAATCCAACAATGTTAAAATACTATTCATTCTCTCATCCTCCACATCGTATCAATAAGAGCCATGACCCACATAGATATGTGATGAAGGAAATAACCTCCAAACCATTTCATGTAACAACGTACGTAGGTACTAGGTTTCGTATGTGGATGGGTCACACAACCTATGATGGTTCGATAATGACTACCTATTGCTGGGTGGGGATTCAGTGAAACACTTTATGTTTGGGTGCACTGAGTCCACCAAGGGATTCACCTCTACCACCGGGTCCTTATTCTATTCAGCGGTGACATCACTATCATGTCCCAGACTATCAGACCCTACAATAAGGTTTTTTGTTACTTCCATCCAATAATGTCCAACCTCGAGCACCTAATATTTGACAACACAAACAACCCTATCACAGTGATAGGGGACCGTACACTCAAATCACAAGCATGGATGAGAGAACCTAGTATTACATCATGCTCGAATTTATTAGGGTTCATGATTGAAATGAAGCCTTCATCCCATCCATGAAGATCATTCTAGACTCTGGGATATTGGTCTCCTCACTACGTCTTCAGTCTATAATGAACTTGATGTGGATTTTGATAATAGAGTGGTGAATTACCCAATGTCCAACCATCTAATTAAATTTCTACACACATGATACCATTTTATAAATTTCAAAAAATATTCCAGCCCCATCCTTGGCATAATACTGGTCTTCTTCGATGATGCTAACATGTTCATCCACCATTGGAGAGCCTTGATCGATATAGTAAACATTGTGATGTGTCTTCTATTCACTACATCTCTAAGTGAAAATGATTATAGAATCATGGGAAGTCAGAAAAAGATGATGCACGACATCATGTTTTATGTTATTTCGATGAAACACTGCCTCATCCTGAGTGGATACCATTAAAATTAAGTGTATGCAGGGAGCTTCCAATCATGGTATTTGTGTATTTAATCTTAATTTTGGAATAATAGGGAGGGTGATGGTGACCTTTTATACATTTATATTATGTTATTATCAATCAAGGTTGTGAGGTGTGCCCTGGTCAGCCTACTCAATTAGGTGGTAAAAAGGTAGAACCAACAAGCCTGTATTCCTATCAAACTACTACATTCCACAACATCATGCGTACCAACCTAAAATCATTAAGAAATTACTGAAACTTAACGAAAAATAATTCCATTGTATCAAAGGAAGTTTTAATTCTAAATAGATCTAGTCAACTCCAACTACTAGTATTAGCTCACATAAATGATAATCAACACACACTATCTAACCTAAACATACAACATTCAAAATAACACAAAGACATTTAGGAAAATCATAAGCCTCCACACATCAATCACAAAGTAACAAATAGTGTCAAAAAATTCATACATCTAATATCCCAATCATTAATGGATGTGTCAATATGCAATGAAAAAACCCTATAGATCAGTAGATATCCAATTTAATTTACCTTCAGTAGTGTAAAAAATGTTTTCCAGTTTTTAGAATAAATAAAAAGTAATAAGATGAATTTGACATCCACCATAATAAATCTCTATTATAATTTCACTATTACCTTAAAACTTATTTAAATAAAATAAAAATAAAACTTATATGAATTTTATCCCAATGAAGATATAAAAAGGATACCCTAATCTGCACACTACTTTTTTCCATTATCTATTGGCCAAAAATCATATCTTCTCACCAGGAAGTACATTATGGTTCAAAGAAAAACACGTGTCCATGAATTTACTGAAGAAAATTATTTAATTAACTCACTATAATTTAAACCATCCATAAACTAATTTTCAATTAATGTCATATCCAATGCACATTATCTCTCTTTTGACATGGTAGTATAAAGATAGGTTTTGATCAAATTCAATTTAGAAAAGCATCTCTTCACAGATGAAACTATAATGGGTATAGTAAAAAATATTCAATATGTCAACCATTTCACAAAATTAAAAATGTGTTCCAAATTTATTTCATGATATCTAAGAAATATGGTTGGTTATTCTAATCATTACTTCAACCTTATGTTAAAACACTTATCATCAGTTTAAATAGAAATAATTTACAATAAAAACAAAATACCATGTCTAAACAATATGAATAGACAATCCATTTCCATTCATTGTTCACAATTAAGAATTCGGAAGAAATAAGTATTATAAGTAATGTGTTTCCCACAATTATATTTCCTTGGGAATGCATCATTTCATTTTAATATCTTAATGGGACTATGTAAAACCAATAGAATACTCTTGGAATAATTAATATTTCACCAAAATCATGGATTTTAATTCAAAACAACATGCACTTATTTTTCAAAATCATTAAAATATTCATATCCAAGATTGAATATCATAGGAAATTTATTCCCATTATTATCATTATGATTTTCATTTGTTACAACTTTTTCATGTTCCTCAACTAATTATTTATTTATCTTATCAATATTTTCAGTCATTACCTCCTCTATAGATTGTTCACTCCCTCCAAAATCTTTTTAATCCATAGATTCCTTTGTTAAATTGGCTTGATAAACCATATTTTCAATTTATTTATAAATAGATTAGAAATTAAAGTAGTCATTGATTTTTCTTTTTCATTCTTTACTTGATTTTTATTTTTTGAGATCCAAAATTTTGAATTATCTTTATTATATTACCTAAAATGCTACAAACAATAATTCAAATGATTACAATTATTTCATAATTTTAAAACATTTAAATGAAGATGTTTTTTTCAAAAATAAAAATATCATAGTCTAAATATTTTTTTTGTTATATTTAAAATAAATAACATTAATTTATTGTAGTTATATAACACTAATAATAATAATGAAAAAAATTATAAATAAAAAAAACTTTGCATCAAAAATTATAAAAATATAAATTTAAACGTTTATTAGCTGAAATAAATTATGATGCAATTATCCAAAAGAATTTTTTTTACAATAAAGCATTAAATTATATGTTAAGAAAATGAAAACTTGTTCTATGAAAAATTAATTAATGAAATAATAAATCTTATCTGAAAATTAGTTTATTATAAAAGTAAATGAATAAAAATATGTGATTAATTAGCTATGAATGAGTCACAAATTGGAGGGATGGAGTAACCATGAATCCACTATTCATATTATTTAAGAAAAATTGCACAAAAATTAATCCTTTTTATAATTATGGAATATTTAAAGTAGAAAATCATTTTTCAAAAAAAAACTTTCCAAATAATGTTATTTTTTATAAACAATTTCACAAAACAAAAAAATGAAATAATTATGAATCACTAAGATCATTTAAAATGTAAAAATAGAAAAATTTAAATTTAAATGTTTAGCAACTGATTTCAATTTTTTTAAACCAATTGGCTAAAATCATAAAAATTAAAAATATAACATTAAATTATTAAGTAAATGAAAATAATAATTTATTATATCATTACATGAAAATTTTATCAATCAAATAATAAATTAAAACAATCCTCAAAATAGTTAATTATAAAAGAAAATGAAAAACAAATATGAGATTAATTACCTATGTAATAACTAAAATAAGTTGAAATGGGGTACCTGGGAATCAAATATTTAGATTACTTATGAATGATTAAAAATTATTATTATTAAACATAAAAATTATGAGTAATATTAATAATAATAATTAATAAAATATTTTTTAAATAACCAAAACACCTCACCTCACACCAGTAGGGGAGCACAACACTTCGAGCCGCCAATAGCGGATGTGGGATAAATGAGTCATAACCTACGTGTGTCACCGTTAGTAGGTAGTATTAAAGCGGATCTGTTGGAGGAATGTTATAGTATAAAAAAATAAGGGATGGAGAGAAGGATAATGGATGTCATGGGCTTGCGGTGGTGACAATGATAGACTGCTTGCCAATGCTGGGGAAGGGAAGCAAGGAACAGATGAAGGGAGACTCTAGAAGTGTCATAGTGATACCCATATATTCCTAGGGTGAACTTCACTACGTGAAATAAAATATATTATGAGTTTCTCTATTGAATAGGGTTAGGAACGAGAGTAGGTGAGAGGATGGTGGAATGAAATACGTGGAGGGGGATGGTAGATATTGCCTCGTTTTTCCTTGTTTCCCAATCCCTGGGGCTCACTGTACATTTCTTGGGGTTGAACCTACTATTTAAATAAAATCATGATGCATCAAATACCCATGATGAAAATAAAAATGTATGAAAACTCATAATTTAATTGAAATAAAATCAACATTATAAATAAAAAACACTGTGTGACCGGAATTACATAAAGTGTGTGTTTTCCTTTGAAATTAAAATTTTATTAAAAAAGTCACATGGAATATTCAAAACCAAGAATACACATTCAGATTTTCTTAATACATTAGGGTAATTATGCTTAAGTCTTTTTTTACATTTAGTAATTATCCACATCTCAATCTAATTCACAGTGTGACTGGAATAGCTCCAAGAAAATATTTTTTATTTCAAATCGACATTTTAGTTCAAGACAAATTTCATATACTCAAAACCAAAAAAAATAAATTCATATTGATTTTATAATTTAGGAAAACGATCCGTATTTATTGTTTTATGTTTAGGAATCATTCCCACAACAATTGAACACACGGTGTGTCTTATATGACTCAAAATGTCCATTATCAGTTTGAAATTTAAAATTTAGTTTAAAACATGGGTCATCCACTGAAAACTAAGAAAACATGCTCAGATTATCATGATACTTTAGTGTTGGGGAGCCTATACACATGGGCCACCACATTTGACTCATTTAAAAAAATAAACAAAGAAATAATGATAAAAAGGAATAGTGGCGTCTTTTTAAGAAAATGCATTTTGTGTGTGTGCGGGAGAAGTTTAATGTAGTGAGACTCTATTATTACAAGTGCTATAAACTAGGGTTTGAGTAGTGGATTTTTGATTTTCAACTGGTTAATTATTTTGATTATGATTATATTCTATATTAGGTTTTATTTGATCCGATCCTGGTGATTTCTTCTACACTATTTATTATGACAATGGAAATATTCCTTTCATGGTTAGATATATTTTTGTTTCTTTATCAATATTTTGTTTTCAAACCATTTCCAGACTCTACATGATTTCTAATTTTGATCGTCTACTTTATCTGTGTATTATTCATGAGATATCACTCATATTTGGGAGCCTCTTCTTTGTACTCTTAAATGTTAGTGGATTTTTCTCTGTGTACATGGTCCCATGGGTTTTCCCTTTTGTGGATTCAACATTAAAATTTATCGTGTCAAAATTTATTTTTCTACACTTATATTTGGTCACTGTGGATACATATTAATTTTTAATGATTGTTTAAAGGGATATAAAATATATATTTTTCACACATTCTATTTGATGATGTTTTCACATTTTTCGATTTTCATCTTTAACGATGTCTGGAATCAAAGGGTTTGGGTTTTTCAAATAAATTATGGAATCCAATTAAAGTAAGATGATTTTTTTGAATGGTACCAACTACTATATGTGGATATTAGAAATGACAGATATACCTTTTTGTCAATAAAATGCATCTTTTGGTGTCTAGTACTCAGAATCTAAAAGATAATATATGATAAAGAATGATAGTATGATCGTGAGATGTTTTGTGGATAAATTTTTTAGGGGATTGAAAACCACACGATGAACCACATTGTTGAAATATTTCATGCCAAATCATTGTGGGAGAATCTTGAGACTACCTATGCTTCCCAGATTGGAAATAATAAATTGTTTCTCATCAAACTTGTGATGAATTTTATGTATTGATTAATTAAATCTATTTATGAATATTTGAATGAATGTCAATGATGTATTGATCCATTTTCAGGTATGGGTTTTAAATTTGAATATGATGTTTTAGTCCTTTTTGTTCTTAACACATTACCCGATTCTTGGGATAATTTGCGTGTTAAATTAATTTGTTTTTCTCTTAATGGTGTTGTGACATTTGGTTTTTTTTATTATTTCTATTTTTAATGAAGAGGTTAGGTGAAGTAACTAATAGAAATATTCTTCAGAGATTTTATTCATAGAGAATAGCCGTAGAAATCAAAAAAATATTTCGGGAAAGAGTAGTCGAGGTAAGATAAATGGAAGACGTAAATCCAGTTTTAAGAATATGGAGTTTAAATGTCATCGTTGTGGTAAGAAACTACATGTTATGAAATTTTTTTATTAGATAAAAAGATAAAACTAAATAAAGTAAAATTATCAAATAAAATTCAAGGAAATCTTTTTCTTAGTTTTCTTTGGAATTTTACAAGAACGCAGTTTCTAACAGCACATGATTCTGAGACCCGATGTGCCCGGAATCATTTTCCGAAGGTTAGTTTGGGTACGTTTAGGGAACGAACGAGCGGGGTTTTCTAACTTTTGAACCGGTGCTCGGAATTGAATTCTGAGGACACCGATGGAATCACAGCACCGGTATTTGCTTAGAAACACCTTTTCCAGAGTTTTGTTTTCTCAGGTGTGGTTTTTATTTTTTGGGGTTAAATTAAGAAATAAAATAAAGGTCGAGCGACACTTTATTTAATTTCACATAAATCCACTTAAGCTAAGTTAAGCGGATAAGGTGGAACCCACAATATCCTACCCACATGGTATGACATTTGTGAGGTGGGTCCCACAAGAGCGCCACTGTTTCTTCCCTCTTATGTAATGCACGTGAAAACCCCCTCTTTAATGAAAGTCAACCGTGCATTTTTCTGGTTAAGAAATGGTTCATCAAATTGGGTAGTTAAATTGATACAATTAATTCTTTGAATTCATTGTTCGTTTCTTATCTTTTGACTTTCAAATTATTAAGTTGATAATTAAATAAGAATAGGAGTTATTTAATTATTGTTGGGGGTTTGTGTTGTGTTAAACCTTTGGGAGAGCAAAGAGAGGATTCTTCGTTCTTCGACGAAGAACACGAAGAACGCTCTACCGCCAACGTAGAACGCCAACCTCCGTCAGCGAGAGACGCCTTCCTCAGAGGTCACCTAACGCCAGCGACGTTCCTTCCGTGATGACCCTCTTCTTCTGTGATGATTAATTCCGTGACAAAAGCATGTTCGATGACAACGTTGAGGTAGGGGTTTTATGCGTTTCAAATTTGTGATTTTCTTCCGTCGTTTTTTCCCTATTAATTGAACCGCCTGTTATCGCATTAACGGGAGGAGGTCGGACCACATGAACATGGCCGACACACCTCCCCTTTTGGTTGTGGATTTTTGATGCGACGAACAAGGAAACGCGGTGCCGAAGAACCACGCGGAAATTGTAAAATGGAGAGCGGAGAAACGCGGCGCCGCTGCACCGCGCCGTGGGAAGCAAAAAATCTGCGGCGCCGTCGTGCCGCGCCGTAGAAATTGAACAAAGGAAGCCGCCCCATTGCGCCATACCGGAGGACCTCAGAAGCACCGCGGCTGGAGAAGGGCCGCGGTGGAGGGGCGTGGCGCCGTCGCGCCGCGCCGGACGGACAAAGGGAGCGGCCAGTTCCGGGCCGCGGCGATGCAGGGGAACCGGCGGCCGGCACCGGGCCGCCGGCGTCAGAGCAAGGGGACCAGCCTTTGCCGGTCCCGTGGGGGAGCAGCCGGCTGGCCATTTCGAGGGGAGCGCCGGGGGTCCTAACCCCCAGCCGGCCAGATGAGCGGCCCCATTAAAGGGGCCTTGGTTTACTTCATGCGGGGGAAGCGCCCCCGCCCCGAAACGGTTCGGCCGTTCAGTCGAACCCCTGGCGGCGCGCCAGCGTGCCGCGCGCCGGGCGGCTTCCCTGGCCGGTCCGCCGAACCAGACCGCCAGGCCAGGCCGCGCCCAGGTCAGGCCGCGCCCAAACGGGCCGGACCCGGACCCGGTCCGGGTCGCCCCGGTTCGGGCCGACCATGGGGGTATCAGACCGGGCCCGAACCCCTGTTATCGAACCTCTTCGGTCTGTTGCCCATAACGTGAGCTACAAACCTCCGATAGACGAACCGTATATTGCGATGCAATCATTGGATCAAGATGGTCGTTTCGGTATATCGTACTCAATGTTTCGGAGAACTTTGTGTTCGGTCGGGTTGGTTCGTACACGAAACAAACAGGGCCATCGGAGCGGAAACGCTTATAACTTGAGCTCTAGACATCCGATTGACGTGCCGTCGACTTTGATGGATTCCTCTAAGTGAGACAGATCTTTTGGATTACTCTGCCCGAGGTTTGGACGCAGGTGGAGTACTGTCGGGTTTCTTTTGACTTAAAAACCAACCGGTCCCCTAGTACGAAAAAGCCAATAACTCTCAGACCAGGCGTCCGACTGATGCGACGTATGCGACATTGAGTTCCTATCGACGATACAGAACTTTTGGATACATCAACTCCAGACTTTGTGTCGGTTGATATATTAGCCTCTCAACTCATGGAGCGGACTCTCCCGAACAAGCTTTCTGTGTGCGGGAACCCTAGAGCTGGCTGCGACTACGACGACGATTGTATAGAGATCCTCATTGGATTCTTCGGCGACGACTACAACACTCAGCGATCCTACTTGGATCACTGCTACCGATCCTATGTGGGCCTGATCCTGTCTGGGTCAGCGCTCAGCGGTCCTGTGTGGGCCAGCACATACAGATCCTGTGTGGGTCCGATCCTGTGTGGGTCTTTGCAGGGGTTAGTTTCATATCGATCCTTTGTGGGTCAGATCCTTTGTGGGTCATTGCGGGGGTTAGTTACCTATCAATCCTTTGTGGATCAGATCCTTTGTGGGTCCGACGGCTCAGATGAATCAGTGGAAATATCTGATCATCTGTATCATCATACGAAGAAGTATACCAGTGTGAGATGAATCCTGTTGTGCTTTCCTATGTGGATTGTGTTGAGCTATCCTGTGTGTATTTACGTTTTTCTTTCATGTGTGGAATGGGTTGTACTTGAGCTCGGATGTTGGAGCGTACTGGAATTGATGACTTAGGTACATGTATGGTCATATACCTAAGCCGTGTCGGATGTTACTTCGTGATTGTGTATTTCCTTTGTGGTTTATCCTTTGTGGATTCTGGAAGACCTTCGGGGGTCTCGAGGTCCCTACTGAGTAGCTTATACTCACCCCTGCATGGGCTATGCCCGCACTACGTTGTGTTGGTTGCAAACGATGGACAACACTGATCACAGTTGAGGCTTGTTGAGCAGGTCGGTACCTGGAGGTGGACCACTGGGCGGGACATGCTTGGAGCGGACGACTGGACCCGAGGAGTTGTGGAGGCTATCTGTACTTACCCTTCAGGTGGGACTCCCATTGGACGGCTCGACGCTGCGGCTTTACTTTTTAGTTGTTGTTTTTCCCTTTCCAGTTGTACTTTACTTTCAGTTTGAGTTTGTATACTGGCCCACTTACTTTCCCGCACTTACTGTTGTACCTAGTTTGTACTTAGTGTTTACTTCTACCATTTGCTTGCTCTGTGGTGTTTGTTTACTTTACAAAGGCAATTAATTCCCTTTTTAATGGGAATTACGCCTTGGTGCTAGTCTCTAGCCCCTGGCATATGGAAGGCGGGCTTGGGGTAGTCACGACACGGTCCCTGAGGACGGGTCGTGACAAATTGGTATCAGAGGAGTTTGATTCTACCACAGAATGTTGGAATCTAATCTTTTTATATGTGAAGCAATAGTGTAAAGCATATTGGGTGTGGTTATCAGTTCAGGGAGTCCAGTGTTGGTGCGGTGGCCGACGTATCCGTACACCAGGACCCTGACTTCTGATTTCTGACTTAATGCACAAAAACATTGATTGCATGTGTGTTTCAAGTTTTATTTGTGATTACTTTATGTCAGCTCACCAGGTATCCTGTTCTGACCGTGGCGCACCTGTTTTCTTTTCATGATGGCCCCACGATAGCAACCAGCTAGGGTTCCGAAAGTTGTGCGTGACGACAGCCCACCGAGCGACGAGGCCTCGATACATGGCCCTTTGACAGCTGAGGCACCGGGGGTACCATTACCCGCCGACCCACCGATACTTCTAGCCCCAGCCGCTGATGATGCACATCGCCTTAGTGCACTGCACGGGTTCCAGTGCCAGCGACTGCCTAGGATCCGCAGGGAGATGGACCCCCAGGCAGCTGAGGAATGGCTGGAGGCTGTTGTACGTGTTTTCAGGTTAGTGAGGACACCCGCAGACCTCAGGGTGATCCTTGCAGTGAGCCCACTTCACGCGGTAGTGGGCCGATGGGGGAGATTGATGCTCCAGGTGCACGATGAGGCATATCTCCTATGGACTAACTTTGAGAGTCTCTTCTGCTCGGTGTTCGTCCATGCCACCCTCTGTGCGGTGCGCATCCAGGAGCTTCTTCAGCTACGGCAGGGCAACTTGACGGTTGCCCAGTACTCGGCGAGATTTACCGATCTCTCGCGCTACTTGACAGACATGATACGGGACCCAATCTTCAGGGCCCGAACCTTTGAGCAGGGATTGAGGCATGAGATCAGGGCATCACTGATCTCCCTCAGTATTCCGACTCAGGAAGGAGTACTGAAGAGAGCCCTTTTGATTGACAACTTTCTTGTTGAGCCTTGTTCAGCAACAAGACCTACCACGGGGCAGCACATAGCAGAGTCTTCTACAACAGGCAGTCGACGGATGACTCATAGGGCCAGGCAGACCAGACCCTCAGGAAGACTACCTCAGGACACTGGCTCAGCAGTGCGGGGCACACAGCGCGAAGCTAGTCTTTCGATAGGTAGGGAGTGCTACACATGTGGCGGGCAGGGCCACATGGCTTGTGACTTCCTAACCTGCCGTGTCGAGGAGCAGCAGACAGTTGAGGGGCCACACAGGTAGAGGCAGAGGGTCAACCATGGCGGTCCGCAGGGAGTAGGTGGACGAGGCAGAGTAGCTGGCAGAGTAGCTGGTGGTGGGCGACGCTTTGAGGCTCTACCACCACCACCACCAGGAGGTCCACCATGACCACAGGGAGCTGGCAGGCATAGCCAGGCACTACTCCAGGAAGCGGAGGCCTATGACCACGGCACACACGAGATGATTCGAGGTACGATCTGTGTCTATTCCACCCTTGCTGCCGTTCTTATAGACACAGGAGTGAGTCACTCTTTCATAGTCGCTACCCTTGTTCAGAGCTCGGAGATTCTGGCAGACCTGTTGGCTCAATCCTTACGGATAGAGACTCCTACGGGAGCAGACTCGATGATTACACACTGGTGTCGGCAGTGTGAGCTTACTCTAGGAGGTGAGAACATCGACTGGGATCTTCTTGTAGCAGCATCGAGGCCTTATGACGTCATCTTGGGAATGGATTGGTTATCTACAGTCCATGCACAGATTAACTGTATTAGGCACAAGGTGCGATGTGTACGCACCGACAGCCATAGGTTCACCTTCACCGGCGAGAAAGGAGCCTTCGCAGCACTGGATGTACTTCCGCAGAGGAGAGGACAACCCATCACTCATCAGTTGGCTAGCCTCATCCTAGGAGTAGTTGACGTGCGGAGTCCTACTTTTCCTGCAGTGGTGGATCAGTATGCAGACGTCTTTTCCAACGACGTTCCAGGACTACCTCCTCGTAGAGAGGTAGACTTTTATATTGATCTGTACCACGAGACAGCCCCGATATCCACCCCATCATATCAGATGGCTCCCCCCTAGCATCGAGAGCTATCAGTACAGTTGGAGGACTTGCGGGGCAAAGGATTCATCTGACCCAGTGTTTCACCCTGGTCTTCCCCGATATTGTTCGCCAAGAAGGTGGACGGGAGCTTGAGACTTTGTGTCGAATATCGTCGCCTGAACCAAGTGACAGTGAGGAACAAGTAACCGCTACCAAGGATTGATGATCTCTTCGATCAGCTCAAGGGAGAATGGTGGTTCTTGAAGATAGAACTCAGGTTAGGCTATCATCAGCTTAGAGTTCGAGATGAGGATGAAGGTTCCGGGCACAGCGGAAGCGCGTGGGTGGATGTGCCCACTTGGCTTTTTGTCATTAGCAATGATCAATCCGGGATCAATACGACGATAAACGCCAGTCCCCATGGATCGAATCACAGAAAAAGACAAAGAAGATGATTTTTCCCGGAACCACAAAAAAGGATCGTTACAGGTTGATTATAATTAATTTAATTAATTATAAAGAAATACCATTTGGGTGTTCTTTCTTCGTTGATGTTCTCAATCACGTTGTCGATGTGATCCGTCGTTGCGTCGCAGAAGCCAAGTGTAGACTCCCTCTAGCGGTGATCCACACGTGTACCTTGTATCTCTGGACGTCACAAAAAGATTCTCCGGGTGCTAGCGTGGAGAAGCCTTTGCTTGCGTTGTCCGCCTTAGATTGTCTTGATCCGATAGAAGAGGATCTCTCTCGATCTTGAGAGCGTTCTTGGAGGAAGGGGTTCTTTCGGCCTTGAAAGAATTCTCCAGAGATGTTGTGCACAACGATTCTCTTGTGTCAGAAAAGATTTGGGGTTGTGAGGATATTTATAATCGGGTGTGTGGGGTTATAGAGTTATGACAATAAATAAACGCGTTACACGTTTTATTTATTTCATTGACTCTTTATTTAAAACCCCATGTCGAATAAATAATTCCTTGAAATGCGCCCACGCTGATTATAATAAATATCATTTCAAACAATATTATATCCTCAAAATCCCAACTAAAAAAAAACTACACGGTGTGTATTAATAAATACACGGCGTGTACATGTTTTTCATTGAAAACTACACGGCGTGTACATTAAATGTACACGGCGTGTATATCTTGTTTTCATTTATTCATTTCCTTTCCATAATAAAACTACACGACATGTAATAATAATACACGACGTGTACTTGTTTTATTTTCTTTTTCCTCCATCATTTAAAACAACTTAGGCTTCCTTGAATAATTATTAAACCACGTACGAGAATAATCTTTATTCAACTTGAGATACTTGGATACACTTAGTGTGTGACCCTCTAGGCCTCTTTCTCGTTGGCATTAGGCGGGCTTGCCTAATGTCCAAGATTACTGTCTAGCAACGGGTCAAGGCACCCAAGAGAAAGAAGTTGACGCCACATTGGCGTATCACCTCATACGAACGCTTACTGTGTAATTTAATCCCTTTGTCTCAATATCTCATCAAGCAGGTTTCATGGCAGTGTCATAAACCTATATGCTTGATATGTCGTTCTTTGACTACCTGAAATAAACTCATCGTTTACACCATGGCTATGGAATTTAATGCGACAGTTCTATTTCAATCAAAGGGCCGAGATATCAACTTCCATAAATGGAAGAGACAAATCCTTCCTTGACTTATCCATTAACAACATGTCACTCGTGACGCACCCAACGTACCCTACTTCCCGCCAACTGTCTGCCTGATGGTTTTAGTCAGTAAATCTAAGTGCGCGAGTCATGACATGAGTTAATGATAATCTTCCAGTCTAAGGACCATTACACACGCTCGTAGATAGCAATATCCGATGACACCAAGACATGCAGAATTACTACTGGCGGGTCTGTTCTCAGAATCTCCCATCTTGGAGATTACCAAGTGCGAACTCCATGAGAGAGAGTCTCGTCTTCTTATGAGTACTCGCACATGACGGTCTGTATACTATGTGTCCTATCATAGTATGTCATCCAACCGCAGAACTTTATTTAAGAATATTGTTATAGCATTTCAAGGTTCTCATCATAGCGGGGATCTGCTATGACCTTATTAATGCAACAAATATTTCAGGACATTATTATATTATAGTCATGCAAAATAATGAACAATATATAATAAGTGAACATTTATGTAATCAAAGTACAAAACAGTTGGTTCTGAGGACACCAACCCTTACAAACTCCCACTTGGACTAGAGCCAACTGCCTACGACTTTTAGTCCGCTAGACCTCACATGATGATCATGTTTCTGCTGAGTCAAGGCTTTAGTCAATGGGTCCGCCACGTTGTCTTCCGTGGAAATACTGCTCACTACAACTTCACCTCTCTGAGAAAAATCCCTCAAGAGATGATACTTCCGAAGTATGTGCTTTGTCCGCTGATGTGACCTTGGCTCTTTTGCAAGTACCACCACTGCAGTATTATCACAATAGAGTCTGATAGGATCTTTACTGCTCGTTAAAACATCCAGCTCTTGGACGAAGCTTCACATCCATACTGCTTCTTTAGCTGCCTCAGAAGCTGTGATATACTCGGACTCCGCTGTAGAATCTGCCACCACACTTTGTTTTGAGCTCTTCCAGCTCACTGCACCTCCATTCAAACTGAAGATGTATCCAGTCTGCGACTTCATGTCATCTTGATCAGTCTGGAAACTAGCATCTACATGTCCTCTGTTGACTAGTGCCTCATCTCCTCCATAAACCAAGAACATATCCTTAGTACGCCTCAGATACTTAAGGATAGTCTTGACTGCCATCCAATGGCGGTCTCCTGGATCAGCTTGATATCTGCCTACCGCACTTAATGCATAAGCAACATCTATCCTCGTACATAGCATATCATACATGACTGAACCAATCGCGGATGCATAAGGGATCTTTTCCATTCCCTTTCTTTCCTCATGTGTCTGAGGATACATTTTCTTGGAAAGATGAATGCCATGTGACACTGGCAACAATCCCCTCTTGGACTGTTCCATACTGAATCTCTTCAGTATCTTGTCAATGTATGTACTTTGACTTAGGCCCAACATTTTCTTGGATCTATCACGATGGATCTTGATCCCAAGAACATATGCCGCCTCGCCCAAGTCTTTCATGGAGAAGCATTTATTCAACCATGCCTTAACTGACTGTAAGACAGGTACTTCGTTTCCAATTAGCAATATGTCATCGACATATACTATTAGGAAAACTACTGCACTTCCACTAAACCTTTTGTAGACACAAGGCTCACATTCATTCTTAACAAAGCCAAATTCTGTAACAGCTTCATCAAAACGAATGTTCAATGACCTTGATGCTTGCTTTAATCCATAAATGGATTTTTGCAACTTGCATACCTTGTTGGCATCCTTTGAAGTCACAAACCCTTCAGGTTGTGTCATGTAGACATCTTCCTGGAGGTTCCCGTTAAGGAAAGCTGTTTTGACATCCATTTGCCAAATTTCATAGTCATGGTAAGTAGCAATGGCCAATAGGATTCTGATAGACTTCAGCATTACAACCGGTGAAAAGGTTTCATCATAGTCAATTCCTTGACGCTGTCTAAAACCTTTTGCAACCAGTCGTGCCTTGTAGGTGCTGACTTGCCCCTCCATGTCCAGTTTCTTCTTGAATACCCATTTATTACCAATAGGCTTTACATCAACTGGAGGATCTACCAAAATCCAGACTTGGTTTTGGTACATGGAATCCATTTCAGAATTCATGGCTTCTTGCCACTTGGCAACGTCTGTGCCTTCAACTGCTTCCTTGTAGGTAAGAGGATCATCATTGTCAACCAATAATGAGTCACCATCCTCAGTAACAAGAAAACCATATCGTTCTGGTTCTCTCACCTCTCTCATGCTCCTACGCAGTTCTTGTGTCTCTGGAACAGATTGTTCTTCCACGGGGCTTTGTGGAATCTGTTCTTGTACCAACTCATGTGTATCTTGAGCCTCGACTTCATCGAAGTCTATCTCGCTCCCACTATCACTTCTGGAGATGTGCTCCCTCTCAAGGAATATGGCGTGTCTTGCCACTGTAACCTTTTAGTCTGTGGGGTTGTATAGGTAATATCCCCTTGTTTCCTTGGGATATCCTATAAAGATACACTTTGTGCCTCAGGGTGCAAGTTTGTTACCTGAAGAGGCCTTAACAAATGCTTCGCTACCCCACACGTGTAAATTTGATAACATGGCTTTGCGTCCACTCCATAAATCGTATGGAATACCATTTATCGATTTAGTTGGTAATTGGTTTAGTATGTGTGCTGCTGTTTGTAATGCATAACCCCAAAAGGATAATGGAAGACTCGCATGACTCATCATTGATCTCACCATGTCCAACAGGGTGTGGTTCCTCCTTTCACTTACACCATTCCACTGCGGTGTGTAAGGAGGAGTGAGTTGAGATAGAATCCCAAACTCCCGTAAGAAATCAATGAAGTCTTGATTAAGATATTCTCCTCCTCTGTCTGAGCGGAGTTTCTTAATCTTCTTACAAAGCTGGTTCTCAACTTCATTCTTGTATTCTTTGAACTGATCAAAAGAATCTGACTTATACCTCATTAAATAGATATATCCATATCTACTAAAATCATCAGTAAAAGTTATGAAGTACGAGAACCCACCCCTTGCTTCAACTGGAAATGGTCTACCCAAATCTGTGTGAACTAATTCTAGAAGCTCTTTAGCTATTTCACCTTTCACACTAAGTGGGGCTTTGGTCATTTTTCCTTGTAGACACGCATGACATACACCAAGTGGTTTTAGTTCGAAAGAATCTAAATAAACATCTTGATGTAATTTTGTCAAATGTTTCTCATTGACATGACCTAGTTGGTGATTCCAAAGTTGGGTGTGGTATGAGTCATGTAAATTATCTTTGTTATCAATTGCCATTACTTGGTTTGTGTAGTCTAACACATAAAGGCCGTTATATAAATGTGCCCTACCAAAACAAATTCTATCTTTATAAAAGTAGCAACATTCATTTCCAAACATGAATATGAATCCATCAGTATCTAATCCGGATACTGAAATAATGTTTTTGGTTACAGAGGGTACAGAATAACATCCTTTCAAAACCAAGACCATCCCGGTAGGCAATGTGAGGTGGTAGTCCCCGACAGCTACAACAGCAAGTCTGGCTCCATTGGCTGCTCGTAGATCTATCTCCCCTCGATCAATCTTCCTGAATCTACTTGTTTCCTGTATTTGGATATAGATGTGAGCACCACAAGCAGTATCTAATACCCAATTAGTAGAAATAGATAGATTGCATTCGATAACAAACGCACCGGAAGCTTCCCCTTGCTTCCTTGGCTGGGTGCAGTTTTTCTTCCAGTGACCCTTCTTGCCACATGCGAAACAAACAGCATCCTGTTCTTTTGCCTCCCCTTTGATCTTCCTTTTCTTGGAAGGCCTTGAAGAAGCTTTGGGCTTAAAGCTCTTCACCTTCCGTTTCCTTTTATTCACCATAAGGACAGAAGGCTTTTCACGCATCATGTCATTGTCCACTTGGAGAATAAGGATAAGAAGATCAGATAGAGACTTCTCAATATTGTTCATGTTGAAATTAACAACAATGTTTGAGAAGCTCTGGGGGAGTGATGCGAGAATGAGATCGGTACCCAGTTCTTCAGGGAGTTTAAACCCTAGAACCTCCAAGCGCTCAATGTAGCCAATGAGCTTGACTACATGAGGCCCAGCTGGGGCACCCTCTCCAAGCATGCTCTGAAATAGAGCCTTGGAGATCTCAAACCTTTCCTGTCTTGCTCTCTCCTGGTATAAACCACGGAGGTGCTCGAGCATGCTGTAGGCATCCATGTCTTCATGAGACTTCATGAGCTCACTAGACATAGATGACAGCATCAAAGATTGAACGTCGAGAGCATCGTTCAAATGTTGATCATAGACTAAGAAATCTTCATCACTTGCCCCTGGGGCAGGAGAATCAGGAAGTGAGGACTCCGGCACATAAAACTTCCATTCATGGCGTAGGATAACCCGAAGGTGCCTAAACCATTCCTAAAAGTTACTGCCGGTGAGGATGTTGTCTTTATCCAGAATTGATCGCAGAGAAAATGTGGTTGATGTGTTTGTCATTTTGATTCTACAATTTAAAAGAGCAGATTCATCAGTACTTTCTTGATTACATTTTATGAGAAATAATAAATTCTATTAAGTCTCCCACTATTTTATCAATTCCCAATGGCCCTCACCATTGAACTCGGAATGTCCAGTTGCTTTGACATTCTAATGGAAAGGATCCATATTTCCCTTCGCATAACCCCAACAAGGGTTGGTCAAGCTATTTAAAGGTATTTAGGTATGCGGGTCTTTGCCAACTGTGAGCTTACAGTTCCTTGATCTGTTGAGTGGACTCCCCAATCCTGAAATCCTGACTTGGATTTCCTCAACTCTTGCCTCCAATATTACATCATGTCTAGCAAGGGCTACTTCTCTTGATGTAATATGGTTAAGTCAACCCAAAACCTTTCATAAGGGCTTCCTTTATAAAAGTAAGTGTCCCAACAAGGGTTGGTCAAACACATAGTTTTATTGAGTCTTGCCCTTAATCAAGTAACAGATGGCTTGGTCTGACTTAATATGGTATTTGAGGGATTTTATTCTTTATGCGTATCTTTGCATTATCACATGCTTGTTAATATTAAGTGATGCTTGCTTAAGTGATTAACCATGTTCCGATAATGTATACGCATAGACCGGTTTTTATTTTATTCCATCTTTGCATGCTTGTTCATTTTATTAATTATGTGATCGCGACAACACATGCATAATATATAAACCATGCAATCAGACAGAAATAAAATAAGATGGCATGATCATGAGTTTCTATTTGGTTATCTTATCTAGCAGTTTTTATAATCTTACCCTGACCTAGGGAAAACACCTTGAACCTGATGGTTCATGTTTTGCAGCTCCCACCTATCCACCTTTGTATCTTCTTGTGTCGGTTTCGCCTCGGCTTCAGGATTTGAACCGTCTCCTCTGGCTTGGGAGATCCTCCATTACATGGGTTTACATTAAAGAAACCATGGGCACGCAGGCCCTACATTTTATTGGAAGAAGGCTCGCAGGCCAACAAATTTAAATTAAATAAATTTAAATGAAACCATACACATACAAAGGGTCTTTGGTCTAGCTCATGATCATCCATAGTATGCAACGACATTTACACATATTTATAATTCAAATTCTGTTAATCGTTCTTTTATTTAAGATAAAACGTGCTTGAATTCAATTAATTATGATCTTATAATTAATCAATTCTTTATCTTAAATTCCTTTCTGAATTTCCTTGAGATTCTTATCATCCATATTCCTTGTACGAGTCTTTGTACATTGGAGGAAACCTGGTGAAATTCCATTTCTGGAAAGTACACGGCGTGTAGTTTATAATTACACAGCGTGTATTTTTCTTTTCACCCTTTGTCCAAAGTACACGCCGGGGCTTTGGCGTGTTTTTCTGTACTTTGGAAATTATAGAGTACATGGCATGCAGATGAATCATACAGGGCGTGTACTTCCTTGTTACGTGGTAACTGGCCTGGCGATCCCGTATACGCGGTACGCGACTTATCTTTATACACGGTTTCACCTGGGTCGGAATGGACTACACGGCGTGTTGTTCCAACATACACGTCGTGTATTCCGGTTTCCATGCGCCGTTCTATTCTGGTCAACACGGCGTGATTAAAACTTAGGTATAATCAATTCACACGGCGTGGTTTGGCGGACCAGTGCCGGTTCATTGAACCTAAGTACACGGCGTGTAGTTTTAATTACACGCCGTGTAATCCCGTGTTGTACAGACAGAAAGAGCGGCTCCTCCGGATGAGTTCCTCGTTTTTATTTTAATCAAAATTAAAATTAAAAGGTCGTTTCTGTGATATGAATCGAGAAACGAAGGAGGAAGAATAGATCTCGTTAATTCAGATTTATAGAACGATTTATTTCGAAGTGAATCAAATATGAATGTGTAAATTATCAACGAAAATTAAATAACTATAATCAACATTGTAACCTTCCTCTGATACCATTTGGAGGTTCTGGGCACAGCGGAAGCGCGTGGGTAGATGTGCCCACTTGGCTTTTTGTCATTAGCAATGATCAATCCGGGATCAATACGATGATAAACGCCAGTCTCCACGGATCGAATCACAGAAAAAGACAAAGAAGATGATTTTTCCCGGAACCAAAAACAAGGATCGTTACAGGTTGATTATAATTAATTTAATTAATTATAAAGAAATACCTTTTGGGTGTTCTTTCTTCGTTGATGTTCTCAATCACGTTGTAGATGTGATCCGTCGTTGCGTCGCAGAAGCCAAGTGTATACTCCCTCTAGCGGTGATCCACACGTGTACCTCGTATCTCTGGACGTCGCCAAAATATTCTCCGGGTGCTAGCGTGGAGAAGCCTTTTCTTGCATTGTCCGCCTTAGATTGTCTTGATCCGATGGAAGAGGATCTCTCTCGGTCTTGAGAGCGTTCTTGGAGGAAGAGGTTCTTTCGGCCTTGAAATAATTCTCCAGAGATGTTGTGCACATCGATTCTCTTGTGTCAGAAAAGAGTTGGGGTTGTGAGGATATTTATAATCGGGTGTGTGGGGTTATAGGGTTATGACAATAAATAAATGCGTTACGCGTTTTATTTATTTCCTTGACTCTTTATTTAAAACCCCATGTCGAATAAATAATTCCTTGACATGCGCCCACGTTGATTTTAATAAATATCATTTAAAACAATATTATATCCTCAAAATCCCAACTAAAAAAAACTACACGGTGTGTATTAATAAATACATGGCGTGTACATGTTTTTCATTGAAAACTACACAGCATGTACATTAAATGTACATGGCGTGTATATCTTGTTTTCATTTATTCATTTCCTTTCCATAATAAAACTACACGACATGTAATAATAATACACGACGTGTACTTGTTTTATTTTCCTTTTCCTCCATCATTTAAAACAACTTAGGCTTCCTTGAATAATTATTAAACCACGTACGAGAATAATCTTTATTCAACTTGAGATACTTGGATACACTTAGTGTGTGACCCTCTAGGCCTCTTTCTCGTTGGCATTAGGCGGGCTTGCCTGAAGTCCAAGATTACTGTCTAGCAACGGGTCAAGGCACCCAAGAGAAAGAAGTTGACGCCGCATTGACGTATCACCTCATACGAACGCTTACTGTGTAATTTAATCCCTTTGTCTCAATATCTCATCAAGCAGGTTTCATAGAAGTGTCATAAACCTATATGCTTGATATTTCGTTCTTTCACTACCTGAAATAAACTCATCGTTTACACCATGGCCATGGAATTTAATGTGACAGTTCTATTTCAATCAAAGGTCCGAGATATCAACTTCCATAAATGGAAGGGACAAATCCTTCCTTGACTTATCCATTAACAACATGTCACTCGTGACGCACCCAACGTACCTTACTTCCAGCCAACTGTCTGCATGACGGTTTTCGTCAGTAAATCTAAGTGTGCGAGTCATGACATGAGTTAATGATAATCTTCCAGTCTAAGGAACATTACACACGCTCATAGATAGAAATATCCGATGACACCAAGACATGCGGAATTACTACTGGCGGGTCTGTTCTCATAATCTCCCATCTTGGAGATTACCATGTGTGAACTCCATGAGATAGAGTCTTGTCTTCTTATGAGTACTCGCACATGACGGTCTGTATACTATGTGTCCTATCCTAGTATGTCATCCAACCGCAGAACATTATTTAAGAATATTGTTATAGCATTTCAAGGTTCTCATCATAGCGGGGATCTGCTATGACCTTATTAATGCAACAAATATTTCAGGACATTATTATATTATAGTCATGCAGAACAATGAATAATATATAATATGTTAACATTTATGTAATCAAAGTACAAAACAGTTGGTTCTGAGGACACCAACCCTTATAGAGGACGTGCAGAAGACGACCTTCAGATGTTGGTATGGCCACTATTAATTCTTGGATATGTCATTCGGTGTAACCAATGCTCCAACGGTGTTCATGGGACTCATTAATAGGATCTTTCAGCCATACCTCGATCGATTTGTCGTGGTCTTCATCGAAGACATTTTGATTTACTCGACCACTGAGGAGGAGCATGCCTACCATTTGAGGGTTTTACTAGACACACTACAAGAGCACCAGCTTTATGGAAAGCTCTCGAAGTGTCAGTTCTGGATAGGTGAGGTCCACTTCATGGGACACGTCATCTCTGAGGCGGGAGTTGTGGTGGATCCTGTGAAGATTGAGGCTGTGCTAGCTTGGGAGCCACCCAGGAGAGTGACGGATGTGCGGAGTTTCTTGGGACTAGCTGGATACTACCGGAGATTTTTTCCAGACTTCTCTAGAGTTGTGGCACCACTCTAAACATTGAAAAAGAAGGGGAAAACCTTTGTGTGGTCAGAAATATGTCAGTAGAGCTTCCATGAGTTGGGGCAGAGATTGACCAGCGCCCCTATCTTGAGGCTTCCGGAGGAGGGAGTAGGGTACGTTATCTTCTGCGATGCATCAGGGACCGGACTCGGATGTGTCCTGATGCAGCAGCGGGCGGTGATCGCTTATGGATCACGTCAGTTGAGGTTGCATGAGCAGAACTACGCTACCCATGACCTGGAGTTAGCAGCAGTGGTCTTCGCTCTGAATACATGGAGACACTACCTGATGGGCGAGCGCTTTACAGTCTTTTCTGACCATCAGAGTCTCAGGTACATCTTCTCTTAGAATGACCTGAACCAGAGACAACAGCGATGTATCAAGTTCCTCCAGGATTATGACTTTGAGATATTCTATACTTATGGGAAGGGGAACGTAGTAGCCGATGCTCTCAGTAGGAGGAATAGAAATCAGCTACTTGAGGAGGCGATAGAATAGCTAGCTGCTTTGCAGATATCATTCGTGGATAGAGATGGAGCATCCTCCCTTCAGTCTCTCACAGTCACCCCTCCACTACTACAGCGGGTCAGAGAGGCACATCGTGGGGACGCTGACTGTGAGACGCGGCATTCACATATATCCTCAGGACAGGCACCTGATGGTTTCTACTTTGGAGCAGAGAACACCTTCCTTTTCAGAGGACGTACCTTGGTACCAGTTGCTTTACGGGAGGAGGTGCTGAGAGAGTTTCACACTTCTCCCTTGGCGGTACATCCTGGAGTGGCGAAGATATACCAGGACCTCAAACTACAGCACTGGTGGCCGGGCATGAAGAAGGTTGTGGCAGAGTTCGTTTCTCGATGCCTCACCAGCCAGCAGGTGATGACAGAGCATCAGGTACCAGCAGGCTTGGTACAACCCTTGGAGGTCCCGGAGTGGAAGTGGGATGGGTTATCTATGGACTTCGTGACTGGACATCCATGCACTTCCAGAGGTCACAACTCCATTTTGGTGATTGTAGACCGACTCACAAAGTTGGCACCCTTCTTACCAATCAGAGAGTAAGGCTCAGTGGAGAGCATGGGGCGTCTCCACGTTCAGGAGATTGTAGGGCTACATGGTGTGCCATCATCTATCATCTCCGATCGAGATGATGGATTTACTTCCCATATTTGGAAGGGGTTTCAGGAGGCATTCGGGACGTAGTTACGTTTGATCACTGCCATTCACCCTCAGACAGATGGTCAGACGGAGAGAACCATTCAGACTCTCGAGGACATGCTCTGTGCTTGTGTCCTCAACTTTGGTCGCAGTTGGGAGGACCACCTACCCTTGGTGGAGTTCGCGTACAACAACTGTTTCCACTCCACCATCGAGATGGCACCATACGAGGCATTGTACGGCCAACCTTGCAGATCATCTTTGTGCTGGAAAGACCCTAGGGAGTCAGCACTTGTGGGACCGGAGATGGTCCAGGCCACGACAGAGAAGGTCCATGTCATCCAGGAGCAGATGAAGACAGCTCAGAGCTGGAAGAAGTTTTATGCTGATAGGAGGCGGAGGCCACTAGAGATCGAGGATGGCGACCACGTCTTCTTTCGGGTCTCACCTCGACATGGATTACGGAGATTTGTCCGAGGCGGCTAGTTGTCTCCACGCTTCATCGGACCATTCCAGGTCCTCAGTAGGATTGGCAAGGTGGCTTATCACCTGGCTCTACCACCTCAGTTGCACCGGGTGCACGCCGTCTTCCACGTTTCTCAGCTGAGGAGATATGTGCATGACTCGACGCATATCATTGACCATAGGGAGCTAGACGTTGATGATGGGGCGACTTTTGCGAAGGTCCCGGTGGATATTGAGGATCGAAAAGAGTGGGTCCTACGTGGATGGTCGATTCCTCTAGTGCGCATCCGATGGCAGCACGGGAACCTCCAGGAGAGCACTTGGGAGCGGGAGGCTCAGATGCGTGCTCAATAACCACATTTGTTTCCCAAGTTTATGATGTATCTTTACGGGGACATAAAGCCCTGAGGTGGGAGTGATGTAAAGACCCGTAAAATTCATGGAATTTTTTTTCTTAATCATATTTGGAATTTTACAAGAACGCAGTTTCTAACGGCACCAGATTCTGAGGCCCGATGTGCCCGGAATCATTTTCCAAAGTTTTTCTCGGGTACGTTCAGTGAACAAATGATCGGGTTTTTCTAACTTTTGAACTGGTGCTCAAAATCGAATTCCGAGGACACCAATATAATCGCAGCGCCAGTATTTGCTTAGAAACTCCTTTTCCAGAGTTGCGTTTTCTCAGGTGTGGTTTTTTGTTTTTGGGGTTATGTTAAGAAATAAAATAAAGGTGGGCGACACATTATTTTATTTCACATAATGCCACATAAGATAAGTTATGCGGATAATGTGGATCCCACAATATCCTACCCACTTGGTAGGATATTTTTGAGGTGGGTCCCACACAAGCCCCACTGTTTTATCCCTCCTAAGTAACGCACCCGCAAACCCCCTCTTTAATGAAAGTCAACCGTGCGTTTTTCTGGTTAAGAAATGCCCCATTAAATTGGGCAGTTAAATTGGTACAATTAATTCTTGGAATTAATTGTTCGTTTCTTATCTTTGGATTTTCAAATTCTTAAGTTGATAATAAAATAAGAAGCGTACTTATTTTATTATTGTTGGGGGTTTGTGTTGTGTTAAACCTTTAGGAGAGAAAAGAGAGGATTCTTCATTCTTCGATGAAGAACGCGAAGAATGCTCTACCGCCAACGAAGAAGGCCAACCTCCATCGGCGAGAGACGCCTTCCTTGGAGATCACCTAACGCCAGCGGCGTTCCTTCCGTGACAACCCTCTTCTTTCGCAACGGTTAATTCCGCGACGAACGCTTTTTCGACGACAACGTTGAGGTAGGGGTTTTATGCGTTTCTATATTGTGATTTTCTTCCGTCGTTTTTCCCCTTTCTATTGAACCGCCTGTTATCGCATTAACGGGAGGAGGTCGGACCGCACGAACACGGATGACACTCCTCCCCTTTTGGTTGTGTATTTTTGATGCGATGAACAAGGCAACGCTGCGCCGAAGCACCGTGCAGATATTGTAAAAGCGAGAGTGGAGAAACGCGGTGCCGCCGCACCGCACCGTGGGATGAAACAATTCCACGGCGCCATTGTGATGCACCGTAGAAGATGAAAAAAGGACATGGTGCCATCGCACCGCGCCGGAGGACCTCAGAAGCACCGCAGCCAGAGCGGGGCCACGGTGGAGGGGCGTAGCGCCGTCACGCCGCGCCGGACGGACAAAGGCCGCGGCCGGTTCTGGGTCGTGGCGATACAGGGGAACCGGAGGCCGGCACCGGGCCGCCGGTGTCGGAGCGAGGGGACTGGCCCTTGCTGGTCCCGTGGCGGAGCAACCGGTAGGCCGGTGCAGGCCGACCGGTTAGAGGAGAGCGCCGGGGGTCGTAACCCCCGACTGGCCAGCTGAGTGGCCCCATTAAAGGGGTCGCGGTTTACTTCATGTGGGGGAAGCGCCCCCATATCGAAACGGTTCGGCCGTTCGGCCGAACCCCTGGCAGCGCGCCGGATCGACCAGGCCAGGCCGCGCCCAGGTCAGACCCCATGTTACCAAACCTCTTCGGTCTGTTGCCCATAACATGAGCTACGGGCCTCCGATCGATGCACCATCAGTTTTTATGTGATCCTTGGGTCGAGACGGTTGTTTCGGTATATCACACATAAGGTTTCGGAGAACTTTGAGTTCAGCCGGGTTGGTTCGTACACGAAACCAATCGGGCCCTCAGAGTAGAAACGCTTATAACATGAGCTCCGGACATCCGATTGACGTCTCGTCGACTTTGATGGAATCCTCTAAGTGAGACAGATCTTTTTCATTACTCCACCCGAGGTTTGTACATAGGTGGAGTATGGTCGGGTTGGTTTTGTCTTAAAAACCAACCGGGCTCCTGGGACGAAAATGCCAATAACTCTCAGACCGGGCGTCCGATTGACGCACCGTCTGTGACGTTGAGTTCTTGTTGACGATACTGAACTTTTGGATACATCAACTCCGGACATTGTGTCAGTTGATGTATCAGCCTCTCGGCTTATCGAGCGGACCCTCCCGAACGAGATTGCTGTGTGCGGGAACCCTAGAGCTGGCTGTGACTACGACGACGACTGTACAGAGATCCTCAGTGGATTTGACAGCGACGACTACAACACTCAGCGATCCTAAGTGGATCAGTGATACCGATCCTGTGTGGGCCCGATCCTGTGTGGGTCAGCGCTCAGTGGTCCTGTGTGGGACAACGCCTACAGATCCTATGTCGGTCTGATCCTGTGTAGGTCTTTGCGGGGGTTAGTTACCTATCAATCCTTTGTGGGTTAGATCCTTTGTGGGTCAGATCCATTGTGGGTCAGATCCTTTGTAGGTCATTACGGGGGTTAGTTACCTATCGAACCTTTGTGGGTCAGATCCTTTGTGGGTCATTGCGGGGGTTAGTACCTATCGATACTTTGTGGGTCCGACGGCTTAGATCAATCAGTGGCAATATCTGATCATCTCTATTGTCATACAAAAAAAGTATACCTGTGTGAGATGAATCCTGTTTTGCTTTCCTATGTGGATTGTGTTGTGATATACTGTGTGGATTTACGTTTTTCTTTCCTATGTGGACTGGGTTGTACTTGAGCTCGGAAGTTAGAGCGTACTGGAATTTATGACTTAGGTATATGTATGGGCATAAACCTAAGCAGTGTCGGATGTTACTTCATGATTGTATCTTTCCATTGTGGTTTATCCTTTGTGGATTTTGGGAGACCTTTGGGGGTCTCGGGGTCCCTACTGAGTAGCTTAAACTCACCCTGCACGAGCTATGCCCGCACTACGTTGTGTTGGTTGCAGACGACGGACAGCTTTGATCGCGGTTGAGGCTTGCGAAGTAGGTCGGTACTCGGAGGTGGACCACTGCGCGGGACATACTCGGAGCGGACGGCTGGACCTGAGGAGCTATGGAGGCTATCTATACTCACCCTTACGGTGGGACTCCCAGTGGACGGCTCGACACTATGGCTTTACTTTTCAGTTGCTGTTTTTCCCTTTCCAGTGGTACTTTATTTTCAGTTTGGGTTTGTATACTGACCCACTTACTTTTACTCACTTACTGTTATACTCAGTTTTTACATAGTGTTTACTTCTACTTCTTGCTTTCTCTGTGGAGTTTGTTTACTTTACAAAGGCAATGCCTTCCCCTTTTACCGGGAATTACGCCTTGGTGCTAGTCGCCAACCCCTGGACTATGGAAGGCGGGCTTGGGGTAGTCACGACACGGGCCCCAATGATGGGTCGTGACAGGATGTGAAACACAGGCAAGGGGCGGCTCGACCATTGAAGGTTAGAATGTGAGGCCCAACATGATGATGAAGCACGAGTATCCAAAAGCATTCGATGCAAGGGGGTGGCCTACAGAACCAAAAGACATGGTCTTATGGGTCGGGATTTGTGTAGTTTGGTTGGGCCATGTGATGAAGTTCTACGGGCCATATATGAAGGGTATATGGGCCACAAATACTAAATAAAGAGGATCTCAATGGGCATGTTATCTCAATGAGGGAGGTGGGTGTTATGACCTACTTTTTTGGCACTTTGGGTGTGTGGTTCATTTATGTTTCACTGTAATTTTACCCCAATCATCTATATAATAATATAATAATATATTATATTTATTTAAATTATATAAAAATTATTAATTAAATTATATAAATAAAATATTAAACATTTTTGCTAATATAAATTTGATAATTTTGTATATTTAAAAATATAAAAATAAGATTCATTTTTTATTCAAACTTATTTATATCATATTTATATATTACTTTAATATATATATATATATATATATATACTTTTGTAATATAAATAATATATATATATAATTATAATTATAAGTTAACAGCTGTATATAATTATTATTATTTTTAAATAATTATATAAATTTATATAATTATACATATATATATATATAATTATATATATATTTTTAATATATAATTATTTTTAATTATAAATATAAAAAAATATATATTAATTAAATATATTCAATATAATTTTATAGTTATTAAATAAATAAATATATATTTACAATTCTAATTATAAATAAATATTTTTATAAATATTTTGATATAAATATAAATATATTTTAGCTCATGGGGGCACAACCGAGTGGTCCGACTCCAAATTTTATATGGGATCTTGATTGTAAAATCAATAATTTTTTCTCAGGATTATAGCCAAAGTAAAGAAAGGAATTATATTATCACGAGTTTAAATGTTATGAAAAACTTGTTCGATGTGTGTAGAAGGTAGAAATGGAGTTTGTTGATGATCATGTGTTCTTTAAGAAACAATAAATTAAGAGGTTGAGGTGGCAGGAAAATGGAAATAACTCTTCAAAAAAATATGATGGTAAGAAACTTAAGTTTATAGTTTGTGAAAATTTTGGTAATAAGAACACTGGGGAATTCCTCTGAAATTATGGTAATTGCTACCAATGTGGTAGAATGGGACATAAGGCCTGTAATTGCACCAAAAAAGTTCAGGATAATGGTAATTCAAGATCTAATTTACAATCAACAAAATGTTTTAAGTGTAATGAAATGGGAAATTATGAAAATGAGTTCCCAATGAAGAACTCAAATGAAGGAAAGAAACCAGAATAAAAGAAGAAAGGTGTGGTGAAATCCTTTTCAACTACTTCAGTAGATGTTGGACCATCAAATGAAGTAGTATTAGGTACACTGCTAGTTTATTCAGATTATTCCAATGTGTTGTTTGACTCAGGGTCTACAAATTCATTCATTTCATAGATTTTTTTAGTAAACTAGGAATTACAACTCAAGATATGACTCAATAACATGTGGTTAAAACAAATAGATGAAATATTGAGACAAAAGGAAATAATAATAACCTTCATGTCCATGTATGTAGAAAAATCTACCTGAAAAGATTATTTTATTCCTCTAGTAGAGTATGATGTTATTTTGATAATGGATTGGCTTTCCTTTTAACATGCAATGATTGAATGCAGAGAAAAATACGATTCTTTTCAGAAATAATTTTAGTTTGTGTACAATAATGAACCCTTTCATTTGATAACATATCAGGAATCTAAAAAGCTAGTAAAAGATGGAAATGAATGTTACCTTGAAAATATTTTTAAAAATAAAGAAACTATTCAGATTAATGATGTTACAGTGGAAAATGAGTATCTTGATGATTTTCCTAATGAGTTTACTGATATAATTCTTGACTGGGATGTTGAATTTACTGTTGAATTAGTTCCTGATGCTAAACCAATTTCATATTCCACTTATCGAATGGCTCAAATTGAACTTTTAATGTTTAAAAATAAATTGGAGGAGTTATTAGATTAAGGTGTCATTCGACCTAGAAGATCACCATGGGGTGATTCTGTCTTGTTTGTTAAAAAGAAATATAGTTTAATGATACTTAGCATTGATTATAATGCCTTGAATAATATCACTATTAAGAACAAGTATTCATTGACTTATATTGACGATTGTTCTGATCATCTCTCAGTAGATTAGTATTTTTCGAAGATTGGATGGATGTCAAGGTACCACCAGTTGAAAGTAAATAAAACAGACATTCCGAAGACCAAATTTCATACTAGATATGGCCATTATGAATTTTTAGTTTTTCCTTATGGGATAACCAATACACTAGCTATCTTCATGGATCTTACAGTTTGAATTTTCCATGACTACTTGGATAAGTTTATGGCTGTCTTTATTGATGATATTTAGTTATATTATAAAATTATGTAGGAGCATGAAAGTCATTTAATGGTTTTCTTACAAACCATAATAGAAAATAAACTATAAGGGAAATTCCGAAAGTGTGAGTTTTTGTTACAAAACATTTCATTCAATGGTCACATTGTTTCTAAATATGGCATAACTATTGATCCTCTTAAAACAAAATTTATTAAAATATGACCAAGACCGAAAAATGTAACCGAGATTCGTAGTTTTCATGTTTTAACAGGTTATTAAAATATTTTTATTGAAATTTTTTCATGGTTATCTAGCACACTGAATAAGTTAACTAAGAAATGTGTCAAATTTATCTGGACAAAAGAATGTGATGATTGTTTTTAGGAATTGAAAATAAGATTGGTGAATGCTCCTGTATTGTAATTACCTTCCAGAAATGTTGAGTTTTTTATCAATAGTGAAGCTTCATTGAAAATACTTTGTTGTTTTTTTTCTAATGTAGAATGATCAGGTAATTTCTTATACTTCACATCTATTGAAACTTCATGATTTAAATTACCCTACACATGATTTGAAAAAAGATACTATTTTTT
This sequence comes from Viscum album, assembly GCA_963277665.1. Classification (NCBI taxonomy): domain Eukaryota; kingdom Viridiplantae; phylum Streptophyta; class Magnoliopsida; order Santalales; family Viscaceae; genus Viscum; species Viscum album. Next base: position 311,853,359 of record OY728126.1, read on the forward strand.
TTGCATTTAAAATTTGGAGGCATCATTTGTATGGTGTAAAGTGTGAAATATATACTGATCACAAAATTTTGAAGTATATATTCACCTAGAAGGTATTAAATATTAGATAGAGGATATTGCTTGAGTTAATCAATGATTATGATTGCACGATCCATTACCATCCATGAAAAGAAAAATAAAGTGGTTGACACTATGAGTTGAAAGAGTAATGCTACCATAACCACTCTATGTTTGGAACAAGATCCTTGGGTTTTTGATTTGAAAAATTTTGTATTGGAATTTGTTTGTGCAGGGAATTACTCTATTTTATTTCAGGTGGCAGTTAAATTGTTTCTAGTAGATAGAATAATGAATGTTCAGAAAGAAGATAGTGAGTTGCAAAAAAAAAGGCAGGATTGGTTCAAAAGGGTATGATTCTCGAATTTAAAGATGATAAAAATTATGTTTTGAGGTTTGTAAAGAGATTATGTGTGCCTGGTGATTCCCAGTTCAAGAAAGGGTTGTTATTTTAAGATCATAGTTCTCCATTTCAGTTCATCCTATATGTACTAAAATGTATAATGTTATTTGGGATTATTACTTGTGGGATTGAATGAAAAGAGATATTGCTGACATTACAGTGTAGTGCTTAACTTATCAACAGGTTAAAGCAGAATGATAGTTACTGAAAGGGATTATTCGGCCTTTTCCAATGCCAGATTGGAAATGGGAAAATGTTTCCATGGATTTTATAGTGGGATTACCAAATAATTCTGTAGGTCACAATTACATTTGGGTTATAGTTGATTGATTGAGTAAATCTTCTCATTTTATTACAATTCGAGATACTCTACCACTAGATCATCTTTCTCAATTGTATATTAATGAGATAATCATGTTACATGGAATTACCATCTCTATTGTAACTGATCATGATCCCAGGTTCATTTCTAACTTTTGTAAGCGTCATTAGAAGTTGTTGGGTAATGAATTAAAATTTAGTAAAACATTTCATCAAAAATCAGATTGGAAGTTAGAACGAACAATTCATACATTGGAAGATATGATGTGTGATTGTTCAATGGATTATCAGGGAAGTTGGGACCCACATCTTTCTTTGGATGAGTTTTCTTATAATAATAGTTTTCATTATTGTATACAGACAGAACCATTTGATGCATTATATGGAAAGCAGTATCGATCTCCAACTTTTGGGGATGAATTAGCTGAAAGGATGTTGAAGGGACCAATATTAATTGAAGAGAATGAATAAAAGGTTCATTTGATTCAAAATACATAAGAACAACTCAGAGTATGTTGAAAAGTTATGAGGGTAACCAAAGGAAGGATCTTTATTTCGAGGTAGGTGATCATGCCTTTTTTATTGTTCTTTTCCATGGAAAAGTGTGATGAGTTTTTGTTAGAAGGGAATGATGAGTCTGAGGTTCATTAGATCCTATGAAATACTAGATAATGTTGGATCAGTTCTCTACAGAGTGGCTTTACCTACATGTTTATCCCAGGTACACAATGTTTTGCATGTATCAATGTTTTGAATATATATGCTAGATCCATCTCAGGTTTTCAGTCCATAGGTAGTTCAGTTGGAGGAGAATGTTTCTTATGAGGAACAACCAGTCCATATTCTTGACCGAAGTGAGCCAGTGTTGTAGAATAAGGTAATTCAATAGGTAAATGTTTTGTGAGAAAACTATATGAATGAAGAGGTATCATTGGAATCTAAGAATGATATGAGGGATAAATACCCACACATATTTGATAAGTGAATAAAATTGTGAGAACACAATTTCCATAAGGGGGTTAGGATGTAACATCCCAGGTTAATAAAGAATATGAAATTTTCATATTTATTAATATATGTGAATTAAATAATAATTTTACATTAAAATGTATACTATGATCAATGTCATACCTAACACGCAATAGTGGGTTTCTTCTAAATCATATGTTGCACAAAACGTTGGGTCATACTGAAAAATAATAAAATAATATTATTATTTTAAATTGTAATTAAAGCCTAGCTGTTGTATTGGATGGAATGAATAGAATGAAAAATATTTTTATTCAACATGTCAGAATAATGTTTTTACATTTATCCAATTAAATTTAGTGGCTTAACATGAGAATGAATCCAATTTTAAAAATCAGAAATCTAATATTTTTAAAAGTTAGTTTTACTGCCTTTTAATAGGGAACCATTTTTGAATCTAGTTTTTGACACTTTTACATGTTCCATTGGAAAAAATAGACCTATTATTTAGAATATGGACATCAAAATTTACTTCATTTAAATTTTTGGTATTTTTATGATAATGTTCGTTTTTTAATGAATCGTGAAAATACAACATTTTAAGTCAAAACCGAAATTCCATCTAATTTATTTATATAGTTAGAATGTTTTTTTAATTGGTTTTAAAGTTTAATTAGAATTTATTATTATAATTTAATCCAATTTTGTTCATTGTATGTAACTTACCATTTAAATTGGACAAAACACATGTCAATCTTTTGGTAGTTTTTACTTCTTAAAAACACGCATTTTGGTTTTGAGAACCAGAATTAATTCTAAATTAATTTATGAAATTTATATGTTTTAAAATAGGAAAAATGGATTCTATATTTGGAATCATGAGGTCAAAATTTTGTAAATATGTATATTTTATTTTTAGACATTATGAATAGTATGTTTAGTAAATATTTTATTTACCATGGTTAAATGGTAAATCTGGTAAATAAGGCTAAAAAATAATATTATAATAATATTAAACTACCATAACAGTTGTCTTAACCCTATTTAAATGTATATTTCCAACCATGGGAATCCTTCGGTAGATTTTAGGACCCCATGGAGCTAGTAGTGTGTGTAAATAACATTTAATTACTTTTAATTAAATATTAACGAAAATATAACCTAAACATGTATCTTGTAATAAAAAAAATTTTATATGGGGTTATATAAGTAATATTTTAGACTATCAATAGACCTTATAAATTTAATAATATTTCCTACATCATGGTAATTTTTTTATTATTTTTAGACATCCAATAAAGAAATATATTTTTGACACAATGCTGATGTATTGATCACCTTATTGATGAATTATTTAAATAAATGAGATAATAAATACTAAAATAAATTTAATTTGAATCTTTTTATTCAATAAAAAAATTTAAGGGATGATTATTAATTTTTATATTTTAAATAATGATGTTTTTTCATAGGAATAACATTTTTATGTATTTTTTAAAATTCACAATCTGAAAAATATATAAACTGACATAAATGTGTTTATAAGACAAATACAATTTTCTTAAATGAAATAATAGTCTTAAAAATGTAACATAAAAAAATGACATAAATAAGCATTAAAATGTATTTAATGAAAAACTTGTGGTTATATTGACATTTTATAGGAACTATATTAACCATATAGTATTAATATACATGATGACATACTAAGAGTCAAATAAGATAACTAAGGGTTACAACTAAATGATAAGGTTAAATTTGAAACCAAAACTTGTCTAAAACATATTTTATAATAGGATTTATAAAAATAATACTCTTATCATAGAATTAAATGAGGTTTGGACCTTGTGAAAATATAAATTATTTTTATAATAAAATAACATTTCAAAATTTCGTAATGTACTCCTCCCCACTCTTATAAAAGGCCACCACATCTAACCCCTACTCACACCTCTCTAGCCCCATTGGATCATCCAAACTCAGCCCAAATAAGATCCCAACAAACTTATATTCCTAATAGAATCCATCCCGTGGAAATAAGGAAATTCAACAAAGGCCTATTAGCATAAATCAAAAGGACTTTCCAAATTTGTGGTAATGTCTTCTCTCAAGCTTCCGCCATTTATTTTACTCTTACAACCCTCTAAACACTCTTTATTCCATTATTTTATAACAAAAATAGTATATTCAATATACTAAGATATTTTTATGAAATCTTATCCTAACTACACTTCCACACACCTATATCTAATGGATACAAACATACTATTTCATTGTACAACTAACTACTGCCTCAGGGAATGATGATTGTTAAATTATCTCCTTAAACCTCTCATGGTGGCCATTATGATGGATATATATATATATATGATATATATATATTGTCTCTTTGCTTCTATATGTTTTTTATAGAATACCTTTATGGCTTCCATAATGGGTAAATATGATAATTTCATTTGAGGAAGTGCAGACAACTGCCCCCTCAAAGTGATTTTACTCATTCGTTCCACACATGGAATGTATAAAAAATGGATTTAATGAACTTATGGAACATATATAACATATATATTATATGGGAATTATAATATCCCTATGTATCATTTAGTTTTCATTCCTTTAAAAAGGAAAAATAAATGAATGTAGTGTTCATGCATACGTATCGCTTACCATATCCATGAATGGTGCATTTTATTAATTATCTCCAAATGTTATATACTATTATAAATACATATATATACTTTATTTATATGTTATTTAAATAATTAGTATCATTTTAGAGGCAATGGACTTTTGACCACATGGACACTCTGTAATTGTAACAAGTTCATTTTTGACTCAAGTATCTAATATGGAAAAAAACCTATATTAACTTAAGTAATTTTGTAATTTTTATAATCTGGTAATATAAAATTTTAAAATAATAATAAACTTTAAAAAGGTTTTAAATAAAGTATAAATTAACTATATTTTATTATTCAGGAAGAACAAGGAACATACATGATGAGTCAGATTCCAGGTAAGGGACTTTGTCTCAATCTTCTTCCATTGAGGCATATTTTGATTTATAGAGAACTCTATTTTATACTGTGTTTAAACACCTTTTACTATTAATTTAATTCAAATGGAATCTTTTTTATACAAAATTTTGTACTGAATGACAAAAAACTATTTCTTTTTAACATACGAGATGAAAATGATCTTTTCACCACCACATGTATAATTTGATTTTTAGAATCCTTAACAAGCCTTAATGTTTTTAAATGGAAATTAAATACCATATTAAATTTTCATGTATTTTGGTATTGAAAATTGTTTTGAGAAATAATTGATTATATAAATATCTTATAATGATATATTGTGATTGCAATGTGGAAATGTTATATTTCCATTATGATTCTTTTATGTGTTATGAATATGTAATGTTTCTTGGGAATAATTTACATATACGTGTTGTTCCATGATAAACCATAGGTAGGTGATCCTGACATAGCTCTCCAATGCATTGTGTAATGTGACAGAGGTAAACGTCAATGTTTCTCTTATGGGATTTATGGAATATACTATGATGGGTATTCCAAATGTATCTCTCTATGTAAATGTGAAATCTATAATGTATGTATGATATGCATGCTGAATGTTACTTTTATGATTCATGATTTCTATGTGTTATTCATAAATATTTTGATTTATTGAGGTATTTTAAAGAGATTCTGTTTTATGATTGAAAAGTATGTTTTCATTGATTTTTTTATTGACGAACTAATGTTTTCCTTCTTTATTTTGTAATCCTTACACATATTTTTATTCTCACCCCCCATTTTTAAAATATTTTCCACAAGGTTTAAGGAAGGGTAAGAGAAAGGAAGAATTCAACAAGATTTATATCAAGAAAAGAATTAATGTTTTATTTAATGAGCAATATTCTGGAGAAAAAAATTTGTTAGAGTAGAAGTGTCTATTTTGTAATATTTTAGATGTAATGTAATAGTTATGGCATAATTCTCAAAAACACTAAATCTGAAAAAGATACTCAATGCGAATTATTGTTTTAACTCAATATTAAGAAATTTTTTAAGGTTGCGGCCTTATATAACCACATACATTTAATGGATATTCTAATCCACTTATTTTGGAAAAGTGGTTATAACACAATGGGGAAGATCTTTTTTGTGATCCACTATTCATAGATGAAGTAGGTGAATATTTATATCAATTTTTAGAAATTTAGGATGATCAATGGTGTGAATTAATTAATAAAACCAAGCTAGAGGATGAAATTGAAGAGATAAAGGGGGAATACATTATGAAAATATTTCATAACAAGTATTTACCTATACCTATTCATAAAAATATGGATAGATAATTCATATATCCAAAGAAAATGGAAGGTAAATATCTCATGTATTACAAAGAAAACATAAAAAGGCATACAATTTATAACATGGGTTTTGTTATTAAAAAAGGTAAAAAAAATTGATAGATTCATTAGTGGTTTAAAACCACACCTTTGAAAAACTCTAGAAATATGAGAATTTTGGATTTATGAAAAAGTGATTTGATGTGATATCAAAGTAGATATGGATTTCTTATAATGGAACCATGGATATGAAGATAATAAAATAAGATTTGATTTTCAAATTGCTGGATCAAATGAAAAAGGAGGAAATAAGATCCAACTACCCACATATCAAAAATGTGGGAAGAAGCATCACAATAATTAATCCAAAGGGATTGTGAAATTATTTTAGTGTGTAAGAGAAGGCCACTAAGCTCATGAATGTTGGAGAGACATAATTAATCTAACAAATATTTTAGAGTTATGGAGATAAAATCACATGGTTCAATGCTTCAATAGTATAAATAATGAGAACAATGAAATCCAGTGCACACAACCTCGAGTCCTCGGGGGTAATCAATGTCATCATCCACCAAATCCAATGTAAAAAGGGAAATATTATTTAATCACTACTTCTAAAGTGGTTGATGGAAAAAATGTTATAGAATGTACACATCCTATTCAATTAATAATGGAAAATTCATATTTTATATTGTTTCTACACCTTCCTTTATATCCTTCCAGTTTTCTAAAACTATTGAATAGACTACCCGAAACATTGAAGTAGAGATATCTGTAAAAAAAACATATTGGTCCAATCATTTCAACCCAAGGGCTGGACACTTAATATATTGGTGTATGGGGGAATATTCTTCTGGAAGATCTTGTGACACATCCCTTGGGGAAATTTGATGCTATATTGGGAATTGATTGGCTCTCATTATATAAAAAGCACATAAATTGTCCGTAATAGGATATATATTTTCAAATTTAGTCCCATCCCATTATACTAAACAAATTTAAAGATGACCATGGATCTCTTTTGGAAAATACTTTTATGGGGTGTGTGTTGATTACCTTTTAAGAGATATACCTCACTGTAATGGTTGGTTCTAAGGAAAGTATCAACCAAAAATAAATCCCCATCGTGAAGGAATACTATGATGTATTTCCCAAAGAGTTTCCCAGACATCCCACAGATCATGAGGTAGAGTTCTCAATAGAAATCATACCTAGAGATATTCCTATCTAAAAATTCCCCTTCAGGATAGACTTGATCAAACTATAGGATTTAAAGAAATAGATGAAAGAGAATATTGACAAAGGTTTCATATGCCTTAGTGCATCGTCATGGGGTGCGCTAGTTCTATTTATAAATTAAAATGATATAACAATGTGGTTGTGTATCGATTATAGAGAACTCAACAATATCAATATAATGAAAAGGTATTATCTTCCATGGATTGATGACATGTTCCACCAACTATGAGAAGATGAAAACTTATCAATGGTGGATATTTATTCTAGACCTAATCAACTGAAGATGAAGAAGGAAGATTTTTAGAAGACTACTTTCCATATAAGGTATGGGCATGGTGAGTTTCTATAAACCCACTTTAGACTTACTAATTCCCCTTTAATATTTATGGATTAGATGAATATAGTCTTTATAAAATACCTTGAAAATATTTTAGTAGTGTTTATCGACGATATTCTTATATACTCTAATAGGACAGAGGAACGTGATGAAAATATAAGGATTGTGTTAAAAATATTATGGAAGGATAAATTGCATTACAAGTCTTTCAAGTGTAACCTTTTGATATAGCAAGTATTTTTCTTAGGAAAAGTGATCCCAAGTGGGGGAATTTCTATGGATACTTCAAAAATTAAGGCAATTTAAAAATGGACCAAAATAACTAGTGTCAGAGAAATCAATAGTTTTCTTGGATTATATGAGACTACCAACATTTTTTGATTAATTTATTATGATTTTATAGCACACTAACTCTGTTAAGAAGGAAATGGGTTAAGTATGTCTATATTAAATAATGCAAGGAAGGATTGAAGGAGCTAAACTAGTGGATGATCACTGCACATATAGTTACATTACCAACAATTGTATAATTGTTTTTATATTGTGAAGCTTTATATAGAGTTTTAGGTTGTCTACTTATGAAAAATGATAATGTGATAGCCAAAGCCTCAATGAAATTGAAGATCCATAAGAAAAATTATTCAATGCATTATCTTGAGAGGGAATTTGTATGTTTTTCCTTGAAAATATAGAGGTTATACCTATATGGTGAGAAGTGTGACCTATAAACTGATCAAAAGAGCCTAATGTATATATTCAAACAAATGATTCTCAACACGAGTCAAAGGTGATGGTAAGATATACTAAAGGACTAAAATTTCTATATTCACTATCATCATCGAATGGAAAACAATGTATCTAATGCTTTCATAAAAAAACCAGCTACTGTATCCATGATATCAATTGGGAGAGACCATATCTTCATGGATATTAAAATGATAGATTTGGAAATCATAATGCAGGGAATAAACCCTTCCTTTTAAAAAATAATTTCCCAATGATCTATCCAAGAGTAGATCAAAGATTCAAAAAGGGGTGACCTGAACAATCCAATGATGGTGAAATGGTAAAGGAATTGAAGCTAGAAGAGTTCCATATCGATGATGATGGTGTGAATGGGGTAGGATCATGTCTTTGTGTGCCTTCATCACCTAAGATAAAGAAGAGAATATTGTACAATCCATGTAGCTAACCCTTCTCCATTCATCCTTTAAGTACCAAGATATATCATGATATTTGAGATTACTTCTAGTAGGATAACCTGAAGAAAGATATTGAGGAATATATCTCATGGAGTTTGGAATGTCAGATAGTTAATGAATAAAGACAGAAGTCTAAAGGGATGATGTAGACATTACTTATACCTTGGTGGAAATGGTTTAATTTTATCATAGATATCTTCACTAGCATTTCAAAGACACCAAAATGAAGCAATGTGATATTGGCTGCGAGGGATTGTCTTACAATGAATTATCACTTTACCAATATTCAGGAAGATCTCTGACTTGAAAAATGTTCCATGATATATGTGAACAAATTATTGAGGTTGCATGGGGTACCACTTTCAATCATCTCTAATCATCATCCAAGGATAAAATCATAATTTTTTAGAAGTATTTGACAAGTTTTAAGTTGTAAAATGAATTTTATCGTGACCTATCTCCCCCAAATGGATGTCCAATCTTAAAGGGAAATTCAGATGCTCGAGGGCATGAAAAGAGGCCATTGAATAGAACTCAATGGATAATGGGGTCAACATATCCCATTGTTTGAGTTCTAATACAACAATAGCTTCCACTAGCATATTCATATGGTTATATATGATGCCCTATATGGGAAGTGCTGTAGAACTCTGACATGTTGGGATGATTTTAGAAATTGAAAGCAACATAGACATGATTTTGTGGAAGAAATGACAGATAAGGATATATATATATCCCACAATATATAATAGATTCTTAGAGTAAATAATAGAGTTATGTTGACAACAGTTGAAGGTACTACACGTTTATGTTAGAGACATTGTTTTCCTTATAAAATCACAATGGAAGAAATTAATGTAGTTTAGAATGGAAAAGATGCATAACACAAGGTACATTAAACCGTTTGAGATCCTTGATCACATATGATAAGTGGAACTTCGACTTAAAATTTCACCTAATAAGGATCGTTTTCATGATGTGTTCAACTTATCACTCCTAGATATGTTCAAACCTAACCCCTCCCATGCACTAATTATATAGGTGGTACAACTAGATAATGACTTCTCATAAAAAGAGCAGTCAGTGAAGATCTTGGACCGAAGAGACAAAGTCCAATAAAAAAGGTAAAACTCACGCTGTCAAAGTTTTATGGAAGAATCATAAGTATCATGGAGAAACATGGGAACCAGAAGAACCGAATAAGGGGAGGCACCCACACTTATTTTTAACTTAATATGTAAAATATAATTTTAAAGGAGAAATTTCAAAAAATGGGAAAAAAGTAAAGACCCAAAATTTTATCAATTGAATTTCCCTTCTTATAACTATTTCATAAAACATATACATCACATAAATGTCCCTTTAATATCATTATTATCATAAATTAATAATGAACTAATTAATATTTATAGAAATTAATAAACATATACCAATGGAATAATAACTCGACCGTTGGGATTGTAATATGACCATTAAGAATAGGAATCCAGCCAGTAGAATAGAAACATCAAATATGGAAGTAAAAATAAATTTTATTCATCTTATAAATAAAAATATTATGGAATTATATTGTTTTATAAGTGGATAATTGTTTAAAAAAGATAAATTATGTTTTTCTATTTTCATAAAAAGTAAATGTTTATTTATAATTTTAAAATTAATTTAATAATATAAAAGAATATTTATTTTCATAAAATATATTCTTAAATTAATATTTTGTTTTATTATAATTATTTGATTATTTTATGTGACATAAATTAAATTTAAAAGGTTCCATAAAGTTGGTTATCAAACTAGAATTGATTTTTTTTGAACAAATGATTATTTTTATTTAAAATAAAATTTATCATATTTACGAAATTATTTTCCAAAAACTGAGTCCATTTTATGAATTACACAAATTGAAAATTGGTTTGGTTAATTTTTGGGCTTTTTATAAAATACTTGAATTATTCTGTGAACACTGAAATATGGTAATTTAGGGTATTTTACATTATAAGTTAAATACATGAATTTTTGAGTCATTTTGGATGTATGGATGATTTAAGAACCATTATGTAGAACAATAATTCCCCCTTTACTATATTTATTCCCGAATTTCAACAATATTGATAGTATTGATCCAAAATAATTAACCAATGTATAAAGTAATAAAAAAACACCCATCTCCTCCCCTATAAATACCAACTCTCACAACATATTATATTTAAATCTTTTAAGCCTTTAAGAAAGTTTAAATTTTTCCCAATTTTTTCCCAAGCCTCTACCCCGTGTCCAATAGATGATGGTATCAATGAATGATTAAACTCATGTGACTTAAAGAGGTTCCCATGGAGAATATATTCAAAAGGTAAAATCCTAGTTTGTTTTCTATTAATTTCTTTTATTTTATTTTCTTTTATTATTCTGTCCACACCATGACTATAAAAAGTGGCATGAAAACATTAGTATGAGATATATACTTGAATTTTATTGATTTAATGGAATAATAAATTATCAAATATCCTTTTTACACCTTTTACTCTAAAATAAAAACACTATTCGTAATGTGTCGATTCACCACCTTCATGGATGACTAGTTTTATTTTTCCACAACATCTTTTAAATATGGTAATAAAACTATTATATTGTCTAAATATGATTATTATATATATATAATAACTTTTATAATATACTAGAGCCAATATATAAACATTAGATTAAACAGAATTGTATATGATGATGATGGTCATAAAAACCTCCAAAATAAATTAAATCATTTTCATTTACATTTTATCTAATGAATCATCCACATAAGATATAAAAAATTATATATATGACCATTTAATATTATATTTGTTTATTAATAACCTATAATTTCAATTCTGCTGAATTATTCTCTTTTTAGATGAACTTACATACTTGTATACAAGAGAACCAATCATGAAAACCAAGAAAATGAACAATCCTAGAATGGCAGAATTGAACTCTATAACTCATCAAGATGGCCATAAAAAACCCAATAAAAATATATTAAATAAAATAAAAGTATAATGGGTTCTGGATTCATTAATTAATTCATCTGATTTTTTTATCTAGAATAGTAAATTGATGAAATCATTTAGACATTCGGAAAGGGGATTCTTCAACCAAACTAATTCTGTTTGGGTTATTCCTCTTTCATTCCAAATTTTAATGTGAATATTCTTTAAATTTTTCTAAAATATAACTTTATTATTATTCCATTTTATTTTATGGGATATAAATGTATTCAATATGATTTTATGAAAAATTTAGCGATCTTCTCAAAAGATATATTATCTCCAAAACACATTTTGAATTCTCTTGAGATGTTTCTTCTTCTCTCAAGAATGATTAAAAATTACCCCAAATTTTATTTTCCCTTTTCATTTGGGAACCCTATGATTTTCCATGATTTATGAAAGCCTTATAAAAACCATTCCTTTACATGGTTTACTTCATGAAACTGATTAATATGTGTCCCATGCTTGATTTTGTAAACGTTATGATGTGACGGGTGCACCCTTAATCATATAGATCTAAAATACATCGAGTAATGTGATTTATCTCATGAGATAATGTGAAATATGTGTGAAAATGATTCTAGATGTTTTTCATAATGATTACTTTATGATTATTCACATATGTTATACATGAACATGATGATAGATTTGTTCACAACTATGTGTGGTATTTGGCCAGGAAGACATGATGTTTTGTTTTTATGAATTAAAAAATTCCATTACATTATCTAATGTTTCTTCCCATGATTATGATTATGAAACAATGATTATTTTATGATGATTATGATTATTCTAACAATAGTTATATTGATTCATGTCTTTATCTTTCTTCTCATTGAGCTTTTAGATCACCACATTATTTGAGGTGTATCATCCAGTGACTACATGTACTAAGGATATCATGGGATTTTTAAGGATAAAGAAGAATAATTTATGTAAATGTTTCTGTTTTATTATTTATAGTGAAATATTTTCCACATTTCCCCAAGATACTGAACTTATGGATCCTAGTTTTGTAACGCTTTTAAGTTGTTTATCTTTAAAATGATGTAAAAGTTACATAATAAAAAGTATGATCACTATAAGTGATGTGTATATTTGGTAATATGGATGGTATAGAAGGATATAATGATTTCATATGGTGTGTGAGTGAAAAAATAGTGGGTAAGTGGTCATGGAGTGACATATTCAGGTTTTTTTTGATATGATGTCATTTTACAAGGATTTGATATTTGGTGTGTGAGCCTTGTATATGTTATGTGATAGATGAAATAATGTATGTGTGGGTTGGTCCTAGTGTGTATTCATTAAAACATTAATATAGTTCATATATATTTTAATGTGGGATGTTGAGTAGAATTTTATTTAATATAAATATATGCTAAAACCTATATATAAAAATTTTTTATAGGTTTTTATAGAATAATTATCTATATGAAATTTTTATGCATTATGGGATAATTTTAACTTATATTATGGAGTTTAGTGGTGGTTCCCATAATACTTTCTTGATATTTATGAGTATAATTCCCCTATTTATATTTTTTATACCCACAATGATAGCCACTATCTCATAACATATTGGAGGTGGTCTTTTGGAGTCACTCTCACCATCATTAAAATTATATGAGGGGATACTTGCGGGGATGATTTCTGGCATACTCCCTTGATCCAGACGAGGCATAATTCCCCATACAATAGATTGAATCAATACTCCCTATTGTGAAGGTTTGATGGTTGTCCACTTGTATAAGATGGTGTTTCCCCCACAAGGTAGGGATATGATATTTCATAAATGGTATTTCGTACTTCTAAAAGTTTTTTTATCCCTGAATTGGTGTTGGTCCTACAAAGGGGTCAGTACTCCCAAAATTCACACACATTTTTTAGATATTTTTTTGCCCCCCAAAAAATTATAGAGTGTTCATATAAAAATTATAATTTTTAGGATGTTTAGTTGTTTTTGGGTGTTCAGTATAATAACCATTATGGTTGTCTTATAGTAACACCTATAGTTAGGTTGTTGAAATTATGTTTTTCTAGTCTTATAATACTATGACTATCTCTAGTTATAGGTATGATGCAATTATTTTTGGATTTGAGACATGTTGACTGGAACTTCCTTATATACAAGAATTTTCTATTTCTAAATCATACATATACTTTCTTTTATAGATTCCCTAAAATTTAAAAGTCTTCATGTGACTTGATACTTGTTCACATTTTTTAGGAGTGTCCTAATGAGAATTCTTATATGAATAACTGCATATTATTACTTAATAAATGTGTTATATATATTCATATTATTCCCATATTAGTGATTATATAGGTGATATGGTTCTAGTGAATATTTTTGAGATTTGATTCTTGGTGGAATTTTGTGGTTCTAGTAGGGTGGAGTAGGTGTTTATGAGAACTTCTATTGAGTTCCTATAGAAAATGGATTTTTTCCAATTATGATATATACATTATTTATTGTGTAAATTAATAATATGGTTTCTTTAATAGATTGACTATGTGGTATTGTGATGGATAAATATTGCCTCATAAACAAATTTTTATTTAGTTTGGTTATTTATATATATCCTATGAGGTAACCTGTTAGTGTTTCCAATCGACATGTATATATGATATAGGGATAATATAGTGTAAGGAAACCCATGTGTGGTATGGATTCTTGGAAGTAGTCACCATCCCTTATACTATTTTATGTAGTTGGAGTGGAACATTCAAATTATGAACATCCTCGGTAGGGACCTGGTTAGTTAGCTGAGGTTGTGAAATCAAGAAAACTAATATCAGCATCATCCATATTTGGTTTTTTATTTTTTTTGTATCTCCATAATAATATTTAACATAAAATTATATAAAGAACAATATGAAAACAATTGAAAATCAAAAGGCAACCACATAATTAAATTGAAATTAAAATTTCTAAATAAGAAGAATAACCTTATAGACATTACTGAAGGAATTTTTTTTGCATAAATGTAAAAAAAATCATTAAAAAATATTTTATTATTGAATTTAAAATCCCATGTTAGGAAATGAATGTATGTAATATAAAAAAAATACCAAAAAACCTTATAAACCATCCAAGACATTATTTATTCAAATACACAGTTAACATGAATGATATAGACAATTCTAAAACTAACCTTTCATAATGATTGCAATCATGATTTTATATAAATAATGTGTTGATAAAATTCTGTTATTAATAATATATAAAAAGCCCAATAAAACCATTAACATGTTAAATAAAAAAATTATTCATTGTCATTCATTAAAAGTTTTCAAAATTTATGTCTAATCATTATTGTTAATCAAGAAAAAAAATAACTGACATGTTCTATATATATCTTGAAAACTCATTGGACGGGTTATGTATGATAACTATTGAAATTATTTTATATTAAAAAAATCATCAAGTAGTACCAAATGGGTGTTGAAACAAAAATCAATGACTACGAAATTCTGATTACATAACAACCACAAAATATAAACAACTAAATCGAATGAAAAATCCATCGATCAACTCCTAAAATTAATAAAAAATCATAACTGCCTAATTCCATAATAAATTATATATTTATGTCTTCTAATTTCAATAAAAATTAAAAAAACATTTTATTATAACATACCTCATCTACCTTAAATAAGAAAGTGATGAATAATGGACAATACATCATCCATGATCAACTTTAACAAAGGCAAGATAATGCCAACAAATTTCGAGGAATTCCATAATAATCTAGAGGGATTCCAAATTTAATTATTAATAAAATTAATAAATTTCAAATTATAGGTTTAAAACTAATTAGAAGAAGTTATTAGAGGATATTTTACTTTCAATTATTTTTAAATACTATATTTGATCTCCCATGAGTCAATAATAAACTGATTTAAAGAATAAGACTAAGGGTAATGAGGGAGGGGGATCTCGATTATTGGGAAAAAGAATGGTTTATAGGAAATAAATTTTCGATAAATGAGATTTCATAGAAAATTCCCAAATTTCCCCATTTTTTTTAAAATATGGTCTAGGCTATCAGCATTCTTGTACAGTGACATCAGGTACCCATCACACCACAAGGCCTCCCCCCCCCACTTCCTTTCTCACTATATAATTGATACCTTTTACTAGGTACCAAATATCACTTATAGTAATGAACTATATGTGAAAATAATTCCTTGACACACTCAAACCCCAAAATATCATAATAATCTTTAAACCATTTTAAAAAATATATAATATTATATCCCCAAAATTAAAAATTTGGGATGAAGTATTAAAATAAAAATGTATCCCGACCCTTAATATAAATATATAAATTATACCATGTCTACCAAGTTAAAATCTCAATTTAAAATATATTAAAATTTTATAATATACATAATTGGGCCATGGGACAAAAAACCTCCCAACGATAGGTTTTTTGGAACTTGAATAGTTGAATAGATTTTTAATCTAAAATATTCTATGTATCTAAATAATTAATTACTAATCAAAACACCAATATAGATTTCAATTGTTAATATACATACTGTAGAAAACTAAAAAAATCATTAAAAATAGTTTTATTGAATATAAAATAACATTTATATATCGAGAAATGAATCATATATTTAATATCTATAAATTTTATCATGTCAATCCTTTATATAATTCATGTTAAAGGAAACACTATCGAATTTAGTTTTTAAAACCTTCCTAAATTAAAATATAATTTTATCAAATAGTTTTTTCGAAACAAAATTTCATTTGAAACTGAATCTGAAATTCTTCTAATAAAACATAAATTACTTTATAGAATCAATGATATATAATACAGTTTCCAAATAAAACATCCTACTTTGTTGATAGCATCCAAAATATTATTTATTTTCTAAATAAATCCATATAAATATATTTTTTAAACTATTTAATCACCACATATGAATTGATCACAGTGTAAAATATAATCAATAGATTGAATGGTAAATAGCATGTCATTATGAATAAATGAAATAGTGAATATAAATAGATTGAAAAATACAAAGGTCTTGTATCCATATTAATGTATTAATAATTTATGAAAGAAACATATATATATATATATATATGAACAAACATAATTAATTATATCACCCATAATGAGGAACTCAAGAAAGAAATGACCACTTGATTAGTTGCTTAAAATTATTAACATATAATAGACATAATATATATATATATTCAATGAATATGTATTAATATACCTCTAAACATGTGATGTATTAACCAATATAAAATTTATATATAGGAGAATCCCAATAATAAATCTCAAATTTTGTCATTTTATACTAAATATATTCAATTAAATCCTCACTCGAAACTATGGTAATAATCAATACCCAAACATCCCTTGGAAACATTAGATTGAACTATAAATATATGGATAAATCCTATTTATGCTATACTTCTCAATTCATAATAGTCCAAGATCTTGTGTAATAAAAAAAGAATCATTGTAAACCCAAAACTGATTTAATACCACTTGTAATGATCCTACCCTAGATACCTAAATATTTCTCAAGCATAGGTGTCACATAACCTAGGGTAATTTCCCAATCCATAGGGGTTAGATTATGAAACCATGTGTGGTATTATATCTAATAGGATTTTTGTATCATAAAATGATCAATAGAAGTGGAAACAACCCATAAAATTGGATAATATAACCTTATATAACAAATGTGATAAAAGAAAAGGAAGAATTGTGTACCTGTATCACACAAAGAGAATCCACCCATATACCTTCTTCAATGGAGAATGATGGATTGTGATCCTAGTGGAGACACTGAAAAAATATTCCTTCTTCTTAAGGGGCATTGAACATTGGATCCAAGTTTGCAACTACATAACTTCTGAACACTTGTAGGTGGGAAGGTTCCTTCACTAGGAGTGATAAAAAAAATTGAGTGGAAAGTGTTATTTATAAATTATATTATATAACTAATTATCAAAATAAAATTAAAAATAAATATAGTAATTCATTCTCTATACAGGGTTCTTCAATATTTTCTATGAATGAAGAAATCATTATCCTTGTTGGATGTCATCAAATGACACCATAAAATCCTTGGAAAATGCATTTAACCCATTTAATGTGTATATTATGAATAATAATTCATTTCTAATGGATTTGAACTAAATAAAACCACATGGTATAAAATATAGGTTAATTAATCACATTAATTCAATTAAATTTCATATCATAGTCTCTACTCTACTATAAGATATAGATAATAGAATCATTAAAGAAACTTTTATGATACACACATATCTTAAGGTGTGATATGAATCATACGTATGTATCCATTTATAATTTAGGAAATAACCAGAATTGATTTGGATTTATTTTTTTGAATATAAAAAAAACACCCAATTTAAAATAAATATTATATTTAATTAATGACAAAACATCCCAACTCATTGTGAACCCATCCAATTCTCATTTTGGATATAGTTTCTTAAAAATCAAATTATTTTAAAAAAATATCACTTTCCCCAAATGAAAATATTAATCCGAAGGCCTAAATATGTGATCTTATGATCAATTTTACACTAAAAAAAATAAAATCTTCATATCATAGATTTACTCAACGAGTATCATATAGAGAATCATCAGTGGTGCTAAAGATACTAATGGTTGTAGTTTGATCGCTAAAAAATATTTTTATATCACTATAAAATAATATCCAACATATGATGTATTATATACATAATATTTATACCTATATAATCACTTTGTTCATGAAATCTAGTGAAAAAAATAATGAGAACAATTTAATTCTATTATATTTCATTTCATATTTTATTGATGCTGTAAAAATGGTTGACCTAGTTGATGAGTACTTCATATGTCATTAATCTAATAGATACTCACATACCATGCCCCTCAACCATATAGTCTAACACATCAATTGTGACTAAAATATTCAAGTACATGAATTTAATTTAACAAATATAATCATGGTTGCAATGTATTTACTCAATATACAAGTAAACAAATTTCATCTTAGTTTCACACTAACTTTTGAAGGTCAACAAAATAACCAACCTCCCATTACTAAAAACATTTCATTTAACATGTTTCAGAAAGGTATCAATGTATTAATTTCTTCATTATATCTATGTATATTATATTAGGTAATTGAGGTTTATTTTAAGAATATACCCACAAGTATATCATTGACTTTATAACATTCCATGAGATATACATTAGAGGTTTAGTCCAAGTAATATGTATCCAATTAATATCTCATGAGAAAATTATTTATATATAATATTCAACCCTTTATAATGAGTACAAAATTATATTCATGATGACCTTAACATATCATGATAACCATGTATACGTTGTGATGATCATCGATTCAGGATAACTCAAAGTCACACATTGAGAGGATATTATCTTTCGACTATTCATGTAATGTAAAATGAAGAACACATGAATAAATGATAAATGAATTTTGAAATTTTTATAATAACATGGTATAATTACAACCATTATATCCAATCTCTAATGTGTTTAACACTCTAAGATTATATTCAAACCTAATTTTGTTCTTATGATAATGGGTTTATTAATGAATATACTAAAATGCCTCATATAACCACCCAAAAAATCATTACATCACCCCTCTCAAGGATCTAATATATTATATAGTATTTTATAAGGATATTTTTTGCCCATTGGTGAGACCAAGGTTTCATTTCCCGATCAATAACCCAATTATTTTAATAGTAAATATTGATTCCACCCTCAATTTAAGGAACCGCCATTAGTTTTGAAATGAAATTATTGATGAAAATATCATTCTCTAAAACCACTTATTTAGGATTTAATCTTCTAATATTGTTGATTATGATATAATGGATTCATTGGAAATCATTAAAACGATATCTACTGCATTTATTACAAAAATCCAACTAGATTGAGGTTTAAGGTCATCATTATCAGATTAAAAATAGTCATCTATGTAAAAATTATCAATGATAACATACTCTCCTATAATGGAGAATAAATTAACCTTCTTTATTAAGTATATTAGTATTCCATTTCCATTAATCCTATGAATCTCTTCTATATTGTATTAATATCTACATATTATGGTAATATAATAGGTGTTATTAGATTAATTATAAAACAAGACATACAATATAGATCTTATGGTAGACGTATACTTAATTATATCAATAATTTTGAATTCCTTATAAGGATCTTGAATATTCCTATGATTCATTCCATGTAACACTAGTAAATACCCTTTATTGGTGTTCTCCGTGCCAAAATGCTTAATCACTTTACCAGTGTATGCGTCCTAAATATGTCCAATTATTATCTTATATATACCTCTATATATTTTTATACCCTATATATAGGGATCCTCACATATATCTTCCATGCAGAAGCATTTACCCAACCACATATTATCATAGTTATGTTTTGGGTTATCATTTTTGAGAAGTAGTTTTTCATCCACAAAAAATATAAATAAATAATTTTATATTCCTATTGGTCATCTTATGCACAAATGTATCATCCATGTTTTTTATGAAACCAATATCATTGATCATATCATAAAACAAGATATTCCAACACTAATAATCCTTCTCTAATACATAAATTGTCCATTGTAACTTGAATACCTTTGAAGTCATATTTTGGACATGAAAAACATGAGACATATCATTTTAACATCATATACTATATTCTAATTGTGGAAATTGGTATTGAAATATATTTAGTAAATTTAAAAATCAAAATAATTTTTTTGGCATTAAATATCTTAATGGAATTTGTTATTAAAATAGGTGAAATGGTATCTTTATGTCCAATGCACTAATTTTTTTGTAAAATTTTTCAGCCATGCGTTTTTATGTGTAGAAACTATATAATCCATGTTAGTTTTATAGTGATAGTCGAACCTGAAACCTACAGGTATCACCCCATTAGGTTCAGCTACAATGTTCTAAACATTTTTATTGTACATAGATTCAATTAAAAATCCATGTATTTTAACAATTTCATAGACGAAGACTTAGTGGCCTATCTTTACGTGTTTGGTTTATCATCTATTATAAATACCTATTTATGATTAGTTATAATAATTTCATATCTCATAATCACGTGGTGAATTCCACCACAACATCGAGGAACTTGTGTGCCTTGCGTCAGTTATTCTTCCATAAATAAATGTGGAACCAGAACAACCTCCATCACATGAACACTTCCTATTTTATTTTCATAAAGGTCTCTCTATTCCACATTCCTCCTAATGAATCTAAGGTTTATAAATTACATATAATGGAATATATCATATCAGGTTACAAAGACTTTATTCTCAGTGGTATTTTATAAATAATATAACTAGTTATTCTTACGATAAAATTAATAATTTTTTATATTCGGATAAAATATTATCAGAAACCAAAGTTTTTATGAATTGTTTACATCCCCACATATTTATGATATAAAAAAGAGTTGTTTCCCATAACATATCTCTTGTGGTGTAATTGTGACTTCTTCATATAAAACATGGTTTGGTATAAATGCTTCACCTTCGTAATAATTACCCTAAAATATAATAGAAAGGTCACGTTGGATCTTGATTGATAAAACCATGTCCATCAGGGTACAATTTATCCTCTAAGACACACTATTCCATTGTTGTGTTCAAAGGGGAGTGAGTTGTGAAATAATTCCTCAATCCCTTAGATGATGAAGGAATAATTGGCTCATGTATTCACCTCTCCAATTTTATTGGGGGATCATAATACTTCATCACATTGATTTTTTTACTTATTTATAATTATATTTATGATTTTAAAATGTTTCATACAAGTGTCTGATCATAAACACATATCCACACTAACCCATTCATCAGTAATGTTAAAAATGATCTCAAAACCATAATAATTGTAATTACACATTGGTGAACATTCATCACTATATATAAATTCGAACAATCCAATATCCCTTTTGAATTTTCCATTAAAATATTATTTGTTGATTTTAACTAATAAAATATTTTTTAAACTCTCCAACAATTAATAGTGTAATAATTCCAAAAATCTAACTCAATATCATATTTGAATTTGATTCTTTTACAAACATTGTATCTAAATAATTTATATGTTTCTATATGAACCATAATAAATATTTTCTAATTCATGAACTATTTAAAATGGTAGGATTAGATCATAAGTGACAAATTTTAATTCAGAAACTCTTGCTCTATTATTGATAGGATGATCTAATTTTGAATTTTTAGTTCCCTTGTATGATTGAGTCTATGTTTCTTAGCTGAAATGTGTGATGCACACCAAATATCTAAAAATCATGATTTGGAGTTGGTGAAATTTATTTCTATAATATCAACATTATGTGGATCCGAACAATTCTCCTTAGAATATTTCTCATCCCATGATACCAATATTAATTGTTATTTTATTCATACCTCTAATGTATTTTAATATTATTGTCATAAATTATACCAAAATATATAAAAAAGATATATCGGTGGGTAAGTATCTTTTTTTATATCTTTACATCATGGTATATTAATGAAATTTCTCCGACTAAACATGATGACCACATATATCACATCTATTCAGTGAGAAAAGATCCATATTTCACTAAGTGATGAGTCTTATACGGAATTCCACTGACCACCTTGTTATTTAAATAGTGAAAAATAACTATCATATTGTAATAAGTCATGGATATTTTATTGAGGAAATATTTACATGAATCCATACATTGAACAATTTCAAACGTATTCATATAGAATCGTAACTCTTAGGGTTTCATAGACTGGTGTAACCCATTGAAAACACCAACAAGAGGCTATGAAAAGTCAACCCAGGGGCACCTTACTATAGACGAATGTATCCAAGGATGATTCAATATCACCCATTACTCACTTTAATTACATGAGATAATCTAAAGGAATATTTCTATAGAAGAACCTACATAATTGGATGATATAACTACTGATAACTATCACTTTGGATGCAATCCCACAAAAAGTAATTGAAGTTGTTTTTTTTAAAACATTTTAAAAAATATACAATATATTAATATTTAATTCCTAACTATTTTCTCATATGAAGTAATTATATACTATTGTTTTTATTTATTGTTTACTCATAATTTTAATGATTTATTTTAGGAATCCCTAATATATCCACCAATTTAATTTTCTCACATAACATTAATGTGTTACTATTTAGACAATGCATAAGTTTTTTAGTCACTCAAAAACATAATCCAAACATATTGATACATATCCAAATGTATATTATACAAACTGTACATGAAAATTTCATGTAATGGTATAACGGTCTATGAGATTGAAAATATCAAAATATGTAAGTCCATAGAGATAGATATCCAACCCATCACCATTATAATACAAGAAATAATACCTTAGGATAATGGGTATTCCAATACCAAGTGCCTCTCCCCAAGGAGGATTTACTCAATAGATAATTAAACTCATGATATATCATAAACCTCATATAAAGAAATATCCAAAAACTATTCTAAATCTTATAACACTAAAAAAACTATGTAAAGGTATTTAGACACAAATTCTAATAGAATCACACCTAGAATGTAATACAATTCTCCACCCCCAAGATGAAATTTATCACTTAAATAAATAATGGAGTACATTCAAATTTAATGAAAAAAAGTAATAATCATGAATGTTAAAGGGATTTAACAAATAAATAACCACATTATTTGTATTATAATTTGATAAACTTATATAAACATTTCACATTTATTTTATACATATAAAAAATTATTTTACAATGATTAACCATTAAAATTTAAAAAAATGTAGAAATCATAATTTAAAAATATCAAATTGTTTGATATTTGTGAAAATATCATATTTTACCAAAGCAACTAAATTATAAAATATGACTGATACTAAAGAGATCATATATTTATATCATGAAAAATATTTAAAATTCATCAGAATACTATTGTACAATCCAAATAATAGGTTATGTTATGTTTAATCCTATAACACATATCATAATTTACAATTGATTGTGATATCATAAATTTTATTATAAGGCCCCGACCTGAATCATTACTTATTATTGAATTAAATTCATAATTCACATTGAGGATCTTTTATGGTTAAGAGTTTTAGAGAATTAGGACATAACTATTTAATATCAAAGATTTAGAAGTAGTCACATCTACTCATCTTCCATTTTTTTGACAAAATTAAAACTCTTGAATAGAAGAGTCATGTATAGTTCCTTGTTTTAGATAGCCTGACATTTCCTTGATCCCATCCTTGACCCTATTCATCTTAATGTCCTGTGAAAAACATTTCAAAAAAACATGGGATGAGCATAAAAGGCTCAGTAAGGGTTATAATAATACGGAAAGAGAACATTAGTTCATATATAAATAAGAATCAATGAAATCATACTTTACTCATAAAATATAAGCAATGTAACATACCTCATGAAATCATAAGATTTAAGAATAACTCATAGAAATCATAAGACATTAAGGTAATGTCAGGAATTCATAACATTATTACGTAGGGAGTAACCCTCATGGTTACATTTGGAATACCGATCATAGTATATTCCCTTAATCTCTTCGGAGAAACCTAAGCGTTTATCTCCTTCACGTTACCCAATGCATTGGAGAGCTATATCAGGCTCACCCGCCCTTAGTTTATTACAGAACCACCCATCATCATAAAAAATGCCCAAGAACCATAACATAATCACATCACATAACTTAAACATAAATGAAAGATAACATTCCCACATTGTAATAACAATATAACCTTTTAAGATATTGATATAATGAATCCATTCTAAAAAACATTTTCAAAACCATTTAAAACTTTGAATAAAGAGATTATTTAATCAAAGTGTCCCATTACACTTTGAAGATTTTAACATTTTAAACCATTAATATCCATATAAATAAATCCATAAAACCATTTGGAAAAAATGGATATTAATGAGAAATATTTATAAGAATAAATCATTAAAACATTTAAAACGATATTTTAGTTAAAGGGTTTTTAACAAAATGAGAGACACTTGAATACAATAATTGAGGAATAACATTTAATACGAATATTATAATATCATGAGAATAAAGGGTTTCATGATATAATATTCCAAAGGATAGTATATACACCATATAAGAGTGAATTGGTGCATAACAACAATGAAGTCTCAATAGAAATGTAAAATGAGATGAAATTCCCTATAAAGAAGGTATCCTGAAATTAAGGATAAATCAATCTCATAATTATGTGTGACAATTATAAATACACCGAATAAAAGTGGATATTATGTGTAAAACAATAGGAGGCCATTCAAACATATTCAAATGATGACATATTCAATAACTACATGTTGAACTCAAAGAAATCGTAACTGGGTTAAGAAGTTCCCTTGGTAAAATTCGACAGCCTAACGACGTAACTTTAAAATTCATAAAATTTGTTGATGAGAGAGAAAATGGTATCTCATCACTTGGAAATAAAATTTACATCAATATGGATATATAATAATATATCCCAACATAAAAATATTTAAATTAAAAGACATAACAAAATAAGTCTTTTAAAAAGAGGAGGGTGGAAGGTTCCCTTACCGATTTTGGCAACTTTTGAAACGTACACCCCATGAAAGAAGGGTCATACAATGAAGATGTAAATACCCATAAATGATATTATATTATAACAATAGTCAAATAATGGTCATTACATACACCACACAAGGAAATAGTCACAAATGTAGCATGAATCTCACGGGAATAAAAAGTGAGAAGAAAAATCCCTTACGAAAACTTGGCAGCATAACAGCACCAATTAAAACATACAAAAATGGATTTATGAGATCAAATAGGGTATCTAATAATATGAAAATAAAAATTACAGAATGATGAATATAAAATTACATCCCCAAACATAAGAAAGATGAGCTTAATAGAAATGACATAAAAGAGAGAGTGCTTAAAAAGAAAGAGAGAGGTATGATCACTTTCCTCAAGTTCGACTTGTCTTATTCCTTTCTTTATATTCCTGAATAATAAACTTTTTTCAATTTATTATTTCTTAATGTCATCCTTTAAAGATTATTATTCAGTTAGTATCTCATATTATAATTATAATGACCAATACTTTACATACATTGTTATTACATCAGAATTGAAGCACACTTATTACAACATATAACAAAACCAGGAAAGGACCGTAGAGGTATAGAGTCTTTAGAAATGTGGAAACATAAACAAATAGTTCATAAATCATCTACTTTGCCTCCCATTTATTTCATCCTATCTAGAGTCAATTTTATCATATCCTATTTAATAACCTTCTTCCTGACATGGGGAAATAAAACATACAAAAGGGTGAGCTCAAATGCTCAGTAAGGGTAACAAAAGAAATATCAATCACATCATATATATAAGAACATAACTTTTGGAAATCTTAACCTGAAAAAGAGATCATAATTTCATAACATGGGATAAATCATAGTAGTGAAATGTAATCCCAATAATCATAACTTAAAACATGAAACATTGTGGAATACAAACATAATCATAGAAAATAATTTCTTAGTAGTCAAGACTCATATCCAAGACTATCTTAGTGGACAAAGTCCATTTTTTGAACCGAGTTCACTCCTCGTTTCAGTCCTGTTTCGCTGAACCGGTTTAACTTGTCGTTTCGGCCATGTCTATCTCCTGAGATATAAAATCATTACCCAATTCATTTGAGGTAGATATAGGTCCCACCCATCTCATAATGTTACCATTCTTATTGTTGGGAAAAAATCCCTCAAGGTAACATTGAAGAATTTTTTGGGTTGATTGTGATTGTTGACAAAGCAGGTTTTCATGGATATTTGTCGAGTTCCCGAGAAGTTGTTGACATTCCATGTTGACAAAGAACGATGACAAAGGAAAAGGACGATCTGGAGGCGGTACAAAAGAGCAGTACAAGGTGGTGTCGTTTCCCAGTGTTTGCCAAATTTTTGGGGTCCAAAATTTGGAGTTTGGTGAGTATCGCGAAAAGTGGATTTCCATGAAGAGCATAATTTCATATGGCAAAGGCATGAATTTCGCGAAGATAGGATGCATGGTTTGGAAATCGCAAAGACCAGAAGAATGGAGGCGGTGATGCTTCGCGATTACGTCAAGTTTCGCGAACGGCAGAGGCTGAAGCGCATCGCGGCGGAGAAGGGCTTTGCGAGGGAGCTTCGCGACGAAGGCGCGAGCCGCGAAGGTAAGTTGACGGTGATTCTTCGCGACTACGTCAAGCTCCGCGAACAGAAGATTTCCGTGGAGCTTCGCGATTTGAACATAATTCTGGAAGAATCATTGGAGCTTCGCGATTTGCAATGACGTGGCGTTGACTTCACGCGGAAAGGACGAGGGTCGGTGGAATCTCCTATAAATAGAGGCCGACCCCTTCGAGCGAAGTAGAGACAATTTTCAGAGAAAATTCTTTTCTCTCGATTTGCGAAGGTGGTTTGCGGAGCCAGTGTGCTTCGCGAAAGAGGTGCTTCACGGCGGCTATTGTAGCTCCGTGAAACCTGCGAGCTCCTCGTTGGCTTACTTAGCTTCGCGAGGGTCGTTTCTTTGCGACGGCTTGAGCATCGTGAGAGTGCTTCACGAAGGAGATTCGCAAGTGAGCTTCGCGAAAAGGTAGGAGCTTCGCGAAGGCTTGTTTGAGCTTCTCGAAATTGGGAGCCTCGCATTGTAGGGTGCTTTGCGGAGGTCTTTCCAAAGGTTGTTTTCCCAGTGGATAGTGGCAAAGGGATATTCATCTACGGGTGAAAGTTGAACTTCAACAGAGCATCTACATAGAGAGAAAGATGCATTCCTTAATGGAAATGAAGAGACCTACATGTCTATAAACTGTGAGTGAATCCCTTCCAAGAGCAGTGAGATTAGGAAGAGGAAGAAGGTGATCCTCTCCACCGGAAGTGAGCCAGAGAGAGAGAAACAGGGAGTGACCCTTGGGAAAGCAGTGAGCTGACCCTAAACTTTGTATAGACAGTGAGCCTGGGCATAGAAGTGATCTAGCCCAAACTTTGTAATCCACAACAAGTGAAGTCTAGTGGAATTTGGTACGAACCGGCAACTTGTCGGCGTATGCTCCTTGGACGTAGCCCTTAGCGGTGAACCAAGTAAAAATACATGTGTCAACCTGCTTACGTCCCTGCATTGCATTCAAAGCATCATCATCAGGAAAAGGAGACAAGTGATCACATTAACCACACAAGTGCAAACAAAGTGACCCTTCTAATAAAGAGGTCAAGATCCAGTGGGGCAGGAAGAACTTTGAAAAAGAATATCCATACCCTGATTCACCCCCCCTCTCAGGGTATATAGGCCCCTATTGTCCCTAACACTTATGTATGCCACAAAATCATAAACCATACATCATAGCATAACCCATGTAATAAAAATGGGAATCTTAAACAACATGGCATCATAAAAAAATTCATATAAGATAATGGAATTCATAAAAATAATTCCATCACAACATAATCAAATCAATGTAATAATAGGGATAGAAACATAAACCTATATTATCTTAGATGGAAAATAATTTTGAAAAAACACTTGAACTCCATTCTTGAGGAAAATATCCTCTCTATTTTAAAAAAATTTTCCTTTCTTAACATATCATACAATTTTAAACTAAAAGAAGTTTATTAAAAATAAACTTGATAACTTGTAAAGGAAGATTCTTGGAAATAATGTTTTAAAATACATTCATGCTGTATAAGTTAAAAAAACATTCTTCCTATACTTTTGTCGGAAAAGTCAAAAAGTACCTCGTACGAAAAACGACAAAATATTCCTTTCATATCATTTACTAAAAACTCACCAAAGGTTAAAATTGGATTTAAACAATTGTAGGTGGATGGAAACAATATTACCTATTGAGGAAACATGGGTGTGGATGATAAAATACACCCCAGTAAATACCAAAGTATAAACTATCTTAGATAAAATGAGATTGTGATATTTTCCCTTAACTTAGGTCCGATTTGCTTCGTAAGGGTCTGAACCTCCTGTATAATGATTTAAATAATGTTATTGACTTATTCTATAATCATACATATTTTTATGATATCATATATGGTCATATTCTTAGCTTCTTATTAGTAATATTTCATTACTACTTGTTATTCGGGTGTTTATTACTTTTTGTTCTTATGCGTGTTTTGTCAAATAAATTCTTATTTTTTTAGGTTATAGATACCTCATTTCCAGAATGGTATTAGTGTAATATATATCATATTCATTCATTCGATTCATTTATATAATCATTATGCAATGATGATCATGTAGAACGACTCGCATCACATCATGGAGACGATATTCCGTACATACGCACGAGCGATGATATCATTGCCATGATAGTGAAATTGTAATGGAGTGTATGTATACTATTTCAGAATCAATATCACTTTACAAAAATCATATATATTTATTATTTACACCATTATACCCATCCATGTAAGGTGGTGGTGGAAAATAGATTACACCACGGCGTGGAGACGGTATTCCGTACGTACGCACGCGCGGTGATTTCGTTTTCCGTAGGATGGATAGATGGTGAAATAGGGTTGTTTCATAATTATAATAAAATTTCATTATATGAGTGATACTGATGTTATTACTTCATAATGAAACAACTAAAGAAGAATAAGTAGAAGAAGAAATAAATTTGAAAGAATCTGTAACGGAAATTACCTCTTTTTTGAAGCGCCTCTTAGAGACCTTCATTTAGGGCATTAAAATTGGTCATTGAAGAAGACCAGGACCTCTAGGATGTTTCTAGGGAAGTGGGGAAGTAAAATGGGAAGGGTTTGGCCGAGCCGGAAGGCTCAAATTGGTGTGAAGATGAGAGGGAGGAGGTTCCCTTTTATAAGGGAGGAGAGGGACACCTTGGGAATAACTAAAAATATTATTTTATTATAAAGTCAAATTCGGTTTTTAATAGCTCCAAATTGATATTTTTCTATGCTATGGTGGGGATGGGTCGAAATCATCTCATCAAATAGAATTTAGACAAGTTGAGACCATTATATTAACCTTATCTTTTAGTTTTAACTCTTAGTTAATTAGATTGACATTTACCATGTCACTTTGTATTTTTATATTATATAGTTAATAAACATACCATATACATCCAAGTGACCCCAAGTGGTCCATTAATAATACACCTATCATGATATAAGTGTCTTGGCCGAACCTTAGATTTTTAGGAATATAATAACAATTAATAATATAATATTTGTTTTAAAAACTGTTTTATGACAATTTTGACACTATTTGGTAATTGATTTTTTTAAAAATCATTACAGAATTATTAGTTCTAACAAAATTAATTAAATCAATAGCAACATGTCATATTAACAAATAAAATTATTGTAATTCATAAAAAGTCTCAAATTACATTTATTTGGGTATTTATAAATCAATTATGTCAACATTTCATTAATACGATAATTACTACATCAACATTGTATCATAAATAAATTAAATTATATTAAGTCTAAAAATTAAAAATAAAATACCATTATGTTGGAAATATTTTTAGCTTTATAATTAATATTTATAGTCCAATTTATCATATGTATAACCCTATATTAACAATTATTTAGTTATTAAACATTGCTTTTAACTATTTTAACCCTTCTTTAAGTAAATTGATAATAAATGTCATAATCTAATACAGGTGGTCCTAAATGGTCGTATTTTCTTCCTAAGGTTGTTTTTGTTCGAATTAAACTTATCCAATAGAATTAGGACATGTGTTAGGGTAATAATAATAACACTTTACCCTTAATTACCCTATTTACTTTTAACCATGGTAAAAAAAGTAAAAAGTTACTATTAAAAAAAAATTATTTTCATCTCATTGAACAACATTTTTTTCCTTTATATTAACCATGTATCTTGGATTTTTGAAATTTCACTCACAGAAGTGGTAAAATTAAGTTTTATGAAAGATTTAGTTTTTTAACTACCACTTAGTGGTTTCACTAATCATCAAAAAAATGAAAGTTTCCAGAAAAATACCAAAAATTATTCCTAAGCTATATTTGATATTACGAATTCAAAAATGATGTCTATTTTACAAAATTAAAAACAAATCCGTTAAATTAACTCATTTAAAAATTAATTCCCGTCGTCAAAACAAATACCGTGTCTTTAAGAGATAATAACTATTAAAAGATTGACACTTGTTTATGTCTGGTTTAAATTTGAAATTACATATAATGAACAAAATTGTATTTAATTGTAAAAATATATTCTAAATATACTTTAAAACCACTCAAATTAATAATTTATCACTATTAATTATTTCGATTAAAAAGGTTGTTTTTAATTAAAATTTAGTAATTTTCACTATTAATCAGAATATGAAAGTTATCCGAAAAGTACCAAAATTTCACCCTAAGCTAATTTTGATATTCCGAATCCAAAAATGACGTCAATTTTGAAAAATAAAATTTAAAAAATTTCAAAAAATGGTTATTACTATTCATAATGGCTAGTTTTAATAATATTTTAATAGAATATTGTTGTTTAGTGAAACTCGGTATTGCGTACGACGCAAGCTATCGAGGAAGGCCGCAGTTGCATGTAAAGAAAGCCAAGCTAGTGTTTTGTGTAGTGAAAAATTCCTTTGATGATTTATAAAAAAATAATATTTCTCATAAAAGTCTCGGGTGTTACAATAATGTTATAATAATTGGTTAATAATGTGAGTTCATATCATACGTTTTTGTCGATGTTTGGTACATGAGTCAAAAAATGAACATGTTTGAAAATGATTGTCCATGTAGTTATAATTAAATCATCTCCATAATAGTATTAATGATTTAAATATCATATATATCCAGTACATATTCATTTTATACTATTCCAAAACATTTTGATAAGAAATGAAATGCACCGTTCATGGAGACGGTAGGTCGTACGTACGCATGAGTGCTACTTTCATTTCTCTGTCATATTAATGGAATTAAAAATAATTGAGAGATATATATATTATAATTCCAGTATAATATATATGTTTTATTTGTCACATATGTTCATTAATTTCATTCTTATACATTCCATGTATTGCATGAATGAGTCACATCACTTGAGGGGGCGGTAGTCCACACTTCCTCGTATGAAATTATCGCATTTGAACAACATGAAAATAATCAAGGTATGTTTTAAATATAAAATACAAAAGCATATAGAAAACATAAATACCATATATATCAAATATAAAATATAGTGACATCATAATGGCCACCATGAAAGGTGTTAAGAGAAGATTGAACAATCATCTTTACATGAGACAGTAATTCTCCATCCAGAGAAACAGTATGTTCTTTAACCATTAGACGGAGGTGTGTGTAAGTTTATCTTGAATAATTCACATAAAAACAACCTAGTATATTGGAGATACTTATGTTGTTACCAAATAAATGAATAAAAAGAGTTTAGGTGATTGGAGAAGCAAAATAAAACAAAAGAACACAAGTGAAGACATTACCTTTAAATCGGGTAACTCCTCTTGGTTTGAACCAAAAGGGTTTCTTGAAGAGAATTCTGCCAAAGGTGAGGCTTCAATGATGAAGAGAGGGATGTGGAGAGATGAAATAGTCAGGGGTTGGCCGAGCCAAAGGATTGAGAGGTGTGGGTAAGGTGGTATATGTTGAGGCCTTTTATAAGAGAAGAGGAGGGGCACTCTTGGAAAGTTATAAAATATTACTTTATTATAAAATGATTTTCGGATTTTAAAGGTCCCAAAAGGTAATATTTATAGGATACGGTGATAAGGTTTGGAAATAAACCCATCCAATAGGTTTGTGACAATTTTATGACTTAAATTTTACCTTATCTTCTCATTTTATTTAAATCGTTCATTTTTTATGTAATCACTGCATCATCACGGTGACATAAATAAATTAATTTATTTAAAGAATAAAAATTATAAAAAAATTAAAATGATGTAGGAAATATTTTAAGCTTTCTATGGGATATATATAGTAAAAAATATGACTTGTATTCCTCCATTTAATTTTTTTAATAAAACAATACATGTTTTTTTCATTTTAATTTTGTTTTTAAATAAAAAGTTATTAATGTCATTTTCCAACCAAAGTGGCTCCATGGGGTCCCCATGTTGACCCATGGATTTTATTGGTCGGCCATGACTCATACAATATGGTTATGACATGTTTCAAGGTCATATCTTATTATTATAACATTATCTTTTCCTTAAATTACACTAATTACCTTTAATCACGATTAATAAAACTTAAAAGTTACTATTCCCCAAAAAATTATTTTAATCTCATTTAACCACATTTTAATTTTCAATGAAAACCATTTATGTCATATTTTTGAAAATCAACTCACAGAAGTGGAAAAGTTTCATTTAAACGAAAAATCGGTTTCTTTAACTACCACTTAGTGGTTTCACTGTTCATCAAAATTGATGTTTTTCAGAAAAATACAAAAAATTCACCCTAAGCTATATTTGATATTCAAAATTAAAAAATGATTTATATTTTAAAAAACTCAAAACATATAAGTTGCATTAATTAATTTAATAATTAATTCCCACTGTCAAAACAAATAGCGTGTTTTTATGAAACAATATCTATTGAAAGATTGGCACTAGTTTAGTCCAATTTGAAAGTGAAATTAATTCCAATGAGCACCATTGGATTAAATGGTAAAAATATATTCTAAATACACTTTAATATCAATTAAAAATATAATCTATCCATATAAATAAATCAGATTAAAAGGTGGTTTTGAAATAAAATGCAACATTTTTAATAAAAATGATCTTTATTGGAAAAATAACAAAAATTTACACGAAGTAAATTTTGATGTCCAGATTCTAAATAAGGATTTTATTTTGTCAAATACATAATATAAAATTGTCAAAAGTATATTTAAAATGGGTTCTCCATCAAAAGGTGGTTAATCGACCTTTTAAGGAATATTACATGATTTATGCTTAAAATTGGATTCATTTGCATTTTAAGCCTCCAACATTTATTGGATACAAGTAAAAATATTTGAAAAACATATAAAATCATTTTGTAGTTAGTTCCATTCATTCCCACCATTACAACTTCTAGGCGTTAACTACCATTTAAAATAATATTATTTTATTATTAGAGTGCAACGTAAGATTTTGAAGAAACCCATTGTTGCATATTGGGTATGCCATCGAGCATAGCATTACATTGTAAGAAATATAAATATATTATTCAAAAATATGGATAAATATGAAAATTTCATATTATTTATTTACTTGGGGTGTTACATCCTTCCCCCATTTTGGGAATTGCATCCTGAAAATTTTAAAATTGGGCTTCGAACATCATTGAAAATCCCACATCAGAACAAGAGTCAGTAAAACAATCACTTTAGAATAAAGAAAGAGAAGTACAAAGGTCACTTGAGTTAACCCATTCTAGGATTCCTTGTAGGAAAACATGGATATGGTGGAAAAAAACAAAGGTTCATGTTCTGATGGAGAGTGATAGAAAATATTTTTAGGAGAAAGATAACCATAAGAAAATCACAAACTTTTGAGGGGTTAAACAGTATTTGATTCGCTAGTAGAAAAAATTAACAGAATTTTTTCTGTTTTAAGTTACTTTACATTAAGGAATTTATTTATAAGCTTAACTAAAACATAATGAAACATACTTACTTTTCATGTTGACTTTCAACTTTTACTATATTTCTTACATGAACTCATATTTTATCTAACAGATGAGTATTTAGGATGACTTGTTCACATTAAGAGAGCTATAATAAACTTATAGAGAATCACCTAATCCACAAAAGATAACTATATACTTCCCATGTATTTATACCTTAACAAAAACTAAAACCAAAAAGGTTAGTATGAGATCAGATAATACCCAAAAATGACAATCCTTTGTAAACAAAATCTATTCTTAATCTCCAAAATTATTCAAACAATACCCAAAGTTCAACAAAAACCATTCAATAAACATTTATCCATAAAATTGTTCAAAATAATCAAAACTATGACTGAAACCCAAATCTATGAAGGATTTAATCACATAGTCTTCCAAGATAAACCTTAACATTTATCTCCAAATAACATCTGTTACTCTTAAATTCTCATACTGAAAAGTAATTAACCTAATCACATATCCTCTGTGATCGGTTAATAATTTTCATAGATAACCAAAAATCAACTTATTCTAGATTCATAAGATAATATAACTAAAAAGAATTAGTCAAACTAACCGGGGACATCACATAGTCCAGTGGTAGGCGATAAATACCAGTCACACTTTGGTTGTGGGTTCGATTCCCGTAGCCTTGTCAGATGCGACAGGTTGTCACACGGTCTACGTGTTGTCCTTTTTCCAAAACTACATAATTCTTATAACATTCTCCAAAAAGCGATAAAATATTCAAAAATAACCATAACATAATTTATCCTCATGTTTATCTCATGTCGTTCATATTCCATCATAACATATAGTCACCAATAATTACCTCAAAAGTACGGATCATATAAACCCTAATGTTTACGTTTATAATTATTACCTGAACATCCACATCGAGTTGGTTCTCTCGTACATGATGCATTAGAGAACTCACCAAGGATCAAGTGGTTGATCATGACTCCTGATAGTTGGTTTAGAATAACCACGAGATTTCTCATTGAATCCCCCATTTCATCTAATCTCTTAATCAGAGAACCATTACATTTTCCTTCAAACCCATTGTCACTTTGGTTCCTGCTAGATCCATCCATTTACTAAAACCAAAAAATGTCATTGTGAGTATATCAAGAAAATCATCATGTACTAATGAGGACGGTAAAAACTAATATATAATTACTCATTCACTTTATCTAAAAACTATGAATCATTCTAAAATCGTAGCCATTATGGTAATGTCACTTATGCTTAAAGAATACCCTAACCTCTAAAGTTATATAAACCGAAATTTTATACCAACTATAAGGACACAACCTTAAAATTTTCTTATTATTGAATTAAATGAATAATTCACATTGAGGATCTTTTCAGGTTTAGAGTTTAGAGAATTAGGACATAACTATTACATCTCAAAGATTATAAAGTAGACATATCTACTCATCTTCCATTTCTTTCACAAAATTAAAACTCTTGATCACAATAGTCATGTCTAGTTCTTTGTTTTAAACAGCCTGACATTTCCATGATCCCATCCTTGACCATATTAATCTTTATGTCCTGTGAAAAACATTTCAAAAAAGCATGGTATGAGCATAAAAGGCTCAGTAAGGGTTATAACAGTACAGAAAGAGAACATTAGTCCATGTATACATAAGAATAAATGAAATCATACTTTACTCATAAAACATAAGTAATTTAACATACCTCATGAAATCATAATATTTACAAATAACTCATAGAAATCATAAGAAATTAAGGTAACTTGAGGAATTCATAACATTCTTACGTCGGGAGTAACCCTCATGGTTACATTTTGAATACCCATTACAGTATATTACCTAAATCTCTTCGGAGAAACCTTAGCGTTTAACTCCTTCGCGTTACCCAATTCATTGGAGTGCAATATCAGGCTCACCCGCCCTTAGTTTATCACGGAACCACCCATCTTCATAAAAAATGCCCAAAGAACCATAACATAATCACATCACATAACATAAGCATAAATAAAAGATAATATTCCCACATTGTAATAACAATATAACCTTTTAAGATATTGAAATAATGAATCCATTCTAAAAACCATTTTCAAAACCATTTAAAAAATTTAACAAATATATTTTTGAATCAAAGTGTCCCATTACACTTTGAAGATTTTAACAATTTAAACCATTAAAATATATATAAATAAATCCTTAAAACCATTTTGAAAACATGTATATTAATGAGAACTATTTATAAGAATAAATCATTAAAACATTTAAAATGATATTTTAGTTAAAGGGTTTTTAACAAAATGAGAGACACTTGAATACAATAATTGAGTAATAACATTTAATCGGAACATTATAATATAATGAGAATAAATGGATTCATTATATAATATTCCAATGGATAGTATACACACCATATAATATTGAATTGGTGCATAACAACAATTAAGTCTCAATAGAAATTTAAAATGAGATGAAATCCATTATAAAGAAGGTATCCATAAATTAAAGTTAAATAATTCTCATAATTATGTGTGACAAATATAAATACACCCAATATAAGTGGATATTTTGTGTAAAACAATCAAAGGTCTTTAATACATATTCAAAAGATGACATATTCAATAACTACATGTTGAACCCAGAGAAATTGAAATTGGGTTAAGAAGTTCCCTCGGTTAAATTTGACAGCCTAACGACGTCACTTTAAAATTCATAAAATAAGTTGATGAGAGATAAAATGACATCTCATCACTTGGAAATAAAATTTACATCAATAAGGATATAAAATAACATATCCCAAAAAAAAATATGTAAATTAAAAGACATAACAAAATATGTTTTTTAAAAAGAGGAGGGTGAAAGGTTCCCTTCCCGATTTGGGAAACTTTCGAAACGTACACCCAATGATAGAAGGGTCATACAATGAAGTTGTAAATACCCATAAATGAGAGTATATTATAAAAAGAGTAATATAATGGTCATTAAATACACCACACAAAAGGAAATAGTGGCAAACATGAATCTCACTGGAATAAAAAGTGAGAAGAAAAATCCCTTACGAAAACTCGGTAGCCTAACGGCTCCAATTAAAACATCCAAAAATGGATTTATGAGATCAAATTGGGTATCTCATTATATGAACATGAAAATTACATAATGAGGAATATAAAATAACATCCCCAAACATAAGAAATATGAGCTTAAAAGAAATGATATGAATGAGAGAGTACTTAAAAAGAAAGAGAGAGGTAGGGTCCTATACCTCAAGTCCGACTTGTCTTGTTCCATTATTTATATTCCTGAATAATAAACTTTGGAAAATTTATAATTTATTAAGGTCCTCCTTTAATGATTATTTTCAGTTAATATCACATATTATAATGTTGTAATAATTGGTTAATATTGTGAGTTCATGTCAAACGTTTTTGTCGATGTTTGGTACATGAGTCAAAAATAAACTTGTTTGAAAACGATTGACCATGTAGTTAGAAGTAAATCATCTCCAGAATAGTATTAATGATTTAAATGACATATATATCGATTAAATATTCATTTTATACTATTCCGTAACATTCGGAGAAAAAATTAAATGCACTGTTCATGGAGATGGTAGGTCGTACATACGAATGATCGCTACTTTCATTTCTTTGACATATTAATGGAATTAGAAATAATTGAGAGATATATATATTATAATTCCAGTATAATATATATGTTTTATAGGTCACATAATATCATTAATTTCATTCTTTATACATTCCATGTATTACATGAACGAGTCACATCACTTGAGGGGGCAGTAGTCCACACTTCCTCGTATGAAATTATCGCATTTGCACAACATGCAATGCATAAAGGTATTTTTTAAATATAAAATACAGAAGCATTTGGAAAACATAAATACCATATATATAAAATATAAAATATAGTGACATCATAATGGCCACCATGAAAGGCATTAAGAGAATATTTAACACTCAACGTTTCGTGAGGCAGTTATTCGCCATCCACAGAAACAATATGTTCATTAACCATTAGACAAAGGTGTGTGTAAGTGTAGCTCGAATCCTTCACATAATAACAACCTAGTATATTGGAGATACTGGTGTTGTTACAAAAGAAAAGAATAAAAAGAGTTTAGGGGATTGGATAAGCAAAATAAAACAAAAGAACACAAGTGAAGACGTTACCTTTAAATCGGGTAACTCCTCTTGGTTTGAACCAAGAGGGTTTCTTGAAGAGCATTCTGCCAAACGTGAGGATTCAATGATGAAGATAGGGATGTGGAGAGACGAAATGGGCAGGGGTTGGCCGAGCCACAGGATTGAAAGGTATGGTTAATGTGGTAGAGGTGGGGGCCTTTTATAAGAGAAGAGGAGGTGCACTCTTGGAATGTTATAAAATATTACTTTATTATAAAATGAATTTCGGATTTTAAAGGTCTCAAAAGGATATATTTCTAGGATAAGGTGATATGGTTTTTAAATAAACACACCCAATAGGTTTGTGAAACGTTTAAATCTTAGATATTACCCTATCATCTAATTTTATTTAAATCGTTCATTTATGAGGTAATCACTGCATCATCACGGTGTCATAAATAAATTAATTTATTTAATCACTAAAAATTATAAAAAAATACTATGATGTAGTAATTATTTTTATATTCATAATGGATATATATAGTAAAAAATATGACTTGTATTACCCCATGTAAAATTGTTTTAGTAAAACAATAGATGTTTGTGACATTTAAATTTTAATTTTAAATTAAAAGTTATTAATGTCATTTTCCAACCAATGTGGCTCCATGGGGTCCCCAAGTTGACCCATGGATTGTATTTTTCGTCCATGACTCATCCAATAATGTTAGTACCTGTGTCAAGGTAATTTCATATTATTATAACATTATCTTTACCTTTAATTACACTGATTACCTTTAATCGCGATTAATAAAACTTAAAAGTTACTATTCACCAAAAAATTATTTTAATCTTACTGAACCAAATTTTACATATTAATGAAAACCATGTTTGTCTGATTTTTGAAAATCAAATCACAGATGTGGAAATTTTTCATTTAAACTAAAAATCAGTTTCTTTAACTACCACTTAGTGGTTTCACTCTTCACAAAAAATTGATGTTTTTCAGAAAAATTCCAAAAATTCACCCTAACCAATATTTGATAATCCAAATTCAAAAATGATGTCTATTTTAAAAAATTAAAAATATATAAGTTTCATTAATTAATTTAATAATTAATTACCGCTTTCAAAACAAATAGCTTGTTTTTATGAAACAGTATCTAAAAAAAGATTGACACTAGTTTAAGTCCAATTTCAAAGTGAATTTAATTCCACTGAACACCATTGGATTAAATGGTAAAAATATATTATTAATACACATTAATATACATTAAAAATATAATCTATCCATATAAATAAATCATATTAAAAGGAGGTTTTGAATTAAAATGAAACATTTTCAATAAAAATGATATTTATCAGAAAAATAACATAAATTTACACAAAGTAAATTTTGATGTCCAGATTATAAAGAAGGATTTTATTTTGTCAAATACAACGTATAAAAGTGTCATAAGTATATTTAAAATGTTTTCTCCATCAAAAGGTGGTTAATCAACCTTTTAATGAATATTAGAAGATTTATGCTTAAAAATGGATTCATTTGCATTTTAAGCCTCTAACATTTATTGGATAAAAGTAAAAATATCTGAAAAACATATATAATCATTTGTAGTTAGTTTCGTTCATTCCCACCATTACAACGTCTAGGCATTAACTACCATTTAAAATAATATTATTTTATTATTAGAGTGCTACGTAAGATTTCAAAGATACCTGTTGTTGCGTATTGGGTACGTCATCGAGCATAGCGTTCCCTTTAAAGTAATATTAATATTTTATTCACAAATATAGATAAATATGAAAATTTCACATTATTTATTTACCTAGGTTGTTACATTTATACTAATCTATGTATTTGAAAAATCGTTGGTTAAATCCTGATTTATGATATTATGTGTTGTATACTATGATACAAAAAAAATATGGGCCCCATTCATATCATATGTTATGATATAAATCTATACTAGAATTAAATAAAAGTAAATAAGAAGAACTCAATGAATGATGTTATAAAACTAAAATGTATTTAAAATACAATATTAATTTCATAAAGAAACAGTATATCAAACATGTTTAATACTTGAAGAACAAGGATCTAATTCAATAAATGGGATTTGGAGATAATATAAAAATAAATGTTACCAAAAATAAACTATAAAAATAACCACATATATATATATTCATGGATCGAAAAGGAAAAAATTAAATAAAGAATACATTTTTTGTATCACTCAAACAAGATCCCCTGTCCTCCTCTTTAAGGAATGTTTTTTATATTGGTCATAATGTAACAAAAAACTAATGATTCCAATAATCAGGGTAAACTATTCATTGGATAAAAGTTCAAAACAATAACACTCTAATATTATCAAAGGGGATTTAATTCCTTCATAGGGATTGATAAACGAGGCTCAAGGAAAGAGATTTTTTAGAATTTTTTTCATTAAATCGATCACCATATCAACCTTACCAATGAATGACATAACCCATTTCATTTATAATACTCCTAGAAGAATTATATGAATGGTGAACAGATCATTCACATATAATGCCATCAAATTCTAGTTCTGAATCAATGGTGAATTGACTAGACACTCTCAATACATATACATGACATAACAACCCATCCATGGATTTAAACTGAAGGAAACATCTTGGGAGGATCATTAGGTTCACGAAATTATAATTCATATTTTTTTAATATGATATTATATAATATAGAGAACTAAATCTTTAAATATTATTTTATAATGAAAAAATATCATAAGGTTTGATGAGTATCACATGTATGTCCCCTTTTTTATTTATACAATTATTCTATATAATTCAACATAATTTAACTGAATATCCAATAATATCATAATGGAATAATTTTACTGATTTTTTTAATTCAATAATTCATGAACAGTTTCTTATAATGTACTAACATAACATTTCACCAAGATATATATTAAAAAATTGGCCATATATTGTATTCACTATATTAAGTAACACATGAATATGAGATACGTGGGAGGACAAAAATATATGTGAATTAAATCTCTCTATGAATTATATAAGAACTATTTATATTTTAGTATTCTTATCACAATGACCAGTTAATAATTGGGCCATATCTACATGGAATGATTATTATATAATACGTGAAATATATTATTGAAAATGAATGAACACTAAAATAATTAGGGGTGTATGTGTGTATTAATGATAAAAATCAAATTATTATTATAGTTTTTGATATTTTGTGGCATAAAAATGGTGTGGTTAAATGGAAATACTAATAATAGACTATGAATTTTGATATTATATATGATGCGTTGTAAAACCATGGTAGTGTATAAATTTTTTAATATAGTAATGAATAATGTGAAACATAATTGTGTCAATAACATTATAAGTTATAAGGGATTTCCTCTCATAATAACCCCAATATTAAATACCATGATCATAAGTACCCATGAGGTTTATCTTGTCATTTAGTAACAATAGTAATATTACATTTTTTTGGATTATCTTGTCACTAATTCCTCTAAATTTTCATCTCATTAAAATCATTGTCTAATCAACCTATTATAAGGATCAAGATATTAATCCCACACCATCACTTTCATAAACAAATAATAATGTTGTTTATAAATAATTTCAAATCATTATGAAATGGAATTTGAAAGGAAAAATTCATGATTCAATTTATTTCATTTCTCAATTTTCTTGAATTCGCCTCACCCCCAACAGTGCAATGCTTAGCCAAGAATAATAAAAAATAAAAAATAAAGAGAGTAATAAGATACTCATAATCATGATTCTTGGGTATTATTATCTTCAATCGTCAAATATTGTTTCTAATGGGTCAATGGATGAAGTAAATTTGGACAAGATAGTGTTGTATAGCTAGGGTCATTGAGAACAAACTAAGATGGGGGAATTAGTTTGGGAGACTTGTAACCAAATTGATTATTTTTATCATAACACCTATTTAGTGAAAGGATTCCTCGCAATATTATCACATGATGTACCAAATTAGTATAATATAAAAAATATATAAACAATTAGAGAACATAAGAATTTGGAAATGTGATTTTCTTCCAATAAGGAATACAAGTCCCCAGTATATAATGGTTGTCATCCCACTCACACAACGTCCCTATTTTATTGAAAATATGAGTCCTATGAAAGGGTATGTCAATAAAAATTTCATCATAGAACAAACCACATATACTAAATAATAAATACTTATAATTCATAAACCTACTTGCTATCCTCAATCTCTAGGACAAACCAGATCTTCCTTATTGAATTCTAGATTTGGATGGATCCTTTTTGAAGATTAATCAATACTGTAGTTTTGGGTCTACTTTAAATAACATTGGTATGATATACTTCCTCAATATATATTAACTGAAGGGTTAAATCATTGAAAAAAATATTGAATGACTGTCTCAATATCTTATTTAGTCATTACAAAATATATATCATAAGTTGGATTTCCCATTTATGCGGTTGGAATAATAGTAATCACATAACAAGTGATATTGATTATTTCTATCTATCTCCATTCATATTCTTCTACAATAAATATGAATTAAGATATCATAGTATTTTTTGATCAGTTTTTTATTCACCAAAAAGAATATGTTCAGGGATAGTAGTGTTGGTTCTTTCCCACATACCACTGCCTTGTTCCCCTCCTTATCCTCTTTATAATCCGATGAATATGAAGTGACATATTTTATATATTTTAATATCAAAATTCTATAAAATTAGGTGCATGATATTTTATCCCTTAGCTGAAAATAACTTTTAAGCTTTATAGGTCAAAAAACATTATTATAATTTTTTTAATAATATCATTAAATTGACTATTAATATATGCTACAATTTTTTATTTGGTATATTAATAAATATCATAGCTCTAGCTCCCTCATTTTTCCTTCTATATCTACATAAATCATGACTCATCCTTTTGACATAATTATATATATATCATAATGAAAATATCAATATCATTATTTTAAA
Source organism: Viscum album (assembly GCA_963277665.1). Classification (NCBI taxonomy): domain Eukaryota; kingdom Viridiplantae; phylum Streptophyta; class Magnoliopsida; order Santalales; family Viscaceae; genus Viscum; species Viscum album. The sequence goes on from OY728126.1 coordinate 311,897,207, forward strand.
ACTCTATAATTATCATGTTTTCCAAATCTAAAAAGACCTTATATATCACAATGACATTTGAATTCACTTTTATGTATCAACTAAAAAATAATATCAAACCTTAAATTTATTTTGTATACCATTAAGTTATTGTTCAATACCCTTATTCGTATATTTAAAATTCATGAAAATATTATGTATGAAATTACATACATATTATTTACCCAAAACATTCATAGTGTAGCTCAATAATTAGTGTAATTATCCATTATTCATTTTTTCAATGATCTTACTTGATCTAACATGATCTTCGAAAGATCCTTATGTTAGGATGAAGTTGGATCATATTTTGGAAATTTATAAATCACAGAAAGATCTATATTTTTTGAATTTAATTTTCTTCTTACACAATAACTACCAACAAAATTAATCTAACATAATGATTTTTCACCTTGTTTAATCTCACACAACTCATCTTCTATGGAATTAATTCTTTTGTATCTAGACATGCACCTGGTTTTTTCTTATGTAGCACTTATATTTACAAATCTATTCATATATATCTATATAACATAACTTATATTAAGAATCATGATCTCAAACTGAAACCATCATTTCTAGAATGACTTTAAAATTTAAATCATTTGGAATTAAATTTATATTGACTTCAAATAAACTTCATCAATCACTCGAATAATTCAAAAATTTATTTAGTATGTATATACTCGATAGAGTATTTAAATGGATATTTTACTACAATAATAACTAATATTGTTCTTACCTACCACATAATGTATTCATTCTATTTGAATGGATCTCTAATATAATATTCTATTGTAGTAATGGAATTACTCCTCCACCTATATTCATAAAAATATTAATCATGAATTATATTCTAGGTATCATCAAATAGAAATATTCAATGTGGTATTAAAATCTACTCAACATCAACACATATTAACAAATTTTATTGGGAACTTCATTCATAATACATCAATATAATAATTATATATTTTTGGGTATTCTTCATTAATTCAATATATATAAACACATATTTACTTGATTATTTTTGAAAATAAATGAAACATACAAACATGTGGGTTCAAGGGATGTGAAATTAAATTCTGGAAGATGATTTTTTTGAATATGTTCTAATTATAATTTAAACATAAATTACCACCTTCAATTTAGTCATTGATGAAAAAAATTCAAAACAAATATCATGTTTACATTCCAAAAACAACCACTAAATATCACAAATCCTCTTAATTTTCATGTATTTATCAAAAAAACCCCCATCATAACATTAGAATAGATATATGAAAAATAGGGATGATGAAATTTCATAAAAAAACATTTCATTGAAAATTTTAGAATCACATTTTATATTCCAATATTTTCCTAAAATCATAGATTCTAAAAAATTTATTGATGTTACCCCTATCATGAGATATACTCTATATTTAAATCATCAAGGTTGATCTCATTTTTAAATATACTTCAAGATATGAAATTTTATTATTACTCAAGGTTGGAGGACTATAAAATGTTATCAATATTTGATAGCTTTCTATTCATTATATTTCATCTCTTGAATATAATCATGACCTTCAAATCGATTCATGGAATGGAGAAACCCAATATTTATGGGAATAATTTGAAATATACTTATTTTTTTAGAGGGAGTAAAAAATATTATAGTTTCTTGCAAAATAAGAAAATACATTCCTTTTAGTTTTATCAGTTGGAGAACCTACTATTGATATTATTCTGAATTTTTAAGTTGAATTATTCATTGAATTCATGGTATATTTGATTATTTCAACAAATACTTCACAAAGATTATTCATACATTCTTTAGAAATTAATGTAAATGAAATTTTTGGTGGTTATTTTAATTTCATTAATATATCTACCTGAGTTAGTAATTTAATAAAATATATCATGTAATTATGACCTGGTCGCTTCTACATTTGACAATGATAATCGAAAACCCTTTGGGTGATCCTAATTAGAAAAACCCTATTGAAATTTGAGATCTTCCTAATGTGGAATTTACTTATTATAGTAAATAATTATTCTTTTTCTCCATTAATTTTATTTACCATTTAAAATTGGGATGGTTAAAAATATAAAATTATTCAGAAACATGTATTTATTTCTTGGATCTTCTACCAAAATTATCATAAATTATTTCACCAAGAAAATACTTTTAATTGTTTCTTGTATTTATTTTCCGGTTTCTCTATCTTTATTCCATAAAGACAAATACCCATGGATTGTCTAAAAGGGTCAATTTTGTGTCGTATACTCCAATAATTGATGAAAATTCTTCTTCTTTGTGTAACATCCTTTTTGTTTATCTTGGGGATTTTAGATTATTCTTCCATTTTTTGTTGACCTAGGTAAACATGCAATTCTTATTCATTTTTTGTTCTCCATCACTTATTATCATCTCATCTAGATTGTTTTTATCACATGATTATACGAATTCATCCGTCATTTTTCATTACAATGATCTATATCATTTCTACTTTTATAGAGAGTAGATATGATTTCAATCCTAATTGAGATAAAAATATTTCTATCTTTCATATATGTACTTTACATCATGTCATATTTTCCCCTTTTATTTTTTCATTATTCTATTTCTATATTCTGAATTATGATGTTTGTGGTAATGTTCTTTATTACTAAATCTTCCAAAAGATAAATAATAACCAAAAAACCATGTTCATATCCATTGAAATGTTATCTATAATGAGTTTTTATTTATGTTTTTATGTAAAATCATATCATTTTTTATAATTTCTTATGTTCGAAAACTTATTATAATAAATTAAATCCAACATTTACATAGTTGTGGTATTTTAACTATTTTTTCCTTATCCAATAATTTTTAATAATTAAAAAGTAGTCATACACTTTTTAGTTAAAATTAATTATTACAAACATGGTTTTTTAGAGTTGATTATTCCTCTTCTTTTGTGCCTATAGTTTTATCTCATAAAATGATTTTAGGACATTCTGTTCAGTGAATTGGAGACTTTTAGAAAAAAATATTGTTTCAAAATCTTGATAGGATAACTTCATTTCTTAGAATCTAGTAAATATTCATCTTGTGTTGATTAAATGTTTACTTGTTTGAATTATAATAATAGGAACATCATGATCTGAATATTTTTATAATTTTTAGTAGAACTCAGCATTTCATCATAATCCTTTATTTTATCTCAATATTCATCTCATTTTATTTATAAATCTTATTATTATCTTTCATTAATTATAAATTCCCCTTAATATTGTTTTTTAGGATTTATGAAGTCTCACAATATGGAATCCACTTAGGAATGTTCCTGATGCTGGTTGGACACTAAGCCTCTCATGCGAATGCTAATATTCCAATGGCATTCAACCAGATATAAGGGATAGATGAAGGTACATCGGGGGTATATAACAATTTGATCAGTAATAAATATATTGGAATAAAAATAAATAAAGTAATTAGAACAAAATAATAACTTAAAATCCTTGGTAAATGAATGATAATTATTCATGAATATCATATGATATAAATTTGAAGTTATAAAAAACCAAGGCAAGAATTCAAAAATTTGTAAATAAAAAATATAACCAGTGACTATCTCTAAAATAATCTCAAGAAACAAATAAATACTCTTATCCCATTCTCAATCCATGTATAAAAGGATAAAAGCAAACATGAACAGTCCAGAATCCAGATCCTGGAATCATGAGGTCTGTTCTTGTTACCTAGTGTAATTGTGGTCCGAACAGAGTGTGAAATATCTTCAATATGCTACCACAAACACTGTCTAATGAAAAATATAATCCTTGTATATAAAATATATAAGTGATTAGGTATACTAATAGTAATAAGTACATTAATATAGAATGTAAACAAATCAGACTCATGTCCCTTAAGGACACATGGTGGAACAAACCTACTATGACCCATGCTGAAATATATCTAAACATTACAACACGTATATTTAAGAATGTATGTAAAAAGATATATACAAGGATATACATGAAACTATGAGGATTCAAGGAATCCATAGACTTGTAAAAGTGATAATAAAGGTGATAATAATGAATTTTGTGGACCCATGGAAATAATCCCAAGAGTCTGTAGATTTATAATAAAAAATTGAAATAACCATAAAGGGTGGTTTGGATGGAGTTCATCACCTTAAACCATAATTTATCATTTAAGGAAGCTAAAGGTGTGGTCTAAAAATATAATTACAAGATTTTCATAATTTATAAGATACATACATAAATTTATGGCATGAAATGCAACATAAATATACTATAAAAACATAACATTAATGGGAATGAATATAGACCACCAACGTCATACCTATTATGGTACACTTATTTGGAGAAAACTGACAAATCAACAAATTCCATTAAAATAGGGTAAATTTGATCACACTGATTTAAAATTCTATATGGTAAGATAAACTAATAAAAGAAGAAATTGGAATTAAATACTAACACATGTTGATCCAATGTTATTGAGGACACACTATTCTGACATCGAATGAAGGATATACATTATGGCCTAGGAGGAGGCCAAAGGGGAGCTCACATGTGAGTGGATGCTATGCATTGAGAGGAAAGAGAAAAGGGAGGAGACATAAAAAGGAGTGGGAAATAGTATTTTATATACAATTCAATAGTTTAATGTTTTGTTGACACTATTTATAAAATAGTTCACCAACCATGTGTCCTCTACTATTTAGGGGTCACAACCCACATTGTAAAATCTCATGGTTTGATCTACCTATGATCCAACCATACATCGCTACTGGTAATTTTTCACTAAGGGTATGGGTTTGGTGGATGATTTGGGAAAACCATGACCAGGACATGTGGGTAACACTATAAATAGTTGAACTAAGCGTTATGGTCTCCTTCCACCCATATGGTTTTGAAAAACCATGTATCTAAAAAAATGGGGTCACAGAGTTTTCCCACACTATGAAACGAACCGTGTACCTCATGCTGCATTTCCGAAAATTTGAGATTTCAAATCCTTATGCCTCTAGAACTCATTCAAACTCCTAGGAAACTATCCAAGTCTTAATCCACATAAAAAACAATGTTATGTGTTCCAACACTCAGAATCATGATCTGAATCTCAACTTAAAATTCATCCCATCGACCAAATGAGAATGGATCATATTTATTCAGAAAAATTCAATCGGTCTAAATACATGGGATGGTACAATATACCCAACATCCTCAACCATAATAATCCATTGGGAATAATGAGAATATCACCCAACCTACTTGGGTTGTGTCCTTAAACTTAAATGGTCATGTTGCATTTTCGAATTCTGAACACACGTTCATATTCTATTCTAAGTATACAATACATGAACTATTAAAATCATGACAAAACATATATTCAAAACTAAAATATCAATATTATTCATAATAAAGTCTATATTACCTAAGAAATGATCACATAATCCATTATTACATTCCTTATAATATAGCTCTCCCCAATATAAGATCATGTTTAAAAAGTATAATTATAATTCATGGTACTCCCACTATAAGAATTGCCTATTGAAAAATTATATGGAGTACTAGTGTCACTCTCATCACAATTATCAAACTACAAGTGATGACTCCAGCTTTGGTCAATGATATGATTCAAATGGGAAAATTATAACCAACCACACTCAGATTGGTCATGGGGTATTTTTCTTCAAAGCCCCAATGGAAAATTTATGTTGCACCCGTCTCATCACATCAGTGGTCCCAATGCTATTTCCTTATCATACACATCCATATAATGAGACATCTCAATCTAAACCACATCTATCCAACTACTTTATGAATATTCATGGATCCTATGATCGATAAGTCAAATAATGAAATTTTTAATCACACATTCCAAGGGGTACCAAAATCATTCCGAACACACTCACCGAGTCCCATACCATCTTATGGTAAAATCAATAAGAAGAACCATATCCAAAAAAGATCATCACCTATATTTTCCCAATTATGACATTATTCTGATCCAACATCCATGAACCATCTTAAGGATCTCCAGGATTATTCACATAGGTAGATCTCCCCAAAATACATAATTGAACGATACGTAAAATTTATTGAGGATTTCAACAATATGATGATCCATTTATTTAAAGGAATATGAGTACAAATACAACCATCCCCTGAAAAATGTTATAATCCTAAAATAATTCCCACATGAGGGTTTCTGAAAAATGACCAATGTCATACTCTCTACCATAGGATCATCTTAGTCACATCTTAGACCAAATTAAAATAGACACTACAACCCATACCCCTTATATTCTAGACATAACTACAGACATGGTTATGAACCATCTCATATAGGAGTGATGAGTGACTTCTTAATCACTAATCCTTATTACCATAGGATGGTTCTCATGGTGAAAACTAAAATTGAATAACAATAAGGGTTATCACCATCCAACAGCTAGTGGTGTACTGCGAACCTCTAGGTTTATCTTAAAACGTCTCCTTGAGAACAATGTCAGAGGAGTCCGACAAAACTACAATGTTAATTTAAATAGGTAGATTGGTATAGAGATGAAACTCCCTAAACATAATCAAGGTGATGTCAAGATATGGGGAATGATCGCCTCATAAATAGGATAACACTATGTTTTAATCAATATGTTGGTTTATGTCCTACTGAGCCATGCTAACATCAAGTATGCCACAAATTCATGTTTCATATCACTACAACACATCTTATAACCATGTGTTTCTAGGTCCACTATAGTTTAGACCCTATCTTTAGAACTTATTAGTAATTTCCTATAGTTTTGGTTCATTCTACCTACAAGAGTCACATTTTAATCCATCGACCCATGACCCTTACTCAGCCGTCATATAAGTTAAACTTCAAATAGTTTTGTGTGAAACATGCATGAGCTATACCAACCATACATACCAGGTGTATATCCCATAATCGTAATAAAAAAGTTGACTCATTCTTTTGAGTGTTGATAGTCAACAATGTCAAACATACCATTCCACATGGAATGTCAATATTTTAATATGCAGAGATTTCCTTTGGAACTCCTCTTTAAAATTAGTAATATCACATTTTCCATGATTTTTCTAATGAACACCCACCTTATAGAATATTTTACAAGATGAAAGATTCAATATCATAAGAAATGGTCAACTGGGTTAGTAATTAAAATATTTCTAACCAATGTAGCTTGTTTTGATAAACATGCACTTAGGTATTTTTTAAAATTAGAGGCATCACCATGTATGAAAAAAATACTCATGCACCCACTTTGCATCATTCTATAAAATTGTGTAAGACATATCTCACCATATAATAATAAACTCAGTTCCATACCAATCTATTATGTAGGTTTTCACTAAAAGAATTATTTTATTGAAATTCTAGAGACTCACTAAAAAAGTATGGGTTCTTAGGACACCCACCAAGACCCAAGGTATCTCACATGAGAAAATTATCCAATGAATGTTAATTTTTTAAACAATGTTTAATACCCCTAGAAATAGTCTTTTAAAATATTTTAAACCAAAACAGGTTAGTAAGAATTGACCTATAAGGGTCAAAATCTTCCTTCCTCGGTACAACCTGAATACATGACAAACATTAGGATACCAAACCCTCATCATCACTAACTATCCAAAATGAGGAGTGATTTCAAAATGATATGACACTAAGGTAATTAATAAATGGTATGGAACTTATAGTTTTACTGATTTGGTTATACCCCCAAAATATTAAACATACTAGACAACCACCCATCTAACTGGGGCGATGCTTCACTATCTTGAGTCCTACTCAAGAAAGGTATCACCTAAGTGACCTCACATTTGTAAAAAATAAAAATTGTATTTATCATTTCATTATGGTCAAAGTGTGATACCATAACTACCTATATACTTATATAAATAAGGAATCGACTCTAAGATATGCTCTTTCATAAAAAGATCACTAGGCCTTATTGCCTAACTTCTAAGTCAAAATCACCTTCGGATTAAGTCATTAGAGATAGATAATAATGATCATGTTCTCATTGAATTTAACTCTCAAGGAACCATTTATAACTAACCCCTACTTAGAGGTCCATAAAATAAGAAGCTCAAAAAAATTAATTTTTTATGAATTTAAACGATGCCCATTTATTTTTTAATCATTTAGAATAGGTCATAAACCAATTATATCATATTAAAGCTATTAGAGAAACTATATCATGCAGTTTATTTAGTTAACTCCATATGGGAATTTGAAAATTTTCTCAGAACTCTATTTTCATCCATTTATTTTATTGAATTGTTTTGGAAACTATCTTAGTTAAGGAAAATTACAAATTATTATCTACAGAAGAAAAACACTCAAGTTTTGAATTGTAATACTATTTAATAGAAGCGTCATCATAATGAATCTCAATAGTATATAACATGACGTTCATTAATTAAGGTCACTTTCCATGTAATATTCACTATAAGTTCATATGTAAACCATATATTCACAAAAGAAGCGTTAAATAACCATACAATATAGAAAACATAACTTCCTGGGGTCAATAAAAAGGCATAAAAGAACAAAGTGACCTAAAAGATTCCAATTATTTCCACAATGTTCCTTTTTATAGAAACCCAATAAAGTTTATATTTTTTAATTTCCAAACACCTTTAAAAGGTTTAGCTCACAACTGAATCATATCAAGACTGACCAACTAGGGAAAGTCTTCTTATTTAATATTCAACATTCACCAATGGACCCACTTTGTTACAAATACTTATTTTAGGATTTATCCACACTTGTCATCATGCCCAAAAAATATAGGTAGTAACCTTCTTAAAGGAAACAATTTTAAATAGGATTTCCAATTTAACATCAAACTATTTTATCATAGTTTTATTAGATAAATCACCATTACAAAATTACGAAGTTATTTCCTTTACACATTACAATTTAATGTAACTATAACCAATTATTAATAGTGTTTCAATATAGTTTTCAATTCATAATATATAATTTTCCCTTATGCATGATATATTGAAAAATTTACAACATTTTTATTGCAGCCATTCATATTTCAATCCATGCGACCAATGGTCAATGACTCAAATGTTTTTAAATTGATTATTTAAGGTTCCAAAAATAATATATATGGGTAAAAAATTTATGTTGATGTTTTGTCTGGGTGGGTGGCTCCTTTGAGGGAAAGGTGTGCTGGCGCTTTTCATCCCACTCTCCTTCACACTTTCTGTTGATTGGAGAGGTACTCTGGCATGTTGAACATCCATCACGGGGCAACTTCTTGGAAGAGGGGGTGATGCACCCTTTGGACCGTATTCACATATGAACCATTGTCATGGGGAGCAACAAGTATTGGTGGGTGTTTTCTTGGATATCAATTTCCATTGATCTTATAATCACATTTTTTCCTTTTTCTTCAATTTTATTTTGGTAATATTCCATTATCTCTAATAGGTTCCCTGTTACCTATTCATAAAAGATGTAATTTTCTTTTTTTTAACAAATAGGGGCTTCAACCCTCAACCTTTCAAAAAAATCTATTAATTATGTATTCCTAACAATGCGTACTCTCATAGAGAAATAATACAAGAAAACATGGATATAATCTTGGAAGGATACTATATAAGAATTTAAACATACAATCAAGGAAGAAAATCAATATTGGTAAATTGAATTATAGAAACATGAAATAAAACTAAGCATATTTATAAAATATATAATGTGGTATATGTATAGTAATGCTAATAAAAACACAAGGAACATCAACAATTTTTAGCCATTCTATCAATGAAATCCTTATGGCATGGAATATGCATTCCATGTGATCATCTATGAGCCTTGAATGATTCATGTCATATTACATATTTTCCATATTGATCCAAGGGTAAAAATACTTAATCAGTAACTAGTAAAATAATATCAATCACTCAAGGAGAAATAGAAATTAATCATAACAATGACAGAATCTACAATCCTGTACATGGAATCTTGTTCTTTCCCTCATGAATGGGTTGGCTAGACCCATACATGAACTATTAACGATGTTTTTTTCCCAAAATAGAAGTATCATGGAGGAAAAATAAACATTTGATTCCATTTTTGGCACTAAACTCCGAGGACACTTTAGATGATTCCCTAAGATGGTTGGTCACTAGGCCTCAAGAATTCCTCCCCATATGCCAAAGTCTACTAAATAACATCAAAGGGTTGATGAAGGTACAATGGAGAGACTATACCCTTTGGATTAGAAATAAATATAGTTGATGAATAATAAATAAATGCACTAGAATAGAATAACAACTGAAAATTGATGATAAATGAATAATAATTATGAATGAACATACTATAACATAAATAGGATGGTAAAAAAAGTGTATGAGAAGACTGAAAAATATTCAATAAAAAAAGAGCTAGTATGTATCTCTAATAACCTGAGTTGCACTAGCTCGGTCCTCATTTCCCATACTCCATCCTTTCCTAAATGGATATTAGAAAGCAAGCCCAGTCTAGATACATGATCCTGCAATCATGAGTTCCATTCATGAATCCATGTGTAACTGAAGGCTTAAAATGGTGTAAGACGTAATCATTAAGCAACAAAAAATGATGTATAATGATAAATAAAATTTGTTTGAAATTAAATAAATCAGCGTGAAACTATATCAAAAATACGTAGTACACAAATAAAGAAAATTAAATAAATCTGACTCAGGTTCCCCAAGGACAACAAGACGACCATAACTACTTCAAACATACTATAAAACCTATAAAAACTCACACATGTATATATAATCATATATGTCAACAGTTATATGAAGAGACACACATTCACCAGTGAGGATTCAATGAATCAACTTAAAATTACATGTGATAATAAAGATGATTATAATTATGTTTTAAGACCCGTGGATATAAGCCCATAAATCTATAAATGATTGTTCTAAACATTACAAGGATGGTACCATTAGTCATATGTAAGAATTGAATGCATGAAAAAAATTTGTTTTCCTATGTGCC